>OY856409.1:1834391892-1835718142 GCA_963693085.1 Alisma plantago-aquatica | reverse complement strand
AATGGTGCAGTCGTAATCATTGATTAACTCCATCCATCAACGTTATCGCATGTTTAACTCATGCTGCGAAAAGATGTACTTCAGATTCTTATGATCTGTAAAGATCTAGCACACTTCCCCGTAAAGATAGTGTCTCCAAATCTTTAACACATGAACCACTGCTGCCAACTCCAAATCATGAGTCAGATAGTTCTCCTCATGTTTCTTAAGCTGTCGCGAAGCAAAAGAAATCACATGATCTTCCTGCATCAACACACAACCTAAACCTTTCTTGGAAGCATCACAGAAAACAACATAGCCCTTCCCAGGTTCTGGCAGCACTAGTACTGGAGCACTAGTCAGCTTATGCTTCAAACTCTGGAAAGCTTGCTGACAACGATCATCCCAGACAAAAGGTACATCCTTCTTAGTCAACTTCGTCATTGGCAACACAATCGCACTGAAGTCCTTGATAAACCTCCGATAGTATCATGCTAAACCTAGGAAACTACGAACTTCTATCGACGTCTTCGGCTGTTCCCACTCTGCAACGGACTCCACCTTCTTCGGGTCCACTTTGACTCCTTCAGCAGATATCACATGACCCAAGAAAGTCACTTCTTCCAACCAAAACTCACACTTACTGAACTTGGCATACAGCTGATGTTGGCGAAGAAGAGTCAACGCTAGCCGAAGATGTCGCTCATGCTCTTTCTTGTCCCGACTATAGATCAAGATGTCATCTATAAAAACTACAACGAACTGATCTAGGAACAGACGGAACCCGCTGTTCATCAAGTCCATGAAAACAGCAGGTGCATTGGTTATCCCAAACGGCATAACCACGAACTCGAAGTGACCATACCTTGTCCTAAAAGCTGACTTTGGTATGTCATCCCCCTAATCCTCAACTGATGATATCCGGACCGTAGATCGATCTTTGAAAACACTGCAGCACCACGCAACTGATCGAACATATCATCTATCCTCGGTAATGGATACTTGTTCTTTATTGTGACCTTGTTCAACTGTCGGTAATCTATACATAACCGCATCGATCCATCCTTCTTATTAACAAACAACACAGGAGCACCCCAAGGCGACGTACTTGGTCGGATGAAACCCTTCTCAAACAACTCTTATAACTGTTTCTTAAGCTCTTCCATCCCTACTGGAGCCATCCTATACAGTGTCTGTGCAACTGGTTGTGTTTCTGGAACCAGATTGATCTCGAAATCAATCTCTCGGGGTGGAGGAACACTAGGAAACTCATCAGGAAACACATCGGCAAACTCTAGGACAACCGTCACCTCCTCAAGGCTAGGACCCTTCTCCTTGATATCTACAACAATATCCACAACGTGAACTAAGAACACCTCACATCCTTGTCGTAGAAACTTTCCTGCCACCATAGCTGATACCAAACATGTCGGAAGAATCTTCCTATCTCCTTGGAAGTTCCACTTCCTACCGCCATCATCAAACACAGCTTGCTTGGAATCACAGTCCAAAACAATCTTATACTTCTCTAAGGTATCCATCCCAAGGATAACATCGAAACAATGCATATCAAGTGGTATAAGATTCACTTCTATGCGATGTCCCAAAAAAGATAAGACACAAGATGGGCACTCTTCTCGAAGCATCGAGGAACCATCAAGAGGGGTTTTTAACAACAAACTATCTTTCTTACAACTAACAGGTAAACGACAGTTCTCAAGCATACTATAGGCGACAAAAGAGTGTGTAGCACTCGGGTCAACCAGAACAGATATAAAGTAAGAAGAAGACATCAGAATGAAATAACTCCATCTGACCTATCACCACTTGCGGGTTGACTACCGCCTCCGGCTGACTCATAGCATGGAATTGAGCTGTTGCTTGCTGTCCACGTCCTCTGCTTCCTTGAGCAGTTGATCCAGCTTGCGACCCTTGACCGCGTCCTCGCCCTCTACTACTATTGGGATGTTGCCTATCTGATCCTTGTTGATTCCGCCTCGGCTTCTGCGTCACTTCCACATCTCTATTTGGGCAACTCGACTTGAAATGCCCCATCTGATTGCAGATATAGCATGACCTATCTTCAAACCGTAGCCTAGATGGCCCTGTCACTGTCACAAAAGCTGTACGATGTGCCTTAGACGGTGAAGAAACATATCCTCTTCCCTTACTTGGAGACCACTGCGATGGGGCACTGAAACCTCTCATCATGGAAGGTGCTGAAAACCTAGGCTTCTTGAAGCCACTGAACCTCTGTCCCTAGAACTGAGCAGGTCTCTTCTTAGACATGTATTCTCTTTTCTCCCTAACTGACCTTTCAATCCTCTGGACAGATTCCACAAACATAGCGAACCGCTCCCGATTCTCCAACGCAGAAGCAGGTGTTGTCAGCTCAGCACTCAGACCTTTCTCAAAGTGTATGATATGTTCTTCATCTATCCTGCCATGTGAGGAAAAAACCTCAACAAATCCATGAAATTGGCTTCATACTCGGTGATGTTCATTATTCCTTGGCGCAAGCGCTCAAACTGGCTGATCTTCTCATCCAGATACGTCTTCGGAATGTATCTATTGACGAACTCATACCGGAAAACTTCCCAACCGATCATCTCACCAGGTCGCTTCTCCTCCTCGATGGTCCACCAGTGACCAGCACTACCCTTCAGAAGGTAGACATCGTGCTTTACTTTGTCTGCTTCGGGATGTCGAGGATCCGGAAAGCCTTCTCAAGACTTGTCAGCCACAGATCTGCATCTGCTGGATCAGCCGTTCCAGCATAGTCCGAAGCTCCGACTCGGCGAAGCCGCTCAAAGGTCTTCCCAATACCCGATGTTTCACCATGGGGAGCATGTGCTCTCGGCGGAGGCACTGGCAATCTTTCTACCATGAGATTCATCGTAGCCATCATCTGCCCCATAAGATGTTGATAGGCAGGATGTTCAAGAATGGCTGGGTCAGGTTGGGGGACCTCAGGCACCCAATCTTCATGTGCCTGCCCTATAGCTCCATCAACTGATGCAACATCACTGTTCTCAGCAGCATGTTCTTCATGGTTTCCAAACATCTTGGCTTTTCTTCCACTGAGGGCAGAAGATGATTGTAAGAAAATCTAGAAAACTCACAAGAACAGACACGACCTAGTCCTAAATCCCTGTAGACTCAGCGAACCTAGAGCTCTGATATCAAACTTGTGGCAACACATCCCACTATCACATAGACAACGAGGTGTTACGCGAAAATGTGCGGAAAACACCATAAACCACAGATTATCGAAAACACGAGTTAATCAAAACAGATTGCGAAAAGCAGAGAAACCAAGTAACTATTACATTTAGGTCCTCATCCTGCAAGGAAACAGGTTATATAAATATTTACAAGTCTTGATACGTGTCCACAGCTTAGGGAATCAGCTGTCTAGTCATCACATGAGTTCATCACATATTTATATGCACATAACGACCCACATCCGGCTAGCAGCAGGATATAAAAACATCCACAGCTATACATCGTGAAACAACGTCAAAACACCTCCAAGGACCTGAGAGTACATGGATGACTCTAAGAATCTACTACAAAATATCCAAAACAACAGCATATCCACCTCTTGCCTTCTACTATTTGTCTTGCTGCTCGGCTGCAACTCCGCGACCACCACCACGTCTAGCTCGAACACCTAAAAAGGGTGTAAACCAGCGGGGTGAGACACACAGTCCCAGTGAGAAACATAACTCCCCGCCAAAACTACAAAACCTTAAAAAGATAAAGCAACAACAACAGATAACTGATAAGAGGTATAATAAGAGCAGTTTATATATCAAAGCTATTCATACCATCAAGCTTACCAGATGTACGGAAGACATATACCCAAGTATTTCTTTTATGGAACATGATTAACAAGATAAGATTTATAAGGTCTTACCACATAACATGAGGAACGTATAAGTAACTGCAAGGTATAGCAAGACTAACTACACAAGCCAGGCCTCAACCAAAGTTCCGTGTTTTGCCTTAAGCAGTAAATACTATACGGCTGGATTATGTATTATTATGCCCTGAGGAAGTGAGCTGTACCGCTCAAATCCAACCGACGGCTGCGAAACCCGGAGCCGGTGCCATACAAGGTCAATGGAAGATCCGGACTCCACGACCTCCCACCTCATGGTCAGTGCACGAGAACCAAAGCAGGACCGCAATCTCGTGCTTAAGTGGCCTCAGCCATAGGGTCAGCTGCATAGGCTACCCTTCCTCTAGCCCGCCTCGGTACAGGTCACGACGCTAGTATATCTGAGCCACGAGCCTGTTCACCGTGCTCTGAGCCATGAACGCATTCATGCTCCCATATCACATATCCTGAGCCATGGGCCTGTTCACCATGCTCTATACATACCCCGAGTCTGCAACCGCATCTGCACTCGATTCCCTCTCTATTTTAGGCTAGGAGAAACCTCGCATATTCAACAATATGCGCTCCGGGTTAACCCGCAGGAGAACCCATTTCACCATCACCAGCTCCTGACGATGATGGATCTATGGCCAGGGCAAACTACATGATATGTTCCACTGTGATTAGTTAGTATATTTTAAGTAGATTGCAAGATTCAACCAAGTTGTATAACATGCAAACTATAACAAGAATAAACAACATGAGACACAATATTATGCTTTTTATTGTAATCAACATCATCCTGATCCATCACAAGGATTCAACATTACATGTTACCACTTGGCCTCTTGCCAATCATCTAGATCCATATCAAGGATCACCACCTTGCCATGGGATCTCAATCCCTTATCATATATTGCCACTGCCTTTCAAGGCTTACATCATTAACATGGGATAGCAATCCCAAGCACTTTAGTCAAACATATCATACATATTATCTCATTATCAAGAGTAATCATCACAGTAGAGTTACTCAACATATATACCTCATAGCCCTTTACCTGGCTATGCATCTGTCATGGAACACCTGCATGGTTAGTGTGCACAATCATCGTAGACTAACAGAAAGATCATATAATCATTCATGTCTCAACTTGTGATCATAAGCATGGGTCACATTATCAAGCAAAGCATCTTACATGCTTACCATTTGCTCATCATTAAACATAATATCAAGATGATCACATACCTATGTAAGGTCATGTTAAGTTACATAGATGAGCTCTACCATAACAATTACCATCAAACATCTCAAGGGTCACCATCAGGACTAAACGTGATAGCAGGAATAACGTCTAACATATCGTTATCTATAAGGAACAAGACCCTCACTAGAAACACCTACTATCCTCACCAAAGGTAGTATCGGGCAGGGTACTCACCCTATCGCCCACCTCATAATGGCCAGCACATGTATCGGCCAGTCACACCAGCTCCTATCGGTCAAGCATAAGGGTTAACGTGCAACGCTGCGTCATGCACGGTGCTCTATGAATCAGGGAAACAAGCCTACCGTGTAGCCATACCTATCATGCACCTCAAGACGGGCAACGCTGCGTCAGGTTAACAAGGAAACAACGGTCAAGAAGCCTATCGGGCAACTGAGCCCAAGGGCGTACCGTGCAAGGTGTAACGGGAAACACTCTGTCGAGCATCAAGGTGTCGGTCAACGCAATGTCGAGCTCAGCTAACCAACCTGAACCTATCAGTCGACACACAGGGCAAGGATTAACGCGACGCCCGTGCACAAGACCAGATCACAGATCAAACTAATGACTCCAGGCCATTACATGAGCTAGGTGTATCAGGCAGGTTACTCATCAAGGTGTGATGCCCAACACAACCACAACATGTGTCGTCCAAAGCTTAAGGTCGAGAGGGATATCGGGCAGCACCTCCCCCAAGATCATAACGGTCAAGATGCAACTCTACAAGGTCGTCATCAACCTCAAGCACAAGGGCATCAAACCCTAATGGATCAAGAAGATGGCTCACCTCTCAACAACTAAGAGAGAGGGGTCTTGCACATCTCTTATCACAAATCAGGCAACACAAGGAACAACCACAACAAGGTCCACAACCTCTACATAGCTCACCTTTCAAGTCCATGGTGAGAGGAGGGTGTTGCTCAAGTAACTAGAACACAAGCTCACCTCTCAAATTAAATAAGAGAGGGGTATTGCCCATATTACTAGCACTCAAGCTCACTCCTATAGACCAAGGAGAGAAAGGAGTGTTGCTCACCAAGAACCCTAGGACATAAGTTCAGCCAACAAGGTACAACTAAGCAAGAAACTAAACTAGCAACAAGCATAACCGATATGATCATAGCAACATATAAGAACATAGAAGAAGGTAGTGTAGTTAGGGTTAGGAGTTATGTAACCCGCCTTAAGCAAGCTCCAAGCTCCTAGCTCCACCACAAGAAGAAGAGCAAGACACTCTAAGGTTCGGCCACCACTAGAGGAAGAAGGAGACTCCAAGGCAAGGATCGGCCACCAAGCTTGCAAAAGGAAGAGGGGATATCGTGCACCAAGGGGAAGGAAGACTAAGGAACTAAAGGGATCCTTAGCAAGAGAAAGGAAGCACATATATAGAAGAGAATGGAGGAGAAACCAAAGTAGAGCAAAGCAAGGTGTCACCCACCTAGGGATACTTGTCCATGGGAAATGCCACCACTCTAACATGTCTTACACACATGTCCAAGGCCATTTCCACATGCAAGCATCAAGCACCAAGTGTCCACTAGTGGTTACACAAACGAGGTCAAAGAAGGTCAAAGATCCACGGGCGACACACCTCCTCCATGGCCGACACAACCCTGGGTGACACACCACCAGGGCGACACACATCCTGGGCGACACACCTAGGCCGACACAATGTACTCTTGCCCGACACATGGTCCAAAGAAGCAAGGGCAACACACCACAAAGCCCAACAAGCCCAACCAAGCCCAAAGGAACTCAAGCAACGAGCCCAAACCTTCCTCTCAACACAAGAGGAAGCAAAGAGAGGGAGGAACACCACACATGGTGACAAACTTGCCCACAAACCCTAGACTTGGGGTTATTTGCAAGTAGCACCTCCAACTCTCAACAAAGCACCAACGAACCCTAATCACCACCAAAGGTGATTAGCAAGCAACTAAGCATCAGGGTTACGCAAAGCAAACATGATAAACCCTAAACGGAGGTCAGGGTCCTTACAGCTATCCAGGCTGTTGCTTTCCTTTCCCTGCAAAAGAATATCTACTTCTTTGTCTGCGTCCACCTAAAAATGTTGGATCCCACGGGGGTGAGACAATTATAAATTGCCCCAGCGGGAGATATAACTCTCCGCCAAAACATTGTATTGCAGATTAAAGATATGAAACTGAGCAGAGAATAAGCAGTTTAAAGCATTCTCAACTTTGTAAGCATTGCAACTATTATAATAAAGCAATATACCATCTATTCTTTTAATAAGGAATAGGAATAACATGTATAGCATTTATCCAACATATTATACCATCATATCAAACTTTTCTTGTGACACTCATCATCTTGTTATGTCACCCATGAAACACACTTGTTCCATTCTGTTGGCCTTAACCAACTTGTTTAACAGATAAGGAGATATATCTACCATGTACTCATATATCAACAATACATGCATTGGATTAATACCAATCCTAAATTATCATTACATGCATTGGATTATTACCAATCCTAAATCATCATTACATGCATTAGGTTATTACCAATCCTGTGTTATTATTACAGGCATTAAGCCTCTACCATGTATTGGACTCTTCCAAACCTGATTACACCGCCAGACATTGGACTTTAACCAACCCTGATTACACAGCCAGGCAGTGGACTCTAAGCACTCCTGATTTCACCGCCAGGCATTGGACTTTAACCAACCCTGATTACACAACCAGGAAGTGGACTATCATCCAAACCAAGTACAATAGCATATTAAAGATGCAACCTTCATAAAAAGAAATAACTGTTTCAAAAAGAAAGACGTGATGCTATACACAGAATTCAAGCTTCCATAAACTCCAAAGCTCCATAGTGATTAACGAAGTTCAAAACAAACATCAGCATGCTCATCACATATTCAGAACAGAACATAAAATAGCTCTAACAGCAAGGAATAACCAGAAAATCGGGTCATACTACTCACAGACCAAGAATAACATCAAGTAACTACACACTCTTTAAAAATTAACAAAAAATCACTATAAAAGGGCACCCAAAATGATCGGAGAGTGTAACTAAACTAAGGCCCTCAAGAAAACTCATGTTACGTCCAGCATTGAGCAGAATCAGGTATGAGCAGTAACCGTAAAGACTTTTCAATCACTTTCAATGGCCTTCCAAAGTAACAAAGGGAAACAACTGTGGCCCTCATGAACTCTCCTATTTCTTTCAAACCAAGTATGATACATCAAGATAGAAAAAGTTTTGAACATCCTATACTTAGAAGCAGAAACATAAAAGTGATGCTATACACAGAACTCAACCTTCCATAAACTCCAAAGCTCCAGAGTGATTAACGAAGTTCAAAACAAACCGCAACAAGCTCGTCACATCTCTGGAAATAACAGAAAATAGCTCCAACAGCAAGGGATTGCTAGAACACCAGGTCATACTACTCACAAACTAAGAGTAAAACATCAAAGTAACCACACATTCTTTAAAAGATCACAAAAAATCACTATCAAAGGACATCCAAAATGATAGGAGGGTGCAACTAAGGCCCTCAAGATAACTCTTGTTCCTTCCAGCATTGAGCAGAACGTAATCAGATATGACTAGTACCAAAGACTTTACAATCACTTTCAATGGCCTTCTAAAGGATCGAAGGGGAACGACTGTGGCCCTCATGAACTCTCCTATTTCTTTCAAACCAAGTATGATACATCAAGATAGAAAAAAAGTTTTGAATGTCTTATCCTTAGAAGTAGAAACATCGTCCCAGTTAGAGGGAGGGATGATTTTAGAAGTACAAAAATATAAAGGAGACAATCCCTCCTGACTCTAGTATTAAATTCTAATTTTAGGCAATCTCCAACATCGTTGATCGTATGAAAAGTGCATCGTTGAAGACAAATGACATAGAGCTAAGGTTGGGATCATTGTAATTTGAATACAACAATTGGAAAAATACTAGGAATTAAGACTATTTTTCTTAGAGTTGGGATTTTTGTTTGTGTAAGATTGAACATTACATATGTAACTTTTTTGTATGTGGTTGATGTCTTGTCATTGTTTATGGAATATTTTTGAAGAACTTATGATTATGTATTTGGTTTCATTTGTACTCTTTTATTTATTTATTTATTTATTGACATATGTTCATGTTTATCATATTTTACTAAAATGTTTTATGTTAATTGACATGTGTGCTTGATTCAGGTTTTGATAGTGAACTAGAGAAAGAAGATTTATTATGTTGTTAATTGTGGCTACAAGATATTATGCATACCATTATATACTAAAAGAGCCTCAATATAATTGTGCATTCAAAGGTTACCATCGTGTTATGGAGTGGTTGAATGAACATCCTGATCGATGCGAAAAAACCCTTAGAATGGAGGCAATTTAATTATTTATGCTCTCAGTTGAGCATTAAATTACTTCTTTCTGGTTCAAGGTTATGACCTTTATGTGAGTCTTGGCAAAGGTCCTCTTGGATGGTATTAATGATCGTTCATAATGTTTTGCATGCTATATGTTGTTATGCTACTTGAATTTATTGTATAGGGATCATTTGAGGATGCTGATAAACAACTAAGGGGAAATCCTAAATATTATCCTTTCCTAAAAGGTTGTGTGGGAGATATAAATGGGACTCATGTCCATGCACTAGTTTCCATGAGGCTACAATGTCTCTACCTAGGAAACCACCACACAAACTCATATCGGAATTTGATAAGAACAATAATGTATAGATCCCTCTTCTCCTTTACTGGCTAACACAACTTTCTATGAGGAATACCTTCAACCTAAATATGTATATGTGGTAGAGTACCTGTACCAAATCGGTGTTCCAAAAAGATATTTCTCCCGCACTGGCTGCCATACAACACCACAACAAAATTGATCGAGAAAGAGAAATCTACTACGAGAAGAGAAAGAAGCGCCGATTAACAACGAGAGAGACAAAATAAGAGAACAAACTAGTCTAAATAGGAAGCAAGTAAAATACAAAGGAGGTAGGAAACTCGTCACATCCAGTCTCCATGACAGGGAGGAAGAAGACCGCTGCCTCTAAAGACAACACACCCACACACCTCCCGAAGAAGAGACCCTACTGAAGACAAGCGAGAAGAGGCTGAGGGGGAGTGGGGCACTGCTTTGCGGTGGCCAAATCCCCCTCCCCCCAGCCATCCGTCTCTGGAGGAAGAAACCCTAGCACCACTAGGGTGAGAGAGCAGTCGCCTCACAAAACAACTCTGCTATATTCTTATCTACTTCTTATATAGATAATTTGGAACCCCATAATAAATCTATAAGACACATTTGTATGAATTAATGAGATTTTATAGTTTATACATCATTTTTTTTAATGTGGTGGTTGATCAAGTATGATGTAAAATCTTAAATTGTAAGACATAACGATATATAACAAAAATATTTAATAGTTAATGTACCATTTGTTTCATATTCATGGTGGTGTAATCTACTTCATTTATGCTTAATTATTTTTATTATCAACAATATTTTGGAGGGTATAGAATGTTTATATTTGTAGAAATAACTTTTTGTGACATATTGCAATATAATATCATTTTAGTGTAGCATCTTTTTTATTTTGGAGATGACTTATTTGTTGATACACATATATTAGTAGCACTACTATTTATATATGCAACAATAATTTATTTGCAATTTAATACAAACCATGTGTATAATCTTGTAGAAGATTACTTAGAATCACGTTGAATAGTTAATAGCTATTATGGACCATCTTGATATTTAACTTAAATATAGAGCATTAAGTGTAATGTTAGCACAATTTTTTAGAAAACATTTAAATTCCCCGCTTCACCCTTACCCTCCCCGTTTATCCTGTGGGTAAGAGTGTAAGGGTAAGGGGAGTGTAAGGATATTTGTGGAGTGGGGAATTACCCATACCCTTACCCACCACACGTGGTGGATAAGGGTAAGGGTAAGGTCTTACCCTCCCCATACCCTCCCCATTGACAACCCTATACATATTATATACATCAAAGAAGCTGCATGCACACCAATTTGTTAAAGTCAAAGGTCTCTAACTAGGGCTGCAAATGGGTATGGGTAGACCCACAAACCCGTAAATATGGACCCTTAAAAAACCCGTCACGGGTCTAATTTTTCATACCCGCATATCCTTGAACCCGTATACCCTTAGACCCACATATAAGCGGGCCCAATAATGGGTATGCTTGGACCCAGACCCGCTAGACCCGTGTACCCGCCATACATAAGTAACCATTTAAAAATTATGTTTTATATATCATACTTTACTAGTCTAACTAATATAATTTTTTAGATTATATCCTACTCTAACCACAATAAGGTTGAGACTAGTCATATAATTAAGAATTAGCTATTCTAGTTACAATAATGAACACCATATGTAAACTTAAAATCAAAATATCTACTAGTTTACATTACTTTATACATAAGTTAAATGTTATGATGATGTCTAAAAATATGCAAACGATTAACCCAATTAATGTTAGTGTATAAAATATAGAATTATATAATATAACTATTGTTAATATACTATATAATAACAATATATTGTTGTATTAACATATATAGAACATTGTCATTTTTCTTACATAAAAAATATGATGTTTATAGAACCGCTTACCTGCATACCCGCACCGCATACCTGATATTATTGCAGGTACGGGTATGTTGCGGGTCTAGGTTTTGTATTATGCGGGTCCAGAACCGAAACCGAACCCGCTAAATTAGATGGGTATGGGTATGGGTATGGCCACACCCACACCGTACCCGCACCGTTTACACCCCTATCTCTAACGGTGTTGGCATTAAAGATTTATGTAGGGATAGAAGGTGGTACGTTTTGCATAAAGTGATTATATGTAAAAAGACTCACAACTCAACAATTACAAATACAACGAGTCAATATATTTTGTATCAAAAACAATTGTATGAGTCAATAAATATAACATATACCAATCGGAAATACAGAGTAATGTCATGCCAAAAGAGGTTTTCTATATTAATAATGTTTCTTGTAGTGATTGGATGGAAGAAATGAATGGATGATGTGTAAGGTAGATAAAAAAAGGAGAAAGTCATGGAAAAAGAAGGAAACATTATAATGCAAGCCGATACAGTGATTGAATATCAATAGTTTGTGAGGGACCAAAAAAAGCCAAGTGTCAACACATACCATATAACTTTTATTTGTTCTCTACAATATTTATTTCTCTTATGGATAGTAAATATTAAAGTGTCTTAACTTGTGCACTTGTCAAATCACCCTTTTGCTCTGTGTATCCCAACTTGTCAACTATTATCCAATATTATTTTATTTTACCATACAACTTAAAACTTATAGTGATAATGTTGTGAAAGTTATATCCATACATACTGTGAATGTTCCAGTCAACACATATGTAACATCCCTGACCTGGGTTATGCCTTAATCCTGGGAGTTTTGCTTAAGCAAGTTAATTAGATCCTTAATTTTATCTTGTGAAAAGTAATTAAGGGTCAAGAGGAACTTATGTTTCAATTTTGGTTCTGTTTGAATAATGTTGAAGTAATGTTTGCTTATTTTGGACTAATGTGCAAATTACCCAATATGAGGGGTTAAATTGGAAATGTTACATAATAATATGTTACTCAAGAAGTTTGGCATCATGAGAATGAAGATGATGCAGAGGAATGGCTTATGAAAGCCTGAGTACCAAGAAAGAACCAATAAAACAATGTTTGTGCATAAAAACCTAGTTTTGGTGTAATGTGTAATTTACCTAAAACCTAGGGTTCAATATGTAAATTACCACTTCAATAAGGTCCCTAATGTTTCTTGGCATCATTTAGAGCAAAGAAAATGAGAGGGGCACCTCATTTGAATTATGTTGGAGGAGAGAGAATCTTGATATTAAAATAATCAATATTTAAGCCTAATTGGAACCTTAATTCAATTTAATGCAAAAATAAATAAAATAATTGAAGGGCCTTCAACCAAAAATCAATATGGTTGGATTAAGATGTGTGTGGACATACTTAATCCTTGCAAAGGCATGAGTATATCCCAAGGAGGTGAAAACTCCACTCACCATTATTATAAGAAAAAGAATTTCCACTCAATTATGGAAATTATTATTATAAGGGTTAAGGTGCTTAATTTCTTTTCCCTTTATTCTTGGATAATGGAAGGGAGATCGGTGGGGATAGAGATGCCTTTGTATACAAGAAATTAATGGGGAGAAGGTGGCAACAATTTTGGAATTAAAAGACTTTTATAAAATATTTTCTCTCTCATTGAATTTCTTATAAAAAGACCCTTTCCTAGCCCAAACAAAGGCTTTTTCGACCCCACTTCTTCTCTTTGCTTGGAAACCGACCAAGAGAGATAGTGAGGACCAGGAGGACGACCTCCAACCTGTTGGTAAGGTTATTGACCCTTTTTACCTTGGTTCCGTGGTGGAAATCAAAAATAAATAATTGATTTCTTCTTATTTCGATCTCCTCTTCAACCCTAGCCAATCTTTTCAACCAAAAGCTTGAGGATGAGCCTAGGGGGAGTTGAAAAAGCTTCATCCACCATTTTTGGCGTGATCTTGGAGCTTTTGAGCTCAATTGGAGGCGGGTTTAATAACATGAAACCTTAATTTTGTTATTGCATCCAATTACTTATCAAATAATGATCATTTCTCTATTCACAATAATCGATTTGGTTGATTGATGCAATTTCCATGGAAAACACAGCAGGTTTCGTGGGTTTAGAGCTTGATGATGATGACATCATTATAATAACACACCTCCCCAAATATCTTGGCCAAACGATTTCAATTGAAATGTTCAAACAGTTTCACAAACTGTTTGAGAGCAAACGGTTTCACAAACCGTTTAAGGGCAAATAGTTTCAAAACGTTTGGAGGTGTTGACCAGGGTTGACCATTTTGAGATTTGTTGATAATAATGTTGGTTAATGAACCATTAATTATAATTGATTATATCCAATTGGTTCATGAGTTGAAGGTCTATCAATCACCAAACCCTAATCGGATTAAGTGTTGATTTCATAATCAATTGAATTGGAATTTTGGGTTGATTAGCCTAAACGGTTTCAAAACCGTTTGGAGATCACCCAAACGGTCTCAAGACCATTTGGAGGTCACCCAAGACCGTTTGGAGGTCTAGGGTTAAGTATGGTTAAGTGTTTGAAGGTCCAAAGGTACCAAATTGAGTTGCAACTAAGTGTTGATTTGATGATCAATCCAATGACTCAAACCCTAATTGGATGTCATGGATTTTGATGATATGATGGGAAAACGGTCTCAATACCGTTTGGAGGTCATCCAAATGACCTCAATACCGTTTGAGGTCAGGTCATTCCCAATTTGAATGATGGTCCAATAGTTTCAAAGTAATTGATAGCACATTGATTAACATTGAAGGTTCAATGGTTCCAAACCCTAATCCAATTGATTCAAACCCTAATTGATGATTAATTGAGGGTCAAATAAGTTTAATGATGACCTATTTAACTCAATTGAAGTATGGTGATAGGCCCAATTGATGAATGATTATATGAATTCAATGGTTGAAGAAATCAACATTGAGAATCCCAAATCGATTTGAGTGGTTGAGACCATTTTTGGACCATGCGGTTTTGAGGAGGTTTGGACCAAACGGTCTCAAGACCGTTTGAGTCCAAACGGTCTCAAGATCATTTGGGACCAAACGGTCTCAAGACCATTTGGGACCAAACGATCCCAAACCGGTTGAGTCTCATGTGGTTTCAAAATTGTACTTTAGCAAATGATCTCAAGGATTCACTTTGATAAACGGTTTCAACCTCAACTTTAGCAAACGGTTTCAAGTGTGCACCTTTAGAAAATGGTCTCAAGGGTTCACCTTTACCAAAAAGTTTCAATGTTTTGGTCAAGACCGTTTGAAGTCTTATTGGTCAAGACCGTTTGAGGTCTAAGAGACCAAGATCATTTGGAAGGTAATGAACCAAATTGTATGAACACTCAAAATGGATAAAAGTTAATTGTTTAAGTGGACAATTACATGACGTAAACCAAGGGTGATTATAATAATGGTACCCTTAATGAGATAGGGTGATTAGTACCCTTTGAATAATTAAGCTTTAATGATCATGGTGGAAATGACATAACTCATAGTGTCAATTCTTCTTTCAAGTGAGTTGACTTAGCCTAATCAAGGTTGAAGTAAACATCATCTTATAGAAGATGAGAGAGAAGACTTTCTACATGAATGATAACCATGAATGGTCAAGTTTTAACACTTTCATTATGGATGAATGTCTAATTATGGTATGATCCTTTATAGTGAGATCATGGAACCCTAATTATAAAGGCTAATGAATCCTAACCCTAATTGAGGGCAATGATAGGTGTAATCCTAATCCATGATGATAGTATGATCCTAATTTAGTGAAATGATATGGGAAACCCTAATTCAGGGTATTTTAATGATAAACCCTAATCTAGGGTGAAGTGATGTGAATAGTAAACCCTAATCGTGGGTTATTGAATATAAACCCTAATTGAGGGTGATTCCATGTAAAACCCTAATTGAGGGTGAATCCATGATAAATCCTAATTGAGGGTAATGTTATGAGAATCCTTAATTAAGACTAATGTTATGAGAAACCTTAATCTAGGGTAATGTCATGTGAAACCCTAATTAAGAGTAATATTATGGAAACCCTGAAGAATGATGTGAAGTGAGACTTAAATCCAGGATGATGCCATATAATGATATGTGCAACCATAGTCATGGTATAATGGCCAATACACTAAAGTAGGATGTGGTTATTACAGTCAAGTAAGATGAGGATGTTATAACCATGAAGGGTAAAGCTGATGAACTATATGAATGATAGTGTTGATACCCTAATGAATAAGGGTCTAAAGGACAAGATGATGCCTAGATCATTATATATCTAATTTCATGTATGTGTAACAACCCTATACATATTACAATGATGAGGGTATGAAACTCTTAGGAGTGATGTATGCAATATTATATAATGGAGTGAATAACATCCTATGGGTTGAAATACCTAAAGTGGTTGATAATAATTTATTCTATATCAACAATGCCTATCCATTGGATAAGTCCATATCATTAAAGATAGTTGGACAATTCCAATGTGTAATATGTACACCATATTAAGAAAGTGACAAGTTAGAGGATAAAGTATTAAGAGGGAAGTACCTTAATACAAGGTTAGTTGATTAATTTAAGTAAGATGGAAATGAAAAGAAAGTGATACATCAAGACATGATAGATATCACATTCAACATTTCAGGGTAGGCATTCCTTGATGAACCTCTAATCTACTATTCTTGGATAAGAAACACATGAAGTGTATGTTATACAATTGTTACAATAAAGATGTAATGAACTCAATGTATTGTGATAAATGTTGATTAATACACTTTGAGAATGGGGTTAAGCCAAATCAATGGGTATGATGTAATCATACCATGATAAGGATGAGAAATGAACTCATGCCTTAAATTGTTGATCATTAATGATATATGATGAGAATAGTGATCATAAGCATGTACTTATGATATCTTTGAATGCTCCTAGAGGTGTGAAGTAATATATTAGAGCGGAACTAATAATGTGAGCATGAAACTCTAAGCAATGAGAGATGGGAAAACCCTAACCCTAAATTGGGTAATGGGACATGAGAAACCCCAAAGTGATGTGAATAGTAAGCCCTAACCCTATTAAGGGAATAGTGGTATTACTATTATATTACATGAGATAAAATGATTTTGTTGCCTAGTGATAGGTGACAAGATGTTGAATGGCCATGTGAGCCATATTATTAGATGTTTCCTTATGAGAGGTGACAAGATGCTTTATGTGCCTTATGAGCCATGAGAACAATTGTAGCATAGTAAGAAGCACCAAGATGATTAATGATGGGTCAAAGGAATTTATATTCCATGATCCATGTAATCAGGTTTGGTTAGAGTCCAATACCTGGCAGAGGTGTAATACCTGTAATCAGGGTTGGTTAAAGTCCAATGCTTGGCGGTGAAATCAGGATTGGTTAAAGTCTAATGCCTGGCTGTGTAATCAGGGTTGGTTAAAGTCCAATGCCTGGCGGTGAAATCAGGAGTGCTTAGAGTCCACTGCCTGGCTGTGTAATCAGGGCCACCATCATTGTGAGAGTTGACTGTAACTTCCATGAAGATGGCTTCCAAGTGTCAGACTCACAGTGGGTCTGTCTGATACACTGTTCACTAACATGTATCTATGTGCTTGGTTTGATATCGCCATATCACGAATAATGAGATTTAGTTATCAACCAACTCACACTCAGATCTTATGTGTTATTGTTGTCTATCAACCATCCACTTAAAAACCTATTAGGGACATAATGAGAATATATATATGTACTCTTAACATTCGTATGATCTCATCCACAAGGTAAGTAGCTTGAATACATACACCATTAAGTGATATAATTCTCTAGACATTTATACTATTGAATCATTATCTCATAACCAAATCAAATAGGATAAATTGGAAGCTTGACTTTTATTAAAAATCAAATCATTTTTATATGATATGTCATTACAATCATCATATGATTGGCTCTCTAGGCATACATAACCAACAATGTGATTAGACCAGTTAGGGCAAATATCCTAATAGATCACTAATTCTCTCACTATAACCAGTGAAAGGTGATTTTCTCATCTTTCCCAACAAACAAGATTCACATGTCTCTGATGGTTCCAAAAGAGTACATATAACCATTTTATGAAGTTTGGAAATGTGTTTCTCATTTATATGCCCTAGAGGACAATGCCAAAGGTATGTCTTGTTTGAGTTATCAAGTTTTAGCCCTTTTGTATTTATGTTATATACTCCAATCTCTAGATATAATAAGTATAGACCGTAGAACATTGGGATTCTGCCATAAAAGATCTCACCTCTACTAACAGAACATCGACCATTTATTATAAGAATTTTGAATCCATTCTTATCCAAACTATATACATGTATTATGTTTGTACAATGATAGCTACATAAAAGCAGTTACCTAACTCTATTACAAGCCCACTAGGAAGAGATAACTGATAGATTATAACTGAATTAGCAAAAAACTCTTAATCCATTATAGACACATAATTCAGCCTCATCTTTCTTTAGAGGTCTTCTTCTCTTTAGATCCTCCACATTTGAGCAAATGTGAGATTTGCATCAGGTATCCAATACCCAAGATAAAGAAGTGGCAAATTTAATCTCTATAACATATATACCTAAAGTGGAGAACTCTATCCCTTGCTTCATCTTCCTTAATTCCTCAAAGTGAAAAGGACATATTCATTTTGCACTTATGCTTTTCCTTATCTTGAGTGCATAAGACTTGGACTTCAGTTTAGCCTTAGAATTTTTCTTGGTCTTGCCTTTGTAATTGGACTCCCCTTCATTGATCACCATCACTGGTTTGTTCCTCTTCATTCATGCTTTGTCATTTATTAACATGCCAATCGATTCAGAGAACACTTTAGCCAAGTTACTCAAGTAATAGATATTGATAAATTGGCTATATGATTCATGAAACTGTTGGCTAAATGGACATCCATAAAATCCCTTTGTTTTGATTATGACAAACATTTCATTTTTATTTATCTGACGAGCTACTTGAGTGTGCAGGATGACACAACTATAAGGGAAATCCAACATGAAGTATTTATATTTTCATGCAAATGTAATCATTGTAAAAACTTGTACAAAATTATAATGTACAAGTACTTAGAATCGCATGTAAATCAAGCATTGGATTTTCCCTAGCTAAACACCTTAGTCATCCATTCAATAGGACCACCTATGCACACATACGTATAACTAGTGCCTAACTTGAAACCTTAAAACAGGATCTCTCTCGGTCGACCAACTCCTCGACCGAGATACTCTCGGTCGACCACATTATCGACCGAGAAAGATCCAAAAGTAGCCGTTAGACACAGCAGTTGACAGTTGCAAATAAACGTTAATCCAGAGAGCCTGTCGGTCGACAATTCCTCGACCGACCGGGCATCTCGGTCGACAAGTCCTCGACCGAGATGGTCTCTGACAGCAACTGCAGAATTAATTAACTAGCCGTTGCTAATGCGCCTAACTTATTCCTAACGGCTAGTTAAGCACTAGGAACCCCCTAGAAGTTATCTAGAATGTCCTTAAGCATACTTAGGCTATTCCTATAAATAGGACAAGCCATAGGACACTAGAACTTACTTCTTACACTTGCTATACTTGAGAAAATACTTGAGCCCTCTTGTGCAATCTGTGTGAACTGAGCTTTGTGATCAATTGGCCATTTTCCCTTTAGCTCAAGCTCGTCCTATAGGATAGATTTTCCTAACCCTAGCAATCACAAGTCCATCATATTGGCTAGGAAAATCCAAACGCTTGATCTAGGGAAATCAAGCCTTGAGCTACAAGGATAAGTTGTATTTTCTTTTATTCCCTTCTTGTTCCTTGTATTTCTTGTACTCTCCTTGCTACTCCAGGTAGGAGTCTGCGGATTGGAGAGGGTGAAGCTCTTCGTGGTGAAGAGGAAGACTTTGGACTACTTCAGAAGGCTGTCTTGACGGGAAGCTACTTCAGGAGGAAGGCTACTTCAAGGGGGAGCTTGAAGTTACTTCAAGGAAGGCTGCTTCGAGGTTGGCAAGACTACTTCAAGGTGAAGGCTGTCCAAAGGGTGTTTAGAAAGTATTGTAAATTTTATGTAACATCCTTGAGAGGTAATAAAATTTAGTACTTTCAAAATCCCGGTTGGGTAAGCAACCGGGTAGTGGACTGACTCCTTAGTATTTGCTAAGGTGGAACCACTCTAAACACTTGTGTTCCTCTTCTTAATCTTTAGTTTGGTTGTTTGAGTTTAAATTATTTTAAAATCTCTATAAAACTCTATTCACCCCCCCTCTAGAGGTTTTCAATTGGTATCAGAGCAGGCTTCAAGGAGCCCTAACAAAGTCTTGAAGAAAAGATGGGGGATGGAGTACTCAACAACCTTAACATTGAAGGAACGCTCGTTGCTCGACCTCCGGCATTTGACGGGACAAACTATCAATACTGGAAGAGAAGAATGCAATTTTACTTCCAAGGAATCAATTGGGATCTTTGGAGAATGGTATCTACACCATACACACTCCCACAAGACGAGTTCGAAGTATGGGATGCTAATACGGTAAAAATGGCCCAAATGAATGCAAAGGCAGTAAGCATTTTATATTGTTCCATTTCAGTAGGTGAATTTAATAGAGTATCAAACTGTGATACCGCATATGACATTTGGCATAGATTATCTATAACATATGAGGGTACTGTTCAAGTTAAAAACTCTAAAGTTAGTTTGCTTAAAACCAAATTTGAACATTTTCGTATGGATCCAAATGAAACTATTAGTGAAATGTATTCAAAATTTTCTACTATTGTTAATGGTTTGAGTGCTTTAGGGAAACCTGTTCTTGAGGAAGATCAGGTATCAAAAATACTTCGATCTCTTCCTCCAAAGTACAAACCAAAGGTGACAGCTATTGCAGAAGCAAACGACCTCACTCGCCTCAAAATGGAGCAGCTCATCGGAAACTTAGAAGCTCATGAGGCAGACCTAGAAGAGGAAGAAAGAAGAGAACATGAACATCAACGTGGGCCAAAGAAAGACGTGGCTTTCAAAGCATCAAAAGCTCTCTCACAAGAGAGTGAGGAATCTAGTGAAGAAGAAGGAGAAGAAGCATTGATAGTCAACGGTAAGAAATATAGAAGGTTTAAATCTAACAAAATTTCTAGCTCTTCTTCCACTCCCAGGTGCTTCGAATGTGGAAAGAAAGGACATTTCAAAAATGAATGTCCCAAAGCTAAGAAGGGAAAGAAAAGCTCACATAAGAAGAAAGAAAAAGCTTAGAAAGCGGCATGGGATGAAACGAGTGAAAGTGAAAGCGGAGAAGATAAAGTAGAATGTCTAATGGCAAGAGAAGATGAAGAATCTCAAGAGGTAAGCCTAGTTGATCTTCCTAAAGAAGAGTTAGTAGCTAGCTTACAAGAAACTTATGATAAATATGTTGATGCCAAGAAGAAACTAAAAAGGACTATAAAATCAAACAATGTTCTCATTGCCAAAATAGATGAACTTTCTTCCGAAAAGAATAACATTGATCTTGAAAATGTATCTTTAAAAACATCTTTAGATGATTGCACTAGAAAGCTACTTACTTTGGAGACTAATGTTGATCTTCTATCAAAAGAAAAGACTGATTTGTTAGCTAAACTACAAGCTTTTCAAACTCAACCTATCTTGTGCAATCATTCGGACTATGACAATATTGTAAAAGAAAAGGATTCATTGCTTTCTGATTTAGACCAGGCAAGAAAAGATATACATAAGAAAATGAATGACATTGCTCAGTTGCAAAGAGAACTTTATGAGTTAAGAAGAAAAGATATTCTTGATAACATATTGAAGAGTGGTACGGCCTTCAATGGAAGAAAAGGTTTGGGATATGTTCCAAAGAAAAACCAAACCAAAAAGACCCAAACTATGTTTGTACCCAAAAACACAATGGCTAGAAAAAGAAATGAAGTTGATTCTATTACTTGTCATTTCTGTTTACGTCTTGGACATTACTGTTTTTCATGCCCCTACAAGACTAAGAAGTCCAACTTAGTTTGGACCCCAAGACCCCAAACTTAGAAGAATGGAATGTAGTTGAGATATGACAAAATACTTAATTTTTGCAATTTATATTGTCCTATCTCAACAAACGATGCTATGCTTAATGGTATTATTTTTTCTGCATTGGTGTAATAAAACAGAAACTTCGTCGGTCGAAGTACTGTCGACCGAGCTCTGGGTCGGTCGAAGTATTGTCGACCGACTGGATGTCTTTAACAAATCGAAAATCTTCCAGTACTCATTTCGGTCGAAAATTGGTCAACCGAAAAATTTTCTGTTCTTTTTGATTGTGACACAGTAACATGCTCGATCGACAAACTGTCGACCGAGAATTATATCGGTCGAACAATTGTCGACCGACTAGTTTTCTGTATCAGAACTTTTATACACATATGCATTTTAAAAGTTTCTAATCTTATCGGACCATCACATGGGTACCAAAATCTAAATTCTAATGCAGGAATGGGTAGTTGATAGTGGCTGCTCTAAACATATGACCGGGAACAAGGACACCTTTCAAACCTTTGAAGAAAAGAAAAGTGGAACGGTTACTTTTGGAGACAATGGTAAGGGCAAAATTGTTGGAATAGGTAATGTTGGAACAAATCTTGAAATCAAAAATGTTCTACTAGTTGATGGATTGCACCATAACTTAATAAGTGTAAGTCAACTATGTGATAGTGGTTATGATGTGCTATTTAACAAAACCTGCTGCAAATTATTGATAGAAAATACTACAACTGTTGTTTATGAAGGAAATAGAGTTGGAAATCTTTATATCCTTAAACCAAACTCTATGAAATCAGTAGTAGGTAAATGCTTACTTGCAAATGAAAACACCTTACAACTATGGCATAAAAAGCTTGGTCATGCTAGTTCACATGCTATTAAAAAGTTAGTAAAATATGATCTTGTTCGTGGATTACCTGCTTTGTCTTTTGATCAAGTTGCAAATTGTGAACCTTGTACAATGGGAAAGCAAACCAAAACATCTTTTAAATCAAAACATGTACTTAGCACCAGTAGATCCTTAGAATTAATTCATATGGATTTATTTGGACCAATGAGAACACAATCTATTGGTGGTAAACGATACTGTTTTGTTATTGTTGATGATTATAGTAGATTTACATGGGTACATTTTATTGCAACTAAAGATGATACTATTCATGTCTTTATGCAATTTTGTTCTAAGATTGAGAATCTTTTACAACATAAAATATGTACCATTAGAAGTGATCACGGTGGAGAATTTGAAAATCATACATTTGAAACTTTTTGTACTTCTCAGGGGTATACTCACAATTTCTCTGCTCCACGTACCCCACAACAAAATGGTATTGTAGAACGGAAAAATCGATCTCTACAAGAAATGGTTAGGACCATGATGCTTGAACACAACACACCTAAAACCTTTTGGGCTGAAGCTGTAAACACTGCTTGTTATGTGCTAAATAGAGTCACGGTTCACTCTCACTTGAAGAAAACTCCATATGAAATAATACACTCTAAGAAACCTAGAGTTGACTACTTCCATACTTTTGGCTCTACATGTTACATTTTAAACACCAAGGATGATAGAGACAAGTTTGATTCTAAATCACACAAAGCATTCTTTTTGGGATACTCTACTTCTAGCAAAGCGTTTAGGGTATATAACACTATCTCTAGAAAAGTTGAGGAATCCATTCATGTTTCTTTTCATGAAGAATCAAAATCCACAAATTTAGATATCATTGATCTCACTAATCAGTTTGAAACTATAACCATTCCCAATGATAATGAGAAAACTCCCACATTCGATCCTCCAGTTGAAACACAACCTACACCTAGGCTGATCAAGGATCATCCCCAAAAGCTAATTATTGGAGATCCAAATGATAAAGTCAAAACTAGGTCCTCTTTCCAAGATGTTGCAAACATGGCTTTTGTCTCTATCATTGAACCTAAGAAAATATCCGAAGCTCTTAAGGATGATTACTGGATAATAGCCATGCAAGAAGAATTAAATCAATTCACTAAAAACGATGTATGGGATTTAGTTCCTAAACCACAAGATAAAACTATCATAGGAACTAAATGGGTTTTTAGAAACAAGCTTAATGAGGCAGGAGAAGTCATAAGGAATAAAGCACGGTTAGTTGCACAAGGATATAATCAACAAGAAGGAATAGATTTTGATGAAACATATGCACCCGTAGCTAGACTTGAAGCTATTAGGATGTTACTAGCTATTGCTGCCCATAAAAACATTCAGCTATATCAAATGGATGTCAAAAGTGCATTTCTAAATGGCATCATACAAGAAGAAGTTTATGTTGCTCAACCACCTGGCTTCGAAATACCAGAAAAGGACGATCATGTTTATAAACTTAAAAAGGCACTTTACGGTCTAAAACAAGCACCTAGGACTTGGTATGAACGGCTCAAGACATATCTTTTTGATAATGGTTTCTCTATTGGAAATTCAGATTCTACTTTATTTTTCAAAACATATGCATCTGATTTCTTAGTTGTGCAAATATATGTTGATGACATTATTTTTGGTGCCTCAAATGAATCATTATGCACACAATTCAGTGACATTATGCAAAAAGAATTTGAAATGAGCCTTATGGGTGAATTAACATTCTTTCTTGGTTTTCAAATTAAGCAAACACCCGCCGGAATTTTTATAAGCCAAGAAAAATACACTAAAGAACTGTTAAAACGCTTTGGGATGGATCAATGCAAACATGCTACTACTCCTATGGCTACTTCTATTAAAATTGATAAGGATGAAAATGGGGAACCTATTGATGATTCCTTATATAGAGCCATGATTGGTAGTTTGTTATATTTAACCGCTTCTCGACCGGACATTATGTTTTCCGTTGGTCTTTGTGCTCGATTTCAATCCCAGCCTATGCAATCTCATTTTCTTGCGGTTAAACGAATTCTTCGATATCTAGCCGGCACTACTTGTTTTGGTTTATGGTATCCAAAAGGACAATCCTTGGAGTTTAAAGCATATACTGATGCGGATTATGCCGGTTGTCGACTTGATCGCAAAAGTACTAGTGGTGGATGTTTCTTATTAGGTAGAGCCTTAGTATCTTGGTTTAGCAAGAAACAAAACACGGTTGCCCTATCTACAACCGAAGCTGAATATATGGCAGCTGGGTCTTGTTGTGCTCAAGTGCTTTATATGCAACAGGTTTTAAGCGATTATGGTTTTCATCTTTCATCTACACCTATTTTTTGTGACAACACAAGCGCCATAAACTTAGCACACAATCCTATTTTACACAGCCGGGCCAAACATATTGAAATCCGTCATCACTTCTTACGGGATCACATCTCAAAGAATCATGTTTCCCTTCATCATGTTGATACGGAAAATCAATTGGCTGATATTTTTACAAAACCGCTTCCATTAGATCAATTCAACAACATTAGGAAGCAACTACTTATTACTCCGTTGGAGGATGTTTTCTTTGATATCTGCGGTTTTTAAAACAAATACTTATGCTTTTATGATTAGTATCAAAATTGATATGAACGTTTAAATTGGAAATTTGCAAATTGTTGTCTTTACATTTTGGCTATTCAATGGACATCTTTTTCGTTCGTTTTTTGATGGGATACCTAATTAAGGGGGAGTTTTTTAGTAAAACGGTTATCTTTTTGAAATGACAAAGGGGGAGAGATATATAAAACTATAATTTAATATTTATGACAAACTCAATCAATGAGTTTCAAAAATATACTCTTGGCTTTACATTGAAAGTTGCTATGTTCCCAAATGAACTGGATTTCATGTTCCATAAGTCATTGGGGATACTAAGCACACATTATACAAATAAGAGGAAAAGTTCCAAACAGCAATCTAAAGGTATGGCATTTATATGTTTTATATTTCCTCTATTCATATTTTGGAAATGTTTGTCATCTTCAAAAAGGGGGAGATTGTTGGCTAAATGGACATCCATAAAATCCCTTTGTTTTGATTATGACAAACATTTCATTTTTATTTATCTGACGAGCTACTTGAGTGTGCAGGATGACACAACTATAAGGGAAATCCAACATGAAGTATTTATATTTTCATGCAAATGTAATCATTGTAAAAACTTGTACAAAATTATAATGTACAAGTACTTAGAATCGCATGTAAATCAAGCATTGGATTTTCCCTAGCTAAACACCTTAGTCATCCATTCAATAGGACCACCTATGCACACATACGTATAACTAGTGCCTAACTTGAAACCTTAAAACAGGATCTCTCTCGGTCGACCAACTCCTCGACCGAGATACTCTCGGTCGACCACATTATCGACCGAGAAAGATCCAAAAGTAGCCGTTAGACACAGCAGTTGACAGTTGCAAATAAACGTTAATCCAGAGAGCCTGTCGGTCGACAATTCCTCGACCGACCGGGCATCTCGGTCGACAAGTCCTCGACCGAGATGGTCTCTGACAGCAACTGCAGAATTAATTAACTAGCCGTTGCTAATGCGCCTAACTTATTCCTAACGGCTAGTTAAGCACTAGGAACCCCCTAGAAGTTATCTAGAATGTCCTTAAGCATACTTAGGCTATTCCTATAAATAGGACAAGCCATAGGACACTAGAACTTACTTCTTACACTTGCTATACTTGAGAAAATACTTGAGCCCTCTTGTGCAATCTGTGTGAACTGAGCTTTGTGATCAATTGGCCATTTTCCCTTTAGCTCAAGCTCGTCCTATAGGCTAGATTTTCCTAACCCTAGCAATCACAAGTCCATCATATTGGCTAGGAAAATCCAAACGCTTGATCTAGGGAAATCAAGCCTTGAGCTACAAGGATAAGTTGTATTTTCTTTTATTCCCTTCTTGTTCCTTGTATTTCTTGTACTCTCCTTGCTACTCCAGGTAGGAGTCTGCGGATTGGAGAGGGTGAAGCTCTTCGTGGTGAAGAGGAAGACTTTGGACTACTTCAGAAGGCTGTCTTGACGGGAAGCTACTTCAGGAGGAAGGCTACTTCAAGGGGGAGCTTGAAGTTACTTCAAGGAAGGCTGCTTCGAGGTTGGCAAGACTACTTCAAGGTGAAGGCTGTCCAAAGGGTGTTTAGAAAGTATTGTAAATTTTATGTAACATCCTTGAGAGGTAATAAAATTTAGTACTTTCAAAATCCCGGTTGGGTAAGCAACCGGGTAGTGGACTGACTCCTTAGTATTTGCTAAGGTGGAACCACTCTAAACACCTGTGTTCCTCTTCTTAATCTTTAGTTTGGTTGTTTGAGTTTAAATTATTTTAAAATCTCTATAAAACTCTATTCACCCCCCTCTAGAGGTTTTCAGAAACAATAGTAGAATTATATGTGTGGGCAACTCTTGGCTTAAAGGAAATTTTAGTATCTCCTAATGTTCCACATGACCAATAATATTGAGCACATGGGGCTCTACTGGATTCTCTTTTGTTATCTTACACTCAAAGAGCGCCTTAGAGAATTGTACCTTTCTTGCTTTGTATGATTCGGGTTCATGTTCTTAAGATGTGTTACATCTCAAGAACGTCCATGTTTTCATGCTTCTTATGCAACTCATAGTTCATATAGAATAATTCAAGGTTTTTAATGTCTAAGGAATCATTTTCATGCTTCAAATAAGCACCAACCTCATCCCTAGGCACATTGGGAGCGAGTTCCTTTGGCACTATTGTATTTAGGACATAGAGCTTATGCTCATGAGAGAGAACCATTCTTAAAGTCCTAAAACAATTATGGAAGTTGGTCCCCATTTAGCTTATCCTTCCTAAGGACTGATTGTAATGTGTTGTAATTTTCCATTTAATTCTACAAAAGGAAAATTTGCATTTGTTGAAACACTTCTGGTTTGATTTGAAAATATTGACGATATTAGTTAGGCCTTTAATTAATTATCAAACCCACTATTTTGTTCAAATAAATAATCCTCTTTATTGATTCACAAACATTGAAATGTATAATTGTTTAGTAGCCAAGATCCAAAATACATTAAGTTATTATCCAACCAACTTCGGCATCCATAACCAATTATTAAGGTAGGCAACACTTGCCTGCATCCAATACACTTCTTGGATAGATTGTATGCACAATACCTTGTCATAATCCATATGTATGCTTCTAGACACTTAATCTTATTAAGGTCACATAGTTAAGCCTAACCCAAAAGCCAACACGATAGACATGCACCCTGCTATGGCAGACCCACATAACTACCATCACACTTCCGCAAGATAGATGACGCACCATGTGAGGGCATGCCTACGCTTGGTCGATCAAGATTTTTATGTGTGATGCTTAAGGAAAACATTTATGACTTATTATTTATCAAGAAATTTTATTTATAAATACATATACATATCCAATCACCACATACTTATAAATAAAATTTTATTTATATGTATTGTATCCACAAATGAAACATGCAATCATAATTATATGAGTAATGGATTTGATTGCGGTAATGCAATTCGTTAGATCCACAAAGAGTTGTTTTCCACCTAAGGTCATACATCATATGCATGCAACTTGTATTGGAAAAACTTTATGCTGGTAATCGATCGGTCAATCGATTGGACCGTCTAGTCGATTGATTGGACCGCCTATTGGTCGATTGGTCTCCATTGATCGATCGATTGGTTCATGGCTCAAGTGGTTGACTGGACTCCTCTAGTCGGTCGATTGGGCCTCTTGTCAATTGATTGGTTCCTTTGATCGATCGACTCAACTTCTAGTCAGTCGATTCACCTGGTCAAAATGCCTTCTTCTTGCCAAAAACAAAACTAATGCTAATCTTATCTAGATAATACATTGTGTTGACTTACATTTGAGGGGAGTATAGGGAGGAAAATATTAATTTACAAATGGAGAAATAAGAGAAATGATCAGCATGCAAACTAAATTTAAAAGTCATAAAATAACCATTCAACCATGCACAAGTATCTAAGGGGTTTTGGCCATAACCACATATACATCCACCATCAAAGCAATTTTAGGTTGACACATACAGATTGGATATGTGGCGAAGCGTTCAAAACATACATCATTAACTAAGCGGAAGCGATCACTAACATCAGATTACTGAAAATCATTAAAAATTTAAACCTTTTGCAAAGAGATCCAAACACAGGAAAACTCTTTGATCAAGAACCAATGTATTTCATTCACATCCTGGTTCATAAGTACATAACATGTACCATATCTTTTCAAGAGTTACATACAATGGTTGTTTTGTCAAACTATACATAAGCAACATAAACCTCGAGGCGTTCAAGCCAAAATATCAGATTGATGATAAAAGCACTATCTAATGACTTCGAGGACCTGAGAGTACATAGACGACACATAGGACTTTCTATATAAAACTTGATAGACAGTGCCTCCACCTGAGATACAACTATTGTCCCTGTTGTTGCTGCTGCTCTTCCCTTGCTATAGGGTTCCTACCTCTTCTTCTGCATTTACCTAAAAAGTTGGATCCCACGGGGGTGAGACAATTGAAAATTGTCCCAGCGAGAGATATAACTCTCCGCCAAAAACATTATTATTGTAGTTTAACGATATAAAACGGGGCAGAGGATAAGTAGTTTAAAGCATTCTCATCTTTTAAAGCATTGCAACTATTTATGATAGAATAATAGATCGTCTATTCTCTTAACAAGGAATAGGAAGAACATGTATATCCTTTATCCATCATATTATACCATCATGTCAAACTTCTCTTGTGACACTCATTATCTTGATATGTCACCCATGAGACATTCTTGTTTCAATCTGTTGGCCTTAGCCAATCTGCTAAACAGATATGGGATTATATCTACCATGTACGCATATATCATTAATACAGACATTGGGTTATTACCAATCCCGTGTCATCATTACAGGCGTTGGGTTATTACCAACCCTGTGTCATCATTACAGGCATTGGGTTATTACCAATCCTGTGTCATCATTACATGCATTGTCTTATTACCAATCTTGTGTCATCATTACAGGCATTGAGCCTCTGCCAGGTATTGGACTCTTCCAAACCCGATTACACCGCAAAGCATTGGACACTACCAATCCTGATTTCACAACCAAGCATTGGACTTTAACAAACCCTGATTACACAACCAGGCATTGGACTCTAACCAATCCTGATTACACAGCCAGTCATTGGACTCTAACCAATCTTGATTACACAGCCAGGCATTAGACTCTAACCAATCCTGATTACACAGCCAGGCATTGGGCTTTAACCAATCCTAATTAAACAGCCAGACATTGGACTCTAACCAATCCTGATTACACAACCAGGCATTGGACTTTAACCAATCCTGATTACATAGCCAAGCATTGGACTTTAACCAATCTTGATTACAGGCATTATACCTCTGCCAGGTATTGGACTTTAACCAATCCTGATTACAGGCATTATACCTCTGCCAGGTATTGGACTTTAACCAATCCTGATTACAGGCATTATACCTCTGCCAGGTATTGGTCTTTAACCAATCCTGATTATAGGCATTATACCTCTGCCAGGTATTGGAATTTAACAAATCCTGATTACAAAGATCATGGGATATAAATTCCTTTGACTCATCATTGATCATCACATCCTTCTCTAGGCTCTGAACCCTGAGGTTAGCCTTCATATCTTTTCACATTCTTTATTGAATACAATTGTCCCTTTTATTAGGTTTATTAAAACATTATCATTTCTTACAATAAACTTTTATAATCATCTTGGTGCCTCTCACTATGCCACAATTGTTCTCATGGCTCATAAGGCCCATAAAGCATCTTGTCACCTCTCACTAGGCAACATCTAACCATATGGCTCACAAAGCCATTTAAACATCTTGTCACCTATCACTAGGCAACATCTAATCATATGGCTCACAAGACCATTACACATCTTGTCACCTCTCACTAGGCAACAATAACATATTACCTCATGTAATACAATAGTAACACCACTATTCCCTCAATAGGGTTAGGGCTTACTATTCACGTTACATTAGGGTTTATCATGTCCCATTACCCAATTTAGGGTTAGGGTTTCCCATCTCACATTGATTAGGATTTCATATTTATCAAATCAACCTTAATATATTGCTCCACACCTCTAGGAGCATACATTAACATCTCGAGTATTCAATCATGTTTATTACTCTTAACATTTATCATTAATGATTATAAATACAAGGTATGAGTTCATTTCTCATCCTTATCATTGTATGATTACATCATACTCACTAGTTGGCTTAACCCCATTCTCAAGGTATATTAGCCTATACTTATCAAAGTAGATGAAACTCATTACATTTCATTGCAACAATTTACATAACACACTTCATGTGTTTCTTGTCCAAGTATATTGTATTTGAGGTGCATCAATATATATCAACCTTGGAATGCTAAAAGTGATATCTATCATATCTTGATGTATCACTTTCCTCATCACTTCCAACTTACTTGAGTTATCAACTTATCTTGGATTAAGGTATTTCCCATCTTAATACTTTCATCCACTAACCTATCACTTTTACCATGAAGTGCATAGGTCAACATAAGAATGGTCCAACTATCTTCAATGATATGGACTCATTTCAGGTTAAGGCATTGCTTATTATAAGGTTGTCTATGATCAACCATTTGAGATATTTCACCTTTATAAGGCATTACCCACTATTTTATCATTAGGGTTTTCTCATACCATTACCCAGTAATTAGGATTATGGTTTATCATCATATTGCCCAAGATTAGGGCTTCATGTATTATAACTCAAAATTAGAGTTTCACATACCTTCACCATGTATTAGGGCTCCTCATCATACCATTGAATAGGGTTTCACATGGCATCACCCTCAATTAGGGTTTCACATGGCATCACCCTCAATTAGGGTTTCACATGACATCACCCTCGATTAGGGTTTCACATGGCATCACCCTCGATTAGGGTTTCACATGGCATCACCCTCAATTAAGGTTTAAATTTAATTATCCACAATTAGGGTTTTCTATTCATCCTAATTAGGGTTTCCATTCAATTACCCATAATTATGGTTTATCATTACCCTAGATTAGGGTTTCACTCAGGATTGCCCAAATTTTAGGATTATGGCTTATTAACCCATTCGATTAGGGTTTTATGATCTCTATACTAAGGATCATACCCTAATCACATATTCTTCATGATTAATACTCATGTATGAATTCCTTTCTATCATCCTCTCAACTTGATTAGGTTACATCAACCTTTCAAGCAAATATATACAACTATGGTTGACATAGTGTATTGAGGCATTACTTTCATAAGCTTTTAGGGTTAACCATTCTAAAAGTATTGATCATCTAGGTACTTTATGGTTTCAACCTTTGTACCTATCATTGATAATCATTATTATCAACCATTGGATCAATAGATCAATCATCACCTTAATTCTCAAAACGATTTGATCACTTTAGACCTCCATTCGGTTTTGATCATGACCTTCAAACGGTCTTGAGGTCACACCCTCAAATGGTCTTGGGGTTAGACCTTCAAACGGTCTTGGGTTCAGACCTTCAAATAGTCTTGGATCTTATCCCCTTAAATGGTTTTGAAACCATTTCCTTTCAAACGGTCTGGAATACCTTTTCCTTCTCAAACGATTTGAAATTGTTTCATCTCAAACGGTCAACCTTCACCAAACGGTCGACCCTATCAAACGGTTTTGAAACCGTTTCCTACAAATGGTCAACCTTTCTCAAATGGTCAACCCTTGATCCTTAAACGGTTTGAAACTGTTTGAGCACCAAATGGTTTGATGAAATTGTTTGCTCAACCAACATGAAATTGAATCAAATCAATTAGGGTTTCAATGATTCAATCTGATTAAGGTTTGCAATTGGTAGATTATCCAATCATGGAACCTTTAGAAACCAATCAATTAAATCTATTAGATCATTATTCAACACATCAGAAACCTCCCCTCAAACGGTCAACCCCCTCCATTCGGTCAACCACTCCAAATGGTTTGCAAACCGTTTGGTCTCCAAACAGTTTGGTGAAACCGATTGGACCAAGATTCATGAAACCGTTTGAAACTAAATTATGTTGAGATATGTGCTTATGATGATGTCATCATCATCAAGCCTTATACCTTCGAAATCTACTGCCATTCCCATGGTAGTTCCATCAATTATTCAAAGGAAATCCAAGAAGAGTAATTTGAACAAAAAGGATGGAGGAATTGAATTCCATAACAATGAATAAGGGTTCAAGTTATAAAACCCACCTTCAGTGAAGCTTCAAAGCTCCAACTTCATGTTCTTAATGGTGAAAGAAGCTTTCTCATTCCACAAGGTTCGTTCCTCAAGCTTTTGAGTGAAATGGATTGGCTAGAAAGGAAGATTGATGGAAGAAAAGAAGAAATCCATCATTTATTTTCAATTTCCACTATGAAATCATGGTTGAAAGTGATCAAGAAGCTTACCTACATGTTGGAACTCGTCCTCCTGTTGCTCCTTAGCCCCCTTGGTCGTTTTTCAAGCAAAGAGTGAAAGTGTATTCAAAATTTCCCTTTCAAGCTATGGATAAATGAGCTTATACACATTTTTTTATTAAAATTCATTTTAAGAGAGAGAAAGTAGGAAATAACTACTCCATTTCCTTGCCACTTGCCCTCTCCTCTTCCTTGCATAAGAGGATATCTTCCTTTCCTCTTATTCCTCTCAATTATCCATGAAATAAAGAAAAGAAAAATAAGCACCTTAATCCATTTAATAATAATATCCATAAGTTAGTGGATATTTCTTTTTCTTTTAATAATGTGAGTGGATTATCCACTTGCTTGAGATATTTCCGTGCCTTTGCAAGGCACATGGTCTTCCATTCTTTTGCAAAATCATCCCTCACCTTTTGGTTGAAGGGCTCTTCAATTAATATATTTATTTTTGCATTGAATTGAAGTAAGGTTCCAATTATGCTTAAATCTTGATTATTTTAATATCAAGATTCTCTCTCCTCCAAAGAGATACAAATGATATGACCCTCTCGTTTTATTTACTCTAAATGATGCCAAGAAACATTAGGGACTCTCTAGAAGGGGTATTTTTCATATTTAACCCTAGGTTTTGGGTAAATTACACATTACACCAAAACTAGGTTTTAATGCATAAACATTGCTCAACTAGCTCTTTCTTGGTGCCCAGACTTGTGAAAGCCATACCACTACATCATACTCATTCCTATGATGCTTCATCATATGAGGAACATTTTATCATGCAACATTTGCAAATTAACCCCTCAACTTTGGTAAATTGCACTTTAGTCCAAAACAAGTAAAACATTATTTCAACATTATTAAAAAAGGATTGAAATTGAGATATAAGTCCCTCTTGAGCCTTAATTACTTTTCAAGAGATAAGAGCAAACATATAATCATCATTATTAAGCAAAACATCTAGGGTTAAGGCTTAACCCAGGTCAGGGATGTTACAAATTATAAACCCCTAACAAGGATTTTGTCCCTGAAATCCCAAGAAAAGGGAGACAATTATTATTCATTCACTATATTATTAGGTCTCCACATAACATATTAATGTCATGGAGATGCCATAGAACTTTGATCAATACAAAGCCCTTCCATACAAGGTTATTATAGAACTTGTCACACAAGACACATATTGTACTGTTTCTTTTCATTATTGACTGTAGAGTCAACTCTGTGTCAGGTAACACTTTTCTTATTTAGATAGAGGTTATTTGTTAATTTAATTTGATAAACTTTTCTTGCAATAATTTTATAATTATTCCTTCAAATAGTTCATTCTCATCAATGTTATGTTTATGCAAAACATAAACCCCTAACCTATGATGTCCATACTACATTAGGTAACTGGACTGATTCCACAGTTAACCATTCCAGGTAACCATCATAAAATAGCCTGATATTTCTCAGATACTAGAGTCCCTTACCTTGGTATCTAACACATGTGTTGATAACACACCACATCCTCATCTTCCTTTGGTTATTGTATAAATTTTCAACTATTCATGAGTCATTTACTCTTGTTTTATCCTAGGTTCCTTGCCATCAACATAGGAATTATAAAGATGATTATATATCATTATCTCTCAGCATCATTATCACCATGAATACTAGATATGGGTATTCAAACCTTCAGTTCATCACTGAATATTGTTATCTCTTATCAGATAACTGTTACCTCTAGGTTTGAGTACCAAGGGATACATTATACTAAACATCTTCTTTTTGTTTATAAGTTGATTTATAATTAAATCAAATTCCTCCGTATATCAATTAGAATGTGGTAGAAATATCCATGTCACATCTCCTTATTGATTAGGCTTCTTTGGATTATTTCAGAATGATTACTTGATCAGAGTAATCAGAAAGATAACAATCTAGGTATGTCATACTTACCTTGCCTTCAATAAATGAATACCTGGCCAGGGTATTCAAGAACTAAAATTAGGTAATATGCATTTATTTTTATTTTATGTTTTCATCTCTTTAAATTTGATATACTTAATATCTCAGATTTTCTCTGAGTTCCTTTTTCATCTCTTCCCCTCCTTAATGTAGAAAGAGAAATTTCAACACATATAAAAGAATATTAATCTGAACACAAGTTTTCATCCTACTTATCTCTTCCTCATATCCTCAAAGGATTATACAGATGAATTAAACAACACTACCTTTCTTATAGTAGAGAGTAGAGGATATTTCAAAATAGAAAGTTTTATCTTGACATGTCTACCTCTCACAAGTTATCTAGTGTCTTGTCTGTTGGGTCACCTCATCACTTTCTATTTGGACATTGCCATCTCAGATGTCCTCTCTGTCCACATCTATAGCAAGCTCGGATCCTTTTAGGTGACTGCTGCTTGGGTGCACTATATTGTGGTTGAGTCGGTACTACATAAATCTTTGATTGTTTAGTACCACCAATTCCTTGTTCCTGTGACTGTTTAGACTTCCTTTTAAGGTCTGTCTCATGTTTCCTTGTCATAAACCCTTCTATCCTTTGAATTGACTCCACAAATGTGGTAAACCTCTCTCTACTTTCTAGGGCAGATGTCAGAATAGACATTTTAGCATTTATTCCCTTCTCAAAATGTCGAATCTTTTCTTCCTCAGTAGCAGCCATTTGAGGACAAAATCGCAAAAGTTCCATAAACTTGACCTCATATTCATTTATTGACATGGCTCCCTGTCGAATTTTCTCAAACTACGAGATCTTTTCATCTAAGTATGTCCTTGGAAAATACTTATTGATGAATTCTCGATGAAATTCTTCCCAACCAACCTCTTCATCATTCCTTTTTATTCTTCTATAGCTCACCAATGTCCAACACTACCCTTCAAAAGGTATACATCATGTTTAACTTTGTCAGCATCTGGGATACTAAGGATCTTAAAAGCCTTTTCTAACTTAGTGAGCCATAAATCTGCATCTGTTGGGTCAGATGTCCCAGCATATTCTATGGCTCCAACACGATGTAGTCATTTAAAAGTCTTACCAGACCCATATCCCTCATTGGGAGCTGGTGTCCTGGGTGGTGGTACCGGCATCCGGTCTGTTATATGCATCGCTGTAGTCATGAATTGCCCAAAAAGAGTAGAAAAGTCTGGGTTTCTCATCATGACCTCATCAATAGGGGGATTCTCAGGCACTGTTTCTTCTCTTGCCTGATCCCTTGCACCTCTACAGCAACATTGCTTTCAGCAACGTGATCCTCGTGTTCTCCAGACATCTTTAGGCTATCTTCCTTCTTCTGCATAAGAAGAAGTCACTATGAGATATATTGGAGGACACTAGAACAGACTCAACATCTTAGTCCTATGTCTCTATAGACTCAGCAAACCGAGAGCTATGATACCACTAAATTGTGGTGAAGCGTTCAAAACATACATCATTAACTAAGCAGAAGTGATCACTAACATCAGATTACTAAAAATCACTAAAAAATTAAACCTTTTGCAAAGAGATCCAAACACAGGAAAACTCTTTGATCAAGAACCAATGTATTTCATTCACATCCTGGTTCATACGTACATAACATGTACCATCTCTTTTTGAGAGTTACATACAACAGTTTCTTTGTCAAACTATACATAAGCAACATAAACCTTGAGGCGTTCAAGCCAAAATCTCAGATTGATGATAAAAGTACTATCTATTGACTTTGAGGACCTGAGAGTACATAGACGACACATAGGACTTTCTATATAAAACTTGACAGCCAGTGCCTCCACCTGAGATACCACTATTGTCCCTGTTGTTGCTGCTGCTCTTCCCTTACTATAGGGTTCCTGTCTCTTCTTCTGCGTTTACCTAAAAGTTGGATCCCACGGGGGTGAGACAATTAAAAATTGTCCCAGTGAGAGATATAACTCTCCGCTAGAAACATTATTATTGTAGTTTAACGATATAAAATTGGGCAAAGGATAAGTAGTTTAAAGCATTCTCATCTTTTAAAGCATTGCAACTATTTATGATAGAATAATAGATCATCTATTCTCTTAATAAGGAATAGGAAGAACATGTATATCATTTATCCATCATATTATACCATCATGTCAAACTTCTCTTGTGACACTCATTATCTTTATATGTCACCCATGAGACATTCTTGTTTCAATATGTTGGCCTTATCCAGTCTGCTAAACATATATGGGATTATATCTACCATGTACGCATATATCATTAATACAGACATTGGGTTATTACCAATCTTGTGTCATCATTACAGGCATTGTGTTATTACCAACCCTGTGTCATCATTACATGCATTGGGTTATTACCAATCCTGTGTCATCATTACAGGCATTGGGTTATTACCAATCATGTGTCATCATTACAGGCATTAAGCCTCTTCCAGGTATTGGACTCTTCCAAACCTGATTACACCGCCACGCATTGAACACTACATATCCTGATTTCACAGTCAGGCATTGGACTTTAACCAACCCTGATTACACAGCCAGGCATTGGACTCTAACCAATCCTGATTACACAGCCAGGCATTGGACTCTAACCAATCCTGATTACACAACCAAGCATTGGACTCTACCCAATCCTGATTACACAACCAGGCATTGGGATTTAACCAATCCTGATTACACAACCAGGCATTGGACTCTAACCAATCCTGATTATACAGCCAGGCATTGGACTTTAACCAATTGTGATTACATGCATTATACCTCTGCCAGGTATTGAACTTTAACCAACCCTGATTACATGCATTATACCTCTGCCAGGTATTGGACTTTAACCAATCCTGATTACAGGCATTATACCTCTGCCAGGTATTGGACTTTAACCAATCCTGATTACATGCATTATACCTCTGCCATGTATTGGACTTTAACCAATCATGATTACACAGATCATGGGATATAAATTCCTTTGAGTCATCATTGATCATCACATCCTTCTCTAGGCTCTGAACCCTGAGGTTAGCTTTCATAGCTTTTCACATTCTATATTGAATACAATTGTCCCTTTTATTAGGTTTATTAAAACATTATCATTTCTTACAATAAACTTTTATAATCATCTTGGTGCCTCTCACTATGCCACAATTGTTCTCATGGCTCATAAGGCCCATAAAGCATCTTGTCACCTCTCACTAGGAAACATCTAACCATATGGCTCACAAAGCCATTTAAACATCTTGTCACCTATCACTAGGCAACATCTAATCATATGGCTCACAAGGCCATTACACATCTTGTCACCTCTCACCAGGCAACAATAACATATTACCTCATGCAATACAATAGTAACACCACTATTCCCTCAATAGGGTTAGGGCTTATTATTCACGTTACATTAGGGTTTCTCATATCCCATTACCCAATTTAGGGTTAGGTTTTCCCATCTCACATTGATTAGGATTTCATATTTATCAAATCAACCTTAATATATTGCTACACACCTCTAGGAGCATACATTAACATCTCGAGTATTCAATCATGTTTATTACTCTTAACATTTATCATTAATGATTATCAATACAAGGTATGAGTTCATTTCTCATCCTTATCATGGTATGATTACATCATACTCACTAGTTGGCTTAACCCCATTCTCAAGGTATATTAGCCTATAGTTATCAAAGTATATCAAACTCATTACATTTCATTGCAACAATTTACATAACACACTTCATGTGTTTCTTGTCCAAGTATATTGGATTTGAGGTGCATCAATTTATATCAACCTTGGAATGCTAAAAGTGATATCTATCATATCTTGATGTATCAATTTCCTCATCACTTCCAACTTACTTGAGTTATCAACTTATCTTGGATTAAGGTATTTCCCATCATAATACTTTCATCCGTTAACCTATCACTTTTACCATGAAGTGCATAGGTCACACACAAGAATGGTCCAACTATCTTCAATGATATGGACTCATTTCATGTTACGACATTGCTTACTATAAGGTTGCCTATGATCAACCATTTGAGACATTTCACCTTTATAAGGCATTACCCACTATTTTATATTAGGGTTTTCTCATACCATTACCCAATAATTAGGATTATGGTTTATCATCATATTGCCCAAGATTAGGGCTTCATGTATTATAACTCAAAATTAGAGTGTCACATACCTTCACCCTATATTAGGGCTCCTCATCATACCATTGCATAGGGTTTCACATGGCATCACCCTCAATTAGGGTTTCACATGGCATCACCCTCGATTAGGGTTTCACATGGCATCATCCTCGATTAGGGTTTCACATGGCATCACCCTCGATTAGGGTTTCACATGGCATCACCCTCAATTAGGGTTTAAATTTAATTATCCACAATTAGGGTTTTCTATTCATCCTAATTAGGGTTTCCATTCTATTACCCATAATTATGGTTTATCATTACCCTAGATTAGGGTTTCACTCAGGATTGCCCAAATTTTAGGATTATGGCTTATTAACCCATTCGATTAGGGTTTCATGATCTCTCTACTAAGGATCATACCCTAATCACATATTCTTCATGATTAATACTCATGTATGAATTCCTTTCTATCATCCTCTCAACTTGATTAGGTTACATGAAACTTTTAAGCAAATATATACAACTATGGTTGACATAGTGTATTGAGGCATTACTTTCATAAGCTTTTAGGGTTAACCATTCTAAAAGTACTAATCATCTAGGTACTTTAGGGTTTCAACCTTTGTACCTATCATTGATAATCATTATTATCAACCATTGGATCAATGGATCAATCATCACCTTAAATCTCCAAACGATTTGATCACTTTAGACCTCCATTCGGTTTTGATCATGACCTTCAAACGGTCTTGAGGTCACACCCTCAAACGGTGTTGGGGTTAGACCTTCAAATGGTCATGGGTTCAGACCTTCAAACGGTCTTGGCCCTTAGCCCCTTAAACGGTTTTGAAATCGTTTCCTTTTAAACGGTCTTGAATACCTTTTCCTTCTCAAATAGTTTGAAACCGTTTCATCTCAAATGGTCAACCTTCACCAAACGGTCAACCCTATCAAATTGATGAAATCATTTGCTCAACCAACATGAAATTGAATCAAATCAATTAGGGTTTCAATGCCTCAATCCGATTAAGGTTGTCAATTTGTAGATTATCCAATCATGGAACCTTTAGAAACCAATCAATTAAATATATTAGATCATTATTCAACACATCAGAAACCCCCCTCAAATAGTCAACCCCCTCCATTCGGTCAACCACTCCAAACAGTTTGGTGAAACTGATTGGACCAAGATTCATGAAACCGTTTATAACTTGAACCCTTATTCATTGTTATTGAATTCAATTCCTCCATAATGAGATATGTTAGGGACTCTCTAGAAGGGGTATTTTGCATATTGAACCCTAGGTTTTGGGTAAATTACACATTATACCAAAACTAGGTTTTAATGCATAAACATTGCTCAACTAGCTCTTTCTTGGTGCTCAGACTTGCGAAAGCCATACCACTGCATCATACTCATTCCTATGATGCTTCATCATATGAGGAACATTTTATCATGCAACATTTGTAAATTAACCCCTCAACTTGGGTAAATTGCACTTTAGTCCAAAACAAGTAAAACATTATTTCAACATTATTAAAAAAGGATTGAAATTGAGATATAAGTCCCTCTTGAGCCTTAATTACTTTTCAAGAGATAAGAGAAAGCATATAATCAGCCTTATTAAGCAAAACATCTAGGGTTAAGGCTTAACCCAGGTCAGGGATGTTACATGATATATATATATATATATATATATATATATATATATATATATATATATATATATATATATATATATATAACATTCCCTAGCATATGTGGTTTTAATAGAATATGTGCATTAATCATCTAAATATTCACATCTCATTCAACAAGTTAAATGATTAAACTAAAAACCAATAATATCAATTAAATCCCAAAACATAGTAAGTTGATGTGGCTGTGATACCAGAGTAGGGATATGGCGACAAAGATGGAAGCACAAAAAAATTTCTTGTCATATTTATGTAACCAGTGAATTGCGTCAACAACTATGAAAAGGGAAAGATGGTGCAATGCATATAACTGGTCATGGAGCAAGTCTAGTGACAATCTTTGCAGAGGTGTGCTTCCTTCATCAGAAGCACACAAACGGTTGCCGACAACATCCTCCTGGTGTAATGACCGCGGATGGGTGTTGACAATATCCTCCTACCATTGGTAAGAAAAGTCGTTATGCCTCTACAAAGTCTCTGCGGACCATGGGGAACTCCACTTTGTGTTTCTAGAGACGATTAGAAGTTGTCCTTTCATTGTCAATATGCTAGAATCAAATTTATTTCCCCTCATTGTCTCTACCTTTCTTGGGAAAGACTTCTCACCATAACATTGAGAAAGGTGTGACTAGAGCCTTGGCCACCCCCTCCTTGTATAGGGGTGTATGGGCTAGTGTTTATAAAAACCTAGGGGATACAAAAGACCAGATCTCATGGCATGCCAATTGTTGTGTGTTCCCATTCAGTCGATTGGACACTCCAATCGATCGACTGGGGTGTGATCAGTGGAACAATTACATTGGCTTTCAATGTGATGATTAATGCATATTATTAATCATTTGAGCTAGTTAAAATTTGGTCATTTCACATCTAGTCAGTCGACTAGATATCCAATTTGGTTGAATCGCAATCAGTGTTTCTTAATTTGATTACCTAAACACTTCTAGTAACCAAATTAAACCTTATCCATGAGTAAACTCCTATCCCAAGTGCATACTACACGTGTGACCCTATAGATCCCAAATAATGTTGGCAGTGAATATCCACATTCAAATTATGACATCACAAGCAATGAGTAGTATCTATCAACACTTCATTGCTACCCAAGTAATTGGACAGTTGGAGAACAAGTTCAACCTACAATCTGCAATCACTGTTACCATCATCGTATAGTTCCTTTGTCTCAGATATCTAAATTGAATGCAAGGCATGGAATCATCCTCCTATTAATACTCAATCTATTTGTCTTGAAATAGACCATAATGTTAAGATACACGTGAGCTCACATATCACATATTGACTCACATGATCTTGGCCATGCATTTCTCAATCTCACTTATCAAGTGGACATGATATCAAATCTGATGAGAGGGACAAATCCCATTTACATCACTCATAGTCAATCCCCATGTGTCACAACATACCCGAGCACCACCTTTATGGCAATCGTTATTCAAGGTCACATTGGATGGTGTCAAAGTTCATTGAACGACATGTGATGAGTGTAGTGACTTTAGGTCTAAGAACCACAACCACCACTATCACTTCAAGAGATGATTCTAACTACCATATAGTGGTTCCATGTATCACTCTCAAGGCGGGTCTGCCCGGTACAATGTTCTATAATAAGTACATATGTGTTTGACTTGATATCAAGTATCATGACTAAGGAAACTCTATCATGACATGATCTAGTGTTATGTATTATTGTCATCTAATTATCTTCCACAATAGTATCTGATTAGGGACATAACAAGAGTGTATCTACTCTTATCATATGTATGGTCTCATTGTTAAGGTCCTAAACCTGAAGACATATGTCATCGAGTAACGTCATTCTTTAGACATCTATCATGTTATATCATTATATCATAACTAATCAAAACACAATAAAAGGAATTGCCTTTATTATTATCAAATCAATTACAATATGACACATTACAATCATAATATTACTGGCTCTCTTGGTATACATACCACCAATAACAACCTCAGACCCTCTCTTTTTGTTACTTTCCTCCTCATGTATTTTCCCTACATACATGGGGTGAGCGTTGCTAATTGTTAGTGATCTATTATTTCTTTCCTATTATTGTGCCTCCTTCCTATGATAGTGGTTTAGTCATGTTTCTTTATGGATTTCTCTCTCTTTCCTTGCACTATGCACCTTACCAATGAGTGCCCATATCCACCGTTGTTCTACCAGTTTGCTATTGTGTTATCCTTACCCATCACTATTCTAGTGATGTGACTACATTGATATCTTTCTCCACATTGTCCTACCAGTGTGACTTATTGTATTGTTTGAAGGCATGGCTAACAGTAAAGATTCACCTCAGACTACTGTCTATAATGACAATGCTCCTATCTATATAATCAAGTTTAATGGAGATGATTATTGTAACATCCCTGACCTGGGTTATGCTATAAACCTAGATTTTTTCTTAAATAAGTTATTTATAAACTTGTTTTAATATTTTTAAAAGTAATTAAGACTCTCTTTGAGTTTAACTTTCAAGTTTGAGCTTATTTGCAAACTATTTGGGCATTATATGACAGTTTGAGTGTAAATTGCAATTTACCCAAGATGAGGGGTTATATTGCAATATGTCACATTTTGAACATGATTCAAGTGATTTAGCATCATAAGAGATAGAATTATTCTAAGGGGTGGCTTGTGGAAAGCCTAAGTTCCAAGTTAGAACTTGTTTGAATAATGCTTGTGCCTTGTGTACCAGTTTTGGTGCAATTTGCAATTTACCCAAAATATAGGGTTGATATGCAAATTACCACCTCTAAAGTGTCCCTACTATCTCTTGGCATCATCTAGAGGAGATAGAAAGAAATAGGCACCATGTTTGAATCATCTTTGAGTGGTAGCATTCTTTGTGATGAAAAGACCAAGAAGAGATGTATAGTTGAAGCCTTTATTTGAGTTGTATTGAGTTGTATCGAGTTGCAGAGCTTATATGGGGATGCCTATTGGCCAAGGAGACATAGAGAAGGTCCCATATCATTTTTTCAACTCTTGGAATTTTCCATGATGGGTTAAGCACCTCAAGGAGGTGATGGATATCAGTTTGCAACTTTCCTTAGAAAAAGTGTATCAGTTTGTGAATAAAGTGATGTTGAGTTGAAATACCTTGCTCAACAAGACAACTAAGGGCCGGAATCTTATCCCTAGATTATCCTCAAGAGTTTTGCATGTCAATATAAATATGTGTGCATGGACACGTGTCAACCATGCATGGACATGTGGCACCTAGTAATGTAAAATGATAACACCTCTTATACACCCTCTCTCATGAACCTCAATTATATATACCACCCCTTTCACCTACTAGTGAATTTTTTTAACCCTATCACTCCATTTCTCTTAGATATCATGCAAAGAGTTGAGAATCAAGGAGGATATCTAGCCATTAAGCTTAAAGGTGAAGCCATGGCCACCTTCAACCTTGGATAAAGCAAGATCTCGGGTTGTGATTCTTCCTTTCTTTTCTTCTTCACCAAATTCTTACCTATGGTGATTCTTTGCATATAGAGGAGTTGTGAACAAGTCTTGGATCTGTGATAAATTCATCTTCAACCTTGGGAACGTGAATATTTGGAGCTTGGAGCTTTGAAGTTGTTCTTGAGGTGGGTTATATAACTTGAACCCAATCATGTTATTATTCACCATCAATCTTGCCATAATTGATTATCTACTTTCAATTTCGAGTTTTCTTGTATAATTGATGAATCCATGAGTTCTATTAGTGACAAAGAACTATTTTCCATGAATTAGAATAGTAAGAATGAAGGTCTTGAGCTTGAAGATGATGACATCATCATGGCTTAACCCGATATCGGGTTGAAGTACCTCTAACCCGATATGACAAACCCTAAATTATGAGCAACCTGATATAAGTGATCTAAGTACCCACCTCATGCATGATATAGTGATGATTTTACACCTCATGGACGATATGAGTGACACATACACACATATTGTGCACGATATGGTGTCAAGCATACACCTTATGCATGATATGGTGTCAAGTATATACCTCTAACCCGATATGGTGTTGAAACCCAACATGGTAATATGAAACTCGATATACCTTGGAACCCACAACCCCTATTGGTTTGTACACTTGATTTGGTCTAGACTAACCTATTGTTTAGGCTGTCATTTATCACATGGTGAAGGGCAGGCCGATACCATGAAGGTTTGAAGAGATATGGGCATAAGGGTCTAACTCAATATGAAAACCCTAATGTTGAGCAACCCGATATGGAAGAATGATATGGTGATGAGGATACACCTCATGCACGATATGGTGATGAGGATACACCTCATGTTTGATATGGTGATCAATGATACACATCAAGCATGATATGAAAGCACGATATGGTGATCAAGGATACACCTCTGTGCCTGATATGGTGTGAAGCACACACACCTCATGCCCGATATGGTGGAAGCACCTCAATCCAATATACTTGATTGAGTAATACATGAAGTGTGTTATGTCAAAAGATACATTAAGATGTACAAATTTCAATGCATTTTGATAATTATAAACCAATGTACCTTGAGAGAAGGATTGAGCTAACTTAATAAAGTTTGATCTAATCATTTTCCTAGAAAGGATGAGAGAGAAACTCATTCTTTGTGTGATAATCATTTAATGAGCATACATTGATACTCCTAACATATGTGGAGCTATGAATCAGGGTTTTTATTCTTGATAATATGAACTTGAAACCCTAATTGGTTTGAAACCCTAATCGGCTTGAAACTCTAATTGGTTTGTAAGGGAAACCCTAACCCTAATAATGGGAGGGTTATATTTCTCATGTATTGCATGGTGACGTTATGTACTTGAAATTACTTCTGTCATGGAATACTAACCATGCTGGTATTATGAGATGATGAGCACAGCCAGGTATGAGCTATGATGTTTCATATAATACAGATTAAATGGGCCTTGTGAGCCATGTGAAATACGTGTGCATCAAGTATTATGTATACTTGGGTTCAAGGACCTAGAGGTAATAGTTACCTGATAAGAGGTAAATGGTTTCAATGATGAACTAAGGGTTTGAATACCCAGATCTAGCAATCATGATGATGATAATGTTAAGGGATGAGAATTCCCAGTATCATGATAAGGGACAGAGATCCCAAGTGTTATGCAGTCAATGTGTTCCAAAGATTATAAAAGTACTTGATAAATGTATTACACCTTTCTTTGTAGCATATGTTATAATTCTTATTTGTAACTTGATTGATGCTAAAAGATATTGTAATACACCTAATTAATCAAGTGGAATCTTATCATGTAGTTTTCCAGGCCATAGATCCATTTGGCGTCAGGATTTGCTGAATGGTAAAACATGTTTAACTCGAAGAGCATATTTTTGAATATGTGGGGGTGATGGACAAACATATCCTTGCATATGGATAGGGATTGATGTGTTATCTCCCCGATGAATGCCAGGGTTGCCATATGATCACCCTGATGAAAATGAATCAGGGATTGATGTGATATCTCCCTGAAGAGAGTGCGTGCTATGGTTGTAGCTCTTTAGCAAAGATGTCGCTACACCTTGACAAGCTAGTTGTAGTTTGACATGTGGTCACTCCCAGTGGTCTCGTACAGACCGAGACGGGCGAGGTCATGGAAGCCGGCTCTTCCATTGACCTTGTATGGTACCGATGCTTTACGCAGCCATGGTCGGTTGGAGCATGAGTGGTATACCTCATCTCCTCTGGGCATAAGTGTGTTTGTAAATGTGTAATTAGCCATGTAGCGTATTTTCTTAAGGAATGAATACAAAAAACATTGGTTGATGCTTCATTATTTTTATACATCTTAGTTGATAGATGTTATACATGTTCTTCATATTCCTTATAAATCAAATAGATGATCTATAGCTCTATTATGGATAGTTGAACTATTTTATTAATGTTATTGCTTGCACTGCAATTAAACAATGATTAAACATGCTTATTTACATAAAAGATCCTCTGCTCAGTTTATACTATTTACCTGTGATAATAGTATTATTGGCGGAGAGTTATATCTCTCACTGGGACAATTGTCTCACCCCATGGGATCCACAACTTTTTTTAGGTGGACGAGCACGAGGAGGTAGAGACTGTACTATAGAGGAAGGACAACAGTAACAGGGACAGCAGTAACACTCAGGTTGAGTGTGATGTCTGTCGTGTCTTGTAGATAGAAGTCTTATGTGTTGTCTTTGTACTCTTAGGTCCTTGGGAGTTAGTACGTAATGGTTTTATGAACGGTCTAAGATTTTGACTTGTTTGCCTTGAGGTTTTATGTTGCTTATGTATATGTTTGGGAAAAACAACTAGTCTATGATATCCTCAAGATAAGATAGTACAATGTATGTACAATATGAACCATGATGTATATATTGTTTTGGTTATTTCTTTAAGAGTTTCCTGGCAATGGATTTCTTTTCAGAAAGGTTTTATTTTTAGTGATTTTTGTTAATCCGCTGTTAATGGTTATTTCATGAAATTATTGGTGGCGATTTGGCTGTCGGTTTGATGGCGGGATATCACAAAGTTTTGGTATCAGAGCCTAAGGTTCACTGAGTCTACATAGACATAGGATTAAGGTTGTTGAGTATGTTCTAGTGTCCTCCAGTTTATCTTATAGTGACTTCTGTTCATATAGGAGAAGAAGTAAAGTTGAAAGATGGCTGGAGCACACGAAGAACATGCTGCTGAGAGTAGTGTTGCTGCACCAGGAGGAGGTGTAAGGGAACATGCTAGAGAGAAATATGTATCTGAGAATCCCCAGCTTGATCAAGCCATGCTAGAAAACCCAACCTTTAATGCTCTTTTCGGGCGGTTCATGACCACAATGATGCATATGGCAGATCGGATGCCAGCACCAACACCTAGGGCACCAGTTCCCAATGAGGGACATGGATCTAGTAAGACCTTTGAGTGATTATGTTGGGTAGGAGCCACCAAATATGCCAGTACACCTGACCTTGTAGACACAGATTCATGGCTCACTGAACTGGAGAAAGCCTTTAGAATCCTTAGCATCCCAACAACCGATAAAGTTAGGCATGTTGTGTACCTTTTAAAAGGAAGCGTTGGCCATTGGTGGGCCATTAAAGAAAAGAAAAGACCTGGTGTTGAGGTCGGATGGCAGGAATTTTGACGAGAGTTTGTCAGTAGATACTTTCCCAAGACTTAACTGGATGAGAAAATCTCACAGTTTGAGCAGATTAGACAAGGATCGATGAAGATTAGTGAGTATGAAGCTAAGTTTATGGATATTCTACAGTTTTTTCCACACATGGCTACTATGGATGAGGAGAGGATTTGAAATTTTGAGAAGGGTCTGAATGCTGAGTTAACCACACATGTATCTACTCTAGAGAATAGAGAGAGGTTTTCCACCTTTGTGGAGCCAGTTAGGTGGATAGAGAGGTCCATGATTCAGAAACATGAGGCAAACAGTAGGAAAGTACCTACCCAGTTCCATGGATATAGGTCTAAAAGTTTCAAGAAACTAAGGATTCCTGTACCAGTAGCACCATAGAGGTTCGGTGCTTAGACGCAGTGGACATCAAGTAAGGGTAGATGTCATAGTTTTCTGCCAAGTGAAGCCCATAGCACGACATCAATGTCAGGAGAATACCATCTAGGTTGCAATGGGAGAATAGAGACTTCTTCAAGTGTGGGCAGACATGAAATCTGATAAAGGATTGTCTAGTTCGAGATAGGGAGGCAACCCAACCATCGAGGTAGAGCCAACAAGGCTCTCAGAGGCAACGATTTAGCAGTGGCACATGAGGATGTGGACAAGCGTCCCAAGCAGGTTCATCTACACCAAACAACAAAGTAAAGAGTCGACAATAGGCAACGACGAGATTCTATGCTATGAACCAACCAGAGGCAGTAGTCAATCCACGAGTCGTGACAAGTCAGATGGAATTGTTTCGTTCTGATATGTATTCATCCTACTTTGTATCTGTTTTGATTGATCCGGGTGTTACAAATTCCTTTATCAGTGGAGAAGTGATTCATGAGTAAAATATGACCGTCGGTCATAGAATGGATAATATGTTATTAGAAACTCCGTTAGTTAGATCTACAATGTTGCGGGAGGTATGTTCTCCCTGTGTTCTTTCTTTTTCAGAACGCAACATTTAGGTGGATCTTATACCACTTGAGATGCACGAGTTTGATGTAATTCTTGGGATGGATACCCTAAAAAAGTATAAGGTTGTCTTGTATTGTGGTTCCAAGCAAGATATGTTCGCAAACAGTGATGAAACATGGGTCTTTCAGGGGGATAGAAAGATTCTTCCAACCTGTCTAGTGTTAGCAATGGTAGTAGAGAGATTAATGCAACAAGGATGCTTCACATTCTTAGCACACGTGGTAGACACCAAAATAGAGAGTCCTAGCCTTTCTGAAGTTCCTATTGTTAGGGAATTCAAGGATGTGTTTCTTGAAGAATTTCCAGATATTCCTCCACCTCGAGAGATTGATTTCAAGATTAATCTGATTCTGGGTATGCAATCAATAACACAAACACCTTATAGGATGGCACCTGCTGAGATGGCGGAACTCAAGAAATAGTTACAGGAGTTGCTTGAGAAAGATTTCATTTGATCGAGTACTTTGCCATGGGGTGCTCCAGTTCTTTTTTTTAGAAAGAAGGATGGGTGTATGAGATTATGCATAGACTATAGACAGCTTAACAAGGTGACTATAAAGAACAAATATCCTCTGCCAATGATAGATGATCTGTTTGACCAGTTACCTGGTGCAACAGTGTTCTCTAAGATAGATCTAAGGTCACGATATCGTCAATTACGTATCAAGGAGAGTGACATACCTAAGTCATCCTTTAGGACAAGGTACAATCATTATGAGTTTGTAGTTATGTCGTTTGGACTAACTAATGCACCAGCTGCATTCATGGAGCTGATGAATAGAATCTTCTGGCCATTCCTTGATCAATTCATAGTGGTCTTCATAGATGACATCTTGATATACAATAGAGATGGTCAACAACATGAACAACACCTTCGTCAAGCCTTGACTTTATTGAGACAACACAAGCTATATGCTAAATTTAGCAAGTGCGAGTTCTGGCTGTCAGAAGTGTCTTTTCTAGGACACGTTATATTTGCTTCAGGTATTCGGGTTGATCCTAAGAAAGTGGAATCTGTTGTAGAATGGGACATGTTTGTCTCTTTGAGACAAATGAATGTACAGTTAGAAGTATCTTTGTTAGCAGGAATACTGGCTGAGATGCATGTGAAACCTACTCTGAGACAATAGATTAAAGAGGCACAACAGACTAATACTGTGATTCAACAGATCAGGTTAGAGTATGGTAGTGAGAAACGAGATGGTTTCCATGAGTCAGAGGATGAGGTAATCTGTTACCATGGTAGGATGGTAGTACTTGATGCCAATGACTTATGAAAGACAATTATGGAGGAAGCTCATTCATCTATGTATGCAATACATCCAGGGAGTACTAAAATGTATCATAACTTAAAAGATATGTATTGGTGACCTAGTTTAAAGAAGGATGTAGCTAAGTTTGTTATGCGGTGTCCAGTGTGTCAGCAAGTTAAAGCAGGACACCAGAAGCCTGCAAGAACATTGCAACCCTTACCTATACCACAGTGGAAATGGGATCATGTGACAATGGACTTTATGGTTGGTCTACCCAGAACAACCAAAAGTCATGATTCCATTTGGCTGATAATTGATAGGTTGACAAAGTTAGCACATTTCCTTCATGTTAAAACAACCTATAATGTTAAAAACCTTGCACAAATCTACATAGATGAGATAGTGCAGTTACACAGAGTTCCAACTACAATTATGTCTAATAGAGGTCCCCAGTTTACAAGTTATTTTTGGGAATGACTACATAAATCCTTGGGTACGTAGTTAAAGTTTAGTACAGCTTTCCACCCTCAGACAGATGGACAATCTGAAAGGACTATATAGACTTTGGAGGACTTGCTTAGGGCATGTGTTCTTCAGTTTATAGGAAGTTGGGACTTACACTTGAGCTTAATAGAGTTTGCCTACAACAACAGTTATCAGACTAGTATTGATATGGCACCATATGAAGCATTATATGGTAGACGTTGTAGATCTTCGTTATACTGGTATAAGACAGGAGAATACCAACTTCTGGGTCCTGAATTAGTGCAACAGACAAATGAAAAGATTAAAGTAATACAACAACAGTTGAAGGCAACACATGATAGACAAAAGTCATATACTGATAAACGTCATAGACCTTTAGAATTCCAAGTTGGAGACATATTGTATCTCAAGGTCTCTCCTTAGAAAGGTGTTCTCAGATTTGGGAAGAAGGGTAAGTTAGCTCCTAGATTTATGGGACCTTACCCAGTTACATAACGGATTGGAAAGGTAGCTTATATGTTGGAGTTGTCACTTGAGCTACATAGACTACATCTAGTGTTTCATATATCTCTGCTGAGAAAGTGTCATCCTAATACAGAGTTGGTGTTGCAACCTATAGAGGTAGAATTGAATGAAGATATATCCTATGTGGAAGGTCCAATGATGATTCTTGACAGAAGAATCAAAAAGTGGAAAAAGAAAGACATAGTTCTTGTGAAAGTTCTCTGGCATCACTGTGGCATTCAAGAAGCCACATGGGAGCTGGAGAAGGAAATGAGGAGGAAGTACCCTTCTCTTTTCTCTTGAGATTTCGGGGATGAAATCCCTATTAGGGGTTGATAATTGTAACATCCCTGATTTGGGTTATGGTATAAACCTAGAAGTTTGCTTAACTAAGTTATTTATAAACTTGTTTTAATCTTTTAAAAGTAATTAAGACTCTCTTTGAGTTTAATTTTCAAGTTTGAGCTTATTTACAAACTATTTGGGCATTATATGATAGTTTGAGTGTAAATTGCAATTTACACAAGATGAGGGGTTATATTGCAATATGTCACATTTTGAACATGCTTCAAGTTCTTTAGCATTATAAGAGAGAGAATGATGCTAATGGGTGGCTTGTGGAAAGCTAAGTTCTAAGTTATAACTTGTTTGAATAATGTGTGTACTGTGTGTACCTGTTTTGATGCAATTTACAATTTACCCAAAATATAGGGTTGATATGCAAATTACCACATCAAACGTGTCCATACTATCTCTTGGCATCATCTAGAGAAGAGAGAAATAAAGGGGCACCATATTTGAATCATCTTTGAGTGGTAGCATTCTTGGTGATGAAAAGACCAAGAAAAGATGTATAATTGAAGCCTTTATTTGAGTTGTATTGAGTTGTATCGAGTTGTAGAGCTTATATGGGGATGCCTATTGGACAAGGAGCCATAGTACATGTCCCATATCATTTTTTAAACTCTTGTCCTTTGCCATGATGGGTTAAGCACCTCAAGGAGGTGATGTATATCGATTTGCAACTTTCCTTAGAAAAAGTGTATCGGTTTGTGAATAAAGTGATGTTGACTTGAAATACCTTGCTCAACAAGATAACTAAGGGACAAAATCTTATCCCTAGATTATCCTCAAGAGTTTTGCATGTCAAGATAAATATGTGTGCATGTACACGTGTCAACCATGCATGGACATGTGGCACCTAGTAGTGTAAAATGACGACAACTCTTATACACCCTCTCTCATGAACCTCAATTATATATACCACTCCTTTCACCTACTAGTGAATCTTTTTGAACCCTATCACTCCATTTATCTTGGATATCATGAAAAGAGTTGAGAAGCAAGGAGGAGATTGAGACATTAAGCTTAAAGGTGAAGCCATGGTCACCTTCAACCTTGGATGAAGCATGATCTCAGGTTGTGGTTCTTCCTTTCTTTTCTTCTTCACCAAATTCTAATCTATGGTGATTCTTTGCATATAGAGGAGTTATGAACAAGTCATGGATCTGTGATAAGTTCATCTTCAACCTTGGGAACATGAATCTTTGGAGCTTGGAGCTTTAAAGTCGTTCTTCAGGTGGGTTATGTAACTTGAACCCAATCATGTTTTTATTCACCATCAATCTTGCCATAATTGATGATCTACTTTCAATTTTGAGTTTTCTTATATAATTGATGAATCCATGGGTTCTATTAGTGACAAAAAACTGTTTTCCATGAATTAGAACAGTAAGAACGAAGGTCTTGAGCTTGAAGATGATGGCATCATCATTGCTTAACCCAATATCGGGTTGAAGTACCTCTAACCTGATATGACAAGCTCTAAATTATGAGAAACCCAATATAAGTGATCTAAGTACTCACCACATGCATGATATAGTGATGAGTTTACCCCTCATGGACGATGTGAGTGACACAAACACACATCTTTTGCATGATATGGTGTCAAGCATACACCTTATGCACGATATGGTGTCAAGTATATACCTCTAACCTGATATGGTGTTAAAACCCAACATGGTAATATGAAACTCGATATACCTTGGAACCCCAAACCCCTATTGGTTTGTACACTTGATTTGGTCTAGAATAACCTATTGTTTAGGCTATCATTTATCACATGGTGAAGGGTAGTCCGATACCATGGAGGTTTGAAGAGATATGGGCATAAGGGTCTAACCCGATATACAAACCCTAATGTTGAGCAACCCAATATGGAAGCATGATATGGTGATGAGGATACACCTCATGCATGATATGGTGATCAATGATACACCTCAAGCATGATATGGAAGCATGATATGGTGATCAATGATACACATCTTTTCCTGATATGGTGTGAAGCACACACACCTCATGCCTGATATGGTGGAAGCACCTCAATCCAATATACTTGATTGAGTAACACATGAAGTGTGTTATGTCAAAAGATACATTAAGATGTATAGAGTTCAATGCATTTTGATAATTGTAAACCAATGTAACTTGAGAGAAGGATTGAGCTAACTTAATAAAGTATGATGTATCCTTATCCTAGAAAGGATGAGAGAGAAACTCATACTTTGTGTGATAATCATTTAATGAGCATACATTGAGATGAGCATACATTGATACTCCTAACATATGTGGAGCTATGAATCAGGGTTTGGATTCTTGATAATATGAATTTGAAACCCTAACTGGTTTGAAACCCTAATTGGCTTGATACCCTAATTGGTTTGAAAGGAAGACCCTAACCCTAATAATGGGAGGGTTGTATTTCTCATGTATTGCATGGTGATGTTATGTACTTGAAATTGCTTCTATAATGGAATACTAACCATGCATGTATTATGATATAATGATCATAGCTAGGTATGAGCTATGATGTTTCATATAATATAGATTAAATGGGCCTTGTGAGCCATGTGAAATACTTGTGCATCAAGTATTATGTATACTTGGGTCCGAGGACCTAGATGTAATAGTTACCTGATAAGAGGTAATAAGGTTCAGTGATGAACTAAGGGTTTGAATACCCAGATCTAGCAATCATGATGATGATAATGTTAAGGGATGAGAATTCCTAGTAACATGATAAGGGATAAAGATCCCAAGTGTTATACAGTCAATGTGTTTCAAAGATTATAAAAGCACTTGATAAATGTATTACACCTTTCTTTGTAGCATCTATTATAATTCTTGTTTGTAACTTGATTGATGCTAAAAGATATTGTAATACACCTAATTAATCAAGTGGAATCTTATCATGTAGTTGCCCAGGCCATAGATCCATTCGGTGTCAGGATTTGCTGAATGGTGAAACCAGTTTAACTAGGAGAGCATATTTTTGAATTTGTGGGGGTGATGGACGAACATATCCTTACATGTGGATGGGGATTGATGTGTTATCTCCCTGATGAATGCCAGGGTTACTGTGTGATCGCCCTGATGAAAATGTACCAGGGATTGATGTGATATCTCCCCGAAGAGAGTGCATGTTGTGGTTGTATCTCTTTAGCGAAGATGCCACTATACCCCGGCAAGCTAGTTGCAGTTTGACATGTGGTCACTGTTAGTGGTTTCGTACTGATCGAGACAGATGAGGTCATGGCAGTCGGCTCTTCCATTGATCTTGTATGGTACCGATGCTTTATGTAGCTGTGGTCGGTTGGAGCATGAGCGGTATACCTCATCTCCTCTGGGCATAAGTGTGATTGTAAATGTGTAATCATCTGTGTAGCGTATTTTCTTAAGGAATGAATACAGAAAACATTGGTAGATGCTTCATTACTTTTATACATCTTAGTTGATAGATATTATACATGTTCTTCATATTCCTTATAAAGCAAATAGATGATTCATAGCTCTGTTATAGATATTTGAACTATTTTATTAATGTTATTGCTTGCACTACAATTAAATAATGATTAAACATGCTTATTTACATAAAAGATCCTCTGCTCAGTTTTATACTATTTACCTGTGATAATAGTATTATTGGTGGAGAGTTATATCTCTCGCTGGGACAATTGCCTCACCCCGTGGGATCCACAATTTTTTTAGGTGGACGTGCACGAGGAGGTAGAGATCATACTGTAGAGGAAGGACAACGGCAACAGGGACAACAATTGTGACGACCCGACATCAAATCAAGTCATCACCAGTAAAAATTGTGGAATAACCATAAGCAGCGGATTAACAAAATCACTAGAAATTAAAACCATTTTGTAATGAGATCCTCTTCCAGGAAACTCTTATTGAAAGAACCAAAACTTTATACATATCATGGTTTACATTATACACACACTGCTTCATCTCATCTCGAGGACAACATATAACAGTTGCTCTGTCAAAACATATACTGAAGCAACATAAAACCTCGAGGCATACCAACAAAAATCTCATATTGTTCATAAAACCATTACGTACTGACTCCAAGGACCTGAGAGTACAGAGACGACACATAGGACTTCTATCTACAAGACACGACAAACAGTACACTCAACCTGAGCTGTTACTGCTACCCTAGTTGTGTTGTTCTCCCTCTACAGAACGGTCTCTACCTCCTCGTGCACGTCTACCTAAAAAAATTGTGGATCCCATGGGGTGAGACAATTGTCCCAGCGAGAGATATAACTCTCCACCGATAATATTATTATCACAAGTACATTATAAAATTGTGCAGAGTTTCTTTTATATTAATAAGTAGGATTAATCACTATTATAAGTAGTACAGATTAATCTCTTAAAATAATGCATTTATCTATGGTAGAACAACAAATCATCTGTTCACTATACAAGGAATATAAAGAAACATATGTAACATCTATCCAACTAAGATGCATAAAAGAAGTGTACATCAATCAATATTTTCCTCGATCCTTAAGCAAATATGCTACATGGCTGATTACATATTACAATCACACTTATGCCCTGAGGAGATGAAGTATATCGTTCATGCTCCAACCGACCACGATTATGTTAAGCATCGGTACCATACAAGGTTAGTGGCAGAGCTGGATGCCATGACCTCACCCGTCTCGGTCAGTACGAGACCACTGGCAGTGACATCATGTGTCAAACTACAAAATAGGTTGCTAGGGTATAGTGGCATCTTCGTTATAGAGCTACAGCCGCAACATGCACTCTCTTAAGGGAGATTTTAGTTATCCATCCCTAGATTCATTGAGTTATGGTTTATAACCATACCCTGAGCCACGGGCCAGTTCATCGTGCTCATTATTGAGTCTATGACCACTATCACACTCGAGCCAGAATATGGCATATAGCCAATCCCCAAGATCATGGATGTAAGGGGATCGGTCCACATATGGCCGTCCAAGCTCACACCCCCGCATATTCAAAAATATGCACTCCAGGTAATCCCGTGGGAGATACCCATTTTACCATTTCAGCAAATTCTGACGCTGATGGATCTATGGTCAGGGCAACTACATTTTATGGTTCCTAATGATATATTAAGTGCATTAAAGTATTATTTTAGTATCAAACAAGTTATAGGCATCAATCATAAACAATTTCTATAAATAAAGGTGTAATACATCTATCAAGTACTTTTCTAATCTTTGGAACACATTTAGTTTCATCACACTCGAGATCTCTTATCATATTACTAGGAATTCTTATCCCTTAACATCATCATCAACATGATTACTGGATCTAGGTATTCAAACCCTTATATCATTACTGAACATTGTTACCTTCGTAATAGGTAATTGTTAACTCTAGGTCCTCAGACCAAGGTATTCATTACACTTGTAGTACTAGTATTCCACATAGCTCACATGGTCCATTAAGTATCTTGTCACCTCTCACTAGGAAACAACTATCTTTTAAGATATCAGACTGTATAATCATTATACTTGTTGTACAAATATTTAACATGGCTCACAAGGCTCATTTAAATCTGTATCATATAAAACACCATAGCTCATACCTGGCTATGCTCATCATCTCATGATTCTTGAATAGTTTGCACTTCATGGTAAAAACTCTAGTAGTATATGACATTACTATGCAATTTAAGAGAAATACATCCTTCCCATTATTAGGGTTAGGATTTCCTATTTTAACCAAATAGGGTTTCAAATTCACATCATCATTATGCAATATAAGAGGAATACATCCTTCCCATTATTAGGGTTAGGATTTCTTAATCTAACTAATTAGGGTTGTAAGTGCATATCACCCTTCTTTAGGGTTAGGTTTTCCCCTTATTAATGAATTAAGGATTCAAGATCATGTTATCAAGAATCAAACCCTAATTCATACTCCACTCATTTAGGAGTATCAATATATATTTATTACACGATTGCTATTTAAATATAAGTTTCTCTTTCATCCTTACTAGGATGTTGATGGCACCATACTTTTATTAAGTTGTCTCTATACTCTTCTTTAAGGTATATCATATCACCATTATCAAATTGCACTAAACTCATTATCCTTTAATGTTGCATTTAACACAACACACAACATAGGTCACTCAATTAAGTATTTATGATTGAAATTTTCCCACCATATCAGATATCAGGATGTGTATATGTTACCATATTATGCTTGAGATACAACTTTAACATCATATCGGGTATCCCTATTAGGCATGTGGTGTAACCACATCACCATATAGTGATTAGGGTGTATCCCCTAACACCATAACGTGTATCCATATTGGATTGGCTATCACTTAGATCTTATCATCTCAAATTAGCTTCATATCATGTATGAGCTATATGCTTGACCTCATATCGGGTACAAGAGTACACTTGCTACTATATAGTGCACAAGGTGTGCACCATATCGTGCATGGGGTATATTCCTCATCATAGTATTGTTTTAGTGATCTACACACAAGACCATATCGGGTTCTATGATTTATCATATCGGGTTATCATGTTGACTAACATATCGGGTTGGCATATTGGGTAGACCATGATGCGCATATTCTTTCATACCTTCAAAGGATCAGTCCTATCATATTTTTGGATGACAATCTAGATATCAGTTTGAGCTCTTTCACAACAATCCTTCACATAAAAGATAGGGTGTATCAGGTTTCATTACATCACCTAGGGTTTCAACACCATATCGGTTAAAGTATACACTTGACAACATATCATCCATGAAGTATGGACTTGACTTCACATCGTGCACAAGATATATGTAGGCATCACTCATATCGTTCATGGGGTATCACTCATCTCCATATTGAGTTACCCATCATCTTGGGTTTGACATATCGGGTTTCATGTCATCAACTAGGGTTTCAACCCATATCGGGTTAGGGTATATTCCAAACACCATATCGTGTAGGAGGTGATTACTTGACCCCATAACGTGCTCATGCGTGTATATGTTTTACTCATATTTCCCATGAGGTATACACTTCTCACTATCTCATGTTTGTGGTGTGTTCATATCAACATGTTAGATTTACTTATCACCTAGAGTTTGTTATATCAGGTAGGAGTATATGCTTGACTTCATGTCATACATAAGGTGTATACTTGACCTTATATCGTGCACATGGTGTTTTCTTAACATCATATCGTGCACAAGGTGTGCACTTCATCATCATAACGTGCAATAGGTAAATACTCATCACCATATCATGCTAATGGTGTATTCTCCTCACCATATTGGGTTAGAGGGTCTTCAACCCAATATTAGGTTAGGCTTTGATGATGTCATCATCATCAACCTCTAGATTCTAATTCTTACTATTCTAGATAATGGACAACAGTCCTAAGATACTTAACTCAAAGGATAATCGATTTATCAAAGGAATTCGAAATTGAAAGTAGATCAACAAGTTCAACAATATTGAAAGTGAATAATCACATAGTTGGGTTCAAGTTATATAACCCACCTTATGAACAACTTTCAAAGATCCAAGCTTCAAAGCTTCACATTCCTAAGGTTGAAGATGAGCTTATTCAGGGTCCAAGGCTCTTTCAAAACTCCTCCATATACAAGGAATCACCATAGTTAAGAACTTGGTGAAGAAGAAAAGAGAGGAATATCTATAACCCGAAATCATGCTTCAACCAAGGTTGAAGATGACCATGGCCTTACCTTAAGCTTGGTGCTTGAGCTCCCCTTGCTCCTTAAGCTTCTATGCACGATATGTAAGAGGGTATACATGATATCTCAAGGAAAGAAAATTGTGGGGTTCGTTAACTTCCATAAGTGGGTGAAAGGAGAGGTATACATACTTGGGTTCATGAGAAAGAGTGTATAAGAGGTGTCTTCACCATATGCTACTAGGTGACACGTGATCATGCATGGTTGACACATGTCCATGCATGCACACATATATATCTTGGCATGCAAAAGTCTATAGGATAATATAGAGATGATATTTCGGCCATCCCTTCTTTTTGGATAAGATATCTCATCTTTATCTCACAAATTATGCAAACTGATACACTTTTTGCAAGGAGCATCTAACTCATCATGGATCACCTCCTTGAGGTACTTAGGCTTTCATGGCTTTTTTCCAAGAGTCAACAAACCGATATGGGATCCCCTCCATGGCTCCTTGGCCGATAGGCACTCCCATATCAAGTCTACAACTCGATACAACATAAATAAGGACTTTCTCATTCAATCCTTTCTTAGTCTTTTCATCACCAAGAGTACTATCACTCAAGGGTGATTCAAACATAGTGTCTACTTCTTTATCTCTCCTCTAAATGATACAAAGAGGAAGTAGGGACACTCTAGAGATGGTAATCTGCATCTCAACCCTACATTTTGGGTAAATTACAATTTGTACCAAAATTAGTACACAAGGCACTAGCATTATTCAAACAAGCTCAAACTTAGAATTTAGGCTTTCCACAAGCCACCACTTAGTATCATTCTTTCTTTTATGATATTAAATCACTTAGGATGCTTTCAACATGTGACATTTTGCAATGTAACCCCTCATCTTGGGTAAATTGCACTTTACACTCAAACTATCATATAATGCACAAATAGTTTGCAATTAAGCTCACATTTGAAAATAAACTCCACAAAGAGTCTTAATTACTTTTCAAAAGATTAAAATAAGTTTGTAAATAACTTAAGCAAAACTTCTAGGGTTAAGCCATAACCCATGCCAGGGATGTTACATAAGTAACAACTCAGGTTGAGTGTGTTGTCTATTGTGTCTTGTAGATAGAAGTCATATGTGTCGTCTCTGTACTCTCAGGTCCTTGGGAGTTAGTACGTAATGGTTTTATGAATGGTCTGAGATTTTGTCTTGTTTGCCTCGGGGTTTTATGTTTCTCATGTATATGTTTGGGCAAAGAAATTGGTATATGATATCCTTAAGATAAGACAGTACAATGTATGTACAATGTAAATCATGATGTATATATTGTTTTGGTTCTTTCTTTAAGAGTTTTCTGGTAATGGATTTATTTGCAAAAAGGTTTTAATTTTTAGTGATTTTTGTTAATCCACTGCTAATGGTTATTTTGTGTAATTACTGGTGGCGATTTGAATGTTGATTTGATGGCATGTCATCACAATTACTTGCTCTAGATGTGTTCTATCCAAACTATCTCAGAGTCTAGAGATCGGGTGAAATTCATAGAAAAACATGTTGAGGATACCCTTGAATAGAAATGGGGAAATAGCCAAGTCAAAAGTTGGCTATGGAATATCATGGAACCTCCTATCGCATCCAAATATATATTTTGCAAAACTACAAAGGATATGTAGGACACTAACCAACATCACTACATGGAAGAAAATAATACTTTAAGGCTTTATAAGATACATGAATATTTTTGGTGAAAATCAGGGTGATTGGACTGTTCATGGATACTTTGATTCCATTGTGAGCATGTCTCGCCAACTTGACTATTTTAGATCATCTCTTCAAGGGATCAAACCAAAGGGTGGCTCAATCTTGACACGACCATATTTCTCATTGGACTTCATCCAACTATGCTTCTATCCACAAAATTATCTTAACAGAAAACAACTTTCACACTCTGAAAGATCTATTCTCTCATCTCCAATAGTATGATGTCTGACTCTTGTATCCCACTCCAACATACTCACAACTGGTGATTCTTGTCATTTCTCATGGAAGTGGTTGTGGATGTCTCATAAGTCCATAATGGACTTTTTGCAACTAGTTAGACCACCTAGAGGAGAAGTGATATCAGAAGCATGGTCATCCCTATGGTCATAGTCGTGGAACTGGGGCTTTCCATATTGCTAAAGGATTAGACGATCTGTGTGTCACAATCTATTTAGCTGAGTATGTCCAACTTATACATGCCTCTCAATAGGCCCTACAAATGATTTGAGGATTTTGTGATCATGCAATCCACTATGACATCTACGACGCATCTGGCCTCCAATGTAGTAATGTCGGGCCTTCCAAACTAGAATCCAGCTCTTCCTGGATTGTTGACTCTGGGGACACCTGACATATGACTGGTATGAGACACCTCCTTTCCTCCATTAAACCTCATATTCCTACCTCATATGTCACTTGTGGCAGATGAGTCATTAAAACTATTCAACAATGTGAGAGTGTTAATATCTCACCTAGTCTCAAACTTAAATCTATTCACTAAATTACTCATTTAGTCTCAAACTTCAATGTCTATTTCTAAGTTAGTTGGTGCCTTTACTTCCAACATCACCTTTTGGTAGACAAAATTTTGTGATGCAGGATTATCAGACTTTCAGGATGATTGGATCTGATTGTAGAGCTAGTGACCTTAATTACTTTGGTGATGTCGTTCCTTCTTCTACCCTTCTTCTGACCAGACTTTTTTCAGCTTCACTAATGTTATTTTAATCCCTATCTTGATAATCTGAATCATCTAGAGCCCTCTTTATCTTATCCAATTTAAAAAGCATCCCATGTCACTCATGTGAGTTTTGGAAGCATCATAAGAGTTCTTCTACTAGAAAAACTAGTCTATGTTCTAAATAAGTCTTTGATGTTAATCACAATGACATTTGTGCTCCTTCTTGAGCCAGTACTTTTAATGGATTTCATTATTTAATTACCAATGTTGATGATTTTACTTGCATGACATAGTTAAATATGTTAAGATCCCATGATGAGATGATTAGTGTTTTTCAGAATTTTCATAAAATGATTTCAATACAATTCAATAAAACCATTTAAATATTCTAGACTATGGTGACTTAGAATATGTTTTGGCTTAGGTAACTTCATTTTTTTCTAGAATTGGAACCATCCGTCAACGTTCCTATGTTCATACCCCACAAAAAATGGGGTGGAAAACTAGAAAACTCATCATTTGCTTGACATTTCTCATGTTCTTATATTTCTAGGTAAATTGCCTAAGCCCTAATGGCATGAGACTATTCTCACAACATGCTAGCATATCAATCGATAATACTCGTATATGCTTCAGAACATGGCACCCTTTTTGGTTGTTTTTCCCATATAAATGACTTTCAACTTCCTTTACATATTTTTAGGTGTACTACTTTTGTGCATAACTTTAATCCAAAAGTAGTCAAACTTGATCTCGGCTCTAATAATTTTTGTGTTTTTTTGGATGACCGGGGGAAACCCAACCCCCCAAGTAAAGGCCCAGATAGAAGGGATAGTAAATATGGGAGAACCATGCGCCCACACATCAATATCTTAATAAGTCACATCATAGGTCGGTTGAGGGAAATTCATATTCGAGCGATGCTTCTAGCTAAAGTTAAACATGAGACCCTTCATGTGGGGCCTCGTTCTGTGACTAGCTAGGATACCACTTACTGGTTATTTTTCTTGGTTTTTCTACCTTTTAGGAAGGTTATTATTGTTATAGTCAAAGAAACAATCATATGTATGCCTTCGTTGACGTTTCTTTTCATGAATCAAATATGTTCTTTGATTCTAAGTCGAAACCCTCTCCATCTCAACCTCAACCCCAACCTGATTTCATTGAGCTTGATATCTCTGATCTAGTGGATCATTAACCCATCACCCACCCCCTATCATTCCTCCTCCACTGGAATAGTTTGTGGAACCAATGTTCACGTCTAAGTATCTATCACGCTTTGTGTCAATCTAAAAAGGTATACACTCTCGCACTCTTCATCATCCAATATATCATACCTATTGTGTTTCCAAGCATAAATAGTAAATCTATTGCCCGTCAACTTGACTCTATCTAGATTCCAAAAAAAATATTCGAAGGCACTTCAACACCACGGTTGGAAAGTTGTGATACTTGAGAAATTTATAGTGTTGTGTGAGAATGGGACATGGGATCTTGTCTGTACTCCTCCAGACAAAAACATTGTTGACTCTAGATGGGTTTTCTCTATCAAATTTAACCCATATCTATTGGTGGAATGACTTAAATATTGGCTTGTTTCTAGATGATTTGCCAAAACATATGGTGAAAATTTCTTTGAAACCTTCTCACCACTCACTTTCCTTACTTTTAGAAGGATTGTAATCTCCCTTGCTACTCACATGGACTAGCCTCTATTCTAGCTTGACATTAAAATTACCTTCCTTCATTGTGATTTATAGGAGTAAGTGTATATGAAACAACCTCCAAGTTTCTATACTCAGGGGGAGTCTCCACAAAGAGTATGTCATCTCAAACGCTCTTTGTATGGTCTCAAACAATCACCATGGGCTTAGTTTACAAAACTTAGTGGAGTTATTGCTAGCCCGAGTTTTTCCCGATTGTCCAATGATCACAATCTCTTCTTTAATTCTTTTCAAGCTGGAACCATCATACTCAATCGCCTTCTACGTTGATGATACCATTATCACTGGTAGTGATGCCCATGGGATTTTCGCATTGAAATAGGCACTCAACAACATTTTTATACCAAGGATCTAGGACAACTTTGCTACTTCTTGGGCATAGAGGTTCTATATCTTTGTCAAGGTACTTATTTACCTCAGTAGAAGTATGTCCTCGACCTCCTGAAGAACTCTAGTATGTTGAATTCTAAGCATGTTTCTTCACCTGTAGACTATCACAAAAAAAATTGGTTTGAGTAGGAGTCTTTTTCCAATCATGAATAATGTAGACACATGGTTGGGAAACTCATCTATCTCACAATTACATGTATATTGTATTTGTCATTTGTGTTGTTAGTCAACACATGGTAAATCTCTTGTGTTCCATTGGAGTCAAGTACAATGTATCCTACACTATATTAAAGGTGCATCTGATAGAGGTCTCCTCTATAAGAAACCACAATCTTCATATATCTATTTACCTTCTATGCATATGTCCATTGGGTCGGGTGATGTGGATGACAAGAGATCTATTTCGGCTTCTAGGTTCTATTTGGTGGTCATCCCGTCAGTTGGTGAAGTAAGAAGCAATCTATTGTGGCTCGTTCTAGCACTGAAGTACAATATCATGCCTTGTCACACGCCTATTGTGAAACTCAAAGGGCGATGTCTATTCTTCAAGAATTAGGGTTTCCTCTCTCCTCTCTAGAAACTGTCAAGTGTGATGATCAAGTAGGAATTCATACAACTCATAATCTAGTTTTTTATGAGCATGCCTATTGCTTGCATCTACATCTATTGATGCTTCCCCTTCCTACTACCACCCACCCTTCCCTTTATAGACTCTCTCTTCCACTCCCTATCGTCATTCCAATCACCTGCCTCCCAATCGTACACCCCCAATAGTAAAACCCTTCACCAACAAAAATGGTACATTTGAAATAGTGTGTTTGAAATTATTCCTTGGGATGTCTAAGTGCATGTTATACATGTTCTTGTATGTCTATTTTATAATTGCTTTGGAACTGTATGTTTGAAACGATTCCTTGAGTTATCTACTTTATTGCCTGTACTGCAACCTTTAATACTACATTGTAATCCTAATCTTTACGTACGCACCATATCATAACACCATTACTATTAGGCATATAAATAGATTACTAGATACATCTAATTGTGGCAAAAAATTGTGATCCCGTGAAGGTACTTTTCCTTGACTCACTATAGTTTATATGTGTGTATATAGATACATGAATCCAAGAGGGACATCCTTGAGTGTGAAGATTTATGTTGGTTATTCTATTATGTCATAATCTAGATAAAAAAATAAAATATGTGGTATTTTATAAAGAAAAAAACAATTTATATTATTTATTTCCTTTCTAATATGACAAACACTTTCCCCATATATGGTTTTCACCCCATATACTCAACACACTTTGTGCTAATTTGTATTTTTAGGGAACACGATGTGATATGAGGAGTTGAAGTGAAGTTTTTGTTATATAGGGTGCAATGTTTATGTTTAAGAAAAATTTGGTAACCTTGATGATCTAATATAACTTTCAATTCATATCAAGTTGTAAACTCATTAAAATTTTAAAAAATTATAAATTTAAATTCCGTGAAATGGGAAACATGTTTGGTGCATTGGCTTTGATGTCTATGTCCTATTTTCACTTTTGTGACACATTTTTTATACCGTTTGGGTCACAATTTAGTTTTTTATATAAGTGAGAAACTTAGGACGTTCCAAGTACTTACTCATTAGGACAACAAACTCATATAAATTTGATACACTTTTTAGGTACTTGATTTTTAGTGGTAATATGGTTGTTGATGAGGTGTACACTCTAGAGTCAATCCGTGCACAGTTAGGACCTATGTAATGTGTTGAGATCGTCATGCTTGTTTCTTCTATTTTCAATTAGCATGTGTAGTATATATGCATGCGTAGTCGGTCGTAGGTTTTGATGCAACTTGGTGTAACATGAATGGGCATATCATAAGTTTAAGATGTTGTATCTTTTTTCAGAAGCAAATCTGCAATTGTATTTGTAATTCATTATATATTTAAGATATTATATGTTGCAAAAATGTACATTTTGTATAAGATGAGATGATGTATGTCACTTCTATTGTAGACCTTAATGTATAAGAACTGTTAAGAGGAATGTAGTAAATAATGTTACCTTAGTTGATGTCATCTACTAATGGTTTGGTTTTCATTGCTTTGGTAGTACTTTTCTCAATTTGATTTTTCCTCTATGTTTTCCTCAGTGTCTCGCAACTAGATGTTGTGTTCATGGTCTTGTAGACTTAGGAAAAATGAAGTGGCACAATTCAGTGTGGTTTCATAATTTGTGGTGGGCAATGTTTATTCTTTGGTGTGCTTTTGTTCTAGTTAGTCGTGGCTTGTGGCCTCATTGAGAGGTTTGAAGATTTTATAAATCCTACTAGCATGTGCCACTAATAAACAACATTCATTGCTTATATATGGTGGCTATATGATAAGCTTAATTTTATATGAATATTTTCTAAGATTGAAATGAGATTATTACAATACCAACTAAGAATACAAGAATCTAAGTCTAAATTTTCTTTCCATAACATGAGCTATTGAATTCTTATGCCTTCCTTTCCTTTCAATAGTTTACCAATAGACTTCATGGATTTAATGATTCAAGATTCAAGGATTTCCTAGATATCTTTGTAATAGTTTTATTTATGACATCCTAGTATAGTGCCAATTTAAATAATATCATGAAAGATACCCAAGGATTGTGTTCACAATCCTACTGCACCATCAATTATATGTTAAATTCTCCAAAAGTAAATTTAGATGAGAGAAATTTAACTTTCAAGGACATGTCATATTAGTTGATGGCATATTATGGATCCAAAATCAAATGAGTGATCAAGAGGGAGCCTCTAAATATGATTATGAAACTTTAAAGCTTTTCAAAAAATGACATGTTGTAGTAGAAAAAATCATGAAGGGTGGCTAAAAAGTTGCAATCTTATGTATAACCTAATGAGGACATTTGTATTTTTAAGTGGATAATAGAACATGATTTCTTTACCAAGACTAAGAATTTACTGGTGGTTGCTTCTATTTTGACTTTACCACAACATACAAGTCAATTATCATATATGTGATATCTTCAAGATTGGCTTATGATGTGTTATTTTGCAAGAAGGTCATATTATTACTTAGGGAACCATGTAAATTCAAGCATATGATAATTTTACTACAAATGATTTAGGATTGGTTGTCATTATGCATGCTCCACATATATAGTATACTATCTATGAACTAAAGAAGGTACTCACTAGTCATAAAAGTGAAAAATACATATCATGTCTAGGAAGGGTGTAACCCTAAGGCAAAAATGATGAATGCAATATACAAACGTAATAATTTTACTTCTCTTGTTATATAAGAAAAGTAAATGATGTGGTGGATGCTTTAAGATTTTTTTTATATTGTTATTATTATCATCTACGCCAATTTGAAAATAGAAGTTATAAAGTAGATAGTCAGGCAGAACTAGTGATTAAAAATAAGATGATCAACATAATACTCTCTCAATGAATTCTTTGATATGGATGAATTTGTTATAGCACAATGAGATAACTCCATTTATAACATCGTGAACAAGCACTCAGAATACACTAGTAGTAGATTCTCTCTTGCAGAAGAATGGGAAGTTTGGTGTGGTAGTAGGATTAGGCACTCAATCTTCATAACTTAAGAAGAAAATATTTGATGAGGCACATCAAGAAAGGTATTCAATTCATCATGGCACTACTAAGATGTGCGACAATATGCATAAAAATATTTGGTGCCTGATGTGAAGAAGATAATAACTAGCTTTGTTCTTATATGTACTAAATTTTCAAAAACCAAACTAAAAAACGAAGGCATTCTGGTCCTTTGAAGATACCAGAATCGAAATGCGAACATCTTACCATGGATCATATCATGGCCTGCATAGAATGAAGAGGGGAACGATCACGGACAAACTAGCCAGATTAACATATTTTGTACCTATAAGATACATCGGTCTATGGATATTCTAGGTTGTATACTATTGAATTGAAACTTGATATTGTCATACTCTTTTCTTGTACAAAAAAGGATATTGTGCATCATCTAATTGGCAAGTATAAACTCCATTCAAATATGTGTTGTTATTAGCCGCAATAGGTAACGAATAAATATTATGAAAGAACAGGAGTTAATGTGATTGCGTATGGTTTCTATTGCTCAATTTTGTATGTGTCTACATGTATTTAGTTTTGTACACTAATATTGTTCATAATATATACTATCTAAATCAAATTAATAATATAATAGTTTATTGCTCCTTTTTCCTTTCTTAATAGAAGATAATTGCAATGAAGCGTATTTCATAATAATTTTCTATCATTTGGTATCCTCTTTCTTAGAAGGAAGATAGCCATGATAATATTATAAGTAATCTCCATTCCATCCTCCTATTCTGTGTGAGAGTTCACAACGTTTTGAACTGGGAACACTTTATCACGTTTGCGGTTGGGTGTAGAAAAGTCTGTATAACTTCACAAAAAAAGTCACTACATGAAGACACATGGTCGTGCTTGATGACCTTTCTTTGCAACATATTAGGATATCACTCTTTGCCATGTGATATTTGTTTGAGATATTATGAACAAAAGCCACAGAACCTTTATTCGAAGCATTTGGACATCATCATTTGCAGTTTGTTATGTTTGAGAAAAATTGCGCACAAGCGGAACAGTGTGTGGGTTGTGTACATTTGGGTGCGGTATAAAATCTTTAGCCTTATTTGGTTCAAGATCGAGATTATAAAATCTAGATTTAGTCTATAGATCTGGATTACTTTATCCGAATTCAGTCTTATTTGTGTTTGGTAGCTTATCCCATTACAAACACTCATTAAATTGAACTGACCTCGTAACTTGTATTTTTCAGTCTAGTAAATAAAATAAAATAATATAAAAGACGAGTCAAATCTGAACTAAATTTTGAAATCCTACTAAGAGCATGACTGACTTGGTCTGGATTAGAGGATTATAGAACTCAAAACGGACCCGTCAGTCCGTTTTCTTCCAAACACTTGAATTGGGCTGGGTTAGTCGGGATTAGTGCCTATGTGGCACAAAAAGACATCAGCTAATTTGGTTCAGGTCCCGAACCAAACAGCACCTTAGTGCTATGCAACAAACCGAAAACCCAAGAGTAGTTTCAGATCATAAACATATCGTTTAACTCTAACAAATACACATTGGGCTTTAAATTTAGTTTGTATTGTCCAATATTGCAAACTCATACTATTCAGTCCAGTTTGCACCCCACCAAACGAACTCATTGTTCTAAATCCCATATCGAAAAGCCCATCAAATTACAGAACAGCAAGATTATAATCTCAATAACATGAACACGGTCATACTTGTGTTACTCTCTCATAGTAAAAAGCCTACCCTGGTGTCTATGCAGGTTGTCGGTCCTTTCAGATGGAGTGCCACAACTAAATTCTCTACAACGGCACGCCTTGCTCCTAACAGCTCTGATTCAACTTTGAGATGAAATCCAAAATTTGACCCGAAAAGGGTCCATCATCATCACTTTCGTACAATATTTGTAGTCAAGATAACTTAGGTTAAGAAAATGAATGGATATTGCTGACAAAGAGAGGACATAAAAAATAAATTGTTAGCCAGAGATGTAATTTACTGACAAAATTTTCTTTCATTGGTTTGGATAAATGTTTACAACGTCAGATGAACCATCTGGGCCAGAAATAGGCAACAACTTTCCTTATAATAGAAGCTTCTCACATATCATCAAACTAGAGAGAGGAGATTATTGCAGAGCGAGGCTGCAAACGCCATTTCCGTGGTAGGCAACAACGACTTGATCTCATTCATATAGTAAGTCCAAGGCATTGTCCCTCCCTATAACGTCTTTGCGTACCATAGACAAAGCAGAGATCTCTGCAACTGTATAACTGCTGCGTAATTTTCTCTGCTGTCGGCTATTAATTCTGTTTGCCAATAGGACGATTTGTCCAATTTGATGATTAATCGACGAACATCATTACATTAGTGAACTACAGACCTGAAGATCGATTTGCATATTCTTGAACCAGTGCCCCAAATAGTGATGGACGCTCTAGCAATCTGGATGGGCTATCAAATTCTCTTGCTATACCTGTTTAATCAAACCATTTGTGAAATTTTAGTTACTCAAGATGTAGGTGTTGATGCATACAGATCAAACTGCATATTAACTATGCAAATTTTCAGATAAATCTTATACATGATAGAGCCCACCCTGCTGTTATGAAAACAAACATTAATCTGGTCAATTCTGAACAACCAAATTTCCTATTTGACACAAGGCGGTTATATACAAACAAAAAGATAAGTCATTCCACTCTTCATTTCCGGATAAATTGTGCAAAAAGAAACACAAAATTGGATATTCCTTAGATAAATTAATCATCCAATACGTTGGAGAGTCATTTTCATTGACAATGTTTACATATATAGTTGTCCAAGTGAATTGCAAGCACCAAGTACATATGTGAGTGTATGGTATTCAGCCCAAAACCATTTGACAGTGAGTGAAGTGACCACACCTTATAAGCCTAAGGATCATCCCCAAACTCAACATTGTGAGACTATTCCCACATCCCCCCCTCAATTGCAGCTATTTGTGACTTGTGTCCTCCACACAGCCCACTTTGATACCATATGTAAATGTGAGTATTCATCCCAAGATCAATTGGCAATGAGTAAAGTGGCCATGCACCTTCTAGGCCCAAGGATCACTTCCAAACTCAGAGGTGTGAGACTATTCATTCTCACACTACAGAATGAACATAACTTTTTTTTTCAGAAACAGACCCTACCTTGCTCGAAATAGACATGCTAGAAGTACAGGATACTCACGCCACACCTTTCTTTCTCACCTAGGTAATTTTCATGACTTACAGGCAACACGACATCAATATACGTGTGTCTCACCTAGTTGTAGGATCCTTCTTAGTGATGAAGGCTAATCTTACTAAAACTACCTAATAGGTACCTTAGTTTCTCCAAATCAAACTCCAGTAGGATCCCTACCCGTTCGACCCCACAAACATGCAACATGGAATTGCGAATCATCTGAGTTGATCCTCACATTATAGGGTCACCTCTGTGACATTAAAAATATAAGAGAATAAATTTTTCATTCCCCAATCAGCACATATTATCTCTTCACTGTACATATTGTCAAACCACCCATATAAATCGTGCAGTCTATCTCAACAAGTACCAGAGTGGAGATCACTGTGTGTTGTCTCAAAATCTTTGAGATCCCTTCCACGACATAATGATGGATCTTTTTCCTGACTTCCTCATGTTTTTGTGGAGATAATTTCTTTTGCACCAATCTTTGGCAGAAAATGCTCCCAAAAAACAGTGAATGAAACCTATTTTTCCATCGTACACCAGTGTCAAACTACAGAGCAATCATGTAGGCCTCTCTTTGACAAGTGTCCAGAGCAGAAGAGCACATGTTTTCTTGTGTTTCATAATCTACTATGCACAAATCATGTGTATTCAGACCCAACTTATAAGTTTCCTCCATTCTGTGCTTCATGATATGACCCATCTCTCTTGTCGCGCATTGGTTTCACCCCATCTTTTTCTTCTTATATCGTTCTTATCGTTAAGATAAGATGATAAAAGAATCCATCCGAAGGGAAATCCGTAACGGAAGATATAGATACGTCCGTCGCTCTAAACCTGACCTGCCCGCGGTAGATGAATTCTTTTCTGAATCGGTGACGATTAACATCGCCTGCAATTCCCTCTCCCTTACGGTCGAGCTACTTTGTCCCTCTCGCGCAACAGATGAAATAACGTTTGAGGAAACTTACCTACCACACAACAGATATACAGATATATAGCCGTTGTGGCTGACAATTAAGCCAGTATTTACAACAACCTAAGAAATTCCGCTTGCATATTATAGCATCATATCATGCTATATATCTGGAATTTCTTAGTAAAGGTTTGGTTTATCTTACTATTAGACACACACATCATTACATTTCTTAGTTGTGTGTTTTGCTGATAGTTTCATAAACTATTTCTATCCAAAAAGTGCTCCTCATTTGACAAAATCTAGTAGCGGAGAAAAGCAGGACAGGAGTTATGGTAATAACTACTGAACCATATCCGAGCCCCTAGTGTTTTGACCCGGTAAGCTAGCAAGAATGAGGGGCCCACGAGTCCCACAGACAAAAAAGACCAAAAAATTGGGTCGCGTGTATAGAATTCTTCAGCAGTAAGATCCAAAATTATCTATCTCTTGAAGTTTCCCTAACCGCCAATATGGGATTAGATCTGTTGTTGTCTCTCCTAGAAAAGCTGTTAGTACAAGGTGTTGCATACACGATGTAGCAGACTTTTAGCAAGAAAAGTGTTGCATTCGTGAGGTAGAGGCTAGATCCAGTGTTGACGCATGGAAATATCTATGACCCCATGCTTCCAAATGATATTGATGAGATCACTTGTGTAATATTTAACATCAAATTTAGTTCCTCTGCTCCTTTCCTTGTGATAAGAACTAAATTTTTATGAGTCCACAGCCAATTTGTGAGTGTAGCAGTGATCAGGCATCATTTGAAGGCCCTTTTACTAAAAATGAACACCACATTTCTACCATGATTAAAACTCCTATAAAAAAGATAGCCTTGAAGCTTCTGTTGCAAGTTGGAGCAAATCTGATATCTCTGATCCAACTTGAGTAAGATTATAATTCTATATTGACTGGTTTCATTAAAATTTCGCTTTCTTGTTTCCTTAACACATTGCAATTGTAATAACTGTACTCCGATGCATAGAGTCAGCCCCCAAAACAATATCGCTACCCAAACAATATCGCTACTTTCGCATCCTGCTTAACAGATTTGAACAACCTATGTTCAATGGCAATGTTTTATGGAGCACCTGATGCAAAACTTGTCGGAAAGAATAAAGATGGCAGGATTAAGAAGGATATGACTGAGACATTTACCTGCATCTACAACCAAAACTCTGTCACAATCCATAACTGTTGGTATTCTGTGAGCAATGCTGATAATTGTACATGATGAGAAATCTTCTCGAATTATCTTCTGAATGATTGCATCAGTTTGTGAGTCCACCGAGGCGGTTGCTTCATCCATGAATAAAATTCGGCTGCGTTTCAGCATCACCCGACCCAAACAAAGAAGTTGTCTTTGTCCGACACTCCAGTTTTCCCCATTATCAACCACTGCAGATGACGAAGAGAGAATGGATAAACACAATCAACTGTATGTGAAAAGATTATATAAAACCTTGGATATAACCACACATTATATTAAACCTTGGATATTGTATTTTAATTTGAATTTTCTTTCAACCAGGCAAAAAGAAATAATGTATCTACCAATATTCATTAACAAGAGTAAATTCTTTCATCCATGCATGAAATGAAAACAATGCCCAGCGACAACAAGTCAAAATGCCAGTTTGGAATAAGGTCGATAAATTTCTAGCATCTCTAAGCTAAATGTCAACAAATGTAAAATAAATTTTATTGCAAATTAGTGTAAATATGAATAATTTTCTATTTGATAATAGACATAAAATATGGAGATTTGAAACCTTGAAAGAAAAAAAAACAAGATATCCTCTATCCAACTCAAAATTGATCTTTTAAACACCAGTACTTCTCTACCTCGGCTAGTTGTCAAAGGTGCACGAAATGGATGCTATGGGGTCAATCAACACATGAACTTGCTTTCATATAAGTACATCATCTAGCAAACTTTGGTTTTCTGATAGTTTAGGAACCCAGGTTGGAATCAATTCACATATAGATTTCCAATTCAAGAGAATATATAATAAATATTTCTCAAAATTAAGCAATAGTTGTATATAGTTCAGAAGATCAATAACGTTAAAATCAATCCTAGATATTTCCGAGAATGCATATTCAGAGAGAATATGATAATTCATGTGAGAAATGGGTATCAAAGCGACTGACATCCTACAAAAAATGAAGAACAAGACTTGATTTATATCTGCAACACAACTTAGAATATAAAATGTAAGCTAACACAATAGGATGTGAGATCTAGTTACTCCCTCATAAATTATTAATGTATTTCCTTCTTACTTAAATTTTAGTTTCTTCTCACATGGATACTATGTGTACTCAATCAGATTCTAAGAAAACCTTACTGGATGAGAGAGCTCAAGATTTGTTTATGAAATACTTGATGTACTCTTATATTTTCTGAGCAATTGTAGTCAATTGGTCATCAGGGTTTGGTCCACATTAAAGGTCCCCTCTTATGAACTTGCTTCTTAGGAGATATGGATGATAGTTTAACAAATACAAGTAACAACTTCGGGAACAAGCATATGATAACTCAACTATGGATCCACAAAGTTGTAACTGTAAATCTTTTGTTATTTGGCATAGTTATTAAGAAAACCAACATCCACACAATTGACTCTTAGAAAATTCGTATGGGTTCAGAACAGAACTGTTCTGGAGTCAGAGAAAAAGAATATTATGAAGTAAAAATAAGCTTTGAAAGCTGAATGTACTACATTTATAATTCTCCTACGAAGTTATGCTAGTGTTCAAATTATAGCGAAAAGCAATCAGTGCCACAGTAATAAGAACTGATTCAAAATAAGCTGATTATTAACATAAAAGAAATATTAGGGGCATACCTAGAGAGTCAAGCTTCTCTGGTTTTGCAGCTACAACATCTTTGAGTTGGCAACGCTCCAGGCTCTATAAGATACAAATGTCAGTTTTCAGGAGACATTAACATTTGTTTCCAATAACTTACAATGCTTATAAGTGAGACGAGTTCATATCAGACACAAAATACGCAGGTAAATAGATCATAAACGAGCACATCATCCAGTAAAGAGGTAAGCTCTATCTTAAATCAGCATGTTTTTTTCACTTGCCTTCCATATCTCATCGTCTGTGTACTCCTCGGTTGGATCAATGTTGCTTCGAACAGTTCCTTCAAAAAGAACAGGTTCTTGTGGAATGATGCCAAAGCGTGACCTCAGGTCATGAAGTCCCAAAGTGGAAATGTCTACACCATCAACCATTATCTTTCCTGATGAAGGCTCTACCACTCGGAACAAAACCTGGATTAAAGTTGACTTCCCACTTCCAGTCCGTCCCACAATTCCAATTTTTTCCCCACCATGAATGGAGAGCGTAATACCTTTAAGAACTAAGGGAGTATTAGCACGGTACCTAACCTGTCAGATCACCATGACAAGATGTGACTGTATTTAGCTTTTGAACATGGTTGTCAAATCTATGACACAACAAGAAATTGTATTAACATTTCAAATACATCAAATGAAACAAATGAATAAAAAAATCGTGACCATGCTTCTACCAACAAAGCCTTTGAAAACTCAAAGAACACCACCACATTATGCGAAATGAAAATCTAGTCTTTTAGCACTTCTTAGTGGAAATACCAAGCGTAATTGTACCATTGCTGTTACTGATACATAGTATTTGCTATTAATTCTTAGTAACAAATAAATGTGAAACCTCCCCAATAAATGTCGAGTTGCACAAACAAATCCAGATACTGGGATAAGAGTAGAGAATTTTCAAAAGAGTGTAAGAGATCATAAAAAATGGCCTCAAATCCCCCTTTAAAAAGGAAAATTAATAGTCCAGTGGATCTCTATATGGTAATCACAAAATTAGTATTGGTGAAACTTTTATAAGTCAGGCTTATATTTGATTATAGAATGGCCACATGTACATCTTATGTATCTCAGCTGATTATGCAGGCTTTTCAGCTCATCATATGCATTAAAATATGTTCTGTTGAAGTTTGATCTACATTCTATTGAATACTAAGCTATTATGATATCAAAATATTTTTGAAGTTGTATCAATAAAGCTTCATATCACATACCGTCAAATCCTTGATGTCGATGTCACCTTGAGTGGGCCAATTCGGAACTGGGAGGCAATTCATAATTCTCCATGCAGCCTCAGAAGGAATGTTCGTGAACTGCTTTATTCTCTCTACTGAGACCATTCTATTTTCAACAAAGCAGCTGATCCAAATAGCCCAAAACAATGATGTATTAAGATTAAGACCATATGACAGTGACAATCCCACATACTCTGCATCACAATAAGAAAAGGCCTGTAAGTTTCCATAACTTTTGCGGTTGAGATGTACAAGCCACGATATAGCATTAGAGCTACAAATTTTAGAAGCCCACATAGCATTTAGAGAATCCTAGGATAACAATTAACACTACCATGAATAATTCAAAAGAGTGTAAGAAGAGATTATACCTGGCTTGATGATGTTGGCTGGCAGCAAAACCATGAAAAGAGCAGATAAGCAAAGGATGGCGCTCCCAATCAACTCGAGGCGAAAGCCCAACCATTCATTGGAACCGTTGTTGTGGAAGTCCATCCGCAGGTTTTGGTTGACCCTTTCGACATTCGCCTGTGTAAACCTAGCCTGCTTCCCGAAGCATCGTATGGTCGCTACACCAGCAACACTCTCTGAGAAGTGATGGATGACAGGTGCTTTTGTGATCGAATCCAGACGAGTAATCTCACGGGATGTGGTAAGATAATATCCCTAAATGCACCAAATAGAAATTAGATAGAAGAATGCTGTTTCAGAATGGCACAAGTTTCCTAAAGTACTGGTAAAGTAGCATTCACCAGAAATTGCTTTGGTAAATTAATAGACTAGGATAAGGCCTCCATTTGTAATATTGGTAAGTGAGATTAGTCAGTTTTAACATATGGAAATTGGACAATTTACATCTCTACTAAAAATAAAAATTCCTAGAAAAAAAGTAAATGGCTTACATACCCTGTACCAGAAATTGAGATATCCAAGTGGAAGTATAAGTATGATGGTTGGCCAAGCAACCTGGCATGTGACAATAACGATGCCAAGAACAGTGATGTACATGGAGACAGTCAAGCCCAGGAAGAAAGGAAGGAAAAGATCGACGTTTGTTTGATCCGAAGAAGCCTGCAAAAGGAAAAATCAGAAATCCGTCATGTCAGGTATAACAGTGAGGCATGCACATGGTTCATTTCAAAGTGAATACCAGCCAATGATACAATAAGCTTTAAGAAGTGAAACAAGGAGATTCCAAAGAATAAGATCTTTCTTCCTAAATACCACTTTTAATAAACGGGAACTTGGGAGTAACTAAACACACCCGAGTGAGTATTCTTCCCGAAGGTGTAGTGTCAAAGAACGCCATAGGGGCATGCAAGATGCTACCAAGTAGCTTCCTGAAGAACTTCTGCGCAGTCTGGAGCCCCAGAACCGTGATCATGATAGACCGACAAGCCACAAGGAAGATGGAAACGGAAGCAATTATGGAGTAGACTTTGATGAACAAGCCGGCGTTAAAGGACGAAGCGTCCGATGTCTCATACGCCAACCAGTAGTCACTCGCCATCAACGACCCTTGCCAAATAAAGGCAATAGACAAGAAGATGATCACTCCCCACCAACCCCACGCCTCAGTGGCATACTGCTTGTAGACGCTCAAGCTGACATGGCCCGTCTCCCGCTGCTCTTCTTCGATGAGTTTCGATGTGGCCTTATTCTTGCCCTTGGGTGTGTCCGGGGCACCACCATTCTGCCCATTGGCTTGTCTACTATCAGCAACAGTATCGGCCTTCTCTGCTGATCGCGGACTCTTCTGGTCATTGTTACTTGCGGATGTGGCGTTGCTCTGCTCAACGAGCTCCATGGAACTGGCATGAGCTGAGACAAGAGTTTTGAAATCGGTACCAGCACCAAGGAGGTCGTCGTACTTGCCTGACTGCACTATCCTCCCTCCTTTCATGACCTGTTACATTCAAACGAGTAGGTTGCAGCAGATGAATCTCCAAGTAAATATTTTGTTAAGGCCAAATGCAAACGGTACAACTGAATGTAAAAACAGACCCAATTCATACATAACTCAAATTGAACTGAACATTCAGCAGCAGCTCTTGAAAACCCCCAAAAGAACAGGGAAAAAAAATCTTTTGAAAATAAAGAAAAGATTGGGCTCTCACCAATATGAGTTCGACATTGTGCAAGAAGTCAACTTGGTGTGTAACTAGAACAATGGTCTTGTGCTTGAGAAACCCCCTAACACATTCCTGAAAAAAAAAAGAAAAAAAAACACCAATTATCAGTACCAAGTAGCAATTAGACTTAGTCATCAAGAACCACAGAAGGGGACAACATCGTTTTTGATTATTTCCATCTTGTTGACATTTTTCAGTAGTACCAGTGAACAATGCCAGAGTCAGTGTGATCTGTCATGATAGTTACAACAACAGTTCGATCACAGCTTCCAGAAACAAACAGGCGGCACGCCACTTGATTAGTTTATACTGACAAATGACAAATTATTATACGGTTGTCAAGGACCAGCCAGCAGAAACAAAGACAAGTTAGACAAAAAAATAACGGCGTCCAGGACCATCCAACTTATCACGAGTAAAGACAGATGGGCATGGCAACGGCACGGCTTGTCTTTTTACCTTGAAGATATCGGAGCCGGTATGGGCGTCGACGGCACTGAACACGTCGTCGAGGAGGTAGACATCGCAGTCCTGGTACACGGCCCTTGCCAGCTGGATCCGCTGCTTCTGTCCGCCGCTGAGGTTGATCCCTCTCTCCCCGATCTCGGTCTGGTCGCCGAAGTCCATCATGTCGAGGTCCGGCTGCAGGCAGCACACACGGATCACATCCCTGTATCGGCGGTCGTCGAAAGGGAGACCGAAGAGGATGTTGTCCTTGATGGTCCCGTTCTGGATCCATGCCGTCTGGGCGACGTACCCCGTCGAGCCGCACACCCTCACCTGCACAGCGCCGGCCGGTGAGCAAAAACCCCGGGATTTCAATGTTTCATATGATTACTAAAAAGGGGTTCGTTGCCTTTTTCCAGCAGCGTGACGTTGGTACAGCAATAATACATAACGAAACAATAAATCATTACCTTGCCGGAGATTTTGTTCATCTCTCCAAGGAGACACGCAAGGAAGGACGACTTGCCCGACCCCACTGTTCCGACGACGGCGGCCAGTGACCCTTTCTTGATCTGAACATTGATATCACTCAGCGCCGGATCATGCCCCACCTCAACCTCATCATCCCAAGCAAACTTCCCGTCTTTAACCTCAACGGCCAGCGCATCCGGGGCACTACACCCATCTACCCTCTCCACCGCCGCCTCATCGAGCTCGGGGCTAGTCATATAACCATCGAGCCTCTCCAGCGAGATCATGGCCTGCGACAGCGATATGAGCGCCTGCGGGAAGTTCCTGAGCGGCTCCTGGAGGATCTTAAAGAAGGACGTCGCCGTGAACACCTTGCCAGCATCAAGCTCGACACCAAGCAACACACAGGTAGCAAACGTAAGCGCCGAGATGATCACCGGCGTGCTCCACAGCACGATGGTGTTAGCCGATATCGACAAGAAGAACTTGGTCAGCCACTTGAACTCCCCATCCCTGAACCCTTGTATCCGTTTGTTGAAGTGCTCCTCCCACGCCTGGAACTTGATCACACGCATGTAGTTGAGCATCTCGCTGGTGGCCTTCATCCTCTTATCACGCATCGTCATGAGCTGGAACTGGAACCTGTTGTTCCTCCTCGCGTTGTTCACAACAAAGATCATCACGAGCGCGATCCCGACGGTAGACGTGGTCATCGACACGCCCAGGTACCCGTACAGCAACACGAGCGCGACGCCGACTTGGAGGGGCATGAGCCAGACGTAGTGGAGCTGGAGCATCATATCAGACAACTGCTGCGCATCAACAGCCATGTAGTTCACGATCTGTCCCAACCCATGCGACTGCCTTGAGGACGAAGACAGACGGAGCCCTTTACGGTACAGAGACGTGATGAGCGTCGACCGGATGAGCATCCCGAGCTTCTGGGAGTTGAAGTTGTACTGGTGCGAGCACAGCACCTCGACGAACTTGGCCGCAAGCAGGATCGCACAGAGGTAGTAGCCTTCATAGATCGAGCTCCTCTTCCCGGACGCGAAGTCCACGAACCTGTCGATGAGTAACGGTCCGACGTACATGACGCAGAGACGGACCAGGGCGAGAGACGCCGTGAGGGCAAGGTGCGGCCAGAAGCATCGGAGGAGGGCCTTGAACACGGGCCTGTCTGCGCGTGTTGCGTCTTGGGGCCATTTGGAGCGGAAGAGCTCGTACATCTTCTCCGCGCGGTGATCGGGTGAGAGTGACGGGATGTCGTCGAGCTTGAGCGGAGACGCATAGCCTCTACGGAGGATCGGGTTCATCCAGCTGAAGGTGATGCGGGAGAAGAGCGAGGCAGAAGCGAACGGGGTGACCTGGGATTTGGATAGCAGCAAGGGTTCATCTGACTGATCGGCGGCAAATCCGTTCCCGTTAGCGTGGAGTGGGACGGAGATGGACACGCCCGTGGAGCCCAAGGCAGCGTAGACGAGGAACACCACGGAGATGGGCAGAGCCACCAGTGACAGGACGTCATCGATCCTCAGCGCCTCAGAGGACGTGGCCTCTGTCGTGTTGGAAAGTAGTCGGACTATAGACGAAGCAGAGAACAGGGCGGCGACGACGAAGCTGGCAGCCCAGTAAAGCCTCAACGTGACTGGATGTCGCGTTGCCTTGAACCGCTTCTCGTGCCCTACCAGCGCCGCCACCGCGAGATTAGCTACCGCCTGAAGAGCTAGAAACGTGAACTCCACGGCTGTCCACTGGCTTGACAAACCCGAAGAAGATGTGCCAGCTACCGCTTCCCATACCAGCACAACCAAATACCCGAGCCCAAGCAGTGCCGCCAGAGCAAGGGACAACCAGAAGTAGAAGTTTGCAGTGACGGGCTGCTGCGCCGTGCGCTCATGATGGCCGTTCTCTATCAACGGCTTCGTTACATCCGACTGCTCCTCCCGCCGCGCTCGCGACGACAGGATCTTCTGGAGAGCGAAAAACACCAGGACTAGCAGGAATAAAGCATCGACGGCGGAGAAGAGCAACCGCTGGGGGCATGGCGACAGGAACAAGAACCCGAGCCAGCCTTCGTCAGCTTTTGGAGAGCAGGAGAGGGACGACATCCAGGCCGCGGAGCTGAGGCGGCCGTCGTCCGGAGCGTCCATTGGGAGCACAGGAAGGAGGAGAGAGCAGATCCTCGGTCCGCGGTGCAGGGGGATTTATATCTGGAAGGAAATGATTAAAAAATAAATAAATACTACAGACGTGGCAAAGTCGGTAGCTTGGAGATTTGAGCCTGATTGTCATTTAATTTAATAAGACTAGTTTCTTACTTAACCATGGACATGCGACGCGACGTAAAACGGCGGGTCGAACACGGAAGTGGCATAGGGATTTCAGTGTAACCCATCGATCCGTCCGACCACAGAGACAAATCGGTAATCCTTAAATACTATTATCATGTCTTCTAGCGGTAACGCAGAATTTAAACAAAAAACTACAAGAGGAAGATGACGAGAAGGAGAAAACAACCTTGACCACAAACAAATGCAAGAGTCCTATACAATTTGGCAACCACAGCTCCTCCAGAGGATCAGTTGGGCCCCCCCTCGGGATCTAAATTTGTCATTTGATTGTGGATGTTGTGGGTAGCAAGCACATTCAGTGAGTGGTAGAGTTTCACATGGTTCAGTGCCGTACCTAACCCAAATAAGGAGTTGTGTATAGCCTTCTAGGACAACAACCCCATGTACACATATTTCTTTTGTATGTCAGAAGTATTGTATATATATATGTGAAGAGACCAAGCAGGTACTTTGTGAATTGTGAATGCAACACGGAGATTTATTTGTAGCTTTGACAAAGAAATGGGAGACCGACTTGTTATACTTTCATCTCAATATAAGTCTAAAAGTGTTACATTTTTATTGTAATGAACATTAATGGTGATGATAGTCGAAGCCATGTGGTAACTAAAGAAAAAAGCAGGTGAATATTTATCATATCAATGTAATTAAAAATAATAATGACATATAAAACTGAGTTGTATGGTCTTTCCCGTGGAGCTATCGTTTAGAGCATTCACAATTATCCATCTATAATTGTGATGTTTTGGGATTACGAGAGAGAAGAAGAAAAAATTCCGCCCCCTCTTCCAAGTCGGTGGTAAATCAAAGTATATTTGTTAATATTTGAATCTCAAGTTTCTTCATTGGAGACTGTCCAACCACGCCATGCTATCCCTTTTGACTATTATTTGCTAAGTTTTTTTCTTAAAGACTGTGGTCAAACAACTCTTTCATATAAAATCGATGACCACTTATTTGTGACCCCGCTCTCACCCTACAAGCCAAAGTGATTGCTTACATAGATCAATAATGGACGCAAACTCCTCCTTTGTGATCGTCGAGATACATTATTCAGAAGAACAACCAAACAATATAAAATAAAATAAAAAGACGAAGAGTAACGAGACAAAATCAAATAAAATAAAAAGAAGAAGAGTGACAAGACATTGAAGATTAGTTGATTTAAAAAAAATTTGCTATATATACCACAAATGGGATTAGAAATGGAACCATTTTTGTTGTTATGTGTGTAAAATAACAAAATAGAGGAGGAAAAGTAGTTACTTCCCTCCCTTATTTTGTTATTTTATAAATATAACAACAAAAGTGGTTCTATTTCTGGTCCATGTATCATTTTTTATTTAAAAGATAACAAGCAAATTACGTAAACACGGGAGCTCAAAGGAAGAAAAAAAAAATGGGTGGACAATGGAAACTAGACGAGGGTGACGGTATAGCCGCTTGTCGTGATGCGGGGTTATCAAACTAATAGATAGGACGAAATTAACCGAAGAGGAGGGAAGTAGAGGATGAGGAAAATATAAGTTTGGCTTGACTACAAAGAAAATAGGAATATATTTTTATTTAGAAAATTTTAGACCACCACATACGGGCGTAGGAGTCCTAAACAAGTTGGCAACCACAACCGCAGTGAACCAGCAGAACCTTCGGAAGATAGTTTGTCACCTGTGTGTTTCGTGGGAAGGGACCTAAGCATATCGAGTGAACTTTTCACATGCTTCTACTATGGCAGGATTGAGTCCTGTACCTAAAGGGAGAAAAAAAACCTAGTTGTAATTTTCTTTTTAAAATATATATATACATAGAAGAAGAAAAAAGAGAGAGTTGCAGTTTAGTCCTCCACAGGACATTCAACGTCTGAGTTCATCACCTAGGACTAATTTGGTAGGTGCAAAGTATGATTTAAAAAACACAATAGTTTAAACTTAATGCTTTAAAACTGAAACAAAATATTTGGTAGGGGGTAACCGGAAGACATAAAATTTGCATGTTTCCGTTTGGTTGAGTCAGTTGACGGATGCTTCATGATGCTTTTATTTCGGCCAAACAAAAATCTTAACTGAATTCTAGGAAAACAAAAGCGACAGGTCGGGTTTTCAGTGCTACCAAACGGGGCCCTAGCATAGTGAGTTGTTTTATTTAAAACCGTAGTCAAAACAACTCGCGTATAAAACAATTTCATACCATTTGTTTACAGGGCTGCTCTCCCGCTGCAAGCAAAAGAGATTTGCTCACATAGTTGGATAATATACGCCAAATGCCCCCTTTGTGACTGCCAAGTTGAGATTTATATTATTTTGTTGGAAAGATTCGATGGCATTGAGTTTTTTTTTTAATTTAAAAGATGTCAAGGAGGTAGACTTGCCAAGTTGGTGGGTCGGTTTAAGCTTAGATCAGGCTCACGTCATCACGGGTGGGTCACAAAATAAAATAAAAAATACATGCTCCTAAATGCATCGTACAAATGTGTAACCAGATCCGCCGCAACAGGTCATGATGGTTCACCCACAAGTAAGGATACAACTTGTAGTAATTTACAGAGTTTGTATATTTAAAAAAAAAAAAAGATCTTTATGTGTGTATATTTGTATTTTTGTTGTTGTTGTTGTACCTAACACAAACCAAACATTGAATAAACATTGGAGTACAAATAATATCGAAGACCCAAAATAATGACCAATCACACATTTTCATGTCAAAGTGAATAAGCTGATGCATGTTAACACCAAAGATAGAAAAATGTTTATAAAATGGCATAGAGTTTCTATATCATTGAATAAAATGAGGGGGATTTTATGCATCCCGTCCTCCCATTGGGTCGGTCAACAAAGAAAAAAAAATCCAACACTGTATATGTAAGTTAGACCCCCTTCCAAAAAAAAAGCCCTAATTTCGCTATGAAAAATGATATGTAGTCCCGATCTCAGACCAGAATCGAGACTCTATTTGGCGGCTAGCGTCGGCCCAACTGCTGCCATTACATGATATGCCCAAAGACGTAAAAGTGATTTGATCACTTGCTGAGAGAGAGGACTGGAGAGAGAGTGGTTGACGATGTGACCACTCACTGGCTGGGTGGGAGAGAGACAGAGAAAGAGAGAGAGGGAGAGAGAGGACTGGAGAGAGAGGAGTGGTGTGTAAGAGAGAGAGAAAAATTAAGAGAGATATATTTATTTTGCTAATAACTTTCAAATCGTTATATATTTTTTAACAAAATAAATTTTATTAGATTCCTGACGAAATTAAGACTAATTTCGACATATTTTTGAAAAATATAACTTGTTGCAAAGAGAGAGAAATAAAAAAAGAGATATTTATTTTGCTAATAGTTTTTAAACTGTTATGTATTTTTAAACGAAATAAAAACTGTTACATTCCTAATTAAAAATGCATTCTAATAAGTTTAATGTCGACATATTTTTGAAAAATACAACGTGTTGCAAAGAGAAGGAGAAATAAAAAAAGAGATATTTATTTTGCTAATAACTTTTAAAGTGTTATATATTTTTAAATGAAATAAAAACCGTTACATTCCTGATTAAAAATGTATTGTAATAAGACTAATGTCGACATATTTTTGAAAAATGTAACGTGTTGCAAAGAGAGAGAAAAATAAAAAAAAGTGATATTTATTAAACAAAATAAAAACCTTTACAATCCTGATTAAAAAATATATTCTGATAAGACTAATGTCAATATATTTTTGAAAAAAAAATGTAGATTCTTGTACATCACTTCTCTCCTATGATAACAAGTTCGACCAAAAAATAATAATAAATTAGATTAGAGGTAATAACAAACTAAATTAAAATTAACAACGATTGGACTAATGATAACAACTAATTAAAAAAATTAATTACACTAGTTCTCTCTTCTTTTGTTCTCTCTCCGACCACTCCTCTCACTTTCCAGCCCAACCCTCTCTCTTTCCAATATTATTGTCCGGTCATCGCAGCTGCGGTACTAATGAGAACAAAATACGGTCTTTTATCGACCACACATACGACAAAGGAAAAGCGCCAAGGAGAGGTTTGAGTTTAGTTGCCCTGTCTGTTGAGAAATTGAAGAAGATGCGATGTGATCCGGTCGTCGTGTCAGTGAGAGACAGCAGTTGGAAAGGCAACGCAGCAGCGGTCGTGTCTACTGTAGTGGTGTGGGATCGTGCCGATTTTAATGATTGTGGGGCCCAGAGTGTCGGAGTAGCGAGCTGGACATGTGGTAGCTGAGACGGGTGTTCCTTCCCGTGAAGGCGCGCAGGCAACCACACAGCACACAGGTGACAGGGTCGTCGAGTTAGCTGCTCGGGTGCTGGGGAAAGAAATGGGCTATATATACACACATATAAGCTTAAACTTTTTCCACGACAATCATAAGATGGCAAAAGGATGGTAGAGAAGACGACCAGGATGGATTGTGGTATAACTATTAGGCCTACCTTTTCTTTGTCTTCAGTCTGTAATCCAAATTGTATATTTGTCCAGATGCGGAAGTATTAACTCTATGCCCCTAAGCCCTTGATTGGTATAATTATATTTCTTTTGTCTTATCTGTACTATTAGAAATCATAATTCAAATTTACTTATGTCTTATGTTGTATTTTGTTTTACATGCAAAATTTGTTTTAAAACAAGATCAATCCGCTGCGGATGCCAATTAGCAGTATTCTAAATATTTGGACCAAGATCCAATTCCGACTAAAAGAATGCGATCACCCTTTGTAACTCGCCAGACTTGGGCTGTGGGCAAGGTAGTTTATAGTATTAAGCGATGGATGTATCGAAGTCCGATAGCCACACCTTGAGGGTATGACGTCTGATTCACACACACACCACACCACACCAGATTTTAATTATGTTTGGGGGGGGGGGGTAAGAGATTCGCGTTGAGAGGAGCTTTATCCATCCATGACCATAACCAGAATGGAAAGCCCGCTCCAGTAGTAGTGATGAGTAATAATAAAAACAAGCAAGTCAGGTCCTGACACTTGCACATGCAATCAGCTCCCCCCCGTTTCCATCCCTGTAATTAACCTAACTAATCTATGTATCGGCATGCCTTTGATTACTTGCTGTTTTGGTCACCCACGTAGATTGGGATCAAACACGGGTGGGTGGGGCAGCGGCTCTTTAAAGATTTGGGGTGCAGCTGCTGCGGTCTCGTAACCACGTGGAGCAGGAGAAAGAGGGTCCAGGCCTAATTTGGGAGAGGAACTCTGCAATGCGGCGGCAGCATTCATACACTGATGCAGCTGTCTTTAATTATGACGACTGGATGGCGATAATGAATAAATACCGCCGATTGTTCGGGTTGATTAACTAAAAACATCATTGTCTCTCAAAGCCCGTCAAGCTTTTAAATCGCCACATTTCTGCCGTATTGTGTCTCACCCGGGAACTGTCTGGGCACATCGCCGCTGCAGTAGGAGCAGTTTAATTAATTCAACGAAATATAGCTGGTACATAATCTATGTATAAAATTATTTGTAGTATTGATGACATAACGCAAACGCCATCGCCCCCATAGAGCTCACACCTCCAAAGACTCTGCCACCTTGGAATTTAATGGGCTTAACACGTGGGTAAGCTAGCATCTGGCTCTTCTGAGTGGGCCGAGTATGTAATATTGGTGGTCCGTAGGGATAAACACATAGAATCATCCACAAACCATCCGATATATTCCGATCGGTCCTCCACTGTTGATAGGTTTGGTCCTCAACATATGCCCGGTTTCTTGTACCTTATTCGGTAAAGAAAATGACGGAGGCGAGTTTTGGGTTATTGTGGGCGTCGTGGGTCTACCCCCACCCACACACACACACACCCAAAAAAACAAAAAAAAAAAGACGTGGACAACACTTGGACACGAGCTTAATTATGGAGAGTTGAGGAGAATGGTGGTTGTAGAGGCGGTGGTGAGGGTGTATACGCTCCGTGTGAGTCACGCGGTATTAATTACATGCCTGGCAAATTAAAATTAAAGGATGGAGCAGTTTGCGTACAACAGGGAAAGAAGGATATTATCAAGTGGGTCAGAATAGATTTGCAATAATGACGAGACTGCGATAATTGATAATAGCCTTGACTAACGAGAGTTTTAAAAAACACAACAGTATAAATACTATTTGCATGCTTTCCACGCGATTTCAGGTAATACATATATTAGGAAAAGTACTAACAAGCTGCAATTTTATATAAACACACACATGGACCCGCGCTACGTGTTGTTCTTCACGTACGGCTCTAGCTGGCTAATTATGGGTACTGGCCGATACGTTGCATCTCAAGGTCGAGACTAATTTGTTTCCGCCTCCCTCCTCGTATAGCGATTATTATTAACACAAAATAAATCATTGCGACACATCAACTGTGTGTCGTCGCTTTGGCTGATTCAGTGCCATGCAAATTACAGATGGGATAGCTGATGCTTTTGTTGATTCGGCCTATGTCTGGCCTACTGTCCGCATATGTGTTTTCACTTTACGGGAAAGAGGAAAAGTACTGTGACCTTTTCGACTTTTCAGGGCACCTGTTTGGATTTTGGAGATTGGAGTAGGGTAGGTGCCTCACGAGATGAATAATTGAAACAGCAGGAAAGAAAAAAAGGTAAGCCCTACATACGCGGACGACAGCTAAATCCACTGGGTGTGAGCAGCTCGATGAAACAGTGAATTAAACGGCTAGTTTACTTGTGTGAGTACCCAATCACTCATTAATCTTATTTTTGTTTGACAACTCAATCTGAATTTTGTTGAGAAGTAAATTAAAAGGTTAGTTAAGTTGTGTGTAGTAGAGTGTGGTTGTGTGAATTTCAATATATAAACATGAACATCAAACACCTAACTTTGTTATCAAATTAACTACATCCTACTAAATATATCCTAGAATGATTAATTGCAACTGTAAATAAATTTTTCATTTACATTTCGTATGGTTTCTTGTAGTCCCAACTTGGGGTGTGGAAACAAGTTGCATAGTAGATTTTAGTTGTACGGAAAAAACTGAAAAACCCAACATATAGAAGAGAGGAATGAGTGACGATGGATCACATCGATTAAATGCAAGCCCAAGCGTACCCGGATGACGACCGACCGCCGAACAACCGCTTGTAGTCAGCAGATGATTGATGGTGAAGATACGTGCCGCCGTGTGTCCTGGCTGCTTAATTTGGTTCGCTCGGGCCCTTCTCTGCCACTCTTGCTACAACTGGCGCGCAGGGTTTAAGATGTATAGAGAAGGGATGGCTAGGAGAGAGGAGACGTGGACAGAGATGAGAGCACATGATAACGGAAGGCGGAAAAAATTACAAGTAGAGACACCAAATGCATGGAAACCATACAGGAGAAGAAGAGACAAAGACACCCGCGTCTCACGTCTGCCTGGGTAAGGGCCGGATATGCTATGGCTTTTATAATATGGCCAACCACCGTCTCTCGCGCGCCACGAGAACACCACGTGCACTTTGCACCCGGCGGTCCCGTGATCCCCCGTGGAGGTGGTGTGGGCAGTTACGTTCCTACACAACTCGCAGTCCACATTTACCCCACGTTCTATGCCGTCCACATCCACCGTCTCTCTCGCGCCACGAGAAACACCACGTTATATGTACATGGTTATCCCGATCATGAAAAAATATCGCCTTTCCAAAGAGGTGATGTAATGCGACAATACAAGGCTGTCACTTTCATGTTATATGTTTTTCTGGTGTGATGTTTACTCGTTTTGATAAATGGTAATAAAACAAGGAGCAACAAAGAATGAGGAAAAAGATGCTTCACAAAACCGTCACAAAAGTACCATGATACATTACGATATATTAATATATGTCCAAATGTGTATATCACCATACCAGTTTTTTAAACTTACAATGTAAATAAAATAATCTCCTTTTTTATACACACTCTCTCTCTTTAATATCTCTAGTTTTTATTTATTATCTCCCTCTTCTTTCACAATTTGTCTTTCTATTTATTATTCTCTCATTTTCCATCTACAATCTCCCAATTCCTATTCATTCCACTCTTCTCTATTCACTTCTACATATTATTTGCTCTATTTCCATCCATACACATGCTGAGAACATCAACACACTTTCGTAAAAGACACGTTTTGCATGTTTCGGATATATGGGTTTTGGAGTGGGTAGAACAAATATTAATTGAATAATTTCCTAATCAAAGGCTTCCAAGTTTGTCAATAAGAAAAATACTTTTTTTCTATTAATTTTAGGATTATATATTTCCCTCTCCAACTTGCAGATTCATTTGTGTCTGAGGACTCTAGTGCCGTTATATGTGCATGGTTATCTTGATCGTGAAAATATGTTACATTTTTCTAGCTTGGGTTAAAAAAAAGACACCGCCTACAACATCATGCGCTGAGCAGGGTTGCTTCCTTCTTGTACATTGTTCTACGTTGCGACGCTCACTCACATTGGTGAATGGCAATAAAAACGGGAGCAACAAACAAGGAAGGAGGAGCTTCATAGATATGTCACAAAATTACTATCATACCTATACTATAAAAATATATGTATTATATATGTACACATGGTATCATAAATAATGTTACATAACATAGTGCCTCACGAAAAATTATCACAAAACATGTTTTAGACTCTTACAATGTATAAAAGATAATCTCCTTTTACATACATTATCTCTTGCTATCTATTATCTCAATTTTTATTTATTATCTCTCTATCCTTTCACTGTGTCTCTTTCTATTTATTATGATCACCTTTTCCATCCATAATATCTCCTTTTATATTAATTGTACTCAATCTTTGTCCACTTCTATATATGACTTTTCCTCTCTCCATCCACATACATCCTAAGAAACCAACTCACTTTTGTGAAAAAAAGATATTTTTGTGTGTTCCAAATATATGGTTTTGAAGTGGTGGAACAAGATTTCATACTTGAATAGGTTATAAATTTATGGCATTTTCTAATTAAGCAAAGGATCTTGTACTTGAAGTTCTCTTTTACATATTTTAAAAACAACTAAAGTGTCTCTTGGTAGATATTTGAAATTGAATTGTGGGAAAACTTGATAAGTTGTGGAATGTGTCTAAGACAAGATTTCGTAACTTGTGCTCTGCTAAATCTTATAATTGCCTCTTACAAACATGGTTGGGTTGATTATTAGGAGCAGAATGTGAAAGCTATACTAGGGTTGATGATAGATGGGACGTTGTTGTTTGAATCAGAACTACATGATGCCTAATCCCATTCTTTGATAATGAATTATAATTTCATGTTATTGTGTCTAACGAATTTATTTGAGATATTGCATAGTACATATATAGTGTTCACAATATCATATTGATAGACCGTAACTAAGTAAAGCCAATTAGAACAAAAAAAGATCAAGTTGATTCAAGATTTTTGAATAACTCTTCGGGTCATTTGTTGTAGTACGCTCACTATATGTCCTGACTTACCTATAGTATATAATATTTAATTAGTCATATGATTGTGACGAGGATGTAAATACACATTTATAAATTTTGAATTGGCCGTTTTGTTTTCCTTATATAAATATCAAATGGCATTGTCGAAATTTGGATTTGTGAATAGTGTAGTACATTTATGTGTGATGAAAATGTTCTAAGGAAAATAATTATCATTGGCTAGAATTTCTCAAAGATTTTTCAACCGATCACGTTATTCCTCAGGTCTTGATCTAGAAGCATCATTGACTAGAAATCTATAGAATTGTTTAAGTTGACCATGGCTAACCATTTCCACAGTAAAAAGACATCGATCAGAATCCTCTGGGAGATTTTAGCGGATTGTGTTCCTTGAAACCACAACGACTAGTCGTTGGCTATAATCCATTCAAACAATTCCAGCCGACAGATCATGCATTCCAAATGTAGTAATTTTGGGGAGAGATAAAAGGAAAATAAATATGTTGTGATTTCTCCTATTCCCCTAGAAAAGGATATATCTAGTACAAATCGCTTCTATTATCTAGTATGTACCCTCAGACATAAATATTGACCATTTAGAGACATGCAAAGGTTGCCCATGCTTCCAAATGTGTATATCACCATAAAAATAATCTCCTTTTTTTATACACACTCTCTCTATTTAATATCTCTAGTTTTTATTTATTATCTCCCTCTTCTTTCACAATTTGTCTTTCTATCTATTATTCTCTCATTTTCCATCCACAATCTCCCAATTCCTATTCATTCCACTCTTCTCTATTCACTTCTACATATTATTTGCTCTATTTCCATCCATACACACCCTGAGAACATCAACACACTTTTATAAAAGACATGTTTTGCATGTTTCAGATATATGGGTTTCGGAGTGAGTAAAACAATTATTAATTGAATAATTTTCTAGTCAAAGGCTTCCAAGTTTGTCGATAAGTTTGCTCTATCAATTTTAGGATTATATATTTCCCTCTACAACTTGTAGATTCATTTGAGTCTGAGGACTATAGTGTCGTTATATGTGCATGGTTATCTTGATCGTGAAAATATGTTACATTTTTCTAGCTTGGGTTAAAAAAAAGACATTGCTTGCAACATCATGCGCTGAGCAGGGTTGCTTCCTTCTTGTACTTTGTTCTACGTTGCGACGCTCAATCACATTGGTGAATGGCAATAAAAACGGGAGCAACAAACAAAGAAGGAGGAGCTTCGTAGAAATGTCACAAAATTACTATCATACCTATACTGTAAAAATATATGTATTATATATGTACACATGGTATCATAAATAATGTTACATAGCATAGTGCCTCACGAAAAATTATCACAAAACATGTTTTAGACTCTTACAATGTATAAAAGATAATCTCCTTTTACATACATTATCTCTTGCTATCTATTATCTCAATTTTTATTTATTATCTCTCTATCCTTTCACTGTGTCTCTTTCTATTTAATACGATCACCTTTTCCATCCATAATATCTCCTTTTCTATTAATTGCACTCAATCTTTGTCCACTTCTATATATGACTTTTCCTCTCTCCATCAAACATACATCCTAAGAACACCAACACATTTTTGTGTGTTCCAAATATATGGTTTTGAAGTGGTGGAACAAGTATTGATTGAATAATTTCCTAGTAAAAAAACATCCAAGTTTGTCGATAAGGAAAATAGCTTGCCTATTTGTTTTAGATTGCACCTTTCCCTCTATAACCCGTACTTTCCCATGTGACTGAGAACTCTAGTGTCATTATATGTGCATGGTTATCATAATCAAGAAAAAATTCCACCTTTCTTCTAACTTGGGTTTGGAAAGAGATACATCCTGTGGTAGAGCAGGGTTGTCGCTTTTCCATACTGTGTTATGCTACTGCGGTGCTCACTCGCTTTGGCGACTGGTAATAAAGCATGGCGCAATGAATAAAGGAGGAGCTTCACAGAAGTGTCACATAAGTACCATGACATCTTATGATATAATATATATGTATTGTATATGTACACATTGTATCATATGTAATTTTACATAACATAGTACATCACAAGTAGCTTTCATAATACCTATTTTAGACTTTAACAATGTATAGGATAATCTCATTTTCCATATATTATCTATCTCTTTCTCCAAATATAAATTTTAGTTTGCACATCAAGCCCCTTCTCTCTTCTCCAAATATATATAATACTTAACCCTTTATCTCCCCTTGAATGTACTCTGAGGTATCCACATTACACAATGTAACATGTAGATAGGAATGACATTAGTTTCTATTATTTTTTTTCAAAAAAAGAAGGCATTCTATCCAGGAGATTCGGCCGATTGGAAGTCGAGTCGATCGAACATAGGATTGGAGGAGCCATCTGACCAAAGGTGCCAGCCGATCAACTGGAGGCCCAAGTAACCGACAGGAGGAGTCCAACCAAGTGCTTAAGCCTGGAGCCAGTCAATCGACTGACAAAGACTAATCGAATGACAGGCGGGCCAACCAATCAAGTAGAAGAGTCCAATCAACTGACTAACATGTTTCCAGCATATTTTTATCTAATACAGGTGGCACATGTGATGTTTGACATGTTTCCAGCATATTTTTATCCATAATATCTCCTTTTCTATTAATTGCACTCAATCTTTGTCCACTTCTATATATGACTTTTCCTCTCTCCATCCACATACATCCTAAGAAACCAACTCACTTTTGTGAAAAAAAACATATTTTTGTGTGTTCCAAATATATAGTTTTGAAGTGGTGGAACAAGATTTCGTACTTGAATAGGTTATAAATTTATGGTATTTTCTAATTAAGCAAAGGATCTTGTACTTGAAGTTCTCTTTTACATATTTTGAAAACAACTAAAGTATCTCTTGGTAGATATTTGAAATTGAATTGTGGAAAAACTTGATAAGTTGTGGAATGTGTCTAAGACAAGATTTCGTAACTTGTGCTCTGCTAAATCTTAGAATTGCCTCTTACAAACATGGTCGGGTTGATTATTAGGAGTAGAATGTGAAAGCTATACTAGGGTTGATGATAGATGGGACGTTGTTGTTTGAATCAGAACTACATGATGCCTAATCCCATTCTTTGATAATGAATTATGATTTAATGTTATTGTGTCTAACGAATTTATTTGAGATATTGCATAGTACATATAGTGTTCACAATATCATATTGATAGACCGTAACTAAGTAAAGCCAATTAGAACAAAAAAAGATCAAGTTGATTCAAGATTTTTGAATAACTCTTCGTATCATTTGTTGTAGTACGCTCACTATATGTCCTGACATACCTATAATATATAATATTTAATTAGTCATATGATTGTGACGAGGATGTAAATACACATTTATAAATTTTGAATTGGCCGTTTTGTTTTCCTTATATAAATATCAAATGGCATTGTCGAAATTTGGATTTGTGAATGGTGTAGTACATTTATGTGTGATGAAAATGTTCTAAGGAAAATAATTATCATTGGCTAGAATTCCTTGAAGTTTTTTTCAACCGATCACGTTATTCCTCAGGTCTTGATCTAGAAGCATCATTGATTAGAAATCTATAGAATTGTTTAAGTTGACCATGGTTAACCATTTCCACAGTAAAAAGACATCGATCAGAATCCTCTGGGAGATTTTAGTGGATTGTGTTCCTTGAAACCACAAGGACTAGTCGTTGGTTATAATCCATTCAAACAATTCCAGCCGACAGATCATGCATTCCAAATGTAGTAATTTTGGGGAGATATAAAAGGAAAATAGATATGTTGTGATTTCTCCTACTCCCCTAGAAAAGGATATATCTAGTACAAATCGCTTCTATTATCTAGTATGTACCCTCGGACATAAATATTGACCATTTAGAGACATGCAAAGGTTGCCCATGCTTCCACATACTTTAGAGTTGAAATAGTGTCTCGAAGAGCCATTAAAAATTCACAATCCATGAGCTTCTAGTCGATTGTTTAAGTTTAATGATTAAGAACTGATTGTAAGTTAGATAGCATGCATGTGAATCTTATAATGTTTTCACTTCTCTCTTCCAACTTATTTTCCTGAAAAGTTGACTTTGGAGCACTTCCTTGACTAGAAAAGGTGAAGGTAGGTAGTCCTATTCAAGGGAAGGTTGTCCCTAATTTAGTTTGCTAGCTCCTTGTTAAAAAATAGAGTTATTCTTGATATGAAAGAGTGGTGTTTTTCATGTATGGTCTTGTGGTGAATGATACAAGATGGTATGAAGATGTTGAAAATTTTATAAGTTGACTTCTCTAAGTAGTGAAGCAATGACATTTCAAGCCGAAACCACTGTAAATACTACTCTCCGGTTATACTTTGTTCAATCTCTCTTATTCTTGATTTGTTTGCCTACTGGGTTTACTTTCTAATATAATTTAAAGGTCAAACAAGTTTGCTTTAAGTTTTCAATATCTTAAGTCACCCACTCTCCTCTTTAAGCTTAGATCCTACAATGTCAAGAGAAAGAGCATTCTGCTTATTCGTTCAAATATCATAAGTTGTATGGTGGAATATGCAGTGAACATGGTCAAGAGGATGGATGCATCACACACTTGACTGTACGTGGATGTGTATTTGGTTGGATTTAATCGATTGAATCTACTGAGTAAATACATAATTGATCTTAGAACGTTTCTGATTGAAAAATGTATAATTGTGTTAAAGAAGAAATGGTTCGATCGGCCTCTTAAATATGCCGCTATATCGATTAGGGCATACATATGCTTTTTCGCCCTCTTGCTGTGTATCAATCTGATGCGGCTATACGTGTGAACTACTTTCTCCTCCTGTTGTTGTTATGTTCTACTGGTTTCTGCTACTACTCGATCATATACTCTGAGGCATGATGTGTGTTTTAACTATGAGAATGTTCTATCTCGGGAGAGAAAGTAGAGGCACATGATTGCACCTACGGCATGGCACCATTTTCTCTAAGACTGGTCCTATGCAGACGGCTTGTACTGAGCTAAGTTATTGATTTTTTTTATGGAAAGAAAACTAGTTTAGTATACTTCTACAAAAGTATTTACCAACATATCACTCTTTACCAACATACCACTCTTTACCAACATACTTTTACAAAAGTATTTACTGACATACCACTCTTTACAGATTATTTCTCAGAATAGTACACTTTGTGTAGAACCCGCGACTTAAAGTTATATTTTCTATATTTGAATTTGAAAAGTGCCACAAATATTGATGTTTTTATTTTAAAATAACAAAAATAAAAAGAAAAGTAAAAAATGGCACTTTCAACTTGACCCAAGATTGAAATGAAAGTTGAAAGCGCTTCTTGAATGGTGTTTTTTACTTTTTTTTTTCAATTTTTTAATTTTAAAATAAACATGCCAATATTTGTGACACTTTTCAATTTTAGGTATAAAAAACTCCATACAAAGTAATATTTTTTTTTATCAAAGTATGCTATTTTGGGATATATTTCACAAAGTGTACTATTTTGGTAATTTTTTTTTGTGAAAGTATGCTACATTGGGTCTTTGATTCTGAAATGTTCTATTAGTTATTTCTTTGAATACACCCGTGTATTAAATGGCATCATTACAATAATACAACATCTACATTTACATGTATGTAATCAGTATTTCCAACATCGTTTTGAATAAAAGTGTTTGGAACCATCTCATTACGATTTACGAGGCATAGTCCCCAAAATCCAAAAAAGGAAAAATATACCTAGGCATAGAGTGTCTATTGCATAATGATTAATGACACTTACAATTCGTTGAACATAATTTTTGAAGCGATGTACATTGCCTTCAATTCACAAAAAGATGGACCAAGCAACTTTAAAGCTCAAATCAAATTATCAGATCTGAAAAGCTGGTACCGTGGTGTGCAGGCCCGTTCGTCGATCCTCGATCGTAGGTGCAGGTGGGTGCGTGATCTGTATGGACGGGTTGTTGGTTTGTCGTGGACCACCTCCCCTAGTATAGGAACCCTGCGTCCATTCCTTAGGGCGTGGGGCTGCATTTCAACTCGTGCAGCTCCAACTCATTGTGTTTTGCAATGTTAAATATTTGATTGGACGTAGCTCATTTTCGCACAGTGAAAATCAACCGCAGCCAATGTTCATCCACGTATAAAATTCAGAGGAACAGATCGTGCCCATTTCGGGCGTAGTTTCATTTTCAGGACTCGCACATCTCTCATTCTCCGTGTTGGCAGCAACGATTCTTCCTTCCGTGGGTTCTTCTTACCACGTCTCTGGTTACTGCGGCTGCAGTTACATCAAATGAGCACCGACGTCACAGCAAATGATCATAGACTTTGTTGATGGTGTATTTACCGCAGGTAACAGCAATCACAAACTGCCTCCAAGCAAACGTAAGAAATCAAACTAGTCCTGTTCAAATTCTGCTTAACCAAACGATTGAGTTGTAGTTTAATTACACGTTTTCCATTTCCTGCGTTTGAACTCATCTTATGCCTTCCAACTATTAGCAACCAAACGAGCCCTTAACTACGTATACGTGAGACATTATGAGAATGTGATGGGATTTCCACTACATCCTCCACACAGAATGGTTTGTGTGCCCTGTATACATTCATGTTTGGCTGGATGTCTACGCTGTGGATACCGGTGCTGCGCGCGGCCGAAGTCTAACCAGAAGTGGGAAACCGACAACGCCATGTAGCGTGCTCAATGAATCATAGGCACGCACCAAACGAGATCAGCAATATATAAATTGCCCAACTCGCCAACACATCAATGAACGAGCACCCCCTCGTTCGGTCGTCCCTGGCGGCTAAAGTGTTACGCTGACTTGTACCCCGTGCTGCACTGCACGCTCCATGCATTGAAGTTCTTCAAAATTGCGCCCACCTTTTTAATGTGCCCCGGTTGCCTCCAACTTCTGAAACCCCATTTCCGGTTTGGTACGGTGTTGTTCAAGTTCACTGTTTCAAAATGTTCACTTTTCAGGCTTGCGTTTTATTTGGTTAGGTGTAGTTAGATGCAGTTCATTGGATTTAAACTACAGCCGACTTCACTTTTTTGGTCCGAAAACCTCAAGGTCAGGTGCAGTTTGCTTTGACAACTGTTATCTACTTCACCGGAAAATAGTGTTTTGATTTTTCTGTAACAACAACGCCTACCAGCGGAGCGCAAAAAGCTGCACCGGCTACCAACCTACCAGGCTGCCATGCACCATGCCCATTTTCTGTTTACATCATACCAAATGGAACAGAAGCCTTGTAAACCAATGGTTAATTTGACACTTATTTTGAAAATGCTAATTGCTGCCTAACTATACCGCACCAAACTAGCCCTTAGGGGTGAGCATTCATTTAAGAGTTGAGTTAACTGACAACTTTTATAATATCAGGTCTTAATTGTTAACTTCATCAACATAGATTTGGTTAACTCATATATAATTAATTGATTGACGAGATAACCTGATCCGTTAATTTGATTAATCAAACAACACATGTACATCAGTGTATGTTGAAAGTATCCATTGAATTACGATACATTATGAGGGCACAATGGTATTTTATATAATAAAAAGATTACAAAATTCACTAAGAATCTCTAGATATAAATGAGAGGTTTTATAGAAATTATGTAAAATAGGTGAGTAAATGCGTAGACTAATTTTTACTAGTTGTTTATAACTTGTCTGGTAATTTGGTTAATCAAGTTGGTTTATTTTTAACTGATTGGACAAGCCAATTAATCGACATAAATAAACCACAATAATGGAATTAACCAAATAGTTCCAACAAAATTAACCATAGTTAATCACATTCTTTAATCATTCATAACCATATTGCATTATAAGAATGTTCTCTGCCACTACATTTCGACGTGCAGCGATCACCCCGCTTAGAGAACTGTTGCTCATCTTGCATAGAAGTCCTCTACCGAGGAAGTTGGCTTGCGCATTAAACAACCCTGCATCTGGGTTTACTGTTATCTTTTTGCATGGATGTGGACAGATTGAGCCCCAATGTCTAACTCGTCTATGGCAAGAACAACACAAAACCAGTATTGCCATTGTTAGTCATGACTGAATGTAGATAATGGGACTAACTCATAATGGGAAGTCAGATTTCAGATTAAATTTGAATCTAAGCCGTGTGCTGACATAATTAGTAAATCTCTATGAAGATTAAGTCTATCCCCAACCCCCACTGACCTTCTGACCCCTCCCCCACACATAGAGAAAGTTGGTGAAATGTTCCTAGGTTGAGCTATGCCTATCATTGAGGTGGTCACGACAATGATCACATTCTCTGTGGCCACAATAGTGTGCATGCTATCTCGTGGTGTCATGTGCAAAATTGACTAAGGTTAATTTCTTACACCAATCATTGTAGTCAACTAGGGCATAGATAGGTTGCATCATGTCATCTAAAGGGAACAATATGTCACATGTACATTTGCTTACCTTCCTTTTTTCCTTTCTATAGTCAATTCTAGCACGCTGCTCTTTCCCGTAATACCTTGCCTAAACTCTAGCCCTACGTTGTTTTTCCCTTATCTTCTCTCAAAATCATGACTCAGATTTTCAATTGTGATTTGGGGGATATCACATTCACGAGCTCTAATCTTCCTTTCACATGTTGTTCCCTTTGTATATATCATGGGACTTCCTACTTCACTCACCCACTGTAAAGAGTGAGACCCGATAGGGGGTCCACTCTTCACTAAATTGAAGAAAAGGTCCATCCAATCCCAAACATACCAAAAAGGTAAGAAGGAAAGGAGGAATTTTATTCATTTCTCAAATTGTACATAATACAAAGCACAATAATAAATAAGCAGCGGAAACAAAACTATTACAAAGTCACTTCATAATTCATTTATACAATTGTTCCTCACCGTAATAGGTGATTTTACAAAAACTTGAACTAAGTACAACTAAAGCCAGTAGCAGAGGGTAACCTAGCCATTCCAAGCTATCCTTAGGTACAATTCTCTTTATATGATCTTCGAGCAACCTTGATCTTTTATGCACCTAAACCTGGGTGGAAAGGAACATCACCCAGAACATAGGAAACAATAAAGAGGTCAGTAAAGGCTGAGTATGTACATAAAAAAACATTCTGGGCATTATATAGGGTTATAAGTACAAAAGAGATGTTCCCACAAGAAAAGGGGGCTATTTGCAATTAGGTATGTTCAAGAGAAAAGTAACAAAAGAAATGAGGCATATTAAATTTCAGATTACAACATGATAATAAAAGAGTGTCTTGCCATAACAATCGTCCACAAATTCACATTAAAACAATAAATAATTGCATGCATAACAATGTAGACTAAATATACCTAAAACAGGGCCATAACACCATAGGATCATGGCCTAAAAATAAACAAGGGTGGAAACGCACACCCCGGGTGGAATACGCACGCCCTATATAAATATGGTTGTACATAAGTACCGCTATTCTAGATATTCTAGTCAAACATGTAGCATGCATAAAATAGAGTGGCAAGACTATCATTTTAGTCAATTTCAAATAAAAGATGACAAGGCAGGAGGGGCCCAAAGACCCACATGAGCATAACAATATAAATATCACAGAAACAAAATGAATTCATATCAGGAGCAATAAATGTCCAAGTATTTGGATTTTAAAAAGGATTTACAATTCAAGAGATGCCTCATTAAAAGATATATGGATTTCAGTCATTTAATGCGCAAAATAAAAATAGAGAGTGTACATACCTTATGATCAGTCCTAGATATTCAATAACACCTCCTAAGTTCAGGTTCAGGGTTGTCTCAACCTAGTCACAATATATGTGCATACAATTAATATAATATGCATTAAATCTTTTGCTTAGGAATCGACCCTACATTAGGTTGCAAATCTGGGCATGAAACCTGTCCCAATAAATCAGTCGTATTTTTTTGATTTCAAAAATGTATATATATGCCCTATTTGGATAAACAAATAATTTCTTATGACTTTTACAAGTTTAAAGCATTTCTGGCTAAATATAGAAAAATCGAATTGTGAAATGACAATTTTACCCCTGAATGATTATGTGAATCATCGGGGTTTTCTGTCACACAGACTACTAAGTTCACTGTCATAATTACTAATTTGCCCCCATTGGCGTGACAAAGATATGCTGGCCACTATGGGCCGAACTGGACTTTCGTCCCAGGGATTGAATCCCTGTGTCCAGCGCCATGGATGCTCCACAGAGAGCTTAGGCCAAGTACGATTCTTCGATTCAAGCATCTAGACGAGCAGGAGGACATGCTATCGCCTCCGCCTCCGCCTCATCATTCTGGACTCAAAGAGCTTTTGCTCTGGTCCTGTGAAGGCTCGGAGACAATAAGAGGGTTTGTGTAACTCAGCGCTGCTTGCTCAGCATCAGTCCGATGGGTCAAGATCGAGCAGGAACGAGGCTGTGCGAGGTAAGAAACAAACACCGGCATACACAGTGAATTGAGGCGAGTTAGGAGATGCTAACAAGGGTGATTAACTGCGAGGGGTTGCAGCGGGGTCAGGGACCTCCAGGTCTCCTCACGCGGCAAGGAGACATGGGAACGCGGCGGCATTTTGTCGACCCAGTAGTTCGGCAAGAATCGAGACGAGATGAAAGCATGAAATGAAAAAGGACAGTCTGTATATCGTTACCTTGGCATTAATTGAAATGGGAAGCAACAGTCTTCTGGAACGGCGGGGAGTTTGTTGGGGGAAAATAGCTCGATTCGGCGGTGAGCCTGAGGCGGCCTGTACCAATTGACCGTGGTGAAACGTGAAGGAGGATGAGGCGGTGCTTCCTGTATGGTTAAAGTCTTCTTGGTGATTGACCTGGTGGGATGTCAGGGTCATTGGAAGTGGCGGCAGTCGGGAGAGTGAGAAAGGACATTGGGCGTTTTTTCTCTAGGCCACCAGAGGGGAAGAGTTAGGGCTCATCGTGTTCGGCAGTGTGAGCCGAAGAGGAAGGCGAAGTAAATGCGAGAAATGGTTGATTGAGGTGAGAGAACGATGAGGAGGACTATCACTAGCTTGAACTAGTCGTGAGCGAGCGGGGAAGTCAGAGGTGGAAGACGGAGTCCACCAGCCTGAAAACCTGACCCAAAAAAAGTCCGCCTGACTCACGTGACAGAAATCTGGCTCTGGGACTAAAGTCCAAGCCATGACACATTAAATCAAATAAATCGACCCTCGCTTTAGGTCAAATCATATACAGTCTATTAGGGTCTAATTAAGGGTGCAATTGATGTCCAAATGACCCCAAGTTTTGAGGATTGACTAATTAACATGTGAGGAACCCGATTATAGGCTTAGATTTGGGTTTTGAGGTTACTTTGGCTGTAATTTTACCATTGTGCATTAATCATTCAATTAATGTGATGAACTTAGTCTAATAGTCAATTATGGTGAAACCTTCACCTAGACTCGATTCTCATCCTATCTGGTATCCAAAAGTATCATAGATCACAAATCTAGGGTCAAGTAATCTAGATTATCCTTATTGTTATTAAGTTTTCCAATTCAGGTACTAAGGTAGCAATATCATATGACTTCATCTCTAAAGATCCCTAAATGAGTCAATCTAAAGTTTGAAGATCAAAATATGGTTCGGTCTATGCTATAGCAATGAAATATAGACATCGAAGGGTAGCCAAGTAAAGAAAAGGGACAAGGGATTTTTGGATATCCACCTAATTAATTAGGGGCCTAGAAGAATGGAGGTCTAGCCTATGTGTCTGGAATCGAGTATGTTACACCCACTCCAACTCTCCGTTGGAGTCTCACTTGATGTCTATAAAGGCGAAGATGTGTTAGCAACCCTCAAACAATTTCCTACTAATGTGAGTTGCTTTTTCAGTGTTGGAGTTTTCATTTAAAGGAAATATACATCCATCATTTTTATTGACTTGATGTTCATTTATGTATGATCATTCTCCCTCATGTGTTGTGATGTGCTAGAGATGTGACATGTTGTGTCTTCTTTCATAGGTATCACAAACAACAATTATGTGTAACTATTAATTGGGTTATTTGTGAGTAAAATGATTTCTCGTGACATAAACGACATACATTGAGTTACTTCATCTTGTCATTCTAACATATAGAAAATAGTGGGTAGGTTTACGGTAGTCTTGCATCCCTTTATGTGATCCTTGTGTGTCAGGACTACAAGAGTACATCTTGGTTTGGGTGATTAAGATGGATTTTAAGGGGATGTTTCTTCCATTTGCTTACCTTTTTCTTATCTGGAGATGTTAGTTGTTGATGTTGTTGCATTACTTTTATACTAGTTTGACCATGTTCAACTTGCATCCTTGGACTTAGATTTGTTGGTTTTTCATCTAATTTAGTTTTATGGTTGGTATGCAATCCTTTTATTTTTTTACCATATGAGTTGTTATTTGTGTATCGCTTTGGTAGATTCACACTAAGGCCAATCGCCGACATTGACGCTGTTTCTTTACCCCTAGAATCAATGTGTTTTTCTTGTCATTGATCTTAGTCCCCTATGATTGATTTCTTATGTAATGTCTTTCACCAAGCATCATGATTAAACTGCATGAGTCTACATTTTCAAGGTGTTTATATTAAATTCATTTGCATAAAAAATTGGATTCAAACCAATGTTGATTTATTTTATTGACATCTAGTTGAGATTCATGGTTTGTGACCTATATTACTTGTTGGTTGCAACATACTTGGTCAGTTGGTTTTCACCTGTCACACTTTTATATATTCATACGTTTCATATTTATCATTTTAAAAAATTTGTGTGATGGATTCTTGTTATGGCAATTATAAAGACAATACGATACTTTTTAATGCGCTCGGGCGACAATGAATAAGATGGAGGAAGGCAACCAAAACAATTATTATTTTCACCAAAAAGCATCTCACGGGAAAAAAAATTGTATACAAGGCATGAAGGATAAGCATGGGATTTGGGTGATACGAGGTGAAGACTTGCATTCTTTATTTTTTTCCTGGTTTCTTTCAAGACCAATGATCCTTTGGGTTTTGACTAGGATACTAAAGGGACGATGAAAACTTTTACATGATGATACAACACCTCTCTTGGAAGGGGCATCACCCATGAGTGGATTGTAGCAACACTAAATTAAGTACATCCAAACAAAGCACCTTGACCTGATGGTATGAAGCCCTTTTTGTTTTTAATTTTGGACATATGATGGAGAGGAATGTGAAAAATTACATCAAAGGGTGGTGGAAAGGGAGAAATAATATGTGAGGTGAATTCCACTTTAGTTATTCTTATCCCTAAGGTCTATAAATTAAATGATTGCTTATATTATAGACCTATCATCCTTTGTAATGTCATCTACAGGATGCATCTAAAGTTCTGAATAACAATCTAAAGGGGATAATGGAAAAAGTTATCTCTATGAATCAAAGTACTTTTCTCCCAAATATAATGATAATTGACCGTGCTCTATTTGAAAGATCTAGAAGGGGCGAATAGAGCTTTTTGGATAATTTAAAGTTAATTAAAATACATAAAACAATTAAAGCACTCAACCAAATAAAGAGGAGGAAATAAGGAATACACTTCAATTTAGAGTGGTTCCAACCTTTGAATCAAAGGTTGTCAGTCGACTACCCAATTATTTCCAATTGAGATTTTGAAAGTGATTTATTTTATTACCTCGCAAGGATGTTACATAACATACACCTTCCACTCGATGTAGCCTTCACCTTGAAGTAGCCTCAACCCCCTTGAAGTAGCCATCTTGAAGTAACCACGAGCAATACTTTGAGCAGCCTTCACCACCTTTAAGTAGCTCCACTACCTTGAGATAGCCTTCACCTAGAAGTAGCTCCACCCTCCTTTGAAGCAACCTTCTTGAAGTAATCTCAAGCACACCTTGGAGCAGCCTTCACCTTTTTGAAGTAGCACCAGACAACCTCATTTCAACAACCTCCAACCCTAGGAGTAGTCAAGGAGAACAAAGTATAATATAGAAGAAATAGATTGGAAGAAAGAAAATACTTATCCAATGAAGTACAACGCTCTGATCCTATATCAAGTGTTTAGATCTCCTATCCACTTAGGATGGATGTGGGTATATGTGGTGGCTAGGAGATTGTAACTATAGGACATACTTCTAGATCACAAGGAAGAAGATGGCAAGTGAATTCTAGCTTTGTTGCTCTCAGTAGTGAATGCTCAAGTGTATCTCATGTGTATTGTATATGCAAGTAGTACTTTGGGTGTCATAAGGTCTCTCCTATTTATAGAAATGGTTTACAAGTGATTAGAAATGTTGTAGGGAGTGTCTAGAGTGTTCTTAGTGCTTAACTAGTCATTAGGTGTACATTAGTTGGCTAGCAATTGCTAATTTGTTCGTGCTTGAAAAGAACAATCCAGAATCCTGCTCGATCGACAATTTAGTCGACTGAACTGTGTCTCGGTTGAGATTTTCTTCGACTGAGCTTGGATGTAAGGAAAAATTATTGCAACGTTTATTTCCAACTCCCAACTACCAACCACTAAGTCTAACGGTCATAAGCTTTAGACTGAAGCTTTCTCGATCGAGATTATTTTCGATCAAAGACTATTTTAGAGCACAATTGTGTAAGTTGTTGCACAATGCTCTCAAGTTTGACTAAGGTGGTTCTCCGTCGACAAGAACTTCGACCGAGTGTGTCTCGGTCAACAAGTTCTTTGACCGAGGGTGTCCCTATTTTAGACTTTTGAATCACCTACTAAGTGTGTGTTTCAATGTGTGTTGGTGACTCTAACTTTGGGGGAAAACCTATTTAAGGGTTATAAGTGGGTAAGAAAGATCTAACACTTGATTTACATGATGTCTAAGTACTTGTACATTATATTTTTGTACAAGTGTTTACATTTGAGTACAATCATGAAAATTTATATAATTAAGTGCATTTAATCTTCAATTTGCATTGATCTTCATCTTCCCACTTAGTAGGATTTCCTTATTCTTTTTTAACCCTAAAATACTCAAGTAGCATGTTAGATCCATAAGAATGAAATGTTTGTCATCATCAAAATAAAGGGTATGCTAATGTCCAATTTAGCCAACAATCTCCCCCCTTTTGAATACGACAAACATTCCTAAAATATAAGAAAACTATTTAAAATGAAATAAGTTTCACACATGTGATGTACCTGAGACGAATAGAATCTGTTGATCTCATAAAATGTATGCTAATATACCTAAAGAGATATGAAACATGATATCCATCTCTTAAGGCAATGTAGCACCAATTAATTTCAAGCCAAGAGATCATTAAAACCGATGATAAGATTTTACTTTATTTTGCTTTATGTTATTTCTTCCCCTTTGTCATTTTAAAAAGATAATCATACGTGTAAGTCAATAAGACTCCCCCTTAATTGGTTACTCCCCCTTCATTGTTTACTTCAAAAAGAATATCAAATTTAGCCACAATTCAAAAACCAAGATTAATTTCTCAACCATTTTCAAGGGATGTTAAGCCATGAATTGGTATGAGATTCTTTTAAGCTCATGGTGGGATCAATGAATGTATTTTTATATTAATTTCTCAACCATTTACAAGGAATGTTAAGCCCTGAAATAGTATGAGATTCCTTTAGGCTCATAGTGGAATCAATAAATGTAACTCTAACCAAATATAAGGGATGTTAAATCCAAATTGGTGTAGAGAATCCAATTAAGAGAAAAAATATATACATTATATCCAACAATTTTTGTGAGCTTAAAAATACTTAGGTATTTCAAATCATAACCATATTTAAAATCAATTGATTAAGACAATGAGTTAATTTTTATAAGAAATCTTGTTTCTTGCACTTTCTAAAAACAATTCTTATTCTAAGTATTTAACATGATGAGAAAATTATAGATTTAATATACCAATGTTGAGTGCAAGTGAATGATTTGATTTACAAATAAGTACTTTTGTCAGGATTATTTTTGGTCGACCATGACTTCGACGGAGGTGCCCCTCGATCGAACACCTTTTTGACCGAGAGGCATTTCTGCAGATATCCCATTAATGTAGTTTTATTCTTAGAATGAACCAAGATGTAATATTTTCTTTTATATTAGCATAAATGACCAATCAACCTTATGCATATTTACATCCATTTGATGATGTCAAGTCTTATCCAATGATTCATAAATCATATCTATTTTTTCTTATTAAATCCTAATGTTATTCCATCATGCCCATATAGTTCCAATGTTTTGCTTTTAGGACTAGAAGCTGATTTTTATTCATTGTTTTAGTAGACTCATTTGTCTAATAATTCAATCTTTTAGGATATGACTAAGTTTTGTTGTGTATAATCATCATTTATGTATACTTATAAACCTCAGATTATTCATATGATTATTTCAAAATAAAACCTTTTTGTGACAAGATCAATTTTATGTTGCCATCTTTTATTAAGGATAGAACTCACATGAAGCCAAATAGATTAAATGAGTTCTAGTGAGAAAAAAATTAGTTAAAAAAATCTAACCTTTTCTTGTCACAAATTTCAGATTTATCAAAAAAATTAGGTAATGATTCAAAGAATTTTTCGTGTGAAAAATCTTTCTATGTCATGACCAATTTATTTTTGTAATTTATGCCCATAGTGTTAAGAAGTTTACAATTTCCTTTATCAACAACTTTGATGTTTTCCTATGAATCATAGCCATTGTTATAGCACTTATGATTTAGTTCTTTAACACATAGCACATTTAACATTTGTACTAACATCACTTATTCCAATAGTTTTACCTTGAAATTTTCTTCACATGTGAACAATTATCTTACCTTTTTTCCAAGTGTGTGAAAATCTTCATGTCTCATATGCCTTTTAGAGTAGCTTTAATAGACCATCCAAACTTGCAAAGTATGAGAGTTTTGGTCCCATATAGTGGTCCATTTGGTTAGGAGCATTACTATAAATATTTTATCATTTCAACTATCTGGATCAATTTAATATGAAGAGTTTAGTACATATTTGGCTCACCAAATTTAATTACACATGAATAATTTTGTTTTCAATAAGCAGTTCTGACAGAATTATCTTTGGTCCAACATTTCTTCGACCGGAAGAGTTTTCGGTCGAGCTATTTGTCGACCAGAAATTTTTTCCCAATAAAACAATGTTGATAGAACTACATTCGACTGATCTTTTCTTCGATCGGAAGAGTTCTTGGTCGAGAATTTCATTGACCGAGATGAAGTTCTATGCACTTTCAGTAAATTTGACATTTCTAATGTTAACACATCATCCCATTATTTTTAGATATCATAATTAAGCAATCAAAATATACAAAGATATACAAGTTCAATCTTAATTTATTTGAGATAAGACATTATAAATTTCAAAGTAAAGTTTAGGTCAAATCTCAACTATTATGACCAACATTTTAAAGTTGGAGGTTTCGGAACCCAAACCAAGTCAACATATTTTTTCTTATATGGGCAAGAGAATGAATAATGTCCAAGACATGAACAGTAATGACAGCAAATAGAATCAATTTCATTTCTCTTTTTAGCTAGATTGTCTTTAGGCACATATATGACCTTATTTTTGGGTTTTGGGGTTTTTCTAGTTCTAGGATTTTGGTAGGATTTCTTTTTAGGTACATAGCCTAGTCCTCTTCTTCCAATTTTGCTAGAAGAGTCCTTTAGGATTTTATCAAGAATTTCATTATTTTTCAAGCTACTAATATCTTTATGCAATTTAGCAATTTCATCTATTTTCTTTTTAATGTGTAACTTTTCCCGATCTAGATTAGATAACAAACTATCTCTTTCTTTGACAATAACATCATAATCGGAATGAGTACATAAAATAGGTTGAGTTTGAAGATCATTTATCTTAGCAAGCAATTCAACCTTTTCTTGGCAAAGAAAATTATTGTTAGTTTCTAGAGCAAGCAACTTAATATTGCAATCATTAATAGATGATTTCAAAGTAGCTTTTTCAAACATTAGACTTTCCTTTTCAAAAGTAAGATCATTCATTTAGTATACAAAATCTTCATTAGTTTTTGTAAGCCTTTTTTATTTCTTTTTAGAATCAACATATTTATCATATAATTCTTTAATACTAGTGACTAACTCTTCTTTAGATAAATCAAGAAGACTACCTCATTTTCTTCTTCATTTATTGTTTCAATGAAATAACTTACCTTGTCTTCTTCTTCTTCACTCATGCTATCATCGCCTGAGTCATCCCAAGCTGCCTTGTAGGCCTTTTCTTTCTTCTTGAGAGAACATTTCCTTCCCTTTTTAATTTTGGGACACTCATTTTTTAAATGTCTCTTCTTGCCACATTCAAAGCACCTAAGAGAAGAAGAGGAAGAAACAAGAGAATTTTTGTTAGTTTTAAATCTTCTATATTGCTTACCATTTACAATGAGTGCCTCCTCTTCACTATGTTCTTCACTTGTTTCATTACTTTCTTTAGTTGTCACCTTAAAAGTAATGTCCTTCCTTTTCACCGTTGGCTTGTATTTCGGAGGCAAGGACCTAAGGATCTTATAGACTTGATCTTCCTCACTTATATATTTACCTAAGGCATTCAAGTTGTTAACAATAGAAGAGAACCTTGCATACTTTTCACAAATAGTCTCATTAGATAACATTTGGAATTGTTCAAACTTTTGTTTAAGCATATTAATCTTAATATTATTTACTTGAGTTGTATCTTCATGTGTAATTGTAAGTTTATGCCATATTTCATAAGAAGTCTCATATGAAGATATTCTATTAAATTCACTTACAGAAATAGAACAATATAAAATGCTTACTGCCTTTGAATTTAATTGAACTTATTTTACCGTATTTTTTTTGGTCGGTCCAAAAAGCATGTTACTATTAATACCAAAAACTTTGGGCACTAAGTACCCCATTACATAAACATGAGCTACAAAGCTCATTACAACCAGGATGAAAAACACCCAGAGAACAAGAACAAAAACAAAAACAGAGCTCCTATTGAGCCAACTGTCTGGACAAGAAAAGAGAGGGGACGGACCTGCCATTTAGACGACAGTCCAGAGAACACCTAACTAACCAAAACATCAATAGCATTAACCACATCCTACTGAAATTATGATTCCTTAGGTAGTAGATAATAAAAAAAATGACAACAAAACTAGCAGGTCCAAAGCCAAATGCTATCCAGAATCCAGATCAAAAGCATCTAACTAGCAAGATCTCAGATCACCAAGATTTCAAACCCTGAAAACATGGGACCAGAACCAAGGCCTACAACTGATCATCAAAGCACTTGCAATAAACCTCAACCTCTGAAAGTGTGCCGAACAATCAACTGAGGAACTTCGTGCTGACCCACGAAAACAAGCTAATCCCCTGATGAACTGATAGGTTGCAACCTGGAAGCCAGCCTCCATGTCGCACGAGTAGCAAGGCTCCTCGTCAGATCCCTGGTAAGCCTGTAAGAGATCAAGAGACACGCACACAAGGCTTTAAGCCCCTGTTTGCATTGGGTCATATCAACAAGCACCTAGCAGGCATCCACCACCACAACATCATTTTGCTGTGTCACGAGGATGAACCTCCACGCTACACAAGGAAGCCAAGAGGGAGAAGAGAACTGCCCCAATGACCCAGCCTACGCAGCTCCATGAGGCCCTAGGCCATCTCTACGACACACTTGGCCATAACTTTTGCTACTTCTTTGCCTCCCACGCCTTATCTCTCACCTCCCCAGGAGTTCCGGCGATGGTAACCGCCGCCCACTTGGCACTGTCCTGGACGGCTTCTTTGGCGTGCCACCCTTGGTCCCTAGCTACTGCCAGCTGAGCAAGAAGGAAACAGATGTGAGTGCCCGATCACCTTTGCCCTGAGATGCCCTCTGTGACCAGACACCTGACTGTGACGAGGCACGAACACGACCCATCCGCAGTAGCAGGGAGCGTCAACGTGTGCCACAATGTTGCTCTACCAACGCTGGATCGTGGTTGAGGAGGGGGTCGTCATCGTCGGGAGAACCAACCTGAGGCAGGTCGTCCAACCATAACATCTGCCCAACAGGCTCAGTCACCAACACCGTCGCCAACTGAGTCGGGGTCGAAAACAAGGCTGCCATGACAGGGGAGGAGGAACCAGGTTCCGAAGAGGAGCTCGAAGGAACCCCTTATCTTGGCCTGGATGGAGCAGCAACACGGGAGACGAAAACTAGGGCACGACTCCTCTCCACCCATCACTCATAAACGGGATGAAGTCGACTAGGTCGAAACTGCCGATTTGCAACCTAGATCTGGGCTCCACAGCAACGCATCACGTCTCCTCCTTTGCCCAGCCAAGAGACGACCTAAACGACGTTGTGGGCGAGTATTACACTGGCCGCCGGCTCCATGTCTCCTGAGAAACCGCTACACCCTTCAGATCCTAACCTTCCGCGGTTGGGCCAGGGGGAGGAAGGCACCGTGGAGGCACCCCCTCCCCCAGTGATGGTCACCGGATGGATGCTAGAGAGAAGGTGGAGCGGCCAACCCTAGAGAGAAGGCGGAGCCGCCCACTAATTGATTTAAGGAGCATTTATTTTACCGTATTTGGATCCCATGTTGCATATTTCGTTATTGGAAGTGCATAGGGTGTAGATATCATCCTCTAAAGGTCCAAGCTTATTCCTTGGAAATAAAATTTCATCCTTCTCTTCTAATAAGTGTAGTTGCTTCCATCAAATGGTGGTGGTCGGCTTATGTAGGTTCCTTCAAGGTTGAGGTTTTGAAGCACGTTGTCCCCCATTCTTCAAGACCTATTAGGGATCATTGAAGACCTTCTCTGATACCAATTGAAAGATCAAGGGGGGGGGTGAATAGAGATTTTTAGATAATTTAAAGTTTATTGAAATACTTAAAACAATTAAAGCACTCAACCAAAGAAGGAGGAGGAAACAAGGAAGATACTTCAATTTAGAGTGGTTCCAACCTTTGAATCAAAGGTTGTCAGTCCACTATCCAATTGTTTCCAATTGAGATTTTGAAAGTAATTTATTTTATTATCATGTAAGGATGTTACATAGAATACAATCACCTTCAACTCAAAGTAGCCTTCACCTTGAAGTAGCCTCAACTCCCTTGAAGCAGCCTTCACCACCTTGAAGTAGCTCCACCACCTTGAGATATCCTTCACCTAGAAGTAGCTCCAACATCCTTTGAAGCATCCTTCTTGAAGTAATCTCAAGCAACATTGGAGTAGCCTTCACCTTGTTGAAGTGGAACCAATAAACCCCCTTTCAACAGCCTCCAACCCTAGGAGTAGTCAAGGAGAACAAAGTAGAATATCGAAGAAATAGATTGGAAGTAAGAAAATACTTATCCAATGAAGTACAATGCCTTGATCGTATATAAAGCATTTAGATCTCCTATACACTTAGGATGGACGTGGGTATATGTGGTGGCTAGGAGATTGTAACTATCGGACACACTTATAGAGTACAAGGAAGAAGATGGCAAGTGAATTCTAGCTTTGTTGCTCTCAATAGTGAATGCTCAAGTGTAGCTTATGTGTATTGTATATGTAAGTAGAAATTTGGGTGTCCTAAGGCCTATCCTATTTATAGTAATAGTATACCAGTGATTAGGGATGTTTTAGGGAGTGTCTAGAGTGTTATTAGTGCTTAACTATCTGTTAGGTGTACATTAGTTGGCTAGAAATTGCTAATTTGTTCATGCTTGAAAAGAACAATCCAAAACCCTACTCGGTCGACAATTTGGCCGACCGAACTGTGCCTCAGTCGAGATTTTCTTCGACCGAGCCTGGGTTTAAGATAAAAGTATTGCGATGTCTATTTCCAACTCCCAACTACCAGCCACTCAGTGTAACGGTCACAATATTTAGATCGAAGCTTACTCGATCGAGATTATTTTTGGCCAAAGCTTACTCAGTCGAGATTAGCCTTCTTGAAGTAACCATGAGCAATCCTTAGAGCAACCTTGACCACCTTAAAGTATCTCCACCACCTTGAGATAGCCTTCACCTAGAAGTAGCTCCAACCTCCTTTAAAGTAGCCTTCTTGCAGTAATCTCAAGCACACCTTGGAGCAGCCTTCACCGTGTTGAAGTAGCACCAAGCAACCTCCTTTCAAAAGCCTCCAATCCTAGTAGTATTCAAGGAGAACAAAGTACAATATCGAAGAAATAGATTGGAAGAAAGAGAATACTTATCCAATAAAGTACAACATTTTGATCATATATCAAGCGTTTAGATCTCCTATCCACTTAGGATGGGTGTGGGTATATGTGGTGGCTAGGAGATTGTAACTATAGGTGTTACGACCCCGCCTCCCGGTAACCCCCAACTAAGGGAGACCCAAAAGTCAGAGCCGTTAATCAAATAACAGGATCAAAGGTTCAACATATAATCAACAATAATTATGAAATTCTACTAACTAACTGGATTTAGGTACAAAATTAAAACTTTAATTACCTTTGAAAGAAATGTTGGACATCTATCTATCCAGAGCTTGAATTTACTCTATCTAATCCTCCTTGCATTTTACTTCTCATTTTCACAATGTGACAATTTACTGTTTGTTCTTTTAGGGTTTGTACCTAAAACGCCGACAAACAAATACGCGGTCAGCATAAAGCTGGTATGTGGGGGATTATAAAAGTTGTGCAACTATATTAACAATATAAACAACCAATCATCATTTAACATTCAAATTATGTTTTAAGCAATACTACTCAATCCTTTCCTATCCCCTTCCTCTGTACTGTCCCTGTAGTGGACATTGATACTAGCTCTTTCACATGGTAGATCCTTATTAAACCCCGCATGATCCTACCTAGTAGGTAGACCATTATCTAGGGTTGAGTCGTATGGCCCTACCCTAGGTAGTCCAATTCCTGACTCAAAGTGACTTGATGGACCTACCTCATTGGTAGCCATATACTAAGTCATCCAATGACCTGATGGCCTACCCCATTAGTAGCCATGTACTAGGTCAACCCATTAGGTTACATAGGGGACTAGGATCTGAGCTAGTAGGCATATCTCTTATGTGATAGTCATATTCACTTTAGAATTTGCATGAATTAAAACATTCAACATTTTAGTTCAAGTCACGATGAAAACAACGACAGAATCCCGGAAAACTAATTCGGGTAATCATAAGCGTAACCACATACCTGAATCGCAGGTTTGGAGACAGAATTTATGTAGAAAGAGAAAGTCCAAATAAGCAAGCAAGGTGCATAGAAATCCTGAAATAAACATTCTAATTTCCTTGTATCAATATTCATCCAATTTCATTTTATTCCTTAGGATTTGTTATTCCAATTTTAGGGTTTCTTGAGAATTAGGGTTTCATTACCTTTTTTTTACAGATTTTATTTCACTTTTGTCAAAATATACATCAAACCCTAATTCCTTGTCTTATTTTCCACAAAAACCCTAATATTCGGATTTCTCTATCTTTTCTTTTCTTTTTCTCTAATTTAGGGTTTCTTAACATATTAATCCACATATGGAGTTAAAACCCTAAACTTTGTAATTCTATCATCAAAAATAGGTTAAAAACTATCTTAATCATTGATCATGTTAAACATGTTTGAATTAGCCTAATAGCAAGACTAAATATATCTTTTATCAATTATTAGGTTTTCTAGTTACAATTAACCCCTTTTCTTATTCAAAATATACACTTTTACAAAAATATATAGATTTAGATGTCCAAACTATTTTTAACATATTCCTCATTTTTTTCTGATCATTTTTCATGTATTGGCTTTTCTCATCTGAGGTTTCTATCACCAGATACTATTTTCCCAAGATAATTCCTTTTTAGATATATATGTTGTTTCTAGAAAAAGGCAGGGCCACCCGATCCATGGGCTGCAGATCCACTGAGGATCTGACGGCTGCGGATGCAACGCCCTCAACACAATGATCAAAGGGCTAAAGGACGCGACTACCCTTACCAGCAATAGAGGCGCGGGGGGGGGTAAGGCTGTAATTTCGTGGACGCCTCCTTCTTCAACCTCGCGTAGCAGCAGCTTCGACGCTGGTCAACCTCTGGGTTGACTTCAGTCTCCTGACCTCCTGCGTGTGAACGGATTGTACAGGGAGCTTTGTCTCCCTCGGCCGAAGCTGAAGACGACCTCGATTGGTCACCTGAGCCTCGCCAAGCCGCTCCCCTACTTGCCAGAATCTGGCGAGATCTGTTGCGTCGACGGTGGTCTGGGTCAGGGTTGCTGGCGCAATTGAAACCGTAGAAACACTCCACGTGATCTTCCGTAGAGGTTGGAGTAGCCAAAAAAGATGGTGGTGCCTCCGCTCAACCTCCCCTATATATAGGGTTGAGGTAGGATCCTTCCCAGTTGGGCGTTTCCTGGTTTGGCGACAAAACCCATTAAAATTAGGGATGTATCCCTTCGGCTTGCTTTCCCGAATTCAATGGGATTGTCGACAGAATTCCCAACCCAAAGAATTTGTGAGAAAACCAAGAGGGGAAATCCCTCTGTTATCTCGCAGAAACACAGTCCCAGTGGGACTCAGGCGAAGAGCGCCCAACGTTGGATCATGATCCAACCGCTCAGATTACTCACGTTCAAAGCAAAGGAAGGTTTTATTCTATTAATTTAGAATTAATTCCCAATTTGCAAATAACTTGTAAAAATGATTTCTCCCAAACCACAACTCCTTTATAGCTCAAAATTTAAGGGAACGTTCCTTTTATTATTGCCTGGATTTGTACAAAATTTGGGAAACAAAAAGCAATGGATGAGAAGGTTTCCTTCTCTCCCAAGTTTTCTCATTAATTAATCCAAATTAATTTATATTTCTCTTTCCTTTGTGATTATTTTGTTATTTTGGGTCCGTTGGACCTCAAGAAAACCCAAAGGCACAGATTCCCATATTGGGAAATATTGGTTTGCCTTTATCTTCTTTTAATTATCAATTTCTCATATTTCCCTTTTATTAATCAATCCTTTTTCCCTTTTTAACTCTCTTTTCTTTTCAATTGGGCTTAGTGACCAATAAAGCCCACAATCAATCAATCAATCAAAGCCATTTCCCACGAAATCTATCACAAATCAAAGAAAAAGATCTCATTTATTCATTAAAAGAGAAATACTCTTTTACATTATATTTTCAAGAAATTGAGGTTATAACATCCTCCCCTCCTTATAGGAATTTTGCCCTCAAAATTCAAACAATCAAACAAACAATTCTGGGTATGTTTTCTCCATGTCTGCCTTCAGCTCCCATGTGGCCTCATCCTCTCCATGGTGCTTCCAAAGAACATTTACCATCTCTATATTCTTGCATCTGAGTTCTTTCACCTTGGTATCTAGAATCTGCAAAGGTGACTCAGGATAAGTCAGCTTCCCGTGAAGCTCAATAGGTTCAATGCTCAGCACATGGCTCGGATCTGGCACATATCGCTTCAGGTTAGACACGTGAAACACATCATGTATCATGCTATACTGAGGGGGTAACGCCAAATGGTATGCAACTTCACCAATCCGTTCTAACACCTCAAATGGACCCACGTATTGGGGACTCAACTTTCCTCTATTCTTGGCTATTGCTCGGAGCGGTCAGATTTTCAAAAACACATGATCTCCCACAGTGAAATGCACATCAGTCCGCTTTGCATCAGCATACGACTTCTGTCGATCCTGGGCTCTCTTCAGCCTTTGCTTGATCAAAGCCACTTTATCAGCATATACTTGGAGCTCATCTGACCTCAACAGGGTCCTTTACCCACATCATCCCAGTGAAGTGGGGACCGACACGGTCTTCCTTACAAAGCTTCATACAGAGGCATCCCGATACTGGCTTGGTAGCTATTGTTGTAGGCGAACTCTACTAATGGTAAGTATTACTCCCATGAGCCACCCCAATCGAGCACACAAGCTCTCAATAGATCCTTTAAAGTTTGGATCGTTCGTTCTGACTGACCATCTGTTTGGGGGTGGTAAGCGGTACTAAACTTTAACCTTGTACCAAGTTCCTCTTGAACCTACTTCCACAACTTGGAAGTAAACTTGGGATCTCTATCAGAAATGATTGATCCTGGTACGCCATGCAAACACACTATCTCTCTAATGTACAACTCAGCTAGGTCTGACACCTTAGCTGTTGTCTTCAAAGCAAGGAAGTGTGCTGACTTGGTAAGATGATCTACCACGACCCATATCGTATCATGACCTCTCTTGGTCCAGGGTAGACCCACCACAAAATCCATGGTGATCTGCTCCCATTTCCACTCTGGAATCTCTATTGACTGTAAAAGTCCGCCGGGTCACTGGTGTTCAGCCTTCACCATCTGGCACGTAAGACAACTGGCCACCCATGACGTAGTGTCTTTCTTCATTCCTGGCACCAGAAAAACCATTGTAGGTCCTTGTACATCTTAGTAGTTTCGGGGTGCACTGTGTATTTGGATCCATGGGCCTCTTGCAGAATACGCTCCTTTATTGGTGAATCCGCAGGAACCCAAATGTGATTCTCAAACCTGATTCCCCCGTCCACTCCCACAGATAGACGAGTCTATGGCTTCATCATCAAACCTTTCATCTTATCAAGCTCTTCAGTAGTCAACTGTGCTGCTATGATCTCACTCAACAACTCAGACTGTATCTGGATATTAGCCAACCAAACTCGGTCCTCTAGTAGCTGTGGAGTCCATTCCACAAGTTCCTCCAAACCTTTTCACTGACCGGACAGAACAACCACACACTTAAGCTTCTTCCGTCTCAAAGCATCAGCTACGACATTCGCCTTACCAAGATGGTAGGCGATGGTGAAGTCGTAATCCTTCATGTACTCCATCCATCGTCATTGTCGTAGGTTCAGGTCTCTCTGTGTCAGCAGGTACTTCAAGCTCTTATAGTCAGTGAAGATCTCGAAGGTAGCATCGTATAGGTAGTGCTGCCATATCTTCAAGGCATGGATGATAGCAGCTAACTCTAGGTCATGTGTCGGGTAATTCACCTCATTCGGCTTGAGCTGTCGGGAAGCATATGCAACCACATGCCGATCTTGTTCCAACACACAACCAAGTCCCATCTTGGAAGCATCGGTGAATATCATGAAACCCTCATTGCCAGAAGGCAGAGTCAGCACATGTACGGTAGTCAACTTCTCCTTCAATTCCTAGAATCGAGCTTCACATACTTCAGACCACACGAACTTCACATCTTTCCGAGTCAACATGGTTAGCGGTAGAGCAGTCTTGGAGAAATCCTTGATAAAGCGACGGTAGTATCTGACCAACCCCAAGAAGCTGCGAATCTCGGAGGGGTTCTTTGGTGCCGGCCAGTCTCGAACTGGCGATACTTTGGCTGGATCTACGGCGATCGTTCCTCCTAAGATGATGTGTCCAAGAAACATGACTCGGACCAACCAAAACTCACATTTCGAGAACTTTCTGAAAAACTTATGCTTTCTCAGGATATCAAGGACTCTACCCAGGTGGTCACGATGTTGGGCTAGGTCATCAGAGTACACCAAAATGTCATCTATGAACACTATCACAAAAGAGTCGAGGAAAGGTTGGAACACACTGTTCATGAGGTTCATAAAGACACTAGGTGCATTGGATAATCCAAACGGCATGACCACAAACTCATAGTGGCCATAACGGGTTCTGAAAGCTGTTTTGGGTATATCCCCACTCCTCACTCTCACCTGGTGGTATCCAGATCTCAAATCGATCTTGGAAAAGACTCGAGCTGATTTGAGTTGGTCAAACGGGTCATCTATTCTAGGCAAAGGATACTTGTTTTTAATGGTTGCTTGGTTGATCATCCGATAGTCAATACACATCCTAAGCGACCCATCCTTCTTTTTCACAAAGAGGATGGGTGCTCCCCAAGGTGATGTACTGGGTCGGATAAAACCTTTATCCAACAATTCCTGTAACTGGGTTTTCAACTCAAGAAACTCTGCTGGGGCCATTCTATAGGGTGCCTTAGATATAGGGTTAGTCCCAGGAGCTAACTCAATCGAGAAGTCTACCTCCCTCTCAGGGGGAATTCCTGGTAGATCATCCGGAAACACATCTGCATACTCCCGAACCACCTCTATATCCTCTATGGATTGCCTCTTAACCTCGAGTGCGGTAACTATGGCTAGGTAGGCTCGACAACCCTTGGATAGCATCCGTTCAGCTTTCATAGCAGACACATAAAGGTTGGTTGTCGCATCTTTCCTTCCTCGAATGGTGAAGTGTGGATAGCCAGTTTTCCTAATGAGAATATTCTTCTCTCTACAGTCAATCTGGGCTCTGTAGGTGGAAAGCCAATCCATACCGATGATCACATCAAAATCATTCATATCGAGGAGGATAAAGTCAGTGGGAAGCTCATGGTTCAGATACTTTACTGGCAAGACTGGGGTTTTTAAAAGAGAGGTATAAATACGACTACTTGGGGTTGTGACATCCAAAATATAACCCAAATCCTTGATATCCAAACCAAGCATAGTTGCCAAATTTCTTGAAATAAAAGTATTCGTTGAACCAGAATCAAAGAGTGCTTTTACATTTTGTCCCATGACTTCCAGCAAGCCTACATAGTTATACTATATCAGAAAGCTATTACATGGTCTACTGAACTAAAAGGAAAAACTCTACGGGTTATTACCCTCAATCAACTTGTTAGCATTCGCCTGAGCTTCTTCATTGTCGATGGAGAATACTCTAGCTTGCCTCCTTTCTCCAGCTGGAGGTGCTCTGGCTGGGGTGCTACAGCTACTGGTTGTGCTTCCACCGGTTGAGACCCCAAAGGTCCTCTTGGGTAAGGCTGAGGGAAATTGGCGATGAGGTTCCCTTCTTGCTGACACCGGTAGCAGACCCTCTTCTTGTAGCGGCACTCACCGGTATGCCATCTCCCGCAGGTGCGACATCGAGGGCGGTTGTTCTCTTGATGGGGTTTTCCTTTCCCTCCATGCCTTCCTTTGGCCTGGTGATGCCCGTGACCTTTCTTGTGGTTGTTCTTCTAACCTTGAGCTCCTTCAGTGAATCCCAGGTATCCCTTGGATTGATTATGTGCAGGCATCACCGTCCTTTCCATGTCCAAGGCAGTGTTGTAAGCTTCTGCGAAGGTCTTTGGCTTGCTAGCCATCACATGTGGCTTGATGGCGAGGTGTAGACGCTCTATGAAGTGGTCCACTCTCCTCTCTTCATCCATCATGTGCCCGAAACGTTCTAGGATGCGGAACTTGCGACCAAAGTCCGCAACTGACGAGCTTCCTTATGTCATGTTGGTGAACTCTCGCTCCTTCTCCTTCTTGGCTGAGACGGGAATGAAACTGGCGGTGAAGATGGTCTTGAAGTCGGTCCACGCCATCGGTTCCTCACTTAGGTCTTTTCCCGTGATATGGTTCTCTCACCATATCTTGGCTGCACCTTCCAAAAGGTGAGTAGTAAACAAAACCTTCTTATTGGGATGCACCTCAAGCATGCGGAACTCGTTCTCGACTGCGAGCAGCCAAGCTTCGGCCTTGTCAACCACTTCGGTCTTGTCTTATCCCCAGAACTTCTCGACGTTCAGCTTGACGAAGTCCAGGATGGTGGCTCCCAATCGAGGATGTACTGGAAGTGGCTCGCCATTCTCATCTCGAGCTATGTCTCTCAGAGCCAGGGCATGAATAGCCTCAGTTAGTCATTTCTGCTGTTCCATCCATTCCGTAGTGTGAACTACCATGGTTGGTTCCGAACCACCAAACTGGTCTTCTTCCATCTGAGCTACTTCCTCGTACTCATGTTGTTCTTCATATTCTGGTCCACCTTCTTGCTCAAGGTTGTTGAAGGGTATGGGTTCAGGGTTGGGTGCCACAACTTCCTCAGGTCTCTTTCTCTTCTTTGAGGTCTCACCATGGTTCCGCTTCCTCTTCTCAGAGGATCCATTCTCTTTGTGGGGAAGCTCACCATTACAGGTAGCAAACGGGATAGCTACAGTCTTAGTGCGAGCCATCTACATAAGCACACAAACAAACTTTTAGTTTATCATTAAACTAACTATTCTTATGTCGATGATGTCTCATTATGTATCTTTTATTAATTTGATGGAGGATTCCTTAGTCCTTAACTTACTTACCCATACCACATGAGGGTGAGGAAGAGGGAGAAACCCTAATTCTTAAAATCTTTAAAAGAATTTGAGTTGAGAAGGGATGAACAAGATGAGAGAGTCCTAAATGTATCTTATTTCGAGTTTTATCCTAAGACATCGGCCAGACAGTCACACAATCCGGGAGTCCTCGTATTCTGACTAGTGGTGCGGAGGAAAAATTTTCCAGCCCTCGGATGTGATCCTTTTCTAGTCACCTCAGTCTTTTGGAAAATCCTCTAATAACTCCCTCAGTTCTATAGAATTTGTAAAATTCAATAATTATTAATGATTAGATGGAGAACCTATGCTCTGATATCAATTGTTACGACCCCGCCTCCCGGTAACCCCCAACTTAGGGAGACCCGAAAGTCAGAGCCGTTAATCAAATAACAGGATCAAAGGTTCAACATATAATAAACAATAATTATGAAATTCTACTAACTAACTGGATTTAGGTACAAAATTAAAACTTTAATTACCTTTGAAAGAAATGTTGGACATCTATCTATCCAGAGCTTGAATTTACTCTATCTAATCCTCCTTGCATTTTACTTCTCATTTTCACAATGTGACAATTTACTATTTGTTCTTTTAAGGTTTGTACCTAAAACGCCGACAAACAAATACGCGGTCAACATAAAGCTGGTATGTGGGGGATTACAAAAGTTGTGCAACTATATTAACAATATAAACAACCAATCATCATTTAACATTCAAATTATGTTTTAAGCAATACTACTCAATCCTTTCCTATTGTAACATCCCTGACCTGGGTTATGAACTAACCCTAGATGTTTTGCTTAAAATATGATAAAAGGCTTGTGATTACCCCTTGATATGTCATTAAGCTTTAGAAGAATCTATAATTTCATTTATGTCCTTTTAAAACAATGTTGTTGTAACATCCCTGACCTGGGTTATGAACTAACCCTAGGTGTTTTGCTTAATTATGTAATTAGATACTTGTGATTATCTTTTGGTATGTAATTAAATCTCCTAAGGAACATACATTTCCATTTCTGTCCCTTTTGAACAATGTTGTAATATTGTTTTGTAATACAGGGACCTATGTGCAAATTACCCAATTAAAAGGGGTTAACTTACAAATTGCACATGTTAAGATGTTCCTTTGGTGTTGAGACATCATAAGAATGAATATGATAAAGTATGATGGATTCTCCAAGCTTGGGCACCAAGATGCAGCTTGTGGAGCAATCCTTGTACTTAAAACTCTAGTTTTGGTGTAAAGTGCAATTTACCCAAAATATGGGGTGTAACTTGTAAAATGCACCTTCTAGAGTATCTTTTATGACTCTTGGCATCATTAAGAGTAAGAATGATGAAGATGTCACTTCAATTGAATAATTAAATAAGAATGATAACCCTTATAAATTAAATGATCAAGTTATAAGTCTAATAACCCTTCTATATGTGCAACTTAGTAAGAAGTTGGCTTTCTTCACCTTTAGACCTTGGGTTTAAGATGAGTTTTGCTTAAGTATGTAAGGGAGAAACGTGGTTTATAATAAGGGAAGGACCTAGAGGAGAAATGGAGAAACAAGTTGTCCTTATGATGAAATTTCACCTAAAGTATATATACACCTTTTCTCACTTAGCAAGGATCGTTTCCTTCACTTCCTTTCTTATCCCCTTGATTAGACCGACTTAGGACAGATCTCTGGAGAAGAGGAGAACGGCCAAGCAGTTCTAGATAAGCTTTGATCATCATCTTGCTCGAATTCATGGAGGAATTCATGGTGCAAGGTTGGTTTTATGGTCTTCCTTACTTGTTTCTTCTTTCTAGCCATCTTTTCCCAACCTTTCCTTGGAGAAACACCCTTGGCCGACCTGTGGATCTCAATACACCATTAAAGACTTGAAGCTTGGAAGCTTGGAGCTCAAGGAATGACCTTAAGGCGGGTTTTATAACTCTAAACCTTTTGCTTTCTTATGCATATCTTTGTACTTGCAAAAGTAGCTTGTTCTTCTTTCCCCCATCCTTCCTTGCTTTCTTGCATCTAAAACCATGGGGAACAGACCTGGATCTGGAGGTAGAAGAAGGGGGGCGTGAATAACTATGTCACGTTAGCAAACGGTCTTGCACCCTTGGCCAAACGGTTTGCAAAACCATTTGGGGGTTTTGCAAAACCGTTTGAGGGGCAAACGGTTTCACAAGGTCAGTTGGAGAAAACGGTCTCCAAGACCATTTGAGGGCGTTGACCAAGCATGGATCGTTTGGGATTTCTGTTCATAATTATGTAGGCTAATGACCCACCAAATTTGAGGGGTTAACTCCAAAGGAATCGTAGGTTAAAGGCCAATCAATTAGGCAAATCAAATTGAATTAAGTGCTGATTTTCCAATCTGTTTAACTTGAACTTCTTGGGAAAACGGTCTCAAACCGTTTGAGTGCGTTGACCAAGCGTGGACCGTTTGGGATTACTGTTCCTAATTATGTGGTATAATAACCCACCAAATTTTATAGGTTAACTCCCAAGGAATCATGAGTTAAAGGCTAAACAATTGGATAAACCTAATTGGATTAAGTGCTGATTTTCCAATTTGATTAATTGAACTTTTTGGGCAAACGGTCTGAAGACCATTTGAGGGCGTTGACCAAGCGTTGACCGTTTGGGATTCCTGTTCATAATCATGTTAGTTAATAACCCTCCAAATTTTGAGGGATTAACTCCAAAGGAATCGTGAGTTGAAGGCTAATCAATTATGTAAACCCTAATTGGATTAAGTGCTGCCTTTCAACTTGATTGATATGACTTTTTGGGTTTTCTTGCCCAAACGGTCTCAAGACCGTTTGGGGATCACCCAAACGGTCTCAAGACCGTTTGGAGGTCACCCAAGACCGTTTGGAGGTCTAGGGTTGGATATGGTTAAGTGTTTGAAGGACAAAAGATATGGTGTTAACCCTAATCGACTAAGTGTTGGATTTGCATTGAATTGAGTTGATTGTTTGGGGTTGATTGGCCCAAACGGTATCAAGACCGTTTCGGGATCACCCAAATGGTCTCAAGACCGTTTGGAGGTCACTCAAGACCGTTTGGAGGTCTGGGGTCAAGTATAGTTAACCAATTGAAGGTCCAAAGGTACACAATTACAAGGTAATCAATTGCTGATTTGATGATCAACTCAATAGCTCAAACCCTTATGATTTTTCACTAGAATCCAAGGGTTGGGTGAGCCAAATGGTCTCAAGACCGTTTGAAGGTCACCCAAGACCGTTTGGAGGTCTAGGGGTGAGTATGGTTAAGCAATTGATGATCCAATGATACTAAGTTGGAATGTAATCAATTGTTGTTTTGGTGATCAATCCAATGATCCAAACCTTAATTGGTTGACTTGGATTTTGATGATATGATGGGCAAACGGTCTCAAGACCATTTGGAGGTCATCCAAACGACCTCAAGACCGTTTGGGGTCAGGTCATGTCCCAATGTAATGATGGTTCAATAGGTTCAAATCAATTAGTCCCACATTGAAATATGTTGAAGGGTTATTGATTCCAATCCCTAATTCAATTGAGTTAAACCCTAATTGATGGTCAATTGAGGGTCAAGTGAGGGACAAATCAGTTGAAGGTTTACCTATTAAACTCAATTATGGTATGAGTATAGGTCTAATTGATGATTGGTTCCATGAATTCAAAGATTGAAGGAATCAACATTGGAAACCCAAATTCAATTGGATACCTTATGAAGTGGAGGTCCAATGTGATTGAATCCTTGAGAATTAAGATGATGAATGTTCTATTGATCCAATAATGATTAGTAATGATAATCAATGAAGGTGTGAAGGTTGAAACCCTAATAATACCTAAGTGATTAAGAACCAATTAAAGGGAGAATTCTTAATTGTTTATAGGATTAATAGCTTGATACACTATGTTAACCATAGTAGCATGTACTTGATTGAAGGGTTGATGTGACCTAATCAAGTTAAAAGAATGAAAGATTAGAATACATATATTTATATATATATATAAATATGAATCATGGAATGATCTTATGTAGCACGACCGTGCAAGGGAGCACGGCCGTGGTAGCCTTAGCTTGCATGACCGTGCAAGGGAGCACGGCCGTGGTAGTCTTACTTTGCACGACCGTGCAAGGTGGCACGGCCGTGGTATCCTATTATGAAATTGAGAAGTTTTGGTATTGTGCTGACATTGTTATATATGCATGTCCTTATTTGTATAAGTCATACAAGTTGATATTATGAGGTAATCATAGCCATGTATGAGTTATGATGTCATATTCCTTGAAAACAATTATAAGCTTTTAGAGTAATGATATGTGAAAAGTATATACATTGCTTCAATCAAGGTCATGCTAATAGATGACTTGATGTTGATATGGCACTTGATAGCAAGTGTTATGATTATATAAGGGTGTGAGCACCCATGTTCTTGAATCATAGTGATAAGATGATTAAGAATTGATATCCAGTTGATAACTAATATGAGTTATACTTGTACATTTAGTATTCTTCTGTTATAGCCATGTTTAGTACTTGAATGTTTGGAAACATGTATGATGCTAAAAGAATATTGATATGTACCTAATAATCAAGTATAATCATACCATGTAGAGCCCTGATCATAGATCCATCATTGTCAGAATTTAAATAATAGTGAAACAAGTTTTATAAAGGGAACTCCTGGATCACATACTTTAGAGTATGTGGGAGTATATGGAATAACTGATAAAAGTTAAGCTTGACAGGTTTCATATAGAGGTGATCATATCCAGGTAAGATTTATAATGCTAATTGCATTAAGAACACTTGTTACCTATAATTCAAGAGTATAACTAAATGTCATGTTATCTGGTAAGTGATAACATATGAGCTTGATAGGTTGAATGAGCCACGAGTAATATGATTTATTGATCTTCAAAGGTCATATTATTTAGATAACCAGATAAAATGAGATGTTACTTGGTAACAAATGCTATGATTAGTCCAGGGGTTTGAACCCCCACATTCCGGATTTCATATTAATAAGATGGTTAGGGATTGATATCCCAATATTAAAAATATGAGGTATGACCTAAACCAAAGTGTTTCTATGTGAAATTCTATTACGGAATAATCCTATGAAAAGCTTAACTACAGACTAATGGGTTATGAATGTAAATAACCCTTGTATTACAGAAGTAATGTTAAGTCTGATATCATATGTACAAGTTATGCAGATATGTTTTGGAGTTGGAATCCTAACACTTTGGGAGAAGGAGTATGGCTACAGGCCATCCTTTCCCAAATAATAATGCCAGGCAATGGATATATGATCTAAGTCTGAAGGGAGTTAGTGATGTGATAAGTGACATGTGATTTTATCAATTTATAGTTGCATTGCTTTTAGTAGAAAGAATAGTTTAATCTGTTAAACATTGTTTTAACTACTCTCAAATATACATAACTTCTTTGTGTACATTTATTCTCTTATGCTGCAATAATTATGCTTCTGGCGAATAGTTATATCTCTCACTGGGATGATTTTTATAATTGTCTCACCCCGTAGATTTCAACCTTTAGGTGGACGTGGGCGAGGAGGCAGAAATCCTTCAATAGGTGAAGGGCAGCATCAGCAGTACCAAGGACAGCAGTGAAGCTTCAGGTGGAGGCATTGGCTGCTATGTCATGTGTAGATAGTGTTAGAGTCCTATATGTCATCTCTGTACTCTCAGGTCCTCGGAGTAATAGTTAGTGCTTTTGAGTTTTTGGTCCAGTCCTTAAAGACTTTTGTATCTTGCCTTACAGAGTTTTACTGATGGATCAGTTGTAAACAACTTATCATGTTGCTTTATGAGAAAGCTTTACCTTTAAAGGATCTCTTCGTAAAAAGTTTAAATTTTTTAGTGATTTCTGGTAATCCGATGCTTAGTGAACGCTTCCGAATTAGTTAATCTTGTTTTCTCGAAATAGACGTTTCAATTAGTGGTGTCAGAGCTCTAGGTTCGCTGAGTCTATAGAGACATAGGACTAAGATTGTAGAGTCTGTTCTAAGTGTTTTCCAAATTATCTGATAGTATCTTCTACTCACATAGGAGGAGAAGAACTTGAAGATGTTTGGACCACGTGAAGAGCATGCCGATGAGGGCAGTTCTGCTGCACCAGGAGGAGGTGTAGGAGACCAGAATAGGGAAGGGCCTGTACCTGAACATCCCCAGTTTGACCCAGCTGAGATAGAAAATCCAGCTACTTATGCTTTATTTGATAAGTTTCTGGCAGCCATAACACACATAGCAGATAGGGTGCCACCATCTGCATCTAGGGCACCATCCCATCAGGAAGGTTATGGAACCGACAAGACTTTCGAGAGACTTCTCCGAGTGGGAGCCATAGACTATGCTGGTACATCTGATCCAGCAGATGATGATCTATGGTTGACAGAGCTGGAAAAGGCTTTCAGGATCCTTGATATTCCTGAAGCTAAAAAGGTTAAGCATGCGGTATACCTCCTAAAAGGAAGTGCTGGTAATTGGTGGATGATAGAGGAAGATAAGAGACCAGGTGAAGAAATAGGATGGGAGGTTTTCCGATGGGAATTCGTCAATAGATACTTCCCTAAGACGTATCTAGATGAGAAGATCTCTCAATTTGAGAAGATCACACAAGGACTGATGAACGTTAGCGAATATAAAGCTAAGTTCATGGAGTTACTACGGTTTTATCCACAGATGGCAGTTAGTGATGAAGAAAGAATTCGGCGTTTTGAGAAAGGATTGAATGTTGAACTAGCCACTCCTGTGTCTGCCTTGGAGAACAGAGAAAGGTTTGCCACCTTTGTGGAGTCAGTAAGAAGGATAGAGAGGTAGGAAACCGTGAAACAATAGACAAGTAGTAAGAAGATGTACACCCAGCCTCAAGAACAAAGGCCTAAAAGTTTTAAGAAGCCAAGATTTTCTACACCAACGGCAATATCAGAATTCCCTACCCAGACACAATGGGTGTCAAGTGGAAATAGGGACCATAGTAGTATTCCAAGAAGACCCTCCGACATAGCCTCAACATCGGTAACTGGATCGTATAGACACCTTGCACCCAGGATCTGTTACTTATGTAGACAACCGAGACATCTAGCAAGGGATTGTCCAGACAAGAATGCAATAATGACTCGACCTCAAGGACAAAGTCTGCAAGGCCCACAAGGGAGGCAATATAATAATAGAGGATGTGAACAAACATCCCATACAGGTCAGATGAAATAAGTATTGTTTTATTATTACATATTAGGATTCTATGTGTTAAAAATATGGAAGTTAGCTGCTTTTGAATTTCTTGACTAAGTCCTAGAAGGACACAAGAAAGATAAGAATTCATATCTTACTCAATATTCTTTAAAACAATTTATAATCTCCCTTAACTGTGTATTAAAAGGATGAGATATAGATGTGATACCTGAAGAATAACCTAGAGTGATAAATTCTGCGTGTATAATGATATGAAAAGCAAAGAATAGGATGATAAGTAAAATACATACTACCTAATCTCAATACTTATATACCCTGGCCAGGTATATGGTTATTGTAGATAAGGCAAGTATGAAACTCTTAGATTGTTATCTTTTGATTACTCTGATCAGGTAATTATTTTGAAACAATCTAAGGAGTATAAGAAAAATTAAATGAGAGGATCTTAGTGAATACTTAGTGAACATACTTTGTGAACATACTTAGTGAATATACTTAGTGAATTTCCTCAGTGAATACTTAGTGATCATACTCAGTGAATTTCCTCAGTGAATACTTAGTGAACATACTTTGTGAACATACTTAGTGAATATACTTAGTGAATTTCCTCAGTGAATACTTAGTGATCATACTCAGTGAATTTCCTCAGTGAATACTTAGTGAACATACTTTGTAAACATACTTAGTGAATATACTTAGTGAACTTCCTCAGTGAATACTTAGTGATCATACTCAGTGAATATACTCAGTGAATACTCAGTGAACATACTCAGTGAATATACTCAGTGAATACTTAGTGAACATACTTAGTGAACATACTCAGTGAATATACTCAGTGAATACTCAGTGAACATACTTAGTGAATATACTCAGTGAATACTCAGTGAACATACTTAGTGAATATACTCAGTGAATATACTCAGTGAATACTCAGTGAACATACTTAGTGAATATACTCAGTGTATATACTCAGTGAACATACTCAGTGAATATACTCAGTGAATACTCAGTGAACATACTTAGTGAACATACTCAGTGAATATACTCAGTGAATACTCAGCGAACATACTTAGTGAATATACTCAGTGAATACTCAGTGAACATACTTAGTGAATATACTCAGTGAATACTCAGTGAACATACTTAGTGAATATACTCAGTGAACTTACTCAATGAATACTTAGTGAGAAAACTTAGTGAACATACTTAGTGAATATACTCAATGAACTTACTCAGTGAATACTTAGTGAGCAAACTTAGTGAACATACTTAGTAGTGAATATACTCAGTAAACTTACTCAGTGAATACTTAGTGAGCAAACTTAGTGAACATACTTAGTGAATATACTCAGTAAACTTACTCAGTGAATACTTAGTGAGCAAACTTAGTGAATATACTTAACGAACTCTTTCAGTAAAAGCCTTTGAAACAATACACTTAGTAAATTTACTTAGTGAAATCCTCCAAGACAAATTGCTTAGTGAACCTTCTCAGTGAATGTTTCCAAATTAATTGATTAGCAAGATATGATACTTAAATAATATCTGCTTCCTTTTATCTGAGATTTCGAGGACAAAATCCTTATTAGGGGGATATAATTTGTAACATCCCTGACCTGGTTTATGAACTAACCCTATATGTTTTTCTTAAAATATGATAAAAGGCTTGTGATTACCCCTTGATATGTCATTAAGCTTTAGAAGAATCTATAATTTCATTTATGTCCTTTTAAAACAATGTTGTTGTAACATCCCTAACCTGGGTTATGAACTAACCCTAGGTGTTTTGCTTAATTATGTAATTAGATACTTGTAATTATCTTTTGGTATGTAATTAAATCTCCTAAGGAACATACATTTCCATTTCTATCCCTTTTGAACAATGTTGTAATATTGTTTTGTAATACAGGGACCTATGTGCAAATTACCCAATTAAAAGGGGTTAACTTACAAATTGCACATGTTAAGATGTTCCTTTAGTGTTGAGACATCATAAGAATGAATATGATAAAGTATGATGGATTCTCCAAGCTTGGGCACCAAGATGCAGCTTGTGGAGCAATCCTTGTACTTAAAACTCTAGTTTTGGTGTAAAGTGCAATTTACCCAAAATATGGGGTGCAACTTGTAAAATGCACCTTCTAGAGTATCTTTTATGACTCTTGGCATCATTAAGAGTAATAATGATGAAGAGGTCACTTCAATTGAATAATTAAATAAGAATGATAACCCTTATAAATTAAATGATCAAGTTATAAGTCTAATAACCCTTCTATATGTGCAACTTAGTAAGAAGTTGGCTTTCTTCACCTTTAGACCTTGGGTTTAATATGAGTTTTTCTTAATTATGGAAGGGAGAAACGTGGTTTATAATAAGGGAAGGACCTAGAGGAGAAATGGAGAAACAAGTTGTCCTTATGATGAAATTTCACCTAAAGTATATATACACCTTTTCTCACTTAGCAAGGATCGTTTCCTTCACTTCCTTTCTTATACCCTTGCTTAGACCGACTTAGGACAGAGCTCTGGAGAAGAGGAGAACGGCCAAGAAGTTCTAGGTAATCTTTGATCATCATCTTGCTCGAATTCATGGAGGAATTCATGGTGCAAGGTTGGTTTTATGGTCTTCCTTACTTGTTTCTTCTTTCTAGCCATCTTTTCCCAACCTTTCCTTGGAGAAACACCCTTGGCCAACCTGTGGATCTCAAGACACCATTAAAGACTTGAAGCTTGGAAGCTTGGAGCTCAAGGAACGACCTTAAGGCGGGTTTTATAACTCTAAACCTTTTGCTTTCTTATGCATAGCTTTGTACTTGCAAAAGTAGCTTGTTCTTCTTTCCCCCATCCTTCCTTGCTTTCTTGCATCTAAAACCATGGGGAACAGACCTGGATCTGGAGGTAGAAGAAGGGGGGCGTGAATACCTATGTCACTTTAGTAAACGGTCTTGCACCCTTGGCCAAACGGTTTGCAAAACCGTTTGGGGGTTTTGCAAAGCCGTTTGAGGGGCAAACGGTTTCACAAGGTCGGTTGGAGCAAACGGTCTCCAAGACCGTTTGAGGGCGTTGAACAAGCATGGACCGTTTGGGATTTCTGTTCATAATTATGTAGGCTAATGACCCACCAAATTTGAGGTGTTAACTCCAAAGGAATCGTAGGTTAAAGGCCAATCAATTAGGCAAATCAAATTGAATTAAGTGCTGATTTTCCAATCTGTTTAACTTGAACTTCTTGGGAAAACGGTCTCAAACCGTTTGATTGCGTTGACCAAGCGTGGACCGTTTGGTATTACTGTTCCTAACGATGTGGTATAATAACCCACCAAATTTTATAGGTTAACTCCCAAGGAATCATGAGTTAAAGGCTAAACAATTGGATAAACCTAATTGGATTAAGTGCTGATTTTCCAATTTGATTAATTGAAATTTTTGGGCAAACTGTCTCAAGACCGTTTGAGGGCATTGACCAAGCATTGAATGTTTGGGATTCCTGTTCATAATCATGTTAGTTAATAACCCTCCAAATTGTAGGGATTAACTCCAAAGGAATCGTGAGTTGAAGGCTAATCAATTATGTAAACCCTAATTGGATTAAGTGCTTCCTTTCAACTTGATTGATATGACGTTTTGGGTTTTCTTGCCCAAACGGTCTCAAGACCGTTTGGGGATCACCCAAATGGTCTCAAGACCGTTTGGAGGTCACCTAAGACCGTTTGGAGGTCTAGGTTTGGATATGGTTAAGTGTTTGAAGGACAAAAGATATGGTGTTAACCCTAATCGACTAAGTGTTGGATTTGCATTGAATTGAGTTGATTGTTTGGGGTTGATTGGCCCAAACGGTCTCAAGACCGTTTGGGGATCACTAAACGGTCTCAAGACCGTTTGGAGGTCACTCAAGACCGTTTGTAGGTCTGGGGTCGAGTATAGTTGACCAATTGAAGGTCCAAAGGTACACAATTACAAGGTAATCAATTGCCGATTTGACGATCAACTCAATAGCTCAAACCCTTATGATTTTTTTTTTCACTAGAATCCAAGGGTTGGGTGAGCCAAACGGTCTCAAGACCGTTTGAAGGTCACCCAAGACCATTTGGAGGTCTAGGGGTGAGTATGGTTAAGCAATTGATGATCCAATGATACTAAGTTGGAATGTAATCAATTGTTGTTTTGGTGATCAATCCAATGATCCAAACCTTAATTGGTTGACTTGGATTTTGATGATATGATGGGCAAATGGTCTCAAGACCGTTTGGAGGTCATCCAAACGACATCAAGACCGTTTGGGGTCAGGTCATGTCCCAATGTAATGATGGTTCAATAGGTTCAAATCAATTAGTCCCACATTGAAATATGTTGAAGGGTTATTGATTCCAATCCCTAATTCAATTGAGTTAAACCCTAATTGATGGTCAATTGAGGGTCAAGTGAGGGACAAATCAGTTGAAGGTTGACCTATTAAACTCAATTAAGGTATGAGTATAGGTCTAATTGATGATTGGTTCCATGAATTCAAAGATTGAAGGAATCAACATTGGAAACCCAAATTCAATTGAATACCTTATGAAGTGGAGGTCCAATGTGATTGAATCCTTGAGAATTAAGATGATGAATGTTCTATTGATCCAATAATGATTAGTAATGATAATCAATGAAGGTGTGAAGGTTGAAACCCTAATAATACCTAAGTGATTAAGAACCAATTAAAGGGAGAATTCTTAATTGTTTATAGGATTAATAGCTTGATACACTATGTTAACCATAGTAGCATGTACTTGATTGAAGGATTGATGTGACCTAATCAAGTTAAAAGAATGAAAGATTAGAATACATATATATATATATATAAATATGAATCATGGAATGATCTTATGTAGCACGACCGTGCAAGGGAGCACGGCCGTGGTAGCCTTAGCTTGCATGACCGTGCAAGGGAGCAAGGACATGGTAGTCTTACTTTGCACGACCGTGCAAGGTGGCACGGCCGTGGTATCCTATTATGAAATTGAGAAGTTTTGGTATTGTGCTGACATTGTTATATATGCATGTCCTTATTTGTATAAGTCATACAAGTTGATATTATGAGGTAATCATAGCCTTGTATGAGTTATGATGTCATATTCCTTGAAAACAATTATAAGCTTTTAGAGTAATGATATGTGAAAAGTATATACATTGCTTCAATCAAGGTCATGCTAATAGATGACTTGATGCTGATATGGCACTTGATAGCAAGTGTTATGATGATATAAGGGTGTGAGCACCCATGTTCTTGAATCATAGTGATAAGATGATTAAGAATTGATATCCAGTTGATAACTAATATGAGTTATACTTGTACATTTAGTATTCTTCTGTTATAGCCATGTTTAGTACTTGAATGTTTGGAAACATGTATGATGCTAAAAGAATACTGATATGTACCTAATAATCAAGTCATACCATGTAGAGCCCTGATCATAGATCCATCATTGTCAGAATTTAAATAATAGTGAAACAAGTTTTACAAAGGGAACTCCTGGATCACATACTTTAGAGTATGTGGGAGTATATGGAATAACTGATAAAAGTTAAGCTTGATAGGTTTCATATAGAGGTGATCAGATCCAGGTAAGATTTATAATGCTAATTGCATTAAGAACACTTGTTACCTATAATTCAAGAGTATAACTAAATGTCATGTTATCTGGTAAGTGATAACATATGAGCTTGATAGGTTGAATGAGCCACGAGTAATATGATTTATTGATCTTCAAAGGTCATATTATTTAGATAACCAGATAAAATGAGATGTTACTTGGTAACAAATGCTATGATTAGTCCAGGGGTTTGAACCCCCACATTCCGGATTTCATATTAATAAGATGGTTAGGGATTGATATCCCAATATTAAAAATATGAGGTATGACCTAAACCAAAGTGTTTCTATGTGAAATTCTATTACGGAATAATCCTATGAAAAGCTTAACTATAGACTAATGGGTTATGAATGTAAATAACCCTTGTATTACAGAAGTAATGTTAAGTCTGATATCATATGTACAAGTTATGCAGATATGTTGTGGAGTTGGAATCCTAAAACTTTGGGAGAAGGAGTATGGCTACAGGCCATCCTTTCCCAAATAATAATGCCAGGCAATGGATATATGATCTAAGTCTGAAGGGAGTTAGTGATGCGATAAGTGACATGTGATTTTATCAATTTATACTTGCATTGCTTTTAGTAGAAAGAATAGTTTAATCTGTTAAACATTGTTTTAACTACTCTCAAATATACATAACTTCTTTGTGTACATTTATTCTCTTATGCTGCAATAATTATGCTTCTGGCGAAGAGTTATATCTCTCGCTGGGACGATTTTTATAATTGTCTCACCCTGTAGATTTCAACCTTTAGGTGGACGTGGGTGAGGAGGCAGAAATCCTTCAATAGGTGAAGGGCAGCATCAGCAGTACCAAGGACAACAGTGAAGCTTTAGGTGGAGGCATTGGCTGCTATGTCATGTGTAGATAGTGTTAGAGTCCTATATGTCGTCTCTGTACTCTCAGGTCCTCGGAGTAATAGTTAGTGCTTTCAAGTTTTTGGTCCAGTCCTTAGAGACTTTTGTATCTTTCCTTACAGAGTTTTACTGATGGATCAGTTGTAAACAACTTATCATGTTGCTTTATGAGAAAGCTTTACCTTTAAAGGATCTCTTCGTAAAAAGTTTAAAATTTTTAGTGATTTCTGGTAATCCGATGCTTAGTGAACGCTTCCACATTAGTTAATCTTGTTTTCTCGAAATAGACGTTTCACCTATCCCCTTCCTCTGTACTGTCCCTGCAGTGGACATTGATACTACCTCTCTCACATGGTAGATCCTTATTAAACCCCGCATGATCCTACCTAGTAGGTAGACCATTATCTAGGGTTGAGTCGTATGGCCCTACCCTAGGTAGTCCAATTCCTGACTCAAAGTGACTTGATGGACCTACCTCATTGGTAGCCATATACTAAGTCATCCAATGACCTGATGGCCTACCCCATTAGTAGCCATGTACTAGGCCAACCCATTAGGTTACAGAGGGGACTAGGATCTGAGCTAGTAGGCATATCTCTTATGTGATAGTCATATTCACTTTAGAATTTGCATGAATTAAAACATTCAACAGTTTAGTTCAAGTCGTGATGAAAACATCGACAGAATCCCAGAAAACTAATTTGGGTAATCATAAGCGTAACCACATACCTGAATCGCAGGTTTGGAGACAGAATTTATGTAGAGAGAGAAAGTCCAAATAAGCAAGCAAGGTGCACAGAAATCCTAAAATAAACATTCCAATTTCCTTGTATCAATATTCATCCAATTTCATTTTATTCCTTAGGATTTGTTATTCCAATTTTAGGGTTTCTTGAGAATTAGGGTTTCATTACCTTTTTTTACAGATTTTATTTCACTTTTGTCAAAATATACATCAAACCCTAATTCCTTGTCTTATTTTCCACAAAACCCCTAATATTCGGATTTCTCTATCTTTTCTTTTCTTTTTCTCTAATTTAGGGTTTCTTAACATATTAATCCACATATGGATTTAAAACCCTAAACTTTGTAATTATATAATAAAAAATAGGTTAAAAACTATCTTAATCATTAATCAGGTTAAACATGTTTGAATTAGCTTAATAGCAAGACTAAATATATCTTTTATCAATTATTGGGTTTTATAGTTACAATTAACCCCTTTTCTTATTCAAAATATACACTTTTACAAAAATATACAGATTTAGATGTCCAAACTATTTTTAACATATTCCTCATTTTTTTATGATCATTTTTCATGTATTGACTTTTCTCATCTGAGTTTTCTATCACCAGATATGATTTTTCCAAGATAATTCCTTTTTAGATATATATATATATATATATATATATATATATATATATATTGTTTCTAGAAAAAGGCAGGGCCGCCCGATCCATGGGCCGCAGATCCACTGAGGATCTGACGGCCGCGGATGCGCACACCCTCAACACAATGATCAAAGGGCTAAAGGACGCAACTACCCTTACCAGCAATAGAGGCACCGGGGGGTAAGGCTATAATTTCGCGGACGCCTCCTTCTTCAACCTCGCGTAGCAGCATCTTCGACGCTGGTCAACCTCAGGGTTGACTTCGGTCTCCTGACCTCCTGCGCGTGAACGGATTGTACAGGGAGCTTCGTCTCCCTCGGCCGAAGCTGAAGATGACCTCGATTGGTCACCCGAGCCTCGCTAAGCCGCTCCCCTACTCGCCGGAATCCGGCGAGATCTGTTGCGTCGACGGTGGTCTGGGTCAGGGCTGTTGGCGCAATTGAAACCGCAGAAACACTCCACGCGATCTTCCGCAGAGGTTGGAGTAGCCAAAAAAGATGGTGGTGCCTCCGCTCAACCTCCCCTATATATAGGGTCGAGGTAGGATCCTGACCAGTTGGGCATTTCCTGGTTTGGCGACAAAACCCATTAAAATTAGGGATGTATCCCTTCAGCTTGCTTTCCCGAATTCAATGGGATTATCGGCAAAATTTCCAACCCAAAGGATTTGCGAGGAAACTAAGAGGGAAAATCCCTCTGTTATCTCGTAGAAACACAGTCCCAGTGGGACTCAGGCGAAGAGCGCCCAGCGTTGGATCAGGACCCAACCGCTTAGATTACTCACGTTTAAAGCAAAGGAAGGTTTTATTCTATTAATTCAGAATTAATTCCCAATTTGCAAATAACTTGTAAAAATGATTTCTCCCAAACCACAACTCCTTTATAGCTCAAAATTTAAGGGAACGTTCCTTTTATTATTTCCTGGCTTTGTACAAAATTTGGGAAACAAAAAGCAATGGATGAGAAGGTTTCCTTATCTCCCAAGTTTTCTCATTAATTAATCCAAATTAATTTATATTTCTCTTTCCTTTGTGATTATTTTGTTATTTTAGGTCCCTTGGACCTCAAGAAAACCCAAAGGCACATATTCCCATATTGGGGAATATTGGTTTGCCTTTATCTTCTTTTAATTATCAATTTCTCATATTTCCCTTTTATTAATCAATCTTTTTTCCCTTTTTAACTCTCTTTTCTTTTCAATTGGGCTTAGTGACCAATAAAGCCCACAATCAATCAATCAAAGCCATTTCCCACGAAATCTATCACAAATCAAAGAAAAAGAACTCATTTATTCATTAAAAGAGAAATACTCTTTTACATTATATTTTCAAGAAATTGAGGTTATAACAATAGGGCACACTTATAGAGACAAGGAAGAAGATGGCAAGTGAATTCTAGCTTTGTTGCTCTCAATAGTGAATGCTCAAGTGTAGCTTGTGTGTATTGTATATGCAAGTAGTAATTTGGGTGTCCTAAGGCCTCTCCTATTTATAGGAATAGTATACAAGTGATTAGGGACGTTGTAGGGAGTGTCTAGAGTGTTCTTAGTAATTAACTATCTATTAGGTGTACATTAGTTGGTTAGCAATTGCTAATTTATTCGTGCTTGAAAAGAACAATCCAGAACGCTGCTTAGTCGACAATTTGGTCGACCGAACCGTGTCTTGGTCGATATTTTCTTCAAGCAAGCTTGAGTTTAAGGTAAAAGTATTGCAACGTCTATTTTCAATTCCCAAATACCAACCACACAGTCTAACGATCACAAGCTTTAGACCGAATCTTACTCGGTCGAGATTATTTTCGATCGAAGGCTATTTTAGAGCACAATTGTGTAAGTTGTTGAACAGTTCTCTCAAGTTCGACTGAGGTGGTTCTTGATCGACAAGAACTTCGACCGAGTGTGTCTCAGTTGACAAGTTCTTCAACCGAAGTTGTCCATGTTTTAGACTTTTGAATCACCTACTAAGTGTGTGTTTCAATCTATGTTGGTGACTCTAACTTTGGGGGAAAACCTATCTAAGGGTTATAAGTGGGTGGAGAAGATATAATGATTTATTTACATGATGTCTAAGTACTTGTATGTGTTTACATTTGATTACAAGCATGAACATTTATACAATTAAGCGCATTTGATCTTCAATTTGCATTGATCTTCATCTTTCCACTTAGTAGGACTTCCTTATTCCTTTTGAACCCTGAAATACTCAAGTAGCACGTTAGATCCACAAGAATGAAATTTTTTTCATCATCAAAACAAAGAGTATGCTAATGTCTAATTTAGCCAACACTTATTGTATATCAACTCTTCCACAAGATTAAATAGAAGTAAAAAATTAAAGGGAACTATGGCTTTGAAATTGTATACGTCAAAGGCCTATGATAGGGTCAAGTGAAATTTACAAGATTTTATGCAAATAAAGATGGAATTTGATGACATATGGAGGAAAAGAATTGGGAGTGTGTGTCATCTATCAACCTTTATTTTACCATTAATGGGGACTTCTCTAAGAGAAAAAGACATCTTCGAGGCTTACATTAGGGTGACCATCGTCCATCTTACTATTTTATTTTATGTGTTGAAGTTTTTTCCATCTCTCTTATTTTGTTGCACAAAATTTATTGATGCATGGTATAAAAAATACGCAAGTTAAATCATATAAAAAACATTGGCGCCATATTCTATGAGTTGATTCTGCCTTAGTGAGTACACACTTCCCACCCATAGACAAATATCTAGAGGATGTTTAACTAAATGGCATATGTTATTGAGCAGGATTAATACATAAACATTGCCAACTATTTCTTAAACTTTGAACTGAAGCGGTTTCTAAAGAAATCGAGATCAAAAAGGTTTTCCCCCTCTATAATGCTTGCCTAAATTTCCTCATTTAGCTCTTGACTATTTTTACCTACCTTCCTTTTTCAAATCATATATAACCTCATAGAAGTCTCACCCACAAATTATGAAAAGATAGTGCTCCTACAATAATCTTCATAAGTTCTAAGATTCTTCAGTGATCACTAACTCAAGCTTTTCTAGAAATCCCCACAAAGCCAAACCTCTCTTATGGTGATGTTCATAACACCTCATCTAGGATATTCAAGTGTAAAAATAATCCATATCCTTAATATCACCCCTCCACTAGAGGTCAATGCATCTAGCTCATCCAACACTGCTCAAACCAAGATTGTCCTCAAACATATAGTTGAGTCTGACTATTTCTTGGTCCCTAAAACTTATTATCTCTCCTTGAAAAAAAATTGGAAGGAATCTCCCTCCAACATTTGGATTCAACAGGAATTTTATGACAGGGCTTCCCAAGCCTTGGCAATTCCACACTAGGGTTTAGATGACCTTTCATGGGTTTGACCCTTGTCCAAATTTTCTTTTCCAACTTCATCTATTGATAATAGAGAACAACACATGGCTTTTTTATCTTTTGAACAATTATCAACATCCATATCCATTAGACCATCCTTTAAAAATCTTATTTTCTTTCCAACCCCCACGTATGAGGATGAGACTTGAGACTGGCCAGTCTACAGACAACCACACAACTCCCTATGAATCACAAGTTTCTTGGAACCCTTTCAGGACATCATCATCTGGCTTCCTTTCATCTACTAATTTGTTTTGTATCTTGTGACAGTGAAGAATTACTCATTATTGTAATTTCTTCTTCTATGTCATAAAAATATCCCACCAATTATTATCGGTAGTTGGTCTTAGAAAAAATCATATTCAGTTGGGTTTATTTGATGTAAGGGTCAACATGTGATGTGGTGTGGTGGGTTTAGGTGGTTTGGGAGGTTCATATGGTAACAAATTCGTGTAAAGGGTATTTGATGGTTTGTATGGGTGTGAAAAGGGGGTTGATTTGAATCTATATGTGGTTTAGCATATAGTGGAGTATTGGGGTATAGAGGGTTGGGGTGGCATGAAAGAGAGGTGTAGGTTTACTTTAGAAGATTTAAGGAGTTAGGAGGAGTGTGTGGGTGAGATTGCAAGGATGTAGGGGTATCAACTTCCATGTTAGTGGTGCCTTGCACCAAATGGAACATGGTTAACATTATGTTATTGAACAAAAGGATCTTAAAGAGACCTATTGTGTGATTCACATAATTGTGGTGCAAAACCCTATAGAGGCACACTAAGCATGTTGTGAGGAGTTTCCTATCAATTGATTTTGCATGCCACCGTCACCCATGCACTATGTGGTACTCCCTTTATTTGTCATGTTGTTGTCAACCATTATTTATAGGGTATTCCCTTCTCATTCAAACTCATCTTCTCTCATTCCTATATATGGCATCCTTGATCTTGGCTCTTTGATCCTCCATTATCTTCCATAGAAATATTGGATCAATCTTCCTTTCATTCTTGTCATGTGTGTTGTTTTCACCTCTAATAATATGCTTATGCACCGAATCCTCACTAGATCATTCTCTTTCCTTGATGTTTCTTCTTTCAATTCTTATTCTCAGAGTAGGCTTCCTGGTGAAGTATATGGTACATTTAGTGTTGTCACAATCAAACAACTATTCCTTCATTGGCACTGACTATCTCCTTCCTAGCAATGCTCTCACCTAGGGACCCCAACTTCTTGAGTGAGGTTCTTGTTCATATTCCGACATGCAATGCCTCTATGAATATCTGATTGTGTGCAAAATGTAGCAATAGGTTGGGAAATTTTCATATCTAAATTCAATATCCAACGATATTCCTTCTTTGTTGTCAATCTTCTGTGTCTGCTTCCATTGATTCATGATATAAATCTTGATTCTTTCTCTAAATGAAGTGTCCCAGCTAAGATCAAATTATTCCACACATATAAGTCTTTGCTTCTGTAAACACAATGGATAACACGTCTTGTGTTTGATACACTGAGTATAAGTTATATAACCTTAAATTTAGAAGCAGATCTATTCGAGTATAGCATCTACATGTGTGTCTTCTACCCTGATCTCCTTCATGATAGTAGGATATTGTCAAAGTTCAAATGTCCTTCCTCAAGGACTTTCTCCTTGTCTCACTAGTATAGGAACAGAATGATTAGAAAGTTTTTCTTTATCTTAGTCTCTCCTCCTTCTTCAATGCCATACATTAAGAAAAATTTCTTCATACAACTGGGAAATTGCTGGACAACTATGTTGTAACCCTTCCAACCATTGCAATGACCATACAGTCAATGCTTATGTTAATCCCATCTTTCTTGGAATCAACCACTTCTTATTATTCCTATTCATTTCCCACTCTTAGTTTAGATCATCTCTTTGTCAAATCATCAGCCATTACAGAGGGTGGAGAAGAATATACAAAGCAAATATAAATATTGGCACCATCCTTTGCAAAAAAAAAGTTTGACTCTATTGATGACATAGCATCTTGGTCTAATATAAAAAGTTTCACATCCTTTGCAAACAAGATAGGCTTCTGCTTTGATAAAAATGATGAGGCACAACTTGTTCTTAATGACCTTGAATCCTTCATGGGTTGGTCTAAGAGAAGTTGTTAACAGGATTATTTTCTGTGTCTTTCTATTATTGTTTCGTCATTTCCAACATCATGAAAATCTCAACTTGGAACATTTGTGGTGCAGCTAATTTACAAAGGAAAAAAAATACGATCACACATATATAAAAACAATATAGATCTAATCTCCATCCAAGAAACAAAAACTTTTCTCTCCCCTTTTGCCCTCAAAACTATTGGTGGAAATAGAATCACAACCTGGATTCAACTTCCCCCCAAAGGCTTCAAAGGTGGTATTCTTGTGGGTTACAACAACCAGACTCTCTTATTGCTAAAATCCTCTATTCTAAACTTTTCGATAACTATTGACTTCAAAAATCTTGCTGACGACTACCTTTGGTCTTTCTCTGGTATATATGGGGAACCAGGTTACGACAAATCCCCCTTCCTTGAGGAGTTAAACTGTCTCTTCACAAATTATCATCGGACACCCCTGGGTCCTTGGTGGATATTTCAACCTTGTCACACAGATTTCTGATAGACAAAACTCCAACCCTTCCCCCTCTCCCTTGACTGTTGCCGACAAAATATTTAGCCAGATGCTTACAAACCACTCCCTTATCGATCTTGTTCCCTCAAATGCCTCATTCACGTGGTCTAGAAACCAATCTTTTGCCCGACTTGACCATTTTATTTGTTCAAACCTTTGGGAAGACAAGCATCCTCTCTCTTATACATATATCTCCCATCGAACTATATCTGACCACTTTCCATTAATCCTCGAGACTGCCTCTTGCTCATGCGGAGCTCGTCCCTTTAGATTTGAAAACAACTGGCTTTCCTTGGACAGCTTCTCCAGATCTTGTCTTGAAACCTGGACTCTTGCTAACCCACAATCTTCAAATTTGGGTCTTCACATCTTAAACAATACAAAACACATCAAAAATCATATAAAAAATTGGTTGATCCAAAATCCCTCGACCTTACATGAAACTCAAAAAAAACCTCGAAGACCAACGTCTCCTTGCTAAAAAAGATCCATTAGCTGATCCAGCTCTAATCCTTTCTTTAAAAGTGGACCTTGAACACATAAATGACAGAATAGATACTAAATGGAGACAAAGGGCCAAGATCGCTTGGGCCAAAGATGGTGACAAAAATACCAAATTCTTCCATAAAATATGCAACCAAAAATTTAGAAACAACGCTATAACTCACCTTTTGATAAATGGTAGACTCACTTCGCATAAACAATCCATCATAACACATATAAAAAACCATTTCAAAAAAATCTTCAATAATAATCATAACCCTTCTGGTCTAAACAATCTACAATGGAATGCGATTTGTCTAGACAAAATAAAAAAACCCCATGATCTAATTAAACCTTTCACTCTAGAGGAATTACAGTCTGCTATCTCTGATCTCGGTAAAAATAAATCTCCTGGTCCTGATGGCCTAAATGCGGAATTCTACTTGGCAAACTGGAACCATTTCAAGCATGACTTTCTATCTCTTCTTTCCGCCTTCCATGCAAGTCCAAACCCTCACAACATCATCAAATACATCAATAAAACCTTCATCTCTCTAATCAAGAAAAATAGTAAACCAGAGTTAATCTCACATTTCAGACCTATCAGTCTCATCAATACCTCTTACAAAATCATTGCAAAAACATTGGCAAATAGGATCAAACCACTTATGGACGACATCATTCCTCTCAACCAATCTACCTTTCTAAAAAATAGAAGCATCCAAGATGCCTTTTTAATGGTAAATGAAACCATCCATCTTTGTCACACAAAAAAAACCCCTCCTTGCTCTCAAACTGGACTTCAAAAAAGCTTTCGACTTTGTTAACTGGAAATGCTTGCTACAGACTCTCAAGGGTTTTGCTTTTCCTGACAAATGGATCACTTGGATTCATGCATGTATATCTACAAACCACTTCTCCACCATCATCAATGGTGTTCCTTTTGGCTACTTCCAAAATTCTAATGGACTTAGACAAGGGGACCCTCTCTCTCCTTACCTTTTCATTATATTAACCACCATTCTCTCTCGCATGATTCACTTGGGAAAGCAAAATGGTCTCTTTTCGGCACCTGATGTATGAAAGGAGAACATTATCCAATTTGCTGATGACACCATCATTTTCTCCTCTCCCGATTTTTCCTCTGTCCAAAATATTTTTAGAATCATAGGTTTTTTCTCTTACATCTCTGGGCTGAAAGTAAACATTCAAAAATCCTCCATTTTTGGAGTTAACATCCAACAATCATCTTTGGAACACCTAAAAGACTTCCTCAAATGCAAAACAGAAGATTTCCCGATCAAATACCTGGGTCTCCCCATCTCCCCATACAACATTTCAAATGCTATTTGGAAACCCATCATTTCAAAAATAAACACTAAACTCACCAGTTGGGAAAACAACTTTCTTAATCTCTCGGGGAGGCTCACCCTGCTAAATAGCATCATCACACCTATAACAACCCACTTCTTAAGCTGCATACCCTTACCCTCAAAAACTAAAACCATTCTAGACAAAATCAGAAGAAGTTTCCTTTGGAACAATGTCCAAAAACTAGATAAACCCGGGAAACACTATCATCTAGTAAATTGGAAAACGATTTCAGCTCCTCTAGATCAAGGAGGTTGGGGTATAATAAACATAGAAACACACTCTCTCTGCCTCATAGCCAAAATCATTGACGGTCTTACACAACAAAAAAATATATGGACAGATCTCATCACTAACAAGTACTACCATAACTCACCTCCTTGACACCAAATCCAGCGGAAATCAGCATCCCCTCTTTGGAAATTCATAAATAAAAATATAAAAATGATTTCACATATCTTAAATACACCTCCCCATTCTCATAAAAACATCTGCTTCTGGTCTGATCCATGGTATGAAAACAACTCTGTATTAAATCTCAAAACAACATGGTCTATTCTGAAAAAACTCCTCAACCTAAAAATTGATAAAGCCCTTCCGCTCATCACTAGTAATAGAACAAACTCATTCAAAAGATGTATCCTTTCCCAGGTGAGTCAAAATGAATTCAGAAATCTTTCCAGTTCGTTGGCCAACAACACCTCAAATAATATCACTTGGAAATGGGGGGAAAAGTATTCGGTCAAAAAAGCCTACAACTTTCTCTCTTTCAGAGGTATCACTCCAACTTCATCAAAGCTTTGGAAACAAAAATGGCCACAAAAATACAAAACCTTTTTATGGCTTCTTTTACAAAATAAACTTCTTACAGGAGAAAACATCACAAAAAGGGGTTTCATTGGACCTTTTAGATGTGCCCTCTGTGAAAAAAACAGTGATTCAGTTAGTCACATCTTCATCAAATGTACTTTCTCTCAAGAAATCTTTTCACACTTCATGCGGAATCACCTTCCTGATCTCCAGGAAGTCATTTTTCCCATACAAATAACACCTTCAAGACTTTACATAAATTTCAAAAGCAATGATCTATTTATAACAATCTGTTGGAACCTTTGGAAAGAAAGGAACAATAGAATTTTCAACAACACCAGAAAATTGGCAAAAATTATTATAACACAAATAAATGTCGATCTTCACATTCTTACTAAACTGCAGGAAAAATAGCAACACGAAGAAGGGATGATTCGGATGAAGGTGAATCCAAAGCAGCATTTCTCTGTGATCTTAAAGCTATGGTGGACGATGAGGATGGGGTCAGCTTAGTGCAGCAACTTCTGTGATTTCATCTCTAATCATGGTCTGTTTAAATCAGGACTATCTCAAGAATGCCAAAACATTTATTTTGATAGGAGGTTTGTCTTAAGGGGTGCCTCCCCCCTTTCTAGCTGCATTATGCTTCCTTACGCTTTTTTCAGTTTTTTTCTTTTCTGCTGCTGTTCGCTCTCCTTAAAAACGCTGTGTTGGTACTCCACATAAGCAGGTCTTCGCTTGCTTGATGTGTTTTTCATATTTATATAACATTACCTTTCCTCAAAAAAAAAAAATTGGCACCATGACATAGTGTGAGAGGACCTCGTATACATGTGTTTTGTCACTCAAAGTTACCAGGAAGCCCTAGAGGATGTCTGACTGTGAGAGAAACTTGTGTAGATTAAACTTAATTTCTATTATTGTTATAAGAATGCATAAACACACCCATACTCACGTATATATATATATATATATATATATATATATATATATATATATATATATATATATATATATATATATATGAATATACATATATATAGACATTTACACATATACACATACATATAAATATAAAGAAATATTTGTTTGTGAATTAACATATTATTTTACTAAATTAATTATGTATTACTTATTGAGAACATACTACTTAAGCGAACTTTTAGCCACACGATAATAAATAAATAAATAAATATATATATATATATATAGTATGCTATAAAAAATTAATAAGTCAACTAGATTATATATATATATGTTTCTATTGTTATTTCTATAGTGATATATAATATGATATGTTGGTGTTTTCTTTCTGTAGTGATATATAATATGCTATTTTGGTGTTTTCTTTCTAGTAAAAAGTGATAAACAATTCTTGTATCTCAATGTTATAGAAATTATTCTTCTAGCTTTAAAAAGGATAACATATTATCATACAAATACTAGCATCCGATGCGATCTCACGAGTATTGGTTTGGTACATATATGTTGTTGGAGGAAGTGAGTAATATACTCACAGTCATACCCAGATTAATTGGGTATGTGTATAGATATCATCTTTTGCAAAGTCATTCACATCCATAATAACGAATGAAATAATAGTTTTAGTAATTGTTCAAGCGTTAATGTAAGTCAAAGTAACTTATTGTAGTCTATACCAATATGCAGGACAATTAGAGCTAATCATGCTTCCATGTTTCTCCTACCTATCCTCATTAAAAAAAAACTATCTTCTATAAGAAAGATTCTTCACACCACTTGGTACACCTATTTGTCCACTCATACTTGTGGAGCCTGTAATCTGTATCGTACCATCAAAAAAGCATATTTTTATTCACATTCTTATGAGAAAAATGTACTTTAATCTTTTTCCATGATAATTTTAAGCATCATTTATACCACCATATTCATACCTTGCTAATTTGATCACATTTATCAACAATACAATACTTTTTAATGACACATATGATATAACTAAACTAGTTTCACAATGATACTACTAATAAACTTGCACTATACTGCAATTGATACAAAATACCAATACAGTCAAAAGATAACTGTGGCAACACATCCCACTATCACACAGACATCGAGGTGTTACACGAAAACGTGCGGAGATCACCATAACCACAGATTACCAAAAACACGGGTTAATTAAAACTGATTGCGGAAAGCTGATAGACTGAAGAACTATTACATTCAGGTCCACATCCTGCAAGGAAACAGGTTATACAAATATTTACAAGCCTTGATACGTGTCTACAGCTTAGAGGAACAGCTGTCTTGTCATCACATGAGTTCATCACCTGTTATTTGAACATAAAGGCCCATATCCGGCCAGCAGTAGGATATACAAAGGATCAACAGTTATACATCGTGAAACAACGTCAAAATGCTCCCAAGGACCTGAGAGTACAGGGATGACTCTAAGACTCTACTACCAAACATCCAAAACAACAACATATCCATCGCTTGCCTTGTACTGCTCGTCTAGCTGCTCGGCCGCAACTTCGCGACCACCACCACGTCTAGCTCGAACACCTAAAAAGGGTGTAAACCAACGGGGTGAGACACACAGTCCCAGCGAGAAACATAACTCCCCGCCGAAACTACAAAACCTTCGAAAGATAAAAGAAACAACAACATATAACTGATAAGAGGTATAACAAGAGCAATCTATAAAGTAAAGCTATTCATACCGTCAAGCTTACCAGATGTACGGAAGGCATATACTCTAGTAATCCTTTATGGAACATGATTAACAAGATAAGATTTATAAGGTATGACTACATAGTATGAGGAATGTATAAGTAAATGCAAGATATAGCAAGAGAAATTACACAAGAAAGGCCTCAATCAATGTTCCGTGTTTTGCCTCAAGCAGTAAATTCTATTCGGCTGACTTACGTATTGTTATGCCCTGAGGAAGTGAGCCGTACCGCTCAAATCCAACTGACGGCTGCGAAAACCGGAGTCGGTGCCATACAAGGTCAATGGAAGAGCCGGACTCCACGACCTCCCACCTCGTAGTCAGTGCACAAGAACCAAAGCAGGACTGCAATCTCATGCTTAAGTGGCCTAAGCCACAGGGTCAGCTCCATAGGCTACCCTCCCTCTAGCCTGCCTCGGTACAGGTCTCGGCGCTAGTATATCTGAGCCACGGGACTGTTCACCGTGCTCTGAGCCATGAACACATTCATACTCTATCACACTGGGCCATGGGCATGTTCACCATGCTCTATACATATCCCGAGTCTACAACCGCAGCTGCACTCGATTCCCTCTCTATTTTAGGCTAGGAGAAACCTCGCATATTCAACAATATGCGAGCCGGGTTAACCCACAGAAGAACCCGTTTCACCATCACCAGCTCCTGACGATGATGGATCTATGGCCAGGGCAAACTACATGATATATTCCACTATGATTAATTGATATCTTTTAGGTGGATTGCAAGATTCAACCAAGTTGTATAACATGCAAACTATAATAAGAATAAAGAGTATGAAACTCAGTATTATGCTTTAATTGTATTCAACATCATACTGATCCATCACAAGGATCCAACATATTGCCATGGGATCTCAATCCCTTATAACATAATGCCACTGCCTTTCAAGGCTTACATCATCATCATGGGGTAGTAATCCCAAGCACTTTAACCAAACACATCATACATATTATCTCATTATCAAGAGAAATCCTCAAAATAGTGTTACTCAATTATATATACCTCCTAGCTCTTTTCCTGGTTATGCAACTGCATGGGACACCTGCATGGTTAGTATGCACAATCATCATGGTCTTAACATAAAGGCCATTCTATCATCATAGGGTGACATTGATGATTATATGCTTTATCAATCATGCCTCAACTTGGGATCATAAGCATAGGTCACATCGTTAAGCAAACCATATTACATGCTTATCATTTCCTTAGCATTATACAAGGAATTCAAGATGATTATGAGCAATGTAATATCATGTCAAGTTTCATAGATGTGAGCTACCATCTTAGTCATCAACAAGCATATCAAAGATCACCAATATAAACCCAACGTGACATCATGAAACAAGATCTAGTATAGATGTTTAATATGAGGATTGAAACCCTCACTAGAAGTGCCCACTACCCTCACAAGAAGTGTGACAGGTAGGGCACCCTCACTAGAGGTGGTATCAGGCAGGGTACTCACCCTATCGCCCATCACATAATGGTCAGCACAGGTATCGTCTAGGCACACCAGCTCCTATCGGCCAAACATAAGGGTGTAACGTGCAACGCTGCATCGTGCGCGGTGCGTTATGCATCAGGGAATCAAACCTCTCGTGTAGCCATACCTATCGTGCACCTTAAGACGGGCAACGCTGCGCCAGGTTAACAAGGAAACAACGGTCAAGAAGCCTATCGGGCAATTGAGCTCAAGGGTGTGCCGTGCAAGGTGTAACATGCAACACTCTGTCGAGCCTCAAGGTGTCGGGCAACGCAGCGTCGTGCTCAGCTACCCTACCTGAACCTATCGGCCGACACACTGGGCACGGATAACACAACGCCCGTCACAACATCACAAAGCTTGCTAACACCCAACGACATCAAACCATCCCAAGGCTAAGTGTATCGGGCTGGTTGCTCATCCAGGTGTGATCCCCGACACACACACAAAACAGGAACCAAAGGTGACGCCCGTCACGACCACAAGATGTGCCGTCCAAGGCTCTAGGTCAAGAGGGATATCGGGCAACACCTCCCTTAAGATCATAACGGTCAAGATGCAACTCCACAAGGTCATCACCAACCTCAAGAACAAGAGCACCAAACCCTAATGGGTCAAGAAGATGGCTCACCTCTCAACAACTAAGAGAGAGGGGTCTTGCACATCTCTTGACACCAATCGGGCAATACAAGGATCAACCCTAACAAGGTTCCACAACTACAACAAAGCTCACCCCTTCAAGTCCATGGTGAGAGGAGGGTGTTGCTCAAGCTACTAGAATACAAGCTCACCTCTCAACTTAAACGAGAGAGGGGTGTTGCTCATGATACTAGAACTCAAGCTCACTCCTCAAGACCTAGGAGAGAAGAGAGTGTTGCTCACCAAGAAACCCTACAACACATGGTTCGGCCAACAAGAGGAAACTAAGCAAGAAACTAACTAGAAACATGCATAGCAACATATAAGAACATAAAAAAAGGTAGTGTAGTTAGGGTTAGGAGTCATGTAACCTGCCTTAAGCAAGCTCCAAGCTCCAAGCACCACCAAGGAAGAAGGAGAGCAAGACAATCTAGGGTTCAGCCACCACTAGAGGAAGAAGGAGACTCCAAGAAGGATTGACCACCAAGCTTGCAATAGAAGAGAGTGTGTCGTGCACCAAGGGAGAGGGAGACTAAGGGACTAAAAGGGATCCTTAGCAAGGGAAAGGAAACACATATATAGAAGAGATTGGAGGAGAAACCAAGGTAGAGCAAGGCAAGGTGTCGCCCTCCTAGGGACACTTCTCCATGGGCACTGCCACCACTCTAACATGCCCTAGACACATGTCCAAGGCCATTGCCACATGCAAGCACCAAGCACCAAGTGTCCACCAGTGGTGACACAAATGAGGTCAAAGATGGTCAAAGAGTCCATGGGCGACACACCCCCATCATGACTGACACAACCCTGGGTGACACAAGCATGGCCGACACACTACTTGGCCGACACAAGGCTCCCTTGCCCAACACAAGGTCCAAAGAAGCAAAAGTAAGGCACCACAAGGCCCATCAAGCTCAACCAAACCCAAAGGAACTCAAACAATGAGCCCAAACCTTCCTCTCAATACTAGAGGAAGCAAGGAGAGGGAGGAACACCACAGAAGGTGACAAACTTGCCCACAAACCCTAAACTTGGGTAAATTGCAAGAAGCATCTCCAACTCTCAACAAAGCACAAAAAAACCCTAATCATCACTAAAGGTGATTAGAAAGCAACTAAGCATCAAGGTTAAGCAAAGCAAATAGGGTAAACCCTAAACGGAGGTCAGGGTCCTTACAAGCTAAACCCCTACAAAGGGATTTCGTCCTCGAAATTCAAAGAGAAAAGCGAGGGGTACTTCCTCATCATCTCTTCCTCAAGCTCCCACGTGGCTTCCTCAACGCCATGATGATACCAAAGAACCTTCACAAGAACCAGGTCCTTCCTCTTCAGCTTCTTAACTCTCCTGTCCAGGATCGTCACATGACCTTCCTCGTAGGTCACATCTTCATCAAGCTCAACTTCAACTGGTTGTATCACTATTCCAGAATCAGGATGACTTTTCCTCAGCATACTGACATGGAATACTGGATGCAACCTGTGCAACTCTGGGGGCAGCTCTAACTCGTAAGCTATTTTGCCCATACGTGCTATGATCGGGTATGGCCCCATATACCTGGGTGCTAACTTACCCTTCCGGCCAAACCTTAACACACCTTTCCACGATGAGACTTTAAGATATACTTTGTCTCCTACCTAGAATTCCAAAGGTCGTCGGCGATTATCTGCATAACACTTCTGCCTGTCCTGTGCCGCTTTCAACTGTTACTATATCACTTTGATCTTTTCTGTTGTCTGCTGTACTAACTCAGGACCCAAAAGCTGATATTCACCAGATTCGTACCAACACAGAGGAGATCTGCACTTCCTGTCATATAAAGCTTAATTAGGAGCCATGTCAATGCTCCTCTGATAACTATTGTTGTAGGCAAACTCTATCAGACTGAGATGTATGTCCCAACTACCTAGGAACTGCAAAACACAAGCTCGAAGGAGATCTTCTAAAGTCTGAATAGTCCTTTCAGACTGTCCATCTGTCTACGGGTGGAAGGCGGTACTGAACCTCAACTGCGTTCCCAATGCCTTGTGCAACTGTTCCCAGAAACGACTCGTGAACTGAGGACCTCTGTCAGAAACTATCGTTGATGTCACACCGTGCAAATGTACTATCTCATCCACATATACTCGAGCGAGTTTCTCAGCTATATACATTGTCTTCACACGTATGAAATGGGCAGACTTCATCAATCTGTCCACTATAACCCAAATGGAATCATGATTCCTAGTTGTCTTGGGTAGACCAACTACGAAATCCATGGTTATATGATCCCATTTCCACTGTGGTACCGGTAAGGGTTGCAACGTTCCTGTCGGCTTTTGATGCTCAGCCTTGACTTGCTGACAAACCGCACATCTAGCCACGAACTCGGCTACATCTTTCTTCAAGCCGGGCCACCAATACAAGTCCTTCAGACTATGATACATCTTGGTGACACCTGGATGCATGGCATACATCACCGTGTGTGCTTCCTCGAGCACTAACTTCCTCAGATCATCAGCATTAGGGACCACTGTTAAAGTGTCTATATTAGTCTATTAGTTAAATAGGCTAATTAGTTTAGTGGGCCTTTATCTTCCGGCCCGTCTAGTTTAGATTACTTGGGTCCTAAGTAATAGGGCGTCTCTCCTCTCCTATATAAAGGAGAGGCCGTCAGTCTTTGTATTCATCTAATCACAATCTATTCTATTCAATCCATCTTTTATATTTTAACATGGTATCAGAGCGGGTTCCATCCTGAGAGAACCCTAGCCGCCACTTCCCTCTCTCTCTCTCTCTCCAAGACCGCCGACTTCTCCTTTGCAGCCGCCGCCGCTTCTCTCTCCGAAGAGAACAACCGCGGGCTCTTTCCGCCTGCGGGCGGCCGCAGCCGCCATCTCCATGGCTTGGCTGGCTGCCCGCTAGGCGTATCCCGGCCTCCATGGTCATCATCTATTCTCTATTCTTTCATTCTTTCCATACAACACCTCCGCTGCCTATCATAGCAGCCGTCCTCCATCATCATCTGCAACAATCGCCGCCGTAGGCATCCGCCGCGGTAATCTCCTTCCGCCATCTAAAAGCAGCAGCGCCTCGCCACCATCAGCAGCAGTAGCCGTCAGCAGCCATCTCCACACAGTCATGGACCATCAGAAATTGGTTCCCATTCGCAAGGAACAACCATCTCCACCTTCCGGAGCAGCCGCCGCCGCCGCCGCGTCGATACTATCGACATGAGTGTCGATGGTATCGACATCAGACCAGACGGAAACATCCGCCGACATCCCGTGACGCAATCTGCATCGCCGGCGTCGATACTATCGACAGGAGGTCGATGGTATCGACTTCATCACAGCGACGGAAGAGTATCTGCGTCGATACTATCGACAGAAGGTCGATACTATCGACTTTATCACAGCGACAAGGAGAGAGTCGGTCGATACCATCGACAGTCCTGTCGATGGTATCGACAGTTGATCAGCAACAAACGGCAATCCGTCGAAGGCTCCATCTCATGACGTCTTCAGATCAGCCTTCATCGCCGCTTTGGAGAGGCTCCGCCTTGGCTCCGCATGCATCCTCTTGGCATGCAATATCTCCGGAGTCACGCAGGAGACCCTTTGTCATCTCCTATGTTGTGACAAAGTGCTTCATCAGCCGAGCGTCATCTCCAGCCATCATCCGCAAGCTGCTGCTCCTCCACTTCATCATCATCCCGGCGACCTTCATCTTCCATTTGCTGCTATCTGCATCATCATGCTACTGATGTCCCTACGCCATCACATGCTGTTTTCATCATCATCATTTCATCATCATCACTTCATCATCATCACTCTCCACCGCTACCAAACAAATAACCCCATATGCATTATCCCTGTCTCTATTCGGATCCTTAATCGGTTCTAACTTTTGCTAATCGGATCCTATTTTGACCCTAATCGGATCGGGACTAGATCCATTTATTTTTCCACCCGGATCTCATGTTGACCCATTTAGTATACTCTCTTTGGCTATCGGTTTCATTCTCCACATATTGCCCATCACCATTTCATATATTTTTCTCTTTTCAGCCTTTCCCACCCACCCATATTATGTGTGTATCCCTTTTCCACATTAAGGGGGGGTCATATATCCAGTTCTCCACACCAAACACTCACTCTTTTCGTATTTGGTGTGCGGGGGGGATAGAGAGGAAAGGGAGAGATGAGAAGAGCGAGCATGCGAGCATATGAGAGAATGTATGAGAGAGAGTATGAGATGAGATGATGATATATGTATTCAGATTATATATATTCCAGGCTATCTTCATGGAGCTTCACATCATTCAGCACACCAGTTCTCTACTTGAGCCAGCAGTGAAGATCCAGTGTCGACACCGTATCCGCGTTCGTACCGCGTTATGTACGTCAGGTGTTGATGGTGTATTCCTTCATCTGCATTCACATGAGACAGATGGGTGCTTCTTCAGAAGCTCAGAGTTTTATCTTCACCGAGCTGCTTCATCACGTCTTCTCCGAGCTGTATCTGCAGTATCGACATCGCCTGTAGCTGATCCTCTTGGGACTTTCCTTGATGGATGATCTCCTTTCCCGTCAAGCCCCCCAAGTTTCATGGTTCCTGCATCGTATCAAGCAGCAGATCGTCCGTCCGCGTTCGTGCCGCGTTAAGCACGTATTCCAGTGGCGACTTGTTGTAGTATCAGGACCATTCTTCAGCCTACAGAGTATCTTCAGATGTCTTCATTTTAGATGCACTTCAAGGAAGACCTTCAAAGCTCGAGTATCTTCAGCCTGCAGAGTCATCATCACCATATGATTCAGGGGGAATATTATTTCAGGGGGAGTAACATATTTTGTATGGGAGTGATATTTATCTTTTATCTTTCATTTATCATTTCTTTTTATCGAGTCCTGTAACTCTCCAAGCTTGGACATGTGTTTCACCCATGCTCCAGCTTGAGGGGGAGTGTTAAAGTGTCTATATTAGTCTATTAGTTAAATAGGCTAATTAGTTTAGTGGGCCTTTATCTTCCGGCCCGTCTAGTTTAGATTACTTGGGTCCTAAGTAATAGGGCGTCTCTCCTCTCCTATATAAAGGAGAGGCCGTCAGTCTTTGTATTCATCTAATCACAATCTATTCTATTCAATCCATCTTTTATATTTTAACAACCACCATCCTATCAAGGTAGCAAACTAGCCCATCCTCGGATTCATGGAACCCATCACGCCTTTCACTGCCGAACTCTGATCTGATCAACTGTACTGTATCATCTGTTTGCTGTGCTTCTTTGATCTGTTGTCTCAGCATAGGCTTGACTTGCATCTGTGCTAAAAGTCCAGTTAGTAAGGAAAGTTCCATCTGTACATTCATCTGTCGCAAGGAAACAAACATATCTCGTCTATGGCATACCAGGGAACTTAACTATGCCTTCTTTGAAGAAAGAGAGGAAGACTTTCGGCTAAGCACATCATCTACCACATTTGCCTTACCAGGATGATACTCGATGGTGCAGTCATAATCATTGATTAACTCCATCCATCGACGCTGTCGCATGTTCAACTCTTGTTGCGAAAAGATGTACTTCAGATTCTTATGATCCGTAAAGATTTGACATACCTCCTCGTAAAGATAGTGTCTCTAAATCTTTAATGCATGAACCATTGCAGCCAACTCCAAATCATGAGTCGGATAGTTCTCCTCGTGTTTCTTAAGATGTCGCGAAGCAAAAGAAACCACATGATCTTCCTGAATCAACACACAACCTAAACCTTTCTTGAAAGTATCGCAGAAAACAACATAGCCCTTCCCAGGCTCTGGCAGCACTAATACTGGTGTACTAGTCAGCTTCTCCTTCAAACTTTGGAACGCTTGCTGGCAACGATCATCCCAGACAAAAGGTACATCCTTTCTAGTCAACTTTGTCATTGGTAACGCAATCGTACTAAAGTCCTTGATAAACCTTCGGTAGTATCCTGCCAAACCAAGGAAACTATAGATTTCTTTCGGTGTCTTCGGCTGTTCCCATTCTGCAACGGACTCCACCTTCTTCGGGTCCACTTTGACTCCTTCCGCAGATATCACATGACCCAAAAAGGTTACTTCTTCCAACCAGAACTCACACTTACTGAACTTGGCATATAACTGATGTTGGCGAAGAAGAGTCAACGCTAGTCGAAGATGTCACTCATGCTCTTGCTTGTCCCGACTGTAGATCAAGATGTCGTCTATAAAGACTACGACAAACTGATCTAGGAACGGACGAAACACTCTGTTCATCAGATCCATGAAAGCAGCAGGTGCATTGGTTAGCCCAAACGACATAACCACAAACTCGAAGTGACCATACCTCGTCCAAAAAGCTGACTTTGGTATGTCATCCGCTTTAATCCTCAACTGATGATATTCGGACCGTAGATCGATCTTTGAAAACATAGTCGCACCACGCAACAGATCGAACAGATCATCTATCCTCGGTAACGGGTACTTGTTCTTGATCGTGACCTTGTTCAACTGTCGGTAATCTATGCATAACCGCATCGATCTGTCCTTCTTCTTAACGAACAACACTGGAGCACTCCAATGCGACGTACTCGATCGGATGAAACCTTTCTCCAACAACTCTTGTAAATGTTTCTTAAGCTCTGCCATCTCTACTGGAGCCATCCTATACGGTGTCTGTGCAACTGGTTGCGTTCCTGGAACCAAATTGATCTTGAAATCAATCTCTCGGGTGGAGGAACACCAGGAAACTCATCAGGGAACACATCCGCAAACTCTCGGCCAACCGACACCTCCTCGAGGCTAGGACCTTTCGCCTTGGTATCTACAACGGTATCCACAACGTGAACTAAGAACGCCTCACATCCTTGTCGTAGCAACTTCTTTGCCACCATAGCTGATACCAGACACGTCGGAAGAATCTTCCTATCTCTCTAGAAGATCCACTTCTCTCCAACATCATCAGACACAACTTGCTTGGAACCACAATCCAAAACAACCTTATACTTCTCTAGCGTATCCATCCCAAGGATAACATCGAAACCATGCATATCAAGTGGTATAAGATCCACTTGTATGTGATGTCTCGAAAAAGACAAGACACAAGATGGACACTCTTCTCGAAGCATCGAGGAACCATCAAGAGGGGTTTCTAACAACAAGCTATCCTCTTACAGCTAACAGGTAAATGACAGTTTTCAAGCATACTATAGGTGATAAAAGAGTGTGTAGCACCCGGGTCAACCAGAACAGATATAAAGCAAGAAGAAGACATATCAGAATGAAATAACTCCATCTGACCTGTCACCACTCGCGGGTTGACTATCGCCTCCAGCTGACTCATAGCATAGAATTGAGTCGTTGCTTGCTGTCTACATCCTTTGCTTCCTTGAGCAGACGATTCCGCTTGCGACGCTTGACCATGTCCTCGTCCTCTACTGCCACTGGGCTGCTGTCTATCTGCCCCTTGTTGATTTTGCCTCGGCTGCTGTGTCACTTCAACATATCAGTTTGGGCAATTTGACTTGAAATGCCCTGTCTGACCACAAATATAGCACGTCCTAACTTCAAACAGTGGCCTAGATGGCCCTATCACTGCCACTGAAGTTGTACTATGTGCCTTTGATGGTGAAGAGACATAACCTCTTTCCTTACTTGGGGACCACTACGACGATGCACTGGAACCTCTCATCACTGACGGTGCTGCAAACCTTGGCTTCTTGTAGCCACCAAACCTCTATCCTTGGAATTGAGCAGGCCTCTTGTGAGACATTGATTCTCTTTTCTCCCTTACTGACCGTTCGATCCTCCGGACAGATTCCACAAACATAGCAAACTGCTCTCGGTTCTCTAACGCAGAAACAGGTGTTGTCAGCTCAGAACTCATACCTTTCTTGAAACGTCTGATTCACTCTTCATCTGTCGTCGCCATGTGAGGACAAAACCTCAACAAATCCATGAACTTGGCCTCGTACTCGGTGATGTTCATCGTTCCTTGTCGCATGCTCTCAAACGGACTGATCTTCTCATCCAGATACGTCTTCGGGAAGTATCTGCTGACGAACTCACGCCGAAAAAACCTCCCAACCAATCACCTCACCAGGTCGCTTCTCCTCCTCGATGGTCCACCAGTGACCAGCACTACCCTTCAGAAGGTAGACAACGTGCTTTGTTTTGTCTGTTTTGGGGATGTCGAGGATCCAGAAAGCCTTCTCAAGACTTGTCAGCCACAGATCTGTATCCGCTGGATCATCCGTTCCAGCATAATCCAAAGCTCCGACTCGGTGAAGCCGCTCAAAGGTCTTCCCAATACCTGATGTTTCACCATGGGGAACATGTGCTCTTGGCGGAGGCACTGGTAATCTTTCTACCATGAGGTTCATTGTAGCCATCATCTGCCCCATAAGCTATTGGTAGGCAGGATGTTCAAGAATGGTTGGGTCAGGTTGGGGGACCTCAGGCACCTGATCTTCATGTGCCTGCCCTATTACTCCATCAACTGATGCAGCATCGCTATTCTCAGCAGCATGTTCTTCATGGTTTCCAGACATCTTGGTTTCTCTTCTGCTGAGGGCAGAAGATGATTGTAAGAAAATTTGGAAAACTCACAAGAACAGACTCAACCTAGTCCTAAATCCCTGTAGACTCAGCGAACCTAGGGCTCTGATACCAAAAACTTGTGGCAACACATCCCACTATCACACAGACAGTGAGGTGTTACACGAAAATGTGCGGAGATCACCATAACCACAGATTACCAAAAACACAGGTTAATTAAAACTAATTGCGGAAAGCTGATAGACTGAAGAACTATTACATTCAGGTCCACATCATGTAAGGAAACATGTTATATAAACATTTATAAGCCTTGATACGTGTCCACAACTTAGAGGAACAACTGTCTTGTCATCACATGAGTTCATCACCTGTTATATGTACATAAAGGCCCATATCCGGCCAGCAGTAGGATATACAAAGGATTAACAGTTATACATCGTGAAACAATGTCAAAACGCTCCCAAGGACCTGAGAGTACAGGGATGACTCTAAGACTCTACTACCAAACATCCAAAACAGCAGCATATCCATCACTTGCCTTCTACTGCTCGTCTAGTTGCTCGGCCGCAACTCCGTGACCACCACCACGTCTAGCTCGAACACCTAAAAAAGGTGTAAACTAGCGGGGTGAGACACACAGTCCCAGCGAGAAACATAACTCCCCACCGAAACTATAAAACCTTCGAAAGATAAAAGCAACAACAACAGATAAATGATAAGAGGTATAACAAGCGAAATCTATAAAGTAAAGCTATTCATACCGTCAAGCTTACCAGATGTACGGAAGGCATATACTCAAGTAATCCTTTATGGAACATGATTAACAAGATAAGATTTATAAGGTATGGCTACATAGCATGAGGAATGTATATAAATGCAAGATATAGCAAGAGCAATTACACAATCAAGGCCTCAATCAATGTTTCGTGTTTTGCCTTAAGCAGTAAATTCTATTCGGCTGACTTATGTATTGTTATGCCATGAGGAAGTGAGCTGTACTGCTCAAATACAACCGACGTCTACGAAACCCGGAGCCGGTGCCATACAAGGTCAATGGAATAGCCGGACTCCACGACCTCCCACCTCGTGGTCAGTGCATGAGAACCAAAGCAGGACCGCAGTCTCATGCTTAAGTGGCCTTAGCCACAGGGTCAGCTCCATAGGCTACCCTTCCTCTAGCCCGCCTCGGTACAGGTCTCGGCGCTAGTATATCTGAGCCACGAGCATGTTCACCGTGCCCTGATCCATGAACACATTCATGCTCTATCACACTGGGCCATTGGCCTGTTCACCATGCTCTATACATATCCCGAGTCTGCAACCGCAGCTGCACTCGATTCCCTCTCTATTTTAGGCTAGGAGAAACCTCACATATTCAACAATATGCGCTCCGGGTTAACCTGCAGGAGAACCCGTTTCACCATCACCAGCTCCTGACGATGATGGATCTATGGCCAGATCAAACTACATGATATATTCCACTATGATTAATTGATATCTTTTAGGTGGATTGCAAGATTCAACCAAGTTGTATAACATGCAAACTATAACAAGAATAAAGAGTATGAAACTCAATATTATACTTTAATTGTAATCAACATCATACTGATCCATCACAAGGATCCACCATATTGCCATGGGATCTCAATCCCTTATCACATAATGCCACTACCTTTCAAGGCTTACATCATCATCATGGGGTAGTAATCCCAAGCACTTTAACCAAACACATCATACATATTATCTCATTATCAAGAGAAATCCTCAAAACAGTGTTACTCAACTATATATACCTCCTAGCCCTTTTCCTGGTTATGCAACTGCATGGGACACCTGCATGGTTAGTATGCACAATCATCATGGACTTAACAGAAAGGCCATTCTATCATCATAGGGTGACATTGATTATTATATGCTTTATCAATCATGCCTCAACTTGGGATCATAAGCATATGTCACATCGTTAAGCAAACCATATTACATGCTTATCATTTCCTTAGCATTATACATGGAATTCAAGATGATTATAAGCAATGTAATATCATGTCACGTTTCATAGATGTGAGCTACCATCTTAGTCATCAACAAGCATATCAAAGATCTCCAATATAAACCCAACGTGACAGCATGAAATAAGATCTAGTATTGATGTTTAATATGAGGATCGAAACCCTCACTAGAAGTTCCCACTACCCTCACAAGAAGTGTGACGGGTAGGGCACTCTCACTAGAGGTGGTATCGGGCAGGGTATTCACCCTATCGCCCATCACATAACGGTCAGCACAGGTATCGGCCAGGCACACCAGCTCCTATTGGCCAAACATAAGGGTGTAACATGCAACGCTGCGTCGTGTGTGGTGCATTATGCATCAGTGAATCAAACCTCCCATGCAGCCATACCTATCGTGCACCTTAAGACGGGCAACGCTGCGCTAGGTTAACAAGGAAACAACGGTCAAGAAGCCTATCGGGCAACTGAGCCCAAGGGCGTGCCGTGCAAGGTGTAATGGGCAGCACTCTGTCGAGCCTCAAGGTGTCGGGCAACGCAGCGTCGTGCTCAGCTACCCAACCTGAACCTATCGGCCGACACACTGGGCACGGATAACGCGACGCCCGTTACAACATCACAAAGCTTGCTAATGCCCAACGGCATCAAACCATCGCAAGGCTAAGTGTATCGGGCAAGTTGCTCATCCAGGTGTGATGCCCGACACACACACAAAACAGGAACCAAAGGTGACGCCTGTCATGGCCACAAGATGTGTCGTTCAAGGCTCTAGGTCAAGAGGGATATCGAGCAACACCTCCCTCAAGATCATAACGGTCAAGATGCAACTCCACAAGGTCGTCACCAACCTCAAGCACAAGAGCACCAAACCCTAATGGGTCAAGAAGATGGCTCACCTCTCAACAACTAAGAGAGAGGGGTCTTGCACATCTCTTGACACCAATCGGGCAATACAAGGATCAACTCTAACAAGGTTCCACAACTACAACAAAGCTCACCCCTTCAAGTCCATGGTGAGAGGAGGGTGTTGCTCAAGCTACTATAACACAAGCTCACCTCTCAACTGAAACAAGAGAGGGGTGTTGCTCATGATACTAGAACTCAAGCTCACTCCTCAAGACCTACGAGAGAAGAGAGTGTTGCTCACCAAGAAACCCTACAACACATGGTTCGGCCAATAAGAGGAAACTAAGCAAGAAACTAACTAGAAACATGCATAGCAACATATAAGAACATAAAAGAAGGTAGTGCAGTTAGGGTTAGGAGTCATGTAACCCGCTTTAAGCAAGCTCCAAGCTCCAAGCACCACCAAGGAAGAAGGAGAGCAAGGCACTCTAGGGTTCGGCCACCACTAGAGGAAGAAGGAGACTCCAAGAAGGATCGACCACCAAGCTTGCAAGAGAAGAGAGTGTGTCGTGCACCAAGGGAGAGGGAGACTAAGGGACCAAAAGGGATCCTTAGCAAGAGAAAGAAAACACATATATAGAAGCGATGGAGGAGAAACCAAAGTAGAGCAAGGCAAGGTGTCGCCCTCCTAGGGACACTTGTCCATGGGCAATGCCACCACTCTAACATGCCCTAGACACATGTCCAAGGCCATTGCTACATGCAAGCACCAAGCACCAAGTGTCCACTAGTGGTGACACAAACGAGGTCAAAGATGGTCAAAGAGTCCATGGGCGACACACCACCACCATGACCGACACAACCCTGGGCGACACAAGCATGGCCGACATACTACTTGGCCGACACAAGGCTCCCTTGCCCGACACAAGGTCCAAAGAAGCAAAAGCAAGGCACTACAAGGCCCAACAAGCTCAACCAAGCCCAAAGAACTCAAACAACGAGCCCAAACCTTCATCTCAACACTAGAGGAAGCAAGGAGAGGGAGGAACACCACACAAGGTGACAAACTTGCCCACAAACCCTAAACTTGGGTAAATTGCAAGTAGCACCTCCAACTCTCAACAAAGCACAAACAAACCCTAATCACCACTAAAGGTGATTAGCAAGCAACTAAGCATCAAGGTTAAGCAAAGCAAATAGGGTAAACCCTAAATGGAGGTTAGGGTCCTTACAATAACAATCTATTTATAAGTCACCACAATCCTACATATAAGGTCTAATACTAACATCTGGTTTCTATAACATACAAATTATTATTTTTCTCATTACCTTCCAATCTTACTATTTTTACAAGGTTGTTAGAACTGAAACAATCATTGAATCGGTATTCTTAATGAGTATCAATACATTTATATGTTTATGAATTATTAGTGACATCATGCTTTAACAACCTTGTCAAAATAGTAAGATTCGAGAGTATTGAGAAAAGAACAATATGTACTATTATAGAAACCAGATGTTAGTATTAAAACTTATATATAAATTCAAAATATATAAATGTATTTGATACTCATTAAAAATATCCAATTGAAAATTACAATACTTGAATGGTAGCATAACTGCTCAGCATAACTTCATAAAAAAACAATAGTATTCAATACATGGACATACAACATTAATATATTATTCAAAATTAATTAATGAATTATTTAAGAATACAACCCAATGTAGTAATAGTTAACTACAATCAGTTAAATTTACTACCAAGTCTATTCAAGCCATTTTGGGGACACTATATGCTAAATAATTGAATGTGAAATCAAAGATCAATCAAATTAATATGTACCAGAATGTAGCATAGATACTACATAGATAATCAATGACAAATCAAGTGTAACAATTAAATTAGTGATCTGTAGATGGAGAATAGAAGTATGACCATTGAAGTAGGAGAAACATTATTAAAATTAAACCCCAACATTTGCACCAATAAAAAAAAATAGCAATAGTACATTCATGTGCTACTTGCCGCAACAAGGTGTATCTAGTTGAGTCATCAAGGGGGTGATAGGGGAAAATAAAAAAAAATCAAATTAGGAAGAACATATGAACAAAAAGGGGTAGATGTAGTGGAGGGAGAAGAATATGACAGGAAGAAGATGTGTACAACAAGAAGGCAATGAATCGATGAAGAAGAAGACATGTTGAAGAAATGAAGTAGTGGAAAAAGAAGAGGTTACCAACAAGGGGTAGAAGAAGACTAATTGGAATACTTGATAGAAGATGTAGAAGAAGAAGAAGAAGCACGTGACAAAGTGGCGGGGATGAATAGGGGTAGGGAAGTAGTAGAGGAAGAAGAGGGGTGATTGATAATAGGTAAAAAGGGTAAAAAGATGGAGAGGAAGAGGAAGAGAAGATGGAAGAAGAAGCTCACCATGGAGGAGTTTGACATTGCAACACATGAGGTGTCAGGAATCTCACAACAACAATAATAGTGGATTGAGACAATAGGTTTCAAGGCTTTACGGTGGCGGAGAAGTGGCGGTAACCCAACAAAAACATAGCACGGTCGCAACTCCATGGTAGCAACAAAGTGACAGACTCGCTGCGGGATTTAGTAGCTCCCTACTTGACGACAAACATTCCAGAAGAGTTGATAGCAACTAGGGTTAGTCATAAGATCTGGGAGTCAAGGGAGGGTGTGCATGGGTAAGGGGGAGGATGTGCAGCGGTCATATTTTATTTTCCTTGTTGATTTCAGCCGGAGTTTCCTTCACGTGGCAGTTAGTTGGTTGTGTGAGGGAACCGGCTGGTTGGGCTGAAACTGAATCGGTTCATTGGTTTGATAGCGGTTATATGTCTTTTTGAGATTTGGGAGAGGAGGTAGAGGGTTTGATTCCTGATTCAACTGGATGGTTCAGTCCGGTTCTGATAACCATTTAACTGGATGGTTCTGCCCGGTTCTCATAACCATACCATTTTAAAAAAAAAAGTATTTTCTAAACAAGACCGTCATTTTTTTGTGTGCCATAGTACCAATGCATGTACACATATTATAAGCTGATATTATACATTACGATATCATATTCATTGCTATAAAGAGTTATTGTATTATGTCGTTAGTAGAGTAACAACATTATCATGTTATCTTTTTTCTAGTTTAGTTAAAACCGAATAGCAAAAAAAATAGAATTTAGATATATCATATGCTGCACGTAGTGCAACTGTTGATTAGTATCATTCTATATTATTACATGTAAATTCAACTGTGTGGAAAAAGGTCTCAGCTTCTATGGAATATTTCAGAGCACTGCATAACAAACTGGTAACAGGTGAGGAGACACATATGTATAAACGGCTATACAAAAGATAGCCTTGAGCCTTGGTCTTTTGTATTGGTAACAACAGTGACACCTTTTTGTTCAGAACTAACACATGATGGGGCATCAATTTAAGAATCATATGGACTGGCCAGAACTCGAACAATCGCATTTATGAGTTACATATAGTTCCAAGTCCAAAATCAAATTTCCTTTTTAATCATAGAGGGGTTCTTTTGCATCAATGGCACTTGCATATCATCAAGCTTCTTTTTTTTTTCCTCCAGTAGAATTCTTGTAGAGGAGATTGAACCCATGATCTCTTGTCTAATTAACCACCCTATCTACGCGTCGGCTTCCAAATCTGCTGTGCCTACGCGTCGAGCCAACCTTTAGCTTGCTCACTTCATCAAACATTGTCAAGGGACACATGCCTGATTTCAAAATATAATGTAAACGGACCCTCTCAGCTAGATACACCGCATGGACCACGTAACATTAATACTCATTTTGTCGTTTCCCACCCGACAAGCTAGTAAGTACACATGGTATGTGTGCAGATGCGGACCAGGACCAAACGTGTAATTGGGTGCGTGATCTGCAGGAAAGGACCCGCGACAAGCTAGCTAGTAGCTAGTACCATGGTATATATGCAAATCGGACCCAAAAAGTGTAGGTAAGGTGGGTGCGTGATCTGCAAGGAAAGGACGCGCAGCAGGTATCAATTGCATGCTAGTCCTGTGCTCCTCGTTGGCGTGGACTTGGATCATCTTCTTGGCGCAAGGGGTCACTCCTCAGCAGGTATCAATTGCAGCTTCATGGGATACATTATGATCACATCCAGCAATATGTTTACAAGGATTATTGCCTGGTTAAAGCCTGGGGACGGACAACTGAAGCTCAACATAGCAGCTATAGGATGGAAACAAAGAAACAATAGAACCTGTGATACTGCAGTAGGGGGAATTATGAGAAATTTGATGGGACTATAATTTGGGGTTTCACGGCGCCGGTGATTACCTGCTCTATAAAAGAGGCTATTATTCAAGCTTGTATCTATGGTCTTAATTTGTGTACGGCTCAAAGTTGTGAGCTAAATCTTCTGGAAATGGACTGCAAGTGGCTGGCAGCCACTCTCTCCAACTCTCATGCTTGACCTTGGAAGATGGAAAGAGCTTTCAATGTTATTAGGAGTAATCTAACTAACAACACGCTTTTCTCTTGTGTCGACAAAGATGCTAACAGGGTCGTTAGGGAGTTGACAACTTATGGGAGTGGTCTTACTGATTGCTTTTTCTTCAGTAGCATTAGGTACATGCCACCGCCATGTAGAGCTTCGTACTTTTTTGATTTACAAGGGTTGAGTTATACTAAACGTGTAAAGAGAGATAGAACATAGTGTTGGGTGGTTTATGGTGTATGGTTTTATTACAGGGCTCTCTTTGTCAAGGGAAGGGACCCTATGGTTGTAATATATGAGGGGGACAGGGTGAATGAAGTAACCCCCTCTTAATTTTTTTTTGTTTTAAGGTTTGCTCACTCACAGAAGAATGGTTGGTTGTATTCATGTACGTCGTCCAAACCACCGATTGACTGCGGCTGCGCGCAACGACTGCGCCACGTGTTAATGAATCGTGGGCACGCACCAAAAGCAGATTTGCCCTGGCTGCAGCTGGCGCGCGTCTTAAATTCCGAACCTGCCACTGCGGACGTGGGCCGAAATGAGCCTCGCCATCCGAACAGCGCGTCTGAATACCTGATCCGTGGACCCCACGTTTGATTTAGGGTACGTTTGGTTGTCGGATGCATTTAATCGTCTGGCAACATAAAGTCTACGTTTGCGTTACAGTACCGGACAAATGGACGAAATTCTTATGCGTCGTATAAGCGCTGGATGAGGCCATCCTTTTCAAAAGGTCCCATATCCAGCAACCTGCCTTTGCTCTTGTGCTGCTAGTGCTACGTATTGTAAAAAAAAGTGGCCCCTGTCTACGATCCGGCCGAGCCATACAGCTGTACAAAACATAAAAATTGGTTTTACAGAGTTTATTGTATCTAGAAAAATATTATACAAAGAGTTTGTGATTACTGCATCCATACAAATCCCTCTAAACACAACAAACCAAACATGCCTTTACAATATTAAGTTGGATTGGGTTGCAATCTTATATCCAAAGATTTAAAATTTATATTTATTTCTCAAAAGATGTAAATTGGAAGGAACCTTGTATCTTATAGCCGATAATATTTGTTGTATTTATTTCCATCTCAAAAGAACCAGACTCCTCAACCACTGTTGCAAATTGCCGAGGAGCGGCCTCCTACCCACTGCTCTTCATTTTTGACATTGTTGGCCGCTAAAAAGATCCATGATCCACCTCTAATCTAAATCTAAAGCCATGTATTTGCTGCAATTTCGAAAAGGAAAATGATGGTTGTACACCCCCATTTATACCTTAATTCATACTCATAGCCACAACTGTTTTGACACGTAAAGTAAGACAAGAGAGAAATTTGGGAGAAAAAAAAAGTAGACAAAAGAGTAAAAATAAGAGAGGTGAATTTGTTTTGCTTATTACTTTCAAGTCTTAATGAATTTCTTGACTCAACAAGAATTGTTAGTTTTTTTAGAAGAAAAAAAATTCAAAATACCACACTAACTGAAAAATCAGTATTGTATATTTTTTTTGTATAATACTCATTATTTTGTTTACTCACAAATAAATATTATCCCCGATAAAATGACATATACTACTCTTTTTTTTGTGTTACTAAAAGAAAGAATATTATCCCTAAAAGTATAATGCAATACACATTCTAATGCTCATTCTATGATATTATGACATAAAAAATGAGTATTATGCCAAAATAGTGACGTGCAATCCTCAAACTTGAGTTAGCGTGTTACCCAAAGAATGAGTACTATTCACATACAAAATACTCATTTTTATATTTTGTATTATTTTTCTCAAAAATCATATTGATATTAATCTTGTTGATTTATATTTTTATACGTATTTTAGTGATTTTTATTTCGTCAAAAATTTATTATGGATTGAAAAGTATAAGCAAAACATATCTCTTTCTCCTCTTTATTATGCTTCTTCCTCCCTGATCTTTCGCTTTCTCTTTCCTATCACATGACATGTCATCCGCTTCTCAACGATCTTTCCTAAATCTTGAGAAATGGGTTTGTCCAAAATAATGGGTGAGGGAGCGGGTATCATTAAGTTAAACCATGATTAAATGAAATATGTATTCCTCTTAATCTAGTCACGTCAAACATGCCCTATATGAGTTGGACATTACGTATAAGACTCGCTAGAGTAATATTTATCGAACTGCACTGCATGCCCAATCTGAATTGAGCATTTGGTGGCACCTAGTATCTTAAACGGTGAGTATTGTTATGGAGTTAATGGCGGAACCAAGACCTAGTAGATGGGAGGAGGCCAAAAACATTTAAATGCTCTATGCACGATTGGAACTCATAATCTCATATAAAACAACAATCATACAAACCAACACACCAACATCAACTTTGTTGTGTTAAAAATATATATCTAAGTAAAAAATTAGATAGCGTCCAAATCAAGACTCAAACTTAAGACATCTGACATAAGATTTCAACTGTAAACTATTAGTCCAATTTTGCTCGTGTTTAGTATGTGTTATAATATGTTATATATTATCTGTATAATACATAAACATATTCATATATATATGTATGTATGTATATGTGTTCATGTTTAATATCTGTGTGGGTTACCCGCTCCAGAAATAGTTATTTTTTCTGGAGTTCAATACTTTATACATGTACATAGTTATATTACCTTCAAAATAGTTACTTTACATGCATAATAATTATATTTATAACAAATGTACAATTACATATTTGTTCTAAAATGTTTACTGTGTATTCTCTTCCGTTTTAACTTTTTAGTCGACTAGTTAATTTCTTGACAACATAGTTATATTTTTTTCCACATAGTTACTTTTTTGACCAAATAATTACTTTTCAGACTGTACATGTAGCGAAAACATTATTACTTATACGAGTAACAGATGATATATATATATATATATATATATATATATATATATATATATATATATATATATATATATATATATATATATGATGTACTGAATGCTCGCGTGGTTAGCCAGGTTATAATACTCGTGCATAGAGTAGTGGTGGCATGATCTATGGTCAAACCAAAATCAATTATAATTGCATGCAGTAGCGGTTCGGAAGTTAATTACGTATGCATGGAGTAGTGGTGGCTTCTATTATAATTACGCTGAAATCAATTACGTATGTATAGAACAACAGTGGCATCATTTTATATTCAAGATTCTTGACCAATGGAAGAGTGTGATGCCACTGTTTGTAGCTAGATGACAATTAATAATGAGTGCATGTACTAGTGTGAAAGAGAGTTGTAGACATCAAGGCATCCATTTTAGGTAAATAAAAAAGTGAACGAGGATGAACACTTTAATCAATGTTCACACTAAACATCAGTTTTGATGTCCTTTTCAAGATATTAAAAGACTAATTTTGTTCGATGTGCATGTCGGACCGTACATGTCCTAGATTGATGAGGATATCATTTGCTATTTCTACAATTTGATTAGGCTTGCTCCATGCTCTGTGTACATATAATTATTTATAATATAATTATTATAGTGTCACCGCTACTCCATGCACATAAAGCGGTTACAATTATAGTTACAACGCAACATCAATTGAGAAACGGGTAACTTAGATTATCTACCCGAGGGGTATATAAATATTGCTGAAATCTTCTTAAGTTTTTCATCAAAGCCTGATGTTCTAACAACCAAATGAAATGTACAAATTTAGCCGGTAGTCTGATATTCTAGATGGTACTCCATTGTCCAACTTCTTTTGTGATGACATCTTCATTTAGGAGGTTATAAGTAGATTGACAACTAAATTATCCAATAGTTGATTCATCACTACTGGATAATGTTGGATCTAGGGCTCTAGAGGGGGGTGAATAGAGCTTCAAAACTTGTACAAGAATAGTTAAACCTTGAAATTATATCAATTGAAACCAAAATCTAAAAGTGAATTTGAGGTCCTATCTAAACAAGCAAAGCAAGGATGAGAGAGATTGAAACAAACATTTAGACAAGGTGTTTAGAGTGGTTCCAATCTCCAAACTAGGAGACTGTCAGTCCACTACCTAGAGAGGTCAACCTCTAGGACTTTACAATCCATGTATACTTGTATTCCATTTTAAGACATACAAGAAAACCGCACTACATCCAAGAGCTTACCTATCTAAGATCTAGTCTTCTACCTCTCAATAGATCTTACACACTCTTGCTAGCAACTCGATTCCTTCTCCTAGGATATCTCCTCCTTGTAACAAGTCTTCAGTCTTGAGGATTTACCCATTAAGCTCCTTGGATCTTCTGCCTTGTCCTTCTCCTTCACTTGGACAAGATCTTCACACCTTCTTTAGCCTTGAAGAAGAACATCAACCTCTCATTCACTCGGAGAAGGTCACTTCAACCTTTTCTCTTTGGGAATGGGGATTTAGAAGAGGAAAGATGGATAGCTTTACAAGGCAACAATGAGGTAGCTCTCTTACAACATGCCTAACTCACTCATAATCATGAATTGCTTTGTAAATGAGAGAGAAAAAGGGGCTCAAAAGGGTTTAGCACACTCAACTATAGCAAGGACCAATGATAGCATGAATGAGAAACCTTAGAATAAACTCCAACAGGTCCTATTTATATTTGGGGGTGTTCCTATGAGTGTGGGATCACTTAAGAACGAAACATAGCAGTTTTGCAACTTACAACAGATCTATTTTCATTTCTAACAACTCTCCAATGGTTGGAAATAGTTTTTTTGCATTTTCAGTTAATGTATTTGGTCGAGTTTCAATTAAGGTAACTCGACCACGCCATTATCGGACAAAGTCAATTTTCAAACTATCGGTCGAGTTTTTCCAGTGGTAACTCAACCGATTAGCTAAAATTAACTTTGGTCAAAAAGTTGGTCGGTCGAGTTCTATGAGTGTACAACTCGATCGATCCAATCATTTCCAAAAATCCATCACTGATCGGCCCAGATTCAAACTCGGCAAATTAAGTTGTTGTGACAAAATTTTCAAAATGATTTTTAAGTGATCAAATGACGGAATTAAGTGTCTCTAATTTTTTTTCATCTTAGTTGCAAGTCATATCATCAATACAAATGATTACAAAAATATTCTAAGGAGTTTGGGATTGTTTTGTACAAAAGTGTATTTGCATTGCTTTTGACTTAAACTTGGACAAGCTAGGACTTAAGGGATTTGATCTTTTCAAGTACCTAATGCCTGAAATCAATCTCAAACAAATATATTAGATACATATGAATGGAGTGGTTAAGTTATTATCAAAATATGGACAATGTATAACTCTCAAGTCAACAGATACAAGAAGACCCAATATTCTCTCCACAATATTTATAGGAGGATAGTGATAGAGGAATGTTGCATCCTATGGATTATTTTCCATAACATTGATTACACCTTTAGGTATTCCACGTCATCGGGAACCTGAATTAAAATTCTGTACTTTATGTATCCATGTCCATGTACCCAAGGATCATACCACATAGAGAAAGACCACCAATTAGTAATAGACAACCAACTATTAGAGAGGGATAAAGAACATAGAGAAGATATCCTCCTCCAGAATGAAGTACAATGATACCATAATGCATGTTTGAATGATTTGTTTTTGTGAATAAGTCCTTGCACCCATAATTTATCAAATTTAGTAAGAAATTGTCAACTAGCCTTCATTAATAAGGCATGATTCAAATAATGCATATAAGAATTCTAAAACCTCCATCCTCCTTTATGGCAGTTATAGTTTTCCATGCAACCAAAGATAGTGGTTTTTGAGAAGTACCACATGTCCATGTAAAATGTCTGATGAGTTTGTCCAATCTAGTACATAGGTTAATTGGTATAATACTCATTTACATAGTACGGGTTGGAATTACACTTAAGATCATTGATTTCACCATGCTAACATGTCCAAAAAATCTTAAAGTATATGCTACCCAACTAGTTATACGAGACCATATATTCTCAAAGACCTCACTAATTTTATCCTTAGTTATTCTTCCATGCAAGATAGTTACCAAGGTAACAACCAAGATCTGTTACCTGCTTCATGTTAGCATAAGAGCAAATCAAATTTCTTATGGCTGTGTTTACTATTTTAGAGAAGAAAATAACATCTTTTCTATTGATATAGGTTGACCAGAAGCAACTTCAAATAATTGAAAATAGTGCATAATAGCTTGAATATTGGGCATTTTGGCTCAAGAAAACAATATGAGATCATCTGCAAAAAAACATGTTAGATTTGTAGACCTTGTTGAGATGGATTGATCGATTTCCAAGAGCCAGTAGAGACAATTTCAGTAATCAACTGACTCAGTTAGTAAGGCATAAAACAAATAAACAAGAAGATAATGAATCTCCCTGTCTGAGACATCTATTTTCTCTAAAACTAGCCACTTTATCTCCATTCCGTAGAAGACTTATCCGACCACCAGATAAAAAGTTCATGATATTATTTATAACTGAAGGAGGAATACCAACATGCTTAATAGTATCAAGAATGAAGGACCATGACATTCTATCATAGGATTTTGATAAATCAATCTTAATTGCCATCATAGGGGCTGAACGTGGATTCCTCATATTGTGAATAAGTTCTTGAACCAAAATTATATTGTCAATTATGCTCCGGCCAAGAACAAAGGCACTTTATACAAGATCTATCCAATCATACATATAAGGTTTATCCTTTCAATTATTATCTTTGAAACAAGAATTAAACCAACATTAGTCAAAGAGATCAAACACAATGGGCCACAATTTGAAATATTAGCACATTTAGGAAGAAGGATGACATTGGCATTTCGCATTGGAACTGATAATTGAAGTCCCAATAAGGTTGATCAGATAGTAGAAATTATAAAATGACTAATTGTAGACCAATTATGAAGTATGAATTCCTATTAATACCATCTTGGCTTAGATCCTTGTTGCAACCCATATTGTTAAGGGTGGTGAGAATCTCCAATTCAGTAGAGATTGATTTCACATAACAAAATCCTAAATTTGAGATCATCTCAAAAAGGATGGTAAACAATCCATGTTTGCCATAAAAGTAATGGATGTGTGTAATATATGTTGGTGAAATGAGTAAGAACCATAGGTTTAAAGCATTAGGATCACATATCCAAATAGTTTCAAAGTTTTGTAGTTGAATTATTTTATTTCTCATTCTTATGGATTTCAAAAAGGCATGACAAAAAGTTGTGTTTTGATCACACTTCTTCAGCCAATTAATGTGCATTTTTTGTCTAACATTCATTACTTCATCAACAAGAAGAGATTGATACTCACTTTGAAGTTCACTGCAACATTCATCTTTGTCAGATGAATAAGAATGAACTAAGGAAGCTTGTAAGATTTATAATTGTCTGAGAATAAAATGTTTGATTGTTGTGTTATACGTGTTTTTGATCTATCCCAACTTATAATGAGAGGCTTAACAACCTTCATAGACTAGGAAAAATCCCACTAAGAAAGCCAAACATTCTACATAAAGGATTTGAAAATGTATTATGATTCCATGAAGCTTTGACATTGAAAAAGTGTTGGTGATTATGTTGTCTTGTATTGTTGATGTATATAGGGTTATGATCTGAGAAGGTTCTAGGAAAATGCTTAAGAAAGTCCACATAACTAGATTGTACACACAGAGAATTTATGAGAACCCTATCTAGCCTTTCATGAAGAGTGCCTTTTCATAAGTGAATGGGAAACCAGAAAAACCCATACTAGTTAGATCAGCCTAAAGTATTGAATTTTGGAATGTTGATTCCTCATTATAGTTGAACTCACCTCCACCTTGCTTCTCAAAATCCAATAACATTGTATTAAAATTGCTAAAAAATACCAAAGTCTTATCTATCTGTAAGTGTATTCGAGGTAAATGCTTCCAGAAAGTAGTTCTAATAGTTGGGTTTGGATGAGCATAAATAATTATGAGATAGTACTTATCATTCACACAACAATGAAGCATTTTTTAGATAATTCCAATAAGCTGAATATTGCATATATACTCCTATCATAAGACCCATATTCCACATGAGAAACCTTACGCCTCCACATGATGCAAAGCCAAGTATCCAAGTTTGTTAATAACTTCATCATCCCTAGTTGTAGATATTTTAGGTTCAAGTATAGAAAACATAGGAGCACGTCGAGAGATTAATTTTTTAACATAATTAACAATATTATCATCACCAATACCACGACAATTCCAACATATAATTTTAATCATTAAGAAAACTAACATGTGGAAGCTCCATACTCCTAATCATCAACAAGATCATATGCTTATTTCTTTTCTTGGTTGTGTGTGTGATATGATGGCCGTTTCATTTTTTCACTTGAGCTCCTTGTCTCTCGGTCCATCTTTCTAGAGAAAAAAGGTGGTTGCACTAAAGGTGGATCATGTAATGATTCAGGAATGTCGAGCAAACTAATAGGTATTGTTGAAGGACAATGACCAATAATTTCATCAACCACAAGATCATCAGAAGAATGTGCAATATTTTTAGGCAATATTAACTTGATCATTAGATTCAACACAATCATTTTGATTATCATCAATAGTACTACTAGGATGATCAACACTATCTTCTTGAACTTCTAACTTCTCACATACATTACAATTTGTAGAAACAATATTAGTAGGGACATCTTTTCTCTTCTTAGTCTAGACTTAAGGTGGCATTTTCATAGTTAGTGGTTCTTCATGAGGTTGAGAAGAAACAACACATTCCATATTTTAGATATCATGTTTATCAACATTTATAAAGAAACATATTTGTTACCATCAGATAGAATAGTTATACCTTTTGGATTTGGTTTACTCCTTCTTTGAATAATCCTTATCGAATGAATGTTGCTGTTGGGTTTTATGGAGAAAACATGTGCGGCGGAAGCAAAAAAATCCACGCAACTCAAAACAGGATCTCGTCGACAACAGCATATTAGAAGGAGTGTTTGCGGGATATACCTTATTGCATAGCAAGTCCGGCGATGTCCCACTGTACAAAGGTGTGCAACGATGCTTGTCTACACGGACGGAACTTCTCTCCCATTCGCTATCGCAGGAAGATCCGACGGCACTCCTTTTGTGCGGTGATGTACGCCGCTCGTAACGCGCATGGATGGTCGTTGATGTCCTCCGAACGCAGGCGTCTCAGCGTCTGTGTCTCTAATTCGTCCACGCGGATGGACTGGAACTCCACGTCGCGATTCCTAAGCCGGCGGGAAGGAGTCATGTCTGTGTGGCGGTGTGCTAGCGACGCGTTGCTCTCCTTTCTCTCCTAAGGACGGTGATGGCTAGGGTTTACGTACGTGAGCGTAAACTGAAAAGCCTCTCCCAATATCTTATATAGATATCGACGGTCAACCTATTTTAAATAGGAGATGAAGGGAAGTAGGGTTTCCTAAACCCACCGGTAAATAGAAACATTGCGTTAATTAAAACATTCGTGGATTAATTAGAATATTCTGGAATTCATTAATTAACCATATAATCACATTAATTGATTAATTAATATCCGAGTCCATGCAATCACTTGGGATGGCTCTATGAGAATATATACCAACAGACTCTCACTTGCACTTGGATCCAGTCACTCCAATATTATTCTTATCCATTACATAAACATTTTAGTAATCAATGTGATTCGGAGCAATTCCAATCAAATCCACAATTATACTCCTATTCCAACACATCCTATGTGTGTGACCCGATAGGCTCCAAATTACGTTGGCAATGATATCCATAATCATATTATGATTTCACAAGAAATGATTGATATCTAGCAAGACTTCATTGCCACCCAAGTAATTGGAGAAGTTGGGGAACAACTTAACCTATCGTTCATGACTGGTGTTACAGTGATTGTATAGTTTCTTTGTCGCTGATATCCGGATTGAACTCGAGTCATGGAATTGTTATCCTTTTCAACGTTCAATCCATGTTCCTTGAACTAGAGAAGACTATCTGAGATATATGTAAGTTCAATATCATATATTGACTCACATCAGCATGGCCATGCATTTCTCAGTCTCGCTTATCAAGTGGCCGGAATATCAAACTCCCGTAGGAAGGACAAATTCCATCTACATCACTCACAGTCATCCCCATGTGTCACAGTGCCCCCAAGCACCATATTTATGGCAATCCTTATTCAGGACCACCGTGGATGATCTCAAAGTACATCGAACGGCATGTGACAAGTGTAGTGACTTCAGGTCTAAGAACTACAATCACCACCATCATTATGAGATGTGACTCTAACTACCAATCATGGTATCCATGTGTCACTCTCCAGATGGGTCTATCTGATACACTATTCTCTAACGAGTATCTATGTATTTGGTTTGATATCTCCATATCATGGATAATGAGATTCTTCCATCAACTAAAATACATTCTAATCTTATGTGTTATTGATGTCTATGGATATTTCCACAATAACAACCGATTAGGGACAAAATAAGAATACATACTCTTAGAATACATATGATCTCACTGTTCAGGTCATCAACCCGAAGACATATGTCACTCAGTATATTATTCTATAGACATCTATAAGTTTTATGGTCATCTCACAATATAAAACACAAACATATAGATTGAAAACTTGCCTTTATTGATATGATCAATGTAGAATTATAAATCGTTTACATAGTATCCCACTACAATCATCAAATGATAGTCTCTATGGGCATACATACCAACATATTTCCACTTGCACTTATACCCAATCACTCATGAATCTCAATCCAAGTGATCAAACATATTCGTCATGTTTCTGCTATGAAAGTGCTTTTGTGAGCGGGTCAGCCACATTGATTTCTGTAGGTACTCTACAAATCTTCACATCTCCTCGTTGTATGATCTCTCATATGATATGGAACCGTCGTAGAATATGTTTGGAACATTGGTGCGATCTTGGTTCTTTAGCCTGTGCAATTGCTCCTTTGTTGTCGCAAAACAACTCAATTTCATCACCAGCGCTTGGAACCACTCCAAGTTCAGAAATGAACTTCTTGATCCACACAGCTTCCTTTGCAGCATTAGATGCGACAATATATTCGGCCTCTGTTGTAGAATCTGCAACCGTCTCTTGCTTGGAACTCTTCCAGCTCACAACTCTGTTGTTCAGACAAAACACAAATCCAGATTGTGATATGTAGTAATCTTTGTCAGTTTGGAAGCTAGCATCGGTGTAACCCTTTACCATGAGCTCTTCCTCACCACCGTATACCAAGAATTGATCCTTAGTCCTTCTCAAGTACTTTAGGATGTTCTTTACGGCTGTCCAGTAACATTCACTTGGATCTGACTGATACCGGCTTGTCATGCTCAAAGCATACGACACATCAGGATGAGTACATAACATCGCGTACATGATAGATCCAATTGTTGATGCATATGGAATCTTACTCATGTGTGCCCGTTCATCACATGAACTAGGACATTGGGTTTTAGCGATCGTAACCCCATGGGACATGGGCAAGTTACCTATCTTAGAACCCTCCATGCTAAACCTCTTTAGCACCTTGTCAATGTATGTGCTCTGGCTTAGGCCTAGAAGCCTTCTAGATCTATCCCTATAGAACTTGATCCCTAGTATATAGGATGCTTCGTCTAAATCCTTCATAGAGAAGGTCTTCCCTAGCCAACCTTTTACTGTCTGAAGAGTAGGGATGTCATTTACCATCAATAGTATGGCATCCACATACAAGATGAGAAATATGATTGTGCTCCCACTAACCCTTTTATAAACACAAGGTTCATCTTCATTTTGACTAAAGCCAAACTTTTTGACTACTTCATCAAAACGTAGATTCTAGCTCCGAGATGCTTGCTTCAGTCCATAGATTGACCTTTGTAGCTTACAGACTTTATTGGCTTCCTTTGGATCGATAAAACCCTCAGGTTGTGTCATGTACACATCCTCGAGTAAATTCTCATTAAGGAATGTTGTTTTAACATCCATCTGCCAAATCTCATAGTCATGATAAGCTGTAATGGCAAACATGATCCTGATGGATTTAACCATGGCAAATGGTGAGAAGGTCTCGTCATAATCAAAACCTTGAATTTGACGGAATCCTTTCGCAACCAATCTACCTTTATATGTTTGAACATTTCCATCCATGTCAGTCTTCTTTTTAAAGACCCACTTGGACCCTATGGGTTTTACCCCTTCGGGTGGATCCACCAAGGTCCATACCTTATTGGTGTACATAGATTCCATCTCAGATCTCATGGCTTCGAGCCATTTCTCAGATTCTGGTCCCTTAGTAGCTTCTAGATAGGAAGTTGGCTCATCTGCTATGCCCAATTCATCACTATCTTGGGTCACGAGAAATCCAAATCTCTCAGGCTCAAGTCGTGTCCTACTAGACCTATGTGGTTCCTGTGTTACATTAACAATTTGTGAATCTTCATGTTCCTTATGTACCTCCTCAGGTTTTCTGCTTTCTTGTTGGTCTTGAAATTCTTCGAGCTCTACATTCCTCCCACTAATTCCTTTGGAAATAAATTCCTTTTCAAGAAATACAGTAGTCCTAGCAACAAACACTTTATTGTCAGTTGGTGTGTAGAAGTAGTATCCCCGAGTTTCCTTGGGGTATCCAACAAAATAGCATTTTTCTGATTTGGGTCCAAGATTTTCAAGAAATTGTTTCCTAACATAAGCTTCACATCCCCAAATCTTTAACATAGACATATTGGGACGATTTCCATTCCATATCTCATATGGTATCTTTTGAACCGGTTTGGAAGGTACACGGTTAAGTGTAAACGCTGCAGTTTCAAGAGCATATCCCCAGAACGATATTGGAAGTTCGGTTGAACTCATCATTGATCATACCATGTCTAATAATGTATGATTCCTTCTTTCTGACACACCATTATGGTGTGGTGTACCAGGTGGAGTCCATTGTGATACAATACCAAGGTCTCTCAGAAGGTCCTCAAACTCTTGCCTTAAGTATTCACCACCTCGATCTGAATGGAGTGCTATAATACTCTTACCAAGTTGCTTCTCTACTTCATTCATGAAAGTCTTGAACATTTCAAGAGTTTCTGACTTTTTTTTCATAAGATATACATAGTCATACCTACTGAGGTCATCAATGAAGGTAATGAAGTATTGATAGCCTCCTCTAGCATTTGATCTAAAAGGTCCACATACATCAGTATGTATGAGTCCTAGCAAATCACTGGCTCTCTCACTGTGTCCAGTGAAAGGAGTCTTGGTCATCTTCCCTAATAAACATGCCTCACATGTCTCTAATGATTCAAAATCAAAAGAGTCTAGATAACCATCCTTATGGAGTCTAGATATGCGCTTCTCGTTTATGTGTCCAAGACGACAATGCCATAAGAATGTTTTGTTTGAGTTGTCAAGTTTTAACCTCTTAGTATTTACGTTGTATATTCTAGTCTCAAGTTCTAACAAGTAGATATCATAAGACATAGGGGCATTGCCATAAAAGATCTCGTCTTTAGATATAGAAATAATTCCATTCTTAATGTGAAATTCAAATCCACTCATATCCATACAAGATACAGAAATAATATTTCTATTAATGGAAGGTACATAATAGAAATTCTCTAATTCTATTACAAGGCCCGTAGGCAAAGATAAACTAATAACTCCAACTGCGATGGCCGAAACTCTTGCTCCATTAGCAACCCGCAGCTCTACTTGGCCCTTTCGTAAAGGCTTACTTCTTATCAGATCCTGCATATTAGAACATATGTGAGATCCACATCCGGTATCTAGTACCCATGATGAAGAAGTATTTAAGTTTATCTCAATAACGTATATACCTGAAGTGGAGATCTCTATCCCCTGCTTCTTCTTCCTCAGTTCCTCTAGGTAGAGAGGACAATTTCTATTCCAATGTCTAGTCTGGTGACAATGGTGACAACTGCCTTCTTTGGAGATCCCACCTTTAGCTTTGAGTGCGGATGACTTTGTCTTCTGCCAGACTTTAGAACTTTTCTTAGCCTTGCCTTTTCCTTTTGACTTTCCCTTTGTCTTGTTGATCATCATCACAGACTTGGGCTTGTCTTTCTTCATCTGTGCTTCAGTTGTCCTTAACATGCCCAACAATTCTGACAACGGCTTGTTAAAATTGTTCATGTTGTAGTTCATGACAAAATGACTATATGATTCAGGAAACGATTGTAGAATCACATCAGTGGCCAACTCTTGACCTAGGGGAAATCCCAGCTTGGATAGGCTTTCCACGTACCCAATTAAAGTAAGTATATGGGTTCCAACTGAGTCTCCCTCTTTCATCTTGCTTTTGAACAAAGCCTTTGAGACATCATATCTCTCTTGTCTTGCTTGATGTTGATACATGTTCTTGAGATGTGTTACCATCTCTATGACATTCATATTCTCATGCTACTCTTGCAACTCATAGTTCATTGAGCACAACATCAGGCACTTGACATCCACGACATCATCAAGGTGCTTCTTGTAAGCATCCTTTTCATCCTTGGGCGCATTTACAGCGGGTTCCGCTGGTTCTGGTGTTTCAAGGACATAGAGCTTACGCTCATGTTTGAGAACAATTCTCAGCGTCCTAAACCAGTTTTGAAAGTTGGTTCCGGTAAGTTTGTCCTTCTCAAGGACCGATCACAATGAGAAAGTGTGAGTGTTGTTTGCCATTTGATTGCTACAAAAGAAAAATTTGCATTTAGTCCAAAACATTTTGACTTTTAAAGATTTGATAAATGAGATTAATTAGGCCTTTAATTAATTACGCTCCAACTATTTTATTCAAATTGATAGCCCTCACTATCAACTCGGAAGATCGCAACGCACAACCTTCTAGTGAGCCAAGACCCTAGTGAGCCAAGACCCAAAATAATTGGATCAATGCCCAACCAACGCCGGCGTCAAAGACCAAATACTAAGGTAGGCAACTCTTGCCAATTGCATCATATGCAACTCTTGGATAGATGATCATGCACAACTCCTTTCCATGATGCATCTGTTTGCCTCTAGGTACTTGATCCTATCAAGGTTCCCTAGTTAAGTCCAACCCATAAGCCAACGCGATGAGTGTGCACCCTACGGAGGCAGACCCACACACCCACCATCACACTTCCACGAGATAGACAGTGTACCACACGGAGGCGTGCCCACACATAGTCGATCAAGCTTTTCATGTGTGTTGCTTTATTGAAGGCAACTAAAACTTAATATTATTAATTGAGGGGTTTTATTAATACATATACATATCCAAACACCACATACTTATAGTATGTATCATATGCTACTATATTCACAACCACAAACGATAGACATGGAATCACAAACACAAATACATCGGTTATGGCCATACTATTGTAATCTTTTGGAGCAACAAAGGATTACGGTCCACCTATGGTCTTATGCATCTCATGCAACACCTGTGAATAAACCTATAAGCCTGTAATGATCAACATTACAATGAACAACTACATGGATGCTTCGTGAGGTTGGAACTTCAAGTTGCTTCTTGGAATTGGATCTTCTTGTTGCTTCTCCATGGACGCTCTTTGGAGTTGGATCTTCAGGTTGCTTCTTAGAATTAGATCTTCATGGTGCTTCTCCATGGACACTCCTTGGAGTTGGATCTTCAAGTGGCCTCCTTACATCAAGTTTACAAAGACTAAAACTAATCATATCTCTATTACATCATATGAGTACAAATATGGGTCGATCTCAGGCAGTTGAATGAATGTAGGCTAACCAACGTGTTAAGGGACCTGCAGTGACAGTGTGGTTCAGAGCTCAGAACTGCATTTATTGTGCATTTTCTTATTTTTAATTCAACGGATTGAGTTCAGATGACCAAAAGATTTATCTCTACGAGTAGTAGATGAGGAGGTGTAGGAAGGAAAATTTAATTGCTTGTATATCAAATACTGTTGGGAATAAGTTGTTATAGATTCTAAATTTAGTCGGAGATCAAAGTCCGAATTGCTCGATAGCTCCCCTTGTAATTCAACTAGTCATTCATTGGATAAGTATCCACTCGGAAGTAACAAGTAACCACATCATGCACACACAGACAAGAGTTGTCGTCAAAGTTGAACAAAAACAAGCAAACAGTTGCATTCCCACAACTAGTTCTCGACAAGACAGCGTAATATCTTATTGTCTTCAGCCCCCTGCCACCATACATCATGCAGGTCTAGCTCGGGAATTATTCACGATTCTTACCTATCATGACAACGATTTTGATGGATGGGCTTATGGCAAGCTTGCTGGTCAGAGTGCCCCGAGGAACATGAACTCCTCTTTCTCGGAGCCTATTATATGAGCAGCTCGCTTTAACCCGGTGCCTAAAGCCATATTGCTCTAACTTCAGATAGTATCACAGTCCTTGTCTCCACTTTTGACCTGTCTCAATTATTGGTACCCTTGGAACTGCTATTCGTACTCACCTATTGACGCCCAGGTTCTTGAAGACCAAGACAGAGGAAAAGGCCAGCATGTTTCCACAGCCTAGAAATCAGGAAAGGAGCGGCTCCATGTCATCAGCATGGGACATTTAATTCTATTCTAACGAATGCTGTCCTGACCCTCGGCGGTTAATTTGATTGGCGAGGATTGTTGTCAGAAGTTTCAATTTGTTGAATCAAACCTTTATTCTATTATTCCACGCTGCAATGTTCTTGGGGATCAAGAAACCAGGAAGCAGCAATGTGGGGATCTTCTATTATTCCACTCGGTAGTTGGCTGGCTGATTCATTGATGTGGAAAGCAGCAATGTTCTTTGTAAATTGACTCCTCCCTGCGCCAATGCCGTCACCCATGACGCTGAGTGCGGGGAATCACGGTCCCTTTGCTGTTCGGTACGATGAATGGCCACCATGTACACATACTATTGTCTGTGAAACTCACGCAAAGAGACGAAATTAACCTCGTCGTGCCAACAACCAATGTGTTGGGCCACTTTTCTTCCGCTGCGGATTGGATTTATAGATCCCTGCTGTCATTCAGCCGCAAAGAACAGAACAGCCGTTTTTTTTTTGTTAAATTGGGAGGAAAGAAAGCAGCCGCTGCTGCGGGTGTTCGTGACGTGAGAAAAAGCAATGAAGAGGAGAAACAATGGTAAGGGAAAAGGAAAAGAAAATATAGTTGTCAAGGTTTTCGGATTGTTTTCGTCGGATTATTTATTGTTGTGCAGTAGAAGAGGGTATCTCTTTTGAGAAGTTGGTGTTGTAAGGTTGTAGAGATCTTTTCATACGTTGGTATTTTTGTATCTTCTTTTGGTTATATTGTCTTGGATTTGGGGTTAAAACCGAGAAGCACATTGTATATTTATTTCAGAGTAGATCTATTCGTCGGTTGGCTCCTTGTTTTCTTCCTAATATTCTATGACGGTTTTCCACGTCAAATTCTAGTGTATTTTGTATTTGTTTGCAGTTTTATTCTTGGATTTACACAGTCGTCGGTTCCACTATAGTTATTCTTCGTTGCATATCCAGTTATTGTATCACAATCTACATTCATATTTTCCAACATATGTTATCAGAACATAAGGTGCAGATACAGACCTAGGTGGGAAAGGATGATGATGCAATGCTGATAAAGTTGTCGAACACAACTTGGTAAATTTCGAAATCCAAGATAGATGATATATTGTGTTTTAAGGATGTGTATGATCTCATAGAGGGACAAAAGCCAAGAAATGTGTCTGCGGCAGATTGGATCATATTAAATAGAAATACTATGGGAACATTGGGAAAAAGGCTTGATAATTCTATGTTTCATCACGTCTCGAAGGAGCTCCAAGAATATGTGAGAAAATCTCACAAAAACAGTTTTGAGAGGAAGACTGCGACAAATAAAACTTTCTTAATTAGGAAGTTGGCAAATTTGAAGTACGAGAATGGTATTACCGAGCACATAAATGAATTCTGAACCCTTAATTATAAATCAATTGTGGTCTATGAACAAAGTTCTTGATGATGAATTTCAGACGCTACTTTTTGTGGGATCATTACCTCACAGTTGGGAGACGCTTGTAGTGATGGAAAGTGGTTTAGCACAAGAAGGAAAGTTAACACTTGATCGGGTGAAGAGTAGTCTAATAAATGAAGAGACTCAACGACGGGCGTTAGGCGATAGAAGTTCAGAGTTGCACATCATAGAGAGCAAGAGTAATGATAGAGAAAAGATTTTGGTAGATCTAAAAGTCACAATGGGTCCTAGGACTGCGGGAGTCTCATAGTAGATCCAAATCAAAGAGTATAGGGTTCTTCCATTGCGGCAAGTCGGGTTATTTAACAAAAGATAACAATGTGTGGAAAAATAAACATTACTTTAAAGCTAAAGATAAGAAGGATGATGATAAGAATATTGTAGTTTCAATGGAAAGAACAATAATGATGACGATGGTGATGATGATGATGTGGTCTTGACAGTTTAGGAGCAGTGTTTGCATGTGGAAGAGGATGATTCTGATTGGGTGGTGGATATTGTAGCTTATACCACATGTCACTCAGTAAGGAGTTCTTCACTACAAACAGGAAGGGAAACGTCAGTAGAGTGAATATGGGAAATACCATATTATCTAGAATCGTCTGAATTGGAGACAGATATGTTCAGTAGGTTTTGATTGCACACTCAAGGATGTTCCTTGTGTTGTAGATTTGTAGCTGAGTTGATATCTCATTTTTTTATAGAGAAGGTTATCATCTGGAGTATGACGGTGGAAAATGTAAGATTATTAAGGGCTTTGTGGTTTTTGTATATGGTAAACTATGTTGCATATTGTCCAACACCCAATTGAAAGTGCTGAAAGGTGTCATAAATGCAATTTAGGATCATCAGGAACGTCTATGGCACATACCATTGGCAAAATAAGTGAGAAGCACTTGCAAATTCTGTCGAAGAAGAATTTGATTCCTAGTGGAAAGCACACTAGACTCAGTTTATGTAATTCATGTCATACAGGAAGGCATTGATGGCTCTCTTTCAATAATAGGTCAAAAGTGAAGTAAAATATTTTTTGGTTGGTTCATTCAAGTGTCTGCAATCTGCTTGAGGTGGATTTAATGGGTGGCAATAGGTACTTTGTCACATTCATTAATGATGCATCAGGAAGGTGTGGTCTACATGTTAAAGATCAAGGATCAACTTTTTAGTGTTTCCTCAAATTTCTTTCCATAGTGGAGCGGGTGATAGAGGAAAATTTGAAGTGTTTCTTCACAGACAATGGGGGAGAGTACATCTCTATGGAGTTCAAAGATTATTGTGCATGACTTTTCATACAACATGAGAGGACAGAGCCCAACATAGCACAAAACAATGGTACAACTAAAAGTATGAGTTGTGCCATAGTGGAGAAAGTCAAAAGCATGTTGACCACTACTCAACTGCCAAAGACATTTCAAGGGTAGGCATATTGTTTGTTGTTTGATTAATCAATCTCCATTAGCTTGTTTGGGGTTTTAGATACCTAAGAATTTATGGACAAGCAAGAATGTGTCCCATACTCATATGTGGTATTTAGGTGCAAGGCATATACACATATTCTAAAAGAAAATTGACAAAAGTTGAAAGATAAAATGGTGCCATGTATTTTTCTTAGCTATGGAGATCAATAATTTTGCTATAGGTTATGGGATCTAGAGAAAAAGACCATGAGCAGACACAGAGATGTGACACTCTTTGAGAGCCAAAAAGTGACAGAGCCTACGATCGATGATGCAGAAACTATGAGATCAGGTGATAATTCTTCAGACGATGAATATGAGGATGTTTAGCTTCTTCACAGGTGTAGTCTTCAAGTGATGAAGAAGACTAGCATGATCACGTTGAGCATCACATTGGTAGCACATCGGATGATTATTTCCAAATATAAAATTGAATGATTCAGATTCACAATTAGAGACTTTTAGACAATGGGATAGAGCTCTCATCCTTCATCTAAATATCATGCATCTGAGTATATAATGCTTATTGTTGGGGTGGAGTCAGAGACTATTTAGGAGGCACAAACTCATTAAGATAGAGCACAATGGCATCAGGTGATACATGAGGAGATGATTTTTTAAGAAGAATGATACCTATGAGCTTATGTTGCTTCTTAAGGGCCGGAGAGCACCAAAGAACAAGTGGCTATAGGATGAAGAATATGATATAGGAAGGGACATTAGATACAAATTCAGGATAGTTGTCAAGGCCTAAGTCAAAGACAAGCAGTGAATTTTGACGAGATATTTTCTCCTATTGTGAAGATGATTTTGATATGATTGGTTTTAGGCTTGGTTGCTAGCCTAGATTTGGAGCTTGAGAAGATGGATGTGAAGACAACATTCCTTCATGGTGACCTATCAGAGGAGATTTACATTTAGCATCCAAAAGGATTCCAGGTTAAGGGGAAAGAGCACTTAGTCTGCATATTGAAGAAGAGTTTGTATGGGTTGAAATAGGCTCCCAGATAGTGGTAACAGAAGTTTGATTATTTTATGAGGATTTACAAGTAATAAGAGACAAGTGCATATTCATGTCTTTACATTAGATGTTTCATAATGATAAGTTTATTTTTCTACTCTATATGGATGACATGTTGAGAGTGGGACATGATGTCACTTTAATCAAAAAATTGATGATTAACTTTTCCAAAGCCTTTGATATGAAGAATTTGGAACCAACATAGTAGATTTTGATAATGCAAATCATGCATGGTAGGAATCTACGCATGTTGCAGTTGTAAACACATAGATATATCAAATGAATTTTCGAGTAGTTCAACATGAACAAATCCTAAGTCATGAGCACTCCACTATCAGGTCATTCCAAGTTATGTAAGAAGCCATTCCCATCTACTGGTGAGGAGAAGGAAGAGATGTCCAGTATCCCCAATTCTATTGTAGGGAGTTTGATATACATAATGGTGTGTACTCATATTAATTTTCTTAAGCAATTGGTATTGAGAGACAGCTTCTCTCAAACTTTAGTAGAGATCATTGGAAAGAAATCAAGTAGATCCTCAGATATTACAAGGCACTAGAAGCACGTCTTTGACGTTTGGTGATTTTGAACCAGCTTTGAAAGTCTTTATTGATGTAGACATGGTAGGTGACATTAATCACATAAATTCTACTTCTAGGTATGTTTTTACTTTTGTAGAGGGAGCCATATCTTGGCAGTCCAAGTTGCAAAAGTATGTTGCACTTTATATGACATAGGAAGATACATTGCAGTAGAAAAAGCAAGAAAAGAAATACTATGCATTGTGAGATTTTTGGGGGAGTAGGGCATGAGTCATGTTGATACGATACTTTCTAAGACATTCAGAGTGATATTTATTTGAGCAAGGGTAGAATGCATAATGTATGGACAAATTACATTTATGTGAGATATCATTGGCTTCATGATGTGATTGACAAGAAGTTTTTAGCACTAAAGAAGATCCATATTGAGAAGAATGCTTCTGATATGATGACCAAGGTGGTGACACAGGACAAGCAAGAGCTCTATAAAGAGCTCAAGAGCATACATCCGTAGTGATGACTCTGAAATGATAGATTTCCTTTTGAGATGGAAGAGGAGATTGTTGGCCCACTTTGTGACTAGTCCAAATAGGGCCAAATCCCATTAAGGTTTTTGCTTCTTGTGCGGATGGGATTATAAATCCATGTGGTAAGTAGCCACAAAGAACAAAACACTCATTTTTATTTAAAATGGAAGGAAAGAAAGAAACATATGGTGGTGTTTGTGACCGGACAAAAAGCAAGGAAGAGGAGGTCAACGGAAGGCAAGGGAAGAAGAAAGTAAGTGGGGAAAGGTTGCCAAGGTTTCCAGATTGTCTTATTTGGGCCATCTACTGTTCTACACTTAGTGGAAGAGGGTGTCTTCTTAGAATCTAGTACGCTAGAAATGTAGTGATCTCTCCATACATTGGCATTTTTTGTCTCTCCTTCTACTTGTGTTATCTTAGATGTCAAAACTTGATAAGGACATTGTATCTTTTCTACATAGTATATTTTCACATTGGTTAGCCCCGTTGTTTTTCCCTCATACTCTACGAGGGTTTTCCACGTAAAAGTCTAATGCTCTCTCCATCTGCTTGCAATTCTATTATTAGTTTTACATGCTCATCGATAATGCTTCCACAATAGTTATTCTTTGTCGTATGTTTGGTTATCGTATTACAATATACATGAATATTCACCAACACAGTGTTCCATCTTTTGTGCACTAGGTTGGGATTGAGTTGAGGGGCATGAGTGTGGGAAGTTTTTTATTTTTTCTTCGCTCTGATCTACTCTCCCAATTCATGGCATGCATCATCTATTTCTGGATCATAATGATTACTTCATATAGTCCAACTATCTCACGCCAGTTGACATTTGTGTTGTATTGCTTCATCCACCAGCACTCATTTTGAATCATAGTCAAACCTCATTGTCAGAGAGAAACTTATTGGATGATATTGCCACGTCCATTGTCACGCAAAGTGAGATTACTCAAAATAAAATGGGAAACTAATACTACATCTAGGATTACCATAAAATAGGGTAAATTAAAATTGTTTCCATATTTTCATAAAAGATGAAACATATCACATTTGGGTCCGCATGAGGCCACCTGTATTACATGTCATTGTTCACTTGGCCAACTTTCCACAACTTGTTACATATGATAACATGTTCACATAAATACAAGCCATATATGTAAAACCATGGCCTATTGCCAAAACTTGCGTCGATATACAACGTCTGCAAAACACACCCAATGACCTGAGAGTACAAGGACGACACATAGGACTCTACTACCAAGACTAGCAGCATATCCAATCTTTAACAGCTACTGCTCCTCTTGTGCTCAGCCTTGGCAGCACGATTTCTACCTCATCATGCATGACCATCTAAAAGCTGTGGAAACCCACGGGGTGAGACCAATGTCCTAGCAAGAGATATAAATCTCTGCCACAGCTATTATTAACACAAATAAGCTAAATTAGAATAGAAAATTTAATAATCAAGTTGAGCAGATTCAGCTAAATGATGTGAATAAAGTAATTAACATTATTTAAGCAAATTAGGCATCTACAACCGAATAGTAGAACATCTTATATCTTAAGAAGGAATATGAAGAACATGTATAACAGTTGATTTCTCTTACCGCATTATAAATCAACTAATTAGTACAAGAGATGAGGCAAAGGGTCATCCAATGTGAGTCATGTTTGACCCTAAGCAATATACTACATGACTGTGTTACGTCTTTTATTATCATGTCCTGAGGAGATGAGGTATACCACTCATGCTCCAACTGACCACTACTAAGTCTAAATCTGTGCCATACAAGATATAGGAGGATTCGGACTCCTATGATCTCCCACACCCTCGGTCAGTCTGTGTCCTTAGAAATGACATATAAAGTCCAACTACAAAACAACTTAGTCTGTTATGGTATATAGGCACATCACTAGTGAAAATTGAGTTATGATCACAACCACACTCTTGCCGAGGTATGATGTAGCCATCATCAAAACTTATCATATACATGTATTGAATCACATCACTTAAGATGTGGCCTCGACTGTTCTTCTGTCAGGTATGACCGTAGCCAATCATGTGAAATGTATATACTCAATAGTATACGACTCTGAGCTTCCACTAAGGGAGAGCATGTTTCACCATCCAACAAGTAATGGCATTGTAGATGGATTTATGGCACAGGGAAGCTACATGATTATAGTTTCACTTGATTAGTTAAGCCAATTAAATATCTTTTAGCATCAATCAAATTACAACATACAAACCTTAAACAAATTCTATAAAGTTAAGGGTATGTTACAACTCTAGAAGATATAAAATGTATGAAGTAAAGCTTGTCACATCATCACATGATATCACTACCATATAAGTCCATCAACATCATCACATCACTAGGGGATTTCAATCCCTCATCTCATTACTAGAGTATATCACCTCTCATTAGGCATTGAGCCTCTTCTAGGTCATAAAACCCAAACCACATAATTTCTGCATAATCATCATTATCTCATCAAGCCTCATAAAGGCTCATAATCATTACCTTGTGTATCATACCAAATGTATCATAGAATCCACAAGCCAAGATAGTTATTCAACTTGCAACATTCAAGTTACACAAATAGGAGAGAGAAACAATGCATCATCATGACATACTATCACTTTGCACAAGGTAGGCAACTATATCATAGTCTCATATTAGGGTTAGGGCTTCAACAACATATCCGATAAGGGTTTCCAAGACAACATATAGCATCAACCCAAATATGAATACCTCCCACATTCCTGGAGTACCTTTCAGTCCACCATTATCATTACAACACATAGGAACCATATGTCCATGGTTTTCCATTGGTCGAAGAAAGCATTAGATCACACCACTATCCAGTTAAAAAGGACATGACCTTATGGTCGAAGATCATCCTCAAAGGAAACAACTGAAGATCACTCCATCACACCAATGGTCGAAGATAACCAAACAATGAGACTAAAGAGAACACTACACATCATTGGTTGAATGGAAATTCCTTAGGTCAAAGGGAAATCAAGTCAAAGGCAATTAGATCGAAGATCATATTAGTGACCAAGAACATCACACCCATTCTCATCGACCAAAGATAAAGGTAAGTCAAACGACCAGACAAGGAAACCATTTCAACGACCCTCAAGCTTCACCAACCTTCAACAACTTGGAACATAGCATAAAGAACATATTAGACAGGAAAACCAGTATCAAAGCATGATGAAAATAGGTGGTTATCATCATGAAAACTAAAACTTCAAGAAGAGAAGAATGTTAACGAATTAAGCATCACATAAGATCAGCATGAAAACCATGAGATGATAGATGGAGACCCAAGATTCAAGCACACGTAAACAGAACCAAACTTCTCCTCATGCAAGATAACTGAACCAAGAACCAAGACAACAAAACCAAGGTTGAGTGCATGCAAGATCATCAAAATCTCCATCACTTAGATTTTGGGCATATGAATTGGGGTTTAGGTAAAGGAACATACACATGCAAGATGATTATAGGAGCACAAACCTTAAACAAGATACCATTGTCAACAACATGTAATCACATTTTAGGATTAGTTTTTTCATGTAGAATTAAAATGTGATAATAGTAGGGAAAAGAGTTATATAAACTGCCTTAGATTATGGTGCAACCACCTCCAAGCAAGAAGCTCCAAAAGTAGGAGAGAAACCTATCTTTGATCTCCACCATGACCAACCAAGTTATCACCTCAAAAGAGAAGAAGAACCCAAGATTAAAGGGTAAGAAGTGGAACCCAAAACTTCTAGGCCAAAAACGAAAGGAAGAAGGAGAAGATCTTCATACCACCTAGGTACCACCATGGAAAACCATGGATTTGACCTCTATGCAGAGGAGTTTCTCAAATGTCCATCATGGATAACCATGGGTTTGGCCAAGATAAGAGAACGAGGTAGGGTTTTACAAAGAAAAGAGATCAAGAAGATGGATCACTTACCAAGGATCAAAGGTCACGAACAAAGCAACAAGAGATGATGCTTCAACTCAAGATCACCACATGCAAGATGATCAGACACCAAAACTCCTCTTCACCACCAAGCTCCAAGGGCTGATATTCAAGCAAGCAGAGAAAGAGAAGATGCAAAAGATAGGGTATATATGCCCAAAGCTGGAGAGAGATGAAAAGGGTTAGGTGTCATGCACATAAGTGCCACGTGTACTCTAAAGAACCATCATGCATCTACTAAAACCATGCATCCAAGATAAATGATGAAAACCAAAGAAAATCAACAACCTCACTTGGTCCTAGATGAGCATTGATCAAAGGAAACATGGTCAAGGCTCATGGTCGAAGGCTTTCAAGTGACCAAACCAAACCCTAAGTCATCTTCGACCCAAAAAGGGAGTTCCATCCTTCTTCAACCAAAGGGAACTTTACCACACACCCCAACCACCTTAGACGTCAAGAAACATGAAGAATGGTCACTGAAAGACCAAGATCATATTCAGTCAACATAAGGTCAGGATCAACATAGGGCATCTAAGCAAACCCAAGAAACAACACTCAACATGTCACCACTTCTCTCCTCATCAAACCAAGATACAACAAGGTGCCCAAAAGCACCATTCTCTCTTTCAAGATGCTAAAACACAAAAGTCACATCCAATATGTGACAAATTGCAAGATAATCCCTCAACATGGGTAAATCACAACTTGGTCCAAAACAAGCATACATGTAACAGAACTAGGTTAAACATCATCCAAATAGGACCAAATTGAAAACATAACGATGTCATATGTTATTAAAACTCATCACATAAGATTAGATTAAGGTTAAAGAATCTTATCAAGAAAAGCAAGCACAATCAAGCACTAAGCTAGGTTAGGGGTCTTACAACCATAAACACCTAACAAGGATTTCACCGCTGAAATCCTACATGAAAAGAGATGGGTACTTCCTACACATCTCATTCTCAAGCTCCCATGTGGATTCCTCTACACCATAGTGATGCCATAAAACCTTAACCAAAATGATATCCTTCTTCTTCAACTTCTTGATCCTCCTATCAAGGATCAACACAGGACCTTCCAAATAAGACACGTCCTCATTCAACTCGACCTCCACAAGCTGTAAAACTTGCTCAATGTCAGGGTGACACTTCCTCAACATGCTAACATGAAACATCAGATGCAACCTATGCAACTCAAGTGGAAAATCCAACTTATACGCCACTTTCCCAACACGTGCCACCACAGGGTAAGGTCCCATATACCTAGGAGCCAACTTACCCTTTCTCCCAAACCTTAATATGCCTTTCTAAGGAGAGACTTTGAGTTACACATTGTCTCCCATTTAGAACTCCAAAGGCCTATGACAATTATCAGCGTATGATTTCTTCTTATCCTAGGCTGCTTTCAACTATTGTTGTATCGTCTTGATCTTCTCTGTTGTCTGTTGCACAAGCTCAAGACCCAATAGCTGATATTCACCGGTCTCAAACCAACACAACAGAGATCTGCAATGCCTCCCAGACAAGCCTCGTACAGTGCCATATTGATACTTATCTAATAGCTATTATTGTAGGCAAACTCTATCAAACTGAGATGTACATTCCAACTACCCAAAAACTACAAAACACAGGCTCTTAACAGATCTTCCAAAGTCTGCATAGTCATCTCAGACTGTCCATCTATATATGGATGAAACATTGTGCTGAACTTTAACTGTGAACCAATGGTTGTATGCAGACACTCCCAAAAGCGACTAGGTAAACTGAGGACCTCTTTTTGACACAATGGTTACTGAGATACCATGTAAGTAAACTATATCATCAACATAGAACTGTGCCAACTTCTCAGTTGTATATGTTGACTTCACAAGAAGGAAGTGTGTTGACTTAGTCAACATGTCAACCATCACCAAATGGAATCATGACCATTGGTTGTCCTAGGAAGTCCAACCACAAATTCCATCGTGATATGATCCCATTTCCACTGTGGTATAGGAAACAATTGTAAAGTCCCTATAGGTTTCTAATGCTCCACATTAACCTGCTAACACACTGCGCACTTTGTCACAAACTCTGCTACATCTTGCTTCAAACTAGGCCACCAATACAAATCTTTCAGATTGTGATAAGTCTTGGTGCTACTTGGGTGCATGGTGTACATCAAAGAGTGATCCTCTTCCAGAACTGACTTCCTCATATTATCAACATCAGGAACCACTTCTCTACCATGGTAACATACTGTCCCATTTTTTGACTCATGGAAATCATGCTTCTCACTGCCAAACTCTATAGGATCTGCTAAATCATAGTATCATCATGATGTGCATCTCAAATTTACTGTCTCAACATAGGCTTAACCAGTAACTAGGCCATCAGTCATGCTAACAAGGACACCTCTATCTTCACATTCATCTAACGCTAGGAGACCAACATGTCTATCCTATGGCACACCAAAGAGCACAATGTGCCTTATCCACAGATGATGACAAAGAATACTTCCTGCTATAAGCATCTATCACCACGTTCTCCTTCCCTAGATGGTAGTCTATGGTGCAATCATAATCTTTGATCAGCTCCATCTAGCACCTTTGTCGCATATTCAACTCCTATTGTAAAAGATGTACTTAAGGTTCATGTGGTCATTGAAGATCTAACACTTCTCATCATAAAGGTAGTTTCTTCATATCTCCAAGGAATGGACCACTACTTCTAACTATAGATCATGCGTAGGGTATCTCTCCTCATGTTTCTTCAGTTGTCACAAAGAAAAAGAAATCATGTTCTTATATCACATCAACATGCAACCCAAACCATTCCTTAATGCATCACAAAAGATTATATAACCTTTACCTTGCTCTGGAAACACTAGAACTGGTGCACTGGTCAGCTTCTCCTTCAACAACTGAAAAGAAAGATGACACCTGTCATCCCAGACAAACAACACGCCTTTCCTTGTCAGCTTCATTAGGGGTAATGCCACTGCACTAAAGTTCTTGATGAACCTTCTATAATAGCCTGCCAACCCAAGGAAACTACAAACCTCTGTCAGTGTCTTCAGATGCTCCCACTCTAATACAGACTACACCTTCTTGGGATCCACACACACACCTTCATCATATATCACGTGCCCCAGAAAAGACACATCCTTTAGCCAAAAATCACACTTGTTGAACTTAGCGTATAGTTGATGTTGTCTCAATGAGGTCAATGCCTATCATAGGTGTTGCTCATGTTGTTGGCTATCTCTAGATTATATCAATATGTCATCTATGAACACCACTACAAACTGGTCAAGGTAAGGTATGAACACTTTGTTCATCAAGTCCATGAATGTTGTCCGTGCATTGGTTAGCCCAAACGACATAACCACAAACTCGTAGTGACCATACTGAGTCCTAAAAGTTGACTTGGGTATGTTGTCTGCCTTGATATGCAACTAATGAAATCCTAACCTCAGGTCTATCTTTGAGAACACTACAGCATCCCTCAACTGATCAAAAAGATCATCTACCCTTGGAAAAGGATACTTGTTCTTGATCGTCACCTTGTTCAACTATTGATAGTCGATGCACAACCTCATGGATCTATCTTTATTCTTCACAAATAGCACTGGAGCACCCTAAGGGATGTGCTCAGTTTGATAAACCCTTCTCTATCAGCTCTTGTAACTACTTCTTCAACTCTTACATCTCAGTTGGTGCCATCTTATACGATGTTTGTGCTATCAGTTGTGTACCAAGAACCAGATTGATCTCAAAATCAATCTCTCCAGAAGGGGGAACTCCTAGAAACTCATCAAGGAACATGTCTGCAAACACACAAACAATGGGCACTTCCTGAATACTAGGACTCCTCACCTTAGTATCTATCACATATTCTAAAAATGCTTCACAATATGTCTCATCATTTTCTCTATTGTCAAAGATGAAACCAGACACGTCAGAAGAATCTTCCTATCTCCTAGAAATATCCATAAAACATCTCCATTATGACAGGTTGCCACCTTGGCACTATAGTGCAACACCACCCGGTAGTTCTCCAAAGTATCCATTCTAAGGATCACATCGAATCCATGCATGTTAAGTGTTATAAGATCCACTTGAATGTTGCGTCCTGAGAAAGAAAGAACTTAGGAAGGAAACACCTCCCACAATTGGTTGGAACCAACCAAAGGGGTTTCTAAGTGAAGACTATCACATCTACGACTAACAGGAAAAGAACATCTAGCGATAATTTCTCTAGTTATAAAAGAGTGTGTCGCACCTGGGCCAACTAAAATAGATATAAAGTAGGAAGAAGGCAAATCAGAATGAAATAGCTCCATCTAACCTATCACAACCCTTGGGTTGACTACTCCTTATAGCTAACTCATGGCATAGAATTGAGTCATTATTTGTTGTCGCCCTTTCCCTCTGCTGGCTTGCCTAGACGAATCAGCTTGTGATGTTTGAATGTGTCCTCAACCTACACTACTACAGAACTTTCACTGTTGTGACCCTTGTTGACTCTGTCTTGGTTGTTGCATCACCTCATCATACTTCACATGACATGCCCACCTCGGATGTCCTACTTGCCCATACTTGTGGCAAGTTTTGGTCTCATATTTTGGCCTAGATGGCCCCATCACTGACACTGACACCACACTGTGAGCTCCTACCAGTAGAAAGGTACAACCTATGCCCTTGCTTGGCAACCACTGAGACTAAATTTTCGACCTTTGTAGTGACTGAGGTGCAAAAAAACTTAGGATTCTTACAACCTCCAGATGACTGTTCTTGATATTGTGTTGGTCTCTTATTGGCATTCGCCTCTCGCTTCTCCACAACTGACTGCTTTATCCTCCTGACTGACTTTACAAATGTGGAAAATAGTTATCTTCTCTCTAAGGTTGATATTGGAATCATCAACTCGGAGTTCAAATCCTTCTCAAAACGTGTGATTCTCTCCTTATCTGTAGAAGCCATGTGAGAACAAAACCTCAGAAGTTTCATGAACTTCACCTCGTACTCATTTATCAACATAGATCCATGTTGGATCTTCTCAAACTATGTGATCTTATCATCCAAGTAGGTCTCTAGGAAGCATCGTCTCATGAACTCTCATCCAAACTCCTCCCAACTAATCATAACACCATGCCTCTTTTCCTCCTTTATGGCCCACCAATGGCCATCATTTTCCTTCAACCGGTGTACTACGTGCTTCACCTTATCCTTTTTAGGAATATTAAGTATCATGAAGGCCTTATCCAACTCAGCAAACCACATGTCACCATCCTCTGTATCTATCGTACCAACATACTCCAACACCCCCACATGCCTAAACCTCTCAAAGGTCTTCCCAGAACCCCGGGATTCCACATTGGGGAATGCTGCTCTAGCTTGGGGTACAGGCATCCTATCCATCATATGCGTCATTGTGACCATGAAGTGTCCAAACATGAACTAAAAAGCGGGATTGCCATAGTTGTTGGGTCAAACTGAGGCTCCTTAGGCACTCCATTAACCCTTTCCTATCTCCTGGCACCACCTCCTGGTGCATCAACACTGCTCTCAGCATGTTCTTCGTATTCTACAGACATATCTTTTCTTCTCTTCTTCTTCTGCATAAGCAGAAGTTACCATTAAATATGTCGGAGGATACTAGAACAGACGTAAACCCTAGTCCTATGTCCATGTAGACTTAGTGAACCTAGAGCTATGATACCAAAGTTATCTATGACGTCCATCATCACACAAAAAAAGATTATTCAAAACAAAGCATGGACTAATACTACATCTAAGATTACCATGAAATAGAGTAAATTAAAATCGATTCCATATTGTCACAAAAGCATAAACATATCACATCTGGGTCCAGATGAGGTCACATGTATTACATAACATTGTTCACTTGGCCAACTTTCCACAATCTATTACATATGATAACACGTTCACATATATACAAACCATATCTGTAAAACCATGGCCTATTGCCAAAACGTGTGTTGATATACAACGTATACAAAACACTCCCAAGGACCTAAGAGTATAGGAATGACACATAGGACTCTACTACCAAACACTAGTAGCATATCCAACCTTTAACAACTACTGCTCCTATTTCTTCTCAACCTCGTCCGCACGATCTCTACCTCATCGCGCACGACCACTTAAAAGATGTGGAAATCCAGGGGGTGAGACCAACGTCCCAGCGAGAGATATAACTCTCTGCCGCAACTATTATTAACACAGATTAGCTAAAGCAGAATAGAAAAAATATAATTAGGTTGAGCAGTTTTAGCTAAATTATGTGAATAAAGTAATTAACATTGTTTAAGCAAATTAGGCATCTACAATTGAGCAATAGAACATCTTATATCTTAAGAAGGAATATGAAGAACATGTATAACAATTTATTTCTCTGATCACATTATAAATCAACTAATTAGTACAAGAGATAAGGCAAAGGGTCATCCAATGTGAGTCATGTTTAACCATAAGCAATATACTATATGACTGTGTTACATCTTTTATTATCATGCCATGAGGAGATGAGGTATACTACTCATTCTCCAACTGACCACTACTAAGTCTAAATCTGTTCCATACAAGATCTAGGAGTCAGACTCCTATGATCTCCCACACCCTCTGTCAGTCTGAGTCCTCTACAGTGACATATAAAATCTAACTACAAAATAGCCTAGTCTACCGTGATATATAGGCATAGCACTAATGAAACCCACATCCACACTCCTATTGAGGTATGAATGTAGCCATCCTCGAAACATATCATATACATATACTAAATCTCATCACTTGAGATATAGCCTTGATTGTTCGCCTGCTAGGGTATGACCATAGACAATCCTGTGAAATGCATATACTCAACTGTATACGACTCCGAGCTTCCTCTAAGGGAGAACCTATTTCACCATCCAGCAAGTACAAATGATGTAGATGGATCTATGGCATAGTGCAACTACATGATTAGAGTTTCACTTTATTAGTTAAGAAAATTAAATATCTTTTAGCATCAATGAAGTTACAACGTACAAACCCTAAACAAATTCTACAAAGATAAGGGTATGTTACAACTCCATAAGATATAAAACGTATGAAGTAAGAACGTGTCACATCATCACATGATATCACTGCCAAGGCCATCAACATCATCACCTCACTAGGGGATTTAAATCCCTCATCTCATTTCTGGAGGATATCATCTCTCATTAGGCATTGAGCCTCTGCCAAGCCTTATGACCCAAACCACATAATTCTTGCATAATCATCATTATTTCATAATGCCTCATAAAGGCTCATAATCATTATCATGTGTATCATATCAAATGTATCATAGTAGACAACTATATCATAGTTCCATATTAGGGATAGGGTTTCAACAACATATTCACTTAGGGTTTCCAAGACACCATATAGCATCAACCCTAAATATCAATACCTCCCACATTCCTGGAGTATCTTCCAGTCCACCATTATCATTACAACACATAGGAACCATATGTTCATGGGTTTCCAATGGTCAATGAAAGCATTAGATCGCACCACTATGCGCTCGAAGAGCACATGACCTTATGGTCGAAGATCATCCTCAAAGAAAGCAACCAAAGATAACTCCATCACACGAACGTCGAAGAGAACCAAACCATGTAACCAAAGAGAACACTACACATCACCATTTGAAAGGAAATTCATTAGGTCAAAGACCACTAGGTTGAAGAGAAATCAAGTCGAAGTCAATCAGATTGAAGATCGTATCAGCGCCCAAGAACATCACACCCATTCTCATCGACCGAAGATAAAGATAAGCCAAACGACCAGACCAAGGAAACCATCTCAATGACCCTCAAGCTTAACCAACCCTTCAACAACTTGGAACATAGTCTTTATACATTTTAGACATAATCTATACAATTATAATTCAATTTGTTTGTTTATATACAAATTAATATATATAATAAGTCATCTAAGTGATAGTTCATATTCTTGAACCTTAACATATTCTTGATACACGTGATAGTGAGTTGTTCATCACTAAATGTGAATACACTTAATGTTGACCATGTCACCCTAATAGTATAGTTAGTAAATATTAAGGAACTAGTGCATGCTAAGGATGCAATTGTCAAGCTGACCTAAGCCCTAATGTTTAATCATCTAGTCTTGACAACATATATATATATATATATATATATATATATATATATATATATATATATATATCCTTAATGCCTTCATGTTACATTAGTGACATTAAGTGTCATCATCATATTATATCCCTTGATACATATGCATGGATGCTAATCACCTTATCATGATTTAGTATATGTAAATCAATTCATTAATGTTAAATGTGTTCCATCTTATTTAGTAAAATGCATATATTGACTCATATATGATTATGAGTAATTGGATTTACATGAATATACATAAATGCCTAATGTGATGTTAAATATGTATAATTCATATCATGTAGTGTCAAAGGATAAAATGGTTAATGATGTCATCAATATGAGTATGAAAGTTAATGTTACATTGTTTGGAATAATTGTAGACCTAATATTTTGTTGATAATATTATCTTTCCTTACAAATTAATTTGTGGTAATTATACATGTAACTTGATTTTAGATGCTCTTATTTAAGGTTTATAAAAGATACTCATTTTATACATTCTTTGGAAACCTTCGATTTAGGACTCAAAACTAGGACCAAAAGCTCACTTAGGTTTCACTGATTAGGAAAACATATTTTATTTCTCAATTTGGAATTAAAATGAATTAATTATGATTTTTAGAACATTTAACATACTCAAAATGCCATTCAAAGAAAACTTCAAAAAAGGAAATAGAACTAGGACTCAAAAACCTCAAAATTGTATTCTACTCAAAATTAGCTTTCCCTCATCATATTATATCCCTTGATACATATACATGGATGTTAATCACCTTATCATGATTTAGTATATGTAAATCAATTCATTAATATTTAATGTGTTCCATCTTATTCAGTAAAATGCATACATTGACTCATATATGCTTATGAGTAATTGGATTCACATGAATATACATAAATGCCTAATGTGATGTTAAATATGTATAATTCATATCATGCAGTGTCATAGGAGAAAATGGTTAATGATGTCATTAATATGAGTATGAAAGTTAATGTGACATTGTTTGGAATAATTGTAGACCTAATAATTTGTTGATAATATTATCTTTTCTTACAAAATAATTTGTGGTAATTATACATGGTGGTAATATTAGAATAATGGAGAATGAATTCATTTTATTAAGGTTTGTGACCTAATACATTAATAAATTTTGAGATTTCTTTGTAAACCCTAATTATGCTTAAAACCCTTGACGAGGGAAATACATATGATATTGGGATGTGATTGTTTTGAAAACAATGAGAGTAAGATATGGCACAAGCAATGGAATAATAAATATGATGATTTTTCATGATGGAGATTATTCTTATAAACCAAAGTGTTAATTATGTTATGTTTGATAAAAGGTAATATGTATGGTGGAAACCTTAGTGAGACTTCGTTTATATATAGAGCTTGTGAAGTACCATATATTTGAAGTAACACCTAGTTACCTAATGTTGGGATGTTGGGATGTTACACACTCACCCTCTCTTCCCTCTTGTTGTGATTTTGGGGACGAAATACTCTTTAAGGGGTGGAATGTTGTAACAGACTGAATTCCAGGGTCCTTCCTACAATTTATCCATTTTCAAGCTTTTATTTTCTTTCTAGTCCTTTTGGACATATTTCATAAATTTCCCATCCTTTTGAGTCTTCTTTGGCCTCAATATTGAAATTGAGCCTTTCTTGAGGATGTAATTCACAATCTACCCACATTTATGATTATGTAGGGGGTCTTGCACAAATAACCCACTTAATGTGATTAGTGAGGACTAATTATGCAATGTGACCATTAATGATAGATAATTAATGGATAATGCTAATTTGGATCTTTTTATATCTCTTTGATAAGATATGAGTAATTATGTGTATTTGAATTAAGTTATGAGAATAAATAACCCCCTTTATTTTTCTCTCTCCATATGAGTGAATAAAATTATGAAATGTAATTAATAGATTGGGGAAAGCCTCTTGGTTGGCCTATCTCGAAAATACAACAAGAAAAATTATCATAATGCCTCTTCACATTAATTTACTCAATTTATACACTAATATATATGTTAATGGGAAATAAATTTATTAGGGGCCCTATATTGGATAAAATAGAAAAATAATGCATAGTATCGTTCTAGGTGTTGTCATAAACCTATGGTTAAAATTTAAGGTCATTTGGACTTCGTTTGACCATTCACATGGATTTTACAAATTTCAAGAAAGTGTGACTATAGAATATCAATCGAATTTCATTTATGTCATTTTGTCCTTTGATTTCCTTGTCACGCACCCCAGATCGTTGTCCAGTCCTGATCCAATGGCAGCCAACTTGTCTTTAACCTCCAACTCACCGACCAAGATGATGCCTAGGCTCCTCCACCTCGTTCTCCCTCTCCTCTCCGCCATTTCATGAGATTTCTTCGTTGTTGGCTTCGTCTCCTCAAGCCGCACAGTTCTAGCCCTTGCTCGTCGTCTCCCGTGCACCACAACCAAAATGCCCCATGGCGCCGGTATTGTCCTATCAACTCCACCACCATCTCGGCATTTCACGATACCTCGTCTATATATGGCACTCCCCTCACCTCCTTCGGCCCCATTGAAAGCTTTTCCAGTTGCTAATTTGCTTGTATCCTCCATAGTTAGCCATCGCCACCTCCACCTTCTCCCAGATCTTGTAGCCCTTTTCCTAGATGCTTGGTGATAGAAGTGCCCCCAATAAAGCACATCGGTGAGTTCCTCTCACCTTGGGCTTCGTTTCAAGTACCTATACGTCTGATTTGGTTGAGTATCGAGAGAATGCCCAATTGGGCAAGCTTCTCCTTCGCGGCCATGGCTCGCATGAGAGGAAGAAGATGACCCATGGCATTTTTTTTTCCAGCGCGTGCCTCCTCTCCTGTTTTAACACCAAGGCCATTTTGTTCATCTGCTCCCTCGCTGGCTATGAGGCCCACATGGCATTTTCTATTTTTCTTATTGGTCCAATACGTTTAATTTGTAGAAAATCAATGCTTTGTCAGAAAAATGCAAATAAATACTCATCGGAAAGCTAATTTCGAGTAGAATCCAATTTTGAGTTTTTTAAGTCCTAATTCTATTTCCTTTTTTGAAGTTTTTTTTGAATGGAATTTTGAGTATGTTAAATGTTCTAAAAATCATAATTAATTCATTTTAACTCCAAATTGAGAAATAAAATATGTTTTCCTAATCAGTGAAACTTAAGTGAGCTTTTGGTCCTAGTTTTGAGTCCTAAATTGAATGTTTCCAAAGAATATCTAAAATGAGTATCTTTTATACACCTTATGCTTTAATAAATACTAATTCATGTGAAATATTTGTAATTAGGGAAAATGAGCTTGGATACAATCTAATCAGTGATAATGATGGATTTGAATCTTAAATAAGGTATGTGATTCCTATGTATGAATGATGAGAAATGTATATGTGAAAAAACACCTATTCTTCAGTTGGGATTTTATCTAACCCCATTTCCTAATGAGGAAAATGCTAGCCTTGGAATCTCACTCTATTGTCTCCATTTGGATTTTATTTAGTTGAATCTTTCATTGCCTATGTTGTCTCATTTATTGGAATTATTTGAATCTTGATGTTGCTAATGTTGGCTCTTTATGTGATTTATTTCATGGGTTTTATTCCCCAATGCTATGATGCAAATGTTACTTATATTTTCACTACTTCCAAGTGAACTATTTAGCATGATGTATTTTTGGCCAAATGACAATGTAGTGTACATGAGTACAAACCACCCATAGGGGGCATGTGTAATTTCACCCTAGAGGGATGTGACCACTCCCCTCATATTATATTAGGGAATGTGACCACTTTCCCCCGAAGGATGTGACCACTCCATTCATATTATATATATTTGTAGGTGTTTGGGAATGTGACCACTATCCCTCACCTATTGGTGTAGGTCCAGTAGGTGCCTTACCCTGCATTGGTATGATTTTTTGTCATAATATCATTCATGCTATGTGATTTGTTGTTAATTAAACTATGGTAGTTCTTCTAATTCTTATTTGTTTAATTGCCTCATACTATTGAAATCTCTTAGTATAGTGAATCATTTTATTATGCAATGTTGTGCTTTATCATTTGTCCTTATTTATTTTTATTAACATATACTTTTATCTCTCTCTTACTGGGTGATCCCAACCACCCAAGTTTAGGATCAGAGTGTGCATTAGAAGCATGGTGAATCTGCCTAAGGCTAAGGATAGGATAAGGAGATCAACCTTGTATCTTGGACATAGCTGCCTATATATATATTAAGTTGTTTTCTTTAGAGACAATATTGATTTGGTTTTAGTCTTCCTCTACCTAGATCCTATTATTGTGTATAAAGTTGTACACCCTTTTGGGAAATTTTGTAAAGTACTCTTTATACAATTGAATAGTCAAAGTTTTAATTCCGCTGCTACACAATTGGTGCTTTTGTTTGTCATGAGTTTTTTTAGTAGAGACTATGTCTTTACAGCATGGTATCAGAGCATCAAGGTAGTCAGAGTCTTGACTAATTCAATTTGTCTCCTAGTTAGAAACCCTTACCTTATATAGTTTCCATCTAGTATGTTTTTCACCTTAGAGTTGACCAATGATGAAAGATTGATTTAGGATCATAATAATTTCATATTAGAAATATAACTTGATCAACTTTTGGTGATTAATCTATTAGGTTGCTACTAGGGCATAAGTTGAAAGAAAATGTGTCTAGAAAGGGTCAGGATCTGGGGGTTGGTAATATTTTCCTCCGTACCACTAGATTGGCTTACGAGGACTCCCGGATCCATATGACATCATCCTGGCCTGAGCTGATACAAAATTTCCCAAAATAGCATACCTTTAGACAAATTATCTTATTGTTGAGTAACCTTTTGAACCTAGTATATGATGATTTTGTTAATCATGTAGAATCCCCTTATGTTCCCATAAGTTCCTTGAAGGAGCCTTAGATTTCCAAGTTGGGAGTATCCTACCCTATGATTAGGATTTGAGGTTGATAATGGTGTTTAGTGGGACAACAAAGTGTTGGATCTCATACATAGATTTACCTCAACCCTTTTTGTATAGTGGCTTTAGTAGTAGTGCTTTTATACCATGATAGATTTTGGAGTTTTTGATTTTGAGAACGAAATCCTCTTTAAGGGGGTGGAGTCCCTTAATACATTCAAAATCAAGTTACAATGTTTTGGAAACCCTAAATCCTTAGATAAGAGGTTGGTAGTTCATATGGTTAGTGTTAGACAAACAAATTATAATTATAATTCAATTTGTTTGTTTATATACAAATTAATATATATAATAAGTCATCTAAGTGATAGTTCGTATGCTTGAACCTTAACATATTCTTAATATACATGATAGTGGGTTGCTCATCACTAAATGTTAATACACTTAATGTTGACCATGTCACCCTTATAGTATAGTTAGTAAATATTAAGAGATGCATGCTAAGGATGCAATTTGCAAGATGACATAAACCCTAATGTTTAATGATCTAGCCTTGACAACATATATATATCCTTAATGCCTTCATGTTACATTAGTGACATTAGGTGTCATCATCATATTATATCCCTTGATACATACACATGGATGTTAATCACCTTATCATGATTTAGTATATGTAAATCGATTCATTAATGTTTAATGTGTTCCATCTTATTCAGTAAAATGCATATATTGATTCATATATGATTATGAGTAATTGGATTCACATGAATACACATAAATACCTAATGTGATGTTAAATATGTATAATTCATATCATGTAGTGTCATAGGAGAAAATGGTTAATGATGTCATTAATATGAGTATGAAAGTTAATGTGACATTGTTTGGAATGATTGTAGACCTAATAATTTGTTGATAATATTATCTTTTCTTACAAAATAATTTGTGGTAATTATACATGGTGGTAATATTAGGATAATGGAGAATGAATTCATTTTATTAAGGCTTGTGACCTAATACATTAATGAATTTTGAGATTTCTTTGTAAACCCTAATTATGCTTAAAACCCTTGATGAGGGAAATACATATGATATTGGGATGTGATTGTTTTGAAAACAATGAGAGTAAGATATGGCACATGCAATAGAATAATAAAGATCATGATTTTTCATGATGGAGATTATGCTTATAAACTAAAGTGTTAATTATGTTATGTTTGATAAAAGGTAATATGTATGGTGGAAACCTTAGTGAGACTTGGCTTATATATAGAGAATGTGAAGTACCATAGATTTGAAGTAACACCTAGTTACCTAATGTTGGGATGTTATACACTCACCCTCTCTTCCCACTTGTTGTGATTTCGGGGACGAAATCCTCTTTAAGGGGTGGAGTGTTGTAACAGCCTGAATTCCAAGGTCTTTCTGACAATTTACCCATTTTCAAGATTTTATTTGCTTTCTATTCCTTTTGGACATATTTCATAAATTTCTCATCCTCTTGAGTCTTCTTTGGCCTCAATATTGAAATTGAGCCTTTCTTGAGGATGTAATTCACAATCTACCCACATTTATGATTATGTAGGGGTCTTGCACAAATAATCCACTTAATGTGATTAGTGAGGACTAATTATGCAATGTGACCATTAATGATAGATAATTAATGGATAATGATAATTTGGATCTTTTTATATCTCTTTGATAAGATATGAGTAATTATGTGTATTTGAATTAAGTTATGAGAATAAATAACCCCCTTTATTTTTCTCTCTCCATATGAGTGAATAAAATTATGAAATGTAACTAATAGAGTGGGGAAATCCTCTTGGTTGGCCTACCTTGAAAATACAACAAGAAAATTTATCATAATGCCTCTTCACATTAATTTACTCAATTTATACACTAATATATATGTTAATGGGAAATAAATTTATTAGGGGCTTTATATTGGGTAAAACGAAAAACTAAATGCATAGCATCGTTTTAGGTGTTTTCATAAACCTATGGTTAAAATTTGAGGTCATTTGGATTTCGTTTGACTATTCAAATAGATTTTACAAGTTTCAATAAAGTGTGACTATAGAATATAAATCGAATTTCATTTATGTCATTTTGTCTTTTGATTTCCTTGTCATGTACCCCCGATCATCATACGATCTCGATCCAATGGCTAGGAGCTCATCTCTTACCTCTAGTTGTCGGACAGCCTAGGACTCCTCGATTCTGCGGCCCGTTCTCCCTCTCTTCTTCACCATTTCACGAGATTTTTCTTGCGTCGAGTTCGTCTTCTCAAGTCGCAAGTTTTAAGCCGCCACTCATCGCCTCCAGTGCACCACAGCTGTATAGGTCATTCAAACCCTTCTCCTTCTCTCCTCCATTGTGCACATAGGGAGCCATGGTCCTCCTCACGCCTATAAAAGGCCACCTAGAGCTTCATCGGCCACAGCACGGACCTCCTCTTCTCGCAATTTGCCCAGAGATTCCTCGCTTAGCCCAGACATCACCACCTTCCTCCCTGACTTGCGGCCCCCTTCCCACCTCCTTAGTGATAGCAGAAACAAAATTAAGTCTTCTGGTGAGTTCGTCTCGTCTCCCTCTTCGTTTTGAGTACGTGTACGTCCGTTTTGGTCAAGAAACGTGGAAACATCCAAATGGGGGAGCTCCTCCACGACCATGGCTGGCACGAGAGGAAGGAGATGACCCGCTGGTTTTTTATGGTTTTGCTCCCGCATGCCCATCCCTTTCTTCTTTAACACGAGGACCATTTCATTCATATGCTCCGTCGCTGGCAATGAGGCCCATGTTACATTTTCTATTATTCTGATTGGTCCAGTTCGTTTTATTTGTAGAAAATCAATGCTTTGTCAGAAAAATGCAAATAAATACTCGTTGGAAAGCTAATTTCAAGTAGAATCCTAGTTTGAGGTTTTTGAGTCCTAATTCTGTTTCCTTTTTCGAAGTTTGCTTTGAATGGAATTTTGAGTATGTTAAATGTTCTAAAAATCATAATTAATTCATTTTAACTCCAAATTGAGAAATAAAATATGTTTTCCTAATCAATGAAACCTAAATGAGATTTTGGTCCTAGTTTTGAGTCCTAAATCGAAGGTTTCCAAAGTAGATCTAAAATGAGTATCTTTTATACACCTTATGCTTTAATAAATACTAATTCATGTGAAATATTTGTAATTAGGGAAAATGATATTGGATACAATCTAATCAGTGGTAATGATGGATTTGAATCTTCAATAAGGTATATGTATGATTGATGAGAAATGTATATGTGCAAAAACACCTATTCTTCATTTGGGATTTTATCCAACTCCATTTCCTAATGAGGCAAATGCTAGCCTTGGAATCTCTCTCTATTGTCTCTATTTAGATCTTATTTATTTGAATCTTTCATTGCCTGTGTTATCTCATTTATTGTAATTACTTGAATCTTGCTATTGCCAATGCTAGCTCTTTATGTGATTTATTTCATGGGTTTTATTCCCCAATGCTATGATGCAAATGTTACTTATATTTTCACTACTGCCAAGTGAACTATTTAGTATGATTTATTTTTGGCCAAACGACAATGTAGTGTACATGAGTACAAACCACCCATAGAGGGCATGTATAATTTCACCCTATAGGGATGTGACCACTCCCCTCATATTATATTGGGGAATGTGACCACTCCCTTCGTATTATATATATTTTTAGGTGTTTGGGAATGTGACCACTCTCCCTCACCTATTGGTGTAGGTCTGGTAGGTGCCTCACCCTGAATTGGTATGATTTTGTGTCATAATATCATTCATGCTATGTGATTTGTTGTTAATTAAACTATGGTATTTCTTCTATTTCTTATTTGTTTAATTGCCTCATACTCTTGAAATCTCTTAGTATAGTGAATCATTTTATTATGCAATGTTGTTCTTTATTATTTGTCCTTATTTCTTTTGATTAACGCATACTTTTATCTCTCTCTTGTTGGGTGATCCCAACCACCCAGGTTTAGGATCAGAGTGTGCATTAGAAGCATGGTGAACCTGCCTAAGGCTAAGGATAGGATAAGGAGATCAACCGTGTATCTTGGACATAGCTGCCTATATATATTAAGTTGTTTTCTTTAGAGACAATATTGATTTGGTTTTAGTCTTCCTCTACCTAGATCCTATTTTTGTGTATAAAGTTGTACAACCTTTTGGGAAATTTTGTAAAGTACACTTTATACAATTGAATAGCCAAAGTTTTAACTTCCGCTGCTACACAATTGGTGTTTTTGTTTGCCATGAGTTTTTTTAGTAGAGACTATGTCTTTACACAATTTGCTATAGCAGAAAAAAAACCCAAAATTTGGACATAGTCTCTACTAAAAAAAACTCATGGCAAACAAAAACACCAATTGTGTAGCAGCGGAATTAAAACTTTGACTATTCAATTGTATAAAGAGTACTTTACAAAATTTCCCAAAAGGGTGTACAACTTTATACACAACAATAGGATCTAGGTAGAGGAAGACTAAAACCAAATCAATATTGTCTCCAAAGAAAACAACTTAATATATATATAGGCAGCTATGTCCAAGATACAAGGTTGATCTCCTTATCCTATCCTTAGCCTTAGGCAGGTTCACCATGCTTCTAATGTGCACTCTAATCCTAAACATGGGTGGTTGGGATCACCCAACAAGAGAGAGATAAAAGTATGTGTTAATCAAAAGAAATAAGGACAAATGATAAAGCACAACATTGCATAATAAAATGATTCACTATACTAAGAGATTTCAAGAGCATGAGGCAATTAAACAAATAAGAAATAGAAGAACTGCCATAGTTTAATTAATAACAAATAACATAGAATGAATGATATTATTACACAAAATCATACCAATGCAGGGTGAGGCACCTACCGGACCTACACCAATAGGTGAGGGAGAGTGGTCACATTCCCAAACACCTACAAATATATATAATATGAAGGGAGTGGTCACATCCTTCAGGGGAGAGTGGTCACATCCTTCTAGGGTGAAATTACACATGCCCTCTATGGGTGGTTTGTACTCATGTACGCTACATTGTCATTTGGACAAAAATACATCATGCTAAATAGTTCACTTGACAATAGTGAAAATATAAGTAACATTTTCATCATAGCATTGGGGAATAAAACCCATGAAATAAATCGCATAAAGAGCCAACATTGGCAATAGCAAGATTCAAGTAATTCCAATAAATGAGACAACATAGGCAATGAAAGATTCAAATAAATAAGATCCAAATAGAGATAATAGAGATAGATTCCAAGTCTAGCATTTGCCTCATTAAGAAATGGGGTTGGATAAAATCCCAACTGAAGAATAGGTGTTTTTGCACATATACATTTCTCATCAATCATACATAGGAATCACATACCTTATTGAAGATTCAAATCCATCATTATCACTGATTAGATTGTATCCAAGATCATTTTCCCTAATTACAAATATTTCACATGAATGAGTATTTATTAAAGCATAAGATGTATAAAATATACTCATTTTAGACCTTCTTTGGAAACCTTCGATTTAGGACTCAAAACTAGGACCAAAAGCTCACTTAGGTTTCACTGATTAGGAAAACATATTTTATTTCTCAATTTGGAGTTAAAATGAATTAATTATGATTTTTAGAAGATTTAACATGCTCAAAATGCCATTCAAAGCAAACTTTGAAAAAGGAAATAGAATTAGGACTCAAAAACCTCAAAACCAGATTCTACTTGAAAAGGGAGTTCCATCCTTCTATGATTGAAGGGAACTCCACCACACACTCCAACCACCTTTGACCACAGACAACACATCAAGAAACATCAAGGATGGTCTCTGAAAGACCAAGATCATCTTTGATCAACACAAGGTCAGCATCAACATAGGGCATCTAAGCACACCCTAGAAACAACACTCAACATGTCACCACTTCTCTCCTCATCAAACCAAGGCAAAAAAGGTGCCCAAAAGCATCATTCTCTCTATCAAGATTCCATAACACATGAGGCACATCCAACATATGACAAATTGTAAGATAACCCCTCAACATGGGTAAATTACAACTTGGTCCAAAACTATCATACATGTAACAAAACTAGTTCAAACACCATCCAAATAGGACCAAACTAAAAATATAACCATGTCTTATGTTAGTAAAACTCATCACACGATATTAGATTAAGGTTAAAGAATATTATTAAGAAAAGCAATCACAATCAAGCACTAAGCTAGGTCAGGGGTCTTATAGATATCATATAGGATAATGTAAAGGATGATATCCTAAGCCAAGACAAATCATCTGGTGAAATGATCCACTAATGCGGTAAGAAGCTATTCTGTTGAAGTGGTCTTTTCTAAGTACATGTTGAATGATATTACGACTATTCAAAAAAGGCAGTTTTTGGCGAACAATTAGATTAAACTTAGGGTGCAAGCTTGCTTTTGGTTTTAGGAACTAAACAGATGTCTAACATGTGTAACCCATGCATACAAGTAATCTTTACCTCTCTTTGTCTCTCCCATGCCTCTTCCTTAACCTCTCTGTCCCAAAACCAATCCCCTCTAAGTTGTAGCGGACACATAACAATCCTTTACAATAGCAGTAGCATACAAAGGCCAGATCTTAGTCCACCCATCTTCTCCTATCTTGTATCTGAAGGGGAGGTGTTCAGATGCACCACCATGAAAATTTGAGCGATGTGGTCTACCATCAAAAGCATTGAGTCTTTTGTAGGTAGATGCAACCTTAGTTGTGATAAAAGCCAAATATTTTTTTGTTCCTCTACCTTGGCACTTCCTTTGTATTGTTTGCTTCTTCCTACCCTTAATTTCTTAAAACAATAATTGTTAGGTATAATTAGCATGGACTTGATCTAGTTGTCTTTAAAAACTTATATTTTTCTGTTAAAATATTTTGTTCTATTACCAATTTATTTGTAGTTATATTGTAATATGCATGCATATGAATGGATAATAAAATGGATATGGATTTTAAAGAATGTTGATGAGCTACATGAACTGAGTTCACATCATCATCAGCTCAAGATATCAACCATGAAATTATGTTGCTTCTACATCTTGGTGTGACCTAGATCTCAATGAGATGGCTAAGATGGTTTCTCAAGAACATGGGTTGATAGGAGTTCATAGGAAGATCCCTTGATTATTATTTATTGACATAATTGCTTATGGAATGATGATGAGGTGGGTTTTGATAAACAAGATTGTAAAGGAATCCACTTGAGAAATTAGTTGTAGATAATCTGTATGATTTGTTGCAGAGTAACATGGCTCCCACATATGAGGATATGTGAGCATTTCTGATGTGAAGGCACTAGATGTTGTGAGGACTCAACTAGATCTAAATGAGATGTATGATGGTTCTAAAAGCAACAATGAATTGTTTTCTTTCTGATGATCTTGATATAAACGGTGTTGGATATTAGTCCTTTAAATTACAATTTGTTGTCTATTTTCAATAACCATAATTCTTCATTTCATTAGCCTGGTTTTCATTTATGTAACAAAAAATCACAAAATGTAATGCATTCATCCAAATGTCATAACAATCATTTGGAAAATCCATATAACCCAAATAATACTCAAACTACTATCTTATGTGGTATCGATTTTCATTATTATCTATCTTTTCACACTCACTTGTTTTTTTCCTTAGCTTGTGTCAACTATCTCAATCATGGAACATCATGAGCGAGCTTACTTTTGCATGCCAAGACAAAGGAAAAATCCATCTTTTTTTGTTTGCATTTTGCCTTCTATACCACACGCTAGAAGATATCCAACTTGTTTCTAATTTTAATTTATACAAAATTTATCTTATCCTTGGCTTGGTTAGTGAGAGTTATTTTCAAGAATTCATATTCATTCATTCAACCTTGTTTTTATACTAGGTACATCCCATGCATTGCATGTGTTTGAGAATATTAAAATACTTTGTGATTGTGTCGTGTTTCAGAACTTTGTCTAGCTAAATAAAATAAGAGAAAAGATTAAAGTTTATAGATAATTAAATTGTGACTAAGATAGACTAATGGTAAGGGAAAAAATCTCCTAAAGTATGTTTTGAATATTTTTGTGCTTGATGCAATGTTATAGAAGAATAATAATATCACAAAGAAGGAGATGATCTAAATGAAAAGCACTATAATAGCTTCCTAAAATGGGCAATATCACAGCTCAGATCCTTTTAAGTGTCATGCCAGAGCAACCATGTCCTCCAGCTCCTCTAACATTAGTTGGTCCACACTCCAAATCCTAGTAATTACGAATTGAATGTGCAACTACAGAAAGTAGTATGTATCAACTCAATAAGGCAATACATGCAACCTTATTAGAATACACAAGGCTCAATTAGTAGTTCAAAATACCAAAATGTATAAATTACATGCAATTCTTCCCATGACCTTTCATATGTAATAAGAAGGACTAATATGTAAGATGAGAAACTAATACCAAATAATATACTCATCCCCTATTGTGGCCTTTTAAATAGCCTTATAATGATATAGAAGGACGACTTTGTAATTTAAAACTAGATTTATTAATTTCTCAAAAACCATTCTATGCTCTTGGAAATTACCTTATTAAAATAAAAGACTAATATATAAGTGACTATATTTTCTTTAGTAAAGTCAGGAGGCTATCTTATTCATCCCGCCCTCCCGTTGCAGGAGATAAAATCATATTACAATCACTAATTAAGTAGACATAATGAAACATGGTAGTAATAATACCATTACATAGGTTCCTAACTAGGAGATCTTGGATCTCAAAAGGGGGATGGGTGTACCCTTGGTACCCCTGTATGTTTTTGAGGTGGTATTTGGCCAAACCATCCGCAGTATCTGTAACATCCCTGAGCTGGGTTATACTTTAACCCTAGGTGTTTTGATTAAGAAAGGTGATTAAATGTTTAATCTCATCTTGTGAAAAGTAATTAGGGCTCAAGAGGAACTTATGTTGCAATTCTAGTCCTTTTTGAACATTGTTGAAATCAATGTTTGGCCTGTTTTGGACTAAAGTGCAAATTACCCAAGTTGAGGTGTTTAAGTGCAAATTGTGCATGATAATATGTTCCTCATGTGTTGAAGCATCATGAGAGTAAATATGATGCTGAGGTATGGCTTATGGAAGCCTAAATACCAAGAAAGAGCTGATAAAGCAATGTATGTGCATGAAAACCTAGTTTTGGTGTAATGTGCAATTTACCCAAAACCCAGGGTATAATATGTAAATTACCACTTCAATAAGGTCCCTAATGTTTCTTGGCATAAAGTAGAGCAAATAAAATGAGAGGGGCACCTCATTTGAATTAAGTTGGAGGAGAGAGAATCTTGATATTAAAATAATCAAGATTTAATCCTAATTGAAACTCTAATTCAATTTAGTGCAAAAACAAATATAATAATTGAAGGGCCTTCAACCAAAAACGAGATGGTTCAATTTTCTCAAGTGTGAACACCTTTGTTCCTTTGCTAGGCCACGAAAATATCTCAAGCAAATGGATAACCCACTCACCATTATTATAAAGAAAAGTAATATCCACTCAAAGTGGGATATTATTATAATATGATCTAAGGTGCTTAATTTTCTTTTCTTTAAATTGAGGATAATTGAGAGGAATAAGAGGCAAATGGGATAGCCTCGTATCCAAGGAATGAAAGGGGGAAGATGCGGCACCAATTTTGGAATTAAATGCATTTTTATAAGGCATTTTCTCTCTCATGGAATTTCTTATAAAAGTACCTTTACCAAGCCAAAACAAAGGCCATTTCGGATTCTTTTCTTTCCCCTTGCTTGGAAAACGACTAAGGAGCTGTGGAGGAGCAGGAGGACGACCCCAACCTGTTGGTAAGGTCCTTGACCTTCGTTCTCCTTGATTCCATGGTGGAAATAAAAAATAAATCATTGATTTCTTCTTATTTCGATCTCCTCTTCAACCCTAGCCAACTTTTTCATCCAAAAGCTTGGGGACGAGCCTAGGGGGAGTTGCAAAAACTTCATCCACCATTTTTGGCGTGATCTTGGAGCTTTGAAGCTCAATTAAAGGCGGGTTTTATAACTTGAACCCTTAATATTGTTATTGCATTCATTTCCTTATCAAATGTTGATGTTTTCTTCATTTCTGAAATTTATTTTGGTTGATTGATGAAACCACCATGGAAATCACAGCAAATTTCGTGGGTTTGTAGCTTGAAGATGATGATGTCATCACAAGCACACACCTCAATTAATATCTTAGGCAAACAATTTCAAAATTTGGGACCAATCGGTTTCAATGAAATTGGTTAAACGATTTCAACAAATTGATTGAAACCAAACAGTTTCAAATAGTTTGGAGTGGTTAACCATTTGCAATGGTTGACCATTTGAGGAAATATGCTGATGTAATTGGATATTGATCCAATGGGTTCAATTGGTTTGATCTTAATGGTTTCAATTGTGAATGATCCCTAAAATGCAAACCCTAATTGTTTATGGAAGCAATAACTCAGTATACTATGTCAAACATAGTTGTTTGTATTTGATCGGATGGTTGATGTAACCAAATCAAATGGAGAGAATGATAGAAATGAATTCATACATGAGTATGATTCATATGGTGATTTAGGGTATGATCCTTAGTAAATAGATCAAGAAACCCTAATTGATAAGGTTAATGAACCCTAACCCTGATTTAGGGAAATTCTGAGTAAAACCCTAATCTAGGGTAATACTGTAACCCTAATTAAGGGTAATAGTGTAACCCTAATTAAGGGTAGTGACTTGGGTAACTCTAATTTAAGGTAATTAAATGCCAAATACTAATGGGATGAATAATGAATCCCTAATTTATGGGTAATTGAATGAAACCCTAATTGGGATGATTAGTGAAACCCTAATTGAGGGTGATTCCATGAGAAACCCTAATTGAGGATGATTCCATGTGAAAACCTAATTGAGGGAGATGTCATATGAAACCTTAAACCTAACACATAGTAAAGCTATGTGAAACCCTAAATTTGGGCTATAGTGCATGGAATTCTAATCATGGGCAATATGATGAAAAATCATAACCCTAATGTCTGGGTAATGATATGAGTAAACCTTAATGATGAAATAATGGGTAATACCCTATAATGATGAAATATCTCAAGTGTTTGACTATAGGCAACCTTATAATAAGCAATGCCTTAACTTGAGATGAGTCCATATCATTGAAGATATTTGGACAATCCTTGTGTGTGATCTATGCACATCATGGTAAAGGTGATAGTTTGGTGGATGAAAGTATTAAGATGTGAGATTCCTTATTATAAGATAAGTTAATAAACTCAAGTAAGATAGAAGTGATGAGGGAAGTGATACATTGATACATGATAGATATCACATTTAGCATTTCAGGGTTGATATACCTTGATGCATCTCAAATCCAATATTTTTGGATAAGATACACAAGGAGAGTGTTATGTAAATTGTTACAATGAAATGTAATGAGTTTAACATACTTGATAAGTAAGCTAAAATGAGTATGATGTAATCATACCATGATAAGGATGAGAGATAAACTTGTACCTTGTGTTGATGATCATTTAATGATAAATGATAAGAATATTAAATACTTGGAATGTCGATGGATGCTCCTAGATGTATGGAACAATATATTAGGGTTGGATTGATCAAATGAACATGAAACCCTAATTGATGTGAATAGTAAACCCTAACCCTATGGAGGAAATAGTGGTGTTACTATTATATTACATGAGTTAATATGTCATTGTTGCCTAGTGAGAGGTGACAAGATGTTTAATGGCCTTGTGAGCCATATTGTTAGATGTTACCTAGTAAGAGGTAACAAGATGTTTCATGGGCATGATTGAGCCCTGAATGAGGTGTAATCCTCTTGTGTTGATAAGGGTTGATTCCCTGTGTTATTGTGAAAAGGATTTATATCCTGTGATAGTATGATGGTCTTAATGACCTTTGGGCATGGTTGAGCCCTGAATGAGGTGTATTCCTCTTATGTTGATAAGGGTTGATACCCTGTGATATTGTGAAAAGGATTTATATCCTGTGATAATATGATGATTGGTGTAGTCTCATGAATGGCAAGTGAATATTACCATGTGATGATGAGATGAGAAATTATGTTTCATATGTTTTATATCTTTTCAGGTTTTGATATTTATATGCTTGCTAGAAGTGAATTAGGGTTTGTATGTCCACTTGTTTGATGCAGACTTAATTCACCCAATTGGCAAAACTAATTAAGTGCAACTCTAATCATGTAGTGCCCTATGCCATAGATCCATCTGAGTGTCAGAACTTGCCAGATGGTGAAATGAGTATTCCTAAGGGAAACTCGGAGCGCATACTGATGAGTATGTGGGGTTCTTGTCATCCTAAATTCAAGTGTTTAGGGAGGATGACTGCGGTCATACCTAGCCCTTAGTTTGAGAACGGATGCGGTCGTGTCTCGGTGATTATATGTGTGATGATATTGGAGGACAACTACGGTTGTACCTCAGATGGTAGGGTATGCGTACCCACCTCTTTCACTAGTGTCATGACCTGTACCAAGGACGGACTAGGCTGTTAGCATCTTGACCTTTTGTGTCGCTGTGGCGGACCCGTACTGACCGGGGGTGGAGAAGATCTTAGGAGTCCGGATCTTCCTAGATCTTGTATGGCACTGATTTCGACTTAGCAGTGGTCAGTTGGATTTTGAGTGGTATCCTCAATTTCCTCAGGGCATAATAAAAAATGTAATACATCCGTATAGCATATCTGTTTAGGGTTATACATGACGCTTCACATTGGATGATAACCCTTGTTTGTTCTCTTTACATAAATATGATGCTTAGTGCAACTAAGAGATAGTAATTATACTTATGTTTTGGATATGCATAAGACTGTAAATGTGTACATACAGTAGTCATGCTTATGTTGATATCTTACAGCTACTGTTGATTATAATCATGATGCTAGATATATCATGTTGATAGTTATGTTTCACATGCTATCCATGCCTCTATAATTAGAAATATCTGGCAGAGGCTTAATGCCTGTAATTAGGGTTGGTTAAAGTCCAATGCCTGGCTGTGTAATCAGGATTGGTATAGTCCAATGCCTGAAACATTTATACCTGATTGATATAGTTTAATGCTTGAATAAGACATGATGATATATATAATCACATGTCTGGCATAAGTGAATACCTGTTTAGCAGATTGGCTAAGGCAAACAAATAGAAACAAGAATGAATCATGGGTGACACATCAGAATAATGAATGACGAGCAAAGCTTGATATGTTGAAAATGTATGGTAGATAAATGTTATACATGTTCTTTCTATTCCTTATAAAGAGAATAGTTGAATTATTGTTCAATCATAGATAGGTGTAATCCTTTAAAAGATGAGAATGATCTAAATTTCTTATCCTATGCTCAGTTTTATATTAATTAAACTACAATAATGATGTTTCTGGCAGAGAGTTATATCTCTCGCTGGGGCAATTTTCAATTGTCTCACCCCCGTGGGAACCAACATTTTTAGGTGGACGAGTGCGAAAGAGACTGAGAATATGTTGCAGAGGAAGAACATCAGTAGCAACAGGGACAGTAGTGACAACTCAGGTTGAGTGTCTTGTCTGTCGTATTTTGTAGATAGAAGTCCTATGTGTCGTCTCTGTACTCTCAGGTCCTCAGAGTTATTACTTAGTGCTTTTAATGTATCGTTTTGAGATTTTGGCTTGATGCCTCGAGGTTATTATGTTGTCTGTGTTTAGCTTTTAACAAGGCAGTTGATGTTGTAACCCTTGAGAAGAGATGGTATAAGATATATACTTACGAACCATGATGTAAATGTAATACATTGGTTCTTGTTGAAAGAGTTTTCCTATGATTGGGTCTCTTTGAAAAAGGTTTTAATTTTTAGTGATTTTCTGTAATCCGCTACTTAGTGAATGTTTTCGCATTAGTTAATTATGTTTTTGTGAGTTGGATGCTACAGTATCTTTGCTACTTATTCTAATGCAGGACACCTTCTAATGACTTCGTCTCATGTTTTGAATCTTTTGAAGGTATTTTGCATATCTTGTGTTATCTTCAATGGGTTCTGACATTATTTTCATAGTGACTTGCAAGTCAGTTTCAAACTCTGCTGTGGAAATATGATTTACATCCTCCAGTTCCATGGCTAGGCAGATGGCGTTGAGTTCCACTTCAGTGACCTCCATTGACTCAACCTTTACACCTACTCCTCCCGTCCATCTGTGATTTTTGTCGCGGATGAAAATAGCACATGCAGATTGACTATTCTTCATTGCTGCATCACAGTTTAGTTTCACCACTCCAAGCATTTGTTTCTCCCAACTATTGTCCTTAGTGTGTTGAGCCTCCATGTGAGTTTTTTAGAAAGCTTCAACCTGGTTTTGACACTCCTTTCTAATGAAGTTTACCTATTGAATGGTGTGTGTTCTTATATTCTCGAAGGTGTACTTGTTTCTGTATGTCCATATGTGCCACTATGCGGTGATAAATTCAGTTTTTGCAGCATCATCCATCTTTAGTTGTTTGTGCATCCATGCTTTGACATCATTTGTACTAAAGAATGATGTCCTTTTCTCGCCCTGAAGTAGCTCCAGCCAAACATCCATAGTTGATCCATAGTCTCATAATGCATGGATAGTCATCTCTTCATCCATATTGCACCTAGGACATGTACTATTCCTGGTCATGTGTCCCATTTGTTTGTCCGAATAGCTTCATGCATCATAAGCCAAGCGAAGTTCTTAATCCTTGCTAAGACTCTTGATTTCTAGATATTCATCCAGTGCCTATCTGTTGGTATACATTTGCCTTCTCTCAGAACTTGATATGCTAATTTTGTGGTGTATATGCCACTGGTGGTATGTTTCTAGACTCAAACATCTTCTCCATCTTGCTCTCTAAGAAGTTTGAGGTTCTTGATATCATTGACTAGGTGTGTAGGTAGCCACTCCTATAAGAACTTTGTATCCCACTCACCTTCTAGGTTTACTAAGCTACCAACTGTCAGGTCTGAAAGCTCCCTGGTGATTGGTTTCTTGACATGATCTTTTAGAATAGGGCCATCACACCACCATCTCTCTTCCAATACACTCGTATTGTGTCCATTCATAGGGATTTTGTATGAGTTTTCCTCAATGAAAGGTTTCCCCATAATCACAGCTTCCAAGTCTTGATAGGTTGTACATCTTACCTAGATGTGCTTTATAATAATATTTCTTCATTCCTATGCACCACAAGGTCTCCTTGCTCCTGCTCATGTCCCAGGTGTTTTTGTACAGTAAGGCAAGATTCCAGTCTTGCATCTTCTTTAAGCCCAATCCACCTTCTCTTTTATTGACCTTATCCCATGCTACCAGATCTAGAGGATGAGCTTTATGGAATCCCCCCATATGAATCTTTGTATAGTGTTGTCCATTAGATCACAGAGGCTTAACGATAGTAAAGAAGTTTGCATCATGTAATGTAGGTAGAGAAGCTATAGTTTCTTTTCCAAATAGACTCTACCTGCCATAGATAGGCTTCTAGCAGACCACACCATCACCTTGCTATTCACCTTCTCAAAAATCTCGGTGCAGGTATGTTTATCAATGTGTTTGTACCAAGTATGTGCCTAAGTCAGTTGTGATCTGATACCCACTCACCTTCTTGATTATCCTTCGCAATCATCCATCCACATTTTTTGAAAAGAAGATCCCAGTCTTCGCTTGGGAAACAGATTGACCGGATGCGTTTTCAAAGTATTGGAAGCATTTTTTGATTGTTTTCATCTATTTTGCACTGGCTTGCACAAACAGGATCAGGTCATCTATAAAACACGTGTGAAACCTTCGGCCCATTCTGTCCCAACTTCATGGGTATCCAATCGTCAGAAGCTACCTTCTGTTCAATCAGTTGGCTCAACCTTTCTAAACATAGCACAGCGAAGTAGGGAAATAGAGGATAGCCATATCGAAGTCCTCTGGTCGCTCTAAAGCTTTTAGATGTTTTGTCATTCCAAGCAATAGATGTTTCCCAGCCTCTGATGGATGCCAAATGTATCTTATGATGTTCATCGGCAGCACTATTCTGTCAATAGTATCCTTGATAAACTCCCATGACATTTGGTCGTACGCCTTGGTAAGATCAACCTTAATTGCCATTGTATGGTCTCCCTTCTTCCTCTTCATGGTTTGGATCAGTTCTTGGATAAGAGCAATATTGTCTGTTATTTGTCGACTAGAGACAAAGCTGCTTTGCGTCTTCGACACCCAGTCTAAGATGAAGGGTTTTAGTCATTCAACAACTACTTTGAAAATGAGCTTCATTACAACATTATTTAGGGTAATTGATCTCAATTTTTCACATTTTTCTAGTTTATAGACCTTGGGAATCAATACTATAGTCAACTTGCAGATAGACACTAGGATATTGTCAGACGCTAGCCCTTCCTTCATAGTTCTAACAACACTTGGTCCTACAGTGTTCCAATTCTTTTGGATGAAGGTGTTGTGTACACCATCTGGGCCTGGTGCTTTAACCGGGTCAATGGAGAGCATTGCCTTCCGTATCTCTTCCTCTAATGGGTCAGCATTGATCCTTTCTATATATGTTTTGATCAGGGGTGTGAAAGTACCTGAAAATTCTGTTGAGTGAGTTTGGACTAAGCTTTTTGACGCTGTGAGAACTTGTTTGAAGTGTTGAACCACCATGTTCATTATTTCGTCTTCATCAGTGATCCATACCCCTTTGGGGTTCTTAAGGGATGTAATATGATTCCTCCTCCTCTGGTTGACTACATTTTGCAAAAATTTCGAATTATTGTCCCCCTCCTTGTGCCATCCTATATGGCTTTGGTGTTTGAGGTCCTCTTCTTTTGTGGCTTGTGCAGGTTTGAATGCCATTAACTATATTGCATTAAATCAAATTACACAAAATGCAATATTCATCAATCTAGTTAATTGTACTACACTTTAAAGCTTATTTATAAGTCAGCAATAATTACAATTTATTTTCAAACAAACTAAGTGAATATCTATATATTCTTCATTTCTTGACTTGTATGACGTGACTTCGCCATTCTAGTGTTTGTAAATTTGATTACTTTGAGTGTACCTATTAATTTGAAATGAGCTCTAATAGTAAGTTAAATATACATGGATATAATGGTGAGTTCATGATCAGAATAAGGGAAGTGTATAACAGTTAGGTCAACACCAAGTAGGTAGGATTTTAGTAGATATATTTTACTCTTTATCACTCACTTTAAATGGCTAGTTGAACACGTCTCAATGGATGTAGAGAAACCATGGTTGATTGATTATCCAAGCAAATTTTCATTTGATGCTAAACTTTTGTAATCAAGTCTTAGGTCAGTTGGCTGATTTTGGAGAAATAAAGTCATCATCCAAGGATTTTCAGGATATCTTTAGTCATTCACAAATTTATCAAAAAGCTCTCATCAGCTTGACACATTTTTCGGATCTTCGGCCAATGAGACTCACTATGATAGTTACTTTTTTATAAGATGAATATCTATAAAAATTCATTAGTCGACATAGGTATATCAGCAAGAAACTAACAATTTAGCTAAAATCTTATCAAATCTTTTTCCAACTCGTATATCAAATTGAAGCTTTTTTAACTTTAACAAGGAGTCATTATTGTTCCTATCAAATCACCATAAATTGAGCTTAGTTTAAGATATAAAATCAATCATGGTGATTACATCAAAGATATAAAAAGGAATTCTATCTATTTTAAATCCAATGATCTTTGTATATATCTTTATTCTGATCTCTAGTTCTAGGGTTGTGCAATTGAGGAAAAATGGATTGTGTCTAGTCATCAAAAAAAAATTAGAGAAGTTAGGAGGCACTCTTATTCATCCCGCCCTCCTCGTGCGAGCTAAATTGACTTGGAAATTACACTCATTAATTAAGCTTGAAAAAAAAATATGGTAGTCCTACTACCATTACAAAAATCCTTAATGAGGGGAATGAGGACCTCTTCAGGAGGTTGGGCGTACGTCGTGTATGCCAAGTTGTTTTTGAGATGGTACTTTGCTAATTCACCAGCAATAGCATTACTCTCTCTAGACTTGAACTCCACCTTCCATCCAGGGTGCATCAAGTTATGAATTATCCTTATCTACTTGATGTATTTTGGATGGTCCAAATCTGTATGTGCAATCAATGCATCCTATGAGTTAGATTCTATAATAACTAACTCCAGACCATTCATCACTGCTAGTTCAGCCGTTTTTAGGATTCCTTCCATCTCAGCCTTGATCACGTCAGCAGTATTCACTAGCATGGCTATGCCTCCAGCCCACCTGCCATCGTCATCACGTGCGACCAAGGCACAGACAGCCTTGCGGTGTTTCACAACAATGTCAATATTGATTTTGGTCACTCTCGTCTCAGGACGACCCAACAAGTTGTGGCCATGGTGCTCTGTTTGTTGGGTTTTTTCGATTGAACTTCTATATGGGCTGCAACTTCGGACCTTATCAGTGTAATCTGTTGATTTGTGTGAATAGTTTTGTTCTCAAACACTTGCTTGTTCCGACTGTTCCAGATTTGTCAACATGTAACAAGAAAGTCGATTGAGTTCTGCTCTCCTTTGAGTAGTTGAGAGTGAACCCAGTGCTTGATATCAGTAGCGTTGGTGAACGTTGGATCCCTCTCCCCTCTTCACACCCCGTCTCAGACGTCCTTAGTGAATTTATAGTCCTGAATAGCGTGAAGGAGGGTCTCGTCTTTGACCCGGCACTGGGGGCAAATGTTGGGTTTTAGAGGAGGCAGAGAAGGCAGAGGAAACAAAAATTTTCTCCTCCCCAAATCCAGAACAAGAAAACGCGCCAATATCTATACAATAGGAAAGGATGGTTTGTGGAATCATACCTTGTCCCGAGGCTTTCTTGGCGACAATACCTCACGACTTGCGCGGTCTTCACCTCCGGTCTTGGACGGTGTCTGTGCAGCTCCTGGTCGCACCGGGACTGACGACTCCTGGTCTCACCGGGACTGTCGGGATTGACAGTTTTCCTCCGAGCGGCAGAAATATCCCGCCTCTGAAGTAGTCCACACGGACCACCTGGAACTCCAATCTCCTTGTCTCACAAGGAATTAGAAGGAGTCTCACCCTCCTGTCAGTGTACTAGTCACTGACACACTCTCCTGCCACCAATCCCTTTCTGCAGTTGTCTTTCCCTTGATGTGCCTCCCTTATCGGGTAGCACTTTCTCGGGCTCTCTCGGTTACCAAAACCAGAGAGAGCGACAACTTTACAGAGCAACTGGTTGCACTGAGTTGTACTTTGAGAAGCCCCCAATACCCCTATATATAAAGGAGGGTCATGGGACAGGGTTCTCTATCCCGAGCAATGCGGGACTAAAGCAGGAGTAGAAGGGTTCAATATTTTCTACAAAAACAACCAACTGCGCAACCTGAACCGATCATTTCATTTCTGAAACGGTCGGTTGGGGACCTGAGCCGGTCGGTTGACACCTCAACCGATCAGTTGGGACCCATGAAACGGTCGGTTCACTTCTGAACCGGTCGGTTCGTGGTCCTGGTCAGTTCCCGATTGACTTTTCTTCTTTCGTTTCTAATTGGTATCAAATATCAATCCTTTTTCCAATCAAATTGGGCAAGTGAAACGAAAAGAAATTTCTCACCAATCCTACTTTCCCAACTTGCTCGGTTGGACCAGTTGAACGATCGTTTCAACACTTGAACCGATTATTTCACCCTGTCCATGAGCCGATCGACTCACCATCTGAGCTGATCGATTCACCAAGCTCAGCCGATCGGTTCATCACATGAGCCGATCGGTTGGGAGTGGAGATTGTGCAGAAGCAGTCAATTGCAGTTTCAATCAATCTGATACTCTAATCAATCAGTCCAACACCTTGAACATTATGATACTGAGCTATCAATTGATTGAGTGTTTAATTGAACTACTAAACTCCTTTAGTAATCAATCTAAACATTGTTTGTGGACAAAACTCCTCTTCTAGGTTAAATCCTATGTGTGTGACCCTACAGGTCCATTTCACGTTGGCAGTGAAAGTCCATAACACTTATGACTTCACAAGCAAAGAGCGGTGCCTAGTCATACATCAGTGTTACCCAAGTGAAATAGAAAGTTGGAGAACAACTTTCAATCCTACAATCTGTGAATGGTGTTACAGTGAATGTATAATTCCTTTGTCACTGATATCCCGAATGAACTCGAGGCATGGAACAGTCATCCTGTCAACGTTCATTCACTTTCTTGATCTCATAGTAGATTGGAAGAGATATGTATGACATCAATATCACATACTAATTCACACATACGTGCACACCTTTCTCAATCCTACTCATCAAGTGGCCATGGATATCAAACTCCCATAGGAGGGACAAATCCCATATCTATCACTCACCCCTCAAAATCCCCATGTGTCAAAGCCACCCAATCATCACCTTTATAACAACCCATGTTTCAGGACTGCGTTTGATGATGTCAGAGTGTGTCCAACGACATGTGTTGAGTGTAGTGATTTCAGGTCAAAGAATCACACTCACCACCATCAATGTGAGTACTGACTGTGACTACCATGTCATGGTTCTATGTGTCAAACTCACGGTGGGTCTGTCTGGTACACTTGTTCTCTAACAAGTACCTATGTGTTTGGTTTGATATCTCTATATCATGACTAATGAGATTTTGTGATCAACCAACACCACAATCTAGTCTTGTGTGTCATTGCTGTCTATCTACCTTCCACAATGACATCTGACTAGGGACATAACAAGCATGTACAAACTCTTAGCATCTGTATGATCTCATCGTTCAGGTCCTCAACCTGAAAGCATACGTCATTGAGTACCGTCATTCTCTAGACATTCAATTTGTTCTATCACTATCTCATATGACTGAACCAGAAAGAATTGGAAGCTTGCCTTTGATGTTTATCAAATCAATCTTAATGTATCCCATCAATCATCCCATGATTGGCTCTTAGGGCATACATACCAACAGACTCCCACTTGCACTACGAGCCAATCACCCTTGAATCATATTCGTAGTGATCTTCAAACATGTCCTACATGTTACTGTGCTCTAGTGCGAACATAGTGAGTTATGGCAACACCTTACCAAAGTCAGTTTTTAACTGCATGTCTCTCATCTCTTCGTTGTACGTCACACGTATGAGATGGATTTGCCGTAATATGTGATCCAGTGTTCCTTTGCTAACCTTTAGCCACATTGCATGATCAAGGATTCCATACTTGTCATCAATGAGTGGAATATCTATAAGTTCATCTCATGAACTTCCAGATCCATATAGTATTTATTGTTGTTCTCTAACACATAGATACTCGACATTTCCTTTTAAATGGTTTTATTGGAACACTTCCAATTATCAACAAACTTTCACTTTTATATATCCTATATAAATTGCGATTAATTTTCTGTCCTTTCGGAAGTTCGCATCAATGTAACTCTTTACATTGAACTCTTCCTTATCTCCATAGAACTAGTACTTCTCAAGTACTTATCAAGTTCTCATGGTATTCCAGTAACCCTTACTGGAAGTAGACAGACATCCACTCGTCATGTCTCACATACGAGTTATCAGGATGAGCACATCATATTGCCATGTCCTACATACAATATGATGAATGCATTTTGTTCTTGCCATGTCGATACATGCAAGATAATGGGATGATTACATACATGATAGATCCATATCTATTCTTAGTGTTCCCATTCTTCATAAGAATTGGACACTTAGACTTGGGATATTAACTCCATGTAACATGGACAGGTTTTCTCCCACTGAATCTGTGCATATTGAACCCTTCAGTACAGATTGCCAATGTATGCTTTCTCTTTTTAGGTCAAGAGGTTTTTCGAGAACTATCTCTATATATCTCTATTCCTATCACATAGGAAACATCTCTATCTTCCTTTAAGATAATTTCCACTTTTGTATTTCCATTCTACAACATTTCCATTTCACATCAACATGTGGAATGTGAACACGCTCCCACTAAATCACAGATCCCTTCTTTATCTTTGACATATCAGTCAAACCCTTTGACTATATCATCAAAGTAAAGATCCAATTCTGAGTTGCTTGTACTCAATCAATCACATTGATTAGTCCATTGTAACTTATAGACTTCATTTGCATTAGTGGATTCATAAACCTTATGGGTTGTGTCACGTACACATCCTTATCTTATTCCTCATAGGAATGCGGTTTTAGTATCCATATGCCAAATGTCTTAGTCATTAAGTTGCAATCAACAAGCATCATCCTTCTCATAATGTCATCCATGTGTCTTAACACTTAAGACTTATTTGCACTTATGGATTTCCATCCAATGGGTGCTACCATCAAGGTCATACCTTATGGTTCACATGGAAGTCATTTAGGATGTAATGGTCATAAACCATAACTCAAAATTTGGTTCATCATATTCATCTAGATAGTTGACTCATCACATAGATAAACGAGGTGTATCCTTCAAGGATATAAGAACTTACAACTCCTTGTGATTCTTAATGTCCTTTATTAGTGTGGGGTATTCTTTTATTAAGAAGAATTCAGTTATTTGATAATCATTCTCTAACTCCTCAGAGTATGATTCTTTCTTGATGTAGACATCACCATGCCTTAATCATGAGTTCACTATGATACACTATCATAATCACTCATAAGGATCTCAAACATTTGGTCCAAGTATTTCATTCATTGATCTCATCAAGAATTAACACTTTACCAATTTTGCACTTCATCTATGATAATCTTGAACACTTCAAGATATTCATATTGGTATTTCTCCAAACACCATTTGAAGTATTAGCATTTGTTCCAATAGGTATGTAAATACATCACATGTATCATACCTAATAGGATAATCATTCTCCCACTACCTTTAGTGAAGATTGATTAATCATGTCCAAGATATTCATGTCTCTTACTGGTTCTCTAACCAAAAGAGTCTAGATTTATCCATCACGTGGTAACTAGAAATGAATTTCTCATGATTGATTCTAATTTGATTTTTTGAGTTATCTATAACTTTTAGGTATCATTTTATCTTATGCATATCAAATACCACAAGATAAATAAGGCATTGCCACAAAGATCATATCTTTATAAATTGAAACACCTCTTTATTGATTGCCATCATCGTCATACAATATGCAAAAATAAAGTTTTTCTATCTATTGGCAAATATGAAATAACAATTCTCAACTTTATTTCGTGCCCTTTAGGCTGAAATAAACTGAAAGGTACTCCTATCTATGGCAGCAAAACTTGCTCCAATGATGGGTACTCCTTTCTTGGTCCTTTCACAAAGTCCATCACTTCTTTGTGGATATTGCATATGACATATCCATATCTTGGTATCATATACCTCATATAAAGAAGCAGTTCATTTCATGATACCTTAGGTGGAGATCTCCATCCCCTCCTTCATCTTCTTTTGTTCTTCCAGATATAGAGGGCAATTCCCTCATACACCCTTTCCCCATGTGCCTTGAGGTTGAAGATAGCTTGGGTTGTTGGCTAGCATCATAACACTTCTTATCTTTGCCCTTGCCTTTACCCTTAAGACTTACCCTTCATTGATCACATCAAACATTAGGGTTTGTCTTTCTTCATAATTGCCTCTACTGTCCTCAACATGTCCAACAACTTTGTCAACGCTTGTCAAAGTTGTCCATGTCATAGTTCATCATGAACTGTATGATTCTTGCAACATTTGTAGTATCATACCAATAACCAACTCTTGGCTCAGAGGGAATCCATCTTAGTCAGGTTTTTCCATATACCCAATCATGTGGAGTGTGTGAATACCTTACTGGATCTCCTTCTGTCATGACATACTAGGACAGTGTCCTTGAGACATCATATGTCTCATGTTGTCTCTGCAACTCATAGTTCAGAGAACACAACATCAAGCACTCCTCATCAATGTCATCCTCGGTATGCTTCCATAAGCATACTTTCAGCCATTGATGTGGTGGGATTGAGTTCATCTGGTCTTGGTATCACTAGGACTTAGAGCTTTCGCTCTTTGATTGAGAACACTTCTCATCATCTTAACCAGTCGTGGAATTATTCCCATTTAATTTGTTGGTCTCAAAGACCGATCGCAAATAAAGTGATTATTGTTGATTAACCATTTATTTTAACAAAAGGAAATATAAGCAATTTTAGTCCAAAACTCTTTTGACTTATTTGATTGATTTGAAAAGTAGACGATAAAAATTAGGCCTTTAATTAATTATCGCTCCCACTATTTTAGTTCAAATTGATATCCCTCACCATCAATTCGGAAGATTGCAGCGTACAACCTTCTAGTGGGCAAGATCCTGAAATCCTCTAAGTCATGGACCAGCTTGGGCTGTCACGCATAACTTAGATCTCTCAGGTAGGCAACTCTTGCCAATTGCATCATATGCAACTCTTGATAAGATGTCATATGCAACTCCTTGTCATGATCATCTCCATGCCTCATGGTGCTAGATCCTATCTAGGTCACCTTGTTAAGTCTGACCCAAAGCAAACACGATGAATATGCACCCTGCTAGGGCAGACCCACATATCCATCCTTCACACTTCCATGAGATAGATGGTGCACCACGCTAGGGCGTGCCCACACTTGGTCGATCAAGCTTTTCATGTGTGTCGCATTTGGAAGGCATCTAAAACTTAATATTTATTGAGGGATTTGGTTTTTATATACATATACATATCCAATCACCACAATACATAGTACGTGTCATATACATGCTATATCCCACAGAAAACATACAAAATGATAAAAGCGATGATTATGGACATCCTAATGTGATTCCTCGAGCCAAGAGGAATCACAGTCATCTAGGTCTACATCACATGCAACTTTTACAAGATGAACTCTGTGTTTTGCCTTTCTGGGTTTGATCAACTCATCACATGATTGATCGGCTCGCCATCAGGCCGGTCGGCTGGGTGCCACCAACCGATCGGTTGGCTCCTCCAACCGATCGGTTCTCCTGGTCGTCGTGCATCTCATCATGGCCGCCACCCGCTCGTCTCGCTCCTCGAACCGGTCATCAACCGATCGGCTCACTCCTTAAACCGATCATCTGGAACATCAACCGATCGGTTCACACCTTGAACCGATCGTCTCAGCTTTCGTTAGGATGTCCTCCGTTCTTTGACATAATAGGAAATAAAATTCTATCCTATTTTACATTGTAAAAACAGAAACTTCGAGTTACATTCGAGGGGAGCAAAGGTAGGAAAGAAAATCTCGAATTATTTCGAGTTACATCAGGAATAGGAGAAGGAAGATTAGTGCGCAGACCGAGACGCAAGCAACCACATACAACCATACACATATAGGGTTTATTGGCCATAACCACGCTATACATCCACCACAAAACTCGTTTAAGGGCAGCGCGTATCGAGTGTATTCATAATACATATCATATATGTAAATTGGGATTTGTGGATTTAGGATTGGACATGCATAAAGCCAATTTTATTCGCATCGTATGCAATAAATAAAGGTGACAAACCAAAATCGATCATATCGATAATCCTAAAGTATAGAGCAGTTGACGTGGCTCTGATACCACTATTGGGTTTTAGGGGAGGTAGAGAAGGCAGCGTAAACAAAATTTTCTCCTCCCCAAACCCAGAACAAGGAAACGCGTCAACGTCTATACAATAGGAAAGGATGGTTTGTGGAATCATACCTTGTCCCGAGGCTTGCTCGGCGACAATACCTCATGGCTTGCGTGGTCTTCACCTCCGGTCTTGGATGGTGTCTGTGCAGCTCCTGGTCGCACCAAGACTGACGACTCCTGGTCTCACTGAGACTGTCGGGATTGACAGCTGTCCTCCAAGCGGCAGAAATCTCCCGCCTCTGAAGTAGTCCACACAGACCACCTGGAACTCCAATCTCCTTGTCTCACAAGGAATTGGAAGGAGTCGCACCCTCCTGTCAGCGTACTAGTCACTGACACACTCTCCTACCACCAATCACTTTCTGCAGTTGTCTTTCCCTTGTTGTGCCTCCCTTATCGGGTAGCACTTTCTCGGGCTCTCTCGGTTACCAAAACCAGAGAGAATGACAACTTTATAGAGCAACTGGTTGCACTGAGTTGTACTTTGAGAAGCCCTCAATACCCCTATATATATATATGAGGGTCATGGGACAGGGTTCTCTATCTCGGGCAATGCGGGACTAAAGCAGGAGTAGAAGGGTTTGAGATTTTCCACAAAAATAACAAACTGCGCAACCTGAACCAATCGTTTCATTTCTGAAAAGGTCGGTTGGGGACCTGAGTCGGTCGATTGACACCTCAACCGATCGGTTGGGACCCATGAAACGGTCGGTTCACTTCTGAACTGATCGGTTCGTGGTCCTGGTCAGTTCCCGATTGACTTTTCTTCTTTTGTTTCTAATTGGTATCAAATATCAATCCTTTTTCCAATCAAATTGGGCAAGTGAAACGAAAAGAAATTTCTCACCAATCCTACTTTCCCAACTTGCTCGGTTGGACCAGTTGAACGATCGTTTCAACACTTGAACTGATTGTTTCACCCTGTCCATGAGCCGGTCGACTCACCATCTGAGCCGATCGGTTCACCAAGCTCAGTCGATCGGTTCATCACATGAGTCAGTCGGTTGGGAGTGCAGATTGTGCAGAAGCAGTCAATTGCAGTTTCAATCAATCTGATACTCTAATCAATCAGTCCAACACCTTGAACATTATGATACTGAGATATCAATTGATTGAGTGTTTAATTGAACTTCTAAACTCCTTTAGTAATCAATCTAAACATTGTTTGTGGACAAAACTCCTCTTCCAGGTTAAATCCTATGTGTGTGACCCTGCAGGTCCATTTCACGTTGGCAGTGAAAGTCCATAACACTTATGACTTCACAAGCAAAGAGCGGTGCCTAGTCACACATCAGTGCTACCCAAGTGAAATAGAAAGTTGGAGAACAACTTTCAATCCTACAATCCGTGAATGGTGTTACAGTGAATGTATAATTCCTTTGTCACTGATATCCCGAATGAACTCGAGGCATGGAACAGTCATCCTGTCAACGTTCATTCACTTTCTTGATCTCAGAGTAGATTGGAAGAGATATGTATGACATCAATATCACATACTGGTTCACACATGTGTGCACGCCTTTCTCAATCCTACTCATCAAGTGGCTATGGATATCAAACTCCCATAGGAGGGACAAATCCCATATCTATCACTCACCCCTCAAAAGCCCCATGTGTCAAAGCCACCCAATCATCACATTTATAACAACCCATGTTTCAGGACTGCGTTTGATGATGTCAAAGTGTGCCCAACGACATGTGTTGAGTGTAGTGATTTTAGGTCAAAAAATCACACTCACCACCATCACTGTGAGGACTGACTGTGACTACCATGTCATGGTTCCATCTGTCAAACTCACGGTGGGTCTGTCCGGTACACTTGTTCTCTAACAAGTACCTATGTGTTTGGTTTGATATCTCTATATAATGACTAATGAGATTCTACAATCAACCAACACCACAATCTAGTATTGTGTGTCATTGTTGTCTATCTACCTTCCACAATGACATCTGACTAGGGACATAAGAAGAATGTACAAACTCTTAGCATTCGTATGATCTCATCATTCAGGTCCTCAACCTGAAAGCATACGTAATTGAGTATTGTCATTCTCTAGGCATTCAATTTGTTCTATCACTATCTCATATGACTGAACCAGAAAGAATTGGAAGCTTGCCTTTGATGTTTATCAAATCAATCTTAATGTATCCCACCAATCATCCCATGATTGGCTCTCAAGGCATACATACCAACAACAAAGACCACACGTAGCTAAGTTCCTTCGCATCCTCCTGTTTTTTGTGAGGAGGGCATCATGCATCATTATCCAAGCAAAGATTCTTAAGTGAGTGGGTAGCTCAGCCTTCCAGATGGTGTTCCAATTACCATCTATCTTAACCCCTTTTCCTTCTCTAAGGCGTCTATATGCGGACTTGGTTGTGTATCAGCCACTGGGTGTGAGACTCCACACTCGGACATCCTCGCCTCCCCTGCTGATGGAGGCTTTAGTCTCATTATCTCCTCTATTAAGTGGCTTGGAAACCATTCCTTCAAAAAACCATCATCCCAACCCCCTTCCATGTTGACCATGCTAGCTACCAATAGGTCACTCAGGTTCATAGGTATAGGCTTCAGGCTGTAATCTTTTAGTAGTGGGCCATTGTTCCACCAGCGATCATTCCACACATTGATAGAATTATCATTCATAGGCACGATATAGGAGTTGTCCTTAATAAATTCCCCTCCTGCAATAGCCGATCGACACAGACGAGATAGGTCCCCAACGCTCATCAATGATCTCCTTTCTATTTGTTTACTCATGAACTTAGTCCAGTGAGTCTGGCGCCCACACATTATATCCCAGGTGTGTTTAAAAAATAGAGCAAGGTTCCATTCACGCTTAGATTTCAAGCCCATCCCTCCATTGCATTTTTTGCACAACATCTTGTCCCAAGCCACCAAGTCTAATGGATGATATTTATGGCTGCCTCCCCAGATGAATCTTCTTATGGCACCATCTATTATATCACATAACTGCAGAGGAGCATTGAAGTCTGCATAAGATAAGTGGGGATAGCCTAGAGCATTTCTTTAGGAAGGCATATCCTGCCTGCTAACGATAGGCATCTAGCAGACCATGTCATAGTTCTTGCATTCACTTTGCCCAAAATCTCATTATAGGTTTGTTGGGTGACCCTTTTGTGAATAATCAGAACCCCAAGGTACTTCCCCAGATCGGTAGTGCTATAATAACCGCTTAATCTACTAATCTGCGACTTCTGTCTCTGACCCACACTTTTCGAAAAATAGATCCTCGTCTTGATAGTGGACACAGCCTGACCAGACGTCTTCTCAAATGCTTAGAAGCACTGTAGGATAGTCCTCATGCTCGAGGTGCTATCTTGAGTGAAAAGGATCAGGTCATCAACGAAACAGACGTGAGATATTATAGGACCTCGTTTACCCAGTTTCGTAGGTTTCCAACTTCCTTCATCTACCTTTGATTGGATCAGTTGGCTCAGTCTCTCCAGGAAAAGGATGAATAGATATGGAGACAGGGGGTCGCCTTGGCATAGGCCTCTGCTAGCTTTGAAGGCGTTGGACGGTTTTCCATTCCAAATAATCTATGTTTCCCCTTTGGTGATCGATTCCATGATGTAGCTGATGGTAATTTTACAAGATAGAATTAAATTAACTGGTTGATTCATCATCAAATTTGTAATTATGTAATGTAGACTTGAGGTATCAATTGATTATTTTCCTTTTTTTAGCAATCAAAAGCTGAAGATCATTTTTTTAGGTTTGTTTGAGTTTAATTGAAGACTCTAATGACTCTTTTACCACTTGTTGACATTCTTGGCTACATGTTCGTACCTTTGTGGATAAAATTACTCTTCTAAGAAGATTAACGATATTAACATGATGTTCCATATTTCTAGTATAGTATGCATGTTGGTTTTTGTTTTCTAAGCTTAACATAATTTGTATTTTTCCAATTAGGTTTTGTCCCTATCACATTTTATATAAAATTTAAGAATGGATTTTGCTCCTACAACATGGTACATGGGTTTTGTGCATGTTTCTTTATTATACTTGTAGTTTGTGGAGTGTCTCTATTTAAATATTTGGTTTTGTGCCTCATCCATCAGTATTTTAGTATTGCATTGGTTGTTAGCAATTAGTTTTTTGAGGTTGCGGATGTTAATATCTGTGTAATATTTTATATATGTTTTCATGAAAACATATTTGTGTAAGACATTTGATATTTTATCACATAAACACTCAAGTATGTCTTTTGGTGTTTTTCTTTCTTATTTTATCTCATTGGAACATGTACGATCTTCTTGAACTTATCTTGTGTTTTTCCAAGTCAATGACTATTGTTATTATAATTTTTCTTTACGACTACATGTATTTAATTACCATAACATACCAGTAATTTCAAATTTCACTATATGTTTATCTTCTGTTGAAGTTTGGGTTCTTTCCAACATTCACGTACAAGTTGACTTGGATCGGGTTTCATATTAACTGAGAATATACTTTACTTATAGTTGAAGATGGCCAAGTGTCAACTGATCTAGGAGAGAGATTACCTTACCAATCATTTTGGCATATTCCCATTACTCATTTATTAAAGAAGAAAATTACTAGGGTTGGGTTTTCTCTCAGATATTCTAATCACAAGTTTTTAAATAAATATTTTTTACTTAACTTGTCTTCCCTACATGTATATGGGGTTGACATAGCTAAGGTCGTCTCCCAAGGGACTTCTATCATTAGTCACAATAGTAATTCATTTTTTACAATGTAGGACTGTTAAAAAAAGGATTTGGTTTGCTTAAAATTAGAAGAATTAACTACTACATTTATAAACCATTAAATTAAATAATGACAATTCTAAGACAACTATTAAGTTTATGGAAAGAAACTTAATATTAGGGCTTCACACACCAAACTTTAATATATGAAATTGACTCTCATGCAAGTAAATTATTAACCTGTACATTAATGTCTTGCTAGCCCTACCAAGGATAAAAGTGAACTACCCTAAGTCATGGATTTAACATTGTTGTGCCTAATCATGAAACTAGGTGAATAGGATTGGATAATACCTCATATTCGGTTTGTCAATGTAATCAAGTAGGAATAGGTGAAATCTACCTAATCCAGATACAGCATGCCCGCATGCATGTAGAGCATTAACATTTATAAATGATGACCAAACATATAAACATGCATGTAAAACATATTCACTGTGCATCATATACAAGACTTGCATTTGAACTGTAAAATAAATTGTGTTCGGCATGCAATGATGTGGTGGATACTCACACATGCCTTAGATATAGTGGAATACTTATCCATGATAGAGTTTTGCATGAATGAAGTACACACATCATAAAAGTTAATGATTTCAAAATAATATATATCCTAGAAATATAATTGAGGGTAAGGAATATTGATATGATGGTTGTAGGTCCAAGCATTCCTAGGAAATGTCAAGATATCATCCCCACACCTCTTCCCCAAACCAAGATGGAGGAATATATAAATCCTCGAGAAAAAGAGTGAAAATTGCAGTCTTCTATAGAGAGGATTCACTCCCGGTACTCTTCGAAGATGGTGGTTGCTTCTTCTTATGCTCCTATATGGTTGCGCTCAAAAATTACTTCAAGAATTTATGGATCCCCTCTCAGACATCTAACATATGCTAATATATGTGCTTGCAGATTTTGGATCTTTTTTGCAAAATTGACAGGAAGCACGATGTGCTAGCTTGGAAACACCTTTGCTCCAACATGCATGGCTTTGAGCCAGTAATCAACAAGTAGCATGACGTGATACTCAAGAGCAGTGTTTGTTCTTTCCATCTTAGTGTTGGGTTGATGAAGTACAAAGATGGCATGTTGGAAGGAGTAGATTTCATGTGTGTGTGTTTGTAGGCTATTGATTTTGACATGAGAACACGTTGTGTAGGTGCAAAGCATGATTTGTCTAATGAAATATCTCAATTGAGTCTTGTATTCTTTGTATTTGGCATCACATCTCTATACTAATATGGAAGCCTCTCAAATGTCAAACATGTGTTGATGAGGCATGTCTAGAATGAAATGCATGGAATGAGTTTGAAATAGTAAAAAGCAACAATTTAGCAATTTAAAGATAAATTAGGGCTCAACTAAAGCAATAAGCTCATAAAGACGGTTTAAGAAACACTTAGCACCCTCAAAAAGGGCATGTGTGAGGGTAGATTGACCAATGTAGGTCTTGAGAAAGTAGGTTGTGGTTTTTTTCATGAATCTTTTGATTGTGCGTTTGAGAAAGTGTACATTTTGGGATGATGGGAATTGTCATAGGAATAGGTGCAAGGGTTTTTCCTTCTAATTAATATAACCATGTCCCCATCTGACATCATATAATGGAGTATCTGTTTGTGTTCCATACAAATGGTTTCGACCGTGCTTAGAATAAAACGACCTCACAACATTCAACATATAATGAGTCATGCCACACACCTACAAGATATTGTGCAACATGGGTTGATCTCATGTCGGCATGTTGAAGGCCCATCTCATGCAACTCAATCGATCTAACCCAAAATAAGTTCTTAAGGGACTAGACATAACATTGTGTTTTAGTATTTGGGATTAGAATTGCACATATATTACAAATTTATAATCAGCCATTATAGTCACAAAAATACATCTATACAATTATCATATGAGGAGGTGGAGATTGGAGAATCAAATTTCTTATACAACATATATGTTAAGAAATGAGTTTGCATGGGTTATGAAATTAAATGGAGATCACATACAAAACAACCAACTAGTCCTCATGTAATGCAACTGTTCATCGATTTAGATACCACATGCAAAACAAGTAATAATGGCATCCACATACAAAAAGTTGAAGTCAATATTAACCAAAAAAACACATGGTTGTGTCCCCACCATTACTTCTCGACTCGACATGATTTTTTTAATAGGACCTTGTGGTCGTGCATTATAAATCTATATCTTGGTAATGACTCACGGACATAATCAATGATGACAAAAATTCTAATTGATGGTTTGTGGCAATCAATCTTGCTAGCTGGATGGCCCAGTAGAACACCAACTCCACCCAGGAGCTAGTTGGGCATGTGAGGAGGTAGATTTGACCCATTGCCTTATGCCATATTTCTTTTGATTATTATCCATATAATCACACTATTTGACTCCATTCTTGAACGGTGTCAATTATCTCGAGCTCATAATGTTGAGAACAGTTCTTCTAATCTTTGTCTATCGATGTCCAGGTTCTTCTGGGGAAAGCTAGACAAAGAAAAGTATTCCAACTCATTTGTGTTTGTCTGGTACATTATGCATCACACCCTATAAATCAAGAAAGAAATTATTCCATGCCATTCTAATGAAACAATTAATATGATTCTTATGAATTATTTCATGATGTTATTTGGTTTGGTTATTGAAAGTCATTTTCAGGAATTTCTATTTGGTGTCTAAACCTTTCTTCTGGTATCTCACATACATTGGAAGAGATCTTGTGGATCAAGAAATTGAGAAAATGAATATGTATCCCTTTTTGATGGTTAGATAGTAGGTTTGCTAGCTTCTTGGTTGGCTAGATGTTCCTTTAACTGGAAAGAAGTATTGGATGATTCATATAAATCATTTTATAAGATTTGTTTATCTGTTAGATAATATATCTCACACATAGTGATGCAATTGAATATTTAGTTTCCTTTATTTCATTATGGCATGTGGGACAAATTTGTAGGGCCCACAGGCCCAACTAAGTATATAAGGCACACACTCTCGAGTGTAATAGTGAGCATGATCTTTCAGCTTGAATGAAACCAAAATTTTCACATTTGAATTTCTCTGTGTTCCTTGTTTTCTCAATTATTCCCACTCTCGTTCTCCTTATCCTTCATCTTCCCTAACTAAATTTTAACATTTGGATTCTTGTTTCTCCATTTCTAATTTGGTATTAGAGAAAATTCCGTCTATCTCATGTTGATTGTCATTGCAACATCATGGACTGCAACCTTGTCAATAGCAGTTTGATAGAATCTGACGTAGGTGTTGCAATCATGAAGTACCCTTATATAGTGGGACTTAATGTCTCCAACTTCCTCCCTCTAAAATTGAAAACATCCAACTATATATATATCTAGAGGCTCAGGTCTGAGCTTTGTTCCAGAGCAATTTGCTTGAGTCCTTCATTGATAGCACAAAGACAACCAGAGAATATCCTAGTAGATAATGAAGGTAATGTAAATCTAAATCCTTACTATTCTTCGTGGATGAGGACGATTTGACTTGTGAAGGGGTGTATTATGGGAACTCTCACGAAAGAGGTTCTAGGAGTCATGGTCAATCTAAATAATCATATTTAGCTTTGGAAGGTGCTCGCAAAGAACTTCTATGAGTCAAAACAGTCTAGAAACATCGAATATGAATCATTTTCACTAAAGTTCAAACGAGGACATATCATTTGTTAAGAATCTGATAGAACTCAAACATATTTGTAACTTCATTCCATTGGTAAATCTATTTCTGAAGACGACAAGATTTAATTCCTACCCAGTGGTTCAGGAAATGATTTGTAGACATCCACTATTGCCATGATGAGGCCACCTCTAACTACCTATGTGAGGTCATTTCCTTACTAAAAGATTTGGATATGCAACAATTTACAGTGCAATCATTCCCTAGACCTAATATATCTTTCATGGGCTAGAGATCTAACTATGGAGGAAATGCAACCTATAGACATCCATATGCAAAGAAACAACTCAATCAAAATGCTAGAGTTCTAGGTGTGAGGCATGATCATTCCTACACTTCTCATGGATGAGGACTCAATCCAAGCACCTGGCTAACTGGTAACTATAATAATTGTTGCGGCATGGTTTTCTTCTAGATATGTGGAAAGAGTGAACATGAGGCAATAAAATATTGGTACAAACTAAAAAAATAGCTTTTAGAGTCAAGAGATCAAAAAGAGTATCACTTATTACAATGTGACTAAACAGGTGAAATCTCTAACTGCAACACAATTCATGGATTTTGAGAAGTTAAATATTTTTGAATGGTAGGAAGATTCTAGTGGAACAAACCGTATTGCACAGAGCACATGTATTCTAATAAATATCATTATGTATAGAGTTTGTGATTGTATTAGTATATGCATATCTCACATATACAGAAACACATACCATACATTCTTCTTCAATTCCTTTAGAAAAGGTTTTGGTTGTTCCCAATATGAAGAGATATTTTATGTATGATCCTCCGCTAACTAATGACTTTCCTTGATATTTCCTATTCTTCAAAGACATCTTCTTATACATTCATAATAGTACAAAGTTCTAGCTCAAGGGAAGATTAAGGGAGGGATGTAACCCATCAACTCTTTGTTTCTACAAGGGTTGTTGGATACTGGTGGAGGAAGAATAACATCTTCTATATGGCATGGAAAGACATGGAATCTCAATGATGATATGTATAGATTCATGGAGAAGAATCATTTCATAGTTTCTTCAAATAAATACTTTGATTTCTTGATAGTTGTGTTCTAAGTATATGTCCTAGACTACCATTTGATAATAAGCATGAAAATGCATTGTACCCTTTGCACATGTCTATTGTGATCATCGAGGAAAATCTCCAACAACCCCAAGCAATGGTATTAATATTATGCCTTGTTTGTTAGTGAATGTATGTGATATTATTGGTTCTTTCCTTTGAAATAGAAATATGAACTTTATAACTATTTTGTCTTTCTTTGTTGATTAATTGAGAATTGATCAATATTATGATGTAGACTCACATCATTGGTGTGTGGGAATTCATAACTAAAAAAATATAGGAGTTCATAATCACACATAGCATTGTTCATAAGCTTGCTTGTTCTTATACTTATGAGCATGTTGGTTCTATTGAAAGGAAAAATAGACAAATACTAGATCTTGGACTATCTATGTTGATTGATCAAAATGTCTCAAGGCATTTCAAGGTAGAGGCATTTGCTTCTGCAATGTACATTATTCATTGACTTCCTTCCTGGTCTCATGATTTGTGTCCCCTATAAGCAAATTGTTTCACAAAGAACAAATTTTTCTATGGATAGATCATATGGTTTCTTATGGTTACAAGTCTATGAGATTATAATAAACAGAAGCTTGAGACTAGATCCTTACCCTGCATTTTTTTGGGATACAGTGAGACACAAGGAGTATAGATCCTACATGTCCCAACTAATAGAATCTACTTCTCAAGGCATGTGATATTTAATGAATAGATATTTCCTTTTAAATAATTGTTTGTACTAATGTTTTATTTGTGAGCTTCGTCTTGTCTTTGATTTCTTAAATTCTTCAGACAAAGAACAATCATTTAAGTAGGGACTTTGGTGTCAATATTCATAGTAGTTCTTGTGTCCACTTGACACCCGATCACTTGAATTTTGATTGGATGTGCCTTAGGCCCACAATAGGGTATTTTAAATTTATAAAAACATGATGGACACACTCTTAAATAAATCTGCAAGCGCACGGGCTTGGGAGTAGTATAGGAGCGGTAAGTCAAGGATGAACCCAAGGGAGAGAGAGGGAACCATAGTTATGTTTGATATGGCTAAGTTCTGAACATGGAGTCTAGCATTCAAGGTTTTATCTTGGTTTTGGGTTGATTACACTACGAGGTCGAGTAAACAATTAAATGGAAGCATGAACAAAATGTACTTTAACCTTAGACAGCTTAGTTCTAATTGACAAAGAAATCAAGCCAAGCATGAAGGAGCAATGTAGGCTAAGGACCATCAAAGGAAGAGATAACACTAGCACTACACTAACAAAGCAACTCTACTTATCAAACTAGAGAGGCAATTAGCTAAACTAGGTAGGAGAGAGTAGTAAACTAGCAAATTAGGCAAAAAGGGCAATTAAGGACTAAAATAGTAGTATCTAGCAATTAGCAATTGGGGCAAGCAAAAGACTAAGTTAGCAACTAGCACAAATGAACTTTAACTACTCTAGTGATACCTACCTATCATGAACAAGAAAAACACCTAAGAAGGTAAATAAAGAAATTAGCTAAGCAAGCATTAACTAAGCAAGAAGGCAGTTACGGTTTTTAGCAATTAATGGGAGTGTGGGATGTTTGGGGTAATGTGAATAGAAATTAGGTTGGGGAGTCATAACATGCAAGAAATGTTCATCCCTTTAGATCATTCAACCAAACAACAAGTTAGATGCTAGAGAATTGCCTTAAACTACTAATTGTCCATAAATGGAATAAGGGGTGTATAGGGGAACTACTCCTTAACACTCCATATCCACTCTTGTGAGGCACACTTGGATTAGGGTTTAGGTGGAAGTCAACTAGGATCTAGCAAGTCTAGGTTTCTAGGATAGAAGCTTTTAGGGAAATTGAGGGCCAAAGGTTGTAATGGAGGGTGGAAATGAGGATTTTACACCTCAAATCACCGACCATCTGGACTTTAGGTAGCTCCAAACCAATTGCACTAATTTCTTCTAAAATATCTACTTAGATCTCTCACTGAGGTGTAAGATAATGTATTAACATGTAGGAAGATGGGTAGCTAGCTAGGGATCCACTAGTTGGACCTAGGAGCAAATCCCAAAATAGCGACATATAAGTCATTTTCCTAGAATCCTAGGTAATTTTAAGCATAAACCACAATGTAATCCATTGGAAATGAGATAAAAGTAGAACAGAATCATGAGAAAATGAAATCACAAAGTTTACAAATGATTTTAGCCTCATGGTATCAAAGTCACATTTTACACCCAAACCGCCCACCTAGGGTGGGCTTAGTTACTCATGACAACAGAAAACACAAAAAGGTAGAAGAAGGACATAGAAGAAGCCACAGAGCTTGGGCGTAGAGGTTGAAATTTTATGTAGTTGATGCAAGCTTGAGCGATTCCCTCCTCTAAGGTGCAATGGCATGAAAATAGAATTGATAATGGTCAAAACCCTAACAGCTAGGGTTTTGGGTGGAAGGTGATGAGATGGGAGTTGAGAGAGGTAGGTGGGTGATAAGGAGGTGAAGTGAATGCTCAGCAAGGCTAACCTTTGACATCCAACCACCCCCAAGGCTTATATTGGGCTCTAGGGTTAAGTGGGGCAATTAAGTAAAATGATACTAGGGGAGAAGTAGGGTTTAGTAGGTAGAACATCCATTTTGTGCAGAACAATCGTAGTGGGAGTGAGTGGGAATTTTTGTGGTGGATGGGAATGACCATGGTGGAAGAATGGAATGGATAGTGGAATTCTAGGTTTTGGGGGTTGATAGAATGGTTGTGTTGGGTAGTATGAGCTTGTTGGACTTTGGATAGCACTGTCGTTGGCTAGCATGAGCCTGCTAGACTTTGGGCAGCACAGACATGGTGGCTAGCATAGGCATGGTGGACTATGGGCAACATGGCGGTGTTGACTAGAATGGTTGCGATGTTGGACTTGCTTGGAGCTTCTTCAAGCATGTGACTTTGTTGTGAGTTTTCATTGGTAGCACGATTGTTCCATGGTACGACCATCATGCCTTCCTTGCACTTTGATCTTCAACATCCTTGGAGTTCTTTGCTCTAACTCAACCCTTGGCCACAAGGGGTAGGTTGGGGAAGCTTTTGGACCCTCCTTAGGCTCCTCCAAGGGTGGAGAAACCCTTAAAACATCCTCCTTCTCTCTCATCCATCCAAAGCATGGTCAAAATACCTAAAAACATATAGAGAACCTCCATAAGTGCATTTGACAATGAACCATTATTAGAGAAGATAATATGTATTCTAACATGCTTAGATGTCATTAAAGGGCAAAAAGACACAAGATGAAGCCCTAAAATAGGGTTGCATCACTAACCCACCTAAATCACAATTGTTGCAACACACCAGGCTTCTTGAAATTTTGTGGTCCAATTATAATATTTCTAAACATATAGTGTGCATACATACTGATTCTAATTTACAAAATATGTACAATAGTTCAAATTATGTTTATATTGTTCATTCTAAAGATGGTGCTATTGTACAAAAAATAGAGCCAAACAATTCACAACTTCATGATTCTATTCTATCTTCTAACCATAATGAATTGGAAAACACAGATAGTCACGTTGTATCATTTGTAGATCCAAGCTCATATCATATTTCAAATCACAAGGTGATTATATGGTCCTAAGATTGAAGACCTCAGATAAAATGATCTTAAAGGGAATGATTTTACTACCCATATCACCAAGATGCACCTCCTTTTCAGGGAGCCCATCACTAAGAACTCTATGGTTAAGTGTGCTCAACCCAGAGTAGTACTAAGATGGATGACCTGTTGAAATGTTGATCTTGACTTGTCTGTGAGTGAGGACAAAGCATGCAGTCAAAGCCAGTGGTGTTTTTTGGGGCCAATCATTATTCTTGAAACTCTACGAGAACCTTAAGCAGTGGGTATGGGTGTTTAAAAATAGTATCAGAGGCGTAACCCCTCTAGTAGGTGTGGCCCACATGGACATGTGGCATGCCAGTCTCGAGATGTGTGGTCCAAGCATGTTGAAAATGGATATCCATGGTGATGTAGCCACCCTTGCACTTGTAGTCCTGATTGGGAGTTAGGTTTCCATGGTCCATTCTGGGCATGCACTAAAATGGGGAAATATCATGAGTCCTATAGTTGAGCCTTGATGAGGACGTCAAGAGTCTAAGTGGGGGAGATTGTAAAATCTCATGATGGAAGCCTAGAATAAATAATCTTAAAGGGAATGATTGGACTACCCATATCACCAAGGTGGACCTCCTTTTCAAGGAGTCGTTCACTAAGAACTCTATGGTTAAGCGTGTTTAGCCCGGAGTAGTACTAGGACAGTTGACCTATCGTGAAGTTGAACTTGAATCATGTGTGAGTGAGGACAAAGCATGCAATTAAGGCCAGTGGTGATTTGCAGGGCCAATCGTCATTCCTAAAACTCTACTAGAACCTTGCGAAGTGGGCTTTATAGTGATATAATCTGTTGATAATGACAATTTAGGCATTTCAAATTATTAGGTTTCACGATCAAATTGCTTGAATGTAATAACTCTAGTATTATTTCTAATGCCCGCCTAATGGTAACACAAATCAAGCTTGGAATGGTAAAGTTCAATCCTAAATATGTCATGTATGCTTAAGTGCCTCCCATTCTGCACAAAACTATTAAAGGTGTTCTTCAAGATCTACACTAGAAGGATGTGATGCTTCAAGAATTAGCATCTCTACATGCTAATAAACCATAGACTTCAGTTCCTAGACCACCCAACACAAACATAATTGGGTCTAAATGAGTTTTTAAAACAAAAATTAAAGCTAAAGTATATTTAGAGAGACTAAAGGCTAGACTTGTAGATAAAGGGTATAGTCAGGAAGATGGCACTAAAAATTCCAGTAAAAGACCATTCATCTTTTCATAAATTCTAAAAGACTGTGTTTACTTTTCAACTAATGTCACCTATCACTTTTTTGTTAACTTTACTAGTTCATCTATTATGATGTTGAATACTATTGAATACTACATGCAATTTATTTAAAAGATTTTAATGACCCAATTCATTACTTAATATCCATGCGACATCAACAAGAAGACTAATACAAGAAATTTGGCCATGCAAAAAATAAACACAAGATAACCAACCAATGAATCTCATATTAGAATAGAAATAAGGTATCTTTGTATAGATTCCTCTGGATTGAGTCTAGAATAAATAGTGTTTCATGAGGAATACCTTCAACTTGAGCTAAAATGGGTGACTTTTAGACAACGACTAATCTGTGAACCTAAGGGAAGTTGCATCACAATTGCAAAACAAATACCAAGCTATTAAGAAAGAGGAACATGTCATCACAAAATAGTGATGCAAAGAGGTGGCAGAATCCAAGTCTTATGGACTTTGAGAGATTAAAATATAAGTACTGTTAAAAACTTTAAAAAAAATTAGACTTATTGTTTGGCCAAGTTTTCCATGGACAAGCTCAATCGGCCATGCTATGCATACTGCTGCATTAGTAGTGTGGTATTTGATTTTTATTTTATTATTTTTTTGATAAATTTGAATGAGCAAAAAAATTAGTTGTGGTTCAAGAAACTCGCTTTCATACAATATATTAGATATTTAGAAGTTTTATACAATATTTGATTGATCATAAAGTGTGCTTCAGCCAAGTTTCTTATCAAAAACAAGTTGATCGACCAACCATTCTGAATAAATAAAAAATATTGATTTATGCAAAACAAATCAATGAGTCATAGAAATATTATCCGCATGCAGAATAGAGAAGCTTGATAAAAAGAATGTTTGACCTCTATGCGATCCATTTGAATTGAAATGAAGGACAAGTAATGTAATAGGTATAAATGAAACTAGTAGGGAGAATGTTGACCGAAATTCAACTTGATAGAGTAAAATGATAATAGGAAATATGTGACATGGAATATAGAATTGTGCTCATGAATGAGGACCATGATCTTGAGAGATAAATAGAAGTTGAAGATGACAGGTAGAAGAGTAGCATACATGCAAAGAATGATGGAAAATAAAGAAAGGGTTTGAAACATGAGGAAGTGATATAAAGAAAAAAGATTGTGAGATTTGAAAAAATACTAAACAATCAAGTCTCCTCATGATAACTAATTGATCCTAGATATGAGAAATGTGTTTAGAGAAAAATTGAAAAATAGAATTCTAAATCTCAAAATCAACTTCTCTTTTAAATTTTTTCCTTAATGAGAGTAACATGGGATGAAGTGACAGGAAAATGAATTTTGAGTGATGTATTACCATAATGATAGTAGATATGTTGAGTGTAATCATGACAAATTATGGAATGATGAAACCCCAACTGATTAAATAAAGAATGTAACTTACTAGAAATGTCAATTAAGAGAAAAGAAAATCAAATGATAAAGATCATGGAGACTTTAGAAAACTTAAATAGAGCTATAGTTTTGATTTTGAATTAAGAAAGTCAAAATCTTCACGATTTCAATATTATATGATTTTTTAGAAATATAAATTTTAAAGGCATACCAAAGGATGTAAATTTGTTTACATATGATTTTATTTGTACATGAACAAGCAATATGTTAATTGAAAGGATTTTTATGATTTTAATCGTTCATACCAGTATTCCAGCTCAATATTGTATAGTTTTTTATCGTAGTCTTACATCTTTTGTGTGCTTTGATTTCATAATAGCACAATAGTAAACTTCAAAACAACTGAGTGAATTATGTTTAGTAACTCAAATGTGATATGGAATAATAGTACAGAATGAACTATATAAATTGATATAGTCAGATTGGATTACCGATTCAAGGTAACACCTCAAGAACGTATGACGAGTTTGAAGATAGTTTATTTGTCTCTCTTTCCTAGTAATTTATTGTGATCTAGGAAAATATTTCTTTATCATTGAAAGACCTTGTTTCAAATATGTTATAATTAGAATAGAAAGAAAGTACTCAATGTTGAAGTTAGTGTTCAAAAAGAAAATACAAGAGCAAGTGAGATATAAGATTTTAGAATTTTAGACGAAACCTTGAATGTACTTTTTCTTCATATTCACATTTTGGGGACGAAACTTTTAGGGAGGAGATATTGTAAAGACCCAGTTTCAACTTAGCCATTTAATTAGGGTTTACTTTGATGACTACATGTTTGACTAGAGTGATCATTGTTTAAGCTTGATAAATGATGAGAGTCAAATTATGATATGTTAAATCTAATAAAATTATGATATTTTAAACCTAATATGAAAATTCAAATAGGCTTTTATTTTGAAAAAATAGGTTTTGGGAAGTGTAAACCCTAGTTGGACAAAATTATGGTCTTGATGTATATGAATACAAAATTTGATATATATATATAATGGTTTTGTATATTGTTTTAGTACTTTACATGTATTTTTGATTTATTTGAAATTTGGATATGATTTGGATAACTCATTCATTGATTTTGGTGCAAATTTCTAGAATATTAAGTATGTTCTTTGAATATGTTGGTCGGTCGAATTGCAATTTGAGCGACAATGCTACAAACTGTAGTATAGCAGTGTAGTTTTTAATTTTTACTTATTTATTTGTCACTATGAATAACCTAAAAAATTTAACAGATCTCTAAAATGTTATTTCAGACAACATACTAATTTTTCATAATTTTTGGAGGAGTTTTTCCTTATTCAGATAGTGTTTTCCAGTAAAATTTTATGGCAAAACTCTACTAAAATAAAAGAAAATGTAAGGTAGGGATAATGTGCAATTGTCCCAAGCGCCTTAATTTCTCTATATGAACCAAACACACTATTAGCTCCCATATTGCATGATTTATTACAAAGGAATGAAATCATCAAGAAAGATGAAGAATTAGGATTTGAGTTAGGAAGGAGGTGGAGATGTCGATCTAAGGTTTTATATTCCAAAGAGTGTTGAAAGTAATTATGTTTACCTTCTTTAGATAGATTTAATGGTGGATCTTCTCTTTGCTGTCTAGATTCCATCCCTACTCTGACTAGATTTAAGATGGTATCAAATCATCCTTTTTTCTCATTCTTTCTTTACAATTCTCAATTCCTAGGGTTTCTGAGTCAGAAGGAAGAAGAAAATGGTGGATTGCTTGAAATTTCATACGGATTCAAAGAGATCAGTTTTTTGGCTATGTTTTTAAGGTGTTTCACACTTTAGGTGAGTGGATACTTCTATTTAACTGTAGATTACACTATATTGGATCGAACCCACTAAAATATTTAGTGCTTTTTGTATGCTATAATAAACCCTAAGTTTTCCATTCTGTTCTGGATTTGACAAGATGATTTAGAAACAGATTAGTTTTTGATGTGATGAAATTTAGATGATGAAATCATATTAGAAATGTATACAAATATTCTAGAATAGGATTCCTAAAGTTATTGCAGAAGTTAGAAGAAAATACTAAAACATGGGTCATCGGATTATATCAAAATTTGTTGTATATAGCTAAATAAAGAACGTGACTGATATGAATCCCGGTATATATTATTCAAGTGTTCTATATGAATGTTTAGTATAAGTACACCATTATTAGTTATGAACTTCGTTGAAGTATCAATGTTGCTTGATATGTCAGTAAAGAGGGTGAAACCCTAGATGAGTGACAACTTGGGAGTTTTGTGAATAAACAAAATGGAAGCTAGTAAAAACAATTCATATAAAAAATTATTGTTATTTAATCCATTTATTCTTGATGCATGATATTTCAGTGAATGGTGTGGAAACTCTAGTTCAATTGTGTACCAGGGTTTCATATACATGTTTAGTTGTATGAGAGTTGGTTGAAATAGTCTTTTTACCAATTAAAGTTTATGTAGTAAATTCATATATGTAGGACAAGTTATATGTGAATGAGGAAAATGAAATCCTAAGAATAGGGTATTCAGTAAATCAAGTATTTTGATTCCAGTGTTCCTCATATTGATAAGTGGAGTAGCTCAGTAGCTCAGCTTGTAGTAAAGATTACAGAAAAGATATGAAAAGAACCTAATACAAGGTTAAGATTAGAAAGGTTGATTAGATGAAAAATGAAAAAAATGAATTAGACATTAGATGCACTAAACACCGTAGGTTCCCTATGGAGGTCTACACAGTAGTGGAGAAAATGCTTTACCCACTGGAAATATCTGGGAGAGGAAGTCAGAGTATATCAATGGGGCACGAGGGGTTGAGCCCGACGTGGATGACCTCTTGATTAATATTAGAGATATCCAGCATTAATCAGAGATTACGGTGATACTCAATGGTGTTCAACATTAACCAAAGATTCATGTGGTACCAAGTTCAGCATAGTTTTAGTTAGGTGTGCAAAATTTATTGAAGATGACGATGGTACCCAACTTAGTTACTATTCAATGAGTCAGCCCTTGTAGAACCACTAGAGAAGATAGTTTTAGTTAGGGCGCTTTTGACTCCCTCCGCCGGAGTACCTAGGTTTAGATGAGGATTCTAGTTTTACCAGTCAGTTGTTTAGCCACCAAGGCCACAGTGGTGAGGCTCGTGGTAGACCGGGTAGCTAGTTAGTAGACTTAGAGTCACGGGTTTACTCTAACTCTTGTATGGTGAGATTGTAGCTTGTTGTAGTGCTTTTACATGTCATGGTACACACCATGTGGGTTCGGGGCATAATAATATGAACAAGAGATAAGTCAATCATATTCAATTAGTTATTTACTCATTGTAGTCATCTAGAGTAACCTATCATTTGCATGATGTTAATCAAGAATGTTCATCTAGTCATTAACTCTTGTAGTTGTCTAGTGTAATATGCTATTTGTATGTTTCTGAATGACTAGTTCCATTATAGTACTTTACATTTCTACTTTGAATTTAATTGCTCAAGAATATATCTTTTGACTATTAGAGTGTCTTAAATTGTTTCTTATAAGTACTCGTTCATTGTGTGAGTAGTTCACCACTCTGCTCACAATAAAAAATTAGGTAGACCTCAGCATAGGGAGAAAATCATAATAGAAGTCATGCCACAAGTCAAATAACATTGAATTTTATATAGTCAGTCCATGTCACCCTAGGTCCTTGTTTAGAATTTGAAAGAGTTGTCTATGAATGAAGTTGTAATTATGTTTGATCATGATAGTCTTTGTATTTATTCGTCAAGCCAACAACCATGAAATCTTGAACATAGTATAGATAACTTAATCTATTCTTTTATGTTTGCAATCTAATCAAAGAATAAAGGTTTTGTTCCTTATACAGGTTGTTTCATGTGGTTATGTTTCATATATAGTTCAGTTTTCAGATAGGAAAAAGAAAAGCTTAAGAGTAGTGTTTAGTTTGCTTGACCTTAAGTTATGCCCTAATTTCAAGATATACCAGTGATTGTGGAATTAGGGTGTGACATTCACTGCACTAAGGGCTTTGTGGTGAAGGTTATTCTAGGGATCACTCCCAATGGGACAAACTCTTTGATATCGGCCACCAACCCTCTCTAAACTATCCTTCATAATAAATTTGTATGTGTTGTGCCATTTTTTCTATGTTTTGGGCTCCCTCCCTTGGGTCATGCATGTTGATACAGTCCCTTTGGGCTTGTGTTTTAATCAACTTTAAATACGTCCAAGTTTGAATCAAAACCAAACAAATGCAACACATAATATAATAAAAAGTTTATATTGTAATATGCTTTTTCTCTTGCTCATTGTTTCAAATATATTCATTATAGCATAAAAACATCATAAGATTTGACAAGGAAGTTGACAATATCATTATATGCATTTTGGTTATGTATATTATTAACAAGAGGGTTTTGTAATTTTGGATTAGTGTGGCTAAAGAAATTAGTTCATCTAAATCTTCTTTCACATATAATGAAAACTATGTGAGCAGTGTAAAGTGGTCAAATTAGAAATAAGAATAAGGTGGTGGAATCTTAGACGAGAGAAGAAAAGTATATTTTATGATAAACTTGTTAAGGGAGGTAGTTGGGACTTTTGTGTTGAGGTTAACACAACATAGCATAATTTGGTTTGTCACATTACAAAAGTCGTCGAGATAATTTTAGGGAAATAGAAGGTTGTGGGCCTTCACAAATACAAAATTGTGGAGGAATCAGAAAGTATGAAATCTCTATAACCTAAATCTAAGACTTATATTAGCTTGCCAAAATCACAAGGCGATGCCCCATTCTAGATACACAAATTAGAAAATAAGGATGATAAGAAAAATATACCAAGCAGACGAATCTAGATACTTCAAAGAGATACATAAGAAGGATAGGAGATGGAGTATAATTATGTATAAATGTTGGTTTCTATAAGGAATATAAGTAAGATACCATGTCCAAAGTAAAGTATCAAGAATAAATGTGGTATAGATTTCATTGAGGATGATGATGTAAAATAGCAATGAAAGAATACTTATGTAAAGTTCTTATAGAAGGTACTTAAGAATACACTCATAGACTTATATAGGAAGGATATAGAGTTATGACCTACACTTAAAATAAAGTTGAAGTGTCCTTTTACAAAGATGAAATTGGAAAGTTTATATAGGCTAGATAGTATCCCTATTAATGCATGGAAATTTATGGTGAGAAAGGAATTATGTGGTTAATGAGTATGTGCAATAATATTTTGAGGACATAGAAATTGCCAAATGAGTAGGAAATAGTATCTCTTTTCCCCACCTACAAAGACAATAGAAATGTTCAAAGTTTCACAAAGTATAGAATTGTCAAGTCACATGATCATCATTTAGGAGATTAAATATTTAGTAAATATTAATACATGTTACGCTTCAAACAATCAATTTGGTTTCATGTCAAACATATGTTATTTTCTTATAAGGAGGACTTTGGAGATGTATAGAGAATATCAAAGAGATATTTGTTTGGTTTTAACTAGTTTGTAAAAGCGAGTACAGTGGGAAGTGCTTCATCGGGTTTTGGAGAATAAGGGTGTTAGAATCCAATATATCGATTTATTCCAAAATATGTATGATTCTCAAGAATGATGTTTGGAATTTCAAAAAGGATATTGCAAGATATAATATTCTATTTGAGGTAAAAAGATCAATTGTATGGCCATGTGTATTCATAATTGTTAGATATGAGGTGAAGCACTTTCAAGTTAAATCCCTTGGTGGTGTATGTCATTTGCTTATGATTTTGTGTTAACTACTGACATTATAGACATATTAAATCCCAAAGTAGAGTTCAAGAAAATGCATTGGAAACTAGTATATCTCATAAAATAGGAAGCAAAATGGATTATGTGCATTGTAGTTTTAGTCAAACTATTATCAAAATTGTGGTTAGATTGAGTGAATGTACCAATTTGTAAGTTTTTTATTTGGATTCTATATTTTTCGTGGATGCCCTTGTTCAAGATGATTTATGTCATAGGACAATAGCATGATGTATGACATGAGTAGGCTAAAAGGTATAGTACTTTTACCAAAATATCTCTCTCAAATGTAAAAATAACTTCCATAGAATTGCTACATGGCCATGAATTTAACAAAGTGTTAAGTGTTGGGTAGTGAAGAAATAAGGTGTCCACAAGATGAATGTGGAAAAAAAGTGTGTTGTAATGGATGTGTGGGAAGATAAGGATTGGTATCTTGAGAAATGACTATATTAAAAACAAAGTGGGGGAAGAAAGTAAGGAGAACCAACTACATGAGGGTCGCATGTATGAGCATGTGCAACACATGTAAGAAAATGCAGAATAATGTTATGGTATTGATTCAAGCATATTTAAATTGGGAAGAAGCAAGCCTAAACTGAATTGGGAAGATCCTATGAGAAGTTATTAAGAATATTTACACCTTAAAGTCAATATGACCCATAACAAAGATATATGTAAAATAAGGATCTATATAGATGACAACAACAAAGTCTACTAATGGCCTTTCTAGAAACAACAGCAAAGTTTTTTATGATTATTATGGAGATCAAACTTCAAACTTCATGAATATCAATTACTTAGGCGATTCTTAATGTATCACCCCAAAAAGTGAATTATATATCACCCCAAAAAGGAGATATGGGTCACCTTTAGTGCATGAGGTCCCACACTCAAATGTCTGTCTAAATGAAATCATGAGCTTCCTCACCAATGATGAGTTTTGACATTCCCCACATGTCATTTTGAATGATATTTAGGCTCAGATATGCCACTCAAAACATTCTCATTATTTATCAAACCACTGCAAGAGAACATGTTTCACTTTACTAAAATAGGAAAACAGCCAAGTTCTATGGTCTTTCAGACGTGATCTTTACTAGGAATAAGGATTCACTTTATTATTATCCACATTACTCATATTTCAAAAAAAAGCATGCTAAATGCATTTAGTTGACTATTTTGACCCTAATATAGGTTTTGGGCTTCCAAAAGTTTATAACTAAACAATATTCACATAAAAAAACGTCACTATCAGTGGCATAATGATCATTCAATCAATCTAATGAAAAATAAAAAGTAACATATGTGTTTCCATCTCATTCTAACATCATGCTATTTGAATCACCATCCCTGGGTCATTGTTCCTAAGAAATGTATCATTGTCAAGAGTTTGTCCCTAACAAGATTTCATAAGTATTTACTAATATCCATGTCATACTAATTATCATCTGCACTTTTCCCCACCATCAATTCATTTCAGATTTGTATTAAGAGTGTCACATCACCAAATTAGGCATATCAGTCTTTTATGCTCAACGTACCCCTAGTAGGGTTATTATGTATCACATTACTAATTTTAACTTTGGTAATTCAAACTATAGAACACATCCTCTCTCAAATCTTATTGCAACAATGAATATCTAGTATCACATTTCAACTTGTTCATAACTTGCTTATTTTCTTAGAAATTGTGAAGATGTGATCACTTTACTTCAACTTATATTTAAGTGCATATTGTTGAAAATATATAAAAGCAATACATTCTACTACTCGAGAGAAGGTGGAGAATATCTTGTGTGTTTTATAGACATGAGTGATGGCCTTTATATAGGATAATGGGTGGATGCCAATACCCATTGAGCATAATGTGAGAACAATCCCAATATACAATAATTTAGAAAGAAGTATACACTTAACATACCCCCTCAAACTGATGCATAGATATCGTAAGCACCCAGTTTGTTACTTGATAATTTGATCTGAGATCCATGTAAGGATTTAGTGATAAGATATTTAAGTTGATCTTCTAAGCGGACTGGTGTGAGTTTGATCAACTTGTCTTGAACCTTCTCTATGATGAACTGACAGTCAAATTTGATGTGTTTTGTACGTTCATTAAAGGAAAAGATTGCAAGCTATGTGAACTGCAAATTGATCATCACACTAAAATTCCATGGATTTGGATTGCATAAGTCCCAGTTCTTACATGAGGTTCCTTACCCATAGAAGTGTATTGTGATGTGAGCCATAGCATGATACTTAAACTCGGTGTTTGAGAGAGACACTACAGTCAGCTTCTTGCTCTTCCAGGAGACCAGGTGACTCCCTACAAAGACACAATATCCAGTGACAGATTGTTAATTAATTCAGAGCCTACCTAGTCTGCATTAGAAAATTCATGCACCCTTAGATTCCCATGACTAGTGTAGAGTATACCTTTCTTAAGAGCTCTTTTGGATAGCAAAGGATGTGGATAACAACATCTCAGTGACCAACATGTGACTTGTCCATGAATAGACAAGCCACACTTGTAGCAAATGAGATGTCTAATCGAGTAATTGTGAGATAGTTCAATTTCCCAACTAGTTGTTTGCACTATCAAGGATATACAGGAGGTTCTCCCTGATCTTCATACAACTTAACTTTAGGACTCTAACATACTTGAATCTAGGATCATAGCCTAGACTTACCTTGTGAGAGGCCTTCTCGACGGTGTTAATATCTAGTATACTTTCCCCTAAATAAAATGTACTAGGACAAAATAACCAAAAAAATCAATACTAGGTTAAATGTGAAATCACCAATCAGTGAGTCTTGACCTTACTTTGACTCTCTAAAATTTTATTAAGTCTCTAGGAAGAAAATAGAAATATATAAAATATTGTGTCAAAACTAAATAAGAAAGGCATTAAATGCATAATTAAGCACTTAACATACCAATAAAGAAATGCCATGGCAAACATTTGCAAAAAGGTAAAATTAATATTGAAAATGAGTTATTCAAACCATAGTTATCCTGCATGTCAATGTTCAAGACAAACAAACATCATATTCTCCCTCAGTTTAATATGGGAAGAAATGAATTAATTACTTATTTTTAATTAACCTAATATTTTCAGTATATCAAATCTATAAGATGGTTTATATTGATGTAACAGCTTCCTTCTCCCTCAGTTCATGTGACTAGTCAGTCGATGTGTATCTCCTACCTTGGTTGTGTTTCTTTCAATGAGACTTGGATGTGGACTATGGGATATTCGTATAACCAATGAATGCTTCTTCATCTTCCCCTTCTCTTATCTTCCTATCCTCTCCCTTCTATATTTCTTTCTTATCTCCCTTCTTCTTTCTTTAAAACTGTATTCACCTTACCTCTTCTTCCCCCTCACATTGGCAATCACACCTACACGATCCTCCCCCAACAACCTGAGTGCAGGCACTTGCAAATTTAGAGGTTGTAGATGGAATTTACATCCCCCACACCACTATGACACCTCTTTGCCCACTTCTTCTATCCAAAAAAATCCAAAGATCTATCTTCTTCAATACACGTCTAAAGATAGTTTTAGATCGCTAATGGACCTGCAAAAAATAGTGACAGTTCTGCAAACTACTTGTCGGTATAGATATCACACCCCTTAAACACTAACAGTGCCACAACCTCTCCACCACCAGGTTCCTGATCAAGAGTTCTAGACATCTGAGAATGATGGTACTATCATCTCTACTCCCTTCAATCCTTGTGCCATCATGGTTAGGCATAGAAGATGTTGCAGCAATCCTACACACCTCACCCACTCTATTAGTCTCGATGTCGTACAACCCGCCACTTACTTCCTAGTGTCTCAGACTCAACATCCTTCAACACAATAGCTTGCCTCCCTGCACTCAACCTCAGTGACCACCACCACTATCTAGGAAACTGGCATCGCTTGGATTTCTAGACTTTGAGATCATCACACGTACCAGATTCTGTCAACCTTTGTCAAGGCTTCAAAGAACAGGAAGAGTAGGGATCCCTCCTCACATTGCTAAGTGTGGACACAGTTGCAGTGCAAACCTGAGGTTTTGTCAAGTTGTGCGACAAACCTATGAATATATGGACAACCCTTGACCCACCTTGATCTTGGTTCATCTTGCCATGCTTATCTTCAATAGAATCAACAACTGTGATGCCTCCTATATGAAGCCAAACCCAATGAGGACCTTGCGACTAGTTTTGTACATAGGTAAATATACATGTGAGTAATTCGGCCTCTTATCTTTTCATTTCATAATCACCTTAAGTTGAAGAGTTTGATTAAACAATGTTATTAGCTATAACATTTCTATAACTAATGATATTGGTATTGTAAGTACACATGTAACAACTAGTGAACATATTATAGACTAATATGGATAATTAATAAAGAAAATGTATAACTTCAATCCATATATTATAATAATCTCTAGTATTTTGGAATTAGTCAGTAAATGACATATAGGAGCATTAGATGGAAATGACTCAAGAAGAGCATTCACATGATGTGGACTTGAGGTGTAACACCCTCCCTAAGCACACACATGCACATAGCAGAAGAAACACTGAGTTGTCCATAACTCGTGCACTCAAGGGGGCATTACATAAAATTGGCATTCATAACAACAATATAATCAATCACACAAATTGAAAATAAGAAACATTCTCATAATTGTCCTTAAAAAAGGAACATAATGGATATCACATGGAAAACTAACTCAACATCTTGAGACATAGTCTCTACTCTAAAGTTCTAAACATTAAAATATATAGTTGGGTCTATAAACCTGAGGATCATCTTATAGTTGGCACCCCACTAGATCTTATCATATACCATCCTTATGCTTGAGTCTTTGGTATCCACTTTGCTCCTTCATTTCACCTGCAGACATCTCATCCCCAGTCATGCATTGGAAAATGGTTGTTAGCGTAAGTGACATGAGTATTCTAGTATATATATTACTGAAGAAATAAGATACTACAAAATATTCTTAAACATTATAAATATTAAACTAACATTAAACTCTATACAAACTCTGAAACATAAATATCTCTTCTTTCTTTAACTTAATTCTTATGTTTTTACTTTATCTTACTCTGGAGACTTGTACTCTGGTACATGGGTCTCATGACCTGCACTAAGGTGCCTGGGTCACATAACCTGCACTCTGGGCTTGGGTTATGTCTCTGAATCAACCTACACTCTGGTGCTTGGGCCACATGACTTGTACAAAGGGCTTGAGTCATGCCTCTCTTATCTTCATCTCTTTCAATATACTTACAAATGAGATTATGTACATTCTCTAAACTAAGGAATCTTTTATTTATGACTTTTATCTGACTGTGGCCACCATTATACAATAATTCCTCCTCTGTTGACACTAAAGTGTCTTCTATGGTGCAACGCACCTTCTGTTGGCACAATGTGCCCTCTGTTGACATCGAAGTGTCCTCTATGGTGCAATGCACCCTCTATTGGCACAACGTGTCCTATAAAATTGAGTAAACACTCCTCTGAATAGGTAACGAATGCCTCTGAATCATCTCAGGACTCTCTGAATGAGTACTTATCATATAATGTACTATGTGAAGGTTCTGAATTAATTATCTTAAGTCAAAGCTTACTAAATTCTGAATCTGAACTTATATGAAACTGAATATTAAGTATTGAACATGTACTGAACTCTGAATATGAATCTTAATTACTACATAACTGAGATTGGGTTTAAAACCCTTATCATGTATCATTATTAATATCTGGATACTCACACAATGAGTAACCTAAGTTTGAATCTAAATCTGATATCCTTATTATCTGGAAAATCTTAATCTAAAGCCCTATTTCAACATGAGGACTTAACATAATTCTATATCATATTTTGACATCTGAGTTAAAGGCTTAAGAAAATAAAATGGTTTGAATATAAAAAGACCAAGTATATGTAAATGACTTATGTATGAAATATCTCAAATAGGATTTCTAACAAAATAACTCAGGTCTCTTTAAAGTCTGGTTAAATCTGATCTCTCCATGAACCTTAATGCTTTCATGTGAGCTTAAATCTTAAATCTTAAAAGTTGAATCTTATAAAATATCATCTTCCAAATTTAATCATAAATTAATACATTCTACTTTCATATCATATCGTGTACTTAGTTCTTAGATCTTAATCGTCTAAGAATCTAAACAACACTTAGTTCTTATATTTAGTCTGTCTAGGAAATCTTACTAGCATGTTTCTATTTGAAATCTTAAATACAACGATATCCAATATTATAAAATATGACTATCTTGCTTTCATATCTTATCTTCTAGTCTTATTCATTAATATAAATTATTTCAAAGAAATTTTATAGGAATATGATCTTTAATTTTTGTCATGAACATAGTTCATGAATCACAATTATTCTAAGAAATCTTAATGACATATCTCTACTTGAGATATTGGGTATATGAAATTACATAATCATAAAAGTATAGAAATTCTTGCTTGCATATCTAAACTTTAAAATTTTAAAACATTGGATCATAAAAGTTTAATTTAAGAAAGATGTAAATGTACTGAGCTTAATAAATGTAAATACTCATGGACATGAACCACTTACCTCTCTTAAAGAAAACATAATCACTCTTCTTAGGTTGAATAACTTTAGTCTTTGTCAAGTCAAAGCCTTCCTTAACAGACAACTTGGGCCGCCCAAAATCTTTATCGAGCATATAATTTCTAGACCTTCTTTGTTTAATTTTCTTTTTCTCCATGTGGTCACACATCCATCCCAAATCCACTCACGATTCGACCCAAATGCAACGTGGTATCCTTAGGCATCCTTTCATGTTCTTCTTTCCGCTCTAGTGTGCACCTGCCGGCATTGTCGTTCCGCACGTAGGACCCCGGTCGCGCTGGCCTGCTCCCTCCAGCCTCCTCATGTCGCTTATATGCCTATCAATGCTCCGCTTAGAGTTTTCCTCTTCTATGTATCGTCCGGTCTATATTTTTACCCCGTCGGCACGTTTCTCACCAGCTAGATCATGTTCCTTTTATGCATTGTGTCGCCTCCATCTCACATTTACCCATGCCTTTCTGATACTACTTTCTAAGCATGCCATGTTCCTTCGTGATTGTTCTACTTCATGGAACCCCAAAGATTCCCTCTCCACTTTTACAATGCTCCTCTGGTTATAGAATTTGTTGTGCGTTGGTATTGCTGATGACCCTGCTCGCCATCTATATGAGTTAGAACGAATACCAGACTCCTCGACAGCATCGGAATCTAATCATGATCTGGCCACTCCGCCGCCAGAAGAAGGCAGACTGATGAAGAAGCCCTTGGTACTCCCTGCCGTATTAAAAATACAGGTGTATCAAAAATCATCTCGGCAACCGTTTCTGTTATTTTATAGGGCATGATACTGATCTTTCTTTCTAATTTTTAGAGTCCTTGTGAAAAGGGATAGCAAAAATCCATCCCCTTGCTCCGCACTGTGATTGGGAGGCTGTGGTTATCAACTCAAACTACCTCGTTATCTTCATAGTTTAATATATTAACTTCTCCAACCAATTCAACAACGGACACGTATCCTATATCATCTCAAGGCAGCCTTGATCAACCAGGAAACACGATAAGTCATTCATTTACGAATTAGTTTATGTTAGTTCATTGGGGTGATCCCAAAGTCCATATTTAATATGTGTTTATCTCTGTACGCTTCCAAGCCAAATAAGCTATATGCGTTTCAAGTCCTCTACAATACATATTTTTCTCCTTTTATGTTAAAACATCACAAAATTAGTCTTTAACTTACTCCAATGTATTAGTCAACCCTATAATTTTCTTAGAACCAAACTAACATTATGATATGGTCAAATTGCATAGTCATCCCTAGGATCACTTATCAATCAAATGGGCTCAAATTCAGGTGGACGATATTATACTTGGGCCCACATAATTCATCTCAACCAACTAAGGTTTCATCATATCATAATGATAATAAACAAATTCATCATTTCACCAAACTATGTTTTACATGTCCTAGAGTACCTAATTGTCCAAATTACAGAACTTGTTCTCAGATTATTTGATTGTCAACAAACTTCAAGAAAACCTCGGTCTCATCATATTAATCAACCCTGACTTGTTGTGTGTCCGGTGTAACATCTCATGATGGTCAAATAACACAAAAACAACCTTAGATTCTAGGTGTGAATAAAAGGACTCCAATATGGGCTCAAATTTAGGTGAAATGTTTTGTACTTGGCCCCATATCACATACTCAACTCATCAAGGCTTCATAATTACCTTTATCATATGATTATTTACCATTTGAAGATCAGGATGTTATAATACTACCCAACTTGTTGAGAATTTCGTCCTCAAAATTCAGCTAAACTAGATGATGCTACCCACCTTAGGGTTTCACATATTCTATGCATACTATATTTTAATCTTATTATAAAGGATCATTTACATACTCTAAGTTTAGTCCTCTCTCATGGTTAGACACACTTATCTAGCATCATTATCAGGTGAACATGTTGATATACTACTATGATGAATCTCAAAATCTAAATTATACTTTCACCATCTGTCATGGTAAAGACTCTATCTTGCTTTTTTTAGTTATGGTTTAGGGTTCTTGTTCACTAAAAAAACTCACTTATCTATGTCAAAATATCTACCCTTTATATGCATTCTAGGTCTTACTATGTATCTAATTAGGTTTAGGTGACTATATGTCTTAAACTTTTAATGTCAATACTTCACTAGTACATTTTCGGTCTCTAACATCGCTTCCGTTAGCGTCACTTATATTAGAAAAATCGACCGAATAAGCTAAAACCGAAGCAACAAGTCATTAGAAAAAATTCGAGTACCGCTTTTAGCTATTGGGTTGGTTTTTTAAGGTTAATCGACGCTAGAAAAAGACCCGTGAAATCATCAAATTCGCGGCACGCATAAACATAGCATCGGTTTTATATAAAAACCGACCCGACATACTTCCCGCGGAGAAAAAGAATTAATATTTGCCTTTCGCGCGTCGATCTATACCCTCTTGGGTCGGTTATTCTCTTTAACCGTCCCTATAAGCTTCCGTGAGCACTCTCTCGGGTCGGTTTTCCTTCTTAGCCATCCCTAGAGGTCTCCGCGCAAAGACCCTTTCGGGTCGGTTTTCTGAGACAGCCGTCCCTAGAAGTCCAGCCTTTCGGGTCAGTTTTTTAAAGAACCGTCCCTAGAAGTGTCGCGCAAAGACCCTCTCGGGTCGGTTGTTTGAGATAACCGTCCGCAGAGACCTGTTGGGTCGGTTTTTTTCTTAACCAACCCGAGAAGTCTTAAAACCCTTAATCTTTCACTCGCACTCTCACTAACGCACACTCCCCACTCTCGCACTCTCTCTCCTAGCCTCACTGTCGACTCTCGTTCTCACTGTCGCTCACACTCGCCAACGCCAAGGTCGACGCCTCCAAATATTCGCCGCCACCAGCGTGTCGTTCGTCGTTCGCCGCTCGATCACCAGCTTGTCGCTCGGGTCGTCGTCGTTGTTGTTGCTCGCTAACTCGCCGCCAAGGTCTCGCCGGGTCATAGATCACCAGCTCGCCGCTGTTGCCGAAGCTCACCAGCTCACCGCCAAGATCTCGCCGCCATTGCCATAGACCATCTCGCCGCCAAGGTCGCTATTGCTTCTCCAAAAGCCGCCCACCGCCGACGCACCTTCTCTCGCGCGGCCCGGCCGTGTTGATAACGGAAAACGAAAAGCTTTTCCTCCACGCTCGCGCCTGACAGGTAAGATTTTCCATTTCCCATTTCAAGCTCTATGTTGTCCTTTGCACGGCTATGTTTGTTCTCTTCCATATGTTGGGGTGTAGCACGGCCGTGTTGGTGTCTTTAGCACAGCCGTGTTGGTGTCTTTTGCACGACTAAGTTGAAATGCCTGTGTTGCACGGCCGTGCTAGGTACATTGGTCGTGTTGGCTGTCTTTTGCATTTGAGTTGTACTACGGCCGTGCTAGGTACACTGGTCGTGTTGGCTGTCTTTTGCATTTGAGTCTTGATTTACTGTTATCTATTATGAAAGATCATGCATGATGTTTAATTTACGTCTTTCTATTTATTTCTATTAAGAGCACCTAATTGATTATTCAATTCAGTACTTATAAATGAATGTTTATCTAGTAAACCAACCAATAATAAAAACATGTATTCTTTTTATATGTACATTTTATTATCAATCACATATGTAATTAATCATTGTATACAATCTAAAAATACAAGGGTAGACATTGTTTAGTTTTAGATTGACACTTTAGGGTTTATAGATGAGACCACCTGTGCATAAATATGACAAATACATTTATATATAAACTTAGAAACCCGTTCAAAATGTATTCATTAGGAGTAAATTTTGGATAGTCCCCGATATGGGACTGTTTTTGGATATTTAATCTCACTTAGGATGTAGTTGTATAATGTATGTTTAGTTTTGAATAAAAATTTTAGTAATATTTCCTCATTTGTTCTCTGGGTACATATGTGAGTGGTTATTTGCCATTTACATTGATGTACTTGGAGAACTAAGGGGAAATACTGCTGAAATTTTATTGAAAACTAAACACACATTATACAATTACTAGTGAGGTTAAATATTCAAAAATGGGATAGGTGGTACACTTTAGTATAAAAGTAATGAATTTCCTATAAAAAAAACCTTACAACTTATAGTATCAATATTAAATGCTCAATTTGATAATTAATTTTAATGTGATCTAGAAAATGGATCGAAGTTGGATGTATATCAAGAACCGTTGCAGTCTAGAGTTTACCAAAGGTGTTGATGAATTTATCAGATTTGCTGAGGAACATAGGAAACTACCTACAGATAGGTTTCATTGTCCATGTAGAAATTGTGGTAACAATTTGAAAGTTGATATTATTGAGGAAATTAAGAATCATGTCATATGCAATGGGATCATACAAGGTTATAATGAATGGTATTGGCATGGAGAGAAACTTAATTATGGATGAGAAAATGTCGATACTAATAGTGGTGACATAGAAGATATAGATAATGATGTTAATGTCAATGATGAACCGATTCAGGATGACCCGATTCAGGATGATATGGTTGATGAGATGCTACGTAGCTGTCAGGACAATGTCATTGATCCACCTTCTTTATTTGCAAACATTGTCCATGATGCTGAAAACCCATTATATAAGGGTTGTACTAAGTTCACGAGGTTGAGTGTTGTGATGCGATTATATACTCTTAAAGCTCAAAACCGGTGGAGCGATAAGAGTTTCACTTCATTGTTGTCTTTGTTAAAGGAAATTCTTCCTGAAGGCAACGAGCTTCCAATTTCTACATATCAAGCAAAGAAAATAATGTGCCCAATGGGAATGGAGGCTAAGAAGATTCATGCATGTTCAAATGATTGTGTGTTATTTCAGAAGGACTATAGTGATTTGATAAATTGTCCAAAATGTGGTGCGTCAAGGTACAAGACTACAAATTCAGCTAAGGCTAAAAATGGCTCTCCTGCCAAGGTGATGTGGTATCTACCAATAATACCACAATTTCAACGCTTATTTGCTAATACAGAAGATGCACAAAATTTATCGCATCCTACGACATGCATCTGATTCACCACAATGGAAGAAAATTGATTTATTATACCCTCAATTCGGTAAAGAAACAAGGAACTTAAGACTTGGACTCTGTACATATGGAATGAATCCATATGGTACATTAAGCAGCCAACATAGCACGTGGCATGTTATGATTGTTATATACAATCTTCCTCCTTGGTTGTGTATGAAAAATAAGTATGTCATGTTGTCAATATTGATATCAGGGCCCAAGCAACCTGGAAATGATATTGATGTTTACCTTCAACCTCTAATTGATGACCTAACGAAATTATGGGAAGAAGGTGTTATGACATATGATGCTGCACGTAAAGAGATCTTTACTTTGTGTGCTATGTTGTTTTGCACGATTAATGACTTCCCATCTTATGGAAATTTGTCTGGATATAGCATAAAAGGATACAAAGCATGTCCTGTTTGTGAGGAAAATATTGATTCAATTCGACTGAAACATGGTGGTAAAATCGTATATCTTGGTCATCGGAGGTTTCTCCCACCAGTGCATCCTTATCGAAGGCAACGCAAAACCTTTAATGGGTCAACTGAGGAATGAAGTGCTCCTAAACCTATACTAGGAAATGTTGTATATGATAGGGTGAAACATATTGTTAATGAATTTGGAAAGAGTTCAAGTAGTCATACGCTCGCATGTGACAAATCTCTATACAAGAAGAGGTCAATATTCTGGGATCTTCCTTATTGGAGATTTTTGACCATTAGACATTGCATTGATGTCATGCATGTTGAAAAAAATGTTTGTGATAGCATCATTGGTACGTTATTGAACATACCAGGAAAGACTAAAGACGGCATCAACTCTAGAAAATATTTAGAATTAATGGGTATAAGAAAAGAATTATCAGTTGAGATTAGGGATCACCGCACATATTTACCACCATCTTGTTACGCTTTGTCCAAGAAGGAGAAAAAGACTTTCTGTGAGTGCTTGTATAATATTAAGGTTCCACAAAGATACTCTTCTAATATTCGTAGATTGGTATCAAAGAAGGATCTGAAGTTGATAGGTCTCAAATCTCATGATTGTCACACCTTAATGCAACAAATTTTACCTGTGGCTATTCGATCTATATTGCCGAAGCATGTAAGGTTTGCAATCACAAGACTTTGTTTCTTCTTCAATGAAATATGCAACAAAGTGATTCATCCTGATACTCTCGATAAATTACAAAATGATGTAATTGTTACCATGTGTCAGCTTGAAATGTACTTTCCTCCTTCATTTTTTGATATCATGGTTCATCTTGTAGTACATATTACAAGGGAGGTGAAGATGTTGGGTCCAATTTTTTTACATTGGATGTATCCATTTGAACGCTACATGAGTGTTTTTAAAGGTGATGTTCGGAATCGTTATCGTCCTGAAGGGAGTATTATTGAGGGTTATGTGGCTAGGGAAGTGATGGACTTTTGCAACAATTTTTTGGATTCCAATGAAACTTCTAGCGATCTAAAAAATGATCTTGTTACTGAGTCTTATTGTGGCAAAGGAACTTTGGGAGCACGAGTGAAAGGAATTAGTCGTGAGTTGTGGGAACAAGCACATTTGTATATTTTACACAACATCGATGAAGTTAGTAGCTACATCACATAACACAATGATCTTATCAAGAAAAATCATCTGCGATCCAGCTCAATGTGGCTTGCAAGAGAGCATAATCGAACATTTATTAGGTGGTTTGAAGAGAAAGTCTTTAAGCAGCTATCTGAATCACCAAATAATGTTGTTGGGAACATAAAATGGCTCGCCTTTAAGACAAAAATGGATGTCATGTCATATGAAGGTTATGGCATAAATGGATTTTTATATTACACTAAACGTCAAGATGAAAGTAGTGTAGTCCAAAATAGTGGGGTCACTGTTAAAGCTTGTTCGTTGTATTTTGCTAGTGCCAAAGATAAAAGACCACGCGAAGCTGAGATGTCGTATTTCGGAATCATTGAGGATATATGGGAAATGGACTATACAAATTTCAGAGTTTCTATCTTTAGATGTAATTGGGTTGATAACAACAAAGGCGTTTTAGTAGATGAGTTGGGTTTCACATTGGTGAATTTTGAAAAAATTGGAGAGAAAGATGAACCATTCATCATGGCAGACCAAGCAAAACAAGTATTCTATATTGATGACCCAGCAAATAAAAATTGGTCTGTCGTTCTTCATGGAAAAAGACAATTTACTGTGGATCCTATAAATGAAGAAGAATACTACGAAAAGTATGATGATTCCTGCCCATTTTCAGTTGGTTTGCCAAGTGTCAATGTTGAAGTTAACATCGATGACTTATATACACGTCAAGACCATGCTGAAGGAATTTTAGTTGACTAACAACTCAACCAAAACTAGAGGCATGTATTATCATTCAAGCACACATTTTCTTTTATCATGTATACATTTTATTATATATCATCACTTGTTCTTTTATTATCACTTATGTTTTCTTTTATCATGTATATTTGCAGGTTGTTCTAAAATGGCAAGTGAAGATGAACATTCTGATCATGAGCATGAGGATGCTAGTGGTGATGTTAAGAAGAGTAGAGGTCCCACAGTGATGCGTCGGCTGCAAGAGCTTAGGGAAAAAGGGGAGAAATTGTCAATCCAGTTTGAAAGGGGAGGAGTACCTATTGGGGAACACGCTAGTACTTTTAAGCATTATGTAGGGGCAACCGCACGCAGTAAGGTGCCAATAGATATAGAAAACGGGCATGATGTTCCTATTGGCTTGAAAGACCTCCTTTGGAAAGATATATCTGTGAGTTGAATTTTGATACTATATTATCTTGTTTTTTGTTTATTGATTCCAGTTTTTTGTTTTGACATATACTTTTTGAAATAAGATTATTGCTTCATTTGTATATAGGGTGTTTTTCATTTAAATGAAAAAGACCATAGGAAAAGAGTGTTGCAGCGTTGTGGTGTACGATGGAGGGCTTTTAAGACCTATCTCAAAAGGGATTATATAGATAATCCTAATCAAAAGAAGAAAGCAACAGACGTATATATTTTTATAGATCCTGAGGTGTGGGACAGATTTGTTGCACAAAGGAATTCAGAAGAGTTTCAGGTATACAATTAATGTTTTTATATATGTATATGTTTGCCAAGTTGTAAATTGCAATACCTCATTTTAAATGATCAGGCTATTCACGAGGCCCAAAAGGAAAGACGGGCCAAAAATGTGCATAACCATCACATGGGATCCCTTAGTTATGCCCAGCGCCGAGAACAACTGGAGAAGCAAATCTCTTCTGGAGAAGGGTCTAGCACAACTCAAGTTGAGTGTCCACCCCGTTATAAAATTTGGCTTGATGCTAGAAAAAATAAAGCAGGTGAAATTACCAACCCTGCAACTAAGGAGGTGGCACAAAAGATGGTAAGTTCATCACAATTAAGTAATTAAAGAGTAGGATTTAATTATATATATCTAATTGTTTGTGATTTAATATTTTCATTAAATATGAATAGGATGATATCTAATTGTTTGTGATTTAATATTTCCATTAAATATGAATAGGATGATCTCTAATTGTTTGTGATTTAATATTTTCATTAAATATGAATAGGATGATCTCTATGAGCAAAGAAAACAAGGAAAGTTCATACCAATTGGACGCATGGATGAACTATCAGTTGCTCTTGGTACGAAAGAGCATCCTGGCCATGTTAGGGGATTAGGAGCTGGCATAGGATTCAAGACTTATTATGGGCCTTCAGAATCTAGAAGAGGTCGTACAGTTATACATGACGAGGTTGAAGCATTAGTATCACAGAAAGTGCAACAGATATTGTCTTCATTTCAGCCTATTCAACCTTCTCAACCTCCTCAAACCGTGCGTCTCTCAGATGATGAGGTACAAGCTCGTACTCCAATTGTAGAAGGTCATGGGAGCACTCCCAATGAACCACCACAACAATCTGCAGTAAGTTTGTTCTATATATGTTAATATGATATATATAATATAGTAGGTATCTGGTTTACCGCTTTGTATATAACTTATATTATTTCAACTAGGTTGGTATGAACTGTAAACTTGCAGTGGAGGTTCCAGAGTACAATGTTGTGGCAGCGGGTAAGGTATACAACATCGGCGGTACATTGCATTGTCAATCAGTTTCTGATGACATTTGTCGTGTGTCCATCCATCTTGTGTATGACAGAATGGGGGACAAACCACTACCCATACCTTCTTCTGAATATGGTACAGTTGATGAAGCAGAGGGTGCTATGGTGGGATGGCCTAGACACTTGGTTATCATTGACAAGGTATATATACATGTTTTTATATTTGACTAGCTACATATATGAACTCGTTTAATATAAGTATGTATTTAATTAACAGGTTTGTAAACCAAAAAGTAAAAATCCTAGTAGTCGTCCTCCTATGCCCAAGCCTTCTTTCATTCCAGAAGCCACATTTGATGAATTGGGAAATAAAAGTAAATGTTTGGCTCGATACTTAGCCAACTAAAGCCCAGGATCACATATGGTGGTCAATTTAACAGAAGATGCAGTTGGGAGGGACTTTGAGAATTTTATTTTTCTTGATGATATTATAGAGTTGTTCCGGTATGATTGGCTAAATACTTCGATATTAGAAATATGGATAAGGTAAGAATTAATCAATATAGATTACTCGAATATATATTTTTAGCTTATTTGTAACATATCCAATTTTCACAAATGTTTTACAGCCATTTATATACTGAGATGACAAAATTTGATATAAAGAATGTTGGATTCTTAGTTCCTTCAGTCACTAGTCAAGTGCAGACACAAATGGATGATGTGAATGAGTACTTCAGTACTGCATTCAAATATTTTGGTAGTGTGGGAAAGGAAATTATTCTAATTCCTTTAAACGTCTAGTAAGTATTATAATTCAATAGAATTCTAATATTGACTAAATTATAATTCTAATTTTTGTTTTCAATATAAATTTACTCAGATCTAGACATTGGGAACTAGTGGTGGTTGTCCCAAAATTGATGACTTTCTATTATCTTGACCCAATGGGAAAAACAACAAGGGGTCACAAACTGAGATTGCCAACTATGGAGTAAGCATAAATTTAGTTTCTATAACATCAATTGTTATGCTTCAACATGATATTTATACTTAGAATTTCTATTTTGACAACTATCGTAATCAAATTGATTGATAGGGGTATAAAGCCTTATCGTGAAGGTGGAGGAATAATACCCACAAAATTAAAGACACTGACTTTGAAAAATGTCAAGGTAACTACTTTGACTGCTTAGTCGTATATGTACAACTCTTACAGTAATGTATTAATGTCAAATTTTATATGTTAACTCTCTTATAGTCTTATTTCTTTATTTGTACAACTCTGTTTGTAGCAGTTTACTAATATTAAGTTATAATTCTTTATTTGTAGTGTCATATACAAAATAATGATTGGGCTTGTGGCTACTACGTAATGAAGTATATGCAAACTATTTTGAAAGAAGCATCACTAGACATTCAGAGTATAGATAAGATAATTAATAAAGAATAACATCATAAATTTACAAGTGAGATTTGCATCATTTTATAAAATATATATGAGCATGTGCTTTTTTTTACAGATCCTTACAACTCATCCTTACTCACTTGATGGGTTAAATGAATTCCGAGAAGAATGGTCAGATGCTTTTCTTAATGAAGTTACTATAGCATTGGATTGAATTCATAACTTTATTTGTGTATGTAGATTTGAAACTCTATCAAAATTTACTTTTTGTAGTATGACATTAAATTTAATATCACTTTTAAACTTGCAATCTATCATTGTTGTTAGTATGTGCTATGTGTATGAATGTTAGTATGTGCTATATGTCTCAGTTGAATGAATCTATCTTAGACTTGCAAGAATGTTAGTAAGTGTTGTGTATGAAGATGTCCCAACTCAATATATGTGAATAATTATTATTATGAATGTGTGGTTTGGAGATTTACATCAAATCAAAAAGGATTGGACATAAAAGTTTGCAAATGGCTTTGGAATGCATTTTTGGCTTGCATCATTGCATTTGCAAGTCTATTTCTATTGCATGTTTTGAATTGCGTAAAGCAATTCTGTTTTACAGGTTGTTGTACTTAAGATTTCTGGTTCTGCAGAATTTTTCTTTAAAAAAATGTAACTTTTCGGGTCGGTTATTTAAGAAAATCGTCCCTATAGACTTCTTGGGTCGGTTATACACAAAACCGACCCAGTAGGTTCATCCCAAAATTCTACATCTATTTGAAGACTTCTATGGTCGTTTATGGAGAAAAATCGACCCAATAGACACTTCTTGGGTCGGTTATATACAAAAACTGACCCAGTAGGTTCATCCCAAAATTCTACAGCTACTTGAAGACTTCTAGGGTCGCTTATGGAGAAAAACCGACCCAATAGACACTTCATGGGTCGGTTATACACAAAAACTGACCCAGTAGGTTCATCCCAAAATTCTACAGCTACTTGAAGACTTCTAGGGTCGCTTATGGAGAAAAACCGACCCAATAGACACTTCTTGGGTCAGTTATACACAAAAACCGACCCAGTAGGTTCATCTACAGCTATTTGAAGACTTCTAGGGTCGCTTATGGAGAAAAACCGACCCAACAGATACTTGTTGGGTCGGTTATACACAAAAACCGACCCAGAAAGTTCATCCCAAAATTCTACAGCTATTTGAAGACTTCTAGGGTCGGTTTTTTTACCTCTTTTGGGTCGGTTTTTTACCTCTCTTGGGTCGGTTTTTTTACCTCTCTTGGGTCGGTTTTTGTTCCCTCTAGGGTCGGTTTTTGTACCTCTCTAGGGTCGGTTTTTCTACCTCTATAGCGTCGCAAGTACTGTAGCGACTCCCACCTAGGCATCACTTAAAAAGTGACGTTGCAGGCTTCAAAAAACCGACCCAAGAGACCAATATTGTACTAGTACTTGTTTTCTTTGTCACCTTTGGATACATGTCGGTCGATCATATATTCAGAGGTGACATGTCAGATAACACTTATCTTGGCACTTCTTCGTGCACATGTCCCATACCATATACACTTGAAAGGACAAGACAAGCATGATTATGCACATAGCATTCTCTATGCAAAACCCCATAAGCATATGTCTCATACCACAAACATGTGGGAAAAATAGAGAGAATGCTATATATAACTATAGTGTTAACATAAAAAGTGTAAAACATCTAGGCACATAACCCTAATCCTTATCGAAACTTCTATCTCCTATTTAATGCTCTACTTCTATTTTTAATATCTTTCACTTACTTATTCTATACATAGGGCAACTAGTTATCTTTCTAAATATATGTTCTATTCTAACTTAAGTTCTTACAAGGTGATCTTAAGTATGAACATGAGAATTTATCTGGTGGCCAACTATAATGTTGCTCTGATACCATAATGTAACACCCTCCCTAAGAACACACATGCACATAGTGGAAGCAACACTAAGTTATCCATAACGCGTGCACTCAAGGGGGGCATTACATAAAACGGGCATTCATAACAACAATATAATCAATCACACAAATTTAAAATAAGAAACATTCTCATAATTGTTCTTACAAAAGGAACATAATGGATATCACATGGAAAACTAACTCAACATCTTGAGACGTAGTCTCTACTCTAAAGTTCTAAACATTAAAACATATAGCTGAGTATATAAACCTGAGGATCATCTTATAGTTGGCACCCCGCCAGATCTTATCATGTTCCATCCTTGTGCTTGAGTCTTTGGGATCCACTTTGCTCCTCCCTCTCACATGTGGACATCTTGTCCCCATCCATGCATTGGAAAAACGGTTGTTAGTGTAAGTGGCATGAGTATTCTAGTATATATATTACTGAAGAAATAAGATACTATAAAATATTCTTAAACATTATAAACATGAAACTAACATTAAACTTTGTACAAACTCTGAAACATAAATATCTCTTCTTTCTTTAACTTGATTCTTATGTTTTTACTTTATCTTGCTCTGGAGACATGTACTCTGGTACATGGGTCTCATGACATGTACTAAGGTGTCTGGGTCACATAACCTGCATTATGGGCTTGGGTTGTCTCTGAATCAGCTTGCACTCTGGTGCCTAGGCCACATGACTTGCACAAAGGGCTTGAGTCATGCCTCTCTTATCTTAATCTCATTCAATATACTTACAAATGAGATTATGTACATTCTCTAAACTAAGGAATCTTTTATTTACGACTTTTATCTGACTGTGGCCACCATTATACAATAAGTCATACTCTATTGACACTGAAGTGTCCTCTATGGTGTAACGCACCCTCTGTTAGCACAACGTACCCTCTGAAATGGAGTAAACACTCCTCTGAATTGGTAACAGATGCCTCTAAATCGTCCCGGGACTCTCTGAATGAGGACTTATCATATAATGTACTACGTAAAGCATCTGAATTAATTATTTTAAGTTAAAGCTTACTAAATTCTGAATCTGAACTTATCTGAAACTGAATATTGAGTACTAAACATGTACTGAACTCTGAATATGAATCTTGATTACTACATAACTGAGATTGGGTTTAAAACCCTTATCATGTATCTTTATTAATATATGGATACTCACACAATGAGTAATCTGAGTTTGAATCTAAATCTTATATCCTTATTATCTGGAAAATCTTAATCTAAAGCCCTATTTTAACATGAGGACTTAACATAATTCTATACCATATTTTGACATCTGAGTTAAAGGTTTAAGAAAATAATATAGTTTGAATATAAAAATACCAAGTATAAGTAAATGACTTATGTATGAAATATCTCAAATAGGATTTCTAACAAAATAACTCAGTCTCTTTAAAGCCTGGTTAAATCTGATCTCAACATGAACCTTAATGCATTCATGTGAGCTTAAATCTTAAATCTTAAAAGTTGAATCTTATAAAATATCATCTTCCAAATTTAATCATAAATTAATGCATTCTACTTTCATATCATATCGTCTAAGAATCTAAACAACACTTAGTTCTTATATTTAGTCTGTCTAGAAAATCTTACTAGCATATTTCTATTTGAAATCTTAAATACAACGTTATCCAATATTATAAAGTATGACTATGTTGTTTTCATATCTTATCTTCTAGTCTTATTCATTAATATGAATTATTTCTAAGAAATTTTACAGGAATATGATCTTTAAATTTTGTCATGAACATGGTTCATGAATCACAATTATTCTAAGAAATCTTAATGACATATCTCTACTTGAGATATTGGGTATATGAAATTACATAATCATAAAAGTATAAAAATTCTTGCTTGCGTATCTAAACTTTAAAATCTTAAAACATTGGATCATGAAAGTCTAATTTTAGAATGATGTAAATGTATTGAGCTTAATAAATATAAATACTCATGGGCATGAACCACTTACCTCTCTTAAAGAAAACATAATCACTCTTCTTAGGTTGAATAAACCCTAGTCTTTGTCAAGCCAAAGCCTTCCTTAACAGACAACTTGGGCATATTACTTCTAGACCTTCTTTCTTTAATTTTCTTTTCCTCCTTGTGGTCACACATCCATCCTAGATCCACTCACGAGTCGACCCAACGCAACGTGGTATCCTTAGGCATTCTTTCATGTTCTTCTTTCCGCTCTAGTGTGCACCTGCCTGCATTGTCGTTTCGCACGTAGGACCCCGGTCGCGCTGGTCTGCTCCCTCCAGCCTCCTCTTGTCGCCTATATACCTATCAATGCTCCGCTTAGAGTTTTCCTCTTCTATGTGCCGTTTGGTCTATATTTTTACCCTATCAGCACGTTCCTCGCCAGCTAGATCATGTTCCTTCTATGCATTGTGTCGCCTCCATCTCACCTTTACCCATGCCTTTCTAATATTTCTTCTGTCTAAGCCTACCATTTTCCTTCGTGGTTGTTCTACTTCATGGAACCCCAAAGATTCCCTCTCCACTTTTACAATGATCCTCTGGTTATAGAATCGGTTGTGCGCTGGTATTGCTGACAACCCTACTCGCCATCTGTATGAGGAAGAACGGATACCAGACTCCTCGACAGCATCGGAATCTAATCGTGATCTGGCCACTCCGCTGCCAGAAGAAGGCAGACTGATGAAGAAGCCCTTGGTACTCCCTGCCGTATTAAAAATATAGGCCGCCTCTACAAGTGTATCAAAAACCATCTCGGCAACCGTTTCTGTTATTTTATAGGGCACGATACCGATCTTTCTTTCTCATTTTCAGAGTCCTTGTGAAAAGGGATAGCAAAAATCCGTCCCCTTGCTCCACACTGTGATTGGGAGGCTGTGGTTATCAACTCAAACTACCTCGTTATCTTCATAGTTTAATATATTAACTTCTCCAACCAATTCAACCACGGACACGTATCCTATATCATCTCAAGGCATCCTTGAACAACCAAGAAACATGATAAGTCATTCATTTACGAATTAGTCTATATTAATTCATTGGGGTGATCCTAAAGTCCATATTTAATATGTGTTATCTCCATACGCTTCCCAGCCAAATAAGCTATATGCGTTTCAAGTCCTCTACAATACATATTTTTCTCCTTTTATATTAAAACAGCACGAAATTAGTCTTTAACTTACTCCAATGTATTAGTCAACCCTATAATTTTATTCGAACCAAACTAACATTATGATATGGTCAAATTGCATAGTCATCCCTAGGATCACTTATCAATCAAATGGGCTCAAATTCAGGTGAACGATATTATAATTGGGCCCACGTATCTCATCTCAACCAACTAAGGTTTCATCATATCATAATGAACATAAACAAATTCATCATTTCACCAATCTATGTTTTACATGTCCTAGAGTACCTAATTGTCCAAATTACAGAACTTGTTCTCAGATTATTTGATTGTCAACAAACTTCAAGAAAACCTCGGTCTCATCATATTAATCAACCCTGACTTGTTGTGTGTCTGGTGTAACATCTCATGATGGTCAAATTGCACAAAAACAACCTTAGATTCTAGGTGTGAATAAAAGGACTCCAATATGGGCTCAAATTTAGGTGAAATGTTTTGTATTTGGCCCCATATCACATACTCAACTCATCAAGGCTTCATAATTACCTTTATCATATGATTATTTACCATTTGAAGTTCAGGATGTTATATGAGGTTAGCTTGGAATGATCGGGTTGTCCTTTGAAATTGGACCCACATGTTATTGGATGTATATCTTTTGATTTTGACATGCCCCTTTTGATGATGAGGAAATAGTGTATATGAACTAACCTGTATCTTTATAATCATTATTTTGTTGTTGATTTACCTTTACATGACTATTTATATCATACCATTTAAGTGGACCCCCTCTCGGGTCTGACATGTTACAAAATAGTATCAGAGCCTAAGCAGTGACTTGACTATTTCAAGTCATCCTATATTGTTCCCTAATTTGGTAATTAGGTGACTCTTTAGAGGTTATCGTTACACCAATTTTGTTGGATTAGATTACTAGTTAGGGTTTTGTTCCCTGTCTAAATTGGTCACTACCCCTTCCCCACACCACTTAAGTGGTTGAGACTTGGAATTTCATAAACCCTTATCACCCTCACCTTCTTTATAGAGGTGGAAATGTCACAACATAGGAATTTACCCTTGTAGTTTTTGATTCCTATCTCTTGTTATCTAGGAGGTTAGATTGAGCCTTATGAAGTGTAGGTTGACTTGAACAGTTATAGCTAGGATTATCCCTAGTTCTCCCCTTAGACCACTTCCCTTTGTTGCTGTTTTTCTAAAATGCCTTGCATACATCCCCCTTTGAACTGAGCATGAATGGATAACAAAAGCAAAACCCTAACGTAAGTTTTAGGAATAGAGATTGTTCCCTTGATACTAAGTGACAAATCTGAATTTGCTTTATTATCGTCAGGCATGCCTTGCCTTCAAAATGGAATATTGCAAGTAGTTGTGCACAAATCCATCTATCTAAGAGTTGCATACCATCCTCATTGAGCCCGATAAGCCTCATGCATGAGGGTTGGAGATTGGAAGGTATTAGTTTAGTAAATATACTAGGAGTTCACCTTTCTCATCTCCATGGTGTAATTAGATTGCCTAGTGAATTAAATAATGGGTAATTTGACTATATGGTTCACCTTGTCTTGTGATAACAACATGGTTGCAAATCATCAAGTGAAGAAGGTATCCTAATTTCTTCCTATACTAGCTAGATGATCATATGGCTTCCTATGTCTTAAGACAATGTAGCAAAATTTATATTTGGAGAGAGGTGAGGAGCGATGGATGTTGTTAGACTATGATAGAAGTTGACTATGTGTTATAAGAAGCCTTTCCCCCTCCTATCAGTAAGTTAGAGATGTTTTTTGGTATGTCCTTTCTAGTGTTAAAGAATTTGACTCTTTTGGTAGAATGAATTGATGATAGGATAATAGTATATATTTAGTGTGGTGCAGTTATATCTTACTTGGTTCTCGGATGGATCCAAGTGCCATTTTTTGAATTTTCATAATAACACTTTCATCGTAAACCTTATTTTTATTATCAAACTATATGTACAAAAGAAAAGATTCCTAATTTTATTAATGATTTTTGGAACCAAGTCACCATCCCAAGAAAGTTTGAGTTGTACATAAACCCTTTAGTGAAGAAATAGTTGATTGGCATGATCAACCTCAGACCCAAGGACTAAGTGTTGTATAGTGAGTACGAAGAAGTTTTGGATATATATTTTCCATCTCTTTAGATGGTTACTTGGGTCATAAATATATCTTTTTAAGATGTGGAGTCTTACATCCTTTATTTGGTAGGAGTATAATTCGGCTTTAAGGCAGTTTGAGCTTAATATTGGATGTCATAAGTAACTCTTAGGTAATCTCTAGACAAATGTAGCTAGCACTTAACTTAATTAGGGTAAATGAGTAAACATTTCTAAAGATGGATATTATGAATGTGAGCTAAATAATCAAAATAATCTTTAAAATTAATGTTCACACTTATCTGAAATGATAGGCATAGGTAAGGCAAATTTTAAAGTTTAACAAAAAAATATGGATGATTAATGGCTAGAAGTTTGAGCTTGATGCCCCTATACCCCAACTTGCTTCAAAAGTAAATATTAAATTAAAAACTAATTAAATGCAATAGGGATGTTGGGATTATAGACTATACATTCTTTCCTTAGGTAATAATAAAAAATGAGGAATATTTATAATAGCACAACCCTAGTCACCATAAATCCTTTAGTGACCTAGAACCTTAACCATTTATATGAGGTGTAATGTAGTTCATCAGGTAATGGATGGGTAGATTTTAAGGATCAAATCCTCTTTAAGGGATAGAGTGTTGTAACATACTCGACTCTAGGTTCATAGCCTAAACTTACCTTGTTAAAGGCCCTTTTCGTCTATGTTAATATCTAGTACATTTTCCCCTAAATTAAAATGCATTAGGATGAAATAACCAAATAGATTAAATATTAGTGTTTGATGTGAAAATTCACCAATGAATGAGTCTTGATGTTACTTTGAACAGTCTAAAATCTTATTAACTCTATTCGAGGAAAGGAAAGATATAGTATAAAATATTTGTCAAAACTATTTAAGAAAGGCATTAAATTCATAATTAAGTACGTAATTTACCAATAAAGGAATGTAATGGCAAACATTTTCAAAAAGGTAAAACTTGAGTTGAAATTGAGTTCTTCACACCGTAGTTATCCTACATATCAATTTTCATGACAGACAAACGTGATTTTCTCCCTCAATTTAATCTCAAAAGAATAGAATTAATTCACCTAGTATTAATTCATCTAAGTTTAAACTGGATCAATTCTATACCATAGGTTTATATATAACATGACGGCTTCACTGTCCCCCCTCCCAATTCAAGCAATTGGTAAACCCCCACATTTCTCCTTCCTCGATCGCATAACTTGAGTCGAAACTTAGCTACAGACTACATGCTAATCGTATAATCGATGGCCGCCTCTCCTTCTCCATCCCCTTATCCTCTTTTCTTCCTCTCGTCCTCTCCCTTCCCTATTTCTCTCCTTCCTCCCTTTTTCTTTCCCCAAAAGTCTAGTCGCCTTATCTCTTCTCCCTCCTCACGTTGACCACCACGGAAGGCACACCTGCCAACATCCTCCACCCAATGACCTAAGCGTAGGCGGTTGCAGATCCAAAGGCCGCAAATGCAATCTACACACCTAGAACACTGTGATGTCTCTCCACCCATTTCTTATATCCAGGAACCTTCAAAGATCTATCTTCTGTAATGCACATCTGAAGATAGTTCCAGATTGCTACTAAACCTGCAACAAAACATCGACATGCCTGCAAACTATTTTCCAGTATAGAGATCACCCCCCTTTAGCACTTACAACATCGTAACTGTTACGACCCCACCTCCCGATAACCCCCAATTAAGGGAGACTGAGAGGTCGAAGTCGCACCCATAACTTTTGGATCAAAGGTTCGCCAATTAACCAAGAATAATTATCAAATTTTAACCTACTATACTGAAAAGCTGTAAGAAAATTAAAAAAAATTGCATACCTTTTTGAAAACTTGGATTTCTAAACTTCTATCCACTTAAGGATTCCATTCTAACTAATCCTCCTTGTATTTTACTTCATGTGTTACACAGTATGACGATTTACTGTTTGTCCTTTTGGCTTGTACCTAAAACGCCGACAAACAAAACGTCAGTCAGCCGAAGCTGGTATGTGAGGAAACAATAATCATGCAAGTATGTTAACAATGTAATCATTCAATTAATCATTTAACAACCAAGATTACGTTTTAAACCATACTACTCAATCCATACCTATCCACAACTCTGTGTTGTCCCTATAAGGACTTATGTAATACCTCTATAAAGGTAGAGTCGCATGGCACTACTCGAGGTATCCCAATATCTAACTCAATGTGACTTGATGGTCCTACCTCAATGGTAGCCATGTACTAAGTCATCCATAGACCTGATGGACCTACCCAATAGGTAGCCATGTACTAGGTCTTCCTATGACCTGATGGACCTACCCAATAGGTAGCCATGTACTAGGTCAGCCATTAAGACATAGAGGGGACCAGAATTTGAGCTAGTAGGCATATATTATGTGATAGTCATATTCACATTATAGTTTGCATGAACTAAATTCATTCAACAGTTTATTTCAAGTCATCAGTGAAAATCTTGAAAAACCTCAGAAATCTATCTCGAGATATTCATAAGCGTAACCACATGCCTGATTTGATGATTTCTCAAGCTAATATCAATTCCAACCAAGAAGGCAATCCAAGCAAGTAGCTCAACCATACAATCAAGAATCTTGAAAATCACATGTACTTGATTTACTACACACTTTATCAATATTATTTCTATTCGACTTTAAATTGTTTCCTATGGTTTCCTTATCCATTTTAGGGTTTCTTTTGTAATTAGGGTTTCACTTCATCTCTTATTATTCTAAACTCTAATTTTATATCATTACTCATAAACCCTAATTATCTCATCTATTCTTCAACATTAAGGTTATCTTAACAACATATAACCCTATTCTCAGATTTAAAGGCACCATTAACCATCACTTAATTTCATTAAGCCTCTTTTATATCAAAGCTACCATTTTTATCCTTTTAATCCATAACAAGATCATTATATGCATTTATCATCAATTCACAGTTCATTATGGTCTAATTCACAATTGAACTTTATATATCATTAAAACCACCTTTTATTCACTAGAAAACCCTAATTACTATATTTAGGGTATTTATCTAGAATTAAGGACTTTAATGCTCGAAATAGCTTAGAGTAATCATTTCACAACTTTAATCATGAATTTGAACAATTAAGGCCATTAAGAGTCATAATTACTGAGATTAGGGTTTTCAAGTGCCATGAAAGCATATCTAGGTTTCCTTTTATCTTAACATGTATTGCATATACTTTAAGAACATGTAGCTTAATTAGACTCTGATTATATTTTATTTGGATTCTACTCATTTTTGTGATCAATTTCATATATACTTTCGCTGTCATCAGAGCTACCGTTAATTAACTACAATTATTGCAAGATTAACATGCTTGGACCAATCATAAAATGCCACGTCAAAAAAAATACCTTTTCTTTTACTTGGGCCAGCTAGATCAGCGAAAAGGACGCTCTTTCCCCCCGTGTTAGTACTTTCCCTCCAGGGTTATCCAGGTCTTTTGCCTCTTACCCTCCTTCTTCCTCGCGGCGCGCAAGACTTCCGCAGGTCTGCGCAGAGTCGCGATGAGATGCCCCAGCTGGCCAAGCTGCTGGGCGCCGCCACTTTAGCACCTCCAACCCTCGTCCTCATCCTCGAATCGAGTCGCTCCCTTCTCCGATGGCAAGGGCAGAGAGAGAGCCATGTTGCCTCCCGCCACCATCCTCCTCGCCATGAGGAAACCTACACGGAAGCGAGCGGCGCCCGCTCCAGGCGTACGTTCGCGCCACCCCGACGACCACTTCCCCGTTTTCCTTTCACCCTCAGACCAGAGTGGTCTCCCCGAAGGAGAGATGCCAGGGTGCGACCCCTTGTTGTGCGTGAACCCCTTCCGGTATTGCGGTACCGGGTTCACACCTCCACCGCCCACTGCTGTCCTGGCCTCCTTCCACGCACACACAGCCGCCTCGGCCAAGTTGCAGGTCCACCTAAATTCATCCAACAGACCCGGCTGTCTACTGTCGTGGTATCTTCCGGCCTGATGGTCTGCATATCTCTTGCTGCCGAAGGTAGACGATGTTCCATGACCAGAGAAGAGGGCAATGCTGATAGCCTGCCCAGGCACCAGGCCCGACTGGCCGAGGTGTCTGTGGTGCAGGTAGACCCTTTCTCCACTTTGGTTCTTTCCCGACTCTTCGTGCACAGGAGGCGGAGTTGGAACGGCGATGGTGTCGGGGTCTGCGTTCCTTTTTCCAAAGCGGCACACCAGGCCTCCTTCACGTAGGTAACGGAAGGACAAGAGGGAAGGAGAAGGATGGATCCACGTCGAAGGAAATCCTAGGTTTTTCTATATATATATACACGATGTGGGGAAAACCAACTAGTACCACGATTCACGAGTATGGGAAAGGTTACTTGATAACCGCTTCTTCTCATCTTACCAAGTTCTCATAATTTTCCAAAAGCAAAACACTTGCACCATATATATCTGTCTTTCCCGAAATAATATTCCTTTTTACTCCACTAAAAATGTGAAAGACATGTTTTAGAAAGATATTGAGTATATTCCCTTATTTCCTCCTTACTTCAAAAACTGTTGGCTTTTATTACAAGGATACACCACGTAGTATTTCAATTTGGAAACACCAAAAGTCATTACATAATCCCATTAGTATATGGCATGTTATTCCCATATTAAGACTTTTATTATTTGTATTTTCTCCTCCTTATCCCATTATCTTTACAACTCGGACTCCTTGGAACACAAGAAATCCTAAGGATCTGAAATCACTCATTTTTCTTTATGTTATTTATTCCTCTTATTAATCGATTTTTCTTTTGCAAGGATTTCTCATTATCTTTCATCTCCTTTTTTCCTCTTTTCATATTTCTTTTATTAGAAATCATATGTAAACAAATTTTTACTCAATTGTGGCCATTATGCCACTTTCTAGATATTTCTAAGTATTTCTCATGAATACTTTGCTTAATATCCACTATCTTTTATCTTTTCTTTTCTATTATTTGGACTTTTACTCTTTTCTTCTCTTTCATATCCATTAATGGGTTTATATAATAATAGGAACCACGAGATTCCTAATGTAAAGGAGATTTGTAAAGAAATCCCTTATTTGAAGCAAAGCGTACAACCTTTTCAGTTAGGTCCAAATTCTCAAAATCATTATATTTCAATTATGAAAACACATGCAAAATTGGGGTTGTAACAGTAACCTCTCCACCACCAAGTTCCTGATCGAGAGTTCCATACATCAGAGAAGGATGGCACTATCCCCTCTACTCCCTTCAATTTGTGGGCCATCCTAATTAGACAAGGAATCTGCTATAGCATTGTCGCAAACCTGACCCACTTTATTAGCCTCGATGTCGCTACATACTATTGCCTACTTCCTAGTGTCTCAAACTCGGCAGCCTATGACATAGTAGCTTGCCTCCCTACACTCAACCTCTCTAACCACCGCCACTAATCACCATTCTCATATTTCTAGTTGTTGAGATAACCATAAGTTCAACGGATTTCATCGACCTTTGTCAAGGCTCTAATGACTAGTAAGAGTAGGGATCCCTCCTCCTCATATTGCTAAATGTGTCTGCAATCACAAATGTGACCTCGGGGTTTCATCAAGTTATGTGGCATGCCTATGAATATATGTACAACCCCTTGACACACCTTGGTGTTGGCTCGTCTTGCCATTGTCATCTTTGATAGAGTCAACACACGGGATGCCGCCTATACAGATCCAGACCCGACGAAGACCATGAGATTGATTTGGTACATAACCCAATCTCCATGTGAGTAATTTGGCCTCTAATCATTTCATTCTAAAATCATCTTAAGATGAAGAGTGTGATTGATTAACTAATGTTATTAGCTAAAACATTTATACAACTAATGATGTTGGTAACATAAGTACACATGTAACAACTAGTGAACATGTTATAGACTAATGTGGATACTGAATCGCCAAAAATATGTAACTTCAATCAATATATTCTAATAATATTTAGTATTCATGAATCTGTCTGTAAATATATATGAGATATAGGAGCATTTGATGAAAATAACTCAGGAAGAGAACTTATATGGCGTGGACTTAAGGGTAGCTTGGAATGGTCGAGTTGTCCTTTGCAATTGTCCCTATATGTTATTAGATGTATACCTTTTCATTTCGCCATGTTGCCTTTTATGGTGAATACCGGTTGTATATGAATGATCATGTAACTTTATAATACTTCTTTGACGGTTTACCTTTACATGGCTCTTTGTATCATACCATTTGAGTGGACCCCCTCTCTGGTCCCACTCATTACAAGATACATAGGTGGCACTATAGGTTTTGATCCCAACATGCCAGTTTCTTCACGGAGATCTAGTACATAATTCCACTTAAAGATGATAATTCCATCTTTGGATCTTGCCACCTCAATACTAAGGAAGTAAAGGCCAAGATCTTTGTCTGAAATTTGCCTTGAAGAAACTATTTTAGACATGCAATGTCGTGGTGATGATCAGATGTGACAACAATGTCCTCAACAAAGATGGTTAGAAATATATAGCTAGGGGATTTATTTTAATAGAATACAAAGTGATCTAGATTGAACCTTTGTAGGCCAAAAGCTTCAACATATTGACCGAACTTCCCAAACCACGCTCGGGTGATTTTTATAGACCTTACAGGTATTTATAAAGTTGACAGACAAAATGGGACTCCTCCTATGCAACAAACCTAGGTGGTTTCTCGATATATATATCTTCTGATAGGCTGTCATGAAGGAAGGAATTCTTGACATCTAGTTGATGCAATGATCAAGAGAAATGAGTAGATAATAAGATGAAAAAATGAATATATGTTATTTTGGCCAGAGGAGAAAAAGTCTCCGCATAATCTTCCCATATACTTGGGTGTTTCCATTTGCGACAAGTCTTGCTTTATGTTAGTCAATAGTCCCATCTGGACCAACTTTGATTGAGCACACCCATCTACAAACAATTACTATTTTATCTAGAGATAATGTACTTTTTATACTTCTCTCCTCTATTATTTGTACTTCTCTCATATTATTCTTTTCTCCAAAGTAGGTCAACGTTATGTATAAAAAGTTTTTTTATGAATCTAATGCTTTTTATTTCGAGAGAAAAATCATTATTGATCAAAATGGTTTTCGCTCTCTTCTTTTATCTCTTTCTACTTTTTCTGACACATCAGCAATTGACTCACCTCCCAACAACCGGGTGGGTGATCAGGGTGGGATGTGTGTTGATAGCCTAACTCTTTTGTTCTAACTAGTGTTTTACTATGTTAATATACATCAGTTGATTTGTTGTTTTTTATTTATAAAATTTGAGTAATGTTCAATTCTCACTTTATATCATATAGGAAATATAGAATATGGTCATATTAAGGTGGATAAGATTATTGGTCTACACTGCCAAACCGAACTGAGTCGATGAAATGTATCCTTCCTATAGAGTTACATGTTCAGTCCAGTCATTGGTTCTTAAATTTTAAAAGTTTGAATTTTAGCCTAGTCTAATCCAATTCAAGACTAGTCAAAGCGTAGTTGGACCAAGAAAAAGGATATTATACTTATATATATTAAGTAAGAAATAATAATTTTTTGGAATGTGCAATTTCCACTCTATATTATTAGAAAATACAGAATATGGTTAGATTGAGGGGAACAAGACTATTGGTCTACAGTGCCAAACGGGATCGACAAGTAAATTATGTCCAGTCTGGTCTTGTCCTATAAAGTTACATATTTAGTCCAATCAGTGGTTCATAAATTTTAAATTTTAGATTTTTAGTCTAGTCTATCCCGATTCAAAACTAGATAGAGCATGATTGGACCAAGAAAAAAGATATTATACATATGACTATATTAAGTAAGAAATAATTATTATTCACAATGTGCAATTCCCACTCTAATTATATAGAAAATAGAGAATATGGTCTGATTGAGGTGAACAAAATTATTGCTCAACGGCACCAAACTGGACTGAGTCGGTGAATTTTGTCCAATCTGATCTGATCCTATACAGTTATATGTCCAATCCTGTTAGCGGTTCATAAATTTTAAAAGTTTGATTTTTAGACTAGTCTAATTTGGTTCAAGACTAGTCAGTGTGGTTGGACCAAAAAAAGATACTTGTACTTACACTATATGTAGCTAGAAATAACAATTATTCACAATGTGCAATTCTCACTCTATATGATATAAATTAGAGAATATGGTCAGATTGAGATGAATAAGATTATTGTTCTACATGGACCCAAATCCACATCTATACAATTACATGTTCAGTCCTTCAATGGTTCATAAATTTAAAAGCTTGATTTTTAGTCCAGTCTAATCTGATTTGAGACTAGTCAAAGCGTGGTTGGATGAAAAAAAGCTATTTATATACTTATGACTATATTAAGTAATAAATAGTTAATACTCGCATATACAAAGAATGCTAGTGTAAATATTTTGTATTACTATTTTATAAATGTTAGAACTAACTAACACGATCTAAGTTTCAAATAAGTTGTAAATAATTTAAAAATTGATTAGAGTCAAAATGGTATGATTCTGGGTCCGGTCTTTTTTTAAAATGGGCCAGTTCAAGACCCGTCAATTTTTACTAACAATTTGGTTATAGACAGATTCTTGACCCGTAAACTTTTACAAATAATGCAAAACAAGATCAGACTCAAAGCGGACCATTTGGACTCCAATAAGGATGGTTATGTACTTTACAACTTATTTGGTAATAAAAGTTAGATGTGATAGTTACTTCTAACATTCATAAAATAATAAGACCAAATACATATACTAGTATTCTTTATATGTGTGAACAGTTATAATTTTTTACTTAATTAGCTATAAATATAAATATATTTTATAGCTATATTTTTTTGATCCAACCACGCTTTGATTGGTTGAGTGAACCAAACTAAAAATATAACTTCTAAATTTTTGAACCACTATTCAGAACCAACTTGTAAACATCCATGACCAGATCAGACTTAGACCGAATTGACCCACTCGATCTGGTAGCATGGACCGATACTTTTGCTCACCTCTATCTGACTGACATTCTCTAGCTCTATGTAATATTAGAGTGAGAATAGCACATTAATCGTTCACATATATGGTCAAAGCAAGATTGGATTGACCAATTTGACTCTACTCTAATTTTTTGAGTGCTTTACAACTTATTTGATGATAAAAATTAGATTTTGTTAGTTACTTCTAAAATTCATTTAATAGTACTACCAAATTTTTACATTAGTATTCTTATGTATGTGAATAATCATTATTTTTGCTTAACATAGCCATTAGTATAGATATATATATTTTCGATCCAACCATGCTCTGACTAGTTTTATACTAAACCAAACTGAAAATCAAACTTTTAAAATTAATGAACCAATGATAGGACCAAATATTAACCGTACAGGACCGAATGAGACTAGATAGAATTGAGCTGACCCGTTTCGATTTGACAGTGCATGTCGATAATTTTGTACACCTCAAACCTGACCAACATATTTTCAGTTTCCTATATAATATTAGCGTGAATGAACATCAATCGAAATTAAATAAATAGAAAAATAGCAAACTAGCTGATGTAAAAACAGCAGCCAAAAAAATAATTAACCATCTGACGTCAAGCTAATTGCCGGGTGAGTTAGAGAGGGGTGCTAGGATTTGTTAAAATGGGTGGGGTCTGGAATTTCTAGAAAAGGGAGGGGGGTTTGAGAAAAAACTATTTTTACTAGGAATGATGTAAGTTGTCGGAATGTGTCTTTTTGAGGACAAGATGCAACCGTAGCGCTTAACAGTAAGGTGGACATCAATGAAATGCCAGAGATATTTAAACTGCTGTATACATGCTTTCTTTAAATTAAATAAGCAACCCCTTTTTTTATAGAGAGAGATTGTGTCATACAACTGAGGATAGTATGCGATATTAAGTTCTGGATATATGGCAGTATATAGATCGTCCTATATGTAGCCATACTCGTTACATAGCCACCGTTGGTAATTTGTTGATTTTGTAATATAATTTTCCAATTCGCCTGCCGCAGGAATAGCGTGTTCGGCCGTGATTAGTTGGAGTTGAGGGCAGAAAACTCTAAGTCCGGCTGAGAAACGTCCAAACGATGGACCCTTATGTTCTCTGGGCTGTCATTTTTTTAAACTGATGCCACACACGCAGTTCCTGGTTTGGGTACGTGTGAAGTTCTGTGAACTGTATAAGATTTAAATTTGGCGAGGATAGTGTCTTCTGTTTCCGCAACTTTCTTGGAAATCAACAAATCAGGAAAAAGAGAGTGACTTCGGGGATCAACAAATCAGGAAAAGGAAAGTGACTTCATATCGGCGATTGGTTGGTCTCGCACTGGCAGTCGGCCACATAACAACGAGTTGAACTGGTAATCATTCCGCGTGGTCAGCCGCAGTGACGGATTTAGAAATTTGCATTAAAGGAGATGAATCAAAGTAGTCAATACTAAAAAAATTTCTAGAAAAATAACATTTCACAAGAAAATTGTTGAGATGGGAAGTTGAACCTTGAACCACCATGTAGTGGTAAGGCAAGCAATACAAATAGGATATCATTTTATATTGTAATTGGTTTATGTTTTGTACTTCCAAATATTGCGGTTTCATGAGCGACGCTAGGTCTCTGTTTTTTCATCTATAAAAAAGTCCATGGTAATTTGAACCTGCGCCCACTGATAATTAATGTGCATGCTGCCCCGGTCCGCCTAAAATTTTAGGTGACGATATAATATGGGATAGCATATATATATTTATAACTTTAATTCCTTCTAAATGAATATATGCATATTTAGAATATTTTCGGTGGGTTGGGAGGGGGCCAGAGCCCCGACAGCCCCCCCCCCCTCCCCCCAACGCCCTTGGCCAGCCGGCATCTTGAGTCTACCCTCTTAGTGGATATGATCTTGGATTGGGTAGGATAAACAGTTACATCAATAGATTATCAGGAGACGTGCAGCTAGCTAGTTCGGCGCATGATGTGAGATCATGATCGGAGCCATATATATTATATAAGAAAACCCACAAAAAGTTTTTTCCGCAACTTATTCTAATTCTTAAAAGGATGCTTCTACGTAGACTCGTTTTTAAACTCAAAATAGAACACTTCTTTTTTTCCACTACAAAACAAGGGACAAATACATGATATATTATATTTTAATATTTTAATATTTTAAAAAGTGGCATGCTTTATGTGCTCGGAGAGGTCACCGACTAGAGTATATGTGGTATTCGGGAGCATATGCAGGAGTATATACAATTTTAGATTTTCTTTATTAATTAATTATTATATCTATATATTAATTATGAATTTACATAATCAATATGTACAATTGTGTATTTAAATAGTACATCTACAAGAATAATGCATGCAATCAATCATCACAACTTAAATAAATACAAACGTGCACTATGATCTAAATTTAAAGAAACATATATGAATGTAAATATAAAAGAAATGTCTATCTAAAAATCGGGGATTAATGGGCCTTCTATATGGTTGCGACGTCGATTATGCGGCCTGGTCCCTTTTTTTTGGTGTGGGGGGTCCAGTATTCGGTTCAATAGGTGGTCTGAACCTTGTATACTGCCTTATATGAGGCAGACACATACCGCTTTTTGAAAATTGATATATTTTATTTGTTTGTTGCTCGTTTTGTGTGAAAAGAAAAAATTTGTCCAGTTTGTATCCCAAAATTATGTCCATATAGTATTTTCCTTCTTAAAATTACAAAATTGTCTTTGTATACTTATTTAAACAATGTAGGAAAGAGAGTATGAGGTGTTGTATATATTTTTCTTTATATGTAGTCACAAATTATTCTCTTATTCTGATAAGATGGTCAAAAGCATAGAATGGTATCCATAAAACTTTTTACATTTTTTATCATTACAAATTAGTCCACGTGTGATGTATGAGAGGTCATGGGAGAGGTAAATTTTATTTTATTTTTAATTTTTCAAATTACATCGACATTTGTGTTACAAATATATGAAAGTTTGTGGGAAGGCTTACATGAAACTTATACCTATAGTTTTTACATTACTCATTGAGTAAGTCGTATGTATCGCTACAATGGGAGTTGACTCCTGCCAAACCTCACACCCTTGTTGAATTTTTGTGGTTGCTAAGGTTGGTTGTGCGACACAACTAAAGTCGAAGGATATGATCACTCTGACTTGCATTGAAAAGCATTTATTCAGTGATGGTGGCGACACCAAGAAGCAGTTGTTATTACTTTTGGCATATGCTTTTCTTTAGTAAACTTATTTCTTATTATTCCTCAACATGTTGTGTTTGATATAACATTAGTTGAAACATATTTAAACATATAATTTTTCCTTCCAATTTATCTTACTCAGAATGTAATTGCATATTAACTATAATTTTTCTCATTGTTCTCTGTCTAAGTATAGAGATGCAGCACCATATTTATAGTGTTTAAAATAATCTGATATTATCAAACTCATACAGTGTTAGGTATGCTTAGTTAACTAGAAGAAAAAAATGAACCTATTTTGACTGTCCCCTACGCTATTAGGAATAGAAAATGAATCAAAGGCCTTTGGTTTCATCAAATGGCACCAAGAAACACCAGACACTAATATAAGATTTTTTTGATTTACAAGGGGAACCACTCTCGCACGAGCGCCACTTTTGTGACCCCCGCAGACAGCGTAAACCCCTTGGGGCTTGAGAGGTGTGGTCCGGTCACCCCCTCCCATGCCCGGTAGGCGTGGGATGCCGTTCGCAGCATGCCTCGGTCGTGATTCGAACCCGTGACCCTTTGTTAGGGGCCCCCGAGCCGCAACCAGCCGGGCTATGCTGGCCGGACTAATATAAGATTGTTAATATAAGATTGTTAATAGATAAAGTTACATAGTCTTTTTAACATTTATCCATACCTTGCATGGCAAGCGTAAGGATGGGGATTTTTCTTACTAGTTACATATTTTCGCTTCATATGCTTACTCGTTCTATTAAAAGGGGAGTATAGATATTATTCATACTCATTTACCTTTTACACACTAATATTTCAAATGACTAATAAATATGCATTATAGGTTCCTAGGTTAAATCACTCAGCCCAATATTAATTATGTCAAACCCTAATAATCCCCCACCCCCACTCACATATTGTCTAGTCATCACAGCTACCAGCCACCGAGCACCAACTTCCTGATAGAGAATCTCACTACGTTGCACATGGATGTAGACCCCCAACTCCAAGACCGGGAGATTTTGCCTACCCTTTTGGCTTGGCTTCCATAGCACGAATATGATGCCTTCAGTCCAAACACCAACTTCGATCAGCCACTCCTCCATGATCTAAGCAACCATTCCGTACAGTGATGCCTCCCATTAGCAACTTGAGATCAAGTTATATCTTCTCATAGGGGTGAGCATTCGGTTAATTCGGTCAGTTACGGTTAATTTAGTTCGGTTAAATGGTTAATTTGTGGTTTGAGATTTTAACGGTTAATCTAACTAAATTAGTGTCGGCTAGTTCGATTATGGTTAATCACTTAATGATTAATTATGTCGATTAATTTGGTTAACCAAACAATACTCTTGTAATAATATTTTATAAAAATAATTATAAATTTTTGAACAATTATTATATTATAGTAATATTACATATAAACGTAGTGATACATAGTTCATAAAAACTTGCTTAGTTTATAAACGGGGTGGTTTTTTTGAAATAAAAGTAAAATTATATAGGTATATATATGAGCAAGATATTTCTTTTTGAATAAATTGTGACTATTCGGTTAATTTAGTTAACCAAACACAAAATATATTTAACCAACAAATTAACTGTTTAACCAATTAATCAAAATAAATTAACCAAATTGTCTAAAATATTGATCATTCGGAATTAACCATTAGGCTAATCGGTTATTAACCAAATTCTACCCACCCCTATCTTCTCAGACTAGGATCTAATCGTGAAATCAATATATCTCCTCTAGTCCGGGCTCAATCTGCCAACCAGTCAAGCCTCCATGCTACAGGTGGTCGTCTGATGCAATGTCGTCTCCCTGTAGTGGCTCGCTCTGGCACTAATAGCACTCTTGCCTAGCCAGTATGAGTGCCAAAGGTAGATGCTACCTTAACTACTCATCTACTCCTACACAACAATGACTGGTGCAAAATGCTCCCAACGGCAAACAACTGCTTGGATGACCAAGGATCGTCAATCATTTAACCTGAAATGAGGTGATAACTCAACACTAGTTCTAGTATGTTTCCCAGTAGCAACCGATTATAAACTATTGTGGCTGAAGGCCAATAACGACTCCAAGGAAGAAACTATTATAGTAACATACAGTTTCATGCTCTTAATCTTGTTTAGTCTTCTCTAACCATTAAATGAGAACATAGCCATAACTTTTCTATTAGTTTGTTTGTTTGCAATCATTAAGTGGTAGCAGCGGCGTCTTATTTTGTAACTGCAAGTTGTTCAAGGAAAAAAAAATTAACTCTCCTCCCAGTCTCAATTTTTTTTTTTTGTTATACTTTTGATTCTTAAATATTTCAATATAGATTTGCGTTCTTCCTCAGTCTCCCCGTTTACCCTGTTAGGAAGGATAAAGCGAGAGTAAGGAAATTACAAAGGCGGACAATTGTACTTACTTTTACTCGTCACCACCACCCTCTGGTGGGTAAGGGTTATGTAAGCCCTCAACATACTCTATACCCTCTCTGTTGACAGCCCTATACTTATAAAGATGATGAATGAGAACCGAAGCAATGCATTGCTTTGTCGAGTTTTGACTTTCCCACATAGTTTGGAGCATCTGCTTGACTACACATTCTTGTTATCACTTCGTCATGCCTTACGGATAATCTGGTAAGACTTAATTAGAGCCGTGTTTAGATCTGGAGATACTACGATCGAATGGGTCAGATCCCAATCAATCTAGACAAACAGATGCCACTCAAAATGTTCTGCGGAGAACGATCTCCTTGTTTTTGGTGTTGTTTTCTGTCATCCCAGCTTAGCCAACTGCTTTATTTCTTATCAACAAACTGGAATTGTCCTAATCTAACTATCCTGCCTACTGGGAATTGATCTGGAACCCGTCAATCTTTGTCCCACGAAGGCACGAACAGTACTTCGAGCGGATCATGGGGGTGAAAGGAAGCAATTAGAAAGTTGCTCTATTCTGGTGGCAGTTGTGCTGCTTCAGCTAATGAATTGGTTCGTCATATACAAAACAGCGGCCCGTAAATTTTGCTCTACACGTCCCTGCATCTTGACTGCAGATACACTTGGAGATTGGACTGCCACAAACATTTGTTATAATCATTTACGACGCACATCATCCTGTAGATGGCAAGGCATTTCGGTCAGCGGAAACCTGAGCGGCAGCAAGTTTTATGGCTTTGGCAAACAATATGGCCCGAAAACTCTTGGGGGGTACTCCACATTTCACTGTATAGCCAGAAGTATTCAAATGCACTCCTAATTTTTTTATAGATTATTCATACGTGAGCATCAAGATTGATTGACGTAAATTGTGTTATATTTGTACTTTGTTAGATCTTAGCCTAGCTTTGACAGATCAGCGGAGCTATTACTGCTCAAGTAATTTTCAAAGAGTCACTATTGGTGTATTTTGGCATCTACCCAAGTTTATGTTTTTTAACTATCCCAAGCAATAGATATATGTGGAGAAGCTAGTCACTATAATGCATGTTAAGATGCAGTTAAGGTTGTCAACGGAGAGGATAAGGGTCAATCCTTACCCTTATCCTCCAGAGGGTAGCTAGTAAGGATAAGGATAATTACTTGGCTTAGCCCCATATCCTCCCATTACTTTGCCTTGTTCCCCTCAGTGAGTAAACGAGTAATTTTGATATAAAAAATGTTATAAACCGATTGTGTATTGATATCTAAAAAATGTATAACTATTCATTGACAAAAATATATAAAACATTACATCTAAATCATATATTTTTCCATGCAAAATAAGTTCATTCTCTCAATAACAAAGTTATATATCTAATCTATTTTTTTCATTTACAAAATATATGTAACACAATAAATGCTTCGCCAACATCTCATCTTTCTACAAGGAATATATATTATTAACACAACAACAAAGTATTACAAGTACAACAAGGCAATAACTCATTTTTTCATTAAAAAAATCAAGTGACTCTCACAAGTTCAATACTATATTGAAAATAAATCAAAATTATTTCAAAGTTTTAGGTGTACCAACTGAGTCTGAACGAATGGAAGAAGTTTCAATCTACACCAAAGACACCGCACAACTATGCTCAAATTTGAAACTTGCATAGACCGGTTGCAGCAATTTTGGGAGAGATTTGTACGGGAATCGAAATCCAGTGTCGTTGTGCAAGGGCAATAGTCAGCAGATTTGTTTGTGGCATATATGTGATGTTGCTGCGTGAGAAGAAGAGATAGACGTAAGACCACAGCATGGGGAGAATGAGCAAAATCAGGAAGCAAGAACGTCACTGAGGGTAAGGGGCAAGAATGGAGAACCTGTTTGTTAGTAGCCTCTAAGCTCGCAACAAGAGCCCACGACAGTGATATAAGCGTAGACATAGTAGTAGTGTTAGGATTTTTTCTTATCCTAATTGGATAAGAAATAATATCTAATGATATTAGGAAAGCGCAAATTAATGTTAGACTTGGAGTCTAAGACATTATTTTCTTATCTTTTTGTATTGTCGTTTCCTAATCCCTATAAAATAGTTGTATCCTCTCATGCTCTCTAATTGGGAGTCTCTGTCTATATAAATAGGGGTAGACACCGTTTGATTACGATGTGTCGATGTGTGGGATTTCAACGTGTGGTAACTTCGGGTGTGCCAACGTAGGATAACATCTTGTGTCAAAAATGAGAAATCACAAAAGATAGCCAAAGGAGAGAAAACGAGAATGGGTTACGGGATTCTATTGTGGGTACGGGATTGTGAGGGAGCGACAATCCTTGTAATCTTCTTGAGGTTGCTTAATAGAATTTTGCGGTCTTCTTCATTAATCATGTTCTCTAGTTGGTTATTTATTTGGTGGTTATTGACTTTGTCGACGTGGGTAGTCGTATCTTCTATTGTGAATGATTGGATTGTATCTCGTGTGACATTTTTCTTGGACTTGAAGCTTCCGCAAATCTCTTCACGTAGTTGACCGGTGCTAGCTACTAGGGAGTTGGGAAAAATAAGGAAGGTGGGCCCTGGTTGTTTTGTTGGGAAGACAACACAACGCCAAGCCACCTGATCAATCTTCGCGAGCATTGGGAAGTGGAGATCGACAAAGTCGTAGGCTTATAATTGGAACCTGGGGAAGAAGAACGAAGCATAGAGCTCTCCTGATTGTTGGCACTAGGAAGGCACCACGACATCGTTCCGCCAGATCAGCATTAGGAAGTGGAGGTCGAGTCGCCGAGGAGCACGGAAATCAGTGGAGTCATAGGACATGTTTGGTTAGCCACATTTGAGGGGAATGGATTGGATTGGATGTAACCGTCTAGCAACTAGAAAAAGTTGTGTTTGGTTTGTAGGAGCAGTAGAATGGACAAAATTCCGGAATTTCGAACAACTAGCAACTGCAGGATGCGGCCCTCCTTCTCGAAACCGCTGGGTGCCGATACCCAGCAAGCAGTGCACGCTCTTCATTCACAGACAAGGCTTCCTGCGCACTGCAGACCCTGTCATCCGTCAGAGTCAGAGTTGTACAGCTAGACCAAACATAAAGTCTGGTATAACGGAAATGTTTAAATCCAAAAATTACATGTACCAGGATCATTCAAATATTGTATTTCCGTAAATCCAGCTGAATGCCCCAAACCAAACGTCCCCATAGGTAGTTGGAAGCTTGGAGTCAAACTTGTCAAACTGGGTTAAAATATGTGGCACACACAGATCGACCCGTTTAAGTCAGGTTAAGTTGATGAAATTTGTCACCCGTTAAAAATCACCTAAACTCATACCCACTCGTTTATGTAATGGGCTTCGCGGGTGGTTCGTGGGCACCCGCGGGTGATCCGCTTAATTCAATTATATACACAAAAATAAATATGATGATATACTAATATTTAGAATAAATAAGATGATCTACTACTAATTGTTCTATCAAACTTAATCTAGAGTCATAGGACAAGTTACTAACTCTAGTTTATTGGTCATAATCGTATATACATTAGAAAATTTTATCTAAAAATAGATATGTATTTTCATGGTTGTAAAAATTTAACATATTTTTTAACTTGATAGTGATAATGTATAGTAGTTGGTTGTTCTTGCGCTATATTTCATTTAGAAATACTAGGGAATTTTTTTCTTGTTACACTAGCAGCTTATAAAATAATTGTTTATTAAACACATATTATATGGACACCCGCGGGTGACCCGCAACCCGTTGGGTCAGTTTGGATTTGTCTTTCTTCGAGCCTTTAGAATTGCATCTTTTTAACCCGCATCCGCAAGACCCAAATCTGCAACGAACCAACCCAAATCCAACTCATCCACCCATTTGACCAGTCTACCTAGAGTCAAAGAGTCCTCTAATCGCAAGTCAGGAGACTTGGAGGACTTGGCCGCTGCGAGCGCAAGTGGGAGCCAAGCCGCACTGTCGCAAGCCCAAGCCTCGCTCAATTAGGATAGGAAATTTAGTTAGAAGCCCCAATAGAAGAAAAAAATCAATATATATTCTTTAAATTGTGAGTGGGCGATCGCTCTGTTTGTGGGTATTTTCAGTTGCCATTTTTTTTCCTTTTCTCTTTGTCCTTCTCAGTGTTCGATTGTGTTCACCTCGATGATAACCAACACAGTCTTTTGTTAAAGAAACAATGCACATGCCTAGAAAAGTAGTAATAGAGAAAATAGAATACAACCCTAATTGGTGCTCATAGTGTTAGGAAAGGAGTTAGACCAGGTCGATTTCCTTTTAGATTCTGATTGGTTAGTTATAAGCAGACTGGAAAATTTGAGAACTTGAGTTACAAAGCAAGCTCAAGGTGATAGATTTCCAGTAACTATGAAGATCAAACTATCTGAAATTTTCTGAACTTACGGTTTTCTTTGCCACTTTCAGAATAAACCGGAGTGAAAGAGTACTGCCTCCTCCTAATGGTGGCGGATTCGGTGGTGTGTTCCCCCTTGTAAGAGAAATGTCATCTCCTTTTAGCTATCGTGTCTGGTCACTTTTTGATTGCAGATACGATCTCATGATTCTGAGTTCATATGTAGTATACACAAGCAGCTTGATATTGCCAGGGTTGTTTTGCCTTTTGACTATGCATTGAAAATTTAAATTTAAATGAAGTTTGTACTGCACAGCAGCGCTTAGTTAGTCATTAAATGAAGTTTGTACTGCACAGCAGCACTTAGTCAGAAAAACAATGTAATTGGAGTTTTATCATCGTCGCTGCTCGCCCGCTGAAAAAGTCACTTTGAAAATAGTTGTTGCCGCTGATATTGTTGTCTGAAACATTTGAAAACAAGAAACAGTTTGCCACTTTGTGTCGTCTAATAATATATAGTGACGGGTTACTAGTAGATCTTAGTAAGCACTAGGCCTATTATTATTATGTTTTAGACGTACAAGCTCCATATAACTATATGCAATAGATTTTCATATATATTTCTTTTCTTTTCTAATTCTTTTCTCAGTTGAATGCATATGATGGTACTTTAACTACTGACTCTGCGTCAATACAAAGGAATTATGTATATTCTTTTCATCTCAATTGTGATATCTTATGCTTGGTCAATGCTATAGTATTGACACGAGCATGTGACTTGGAACTTGAAGTTTGTTTGAAAGAGAAAATATTGAATACGATCTACTAGCTAAAGACTATGTATCTAACAAATTTGCAGATCACGCAAATGTATTATAAACCAACCATACAAAAATGACTTTCATATAAAATATAAACTATTAAACGAATCACTTGAACTCAATTTTTATAAAACAAACTTCAACTCCTAGAAAAAGAATTCCATAGAAGCTCCACTCATATGGAACTAATTTGAGCCTCAGTCAAAAGTATAGTGACATTGATGGAAAGGTGAATGCCTAATTGGCCAAATCAAAAGATAATTATAACAGTCTTGGGAGGTCTCCCCTAAAATTAACTTAATCCACAGGAGAAATTATACAACTCACCAGTCTAAAGAAGAAGAAATCATAAATCATAATGTGTTTTCTTGTGATCCGCTAAATCGTTGACCGGTTAAGGTGGTCCCTCTTATTTTCCAGTAAGGCGGGCAGGGTAAACTTGTTGCTCCTACGTTCTTCACGTTAGACTAAAATATTCAACTGAAATTCCTCATGGACGGCAAGAAGAGGAATAGATTACCCAAAAGTTATTTCAGTTACTACATTGATCTAATGCTTTGTTATGGCAAGGCATTTAGAGGTAATCACTAATCAGGCAGTGATTAAACTGGAATTTGGATTGCTGGCAACATAGAAAAGTGATATCAAACACTAATTAGCCAACTGTGCCAATTTCCACTTTTGCTCGGTCAACATTGAAGTCATTGCTTCTAGCAAACACAATCACAGATTACCAGTTACTAAAAATTTATATCACATGAATTGAGCAATTGGTGGGTTCCGAGATCGCTGGCCTGTGACAGAAAGTAACAAGCGATCAGTTCCCAATAAACCTGTGGTTGGCAATTAGGAACTGGTGAATGTCTTTCCCCTACCCGAAGCTATTGATCAGTTAACCAATGCATAATCCCCCCTACAGAACGCAGCCAAATTCTTGCTTGGTAGACACAAGGGACAGATTGCACCAAAACCCGACGCCACCTTAAACACAAACGCAATTCATTCGGACGGAACAAAAGAAACGCAATGGGACAGTGGAAAAGAAAAATTATTTAGGATACAGAGAGCACATAAACCAGCTTTTTATTTACACGGTTATGAGGCGCAAATAACGGCAACACAGCTTGCACACATGCAACTATTGCAATACATTTGTTTTTTGATAAACAGATCTCTCAGCCCACTAACAAACTCTTCCTTCCACACGAAACTGGTCAAATTCAAATTCAAAAATTTCCATTTTGTTTTTCCCACTACTTCTTAACCCCTATAAAACTCGACATATTGTCACTTCAATAACAATACATACTATAGAGCTTCATAATACCAAAATGGTGTTCTGGCGTGACAGATTTTATGAACAATGTTTGTGACTCATTGTGTTTACATCATTTATTATGCATTTTATGCATAACACTTTCGTCTGTTAGTATCTTCTTCATCTATTGATACTTAATTCAACAATATGAATCAAACTCCTTTCTTCTATTGGTCTACTCACATTCACATGTTGTCCAAGAACATCACAAATTACACGACCCCATACGAGTCAGATCATGATATAACATTTCACAGTATGTAAAGTCTTGCTCTTCGTACAGACAAAGAAATAGAAAAATCATCATCATCAACTAAGCCTCAACCCAACCATGTTGGAGTCGGCTACATGGATCTTTCGTTTCCATTCAGCTCTATTATGGATCATGCAAAGAAATATAAAATATTGATCATTAATTAGTTATATCATTATTTCATTTAGCATGTATAAAACACATATTGTCCAAGAACAGACACAGAGAGGTTGTACCAAAATGTCAATTCACCATGTTATGATACAACATTTTACAGTGTGTAAGTGTGTAGAGAACTATAACTTGTATGTTAATCATTCATTATTTTTACATGCTTTTTCTTTTAATATACATAAAACACACTTCCCGTCTTTTTTTAATAAACATTACCATAACCAGGTACACCTCTCACCAACTACTGTTCAAATTATTTTGCTCATGTCAAGAATAGTTCTTTTCCATAGAGAGTCGTACCAAAATGTTACAGCTTATTGTCCTGATATAACATGGAACAGTGCGTACAACTGTAACCATGTATTTTTTTTTACCATGTATATTTTTAACCAACGTCCGTTCGGATTCCCCTGGTCAGGCCCAGAACAGTGTAAATTACACAATGACGTCGTACCAAAAAATCACTTGGTCATGTCAAGATATAACATTTCACAGTGCGTAATATTTTTGTGTGGACAGAAATATAATTTAAATGTTGGTCATTCATTATATTTATATCATTATTACAATTCGTATGTAGAAAATACATTTTCGTCTTTCAATATTTTTTTAATAAACACCACTATATTCTGTGTATACCTCTCAGGCTCCCACCAATATCTGTTCACAGTCTTATGCTTATACTAAGAATAGTGCTTTACGAACGTACCAAAATGTTACAGCTTATCATCCCGATATAACATGGAACAATGTGTACAACTCCAGAAGCATTTTCATTCGTTGTGGGTTTGACATCTCCCCTCTTGTTCTTTGCTTTTTGGCAGCGCCGTCATCTTCGCAGACGTTTACCACTGCTACCAAAAAAACAAGGCACCATTGTTTTCGCCATCTGCTGGAAACACAATGCCAGCAGCAAGGGCGACAGTGTCAATGCCAACTTAGAGTCTGGTGGCGTCGCAGTTGCAACCGGAGCATGCTCCTCCATGTCCTTCGGCAAAAGCTTGGGACGACGATGTGGATGCTTGAGCCGTTGGCGTGCGGCGGTATGAGTGGTTTGAGATCTGGCGGCCGACAGGTAATTTCACCACAGTCGTGGGTCAGAGTGGATTCAATACCATGTACTACACCCAACTCCCTGGCACGTTGTATTCCCTCACTACCAAGGTCCACATGGAGCAGACAAAACAGCTACGGCCGATGCTCGACATGAGTTTGACGTGCTGCAACGCATGCGGAGGCATGAAGACGACAACTTATGGCTACTGAGCTAGTGCGACCAAGGTTACAAAGTGTGTGAGGCATAACAAGGCGTTTATGTCTCAATGAGGCGAGGCGTAAGCCTCGAGGTGTTTGAGGTGTAAGCCTCAAAATTTGGATGAGGCGGTCTTAATAAATAAAATTATACCTGTATATATGTATTTCTATATTTATAGTGATATATGTTTATATATATTATGTATATGCATGTGTGTAACGTAAGTATGCATATACAAAAAAATAAATAGAAGTTATTTATGAAACTTAATAAGGATAAAAAGAGATTAAAGACCTTCACAATACTGAAGAATATACATAGAAATTAATAAGATATCAACTGAGTATTGTTAGATCAAAATATGTAATTAGCAAAGAAAAAGGGAGATAGAATTTGGAATTATTAGGAACAATGATCCAAACTTAGTTAAACAATGTGAGTAGTTCACCAGCATAGTAAATAAAAGGTAGAAAACAAAGACAAATTTAGCAATGAAGATTGAAAGACGTCACTCAGAGAATGATAATTAGAATTTTCAATAATAAAAGAATCATAATTAACTACAACAACTCTAAATATTATCTTATGAATAAAGATTCTTTAATAATCTTATTAGTAGAAAATTTGGTGGTTAACTAAATACATTATCATCCAGAATCGTGGCTTGCGCCTCAACTAAGCATCAGGCCTCAGTGCTTAGAGGCGAGCCTCAGACATTGTGAGGTGTAAGCCTCAGTTGTGGACATTGAGGCGTGAGCCTTGAGGCATAAATGGAATAGCCTTGCCTCAAGGCGGGTTTTTTAATACCATGACTGCGACGTCGTCAACACGAGAGTGTCAGTGATGAAAACAAGGAAGGTGACATTAAAAAAGTCAAACATGACCCTCCGTGGTTCTCATTCACCATCCGCCCACCGCCGTCCATCACTCAGCAGCACCACACTATGCCAATACTACATCTCCCACTTTCTTCCACAGCAGTTCACCATTCCCCTACCGGCAATGTCAAATTGGGGTAGGAGGTCAGGGGAGAGGGTTTTGTTTCTTTTTGTTCATCCAGCAGTCCATTCAAAATCATCCATATTGGTTTGTCTCTTCCATTTTCGCACTATTGAAGAGCTGTTTCAAATTCTCACACTATACGAGCAGGGAAAACACATGCCTATCTATTGCTTGCCAGCAAGCACATGGTCATTTGCAGCCTCCCAAGACTGGGGTGCCAATGTAGACAGAAATAATGTGCACTATATCAGTACTCGATGGGGAATCTATATTGTGAACATCTTTATGGTTGTTGTCAGGAGATAAGTACCTCGACTAGGAAGGATTTTTACAATCTCCTTGATCTACAAAATGAATTTTTTAATCGACTCACTAAGATGACAATAGGAGGAGGCACCCATGCACCCTATCCTGCCAATACCTCAAGGTGCAATCTTAAGTATATATCATTTCCCATTTTGTCACTTCCATATTATGAAGTTGATTTCATTTATGCCATCGCCAGTTTGCATCTGTTCCATATTTTGTTAGTTTCTTAGTCTCGATATGCCTGTAATTCATGCGGACAGAATTGAACAGACCTTCGAATTTAAGCACTAATGATTCACACCTGTTGCAAGGGTAGCCCTTATCATCCGGCTCATTATCACCAGCCCAGCAAGTCCTGGACCAGAACCACTCGTTCTCTTGGACCTAGACTCCGAAGCGCTTGTGGTTTTACCCAGCAATTCCTACTAGGGCATGTGCAATGGCAAGCACTTAAGCAGTGTTCGGCAAAGCGCTTGTGGTTTTACCCAGCAATTCCTACTAGGGCATGTGCAATGGCAAGCACTTAAGCAGTGTTCGGCAAAGCGTTGGTTTCCAACGCTTGCAACTCACTGCTACATTTTCCACCGGGTGAATTTGTCGCGATGAGAAAACAGCCATGCCGAGCGTCCGTTTGACGCTGACTGTATATGTTTAAAATTGAAAAACAAAGCGGTGAACAATCGAATGTTTGGAAATGTGTTTCTCCAGCGATTTGGGCTGCCCCGAGATCATCAGCCACTGCCCGGCCTCTGGGAAACGTGTTCTCAAACATAACATTAGTATTCCTCTATTTATAGTTGTTTACCTTGCTTACCCACCACGAGTATAATCCCAGAATGTAAACAAAGATTTGACTTCTCGGAGGTTAGCAGAAGATATTATATTGAGGTTTTTGTGTCCATCTGCATATGAGTAAATTTTATACTTATCCAATCGTGTATCCCTATCATGATTGGTAGCTCTGAAATCATGGCTTACTCTTCATAACTGAACAACTATTGTGAGTAAATGCAAATTGCTTGCACCTCTAGAAACAGATGGCTGGCTACTTATTTATCAAGGTGGTAATGATCCTCTAACCAGCTGCAGCCCACAACTTGTGTGCATTGACCAGCTCTGCAGCAGCCTCCAATCCCAGACTCCATAGGCAATGGTAGCACGAATCCACGAATGGGGCCTTTGAAAAAGACCTGCTCCTGACTTACAAGGTACATGGCCCCTTTTTTGCCTTGCCCATCTCAGCCTCGGCTTTTGCATGTCAACCACGCAAGAATATGTGCCAGACAGGACGACTCCTGAATATTGTGGCCCATTTTTTGCCTTACCGACCACAGCTTTAGGTTTGTATGTCGACCACGTCCCAATGTGTCCTCAATTAGGGTCTTAAAATCTTTACATTTGTCATAGCACTCTTCCCATAAGAGCAACAGTATGAAGAAATTTTACGGCTGTTGACATAAGACCTAAAGCTTTGATAAATTGTTGATAATAAAATCGTTCCAACCGGGCTGATATTTAGCTCATGCAGTTGACTTAACGTGGTTGGCATTAAGCCATAGAGTAAGATGACGATAATAAGTTTTGAAATGATATTTAAAAATAAAGAAAAATAAATGTTATTTATTGCTCAACAAGTCAAGAGCAACGTAAGGACAGAATTTCCTGGTTTTAATATCAGTAACTGACATTTTTCCTGAAGAACCCTAAGGTTCATCTTCATTCAAAATAATAGATTTACAAGTTGCAAGAAAACAAACATAAACCGCCTCCTGAAAGGGTCCTCAATAGCAACAGATGTCAACATGAAAAAAATTGTGCGAGATTTGAATGTAGTAAAAGCCCTCAGTATATCCAGCCCATCAGTATTGTCTCTTGACACAAACAAAGTGTAGTTGTTACATTATCAATTGTACTTACTGTATCATTGACAAAACTGTGGCCATACTTTTCACATGAAGACTAAAATACTTAGGAGATATATATATATATATATATATATATATATATATATATATATAGTCTATGAACTCAATATGATGGTGAGTTTTGGAAGGTATTTGATGCTGATTTTGTATTACTTCGTAGTAAGTCTTCAAAAGAATATGCTAATCAGGATTATAAACCTCAACGACAAAACATCACTATCTAATCTGAAATGTGAAGCCAAAAATGTATTAAAGGGGGCAATCACGAAGGTCAGGCTCATAGCAACAGCATGAGTCTAATGCTCACCTACAGGGGAACCTAAGCTACCACCTTACTCTCTTAAGTCTCCGCATATAAGCTATATGTAGTCTTTATCTATATGTCTCTCGCTGGTATGCTCAAATTACCATGTATTCTGCAGCCTCCAAATTGAGATATGTTGAAGTATTGCTGGCAGTTGTAGCTTCATTTTGAGTTCATGGTAGATGTTTAGCATTAACGAAGTCTGTTAACAAGTACTTTACGGTTTTTTAAGAATTATCATATTATACTTCCAACAAAATGTGCCCGGTTTAAACTTTAAACATTTACTGCTGGCTGTGTGACACAAACATATCGGTACATAAGGGCCAGTCATGCCTGCAGGGTTTGATTACCATAGCTGAGTCAGTGGGTTGCTTGGGGGCTAGGGCAGGTTTGACGTAATTAAAAGATATATGATAAGAATATATTTGTTCGATACTGAATAATACAATATGTTGATATGCATATCCTAAATCCTATTAATTTCTTAAAATCAGTTTTGCATGCATTAGATGAACCGAAAGTTGATATAATAGAGAAATATCTTTGACACATCAATCATACCTAAATAAAAAGGTAGAATTTTAAAAGAAGAAGAAAGCAAACCAATAAACGGTATCATGTGATAATTGGAACATAATTCTTGAAGAGGGGAGACACGATAGTGGTTGGTGGAATATTTTTCTCTGATGTAAGGCAGATGCATAGACTCAGTAACACTTGAATATCTGAGAGAATTAAGTCTTAAAGCACTGTTATGGAAATCAAATCCCAGTTTACAAGAGAGAAGGTGTTTCCAAAATCATCTGTGGGGTCAGGTTCAGACTTCCAATCAAGAATTGAAAACACAGAAATAGCAGATGATCTAGCCTTGGATGCATCATGTGTCCAAGCTCGATTGTGAATTTTGATAGCTGACGTTGTGAGTTCGGAAAAGACCTCTAGAGGATAAGAAAACTAAATTCTATTTATTGTTTCAGTGCTAAAGTTTATTACATCAGATCGCAGATAAATGATCAGCAGATTTCATCATTGTGACCTCTGACTAAGATGATACTAAATCCCATATAACCTTTTGCCCTTCATTTCACATCCAAAGCATAATTTTGGTTACAACTAACCGTGAAAGCAAAGAAAAAGAAAACAATACGGTGTCTCACGCTAATAACCAATGTTAATCAAATAGCATAATGACTGAGCATAAATTGAAGCGAACCACGAAATCAAACAAAACCAATCGTTTTGGCTCTAATTTAGGAGGTAGATCGTTCTGTGAAACTTGACAAATCTCCAAACCATGGAACAGTTTAGTTTGAGCATATACATGTAACGGTATGATGTGTGCGGATGTGTGTTTGTGCATTAGTCAGGACCATACTAGCATTCCCCTTTTAACTAGTGTGATGAATAGTATGTGTGTTGATACACGGAATTATATTTTGTAATTGTTAAAATTATCTATTAGAGTGAGTTGATAAAGATGATGGCTAATGGTTGGATTAACCAAGAACTAAATATTCTCATAGACAACTTTATAATTTTAGAATAACATTTGAAAACCAGATCACAAGAAAACTGCTCAGTTCAGTTCACATCTGGGACACCTTAATGGTTTGGCTCAGCTTTATAAGTTTCCAAACCGATAAGTACAGTTTGGTCTGTGGTTTTAGGGGTAAATCAAACCAAGTCAAACTATGTCCACCCCCCATTAGAATTGTCAAATAAATGATCTGTGGATCTTAATCGGTGCACTTCTTAAAGAAAGAAAATTCATAGCTTTAAAGCATGAGAAAACCATAGCAATTTATTTGTCTAAATTTGTGGTATAGAATAAGGACAAATTATCAGGTCATAGATGCATAAAAGATTTTATTAACTGAACAAAAGATTATCAGTGGCATAGTCACAATATACTCCGAATCTTTGAAAATGACATGTTTAAAACACAAATTTTTCCCTAGATGTATCAAACGGCCGAATAACTCCCTATCCCCGTATATTACGTTCTAGTTCTGTATTCTTCACGGATTATTTGTTTGAGGTTTTCTTCCTGTTTTATATTTTTTTCGCATAATTTCTCGTTTTATACTACTTAAGATTCTGACCTAATTTATATATATATGCTAGTTGTAATATGTGTATGGAATGGATGTATATATATGTACATAGATGTGTGTGTGCAACATATGTGTGCAATAGATATACATATTTATGCATACATAAATTATAAATACATACATACATAAATATATATACACACATATATACATATATATAGACATATACATATATGCATGTATATCATCCAATTTTTTTCTCGACTTTTTCCTGAACCGTTGACCGTATTTTTACCGTGCATTGACCGCTTTTTGCCGGAATTTCCCACATAATCCACGTCCTGATTTTTTCAGCATAAGGCTCATAACCAAAAAATGTAAAATCAAGTGCATAGTATTGGTATGCATTGGTAATAGTTACACCAAAATAGTTGAGCTCATATGGGCAAGTATAGCCCTTGCATGAATCAATCACGGAATAGATGACCTCAAATTAATTCAATTTAGTTTTCCGTACATCTTGGATGGATGGCTTCTAAGTATTCAAGTGGTCGTGAAATTGTTAGTAGACTATTCGTAAGGTGAAGATCAAGATCATGCAGTTACATTTTCGGTTTGGCTGATATAATGTAGGTCCTGAAGGAGTTACATCAATGTTTTGTTAGAAAGTAGAAATGGTTCCAGTCTAGTCATACAGTCATACTACATGTTACACACGCCTCCTACAGTTCCGAGGCGTATGCAATGAGGCATACGTCTCCCTTCAATATGACAAAACGCAGAAGTGAAAGACTGGGAGTTCTGTTAGCATGACTTGTGAAATGCAATTTCTCCTGTGAAAACCAAATTCATATCCATTCAATTTCTCATAAAGCAACCATTGGTCAGGAAAGCGGTATGTGGTGTATGGGCAGAGAGGGTACTGCATAGAGTATATGCGGTATGCGGGAGTATATACGAGAATATAGAGTATATGCGGTATGCGGTATGTGGTGTATGGGCGATTAAGCGGGCGATTTTTTAAAAAGCGGGTGTCTAAATTTTATATATTTTTATACAAAATTACATGTATGTGTATATAAAAAATATATTTATAAGGAACTTCTATACATATCTAATCAGCAAATCAGTAATTAACTAAGTATTCATCAATACTTACTATTAATCAGTATCTCTAATCACTAAAATCAGCAAGCAGATCAGTAATTGTAAATAATAAACTATGAATTGTTGAATTAAAGTAATCACTAAAGTAATACTAACCAGTAGTACCAATCATTAATCACTGAAAGCAGCAAGGAAATCAGTAAAACTAATCATGCATTACTAGTATAATAGAGCAATAGGATATTTACTTAGATGCATTACAGCAGTACCCAATTATTACAGCTTACACACAAAGTATGCATTCTAAATTAGGACTAGCTATATCATAGAACATTTAATGTATACAAGTTTCATATATTATAGTCAACACTACATGGACTATGTAATTAATTAATGTTAGATGCTTACATTTGGATTTTTAAACAAAAGCGGGAAAAAAGCGGGCAAAAAGCGGGAAAAAAGCGGGAAAAAGCGGGTGAGGCGGGCAAAAGGCGGGTGATTATGTTCAAAACGATTAAGCGGGAGCTTAGGGGCTAAATTAGGCGGATGAGGGTCATGGCCGCTTAAGCGGCCCGCTTGACTGTTTTTTAATTCACTGATATGTATGCATGTATGTATGAAATGCATGGATATAAGTTGTTGGCTTTTGAAAAAGCGGAGTTTAATCGACCGCTTAATTGGCCAAGCAGGAGTATATGCGGCTCATGACCGCTTAGTGGACCGATTAGCAATATGCGGTGCGGTAGGGTGACTGAATAGGTACATGCGGGAGTATATGCGGCCGTGCGGACCAATTTTCCGAACACTGAAAGCAACGGAGTGAGATTTGATTTCAAGGCAAGAAGGTAAATGGGTTCTTATCTTATTGATACCTTTCTCTAAAATGACCAATGCAATATTGTCAGCAGCCCTCACAGTACTAAGATGTTGAGCAACAATCACCGTGATCCTTTAGCCATTGCTCGGTCTACAGCCTCCTGAGCAACATGTTCAAATTCAGTATCAAGAACATTATTCATAATGAGAAGGCAAACTGAAACAGAAACATCTGCTAAATCAAGTGCAATGAATACGATGAAGCTATTAGCTAGGCTGTTGGAGAAACTGAAGTTTAGAAATATATATATATAAACCGGTGCCATGTATATCTTTCTAACTAGTGCATTCCTGCACACATCAGCTGTGAATTGGTTTTCTTAGATACAATGATAGAAAACTCAAATATCATCGGAGGATATCAGAATCCATGCGGCGATAATTCTCTACAAGCACAATTATATTAAACACTATATGGACCCTTTTTTTCCTAACAAATATTCAGAGAAAAAGTATGTTGGTTGTTTCCCTTCAAAAACAAACTTATAGTTGAATAACACATTACATTACAGGAAAACAAACCAAGATTCTCAAAACAAAAAGCTTCCTCTCTTCAAATCTTTTCATTTCCTGCAACTGCAACTCAACAATATTGATTCATGTTTCTGCCCTACTCCGAATAAGACAATCCAGTTGGTATTTGCTAATACTTTTCCCAGACAGAGATATCATGATTTTGGAAAGATTACTTAATCAGGGTGCAAGAGGCAATAGGTAAGTATGTTTGCAGGGTTGATAACCAAGGACAATTTCAAAGGGGTTCCTATAGACCTGATGACATCTGTCGTAGGAAATTTCAGTAATAGGTAAATGTAAATCCTAATTTCATAAGCAGTCACCGACTAACAAAAGTAAAACATTTCCCAGACAGTGATTGACAACGTCAGTTTGACCATCTATCTGGGAGGTGAAACACAGAAGAAAACCTGAGCAGGGTGCCAAACCCAGATAGTGTCTTTCAAGATAAAATTGACAAATTTAACATGACATTCCGACACAATGGTGGAAGAAAGACCATGTAACTTGACAACCTCAGTGAAGAAAAGATCCTAGTGCCAGTTGCTGTCTAGCTCCATAGGGTAAAAATGAGCATTTTTAGAAAGATCTGTGACGACGAGGATGGAACCGTGGGCTACGGAGAGTATTAGGGAGGTCAAGGACGAAATCGATGCTCAGATCTTTCTAGGGTTCTTGTGGAACAAGAAAATGTGTGTAGAGTCCCGATTTCCTGTCGCATACCTTTCGTGAATTGGCAGGTACAAAACTAAGCGACGATACGCACAACATCACAGTGAAGGAAGGCCAATAACATATGTCAAGTACAAGGGTTGTGGTCTTATCCCTACCAAAGTGGCCTGTGATTCCCATACAAAAAAAAAATCTATGGTCGAAGTAGAGAGAGTACACAACTGAGTACCAGAACAAAACAAATGGTCTTGTAGCACAAAAACGGCAGATAGACCTGGTGTGCTATTAAAAAGTACACAGAAGATAATTCCAAAGACAAGGCATATGGGATATTGGCCTTTCAAATGATTAAAACCCACAACTTCAATGTCATTGTGTGAAGAGTGGTCAAACAATGTTGAGAGCACCGACAGCCTTGTTCTCAACACCAATATGATGTTTAAGAACAAAAGTGTGCTCCTAGACAAACTCGCACCAATTGGCGTGGCAATTCTTGTGGAAGCTCGGATTGAGGAGGGCCCATGATCCAACCAAAGGATGAAATCTTGATGCAAAAGCTAATGTCACCAATGGAGTAGAAATTGAACGATAGTGTCGAATTCTTTCTCATAAGTGGAAGCATATGCTTTGCGTCATTGTGGTTATCACTGAAAAACACAACAAGGTGGCCTTCTTGGCTTTGAACAGCACCAATGTCATTAACAAACCTATCGCAGAACACTTCAAACTGAATTAAAGATCGAGAAGGCAAAGAATGGGAGCTTCTATCAATTTTATCTTGACATCGACAAAGGCTTGTGCAGCAAATGGCCCCCACTGCAACTTATCAAGCTTCGTCGTCTCAATGAGTGAAGCAACGATGGTGTTGACACCAGAAGAAGACAATAAAAATCAAGTAGGCATATACCAGTCAGTAGTGGCTTTGACTTTGTCAGGGTTAACCTGAATGCTGACAGTAGATACAATGAAGCTGAGGAAATCACTTTGTCTCTTGGAGAAAGAAACACTTATTCAGGTTGACATACAAGTTCTAATAACAATGTGCAGCAAAGACAAGTCAGAAATGATCAAGGTGCTCTCCCTTGGTTTTACCAAAGGTCGAAATATTATGGAAATAGACCACCAAACAATTTTATGGAAATGGTAACAGAACACGCTTCACCCACATGAATGTGATAGGAGCATCAAACAAACCAGAGGGCATAACCAATCATTCATATAGTCTGCTGAGAGTTTTGAAAGTTGTTTTCCATTCATAAAACTCCTTGACATGGATTTGGTGGTAGTTGTTGGTCCGTCGAGAAGTCAAACTTGGAGAAATAAAGAAATCTAGTCAACATATCAATCAATGATCATGTCATGAAGGCTAGCATAGGGGGAAAAAATACTTGACAGCATGGTTGTATAGGCGGCTAGGCGACCAGGCAAAGGCCCAGGTATTTCCAGGCGTTTTGTTATATATATATTATTTTAGTGGACATATGTTCAATTTATGAATTAATATGATCCCTAGATATATGCTATACATTATCTATATAAAATTGTGGATAAATAAATACAAATCAGTAAATAAAAAAAACAAATCAGTATATTAATAAATACAAATTGGTAGATAAATAAATACAAAATAGTAGATAAATAAATACAAATCAGTATATAAATAAATACAAATTGGTAGAAAAATAAATATGAATCAGTCGATGAATAAATAATTTCAAAATCAGTAGAGAAATAAATATTGAATACAAATCCCAAATTTCAAATAAATAGATGAGGCAGCAGCAATAGTTGATTAATAGTTGTTGGGGTTGGTTAGATTCGGGATTTCATCTATGAATAATTATAAATACAAAATAGTGGATAAAGAAATACAAATCAGTAAATAAATAAATACAAATCAGTAAATAAATAAATACAAATCGGTAGATAAAAAAATACAAACCAGTACTCAATAGACAAATAAATACAAAACAGTAGATAAATAAATACAAATCAGTAAATAAATAAATACAAAACAGTAGATGAATAATTCAAAACAGTAAATAAATAAATACAAATCGGTAGATAAATAATACAAATTGGTCGATAAATAAATATGAACCAGTACTCAATAGATAAATGAATACAAAACAGTAGATAAATAAATACAATCAGTATATAAATAAATACAAATCGGTAGACAAATAAATATAAATTAGTAGATGAATAAATAATTTAAAAATCAGTAGACAAATAATATTAAATACAAATCCCAAATTTCATAAAAATAGATGAGGCAGCAGCATAGTTGATGAATAGTTGTTGGGGTGGGTTAGATTATGGATTTTATATAGAGGTTTAGAATCAATAGGATTCATATTTAGATTTTAGAGCAGGATTTAATATGATATTATACTAATAGGAATCCTATTTACTATTAGGAATTATATAATTAATAGGAATCAATTAAAAATATCTTAATGGGCCTGATTAAGTGGCCCAATCCTCCTGAGCGGACGCCTAGGCCGCCTAGCCCGCCTGGGTACACTGAATGTACTGGGCGTCTGGCTTTGGAGGACCCAAGGGCTGAAAGATCTAGAGGGGGGGTGAATAGAGCTTTTTGGAACTTTAAAATTAATTAAACAATCAAACCAAAGAAGGAGGAAACAAGGAAGACACTTGGATGTAGAGTGGTTCCTACCTTTGAAATCAAAGGTAGTCAGTCCACTACCCAATTGTTTCCAATTGGGGTTTTGAAAGTGATTTATTTTATTACATCGCAAGGATGTTACACAAAATACAATCACCTTCTACACCCTTGAAGTAGCCTCAACCTCCTTGAAGCAGCCTTCTTGAAATAACTTCAAGTCCTTGGAGCATCCTTCACCTCCTTGAAGTAGCTCCACCACCTTGAGATAGCCTTCCTTTAGAAGTAGCTCCAACCTCCCTTGAAGCAGCCTTCCTTGAAGTAATCTCAAGCACACCTCGAAGCAGCCTTCTCCACCAAGAAGTAGCTCCAAGCAACCTCCTTTCAACAGCCTCCAAACCTAAGAGTAGTCAAGGAGAACAATATACAATATAGAAGAAAAAGATTGGAAAAAAGAAAATACTTATCCAATTGAGTACAGCACTTTGATCCCATATCAAGCGTATAGATCTCCTATCCACTTAAGATGGACGAGGCTAGATGTGGTAGCTATAGGACACGAAATTGAAGCAAGTAAAATAAGATGGCAAGTGTAGCTCTTGCTTAGTTGCTCACTAGAATGTATTCTCAAGTGTGGTTGTGTGCTTTAGGTACCCTAAGGCCTCTCCTATTTATAGGAATAGTTTGTAAGTACTTAGGGACGTTCTAGAGGGTTTCTAGAGTGTTCTTAGTGCTTAACTAGCTATTAGGTATCCATTAATTGACTTGCAATGGCTAATTGTTTCGAGCTGAAAAGAACAATCTAGAAATTATCTCGGTCGAGGAACTTGTCAACCGAGATGTGTCTCGGTCAAACTTTTCTTCGACCGATGAAGGGTTTGGAGCAAAAGTGTTGCAACGTCTATTTCCAACTCCCAACTACCAACCACCCAGTCTAACGGTCGCAAGCTTTAGACCGTTGCTTACTCGGTCGAGGTTATTTTTGACCGAAAGCTAATTTAGAGCACAATTGTGTAAGTTGTTGAACAGTGCTCACAATTTCGACCGAGGTGGTTCTCGGTCGACAAGAACTTCGACCGAGAGTGTCTCGGTCGACTAGTTCTTCGACCGAGGGTGTCCCTGTTCTAGACTTTTGAATCACCTACTAAGTGTGCGTTTCAATGTGTGTTGGTGACTCTAACTTTGGGGGAAACCTATCTAAGGGTTATAAGTGGATCGGGAAGATCTAACGCTTGATTTACATGATATCTAAGTACTTGTATATTATATCCTTGTACAAGTGTTCACATTTGAGTACAATCATGAACACATATATAATTAAGCGCATTTGGTCTTCAATTTTGCACTGATCTTCTATTTTCCTCTTAATAGAATCTCATTATTACTTTGAACCCTGAAATACTCAAATAGCACGTTAGACCCACAAACATGAAATGTTTGTCATCATTAAAACAAAGGGTATGCTAATGTCCAATTTAGCCAACAAGGGCCGCCTGGACGCCCGCCCGTACAATACAGCTTGACAGTGATCTTGTTGATGGGTCGCCAGTCTTAACACATCCTATAACTGCCATCCTTCTTGGGAGGAAGAAAGTCGTGACAAGTGCAAGGACTCTTGCTCTCACGGATAATCAATCCAAGTGTTTCAATTCAGCATGTTTGGTCGGGTTTGTATGATAATGAGGTCGATTAGGAAGCGATGAACCCTAGATCATATGAATATCATGTTCAATATCATGCAAGGGGGGGAGCTCATCAGGGGTCTTGGTCTTTGAACTCATTTAGAGGAAAGTGGGTCCTAGTGAAGAGGGTTGAGAGTCTACCGGTGGCGCCTCCTTGATATTCAAAAGATACATGTAATCCATTTCTCAACTGCTTACTCTAACTCTCTATGAGTGGCAAGGTGTAGAGAATGCTAGGTTTTTGGTGTGGAATAAGTACTAACCCATCTTTGGAGGGGGGGAAGAAACAAGTAGGAGCAATTGGGATGTGTTTTCCTTTGGTTCGAAGGTGTGGACATTTGAGCGTGACTTATTGCAAGCATCCAAGTCATAGATCTAGGGCTAGACAGGAACAGCATGGCACATCCATACGCAACCCATCACACTGAATGTGGTATGAAGAAGCACCTAGAGTGATGGACAGAAGGCAACCCTAGGTGATCGTAGATTGATATGGTTCACCTAATGCACCTTGTGTGGTTGAGGGTGTGGTTCAGGCGCAATTCACACACTTCAAACCGTTGGGAGAGATTATATTATGACAATTGCCTCCATCAAAGGAGGAGCATGCGGCTCTTTCTTGGGTTCTAAAAAAGGTTTGGAACCGAGTGGTATCTTTTCATTTACACCATCACAAAGGGCAGCAAACACACACAACCTAGTGTCTATGACGGACAGAAGTTGTGATATGGGTCACCATCAAATATTTGGATGCAAGTAGAATGTCCCCACATGCTTCATTGTCCTTGGGAGACTCATCATTGAGAATATCATCGGCGATCATCAGGGCACAATGAAGACAATGAGTGCAATGTGTCTAGTACCATGTAGTGGAAGAACTCACGACCACAAGGGTTGGGACAAGTGGGTGAGAGCATGGGTTCTTTACCCTTACTAAAGGAAGGGTAGAGGTTGCCACGGTCTAAGCCGCAAAGTGGCAACGAGGGTTAGGAAGAGGATGAGTCGTGCGAGTAGTATATGACAAGAAGATTCCAACCAAATTAAAAAGTAAGTTTATAGAGCAATTATATGCCAGCCATGTTATGTGGGAATGAATGTTGGGCACTGAAGAAACAATGTCTCAACAAGATGAATGTAGCCAAGAACAAAGTGTGTGGGCGAATATAGAGAACAAGATATGTGAAGGTCGCTTAAGATAGTACGGACATGTGCAATGCAAAAGGACATATGTGCCAATTTAAAGCAATACTATTGAGTCGGGTACAGCACAAAGAAGAATATGGCATGCCTAAATTAAATTTACAGGAAGAGATTTTGATTCTTGACATCTTGAGGTGAATATGATCCATAACACAGTTGATTGGAAAAGAAGGATTCATGTAAACGATCCTGACTAGGTTGCGATTGAGGATTAGATGATATCGATGATGACAATCGTCCCTAATTCATGTCCATGACTCTGTGCTAGTTTCCAAGTATTGAAACTTTTCCTTGCTACCTAGGCACTAATATCAACAGCATGTACAAATCAATAGGAGATGTTGAGTTTCTCTGGTAGATTCATTTCATAATATTGCCTTGCAAATAAAACTCCAAAAGAGATGTCTGTTTTTAACTAATATCTGCATTTTTTAGACCTTGAACAGACCTTTCCTAACCTTGATATGTCTCTCAAAGGACAATTTTGATGAAAGGATAACATTGAATTCAATCAATTGTCTAAGGAAGCAAGGTTAGTTATTGAAATGTCTCTTTTAAAAGGCATTGTATGAGAATGTGTGGTATTCAACTCAAAACCAATTAGCTATGAGTGAAGGACCACACACCTTGTCAGCCCAAGGACCACCCCAGAACTCAGAGGTGTGGGACTACACTTCCAGCATCCCCCTCAAATGCAACCACTATTGTGTGCGTGCACTTGTTTTGAGTAGAATGTGTCCTCACACTTATTTCGTGGTGTCCGCTTTGATACCATATGAGAATGTTGTATTCAACTCAAAACGCATTGGCAATGAGTGAAGGGATCATACACCTAATAAGCCCGAGGATCACCACAAAACTCACCGGTGTGGAACAATTATTCTCACACACGCTAAAGTGCAGCCACCTTTTTTGTGTGTTTGCACTTGTTATTTTAGGTAGGGCGTGATCCTCACACTTGTTTCATGAAGTCCACTCTGATAGCATATGAGAATGTGGGATATTCAACTCAAAACCAATATATTTGATATATTTGATAAGCGAAACCCCCCCCCTCCCATATATAGGAGAAGGGAAAGCATATGGACTCAGACACAACCCTAACTGGCCAAGACACACTTGGACACATAAACAAATAGACCCTTTTTAGCTAAACAATAATACATTCTAACACTCCCCCTCAAGTTGAAGCTTGGGAGAATCCTAAGTCAAGCGTGCAAACAGCCAGACAGACTAAAAAAATAAACCAAGCCCATACGAGAAATTTTCTACCCCTCAATATTACTGTTAGAAAGTATTTTAGACATATTTAGTTAATAGGTTAATTAGTTAATGGGCTTAAGTGTCTTGGCCGATGTAGCCTTACTTGAGTCCCACGTCTTTAATGTTCCCCCTTTCTCCTATATAAGATAGGGGTGTTCCCTTCAAATATAGTAACACAACACAAGTGAGTTTCCCCCCTCACACTTTTCAACATGGTATCGAGCACTTACCCTAACCCTAGAGAGAAAAGAGACAGAGCCTCTGCCTGCCGGCGGCCGCCGTCTCTCCATGGCTTAGGTCGGCGGCCCACCAGGCATCCTAACGACCTCCGTGGTCATTTCTTGTCTTCTTTCACATAGGTCTTCATCTATTCTCCAGCACCATCCTTCTCGACCATCTACGCTTCCCCGAGTCTCTGATGGAGCCAATTCCTGGCCAGATCTATTCGTCGTCTCTTCCCCAAGGTTGTCTTCCCAAACGTCTGCAAGCAATGTTCACCATAGCCATCATCAATCATCGTTTGCCTCGTCATCATCATAGACATCTTCTCCGTCGTAATAGGAACAAAAAAAGGCATGGCAGCAGGGAAGCCGCTTAGTTCTCCCTTTGATCCTCTTGGTTCTAGATGGCGCTAATTCCTGTTCAGATCTGTTCGTGGTCTAGCAAAGAGACGGTCGTCATCCCCATGTGGCTATTGTCATCCTCGAAGCCTCCACTAAATCCCTGGACGGCGCTAATTGTCGTCCAGATCGGTCCTTCGTCTAGCAAAGGGTTGTTGTTGCCTCAGATTCGCATGATCCATTGTCATAGTTGACGGTGCTAGTTCCCATCATCCTCCGGTGCTTCTTCCCAGGGTTGTGTTCTCCCGGACAGCGCTAATTCTCATCTAATCATGCATCAGCCGTGGCCGACATGGTGTGTTGTCTAGTCGACATGGCGTGTTGTCTAGTCCCAAAATTCGTCATGGCAGCGCAGAGTTTCATTCAGATCACAAGTTGTACGGCATGTCAGATTCCAACACGTCATGTTGATGGAAGCTTGTTTCATGCCTATACGGCATGTCAGATTTCCAACACGACATGTTGACAGAAATATGCTTTATGTGTTAGATATCCTACTCAGCGAGTCAGAATCTCCACACTGCATGTTGTTGGGAGTTTGTGATCTCCGACCAACAAAGTTATACACCATGTCAGTGTTGGATCCTAGACGGGTGATTAGATGCTCTAGAGGGGGGTGAATAGAGTTGAATGCACTTAAACAAAATTCATTAGACCTTCAAGATATATCAAAAGATAAAGTTGCTAAATAGGAAATTTGAGTGCAACTAAAACATGCATAGCAAAGGAGAGAGAGATTGAACATACACCAAGTGACAAGCTATGTAGAGTGGTTCCACACTTCAAACTAGAAGTGAGTCAGTCCACTACCTAGAGAGGTCAACCTCTAGGATTTCTTAACCATTGCACTCTTATATTCATTCATAAGATTTACAATACATGACCAACCAAAGGGCTTACCTATCCAATACAAAGAGTATCCACCTTACCAAGGCTTACCCACTTTGCAAGAGTCTTCAGCCTTCACCAAGGTCTTACCCACTCAAGCACAAGTCTTCCGCCTTCAAGGACTTTGCCACTCTTCTTGGATCTTCAGTCTTTGACTTCACTTTCACTCGGAGAAGCTTCCACCAAGGACTTACCCACTTGAGCAACGAGTCTTCTGCCTTCACCAAGGGCTTACCCACTCTTGCTCCAAGTCTTCAGCCCTGATCTTCACTAAGGGACTCCTTCCCTTGTTCTTCTTCACCTCTCTTAGCCAAGAGAGAGAACCTTCATCTTCATGGTTGAAATGAGAGATAGGGAGGTGGTGGAAGTGAGAGCTTCACAAGATATACATGTAGGACTAGCTCTCTTACAGATTTCCTACTCACTCTAACGAATGCAGCAAGTGATTAAGCTTAGAGAGAGAGAGGAGGCTGTAGGATCACTCAACTATAGAATAGGGACCTTCTATAGAGTTTTGCATTGAATGCTCAACCTTGGAATGAAGCCCAAGGGGTCCTATTTATAGCTGGGGATGCCTCTTAGCCTTTGGGAACACTTAAGAACGAAAACTAGCCGTTTTGTGGCTTGCAACGGATATATTTTCGATTGTTGCAACTCCACAACGGCTAGAAACACTTTTTCGTACAGTGCAATCGGTCGAGTTTCAGTCGAGTTTCTATAAAGGTAACTCGATCGATCCCACTAATAGAAAAGACCAATTTAGGCCATCAGTCGAGTTTGTTCTGGGGTAACTCGACCGATTCACTTAAATCAGTTTTAGTCTGCAGAGGGATCGGTCAAGTTCTGTGAAGTGCAAACTCGACCGATCAAAAGTCATTTTCAAGATCCAACCAGGATCGGTCGAGTTGGCAACTCGACCGATGAACAGCCTGATGTGAGTTTTAGAAAATGGCTTTTGAGTGCTTAAACATTCAATCTAAGTGCTCCTGATTTTTTCTAAGCTTAATTACAAGTCATACAATCATTACAAGTGATTTACAACATGATTCTAATGGATTTACATCACATTCCAAAAACGTGCACTTGTATTGACTTTGACTTGTCTTTTCTCCAATTGAGATGCGCAAGTTAGGGCATTTGGAGTGTGTCTATACCTAATCTGAAATCACTCAAGTAGAGATATTAGACACAATTAATTGGAATGGTTTAGACATCATCGAAACAAGGGTTTAGTCAATTTAGACCTTGAGTCAACAGTCAGGAATTCACACGACGTGTCAAAAGTAGTCTATCTACTTCCAGTTCAAGTTATGATGTCCTACAAAGGTCTTTCTCTCCTCCAATACCTAATGATAATCAGATCCTATTTTTGACCTAGTCCAAAAAAAATTGAGGGCGCAGATTCAAGTCAAGGAATGATATTTAATTTTTCTATCTGAATCTTATAATAGGGTCATTTTGCATGTTGATTCCAGTTATCGGTTTCTCTTCTCTACATATTACACCTTTCGCTTTACATTTTCCTTTCCCACCCTCCCACCAATCATGTGTGCATCTCTTTCCACGTGTGCGGGGTCATATGTCTCTTTTCCACACCACCTACTCATTCTCTTTGTATTTGGCGTGCAGTGGGATATAGAGGAGAGAGAGAGTATGAGGAGAGTATGAGAGAGAGCATATGGGGAGAGACATGGGAGTGATATATTCCAGGCTATCTTCATGGAGCGTCATATTTTTCAACACATCTGCTCTTTCCATCTCTTAGAGGCGTGTTATTCCCACTAAGCATCGCTTTACATGTGAGTTGGCTATCTGTAAGAATTCCAATTGGCCACCACTTTCATACGACGTTGAAGGATCTTAACTGCAAGATTGACACCAAACTTTTCACCTTCGTAACCACATTATGTATGTCCGGACAAGAGTTTGTTGCGCTAATTTCAGCATTTTGTTCCCTTTGGTGTTAATGACGTTTCAGTTGAGCATTCCCGCTGCATTCTTATAAGACAGATGGTTGCTTCTTCACATCAGAAGCTCGTCAATTTCTAGCATGTGCATTATGTATCTACAAGGATTCATCTAGATTTATCTCCACCAAGTTACTTTCGTTACGTCTTTCTCCAAGTTGCATTTCTTTTGGCATGATTCTTTTGTTGATCTATTTGGGCTCTTCCTCGATGGTGCCCTTCATTCCTATCAAGCCACAAGGTTCATGCGTCAGATTTATGGAACCAATAAGGCAGCCATCAGCACCTCGTCCAACTCGTGTTCGTACCATGTATTGTACGTATGTGGTCTTCTGCACTAATTCCAGTTGGCTACACTTCTCAGATGATTTGAATATACCTCTTATTGGTACAACAATATTGTGCCTCCACGTTTCTGCTGCGTTATGTACGTGGGATGTGTTGATTGTGCGCTTATACCACTCACACATTCCTCTCCAATGAAGATGGCGTAGTCATGGTACTTTTGATCGTCTGCTCCAGTTTGATTATGGAGAGATTTCGTTGTGGCATTTAGATTCCATTTATCAGACGTTCTTCATTCCAGATGTACTTCAAAAGACCTTCTCCGAAGCTCGAGCATTTCTAGCCTGCAGAACACAACTAAAATGAGGCATCATCATATGTTTTATTTGGGAATTATAGTTTGAGGAGTGAACAATTTTTGTATGGGGAGTGACAACTCTATCTCTATCGTCTAATTGGGTCATGTAAGTCCAAGCTAGGACATGAGTTTCACGCACGCTCCAGCTTGAGGGAGTGTTAGAAAGTATTATAGGCGTATTTAGTTAATAGGTTAATTAGTTAATGGGCTTAAGTGTCTCGACCCATGTAGCCTTACTTAAGTCTCGTGTTTGTAATGTTTCCCCCCTTTCTCCAATATATAGGACAGGGGTGTTCCTTCTAATATAACAACACAAGTGAGCTTTCCCCTCATACTTTTCAACAATTACAATTAAGCACTCATTACTCAAACACTCCTCTCAAGTATATAATTATAAGTAGCGTGTACACAAGTAGGAAGTAGGAGCTTCCCAATTAAAAGGAAGTGATATCTAGAGTAGTCGTAAATAGCAACAAGAAGACGCCAAGGTCTTCATCACAGTCGCTATCGTCACAGCCTAGAGAATATTGGATCACAGATCCCAGAAAGTGTCGAATCACAACAGCAGTAGTCGACATGCAAACAAAGCACATACAAGTAGAGAGTCAACGTGCACAAAGCACGGACAAGCCAAAGAATGTCGGCACACAGCAACAGGAGGTACACGACGTAGTTGGATGGAAGACTATCAGCGGAAATAGTAGGAAGCAAACATGAAACTCCAGATATTAAACTCTCTAAGAAGCATATAGCAACAAACATACTTCAAGATGCAAAAAGCAAAAGTAGAAGTCTACAAGCTCTCTAAGAAGTAAATATATGCAAATATCATAACTCCTCTATCGCCTCTTCTCTCCTCTTCTTCTCCCCTTCACCCAAGCACACACAAATACCAAACATCAAAGATCGATGGTCTAAATAATCATCATTAATAGTTATCATCCAAAAAATCTTCATCAACATCTCATCCTCTATATTTCTTTATTCTTACTTATTCCTTCCATGTATCTCCCCACCCCAACTACGAACGAATTGGGAGAGTACATGGGTGGGCTTCAATAGTCAAAGATAGAAAAGACACATGTGTGGAACGACATCGAACGGCAAAGAATACATAGTGAACTGTTATAAGAGAAAAGAGTTGCGAGTTGCAACACTGAACAATGGCGTTGTTGGATTATTTCGTAATCAGAAAAAAAAAACATAAATAGTAATGGAGTCTTGCGATTTTAATGTAAATACACGTCTATAGGCTCAATTGACAGGATGTTCAAATAATCCTACAACATCAATAACAGCAGGTCAGGCTAGAAAACGTTCCTCATAATGTGATTGGGAGAAAGATTGTTCAAAAAGGGGCAAGGAGTTTAAGATTGAAAAACTCAAAGCAGCATCCTGGCTACAACCTCAAAAATACAAATCACAGGCTGCTAGACTAGAGGCATATAAGACCATAAGACATGGTGGAATTCAGCCAATCTACTGCAACGACCATGGCTGATTAAGAATGTCATTCTGATTAGCAAGTATTTGAGGGACATGAGCTGGGCACTAGAAGGATTTAAGTCGGGTATGCAGCGTCAGGGGAAAGGAGTAGTTGAGGCCGCCCCACAAACACACAGAGTGCAGCGATTGGGAAGGGCAGCATCACATGTGTCACGCCCTCGTGCACCAACCAAATTAGCACATAGGCGCTCATTGATGAATGAGCGAAGAGAGAGGGTGGGTACGCCTGGGGAGGGGATGGATGAGGAGAAGTTCACGAACTTTGCCGGAGAGAGCAGCCATACTTGCGAAGCGGTACCTTTTATCCCAAAGGAGTACAAGGGCCTGCCGGCGGCACACCAAGGAAGAAGGGGGCGTCAGCCCGCCGGCTAGGACTCTCTCTTTCTTATTCTCTTTTTTAGAAGGCTTAGGGTTTTAGATCTTTGCTCTAATACCATGTCAAAAAGCAAATGATGGTTGATTGATACATTTGATAAGAAAAACTCCCGTGCTATGTATTGGAGAAGGGAGAAACGACAGACTCAGACACAACCCTAATGGGCCAAGACAAACTTGGGCCCATATACAAATAGATCCAAATTAACTAAATATTAAGACTCTTTAACACATTAATTGTATTATTTAGTGATAGTCGATCACCAAATACAAAATCAAGAAGGGCTGCCTATTTTCACGAACACATCGCACAAAAGTTCCCATAAGGCAAATCTCGCCAGCATTAACCAATTTATCTATATTCATAGCATTTAACGAATCCTCCTGAATCTTCAACTCTGTCACTCAAAAACACCTAAGATGATAGCATGTGATTAAAAAACTCAAAACAGCCTTGTTACAACCTCAAAAATAAAAACCATAGGCTGCCGGACAAAAGGCGTACAAGACGATGAGACACGGTGTCACATCTGTTGCCTACGGCAGTGAGGTCAGTTATCAACTTATCATTAATTGTTAATTAGTCACATTAAGAAGCTGAAGGTGCTAATCTGGGCATGGTGTCAGTTAGACCATGCTAAACAGTGGACCAATTGATGCCAGAGCTTGCTAAATTTGGAAGGCATTGGAACTAATGAAATCAACACAGAATTTTAAGAGTTTAAAGAAAATACGCTCCCAAATATACCAGACCAGGATAATATGTGTGATTTTTAACATTGGCAGAGAAAGATGTATTATGTAAATTAAACTTGATGTTAAGGTACTCAACTCAATATAGCATCAAATCATAAAGTAGCTATCCCAAACAACGAGCATCAACCGAGTGTTAGATTTAGATCTTTGGCTAAGATTAGAAGAAGGAAAAAAACCTAAGCCAGCACATGAACATTTTCTAAGAATCCTAAACAGACTTACATTTTGAATAATTGGGCCAGTGATCTGAAGCCCTTATTATCAGCAGCTCTTTCATTTTCTGTCATTTCTTTGTTAGTATTTTTTCTTGGATTATATTCAGCAAGCACATCAAGCTCCTTTTCACGCTTTGGGCCATACTGTTGCCTGGACTGTGGTTTCCACGACACTTTCTTTAGAGATTCACCAAGAAGGCTGACAACGTTTGTTACCATCAGCTCAGCTTGGCATTTAAAGGGAAATTTCTCTTCACTGAATTGCTGAGAGAGCCATAAATACATTGATAGGACTTGATGCTTAGTCTCAAGATCTAATAGCTCAGTGTCATTTCTCGCAGATCCCTTTGGCAAACCAAGAGCGAGATTGACTGGAAGCTTTTGGCTATATCTAGAAGCAAACCTCATTAGATGGTACATTGCCTTTGGATCCCTGATATTAACTGGTGCAAAACAAAAGTTGAAGCGGTCCTCTAGAGAAAGGTCAGGTACCTTTTCCAGCATGTTTGCCACCTTCATGACATGCTGAATGTGGCACAGGAAATAGTCTCTGTCTACATGGCTGTTTTCTCGGAACTTTTCCAAAAGCCTTGGAAATGTAAGATCCGGGTATTGTGCAGCAAATAGTTGAACTTGCTCAAAGCAAGGGAAAAGACCAATTGCCTTTACCTCATCAAAAGGCTTCTCCAAACATCTTATCAAATAATCCAAGTCTTCAGGCTGCATGGTAGTGACTAGCCCATCTGGATATTTGCACCCTCTCCTTCCAGCCCGCCCTGCAATCTGCTTCACCTGTGAAGCAGGCACGGGAACTGATTTGCTGCCGTTGTACTTGGAAAGGGTATAGAACACCACCCTTCTGATGTTTAGATTCAAGCCCATGCCTACAGCATCACTAGCTACTAATATATCAAACTCATTGTCAGCTTGGTTAAACAAGTTTGCCTGCTCTTTTCGGGTCTCTGGCGGCAGTGCACCATAAATAACACAGCATCTATGTTTGGTGAATTTTTCAATAGTCAATTTCACCTCAAATATTTCTCTCCTTGAGAATGCCACAATACAATCACCAGACTGTACATTTTTCAGGTCACCCATGAGGGTCTTTGCCTCCACCACCAAAGGCTTGAATCTTTGGTAGTTGTTCTCGATGAGTTCGTCCCCTGTTCTCTGGCAGATCCTCCTCACTATGTCCAGCACGCTAGGATCACCACATATATGTATCTCATCAGCCTTAAGCCCAAGGAGTGCCCTGGTCCAAGCATGGCCCCGTGTGTCATCAGCAGCCATCTGGATCTCATCAATGACAGCAACATCGTAAGACTCGTCAGTGGATACCATCTCAACTGTGCAGGCAATGTGGTTGGAGAATGGCACAATCTTCTTCTCCTGTCCAGTGACGAGGTTACAATAAACACCTAAGGAGTTGACCTTGTCAAAGACTTCCATTGCCAAAAGCCTAAGGGGGCTACAGTATACTCCTTTCTCTGCCTCCATGAACCGTTGGAGTGCGTTATATGTTTTTCCACTATTGGTCGGCCCGCAATGATATATTATCTTGCGCTTCATTGCCCGGGCAAAAGGGTACCATTTATGAGGATCTCTAAGATCCGCAGACTCTACAAGCCTCCTAAATTCTCTGATTTCGTCTGGGTATTCATCAAGACAGAACTCTGCAAACAGCGGGAATAAGAATTTTCCTGCTTCAGCTGATGGGCCCAGAGAAATAACATGTTGTAGCAAGCCGGGAGGTGACCGGGAGAAGAAGAAGTTGGAAAACCCGGTTGCTGCGCTAGGGAAGAATGAACGTGGTATATATATGGCAAGGGCTTGGTCAGCAGCCCATCCAGATCTCATGAACCATTCAAAAGCCCTGACGAAGGCCGGCCTTTCGACCGACCATTGGTTACGGACTTCCGGCCTGCTTCGAAGCTCACGATGGAGCTCCACGGGGTCGGTAGACGGACCGAGCTTACCGCTTTCAGCCTTGGGATGGTCGAGAGCGCCGCCCACCCGGCCTTCTTCTTTCGAGGAATTCAAGTTTGGCGCGGCGGCAGCAGTTTCGCCGCTGGATGCAGGACAACAGAATTTGCGAGCGAGGTGAATATGGCTGTCCCATTGAGGCGGAAGGAAGGTGCTGTCACCGAGAAGACGTCCCGCAAATTGGCTTGGAAGCGGTCTAACTGGAGGCCAGTCGGATTGGACTGGATGGTGGAAGGAGCGGGCCGAAGAGAAGGGGAGGAGGAGAGCCCTCAGGTGGGAAGAGAGGACCTCACCTGACAAAGCATTGACCGAGCGAAGGCGCCGGAGAAGAGGCGACCATGCCATTAGTTTGTGCATCAATTTGACAACACTGCGCGGCTTAAATGTCCACGACAAGGAATTCGAGCGATGGAGCGTGAAGCAAGGAAAACCCTACTAGTTGAAAAGGGTGGCGGGGATTCGAGCTAAGGAAATTTCATAATGTACATCAAGAACATGGCATTCCAATAATATAGTAGAAAAGCCCAGACCCTACTCTACCTTATCCGGCCCGACCGGCCCGACCGGATTTGAAAATTTGGATTTTTTCGAGATATGTTCAATTTGGGTTAGATCCGTTCCCGTCCGTTTTAAATCAGATTGGGTCGAGTCTTATCTAGTTTGGCCATGTGTTGTTGGATTGGATTTGGGGTTTGTCATATTTTTTACGATTTTTATAATAGGATATTTTTTTATGATTTACATGCAGTCGGTTCAGTTGATTTCGTGTTGCGTATGTGCGGGTCTAGGTCCAACCGAATCTTTTCGGGTCCATGTCTACTTCGAGCATAATTTATCTAGATTCGGGCTCAATAGGGTTGGATCTATGGGTCCAGCGAAACCCAACTCATTGCCAAGCCTAATTCCACTATACATGACTTACCATATGTTACCACCATTAGTATTAATTTCTTAATTCCCATCTACATGATTGTTTGATATTTATTTTTTATCACGGATTTAATATTTTCCCATACTTATCAATGTTTAGTATATATATTCTAATTATTCTGATAGTGTCTATGGTAATTTTTTAACAACATACACTAGTATATTCTTACCTCTGGTGTTACTTTCCTTGAGGCCGACACTACATACTTATTGTGGTTGGTATAACACAAACGCCACTAGTGGTCAACTCTCGTCGATTAAGAAGAATATATATATATATATATATATATATATATATATATCATTTTTATTTTAACGTGAGTTTCTTTGTGAAGAACCGACGTCTAAGATAGCTCGTCGAATTCAATTTTTCAGAAGAAGAAAATAATATAGGTATATTCTGTCGATTTTCGAAAACCAATGACAAATTCTTCCCGCGAAACAAGTTTTGCCTCCAAAAAGGCTTTGTCGTCATTTTTTTCTCCAAAAAAATGATGATGTAGATCATGCCTAACGAAAAAACTTTTACCTCCAAAAAATCTTTGATGTTGAATTTTACAAAAGAACCGACAACATAGATTTTCCGCCATGTATCGCGTAAAAATTTTCTTTCTCTAAATTTGGTTATGTTGTCAATTCTTTTTTAGAAACCGACGACACAGGTCTTGGCGAGGTTGTCATTTTTTTAACAGGGATAAGTACATATTTCGTCGACTTTTTAGTGGACAACCGACAATAGAGAGTGACTTATATTGCCGGTTATTGTTATGAACCGACGTCTAAAGTCGTAATAAAGTTGACATTTTATTAGGGATAAGTACATGTGGTATCGATTTTCACTTGATAACTAACAACATAGAGTGAACCATGTTATAATAGACAAAGAAAGTCTTAGATGTTGGTTTTCCTAACAACCAACGACTAAGCCCACTTAATAGCACCTGTGAAATTTCTTTTTCTCCAATTCTCTATTTTATCGCCCCTGATACCTAGCTAGGCTCTGGCGGTCATCTGTCGTGAGGTCTATTTTTGTTGTCGTTGTGGTTACTGCAAGAGTTGTCGTTGTTTGTAGTTGTATCTGCCATTGTAACTACCGCCATTTTTCGTCGTAGTTGTCGTTATTGTCCTCCATATCTGGCGTCGACTAGTGGTGCTCCAACTGTCGTTGTCGACCAGTGGTGCTCCAGGCATAGTTATCATTGTTGTCCTCCATCTCCGCCTCTATATTGTGGCTATCAGCCCTACTGTCGCTGGTTCTGCTTCTTGGTTGCCAATGTCGTCGGTGAGACCATTGTTGTGGCCACATGTTGTTGTCGTTTCCTTTGCCACTGTTGATGTCGTTGTTGATGTTGCCTTCCTTGCTTATTTACCGCAAGCCCTACTGCCATTGTCGTTGCTTGTGGCCTCTCCTTCTTGCTTGCAAGTGTTTCTTACTCTGAGAAGGTCATTCTTCTCCTTTTTCTCTTTGTATACGTTTATTATTTGTTGATTGTATAATTTTATAATTGTTTGTTGAGTGTATTGTTGTATAATTATTTAATATACTTGATATGAGTTACACATTGATACGAATTTACCTAAATTGGTATCAATTGAACGATGAAATGTAACTAGGGTTTTAATTTTAAAATTGGAGAAATCATACATATATATTTGGAATTCATATATAATATTTGTATAATTTGGTGTATTGTTCAATTTGAATGTTGTATGGATAAATAATCATACCTAAGAATTGATTTTTCTGAATTGATATGAATTGCCTAAATTACCTTAATGTGGACTAAATTGCTTATATTTACCTAAATTCTATACTGTAAATCATAATTTAGACAAATATCTTGTTGGCCTAGAAACTCATCAGAGATTTACTTATTAGGAGTAAATTTTGCAAAGCCCCTGCTTTGGGCATATTCTTTAACACTTAATCTCACTTAGGATGTAAGTTTATAATGTGATGTTGGTATGTATGCCCTGAGAGCCAATCATGGGATGATTGGTGGGATACATTAAGATTGATTTGATAAACATCAAAGGCAAGCTTCCAATTCTTTCTGGTCCAGTCATATGAGATAGTGATAGAACAGATTGAATGTCTAGAGAATGACAATACTCAATGACGTATGCTTTCAGGTTGAGGACCTGAACGATGAGATCATACGGATGCTAAGAGTTTGTACATTCTTATTATGTCCCTAGTCGGATGTCATTGTGGAAGGTAGATAGACAGCAATGACACACAAGGCTAGATTGTGGTGTTGGTTGATGATAGAATCTCATTAGTCATGATATAGAGATATCAAACCAAACACATAGGTACTTGTTCGAGAACAAGTGTACCGGACAGACCCACCGTGAGTTTGACACATGGAACCATGACATGGTATTCATAGTCAGTACTCACAGTGACGGTGGTGAGTGTGATTCTTAGACCTGAAATCACTACACTCAACACATGTCGTTGGGCACACTTTGACATCATCAAACGCAGTCCTGAAACATGGGTTGTTATAAAGGTGATGATTGGGTGGCTTTGACACATGGGGCTTTTGAGGGGTGAGTGATAGATATGGGATTTGTCCCTCCTGAGGGAGTTTGATATCCAAGGCCACTTGATGAGTAGGATTGAAATAGGCGTGCGCACGCATGTGTGAATCAATATGTGATATTGATGTCATACATATCTCTTCCAATCTACTCTGAGATCAAGAAAGTGAATGAACGTTGACAGGATGACTGTTCCATGCCTCGAGTTCATTCGGGATATCAGTGACAAAGGAATTATACATTCACTGTAACACCATTCACGGATTATAGGATTGAAAGTTGTTCTCCAACTTTCTATTTCACTTGGGTAGAACTGATGTGTGACTAGGCACCACTCTTTGCTTGTGAATTCATAAGTGTTATGGACTTTCACTGCCAACGTGAAAAGGACCTGTAGGGTCACACACATAGGATTTAACCTGGAAGAGGAGTTTTGTCCACAAATAATGTTTAGATTGATTACTAAAGAAGTTTAGTAGTTCAATTAAATACTCAATTAATTGATAGCTCAAAATCATAGTGTTCAAGGTGTTGGACAGATTGATTAGAGTATCAGATTGATTGAAACTGCAATTGATTGTTTCTGCACGATCTGCACTCCCAACCAATCGGCTCATGTGATGAACCGATCGGCTCAACTTGGTGAACCGATCGACTCAGGTTATGAGTCGATCGGCTCATGGTCAGGGTGAAACAATCGCTTCAAGTGTTGAAACAATCGGTTCAACTGATGCAACCGAGCAAGTTGGGAAAGTAGGATTGGTGAGAAATTTCCTTTTGTTTCACTTGTCCAATTTGATTGGAATAAGGATTGGTATTTGATACCAATTAGAAACAAAAGATGGAAAGTCAATCGGGAACTGACCCGGACCACCAACCGACCGGTTCAGAAGTGAACCGACCGGTTGAGGTGTCCCAACCGATCGGTTGAGGTGTCAACCGACCAGTTCAGGTCCCCAACTGACCGTTTCAATTGTGAAACGATCGGTTCAGGTTGCGAGTTGGTTGTTTTGTGGAAAATCTCAAACCCTTCTACTCCTGCTTTTAGTCCCGCATTGCCCGGGATGGAGAACCTTGTCCCATGACCCTCCTATATATATAGGGGTATTGGGGGCTTCTCAAAGTACAACCCAGTGCAACCAGTTGCTCTATGAAGTTGTCGTTCTCTCTGGTTTTGGTAACCGAGAGAGAGCCCGAGCAAGTGCTACCCGATAAGGGAGGCACAACAAGGGAAAGACAACTGCAGAAAGAAACTGGTGGCAGGAGAGTGTGTTGGCGACTAGTACGCTGACAGGAGGGTGCGACTCCTTCCAATTCCTTGTGAGACAAGGAGATTGGAGTTCCAGGTGGTCCGTGTGGACTACTTCAGAGGCGGGAGGTTTTTGCCGCTTGGAGGACAACTGTCAATCCCGACAGTCCCGGTGAGACCAGGAGTCGTCAGTCCCGGTGCGACCAGAAGCTGCACAGACACCGTCCAAGACCGGAGGTGAAGACTGCGCAAGGCGCGAGGTATTGTCGCCGAGCAAGCCTCGGGACAAGGTATGATTCCACAAACCATCCTTTCCTATTGTATAGACGTTGACGCGTTTCCTTTGTTCTGGGTTTGGGGAGGAGAAATTTTTTTGTTTCCGCTGCCTTCTCTGCCTCCCCTAAAACCCAACATGTGATTCGATTTTCAAGATGTTTTGTTATCACTTTCCCATTTTTTCTCTAGGTACATATGTATACTGGGTGGGTATTTGTCCATCTACATTAGTGTGCTTGGAGAACTGGGAGGAAATGTTACCGAAATATTCTTAGAAACTGAATACACATTATACACTACTAGTGAGATTAGGTGTTCAAGAATGGGATAGGTGGTACAAATTCATTACTAAATCCTAAATCCTAATTTGTAAACCTTAAAGCCTAAACCATAGTCTTTAAATCCTAATCCCTAAACTCTCATCTCTAAATCTTAATCTCCAAATACCTGATTTGGTACTCATTTTCTCTACGATCGTAGAATGGATTAATCATAGATGTTCATTTCAATTTGTTGCACCCCAGAGTTTATTACTAGTCTTGTTTAGTTTATAAGATTTGTTGAGGAACATGGGAAACAACCTGGAGATAGGTTCTATTATCTATGTAAGAATTGTAGTAACAACTTGAAAGTCAACATTGTTGACAAAATCAAAAGATATGTCATGTTCAACAAGATTGTACAAGGCTCTACAAAATGGTACTGCCATGGAGAGATTCCTACTATGAGATCAGTAGATGTCGACATTAGTATTTGTGTTAAAGAAGAAATTTCTAATGATGATGTAGATGTGAAAGAACCAATTCTGATAGATATGGTTGATATGATGCTAGATAGTTGTGGGGTAACTCTTACTGATCCACCTTCCTTATTTAGAAATGTTGGACATGATGCTGAGAGACCATTATACTTAGGTTTTACTAAGTTTATGAAGTTGAGCGTTGTGTTGAGATTGTATGCTCTGAAGGCTAACAATGCATGGAGCGACGAAAGCTTCACGTATTTGTTGTCTTTGTTGAAAGAAATTCTTCTTGAAGGCAACGAGCTTCAAATCTCAACAAACGAACTAAAGAAAATGTCTTCCTGATGGGAATGGAGGCTAAGAATATATGTACATGCATGAATGATTATATGTTATTTCATATTGATTTGAAATGTTGTCCATAATGTTGGGCCTCAAGGTACAAAACGATGATCTGAGTAAGACCAAAACTGGCTATCCTACAAAGGGTTGAGCCTCGATGCACCACAAATAAGATTACTCAAAACAAAACTGCGAAAAATAAAACTAAACATCCAGGTTACCATAAAACACAAGAAATTAAAACTGATTTCATATAACCATAAGAGTTGCAACATATCGCACATGAGTCCACAAAAGCCACCAATATTGCATATCAACGGTCCAAAACATTGTACAAGGTACCGTTCACTGTCTCTCTAGCCACATCATGTCACACATGATAACTTGTTCATATATATATATATATATATATATATATATATATATATATATATATATATATATATATATATATATATATATATATATATATATATATATATATATATATATATATACCATCTCTATACAATAACGGGCATAAAGCCAAAACTTTGTATCGATACATATAACAAAAACCTCCCCAAGAACCTGAGTGTACATGGACAACACATAGGAGTTGGTGCATGGATTTTGAGTCGCATTTATAGGCTAATTTTGTACTTGTTTTATGTGTTCATTCGTCATCTTTGTGACTATAATGGCATGATTCATTTCCTTTAGCCTATAATTATTGTATGCATCAAATTTATCTTATTTTATCATATTTTGAATGAATTACTAAATCTCATAGACTAACTTGTGTTTTTCTCTCTTTTTTAGGTACCTACTGTTCCAGGAAGTGTCGATACCATCGAAAAACAAACCATCAGCGGCTGACATGGAGATATCGCACCCCGTCGATGCCATCGATACATCTGTCGATGGTATCGAGAAGTCAACAGTCGAGAGTTCATTGCCCATCGATACTAGGACATCACTTGTCGCTCCCATCGACCATCCGTCGATGGTATCGACTAGACACATGAAGCATGCATGCCCTAAAGTGTCGATACTATCGACAGCCCATCGATAGTATCGACGCCGTCATATCAGAGTTGGATTCAGAACCGCGCAATCTAACGGTTGGGAGAGATCGGTGGCCGTAAGTCACACCTAGACCTAAGGGAGGTCGGCCGAGTGAGAGGGAACACATCACTTTCCGCTGTACAAGTCCTGAAGGAGAGGAGAGTGAAGAATAGATCCCAGATCTACGTCTCGGAGGATTCCAGAGCTGCAGACGGATGATTCTACCACTGGAAGGTTGCAAAACACACGTCACGCACTGAGGATCATCTGGATCTTCTCCGTTTCAGGGGTTACATCATATTCTCATTTGTTTCCCCATGTTTTCCTCTTTCTTCTCCATGTGTATCGTTGAGATGAACATGCAGGGCTAATCCCCATTGTCCTTAGGACCAAGAGTAGCCGGGGGAATTACTGTATGACAATTTTCCATTGATTATCATAATTTGTCTCAATTCTCCCTGATATGTTATCGTGTTTCTATCACAATTTGATATCCTTGATCACCATAGTTGATTTCTAATACTTTTAATTGCTCTTGACGGAGGATTAGTGGTTGGAAAGGCACGATTAACACATTAGCCTATAAATTCCTTAGACATGCTAATGTACGATTAATGGTGGATACCAAGAGTATTAATTAATGCACTTAGATCTAGGGTATAAGTTACTACTGGCATGGAATTGACCTAGAACTAGGTAGTGGATTGCATCGCAGAAGTGAGCAATTCAGACTACAGGTGTAAGGTCATAAACTTACTCAATGAGTTTAATGTTATTAATTACCATAATTGAATGCTTATAACCCTAATCTAACCTTGATATGTTTATTAAGCTAAGTTAAGTGCTTAAGATGTGATTAGTGTTTTGATTAGCTGAGATAAGCTAATTAGCATAATTTTGTGCCTCGAGAAGGTAGAGGACCTCGTGTTTGCAAATGTGCAAAAGGAATCATTTCAATCGGACCTCGAGGCCATAGTTATGGCGTTTATATATTCCTTGGACCATTTCTACAATTTTCCCATTTAATAGGTTATTAACCTTTTCCCTTTCTCGCTTATTCCTTATCCTTACTTCCCGATAGAACAGAGCAATCGCTCTAGTGGCATCCAGTAGGCCCGATCGGCCGACCTAGTTGAGAGATGGAGGGGCGATTTGGGCGTGATTTACTGGAGCTCCAAGCTCCGGTCTGGGCGCCCCCTTCTACCCTTCTCCTTCCTTCCCTCTTCCTCTTCCCTTCTTCCTCCTCTAACCACAGCTACACCTCCTGCTAGGGCGTCGACCTGTAGAACCGCGGCCAGCAGTTGTAATGTGGCCAGGAGCCGCCTTGGGCCTGAGGAGGTGCTCAAAACACTTCCATCGACTTCGCCCAAGAGGCCACAACACATATCCGTAGCCGGTAGCCTTGCTTTAGGCACCTAGTCGAGTCCTTTCTTCAACCTAAGTGCAGGAAGTTGCTGCTTGATTTCAGTAGGTCCGAAGCAGGAGCCTTGGGCACGAAGAACAGCAAGAACTGCTGCCTTGAGCTCGGCCAAGAGGCCTAGATAAGAATCTGCAGCTTCTACTTCTCAATCAGTAACCCACTGAGCTCCTTTTCCAACCTGTATGTGTGTGTGGTAATGTTCGATTGCAACATGTCCAAATTCAGGCAATTCCGAGGTTGAAGACAACCCTCTGGACGCAATTGTAGTCAGATCTGGACGTTTCGAACCCTGGTGAGTAGAATCTCACTCCCAATCACACGATTTAACTCCATGAAACAGACGATTTCAGACAATTTTGGTTTGGTCCGCGTTATTCGCAGATGTCAGTGTTTACTCGGGTGCCGGGCAGTGCGGCACCGCTAGACTCCTAATTTGAACATTTAAATTATTAATGTCTGCTCGACACTAATTAGTTGACTGATATGTGCGATGGGATTTAGTGAAATTATACGATCGATCGAACCTAGTTTACTCGATTAAATGTCAAAATTAGTAGTACACAACCAGAAAAATGTTCCATAGTAGAATTTGCTCTAAAGCTCTAAAACCCTACCTTTCTTACTCCTTATGTTTATGATTTTCTCATTTGATGAAGAAAGGTGCTAGATGGATGAATTCATAGCTTATTCTTGGATTTCTTCTGTGTGTGGTTCCATCTTCTCATTAGAGGCAAGTTTTATAACTTGATCCACGTTTATTGCTTACCATAAACTTTCTAGATCATGTTCTTGCTTGAAAATGATGATCCATGCACTAAAAAGCTATGCTTGACTTGGATTTCAATTTTTATAATGTTCCCTATTCTGATTTTAGTTATATATGAACATGTGATCATGTGTATTTTATTGCTAAGGTATAATGTGACTTGGATTAGGTTGTTTTGACAACCTATGGTGCTAAGCACCTATCAAACAATTGTCAATTTTAGGATTTAGAGCTGATTTCTTCTATAAATCATGACCCGATTATGGTACCATTGCAACAACCCTATGGTGTTGTATTCATAACAACTGATGGTCATGATCAAGGGTGTCAAATGATGGTGACAATCTATGGTCACCCCTTAGGTCAGATTTTGGATCAATTAGAAGTATAATGATCAATCATTAAGTACACTACTGATGATATTAATCAATGATGACATCAACTTAATATTTGATGCTGATTAATGAATATATTATTGATCTAACAACCTATAGTGATTTAATGATCACTAATGATGGTGGATCAGGTCTCTACAATCTATAGTGAGTTAATCATATAGTTTTAGCATCAATTAAGCCTTAGACAAATGGTTTCTTGGGCCACTTGATGCAATGGTCAGACCTATACTGTAATTGACAGTTTTAACATGTGAACTTGACCCAATGGTCGAGATCTACTATTTATTCCTCCATTAAGGTGGAATGATGGCTAATGTAATATGTTGGTCATAATAATGTGATTTAGATGGTTTCCGTTATATGATCAACTTAAGGAACTTAATTGTTGACAATGGATGGCTTGTTTTAACTGAATAGTCGATTGTGGGTTTTACCCTACTTCCAATGGAACTTTTTATGTTGTTAATCAAGGGATGTCTAGGGTTAGATGGTGACTCTTTCTAGAGAACAAATCAAGGAATTCATAGGTGGTTTATCCAAGGTGTTTACTTATGTAAAAAACCAATAGTCTTACCTTTTAAACACCCAATGATTCTGGGTGACACTATGGTATGGTGATATAGGTTGAATGATGATGAAACAAATGAAGGGTTACCCTTAATAAGGTAGCCTTACCTATTCACTCATATGAATAGAAGGGATGATAACCATATTATGTTGATATGTAACCCTAATTAGGTATAGCTTGTTATACCTAGCTTTAATATAACTAAATGATGGTAATTGGGTATGAATAGTCTTTGAATGACTAATACAAACATGGAGTACTCTATTATTGTGGAAACCTTAGTATTCTATAACTTGATGGCTACACTTTGATTTATGTGTGGGTTCATACTTGAGAATAGTATGGAATGTGATGGTTATGCTTCACCTTATGCATCCATGATCCAATGTGGATGTCGTGAGTTAGGGTTTGGGTATGAGTGCTGATTAGTAACATTGATATAATTTATCATGTTGAACCTAACTCTAATGCAATTAGATAAAGATGAGTATTCATGTTTAACATTCTTATATGATAGAATGATGATAGAATAACCTCATTACTATGATCATAACCTTGATATGTTAATTGGTGGTTATTATAGTCACATGGTTGATACTTTCTTATGCTAACCATGTGTATAATGAATATGATGAGAGTTAATCATATCTAGATTCCTTGCATGTTGATGTAATAAAGGAATGTTCTTAATGTTAATATAACCTTGCTATGATTGTTTATGAATACCACCTAGTTCATAAATGCAATATTGTACTGATCTGGTGTATTATATATAATTGATGTTGTTGAGCCTTGTTATAAGGCATGCAAAGATAATGATGATCTTGCATGGAATAATATGATGGTCTTAATGACCTTTGGGCATGGTTGAGCCCTGAATGAGGTGAAATCCTCTTATGTTGATAACTATACTGCTACGACTGATTATAATCATGATGCTAGATATCTCATGTTGTTAGTTATGTTTAGCATGCTAGCCATGCCTTTGTAACTAGAGATGCATATATTGCTAATTATGCTTATCCATGTAGTTGTTCTTATGTTGTTAGCTCTTCTTATAATGTTGATATGTTCAACCAATTAGACATGCTCATGTTGTTAGCTATGTTGTGTTACTAGACTTGCTCATGATGCTAGAACTGCATATGCTATTGAACTGCTTATATTGTCAACAAGATAAAGGATGATAGTCTGGTTAATAATGACAGTTATTATCTACTCCTTTATGTATTTTGTTAATCATCAGTACTATTAATCTTATTTGTTATATCTGATTAAACTTCTTAACTGTTTAATTACATTAAAATGTTGTAATCAATAAATGTTGTTGATGGTTATATCTCTTGCTGGGACTGGGTCTCACCCTTGTGGTTTGCCACACTTTTTTTAGGTAATCGGATGTGATGAAAACAAATATGTGGCAGCAAAGAGGAGATATAGTAATGAATATTTGAGAAAGTTGATTAGATGTCTAGTGTGTCCTAGAGTCGTCCCTGTACTCTCAGGTCCGGGCGAGATAAAGTTTGTATATAATGTTTCAAATGAATCAGACTTTTGTTAGCATATTAATGCTTGTTTGTGTGGCATAGAATGGATACAAGAAAGATGTCAGGATCCTTCAAACATTTTTGAGAAGGTGTTGATGTTGAAATCAATTTTAATTTACCCATATTTTTGAGTATGTGATTAATTAGTGATTGATTGTGTTTTATGTTTTGAGTAATCTCGTTTGGCGTGACGGGTCGCGACAATAGGCCTGTATCCAGGGTAAGGGATGAGTTATGTTAGTTGTGTATAATTGCATGCAGTGAGACCTCGCGGTGAAACTGTAATCCTAAGAATTTCCATTCTCATTTGATTAAACCAACATTTAATCATCGCTCTTTTATTTTCTCTTTATTTTACTTTGTTTTTCAAAATCAATCAACTTTTCCATCGGTTTAGCTGATCGCAACCAGTTAGTAGTAGTTTCTAAAATTCACATTCCCTGAGTTCGACTCGGGCCTCATAAGGCCTATATTACTTCGATACGTACACTTGCGTTTAACGCACGGTTCAAGCGTGTCAAGTTTTTGGTGCCGTTGTCGGGGAACGGCGAATTTCAGCACTACGAGTGCTGTGAGCGGCTACTCTAGGCCACTTTCAACTTCAATTTTAATTACTCTTTTTGAACTCAATTGCTTTTCTTTCAGATTTTGATTCATTCTAGCGCAATACTTACTTGATTTTTCATATTTTAGGTACTAGTACATGGTGAGGACGCGTAGTACGAACTACACAGAATCATCTGAGATTCCACCATCGGGTGAAGAAGATGAGCTGATTAATACACCTCTCGAGGACATTGAACAAGAACTCGAGGTTTTCACAGTGGCCGAGGAGAAAACCATTTGGGAGAAGGTAAAAGCTTCTTCTTCCTCTGCACAGAAGGGGTCAATCAAGAAACAAGCTATCAACATACCCAGTTACAAGATTGATCCAGGGCTTATTCAATTGGCAAGTCGCATGCATTCCATAGACTCAAAAATGAAGACCCAGTAGCCCACATCAGCACCTTTATGGAGAACTGTGATATGGTGAAGGTAGATAGGTTCCCACAGGAGGCCATTTATCTAAAATTATTCCCATCCTCTTTAGCAGGCAACACAAGGGAGTGGCTCTATAATCTGGATGATGAATATGTCGAATCATGGGATATGATGATTGAGGTGTTCTTTAAAAGGTATTTTCTGCCTAAAAAGGCAAATAATCTCGTGAGGAGGATCCACAACTTCAAACAGCAGGCCGGCGAGACATACTCAGAGACATGGGAACGCTTCAATATCATGTTGTGAAAATGCCCACATCATGGGCTGGATTTAGAAACCCAAGCGAAGATCTTCTATTTTGCCCTTAACAAACATGATAGGAGTAATCTTGACTCAACAGGAACATGTTTCTTTCTAAACAAAAAAGGCTCCAAGTGTCGAGAGATTTTAAAGAATATGGCTAAGAAGCAATCTTGGGGTGAAAGAGACGCTCCAGAATAGGTCAAAGTTACAGGGGATGCCAAGGCCATTAAAGAATTAAATGAGAAGATGGACCTGATAGCAAAGAGAATTCTAGCAAAAGATGATGATGGGTCTGATGATGAGACACAGGAAAAGTTCATGCACTAACAACAGGGCTACATGAACAATGACTATGCGTGGAGGAAAGATAAGAAATTCTCGTGGAAGGATCCAAACAATTTTCTGTAGGATCTGGATCAGAAGCCACAGCCTAGTGTGGAGGACAAAAATAATGAGTTGCTCAACCAAGTAATAAAGCAAAACTAAGAGTTGATGAATACATTCGGCAATCAAATTCAGTCATAGGGGGGACTTATGAACCAATTCGGTCAGACTCTACAGAGCCATGGGGCACAGATGAGGACACTTGAGACATCCATTGCATAGATGGCAACTGAAATTGCAGGCTTGAAGAAGCCAGCAGAATAGGGTTTTCTAGGGAATACTGATGTTCCAGGAGGGAGCCATCAAGCCAAGGCTATCTTGCTGAGGAGTGGAAATAAAATTTTAAACTCTAAAGTTGATGAACCAAACACAACATAGCCAGAAGCTATAGGTGAGGCCGCAGAGGAAGCCGAAGTCACAGAAATTGCTGAGGACAGTGTAGAGATTGTTGCGGAGGAGCCCGTTGCTGAGAAAGACACAAAGAAGAGGACACCATATGTGCCGCCACATCAGAGAGCACAGACGGTCCCAGTTCCATATCCGAACAACCTTAAAGCAAAGAAGGTGGATCAAGAATTCAAGAAGTTATATTTCACTACTTGATGCAATTGAGCCGATACCTTCTTATGGTAAATTTTTGAAGGACATTATCACTAAGAAGAGGAAGATTCCATACACATAAGTGGTGGTGCTAAAAAAACATGTGAGCGCATTCATTCTAGGGACATTGCCACCAAAGAGACAGGATCCAGGGTGCTTCGACATTTCTTGCTACACTGGGAAGGTAAAGTTTGGATAGGCCCTTTGTGACTCAGGAGTGAGCATCAACTTGATGCCTCTCTCCACCTTTAAGAAGCTTGGTCTTAAAGAATCTCGAAGGAGCAACATGACGATCTAGCTTGCAGATAATTCAGTTATAAGGCCTTATGGGATTTGCGAGGATGTTCTAGTCAAGGTGGACAGATTTGTTTTTCCGGCATATTTTGTTGTGATGGATATGCAAGATGAGTAAGGGAACGAGTTGCTTCTAGGTAGACCCTTCCAGGCTACAGCTGACATGATTTTGGAAATGGGTAGAGGTCGGTTTACCATGGGCATAGCTGATGACCAATGTGAAATAGTAATGCCAAATAGCCCAAATTCGTCAAAGGAACAAGGGTAGTGCAATAAAGTCAGACACTTTGATCACAATGTTTCCATTTATCTAGGAAAACCCTTTCTCGACATGGCGCATGTCATGACCAAGGTGGATAGGGGAACACTTGCCATGGATATCATGGAGCAAACTAAGGTTGTCTCTCTTGCTAAAGCCGTGGGATACCCAAATGATAAAGATGAAGACGTTTGCTTGTCTACTGAGGATGATGTTGTGGAGATCTCAATGCTAGAATCTTATCCTCAATTTCCTCTTGAAGCTTGCTTGTTCAATATTATGGATGATTGGATGAGTATCACATCGCTAAAGGACTGCGTGAAGATGCTTTAAGTTTTTCCTTGTTACTATTCTAGGCACTTTGAATATCTGGGACCACTACCGCCCCCATTGCAACCTTATTTGGTGAATCTGCCGGATTTGGAGCTAAAGTCGTTGTCCCCTCATTTGAAGTATGCATTCTTAGCAGTGGATGCAAAGCTACTGGTAATTATCTCGGCATATCTGAGTGCTACTGAAGAAGAACAATTGATGGTTGTGTTGAAGAACCACTGTGGTGCTTTTGGGTGGTCAGTTTCCGACATCAAGGGGATCTCCCCTGCTCTATGCCAACATAATATCTGACTTGTTGAAGGAGCTAAGCCTATAATTCAGCCCCAACACCGCCTAAACCCTATCATGACGGAGGTCGTCAAGAAGGAGGTGATTAAGTTGCTTTTACGGGAATTATCTATGCCATCTCAGACTCTGTGTGGGTAAGCCTGACACAGGTAGTCCCTAAAAAGGGGGGAATTACGATAACTACAAATTTGTTAAATGAGCCAGTCACCACCCGGTTGGTTACCCGGTGGCGGGTTTGCATAGATTACTATAGATTGAACACTACAACGCTAAATGATCATTTTCCTTTACCTTTCATTGATCATATTTTAGAGCGACTGATTGGTCTCTCTCATTTTTGTTTTCTAGACGGATATTCCGGCTACAACCAAATTTTGATTGAACCTAAGGATCAAGAGAAATCTACTTTCACCTGTCCTTACGATACCTTTGCTTATCACCATATGCCTTTTGGATTGTGTAACGCACCGACTACTTTTCAACGTTGTATGCTTGCCATTTTTTCTGACATGGTTGAACATTGTCTAGAGGTGTTTATGGACGATTTCTCAGTCTACAGTGCGTCATTTGATGAATGCCTTTATAATCTTGATAAAGTTTTACAAAGATGTGAGGACACTCACTTGGTCATCAATTGGGAGAAATGCCACATGATGGTTAGCGAGGGCATTGTGCTAGGACACAAGGTGTCTAGTAAGGGACTGGAGGTGGATCCAATAAAAATTGAGGTTATTTCCAAATTGCCTCCACCAAACTCGGTGAAGGGAGTTAGAAGTTTCATTGGTCACGTGGTATTTTATCACTGATTTATTAAGGATTTTTTCAAAATTGCTAAGCCACTATCTGAGTTGCTTGAGAAGGATGCGGTTTTTGTTTAAATGAAAAATGTATGAACGCTTTTGAGATCCTTAAGAAATGCTTGATTTCTGTGCCTATTATGCAGACTCCGGATTGGAGTCAACCATTTGAGCTTATGTGTGACGCATCCGATTACGTCGTGGGGGCTGTTCTAGGGCAGAACCTTGAGAACCGACCCACGATCATTTATTATGCGTTGAAAACTTTAAATAATGCACAATTAAATTATACCACCACTGAAAAAGAATGACTTACTGTCGTTTTTTGCTTTTGAGAAATTTAGGCAATACATAGTGGGATCTAAAGTGGTGGTATGGACGGATCATGGTGCAATAAAATATTTAATGGAAAAGAAAAACGTGAAACCTAGACTCATTAGGTGGATACTTCTTTTACAAGAATTTGATATTGAGGTTAAGGATAAGGCGGGTATTGAAAATGTGGTTGCGGACCATTTGTCTCACCTTGAGAGGGTAGATGAGAAAGATATCAATATACCCATTACTGATACTTTTCCGAACGAACAAATCCTTTCCATTAAATCCAAAGATCTGTGGTTTTCACACATAGTCAATTATCTTGCATGCAATGAACTACCCGAGGACTGGAGTTATCAAGAGAAGAAGCGGTTTTTCCATTCATTGAGATTTTATTTTTGGGATGACCTTATTCTTTTGAGACAGTGCAGGGATGGGTTTTTATGCAGGTGTGTGCCAGAGTTTGAATATGACAGTGTGCTCAACCATTGTCATACATTGCCCACCGGCGGCCATCATGCTCGCTTGAGGACGACTGTGAAGGTATTGGAGAGCGGCCTATATTGGCCCACACTTTTTAGAGATGCCTATGATTTTGTGAGAAGATGTGATGCATGTCAGTGGGCAGGTAATATCTCAAAAAGATAAGAAATGCCCCTAAATGTGTTTCAATAGGTTGAAGTCTTTGACTTATGGGGTATAGATTTTATGGGACCCTTTGTGTCCTCAAATTCTAATTTGTATATTTTACTTACGGTTGACTATGTTTCAAAGTGGGTAGAAGCAATACCCACTAGGACTAATGATGATGTGGTAGTGTGCAAGTTTGTGGAAGAGTACATCTTCTACAGGTTTGGAGTGTCCCGCATGATCATAAGTGATGGAGGCACGCAATTCACAAACAGGAAGTTTATTACGCTTTTGAGTAAGTATGGGGTAAAGCACAATGTGGGCACACCATACCATCTGCATACACATGGTCAAGTAGAAATTTCTAATAGAGAGATAAAGAAGATTTTGGAGTGTATTGTCACTGCATCTAGGAAGAACTGGAGCATGCTCCTACTGGATGCACTTTGGCCGCATAGGACCGCCTTTAAGACTCCTATAGAAACTACACCTTTTAGGCTGGCTTATGGGTGTGCGTGCCACTTGCCGGTGGAGCTGGAGTACAAGGCGCATTGGGCGCTAAGGAAGTTGAATTTGAACATTGATGATGCAGGAAAGAGGAGGTTGCTCGAGCTCAATGAGTTAGATGAGTTGAGAATGAACGCTTATGAGAATTCCCGGATTTACAAGGAACAGACGAAACAAATACATGATCGCCATATCCAAAGGAGGGTCTTCTCAAAAGGTGAGAGTGTCTTGCTATTCAATTCACAGTTAAAGCTACATCCCGAGAATTTGAAATCCAGGTGGAGTGGACCATTCGTTGTTGAGGAAGTACGTCCACATGAAGTTGTGATGGTGAAAGGACATTCTTGGTGAATGGGAAACGTCTAAAGCACTACTATGGAGAGGATGTTATGAAGAAGGTGCATGAGGTCAAACTCATCACACTTGATGAAGATTGAGCATAATTGCATCTAGCCTAAGATGCTAAATAAGGGTGCTTGTTGGGAGGCAACCCAACTTAGGTGTCATCTGTAACACCCCTGACCTGGGTTATACTTTAACCCTAGGTGTTTTGATTAAGAAAGATGATTAAATGCTTAATCTCATCTTATGAAAGGTAATTAGGGCTCAAGAGGAACTTATATTGCAATTCTAGTCCTTTTTGAACATTGTTGAAATCCATGTTTTGTTTGTTTTGGACTAATGTGCGAAATACCCAAGTTGAGGGGTTTAAGTGAAAATTGTGCATGATAATATGTTCCTCATGTGTTGAAGCATCATGAGAGTGAAGATGATGCTGAGGTGTGGCTTATGGAAGCCTGAATACCAAGAAAGAGCTGATAAAGCAATGTATGTGCATGAAAACCCAGTTTTGGTGTAATGTGCAATTTACCCAAAACCTAGGGTGCAATATATAAATTAGCACTTCAATAAGGTCCCTAATGTTTCTTGGAATCATGTAGAGCAAATAAAATGAGAGGGGCGCCTCATTTGAATTAAGTTGGAGGAGAGAGAATCTTGATATTAAAATAATCAAGATTTAATCCTAATTGAAACCCTAATTCGATTTAGGGCAAAAATAAATGTATTAATTAAAGGGCCTTCAACCAAAATTAAAATGGTTGGATTCAGATATATGTGTGATGTCCTTGAGCTTTGCAAGGACCACGAAAATATCCAAGGGAGTGGATAACTCACACACAATTTTATAAGAAAAAGAAATATCCACTCACATATGGATATTAATATAATATGATTTAAGGTGCTTGATTTTCTTTTCTTTAAATCATGGATAATTGAGAGGGATAAAAGGCGCACAAGATATCCTCGTCCCTAAGGAATATAAGGGGGAAGAGGCGGCCACATTTTTGGGATTAAATAAATTTTTATAAGGCACTTTCTCTCTCCTTGATTTTCTTATAAAAAGACCCTTTACAAGCCAAATGGAAGGCTTTTTCGACCCCACTTCTTCTCCTTGCTTGGGAAACGACCAAGGGAGATTGGGAGGATCAGGAGGACGACCCCCAACCTGTTGGTAAGGTTCTTCATCCATTTCACCTTGATTCCATGGTGGAAGTCGAAAATAAATTATGGATTTCTTCCTATTTCGATCTCCTCTTCAATTCTAACCATTCCTTTTCACTCAAACCTTGAGGACGAGCCTTGGAATGGTGAAAGGAGTTGCATCCACCATTTTTGCCGTGGAAATGGAGCTTTGGAGCTCAATTACAGGCGGGTTTTATAACTTGAACCCTTTTTCATTGTTATTCAACCATTAATCTTGCAATTTCAATGATTCCTTCATTATCTTGTTTAATTGCTGGTTAAAAATGGTTATTTCATGAAATCAGAAGTTGTTAGAACTTCAGGGATGAAGGTAGATGATGATGACATCATCTTGGATACTTTTTCCAAAGAAATCATGGTTCATACAGTTTTGAGTTAATTGCTCATGCGGTTTCACCAAACCGTTTGAGAGCAAACGGTTTGAAACCATTTGAGAGCAAACGGTTTGAAACCGTTTGAGAGCAAACAGTTTGAAACCGTTTAGGAGCAAATGGTTTCAAAACCATTTGAGTGAGTTGACCAAGGGTTGACCGTTTGATATTACTGTTCCTAATTATGTTAGTTAATGACTCACCAAATTTGATGGGTTAACTCTCAAGGAATCGCGAGTTGAAGGCTAATCATTTAGGCAAACCTAATTGGATTAAGTGCTGCTTTTTGAGCTTGATTAATTTAACTTTTTGGGCAAACAGTTTCAAAACCATTTGAGTGAGTTGACCAAGGGTTGACCATTTTCGATTCCTGTTCCTAATTATGTTTGTTAATGACTCACCAAATTTGATGGATTAGTTCCCAAGGAATCATGAGATGAAGGCTAATCAATTGGGAAAACCCTAATTGAAAATAGTGCGGAAATTCCAATGAGTTGATTTGAGATTTTGGGTTGATTAACCCAAACGGTTTCAAAACTGTTTGGGAATCACCCAAACGGTTTCAAGACCGTTTGGGGATCACCCAAGACCGTTTGGAGGTCTGGGGTTAAGTATAGTTGACCAATTGAAAATCTAAAGGTACCAAATCACTTTGCGATTAAGTGCTGATTTGATGATCAACTCAATAGCTCAAACCCTAATTATTTTTCACTAGAATCCAAGGATTGGATAAGCCAAATGGTCTCAAGACCGTTTGTAGGTCACCCAAGACCGTTTGGAGGTCTAGGGGTGAGTATGGTTAAGCAATTGATGATCCAATGATACTAAGTTAAAGTGTAATCAATTGCTGATTTAGTGGTCAATCCAATGATCCAAATCCTAATTGGTTGACTTGGATTTTGATGATGTGATCGGCAAATGGTCCCAAGACCGTTTGGTGGTCATCCAAATGACCTCAAGACCGTTTGGGGTCAGGTCATGTTCAATTTGGATGATGGTTCAATGGTTTCAAAGTAACTAATCTTGCATTGATTAGTGCTGAAGGATCATCGATTCCAAACCCTAATTCAATTGATTCAAACCCTAATTGAGGACTAATTGAGGGTCAATTGAGGGTCCAATCAGTTGAAGGTTGACCTATTTAACTCAATTGAAGTATGAGGATAGGTCCAATTGATGATTGGTTCCATGAATTCAATGATTGAAGGAATCAATATTGAGAACCCTAAACCGATTGGTGTAGTTGAGACCATCTTTGGTCCATGCGGTTTTGAGGAGGTTTGGACCAAACGGTCTCAAGACCGTTTGGGACCAAACGATCCCAAACCATTAGTGCCCATGCGGTTTCAAAAGTCAAACTTGGGCAAATGGTCTTCACCTACTTGCTTGGGCAAACGGTCTCAAGCACCTCCTTTACCAAACAGTTTCAAACCGTTTGAACCTTGAAGGACCAAGACCGTTTGGGGCTCAAGTAGTCAAAGTTGATTGAGGACTCAATTGGTTAATCCACTTAGACACTTGTTGTAATTGAGGACTCAATGGATCAATTCAATTGGATACCTTATGTAATGGAGGTCCAAGGTGATTGAATCTTTTGAGAATAGAGATGATGAATGATTAATTGATCCAATGATGATTAGTGATGATGATCATTGAAGGTACAAAGGTTGAAACCCTAATAGTACCTAAGTGATTAGTGCCAATTAAGGGATGAACCCTAATTACCTATAGGATCAATGACTTGGTACACTATGTCATTCATAGTTGTATGTACTTGATTGAAGGGATGATATGACCTTATCAAGTTGAGATGATGTTAGCATGAATTCATAACATGAATATAATTCATGTGGTGATTAAGGGTATGATCCTTAAGTAGAGAGATCATGAAACCGTAATCATGAATATATACCCTAATTGACAGGGTTATTGAATTCTAACCCTAATTGAGGGCAATTCTAAATGTAACCCTAATCCAGGGTGAGGATATAACCCTAATCTAGGGTAGTGATGTGTGAAACTCCAATTTAGGGAAATGAGATGTAAAACCCTAATTGGTATGAATAGTGAATCTCTAATTAAGGACAATTGAATGAAATCCTAATGGAGATGAATAGTAAACCCAAATTGTGGGAAACTATGGTGGAAACCCTAGTTGAGGGTGATTCCATGAGAAACCCTGACTAGGTATTAACACCACATGATGTACTAATGTTATGTTGTGATGAGAGGCCCTAAGAAGGGTGAAGGCATGTGATACTCTAATGAGGAGTCATAATACATAAAGCCCTAATCTTGGACAATATGACAATGAATCATAATTCTAATCTTAAGTAAGGGTATAAAGAAATCCTAATGATGAGATAAAAGAAACGACCTTATAAAGGTGAAACATTACATGTGGTTGATTATATGTATCCTAATTGTAAACAATGTCTTTAGCATTATACAAGCCCATATCATTAAAGATAGATGGACAATTCTAATGTGTGGCCTATGTATTATATGCTAAAGGTGAGAGTTTAGTAATGGAATGTATTAAGAGGGAAATACCTTAATACAAGAGAAGTTGGTTAACTCAAGAGAGTTTGAAATGAATAGAAAGTGATACATCAAGATATGATAGTTATCACATTCAACACTTCAGGGTTCATATACCTAGATACACTCCAAATCCAATATATTTGGGTAAGAAACATATGAAGTGTGTTATGCAACTATTACAATGAAATGCAATTAGTTGTTGCACCTTGATGAGTGTTAATTAATGTACCTTGAGAATGGGGTTAAGCCCAAATGATGTGTATGATATAATCATACCATGATGAGGATGAGAAATGAACTCATACCTTGAATTGATGATCATTAATGCTATATGATGAAAGTAATGTTCTTGAATAATTAAATATGATATCTTTGAATGCCCCAGAGGTATGGATTAATGAATTAAGGGTTGGATAGATTATATAATCATGAAACCCTAATTAATGAGAAAAGGGGAACCCTAACCCTGACTTGGGTAAAGGGAATGATAAGCCATGTTTGATAGTAAACCCTAATTCCTGGAAAAGGAATAATGGTGTTACTATTGTATCACATGATGTGATGAATATCTTGTATGACTGTTATCATGCCTAACAACCATGCATGTATGATGAGATAATGAACATAGCTAGATTTGAGCTATGACATTTATATAATAAATGTTGATTGGCATTATGAGCCTTAATGTTGTTGTTGCTTAGTAAAAGTAACAATGTGTAAGGATTCTATGAGTCATATGAGCAAATTGTTTCCTAGAAAGAGGTGACAAGATATTTCATGGCCTTATGAGCCAAGTGTGATGCTTGTGTAACAAGTATCATGAATGCCTTGGTCAGATGACCTGAAGGTGATAGTTACCTGAAAAAGCTGTAATAATGCTCAATGATGAGTTAAGGGTTTGAATACCCAGAACCATATGATTATGGTGATGAGAATGTGAAGGGATGAGAATTCCCAATTTTGAAATGAGAGACTGAGTTCCCAAGGTCTTTGAAAGATTGATAAATATCTAATGAAAGTAGTACATGTCTCTTTATAGCATTGTTGTAATAAGTTATGTTTGAGAACTTGATTGATGCTAAAAGAATGCCATAATGTACTTAAATAATCAAGTATAATGATATCATGTAGAGCCCTGACCATAGATCCATCATTGTTAGAAGTTAAATGATGGTGAAACAGGTTTTCCTAAGGGAACTCCTGGAGAGCATACTTTTGAGTATGTTGGGGTTATGGACACGAATATCCTTACATCCTAATGTAGGATTTGATGTGAGATGTACTTTTAATCTCTCAATCCTTCATTATATGTACCAGGATGGATGTATCACGAATCTTCCGATGATTGGGTTAGATGCCGTACACATCTCCCAATAATGTTAATGTCGGATCGGTGGAGATAAACACGAAATCTCACGATCGCGAAGAGAGTGCAGCACGCCACTGTAACTCTGATAGTGAAGTTGCCAGTATACTCTGGAAAGCTATATTTAGTAGAGACACAAGATGTCCTGCATGTGATCTCGCACTGACCGAGATGTGGGAGGTCATGCGAATCCGGCTCTTCCATTGACCTTGTATGGTACCGATTTTGACTTCGTAGTGGTCGGTTGGAGCATGAGCGGTATATCTCATCTCCTCTAGGCATAAGTGTGTTTGTAAAATGAAATCAGCTGTATAGCATGTTTGCTTAAGGATTGAATACGGAAATTCATTGGTTGATGTTACATTTCTGTTATATATCTGTAGTTCTTTGATGTTATTCATATATGTTGTATTCATTACAAGTAGATGGATGAACTATGAGTCTACCATGAGTAGATGCAACGTTATCCTTGAAAAAGGAGTTTATTTCAATTTGTTCATACAAGTGACTTACCTGTTGTTGATTCAATATATAAATCCTTCTGCTCAGTTTATTTTATTAAACTGCTATAACAATGTTTTGGCAGAGAGTTATATCTCCCGCTGGGACAATTTACAATTGTCTCACCCCCGTGGGATCCAACTTTTTAGGTGGACGTGGACAAAGAAGCAGAATCTCATTATAGGGAATAGACAACAATAGTGACAGCAAGGACAACAGTAATATCTCAGGTGGAGATATTGCCCGTCAAGTTATATAGTTAGAAATTCCTATGTGTCGTCTCTGTACTCTCAGGTCCTCAGAGTTTTTAGTCAGTGTTTTATGAATCAATCTGAGGTTTTGGCTTGATGCCTTGAGATTCGTATAATGTCTGTATATAATGTTTATAAGACAGTTGATGATGTAATCTCTAAAAAGAGATGGTACAGGTTATGTACATTTGAACCAGAATGTAAATGTTATGCAATGGTTCTTGTTGGAAAAGATTTCCTATGTGAGGATCTCTTTACAAAAAGTTTTAATTTTCAGTAATCCACTGCAAATAATTCACTTCCGCATTAGTTAATCATGTTTTCGCGAGACGGTCGCTACAATTAGTGGTATCAGAGCTCTAGGTTCGTGGAGTCTACAGAGACATAGGACTAAGGTAGTAGAGTATGTTCTGGTGTCATCCAGTGTATCTGATAGTGTCTTCTGCTCGTATGAGAGAAGAAGAACTTAAAGATGACTGGGTCACATGAGGAGATTGCTGCTGAGAGAAGCAATGTTGCACCAAGAAGAGGTGCATGGGAATAGGCAAGAGAGAGACAATTGCCTGAGAATCCCCTAGCTGATCCAACTATAATAAGAAAATCCTTCTTTAAGTATTACTATTGGAGAACTTAGGGCAACATTAATGTATATAGTGGATCAAGTTTTGGCAGTGTAACCTAGATTACCAGTCCCAATGATGATGTTATAGATATCAACAAGATTTGTAATTAGCATCAGCAGGTTGAAGCAAAAGGAAATGATGAATTTCTGGACTTAAATTGAGTCTGTGCTCAACCATAGCCTGTTGAATCAACCTTTGAGGCAGTGTTAGCCTGAGGCAGTGAATAATTCATGAATTATGACAAGTTAGACAAGATAATGTCATGCAAATATGTTAATTTATGAATTCTTGAATTAACTGAGAAAGGAAATGATTGAACTTTCCTTGATTGGTCCTATGAGGACTTATGTTTTGCATAGTAAAACATTACAAATGTTTTATGTTGTTCTCACCTCCTTGAGAAATGATGAGGTACAGAAGAGATGCCTGAATGAAATTCAGGGATGATAAGTCTTATGATTGTGATAATATGAAAAGGAGGAATATGATAGTATACAAAGTGCATACCACTTAATCTCAGTATTTATATACCCTGGCAAGGTATACAACTATTGATGATAAAATGGGTATGGAAACTCTTAGATTGTTGTCTTTTTGATTGCTCTGATCAAGTAGTCATTCTGAGACAATCTAATGAGTATCATGAAATTAGAAATATGGAATGAATAAATGTGTCATATCCCATGTATAAGAAAAAGAAGTCTGAGATAATCTCAGATGAGCATGTTGTATGAGGAACTAAAAATGTACTCCTCATAAGATAACAATAAGAATAAGGGAGATGAACCCTGTTCAATAATGCTACCCGCATAATACAGATCTTTCCCATAATGAGGAAATGGGAAATGTGATGAGATCATGAGATGATCATAAACATGCTAGATAATAATAAAGAAAGGGATAATGACATGCAATCATCCTTACAAATTCCAATACTAAAGGCAAGGAACCTAGGATGAGATAAAGAGTAAATGGTTCAAGAATAGTTGAAAATACATGAATTAATAATAGGAATATGAATCCTTGTTTTCTTTCCTTTCAGGGACATGGCAATCAAGTGAGTCTTAGGACACTTGATGTGCATAAGATAAAGGAGTTCATGTAATGGATATTTAGAAAAGTATCAGTTATCTTGGAATTTGATCCCAAGATGAGGACATATGAAACAATTAATGTTCCAAGATGAAAGGAAGAGATATATATGATGTGCTTCCAACACATGTGATAGATACCAAGGTGAAATATTCTGGTATCTGAGAGTTATTAGATGGGTTAGGTTGGCTACCTGGGGTGGTCAACTGTGAAATTAGTCTGGATATATAAAACAATATGAACATCATATGTTAGGGGTTTATGCTCTACATAAACATGATATAAATAAAGAATGTATGATGTTTCTATGAATAAGAGAAGTGTTGTTTGACACAAAGTTGACTCTATAGTCAATGATGAGGAACAATGGAGCATGTGCCTTGTGTGTTGATTCTATGAGAATCTTGTATGGAAACACTTTGTGCTGATCAAAGTTTTATGGTGTCTCCATAATAAGGAGATTTTATGTGAAGACTAGATAGTATGATGAATGAAATACATCTGTCTTCCTTTATCTGGGATTTCGGGGACGAAATCCTTGTTAGGGGTTTATAATTTGTAACACCCCTGACCTGGGTTATACTTTAACCCTAGGTGTTTTGATTAAGAAAGATGATTAAATGCTTAATATCATCTTGTGAAAGGTAATTAGGGCTCAAGAGGAACTTATATTGCAATTCTAGTCCTTTTTGAACATTGTTGAAATCAATGTTTTGTTTGTTTTGGACTAATGTGCAAAATACCCAAGTTGAGGGGTTTAAGTGCAAATTGTGCATGATAATATGTTCCTCATGTGTTAAAGCATCATGAGAGTGAAGATGATGCTGAGGTGTGGCTTATGGAAGCCTGAATACCAAGAAAGACCTGATAAAGCAATGTATGTGCATGAAAACCCAGTTTTGGTGTAATGTGCAATTTACCCAAAACCTAGGGTGAAATATATAAATTAGCACTTCAATAAGGTCCCTAATGTTTCTTGGCATCATGTAGAGCAAATAAAATGAGAGGGGCGCCTCATTTGAATTAAGTTGGAGGAGAGAGAATCTTGATATTAAAATAATCAAGATTTAATCCTAATTGAAACCCTAATTCGATTTAGGGCAAAAATAAATGTATTAATTAAAGGGCCTTCAACCAAAATTAAAATGGTTGGATTCAGATATACGTGTGATGTCCTTGAGCTTTGCAAGGACCACGAAAATATCCAAGGGAGTGGATAACTCACACACAATTTTATAAGAAAAAGAAATATCCACTCACATATGGATATTAATATAATATGATTTAAGGTGCTTGATTTGTTTTTCTTTAAATCATGGATAATTGAGAGGGATAAAAGGAAAACAAGATAGCCTCGTCCCTAAGGAAGATAAGGGGGAAGAGGCGGCCACATTTTTGGGATTAAATGAATTTTTATACGACACTTTCTCTCTCCTTGATTTTCTTATAAAAAGACCCTTTACAAGCCAAATGGAAGGCTTTTTCGACCCCACTTCTTCTACTTGCTTGGTAAACGACCAAGGGATCTTGGGAGGATCAGGAGGACGACCCCCAACCCGTTGGTAAGGTTCTTGATCCATTTCACCTTGATTCCATGGTGGAAATCGAAAATAAATTATGGATTTCTTCCTATTTCGATCTCCTCTTCAATTCTAACCATTCCTTTTCACTCAAACCTTGAGGACAAGCCTTGGAATGGTGAAAGGAGTTGCATCCACCATTTTTTCCATGGACATGGAGCTTTGGAGCTCAATTGGAGGCGGGTTTTATAACTTGAACCCTTTTTCATTGTTATTCAACCATTAATCTTACAATTTCAATGATTCCTTCATTATCTTGTTTAATTGCTGGTTGAAAATGGTTATTTCATGAAATCAGAAGTTGTTAGAACTTCAGGTACGAAGGTATATGATGATGACATAATATTGGATACTTTTTCCAAAGAAATCATGGTTCATACGGTTTTGAGTTAATTGCTCATGCGGTTTCACCAAACCGTTTGAGTGAGTTGACCAAGGGTTGACTGTTTGATATTAATGTTCCTAATTATGTTGGTTAATGACTCACCAAATTTTATGGGTTAACTCCCAAGGAATCGTGAGTTGAAGGCTAATCAATTAGGAAAACCTAATTGGATTAAGTGCTGATTTTTCAGCTTGATTAATTTAACTTTTTGGGAAAACGGTTTCAAAACCGTTTGAGTGAGTTGAACAAGGGTTGACCGTTTGAGATTCCTGTTCCTAATTATTTTTTTTAATGACTCACCAAATTTTATGGATTAATTCCCAAGTAATCATGAGATGAAGGCTAATCAATTGGGAAAACCCTAATTGAAATTAGTGCTGAAATTCCAATGAGTTGATTTGAGATTTTGGGTCGATTAGCCCAAACGGTTTCAAAACCGTTTGGGAATCACCCAAACGGTTTCAAGACCGTTTGGGTATCACCCAAGACTGTTTGGAGGTCTGGGGTTAAGTATAGTTGACCAATTGAAAATCTAAAGGTACCAAATCACTTTGCGATTAAGTGTTGATTTGATGATCAACTCAATAGCTCAAACCCTAATGATTTTTCACTAGAATCCAAGGGTTGGATGAGCCAAACGGTCTCAAGACCATTTGGAGCTCATCCAAACGATCTCAAGACTGTTTGGAGGTCACCCAAGACCGTTTGGAGGTCTAGGGGTGAGTATGGTTAAGCAATTGATGATCCAATGATACTAAGTTAAAGTGTAATCAATTGCTGATTTGGTGATAATCCAATGATCCAAACCCTAATTGGTTGACTTGGATTTTGATGATGTGATGGGCAAATGGTCCCAAGACCGTTTGTTGGTCATCCAAACGACCTCAAGACCGTTTGGGGTCAGGTCATGTTCAATTTGGATGATGGTTCAATGGTTTCAAAGTAACTAATCTTGCATTGATTAGTGTTGAAGGATCATTGATTCCAAACCCTAATTCAATTGATTCAAACCCTAATTGAGGACTAATTGAGGGTAAATTGAGGGTCAAATAAGTTGAAGGTTGACCTATTTAACTCAATTGAAGTACGATGATAGGTCCAATTGATGATTGGTTCCATGAATTAAATGATTGAAGGAATCAATATTGAGAACCCTAAACCGATTGGTGTAGTTGAGACCATCTTTGGTCCATGCGGTTTTTAGGAGGTTTGGACCAAACGGTCTCAAGACCGTTTGAGTCCAAACGGTATCAAGACCGTTTGGGACCAAATGATCCCAAACCGTTTGGGACAAAACGATCCCAAACCGTTTGGGACAAAACGATCCCAAACCATTTGTGCCCATGCGGTTTCAAAAGTCAAACTTGGGCAAACAGTCTTCACCTACTTGCTTGGGAAAACGGTCTCAAGCACCTCCTTTACCAAATGGTTTCAAACCGTTTGAACCTTGAAGGACCAAGACCGTTTGGGGCTCAAGTAGTCAAAGTTGATTGAGGACTCAATTGGTTAATCCACTTAGACACTTGTTGTAATTGAGGACTCAATTGATCAATTCAATTGGATACCTTATGTAATGGAGGTCCAAGGTATTTGAATATCTTGAGAATAGAGATGATGAATGATTAATTGATCCAATGATGATTAGTGATGATGATCATTGAAGGTACAAAGGTTGAAACCCTAATAGTACCTAAGTGATTAGTGCCAATTAAGGGATGAACCCTAATTACCTATAGGATCAATGACTTGGTACACTATGTCATTCATAGTTGTATGTACTTGATTGAAGGGATGATATGACCTTATCAAGTTGAGATGATGTTAGCATGAATTCATAACATGAATATAATTCATGTGGTGATTAAGGGTATGATCCTCAAGTAGAGAGATCATGAAACCCTAATCATGAATATATACCCTAATTGATAGGGTTATTGAATTCTAACCCTAATTGAGGGCAATTCTAAATGTAACCCTAATCCAAGGTGAGGATATAACCCTAATCTAGGGTAGTGATGTGTGAAACTCCAATTTATGGAAATGAGATGTAAAACCCTAATTGGTATGAATAGTGAATCTCTAATTAAGGACAATTGAATGAAATCCTAATGGAGATGAATAGTAAACCCAACTAGTGGGAAACTATTGTGGAAACCCTAGTTGAGGGTGATTCCATGAGAAACCATGACTAGGTATTAACACCACATGATGTACTAATGTTATGTTGTGATGAGAGGCCCTAAGAAGGGTGAAGGCATGTGAGACTCTAACGAGGAGTCATAATACATAAATCCCTAATCTTGGACAATATGACAATGAATCATAATTCTAATCTTAAGTAAGGGTATAAAGAAATCCTAATGATGAGATAAAAGAAACGACCTTATAAAGGTGAAACATTTCATGTGGTTTATTATATGTAACCTAATTGTAAACAATGTCTTTAGCATTAGACAAGCCCATATCATTAAAGATAGATGGACAATTCTAATGTGTGGCCTATGTATTATATGCTAAAGGTGAGAGTTTAGTAATGGAATGTATTAAGAGGGAAATACCTTAATACAAGATAAGTTGGTTAACTCAAGAGAGTTTGAAATGAATAGAAAGTGATACATCAAGATATGATAGTTATCACATTCAACACTTCAGGGTTCATATACCTAGATACACTCCAAATCCAATATATTTGGGTAAGAAACATATGAAGTGTGTTATGCAACTATTACAATGAAATGCAATTAGTTGTTTCACCTTGATGAGTGTTAATTAATGTACCTTGACAATGGGGTTAAACCCAAATGATGTGTATGATATAATCATACCATGATGAGGATGAGAAATGAACTCATACCTTGAATTGATGATCGTTAATGCTATATGATGAAAGTAATGTTCTTGAATAATTAAATATGATATCTTTGAATGCCCCAGAGGTATGGATTAATGAATTGAGGGTTGGATAGATTATATAATCATGAAACCCTAATTAATGAGAAAAGGGGAACCCTAACACTGACTTGGGTAAAGGGAATGATAAGCCATGTTTGATAGTAAACCCTAATTCCTGGAAAAGGAATAATGGTGTTACTATTGTATCTCATGATGTGATGAATATCTTGTATGACTGTTATCATGCCTAACAACCATGCATGTATGATGAGATAATGAACATAGCTAGATTTGAGCTATGACATTTATATAATAAATGTTGATTGGCATTATGAGCCTTAATGTTGTTGTTGCTTAGTAAAAGTAACAATGTGTAAGGATTCTATGAGTCATATGAGCAAGTTGTTGCCTAGAAAGAGGTGACAAGATTTTTCATGGCCTTGTGAGCCAGGTGTGATGCTTGTGTAACAAGTATCATGAATGCCTTGGTCAGATGACCTGAATGTGATAGTTACCTGAAAAGGTGTAATAATGCTCAATGATGAGTTAAGGGTTTAAATACCCAGAACCATATGATTATGGTGATGAGAATGTGAAGGGATGAGAATTCCCAATTTTGAAATGAGGGAGTGAGTTCCCAAGGTCTTTGAAAGACTGATAAATATCTGATGAAAGTAGTACATATCTCTTTATAGCATTGTTGTAATAAGTTATGTTTGAGAACTTGACTGATGCTAAAAGAATGCCATAATGTACTGAAATAATCAAGTATAGTGATATCATGTAGAGCCCTAACCATAGATCCATCATTGTCAGAAGTTAAATGATGGTGAAACAGGTTTTCCTAAGGGAACTCCTGTAGAGCATACTTTTGAGTATGTTGGGATTATGGATGCGAATATCCTTACGTCCTAATGTAGGATTTGATGTGAGATGTACTTTTAATCTCTCAATCCTTCATTATATGTACCGGGATGGATGTATCACGAATCTTCCGATGATTGGGTTAGATGCCGTACACATCTCCCAATAATGTTAATGTCGGATCGGTGGAGATAAACACAAAATCTCACGATCGCGAAGAGAGTGCAGCACACCACTGTAACTCTGATAGTGAAGTTTCCAGTATACTCTGGAAAGCTATATTTAGCAGAGACACAAGATGTCCTACATGTGATCTCGCATTGACCGAGATGTGGGAGGTCATGGGAATCCGACTCTTCCATTGACCTTGTATGGTACCGATTTTGACTTCGCAGTGGTCGGTTGGAGCATGAGCGGTATATCTCATCTCCTCAGGGCATAAGTGTGTTTGTAAAATGAAATCAGTCGTATAGCATGTTTGCTTAAGGATTGAATACAGAAATTCATTGGATGATGTTACATTTCTGTTATATATCTGTAGTTCTTTGATGTTATTCATATCTATTGTATTCATTATGAGTAGATGGATGAACTATGAGTCTACCATGAGTAGATGCAACGTTATCCTTGAAAAAGGAGTTTATTTCACTTTGTTCATACAAGTGACTTACCTGCTGTTGATTAAATATATAAATCCTTCTGCTCAGTTTATTTTATTAAACTGCTATAACAATGTTTTGGCGGAGAGTTATATCTCCCGCTGGGACAATTTACAATTGTCTCACCCCCATGGGATCCAACTTTTTAGGTGGACGTGGACAAAGAAGCAAAATCTCATTACAGGGAATAGACAACATCAGTGACAACAAGGACAACAGTAATATCTCAGGTGGAGATACTGTATGTCAAGTTATATAGTTAGAAAGTCCTATGTGTCGTATCTGTACTCTCAGGTCCTCGGAGTTTTTAGTCAGTGTTTTATGAATCAATATGAGGTTTTGGCTTGACGCCTCGAGATTCGTATACTGTTTGTATATAATGTTTATAAGACAGCTGATGATGTAATCTCTGAAAAGAGATGGTACATGTTATGTACATTTGAACCAGAATGTAAATGTTATGCAATGGTTCTTGTTGGAAAAGATTTCCTATGTGAGGATCTCTTTGCAAAAAGTTTTAATTTTCAGTGATTTTCAGTAATCCGCTGCAAATAATTCGCTTTCGCATTAGTAACTATGTTTTCGTGAGACGGTCGCTACATCATCATTCTTAATTTCTTTATTTTTCATTTTCATAGTTAGTTGTTGGGTAATTTTCTACTTAGTTTTTTTAAAATGATACCCTGATGCATGCTTTGAGTGTGCAGGACTGAAGAACTGTCGATACTATCGAGTTAGGCTCAGTGAAACGGATGTAGAATTTTCATTCCGTCGACAGTATTGACAAAACCATCGATAGTATCGACAAGGTAACAAAGGCCCAAAGCAAAATGTCACTACTATCGACTAAATTGTCACGACTATCGAGATGTCTGGAGACTTTTAGAAAATTTCGTCTTAGTAATTTTGATACCATAGACACCCTTGTCGATGATATCGACATACGAATAGTAGACAGAAGCACCAACACCTTGTGAAAATCATAAACATATGCAGGTGTCGATACCATCGATAGCCGTCGATAGTATCAATGCACCACGTCAGCAATCCAGGCCTCCCCCATCCATCCATCGAGAGGCGTTGATAGCAGTGAGCAACAAATTCTTCCAGCTATCAATACTATCGATGACCTCATTGATAGTATCGACGTACTGACAGCAGCGACGGCCGACTCTTATAAAAGGAAATCTATTCTTTCAATCAAAACACACCTTCAAGTTTCATATCTCCCACTTCCAAGCCCTAGCATCTCTGAGCACCCAGAAGCTACAGAGATCTTCACCAACGGTCATCTCCGAGCATCTCCATCGACTCCAAGGATCTCCGTATTCTCTGAGCTTCACCGACCGTCTTCTATGAGCTCTTTTCTCCATCCATTTTCTCTTTCACCCATTGCCTCTTACAACAATGGTGAGATCCGGTGCTTCCTCGTCAAGGGCTGCTCCACCTGCTTTACCTACCCCAGCTGGAGGACTCATCCCTCGCCCGAGGATAGTCCACCCATTGACAGAAATCAAGAAGGTCTACGACGAGCTATGGAAGTGCACAATCGAGCCCGCCCGATATGGTGATCGGCAGTTAATCAAAGATATGGGGTTCGAGGTGAAGATGGCATACGTGCTTCAAGGTCAAATTAGAGAATCCCCAATGCTCTACACCGACCACGCCAAGGGTCATCTGTTCTTCAGCGGGTGGCCTACATACAAAAAGATTGTCATTGAGTTTATGGCATCTCTGGAGATCTGTTTCGTCCCCAATGAGCTTCAACCAGCACGGATTGAGTGGAAAGAGGGGCAAGTTTCTTTCCGCCTTTACAACAGAGACTACACCATGTCCCTTCGCGAGTTCAATGGGATTTATGGGTGGTCTCATGGGGATCTACACCAGCCGCCGCATAGTCCAAATTATGACACCATGTATGCAGAGTTGGTCATTGTACCTTAAGGCTATTCGATCAGCTGGCACCACGCCTCCATCGCTGACTTCAAGCATTCGTTTGTCCGGATCTTGCACCATATTTTATCTAACACATTCTTTGCAAGATCCTGACTGTCACAAAGCAAGTTTCAAGAAACATATGTCTTATTTCTCTATAATCTGTTGGAGAGGGAGTGTTTAAATTTTGGAGCATTTTTCCTCACTTGAGTCATGGTGGTGAAGAGAAACACATCCCGTAAGGCCCCAATCTATTTCGGGGGTCTCATTACTCCTATCGCCATCCACCTTGGCATGGATCTTTCTGGGTCACCAAAGTTGGAATGTAAGAATACGCTGAATTTGAGTCATTTTGTAACGTTGGCCTCCTCAACGTCCCCCACGACACCGTCTTTGCCACCTATCATGTACAAAAAGTCTTTCAGGAGAGGCAACTGCCTGACCTCACCTTCGACCTCAGGCCTGGCCAAGATTACAGGTGCCAATAATTGACGTTGATCAAGATGAGGAGCAAGAACAACAACAAGCCGAAGAAGTAGACGTACAAGAAGGTGATGATGATGAAGAGGAGGAGGAAACTGCCATTCCCCTCCGATGACGAGTTGCTCCACGGAAGCGACCCTGACATTTTGGAGCATCGTCTTCTTCTCAGCCATCCACACAACAGCCCTCTCAAGGTGGAGAGGATGTCTACTCCATGCAGGGCATCTAAACCATGCTCCAAGATATTCACCAGACGCAACATCAACATATTGTGTCTTTTACAGGTATCTAGGATATTTAGAACAGGCTGTACGACAACCAACAAACCATCTATGAAAATGAGCGCCTCCTCTTTACAAACCAAGAGAACATACACAACCGGTTGCAGAGGATGGAGATACATCAACAACCGTTGTATGATCATTATTGGAGCCAGAACTATTTTGGAGGGTACCTACAACCACCGCCGATGCCGCCCACCGATCTGACATTCCAGGGGCAGAATCCTACTTGGGACCCGAGCCAGTTCCCTCTACCACTTCCGTAGTAGAGGGTATCGCTGTTCCACTTCTTAAGTCTGGATTTTAACTATGAGGCCATAGTCTAATTCAAGCTTAGGGGGTGCTGGAATAACATTTATTTAGCTTTTATTTCAACATTTGTTTTTACTTTTGAAATTTTTGTAGTCTTTGTTTCTAGGATTTACTATTTTCTAGGATCCACTATCTATCTAGTGTAATCAGTGGAGTTTAATGTAATTGCATGTCATCTCGATGTTTTCATTTGGGGGTTTGTGAGAGAATGATTTTAAATGAAAATCTTTAAGAAATTGTAAGATAGTCTTGTGAGAACTTGAGGACATCACTTGTGAATCTGATTGGGTAGGTCAACTTTAAAACATATGAACATGATTGTGTATCCTTATGGTTCATGTTAAGAGGATAGATATGGATGTTGAGCATAAACTGACCAATCGTTAATGTTACTTTAATTTGAAGTGAGAGAGAGAAATCCCTTGATTAACTGGTACACAAGTCAGTAAGGAGGGACATATAATTCTTTCTAAACATTCTATCAAATAATCTTGTGATCTTTCCACCGCATTTTTATTCACACTCCACCATAAGAACTGGGAGAACATTGCTGTCTTTCACTCTTTGATTGCATCCCATGTAGATAGGTTTTCCATTATAGTTATTTTCGCATAGTTTTGCATGAGAATAAAGAAAATAGATAGATTAGTCATCCATGCACTTTATCCTTAGGTGCATGTCATAGTAGTTGCATAACTGTCATTATGTAGTTGCATTCGCATCTTTTGAGCATATAGTACATCATGTGTCTTATGCTCTTCTAAAAACATTAAAGGTGGTGAACTTGTTCCATACCCTCCGAATAGAATGCATCAAATGTACAAGTTATGTAAAAAGAAGGAAGCCCGACAAATAATCCATTGTCATTTATGAAAATTAGGGCTTGAAAAAAAGTTAAAAAAGGATTGAGAAGTAGGAATAAGAGGGTGAAAGGAACATGTTCTCACCCGCATATTAAGAAGAATAAGCACATTGTGTAGTTTTTTTTAGATATTCCATCTCACTCTGACATGGAATGATAGTGCATGCATCATTTCACCAAAAATGTTAGCATTAGGATCATTATGAATTGTAGTTGCATCATAATATATTATCATTTTTGTATTGCATGATGGACTATAATGTGTTTCCATTTCTTCCACAACCACCCATTCCATCCACCCGTTGCTCTAAGTGGTATGCCACCCATGATTTTCTCCTCATTCATGTATATCAGGAGATCTGCTTCCATTTAGATGGTAGTTAGGAAAATGAGCAACGTATATAGAAGATCACAAGATGCACCAAGCCTGAACCTAAGGATTTTATTATATTAACTGGTTTACTTGATAATGTTCTGTAATTTTGGGATGGACATTGTTCATGAATGATTATTGTTGCCTAAAGGGTAGTTATTGTTCCATGGTTGATGTGGGTCGGTATGTGTTTTGCATGCGCGAATCATTTTGAGATATCATTTATGTGATTATGTTCTTTAGTTGACCCTCTCAATCAGATTTTAGAATTTTGTTGCTCGAGGATGAGAAAGATTCAAGCTTAGGGGAGTTCGACGTAGGGATTTTGAGTCACATTTATAGGCTAATTTTGCACTTGTTTTATGTGTTCATTTGTCATCTTTGTAGCTATAATGGCATGATTCATTTCCTTTAGCCTATAATCATTGTATGCATCAAATTTATCTTATTTTATCCTATTTTGAATGAATTACTAAATCACATATACTAACTTGTGTTTTTCTCTCTTTTTCAGGTACATACTATTCCAGGAAGTGTCGATACCATCGCCACTTCATCGCTGCTACCGACAACCCATCAGCGGCCGACATGGAGAGATCGCACCCTGTCGATGCCATCGATACATCTGTCGATGGTATCATGAAGTCAACAATTGAGAGTTCATTGCCCATCGATACTGGGACATCACTTGTTGCTACCATCGACCATCCGTCGATGGTATCGACCATACACAAGAAGCGTGCATGCCCTAAAGTGTCGATACTATCGACAACTCATCGATAGTATCAAAGCCATCAGATCAGATCTAGATTCAGAACCGTGCAATCTAACGGTTGGGAGAGATCTGTGGCCGTAAGTCACACCTAGACCTAAGGGAGGTCGGTCGAGGGAGAGGAAACACATCACTTTCCTCCGTACGAGTCCTGAAGGAGAGGAGAGTGAAGAACGGATCCCAGAGCTATGCCCCGGAGGATTCCAGAACCGCAAACAAATGATTCTACCGCTGAAAGGTTTCCGAACACACGTCACGCACCGAGGATCATCCGGATCTTCTCTGTTTCATGGGTTACATCATATTCTCATTTGTTTCCCCATGTTTTCCTCTTTCTTCTCCATGTGTATTGTTGAGATGAACATGCAGGGCTAATCCCCATTGTCCTTAGGACTGGGAGTAGCCCGGGGAATTACTGTATGACAATTTTCCATTGATTATCATAATTTGTCTCAATTCTCCCTGATATGTTATCGTGTTTCTATCGCAATTTTCTATGCTTGATCACCATAGTTGATTTCTAATACTGTCAATTGCTCTTGACGGAGGATTAGTGGTTGGAAAGGCATGATTAACACATTAGCCTATAAAATTCCTTAGATAAGGTAATGTATGGTTAACAGTGGATACCCAGAGTATTAATTAATGCACTTAGATCTAGGGTATAAGTTACTACTGGCATGGAACTGACCTAGAACTAGGCAGTGGATTACATCACGGAAGCGAGCAATTCTAATTACAGGTCTCTATCCAGGATAAGGGATGAGTTATGTTAGTTGTGTAGAATTGCATGCAGTGAGACCTCGCGGTGAAACCGTAATCCTAAGGATTCCCATTCTCATTTGATTAAACCAACATTTAATCATCGCTCTTTTATTTTCTCTTTATTTTACTTTGTTTTTCAAAATCAATCAACTTTTTCATCGGTTTAGCTGATCGCAACCAGTTAGTAGTAGTTTCTGAAATTCATGTTCCCTGAGTTTGACTCGGGCCTCATAAGGCCTATATTACTTTGATATGTACACTTGCATTTAACGCACGGTTCAAGCATGTCAAGTTTTTGGCGTCGTTGCCGGGGAACGGTGAATTTTAGTACTACAAGTGTTGCGAGAGGCTACTCTAGGCCACTTTTAACTTCAATTTTAATTACTCTTTTTGAAATCAGTTGCTTTTCTTTTAGATTTTGATTCATTCTAGCGCAGTACTTACTTGATTTTTCATATTTCAGGTACTAGTGCATGGTGAGGACGTGTAGTACAGACTACACAGAATCATCTGAGATTCCACCATCGGGTGAAGAAGACAAGATGATTAATACGCCTCTCGAGGACATTGAACAAGAACTCGAGGCTTTCACAATGGCCGAGGAGCAGACCATTTGGGAGAAGATTAAAGCTTCTTCTTCCTCTGCACAAAGGGGGCCAATCAAGAAACAAGCTATCAACATACCCAGTTACAAGATTGATCCAGGGCTTATTCAATTGGTCAAGTCGCAGGCATTCCATGGACTCAAAAATGAAGATCATGTAGCCCACATGAACACCTTTGTAGAGAACTGTGGTATGGTGAAGGTAGATAGGTTTGCATCAGAGGCCATTTATCTGAAATTATTTCCATCCTCTTTAGCAGGCAACGCAAGGGAGTGGCTCTATAATCTGGATGATGAATATGTTGAATCATGGGATATGATGATCGAGGTGTTCTTTGAAAGGTATTTTCTGACCGAAAAAACAAATGATCTCGTGAGGAGGATCCACAACTTCAAACAGCAGGCCGGTGAGACATACTCGGAGACATGGTAACGCTTCAATATCATGCTACAAAAATGCCTACATCATGGGCTGGATTTAGAAACCCAAGCGAAGATCTTCTATTTTGCCCTTAATGAACATGATAGGAGTAATCTTGACTCAGTGGGAATAGGTTTCTTTCTAAACAACAAAGGCTCCAAGTGTCGAGAGATTTTAAAGAATATGGCTAAGAAGCAATCTTGGGGTGAAAGAGATGCACCAGAACAGGTCAGAGTTGCAGGGGATGCCAATGTCATTAAAGAATTAAATGAGAAGATGGACTTGATAGCGAAGAGAGTTCTAGTAAAAGATGATGATGGGTCTGATGAGGAGGCACATGCAAAGTTCATGCGCCAACAACAGGGCTGTAACATCCCTGACCTAGGTTATGAACTAACCCTAGGTGTTTTGCCTAAATATGTAATTAAATCCTGGTGATTATCTTTTGGCATGTAATTAAGTTCCTAAGGAACATACTTTTCCTTTTCTGTCCCTTTTAAACAATGATTGAATTGATTGTTTTGTAATACAGGGACCTATGTGCAATTTACCCAGTTAGAAGGGTTAACTTGCAATTTGCATATGTTGAGATGTTCCTCTAATGTTGAGACATCATAAGAATGATTATGGTAAAGTTTGAGGGATTTCCCAAGCTTGAGCACCAAGGTGCAGCTGTGGAAGCAATCCCTGTGCTTGAAACCCTAAATTGGAGTAAAGTGCAATTTACCCAATTTGAGGGGTGCAACTTGTAAAATACACCATCTAAAATATCTTGTAATACTCTTGTCATCATTTAGAGAAGAAATGATGAAGAAGTCACTTCAATTGAATAATCATATAATGAAAAACACCTTTGTGATTGAATAATCAAGGTTTAAGTACTATAGCCCTTTTATGTGTGTGCTTTAGTAATAGGTTGATCTTCTTTACCTTCATTTCTTGACCTTAGAAGAAGGTTTTCCTTAGAAATAAGAGGAAGGGACGAGAAAATAAGAAAAGGAGGGACTTAGTTGAAAGTGAGGAAAACCTATGTGCCTATGTTGAAATTCCACCCAAGTATATAAGCCCTTTTCCTCACTTAGCAAAGGAATGTTTCTTTCGTTCCCTTCATTGTTCCCCCTTGCTCAACCGACTAAGGAGAGCTCTGGAGCTCAGGAGGACGACCAGGGGAGTGCAAGGTAGGTTTGGATCCTTCCTTTTTCATAAATTCTTGGATGAAACTCGAATTCAAGGTCAAATTCATGGCTAGCTCACTTAGCTCTATCTTTCTAGCCATCTCTTCTCAACTTTCCTTGGAGGATTCACCTTGACCGACCTGTGGAGCTTCTAGGACGCCATTAAAGGCTTGGATCTCGAAAGCTTGGAGCTCAAGGAGCAAGCTTTAGGCGGGTTTTATAACTCTAAACCTATGCTTTGTTATATACATCTTTTCTATGCTTTTAGTTGCTAGTTCTTCTTCTTCCCTATCTTCCCTTGCTTCCTTGCAAGCAAATCCGTGAGGAACTGTTGCTGTTCTTGAGGAAGAAGATGATGGCGTTATTTCCTATGCTTATCCACGGTTTTCCACTTTGCCATACGACCTCAACCAAGTGCCCATACGGTTTGCAAAACCGTTTGATGGGCAAACGGTTTCAAGGTCGTATGAAGGCATACGGTCTCAAGACCATATGGATGCATTGACCAAGAATGGATAGTATGATAATCCTGTTCATAATTATTAAGGTTAATCACCCACAAAATTTGAGAGGTTAACTCCAAAGGAATCGTGAGATATAGGCAAAACAATTAGCAAATTCAATTGAATTTAGTCCTGATTTTCAATCTGCTTAATTTGCCCTTTTTGGGCAAACGGTCTCAAGACCGTATAAGATGGTTGATTAAGCATTGACCGTATGAGATTACTGTTCATAATGATGTTAATTAATGACTCACCAAATTTGATGGACTAATTCCAAACGAGTTAAGAGTTGAAGGTTGATTACTAGGGCAAACCCTAATTGAAATCAGTGCTGAAATCACAATGAGCTAATTTGAGATTTTGGGTTGATTAGCCCAAACGGTCTCAAGACCGTTTGGGGAATCATCCAAACGGTCTCAAGACCGTTTGGGGATCACCCAAGACCGTATGGAGGTCTGGGGTCAAGTATAGTTGACCAATTGAAGGTACAAAGATACCAAATTACATTGCAATTAAGTATTGATGTAATGATCAACTCAATAAATCAAACCTTGATGAATTTTCACTAGAGTCCAAAGGATGGATGGGCAAACGGTCTCAAGACCGTTTGGTGACAACCCAAGACCGTTTGGAGGTCTAGGGTTAAGGTAATTTGATCAATTGAGGGCCCAATTACAATGGGTTATTGAAATAATCAAATTGCTGATTTGTGACTTAATTAAGGTTCAACCCCTATCAAATCAATCTAGATTTTTATGAATTCTTGGGCAAACGGTCTCAAGACCGTTTGGAGGATATCCAAACGATCCCAAGACCGTTTGGGCCAAGTTTGAGCCCAATTGGAGGTCAATTGATGGGTTCAACTTCGATTTGATTCACATTGTTGAGTGTTGATGGTTGAACGTTTATAGACCTTAATTGAACCAACTCCAACCCTAATTGGATATCAATTGAGTAACCAATTGGTTAAGGCTAACCCTAATTGTCTCAATTGATAAGTGGTTAGAAAGCTTGAGACCAATTGAAGGCTTCAACATAGGAAACCCTAATTGAGTTTACCCTTTGAACCACCTTGGAGGTCCATACGATCTTGAGCTTTTGAGGGCATTCGAACTCAAACCGTATGAGGGCATTCGATCTCAAACCGAATGAGGGCATTCGACCTCAAACCGTATGAGGGCATTCGACCTCAAACCGTATGAGGGCATTCGATCTCAAACCGTATGAGGGCATTCGACCTCAAACCGTATGAGGGCATTCAATCTCAAACCGAATGAGGGCATTCGACCTCAAACCGTATGAGGGCATTCGACCTCAAGATCGAATGAGGGTATACGACCTCAAGATCGAATGAGGGTATACGACCTCAAGATCGAATGAGGGCATACAACCTCAAGATCGTATTAAGGTTGAAGGTGTGAAACCTATTGGAGACTTTTGAAGTTAAGTCTGCCTAATGCCTTGAAGGCTTAAATGGTTTAATAGTTGTTCAACCTAAACCCTAATGATACCAAAAGACATTAAGGGTCAAGTGGTTAGTAAATTAAACCATGATGATGATCAATGTGTAATTTACCATAATACCCTTGAAAGGTTCAATTGAGTGAAACCTTGTTCTAATCAAACCCTAATCACTCAATAGTGGTGATTTGGTCTATGTTAATCAAAGTGGACTTAACCCAACCTGATCTAGATTGGTGTTATCACCATCTACAAGTATGAGGAGAGAGAAAGTATCTTAAGAAAGAGAAAGTACCCTTTTATGATGGAAATTCAAGTAAAGTACCTTCAATACACATGAATGTGCATGATTAGGGTATGATCCACCTATGTGAGATCATGAAACCCTAATTATGATAAATGATGAATCTTAAACTAATCTGAGAGCATCAATGATGATGTTCCTCATACATAATGATGTTATGAGTTCAATTCACCATAATGTGAATAGTAAACCCTAATTCAAGGGTGATGACATGCAATATGAATAGCAAACTCTAATTGATGAGAATCAGAGAACTTAGCTCTTATGACAAGAGTGGAAAGTATATTCTTGTTTTGAATTACCTTTATCAGTTGAATTAACCATGCAGGTTCTGATATGAAGGTGATCATATCCAGGTATGAATGATGATACTATATTCATTAAAAGCATGTTGTAAGCTTTATGAATAAGTAAAATATCTTGACGCCTTGTCAGTGGCATCTTATGATTTTTAATGGGTTGTGAGAGCCATGAAAACCATCAAGGTCATGCTTTAGAGATGACTTGTGATGAGTATAATGAGAAATGATGATTGATGAGAGTTAGGCTTGTTACATTTAGTATTCTTCTTTCATAGCTGTTATGCTACTGTTATTGTTTGACGAACAATGTATGATATTAAAAGAATACTGAATGTACCTAACTAATCAAGTGTAATGTAGAAGCCCTGATCATAGATCCATCATTGTCAGAGATCAAATGATGGTGAAATAGGTTTTCCTACGGGAACTCCTGGATCACATACTGTTGAGTATGTGGGGTATATGGATGTGTAGAACCTTACATCCTAGTGTAGGAATTTGATGTAGATGTATAATCCGTCAATCCTTCACTACAAAACTCATACCGTATCAGTGGATGGTAAACATGAAACCCCCTGATGACGAGGAAAACATAGATATCCGTATCAGTGAAGATAAACATGAAATCTCCTGATGACGAAGAGAGTACAGAACGCCACTGTAACTCTAAAATAGCGAAGGACCAGATTACCCTGGTGAGCTATAATAGTAGAGACACAAGATGTCCTACAAGTGATCCTCTTACTGACTGAGGAAGGTGAAGGTCATGAGAATCCGGCTCTTTCGATGACCTAGTATGATACTAAGGCACTTAACAGTGATTGGTTGGGGTATGAGTGGTAAACCTCATCTCCACAGGGCATAATAATAAGAATGTTTGAAAAACATAATATACAGCGTAGTATACCTGTTAAAGGTAACTATGAGCTAATTGATTGATGTTACACTGTATAGTGCATATGTTCTTCATGCTTGATAAATGTTGAGCTCTTGTATATAACTGTATCGGCTATTGAATACTTTGTAAGCTTTTACTGCTTAAGTTATTCTTTGATATTATAATAAAGCTTCTGGCGGAGAGTTATAACTCTCGCTGGGGCAATTATGTACAATTGTCTCACCCCGTAGACTTCAACTTTTTAGGTGGACATCGGAGACGGAGGAACAAGTCTACAGGTGACCAGTCCCAGCAGCAACAACACCAGGAGCAGCAGTAAATCTCAGGTGGAGATTTAGCCTGCCATGTGGTGTAGTTAGAGTCAATCCTATGTGTCCTCTGTACTCTCAGGTCTTGGAGTCTTTTGGTTATGAGTTCTTGAGATTTTGTATCTTGTTGTATATAATTACTCAAGAAGTAATTATCATGAGATGTAAACAGTTTATCTCCTTTTATGAATGAAGCTTTATGGATTCAAGCTCTTGTCTCGAAATGTTTTAATTTCCCGTGATTTTTGTCTTCCGCTGTTAATCGATTCACTTCCGCTAAGTTTAAATCATGTTTATATCGTGGTTTGGAGATTAGAGCCCACAAGGGCTACATGAACAATGACTATGCATGGAGGAAAGACAAGAAATTCTCATGGAAGGATCCAAACAATTTTCTACAGGATTTGGATCAGAAGCAACAGCCTAGTGCAGAGGACAAAAGTAATGAGTTGCTCAACCAAGTAATAAAGCAAAACCAAGAGTTGATGAATACATTCGACAAGCAAATTCAGTCACAGGGGGAATTTATGAACCAATTCGGTCAGACTCTACAGAGCCATGGGGCACTGATGAGGACGCTTGAGACGTCCATTGCGCAGATGGCAGATGAAATTGCAAGCTTGAAGAAGCTGACACAACAGGGTTTTCCAGGGAATATTGATGTTCCGGGAGGGAGCCATCAAGCCAAGGCTATCTTGCTGAGGAGTGGAAAGAAAATTTTAAACTCTAAAGCCGATGAACCAAACACATCATAGCCAAAAGCTACAGGTGAGGCCGCAGAGGAAGCTGAAGTCACAGAAACTGCTGAGGACAGTGCAGAGATTGCTGCGGAGGAGCCCATTGCTGAGAAAGACACAGAGAAGAGGACACCATATCTTCCGCCACATCAGAGAGCACAAAAAGTCCTTGTTCCATATCCGAATAGCCTTAAAGCAAAGAAGGTGGATCAACAATTCAAGAAGTTCTTGGACAACTTTAAGAAATTATCTGTCAATATTCCACTACTTGATGCAATTGAGAAGATACCTTCTTATGGTAAGTTTATGAAGGATATTATCACTAAGAAGAGGAAGATTCCAGACACGGAAGTGGTGGTGCTCAAAGAACAAGTGAGCACATTCATTCTAGGGACATTGCCACCAAAGAGACAGGATCCAGGGTGCTTCAACATTTCTTGCTACATCGGGAAGGTAAAGTTTGGAGAGGCCCTTTGTGACTCATGAGCGAGCATCAACTTGATGCCTCTCTCCACATTCAAGAACCTTGGTCTTAAAGAATCCCGGAGGAGCAACATGATGATCCCGCTTGCAGATAATTCAGTCATAAGGCCTTATGGGATTTGCGAGGATGTTCTAGTCAAGGTGGATAGATTTGTTTTTCTGGCAGATTTTGTTGTGATGGAGATGCAAAATGAGCAAGGGAACGATCTGCTACTAGGTAGACCCTTCCAGGCTATAGCTGACATGATTTTGGAAATGGGTAGAGGCAAGTTGTCCATGGGCATAGCTGATGACCGATGTGAAATTGTAATGTTGAATAGCCCAAAGTCGTCAAAGGAATAAGGGTAGTGCAATAAAGTCAGACACTTTGATTACACTGTTTCCATTTATCTAGGGAAACCCTTTCTTGACATGGCGCATGTCATGACCAAGGTGGATAGGGGAATACTTGTCGTGGATATCATGGAGCAAACTAAGGTGGTCTCTCTTGCTAAAGCTTTGGGATACCCAAATGATGAAGATGAAGAAGTTTGCTTGTCTAATGAGGATGATGGTGTGGAGATCTCAATGCTAGAATCTCATCCTCAATTGCCTCTTGAAGCTTGGTTGTTCAATATTATGGATGACTGGATGAGGAGCACATCGCTACAGGACTGTGTGAAGATACTTCAAGTTTGTCTTGTTACTATTCTAGGCACTTTGAAGATCTAGGTCCACTGTCGCCCCCATTGCAGCCTTATTTGGTGAATCCTCCAAATTTGGAGCTAAAGTCGTTGCCCCCTCATTTGAAGTATGCATTCTTAGCAGTGGATGCAAAGCTACCGTTCATTATCTCGGCATATCTGAGTGTCGCTGAAGAAGAACAATTGATGGTTGTGTCGAAGAACCACCATGGTGCTTTCGGGTGGTCAGTTTCCGACATCAAGGGGACCTCCCCTGCTCTATGCCAATATAAGATCCAACTTGTTGAAGGAGATAAGCCTGTAATTCAGCCCCAACGCTGCCTAAACCCTATCATGACGGAGGTCGTCAAGAAGGAGGTGATTAAGTTGATTTCAGCGGGAATTATCTACCCCATCTCAGACTCTACGTGGGTAAGCCCGACACAGGTAGTCCCTAAAAAGGGGGGAATTACGGTAACTACAAATTTGTTAAATGAGCTAGTCACCGCCCGGTTGGTTACCAGGTGGTGGGTTTGAATAGATTACCATAGATTGAACACTGCAACGCTAAAGGATCATTTTCCTTTACCTTTCATTGATCAAATTTTAGAGAGACTGGCTAGTCGCTCTCATTTTTGTTTTCTAGACGGATATTTCGGCTACAACCAAATTTCGATTGAACCTAAGGATCAAGAAAATCTACTTTTACCTATCCTTATGGTACCTTTGCTTATCGCCATATGCCTTTTGGATTGTGTAACACACCGACCACTTTTCAATGTTGTATGGTTGCCATTTTTTTTGACATGGTTGAATGTTGTCTAGAGGTGTTTATGGACAATTTCTCAGTCTACGGTGCGTCATTTGATGAATGCCTTTATAATCTTGATAAATTTTTGCAGAGATATGAGGACACTCACTTGATCCTCAATTGGGAGAAATGCCACATGATGGTTAGCGAGGGCATTGTGCTAGGACACAAGGTGTCTAGTAAGAGACCGGAGGTGGATCTAGTAAAAATCAAGGTTATTTCCAAATTGCCTCCACCGAACTCGATGAAGGGAGTTAGAAGTTTCATTGGTTACGTGGGATTTTATTGCCGGTTTATTAAGGATTTTTTTCAAAATCACTAAGCCACTATCTGAGTTACTTGAGAAGGACACGATTTTTGATTTAAATGAAAAATGTATGAACGCTTTTGAGATCCTTAAGCAACGCTTGATTTCCGCACCTATTGTGCAGACTCCGGATTGGAGTCAACCATTTGAGCTTCTGTGCGATGCATCTGATTATGTCGTGGGGGTCATTCTTGGGAAGCACCTTGAAAACCGACTCACAATCATTTATTATGCGTCGAAAACTTTAAATGTTGCACATTTAAATTATACCACCACTGAAAAAGAATTACTTGCTGTGGTTTTTGCTTTTGAGAAATTTAGGCAATACTTAGTGGGATCTAAAGTGGTGGTATGGACGAATCATGCCACAATAAAATATTTAATGGAAAAGAAAGATGTGAAACCTAGACTCATTAGGTGGATACTTCTTTTACAAGAATTTGACATTGAGGTTAAGGATAAGGTGGGTATTGAAAATATGGTTGCAGACCATTTGTCTCACCTTGAGAGGGTAGATGAGAAAGATACAAATACACCCATTACTGAGACTTTTCCAGACAAACAAATTCTTTCCATTAAATCCAAAGATTCGTGGTTTTCGCACATAGTCAATTATATTGCATGTAAAGAACTACCCGAGGATTGGAGTTATCAAGAGAAGAAGCAGCTTTTCCATTCATTGAGATTTTATTTTTGGGATGACCCTATTCTTTTAAGACGGTGCAGGGATGGGGTTTTATGCAGGTGTGCGCCAAAGTTTGAATATGACACTGTGCTCAGCCATTATCATACATTACCCACCAGCGGCCATCATGCTAGCTTGAGGATGGCTGCGAAGGTATTGGAGAGCTGCCTATATTGGCCCACACTTTTTAGAGATGCCTATGATTTTGTGAGTAGATGTGATGCATGTTATCGGGCATGTAATATCTAAAAAAGATAAGAAATGCCCCTAAATGTGTTTCAAGAGGTTGAAGTCTTTGATTTGTGGGGTATTATGGGACCCTATGTGTCCTCAAATTCTAATTTGTATATTTTACTTTCGGTTGACTATGTTTCAAAGAGGGTAGAAGCAATACCCACTAGGACTAATGATGTTGCGTTAGTGTGCATGTTTGTGAAAGAGTACATCTTATGTAGGTTTGGAGTGCCCCTCATGATCATAAGTGATGGAGGCATGCATTTCACAAATAGGAAGCTTGTTGCGCTTTTGAATAAGTATGGGGTAAAGCACAATGTGGGCACCCCATACCATCCGCAGACACATGATCAAATAGAAATTTCCAATAGGGAAATAAAGAAGATTTTGGAGCGTATTGTCACCGCATCTAGGAAGAACTGAAGCATGCTCCTACCGGACGCACTTTGGGCGTATAGGACCGCCTTTAAGACTCCTATAGGCACTACACCTTTTAGGCCGGCTTATTGGCGTGTGTGCCACTTGCCAGTGGAGCTGGAGTACAAGGCGCATTGGGTGCTAAGGAAGTTGAATGTGAACATTGATGATGCAGGAAAGAGAAGGTTGCTCGAGCTCAATGAGTTAGATGAGATGAGAATGAACGCTTATGAGAATTCCCAGATTTACAAGGAACGGACGAAACAAATACATGATCGTCATATCCAAAGGAGGGTCTTCTCAAAAGGTGAGAGTGTATTGCTATTGAATTCGTGGTTAAAGCTACATCCTGGGAAGTTGAAGTCCCAGTGGAGTGGACCATTCGTTGTTGAGGAAGTGCATCCACATGGAGCTGTGATGGTGAGAGATGGTGAAATGACGTTCTTGGTGAATGGCCAACATCTAAAACACTACTATGGAGAGGATGTTACAAAGAAGGTGCATGAGGTCAAACTCATCACACTTGATGAAGATTGAGCATAATTGCATCTAGCCTAAGACGTTAAAGAAGGGCACTTGTTGGGAGGCAACCCAACTTAGGTGTCATCATTCGTAATTTCTTTATTTTTCATTTTCATAGTTAGTTGTTGGATAATTTTCTACTTAGTTTGTAAAAATGATACCCTGATGCGTGCTTTGAGTGTGCAGGCCTGAAGAACTGTCGATACTATCGACACTATTGTCGATACTATCGAGTTGGACTTAGTGAAATGGCTGCAGAATTTTCATTCCGTCGATAGTATCGACGGAACCATCGATAGTATTGACAAGGGAAGAGAGGCCTGAAGCAAAATGTCGCTACTATCGACTTAATTGTCGCGACTATCGAGATGTCTGGAGATTTTTAGAAAATTTTGTCTCAGTAATTTCGATACAATCGACACCCTTGTCGATGGTATCAACATACCAACAGCAGACAACAATGCCAACACCTCGTGAAGATAAAAAAACATACATAGGTGTTGATACCATCGACATCCGTCGATAGTATCGATGCACCACATCAGTGATCTGGGCCTCCCCCATCCATCCATCGAGAGGCGTTGATAGCAGTGAGCAATGAATTTTGCCAGCAGTCGATACTATCGATGACCTCATTGATAGTATCGACGCACCGACAGCAGCGACGACCGACTCTTATAAAAGGAGATCTATTCTTTCAATCAAAACACACCTTCAAGTTTCATATCTCCCACTTCTGAGCCCTAACGTCTCTGAGCACCTGTAATCTACAAAGATCTTCACCAACGGTCATCTCTGAGCATCTCCATCGACTCTGAGGATCTCCGTCTTCTCTGAGCTTCATCGACCGTCTTCTACGAGCTCTTTTCTCCATCCCTTTTCTCTTTCACCCGTTGCCTCTTGCAATAATGGTGAGATCTGGTGCTTCCTCATCAAGGGCTGCTCCACCTGCTTTACCTGCCACAGTTAGAGGACTCATCCCTCGCCCAAGGATAGTCCACCCATTGGCAAAAATCAAGAAGGTCTACGACGAGCTATGGAAGCGCACAATCGAGCCCACCCGGTATGGCAACTGGCAGTTAATCAAAGATTTGGGGTTTGAGGCGAACATGGCATACGTGCTTCAAGGGAAAATTAGAGAATTCCCAATGCTCTGCACTGACCTTGCCGAGGGTCATCCGTTCTTCAGCGGGTGGCCTACATACAAAGAGATTGTCATTGAGTTATATGGCATCTCTGGAGATCTGTGTCATCCCCAACGAGCTTCAACCAGCACAGACTGAGTGGAAAGAGGGGCAAGTTTCTTTCCGCATTTACAACAGAGACTACACCATGTCCCTTAGTGAGTTCAATGGGATTTATGGGTGGTCTCATGGGGATCTACGTCAGCCGCCACATAGTCCAAATTACGACGCCATGTATGCGAAGTTGGTCATTGTACATGAAGGCTATTCGATCAGCTGACACCACGCCTCCATCACCGACTTCAAGCATCCGTTTGTCCGAATCTTGCACTGTATTTTATCTAACACATTCTTTGTAAGATCTCAACTGTCACAAAGCAAGCTTCAAAGAAACAAATCTCTTATTTCTCTATAATATGCTGGAGAGGGATTGTTTAAATTTTGGAGCCTTTTTCCTCACTCGAGTCATGGCGGTGAAGAGAAACACATCCCGTAAGGCCCCAATCTATTTCGGGGGTCTCATTACTCGTATTGCCATCCACCTCGCCCTGGATCTTTCTGGGTTACCAAAGTTGGAATGTAAGAATACGCTGAATCTGAGTCATTTTGTAAACGCTGGCCTCCTCAACGTCTGCCACGACACCGTCTTCGCCACCTGTCATGTACAAAAAGTCTTTCAGGAGAGGAAACTGCCTGGACTCACTTTTGACCTCAGGCCTAGCCAAGATTACAGGTGGCCAATAATTGACGTTGATCAAGATGAGGAGCAAGAAGAATAGCAAGCTGAATAAGTCGACGTACAAGAAGGTGACGATGATGAAGAGGAGGAGGAAACTGCCATTCCTCTCCGACAACGAGTTGCTCAATGTAAGTGACCCTGACATTTTGGAGCATCGTCTTCTTCTCAGCCATCCACACAACAACTCTCTCAAGGTGGAGAGGATGTCTACTCCATACAGGGCATGTACACCATGCTCCAAGATATTCAGCAGACGCAACATCAACATACTACATTTTTTGCAGGTATCTAGGATATTCAGAACAGGCTGTATGACAACCAACAAGCCATCTATGAAAATGAGCACCTCCTCTTTGCAAACCAGGAGAACATACACAACTGATTGCAGAGGATGGAGATGCAACAACATCCATTCTATGATCATTATTGGAGCCAATACTATTTTGGAGGGTACCCGCAACCACCGTTGATGCCGCCCACCAATATGACATTCCAGGGGCAATATCCTACTTGGGACCCGAGCCAGTTCCCACCACCACCACCACCGTAGTAGAGGGTATCGCTGTTCCACTTATTAAGTCTGGATTTTGACTATGAAGCCATAGTCTAATTCAAGCTTAGGGGGGTGCTGGAACAACATTTATCTAGCTTTTATTTAGCTTTTATTTCAACATTTGTTTTTACTTTTGAAAATTTAGTAGTCTTTATTTCTAGGATTTATTGTTTTCTAGGATCCACTGTCTATGTAGTGTAATCAGTGGAGTTTAATGTAATTACATGTCATCTCGATGTTTTCATTTGGGGGTTTGTGAGAGAATGATTTTAAATGAAAATCTTTAAGAAATTGTAAGCTGGTCTTGTGAGAACTTGAGGACATCACTTGTGAATCTGATTGGGTAGGTCAACTTTAAAACATATGAACATAATTGTGTATCCTTATGGTTCATGTTAAGAGGATTGATATGGATGTTGAGCCTAAACTGACCAAACGTTTACATGACTTTAATTTGAAGTGAGAGAGAGAAATCCCTTGATTAAAAGGTACACAAATCAGTAAGGAGGGACATATAATTCTTTCTGAAGGTTCTTTCAATTAATCTTGTGATCTTTCCACCGCATTTTTATTCACACTCCACCATAAGAATAGGAAGCACATTACTATCTTTCACTCTTTGATTGCATCCCATTAGATAGGTCTTGCATTACAGTTATTTTTGTATAGTTTTGCATGAGAATGAAAGAAAATAGATAGATTAGTCATCCAAGCACTTTATCCTTAGGTTCATGTCGTAGTAGTTGCATAACTGTCATTATGTAGTTGCATTCACATCTTTTGAGTGTATAGTACATCATGTGTCTTATGTTCTTCTAAAAACATTAAAGGTGGTGAACTTGTTCCATACCCTCCGAGTAGAATGCATCAAATGTACAAGTTATGTAAAAAGAAGGAAGCCCGACAAATAATCCATTGTCATTTATGAAAATGAGGTCTTGAAAAAATATGAAAAATAAAAAGGATTGAGAAGTAAGTAGGAATAAGAGGGAGAAAGGAACATGTTCTCACCCACATATTAAGAAGAATAAGCACATTGTGTAGTTTTTTTTAGATATTCCATTTCACTCTGAGATGGAATGATAGTGCATGCATAATTTCACTAAAAATGTTAGCTAGGATCATTATCAATTGCAGTTGCATCGTAATAGGTTATCATTTTTGTATTGCATGATGGACTGTAATGTGTTTCCATTTCTTCCACAGCCACCCATTCCATCCACCCATTGCTCTAAGTGGTAGGCCACCCATGATTTTCTCCTCATTCATGTATATCAGAAGATCTGCTTCCATTTAGATGGTAGTTAGGAAAATGAGCAACGTAGATAGAAGATCACAAGACGCACTAAGCCTGAACGTAAGGATTTTATTATATTAACTACTTTACTTGATAGTGTTCTGTAAATTTGGGGTGGACATCATTCATGAATGATTATTGTTGCCTAAAGGGTAGTTATCGTTCTGTGGTTGATGAGGGTCGGTATGTGTTTTGTAGGCGGGAATCATTTTGAGATATCATTTATGTGATTATGTTCTTTAGTTGACCCTCTCAATCAGATTTTAGAATTTTGTTGCTCGAGGACGAGCAAGATTCAAGCTTAGGGGAGTTTGACGCAGGGATTTTGAGTCGCATTTATAGGCTAATTTTGTACTTGTTTTATGTGTTCATTCGTCATCTTTGTGACTATAATGGCATGATTCATTTCCTTTAGCCTATAATCATTGTATGCATCAAATTTATCTTATTTTATCCTATTTTGAATGAATTACTAAATCCCATAGACTAACTTGTGTTTTTCTCTCATTTTCAGGAACCTACTATTCCAGGAAGTGTCGATACCATCGACACTTTGTTGCTGCTATCGACAACCCATTAGCGGCCGACATGGAGAGATCACACCCCGTCGATGCCATCGACACATCTATCGATGGTATCGAGAAGTCAACAGTCGAGAGTTCATTACCCATTGATACTAGGACATCACTTGTCTCTACCATCGACCATTTGTCGATGGTATAGACCAGATACATGAAGCACGCATACCCTAAAGTGTTGATACTATCGACAGCCCGTCGATAGTATCGACACCATCAGATCAGAGCTAGATTCAGAACCATGCAATCTAATGACTGGGAGAGATCGGTGGACGTAAGTCACACCTAGACCTAAGGGAGGTCGGCCGAGGGAGAGGTAACACATCACTTTCCACCGTACGAGTCCTGAAGGAGAGGAGAGTGAAGAACGGATCCCAGAGCTATGCCCCGGAGTATTCCAGAGCCGCAGACAGATGATTCTACTGCCAGAAGGTTGTAGAACATGCGTCACACACCGAGGATCATCCAAATCTTCTCCGTTTTAGGGGTTACATCATATTCTCATTTGTTTCCCCAAGTTTTCATCTTTCTTCTCCATGTGTATCATTGAGATGAACATGCAGGGCTAATCCCCATTGTCCTTAGGACCGGGAGTAGCCCGAGGAATTACTGCATGACAATTTTCCATTGATTATCATAATTTGTCTCAATTCTCCCTGATATGTTATTGTGTTTCTATCGCAATTTGCTATGCTTGATCACCATAGTTGATTTCTAATACTGTCAATTGCTCTTGACGGAGGATTAGTGGTTGGAAAGGCACAATTAACACATTAGCCTATAAATTCCTTAGACAAGATAATGTATGGTTAATGGTGGATACCTAGAGTATTAATTAATGCACTTAGATCTAGGGTATAAGTTACTACTGGCATGGAACTGACCTAGAACTAGGTAATGGATTGCATCGCGGAAGTGAGCAATTCTGACTACATGCCTCTATCCAGGATAAGGGACGAGTTATGTTAGCTGTGTAGAATTTCATGCAGTGAGACCTCGCAGTGAAACCGTAATCCTAAGGATTCCCATTCTCATTTGATTAAACCAACATTTAATCATCACTCTTTTATTTTCTCTTTATTTTACTTTGTTTCTCAAAATCAATCAACTTTTCCATCAGTTTAGCTGATCGCAACCAGTTAGTAGTAGTTTCTAAAATTCACGTTCCCTGAGTTCGACTCGGGCCTCATAAGGCCTATATTACTTCGATATGTATACTTGCGTTTAACACACAGTTCAAGTGTGTCAGGAGTCTACTTCTATACACAGGCAACATGTCCAACCTTTCAGCAACTACTGGTCCTCTTGCTGCTCACCACCAACAACACGATCTCTACTTCCTCGTGCTCGACCACCTAAAAGATGTGGAAAGCTACAAGGTGAGATCAAACATCTCAGCAAGAGATATAACTCTCTTCCAATGTCTATTAAAAGCATAGATAAGCTAAGCAGGAGATAACATGCTAAGCAGGTTGAGCAGATTCAACTAAATGATATGAATTCAATAAATAAAGCAAATTAAGCAAGACTAGGTAGTTACCACCAAATAGTCGATCACGTTATATTCTAAAAAGGAATATGAAGAAAATGTATAACAATTGACTTCTCTTACCGTCTTATAATTCAAGAAATCAGTAAAAAAATAAGGCAAGGGGCTCAACCAATATTATCTGTATTTGACCCTAAGCAAGATACACTACACGTATGTGTTACATCTTTTATTATTGCCCCAAGGATTTGAGTAGTACCACCCAAATCCAACTGACAACTGCTAAGTCAAAATTGTTGTCATACAAGGCATATGGAAGAGTCAGAATCCACGACCTCTCCACACCTCTTGGTCAGCACAAGAGAAAACATTGCAGAGACATATCAGTCATCTACAACAAGGTGATAAGTAGTCAACAAAAGGATCGACTCATGCATGTCTGTCCATATATAAACACCTATCCCACCTTGGCACATGTAACGACACCAGAAATTAAGGTTCACACATGGTCGTTCTTAAAAGATGGATTGGCCCACTCATGGCCATCCATATCACAAGGAGACCGACTCATACATGGCCGTCCCACACAACCTGTAATTGTGGATGCAAGGAGATACCTCGACTTGCATCCCCGCATATTCAAAAATATGCACTCTGAGTTATACTCATTTCACCTACCCAGCAATTAGAGATGACATTGTAAAGGATCTATGGCACAAGGCACCTACATGATTAGGGTTTCACTTGATTGATTAGCCAATTGGGTGACTTTTATCATCAATTAAGTTACAACATATAAATCCAAAACAAACCCGACAAGAATGAGGGCAAGGCACAACTTCAGGAGATATAAAACATATAAGATGTGAACTTTCATACTATCACCACATGATACTTGTAACACTACCATTCACAAGGCCAACACCAATGTCACATCACTATGGGACATAGATCCCTCTTTCACATCACTGGAGGTTACCACCTCACAAAAGGCATTAAGCCATCACCAAGTCATAGGACCCAATCACATAAACCCTGCATGTACATCACCACATTATGCCTCAACAATATGCATAATCACCATGTTGTATCATATGATCATCACCACAACATACACAAGCCATGACATACTTATCACCTACAAGGTTAGGGGTTTATATACATGAGAAAGAAAATAGCATAACATAATAGCCACTCCATTGAAGATAAGAAAACATATCACATTGTCAATATTTAGGGTTAGGGTTCCCATTCTTAGCCGATTGGGGTTTTAGAGTTGTATCTGACCACCAAACCCTAGGTACATAACTTCCCACTTTCTTGAAGTATATTAGAGTTAGGGAACATGATTAGGGTTGATTAAGCAACCACCAAAATAGCACTAAACATGGCTCATTCATTACTCTCTCTCTCTCTCACACATATATATATATATGTTGATTATGTGTGTTCAAGTACATGTCTCAACCACCCATCATACATGTGTCATGATCACCCACCATATAAGGGTCACAACCACCACCACCCATGGTGTCTCGATCATGACCAACACCCATGATGTCGCAACTGTGACACACCAAGGAAAGACTTGTCTTGTTCTACTAGGGTTTCGACCACCCATGGAAGAACATGTCACGACCTCAAGAAACAAGGACCCATCTTGACCTCAAACCAAGACCATCTTGACCGAAATCAGACCTAGGTCACGACCAACCTAAAGCTAGGTGTCGCGACTATCACTAGGGTGATGTCTCGACCCAAAACCAAACCAAGGAAAATCATCTCAACCAATCAACCCATGGGTCGCGACCATCAAGGAGGTACATGCCTCGACAAAAACACCAAGCACAAAGTGTCGCGACCTCCACTAAAACATGGTGTAGTAACCACTTAGGTCAAGCTACCACCAAAGCAAGGGAGCAACGCCAAAACTGGGATCAATCACAATCAAAGCAGAAGATCTTGATGGCCAAAATAGAAAGCAAAACTAAGGAAAACCATCATGTGTACGGGGAAGAAACCTCACACCAAACGGTCACCAAAAACCCTAGAGTATATATTATGAAACCACCATGAAAACACCTCATGCAAGAGGGATAAAACCGCATTGAACACCTCCAAAATAGAACCTATACTCCATAGGACATCAAAGTATACAAGTACCACACATGCAACTAGAACCAAGGTTAAAAAATAGGAGAAAACCACCATTACGCAACAATCACTAAACTCAGGTTCCATCAATTAGGGTTTCAGATTCTAAGTAAACTAAGCATGTTAATCACCAACAGACAAGATCTAGATCATGGCATCTTATACTAGCACATTAGGGTACATTTTAGAGAGAAAGACAACAACATGCAAGTATGAAATGTGAAAATAATAGAGAGGGCAAAGTGTTATACAACCCACCTATTTTGGAGAGAGAACAAGCTCAAGCTCCAAAAGGGGGAAGGAAGATCCAACAAGGATCACCACTTCGGCCACAAGATCACCTCCAAAAAGAAGAACACCTTTGTCTAAGGATAACCCAAGAAAAAGGACAAGAAGCTCTGGGCTGAATCAAGAGAAGAAAGGAGAAAGAGAGAAGAGAACTTCCTCACACTTGGGCCTACCTTGTCAAAACATGGTCTATGACCCTTGTGACGAGGGGTTCACTTCTCAAGAACAATCACCATGGAGGATTCATGGTATAGGGCTAAGAAAAGACAAGATGATGGGGGTAGGAGATGCCATAAAGGAAATGCAAACACTTACCAAGGTTGAAGATGACCAAGGATCACCACATGCAAGGGATCCGATCACCAAAGATCCAAGGATCAACCCTTCTAGCTCCTTAAGGCTCCAAGGATGGTCAAGAAAGGAAGTAGAAAGAGGATGGCTGAAAAGAGTTTCTTGCATGTATATGAAGAGGGTTTATAAAGCAAAGGAGGAGAGAAGTAGGGTGAGAGTTGAGGTGTCAACAAGATAGGGCTCCAAAGGGACACTTGTCCACCCAAGAAACTAACATGCAACCACTTAAAACACACATGCATGAGATGGTGATAAAAACTTTGTTGGGTCTCAACCACTTGGGTCTCACAACACATGGTCGTGGTTGCAACCACCAGATGGTTGAGACAAAGCACCAAAACACAGCATGGTCGTGATAAGAGGGGTCACCAACAACCTAGGTTAAGATATCCCACAAGAAGACAACTGTTTCGACCCAAGACACCCAAAACCACCTTGGTCGAGACAAAACCATGTGAGGGAGGTGTCTCGACCGTGACACCTCCTCAAGACACCCTTTCAAGGTCGAGACAAGGGTCACCACCATCAATAAGGTACACATAGCCAAGGCACGTTAAACCCTAGAAACCCTAATCACTCCTTAGTAATGTCACCACTGAACCAAAGCTCAAACAAGGTGCCCCAAAGCACCACTCTCTCCCTCATGAAGCCAGGAGATAGAAGGAACACTCTATAGGTGGTAAATTTCAAGATAACCTTCACAAATGGATAATTTGCAATAGCCTAAAACAAGCACAAAAAGCACAAACATCATCCAAACAAGTTCAAACTAGAAACTTAAGCTCTCCAATCTCTAAGATCATATCAAAGTATTAGAGCAAGGTTCTTAAGAACTTACTTAAGCAAAACAATTGGGTTTAAACAAAAGACAGTACATGGGTCTTACAAGCCATAAACCCCTAACAAGGATTTCACCCCTGAAATCCTAAGCAAAGAGAGACAGATACTTCCACCACATCTCTTCCTCAAGCTCCCACGTGGCTTCCTCAATGCCACGATGATGCCATAGGACCTTCACCAACATGATGTCCTTCTTCTTCAACTTCTTCACTCTCCTATCAAAGATCAACATGGATCCTTTCACATAGGACATATCCTCACCAAGCTCAACCTCACTGTGGGCTTCACTTGCAGCTGTGCCAACAACCCAGCTAGCAAGGAAAACTCTAGCTTCATGTTCATCTGATGCAAGGAGACCAACATGTCTCTCTTATGGCACATAAAGGAACACAATTGTGTTTTATCTGTAGATGACAACGAAGAAGACTTTCTACTCAAAGCATCTTCCACGACATTTGCTTTTCCTGGATGGTAATCAATCGTACAGTCGTAGTCTTTGATTAGTTCCAGCTGGCATCATTGCCGCGTGTTCAACTCCTGTTGTAGAAAGATGTACTTCAGGTTCTTGTGATATGTAAAGATCTAACACTTCTCACTGCAATGGTAATGCCTCCAGATCTTCAAGGCATGGACCAATACAGGTAACTCCAGATCATGGGTGGGTAATTATCCTTATGTTTCTTAAGCCATTGTGAAGCAAAAGAAATCATGTTCTTGTCCTACATCAACATGCAACCCAAACCATTCCTCAGTGCATCACAGAAGACTATATATCCTTCCCTTGCTCAGGCAGAACTAACACTGGTGCACTAGTTAGCTTCTCCTTTAACAAGTGGAAGGCATGCTGACACTTGTCATCCTAGATGAAAGACACATCTTTCCTTGTCAGCTTCGTGAGGGGTAACACCACTGAATTGAAGTTCTTGATGAACCTCTGGTAGAAACCTGCCAAACCCAAAAAACTACAAATTTTTTTTGGCATCTTTGACTGCCCCACTCTATTACAGATTCCACTTTCTTGGGGTCCACATGGAAACCTTCAGCTGATATCACATATCCTAGGAAGGATACCTCCTTCAGCTAAAACTCACACTTGCTAAACTTGGCGTATAAATGATGTTACCACACCACAGTCAATGCCTGACACAGATGCTTCTCGTGCTACTGACTGTCCCTGGAGTAGATCAAGATATCATTTATAAATACTACCAAAAACTAGTCCAGATAAGGTCTAAACACCTTATTCATTAGATCCATAAATGTTGTTGGTGCATTGGTTAGCCCAAATGACATAACCACAAACTCGTAATGACCATATCAAGTCCTAAACACTGACTTAGGTATGTCATCCACCTTGATCTGCAACTAGTGATATCCCGATCTCAGATCTAACTTTGAGAACATTGTAGCTCAACTGGTCAAACAAGTTGTCAATCTGCGGCAAGGGATACTTGTTATGTATCTTCACCTTGTTTAACTGTCTGTAGTCTATGCACAACCTCATAGATCCATCTTTCTTCTTCACAAACAGCACTGGAGAACCCCATGGTGACGTACTTGGTCTGATGAAACCCTTCTCAAGAAACTCTTACAACTATTTTTTCAACTCTACCATCTTAGTTGGCGCCATCATGTGTGGTGTCTGAGCTATCTGTTGGGTACCGGGGACTGGATTGATCTCAAAATCAATTTCTCGAGGTGGGGGAACACCTGGTTGTTTTTTCCTCCTCAATGGCCCACCAATGACCAACACTTCCCTTCAGAAGATACACCGCATGCTTTGCCTTATCAACCTCAGGGATGCTAAGGATCTTGAAAGCCTTCTCCAACTATGTTAACCAAAGATATGCATTTGCTGGATCTGTCGTACCAGCATACTCCATAGCTCCAACATGCCTCAACCTCTCAAAGGTCTTCAAGTGCTCGAGGATTCCATGTTGAGGGTTGTTGTTCTCATTTGAGGAACATGCACTATGTTCGCCATATGTGTAATCATGGCCATAAACTGCCCAAACATAGATCGATAGGTAGGGTTTTCTAGCATGGTTGGGTCAAACTGGGGCACTTTAGGACCCTCCCATCAACAACTTGCCTCCATGCACCTCCACCTGGTGTAGCAACACCACTCTTAGCAATGTGCTCTTCGTGTTGTACAACCATCTTTTCAACTCTTCTTCTTATTCTGCATCAGCAAAAGTGATCATAAGATAAACTAGAGGGCACTAGAATAGACACAACCCTAGTCCTATGCCTCTGTAGACTCAGTGATCCTAAAGCTGTGATGCCAACCAACGACGCACCACAAATGAGATTATTGAAAACTAAAGTGTCAAAAATAAAGCTACACATACAATTACAATAAAACATAGGAAATTAAAACTGAGTTCATATAACTATAAGCATTGTAACATATCGCACATGAGTTCACAAAAGCCATCTGTATTGCATATCATCTATCCAAAATATTACACAAGGTATTGTTCACTAGCTCTCTAGCCACATCCTGTCACACATGATAACATGTTCATATACATATATGCCAGCTCTATACAATAACAAGCATAAAGCCAAAACCTCATGTCGATACATATAAAAAAAACCTCCCCAAGGACCTAAGTGTATAGGGACAGTACATAGGACTCTACTTCTATACACAAGCAGCATGTCCAACCTTTCAACAACTACTGATCCTCTTACTGCTCAACACCAACAACATGATCTCTACTTCTCATGCTCGACTACCTAAAAGATGTGGAAAACCATGAGGTGAGACAAAATGTCCCAATGAGAGATATAACTCTCTGCCAACGTCTATTAAAAGCACAAATAAGCTAAATAGCAGATAACATACTAAGTAGGTTGAGCAGATTCAGCTAAATGATATGATTTCAACAGATAAAGCAAATTAAGCAAGACTAGGCAGTTATCACTGAATAGTAGATCAAGTTATATTCTAAAAAGGAATATGAAGAACATGTATAACATTTGACTTCTCTTACCATCTTATAATTCAAGAAATCGGTAAAAGTATAAGGCAAGGGGCTAAACCAATATTATACGTAGTTGACTTTAAGAAAGATACACCACATGATTGGGTTACATCTTTTATTATTGCCCCGAGGATTTGAGTCGTACCATCCAAATCCAACCGACCATTGCTAAGTTGAAATTCGGTGCTATACAAGGTCTATGGAAGAGCCAGAATCCATGACCTCTCCACACCTCTTGGTCAGCACTTGAGAAAACACTGCATAGACATATCAGTCAACTACAACAAGGTGACATAGTCAACAAAAGGATCGACTCACACATGGTCATCCATATATAAACTCCTAGCCCACCTTGGTACATGTAACTATGCTATAAGAATTGTCTCACGCATGGTCATTATTAAAAGAAAGATTAGCTCATGCATGGCCATCCATATCACAAGGAGACCGACTCACGCATGACCGCCTCACACAACCTATAATTGTGGACGCAAGGAGATACCTCAACTTGCACCCCCACATATTAAAAAATATGTTCTCTAAGTTATACTCATCACCTATCCAACAACTACAACTGACACTAGAAAGGGTCTATGGCATAGGGCACCTCCATGATTAGGGTTTCACTTTATTAATTAGCTAATTGGGTGACTTTTAGCATCAATCAAGTTACAGTGTATAAAGGCTAATCAAACTCTACAAGAATGAGGGCATGGCTCAACTTCAAGAGATAAAAAACATGTATGGTGTGAACTTGTCTCACCATCACCACATGATACTTGTAACGCTACCATTCACAAGGCCAACACCAACATCACATCACTATGGGACATATATACCTCTTTTACATCACTAGAGTCTACCACCTCACAAAAGGCATTAAGCCATCACCAAATCATAGGACCCAATCACATAAACCCTACATGTACATCACCACATTATGTCTCAACAATATGCATAATCACCATGTTGTATCATATGATCATCACCTCAACATTCACAAGCCATGGAATTCTTATAACCTACAAAGTTAGGGGTTTATATACAGGAGAAAGAAAACAACATAGCATAATATCCACTCTATGGAAGATAAGTAAACATATCACATTGTTCATATTTAGGGTCACTACTACATTTTTGGCCAATAACGTCGCTGCCCTTAGCATCATTTTTACTAGAATAACTGACCTAATACACTACTGCATCGGTTTTTATCATAAAAATTGACCCATTAGGTTTTCCGCGGTGAAAATTTGCTCGATTTTGGCTTCGCACCTTGATATATAGGGTCGATTTTTCCAAATAACCGACCTTATATGTCAACAAAATTGCGGGCACTGCTTAGGACCTCTTGGGTCGATTTTCTAAAAATAACCGACCTTGTAGCATAATTCTATAGGGTCTGTTTTTTAAGTTACCCAACCTTATAGGTGGCCCGGGCACCACAAAATTTCCGGCACCGCTTTACTCTATTGAGTCATTTTTTTTTGGAAAAAAGCGACCTTAGAAGCAGACCTATTGGGTCAGTTTTTAAGGATAACTGACCTTAGAGGGTTCAATTTGAATTAACTTCTTGGGTTGATTTTATCTGTATACCCGACCTTGTAGGTGGGGCAGTGCGGGCACTGATGGCCCTCTTGGGTTGATTTTTGACACGAAACCAACCTTAGAAGTCGGGCGGGTTACTAACTTACTGGAAAATGAAAATAACGCATGCGACGACCGTTCTTCATCTTCCTCTCTGCCCATCTCTCCTTCTTATGTCCCACATCTTTCCTTCTCTCGCTGTGCCACGCCGGTCCGACGTGTGAGAGGTGCCGCCGTGCCTACGAAGAAGAAAGAACCTCACCGCTACTGACGTCGGGCCTGCGAAGGAGAAGAAACCTTGTCGCCGACACCCAAACACTGAGGTAAGGTGCTCTATCGCCGTCTTTAGTTTGACCTAATAGGCACGGTCGTGGGATGCGTGTGTACTCCATCTGCGTGTGTACGTGCAGGACGTGGTCATGTGTACTCCATCGTTCATCAGCACCACAGTCAAAACGGCAGCAACCGAATAGAGGCAACTGAATAGAGGCTGAGCTACTGCCATCTGTGTGTGTATTCTAACCGCACCCAAGTTATTCAGTGCTTTGTGTGAATCATTCTCTTAAGCTATGCTCTTCATGTAACTATTACTACATCTTGCTTTGCCACCTGCCTTTCTCAACTGACCTCACCAGTTAATCATTAGTATGGATTTCCAACATGTATCAGCTTCCTCACACATTAATAACACTCTTAAACATGCATCTCCATTGGCATTATCATATTTAAGATCTTGTTGGTTTGATATGTACTTTAATGCCTTTTTATGGATATATGCCTTTTTTCTGGAGAATACAAATGCTCCTTCTATATCTATCTATAATCACATAGCCACACTTACCTCATGCTATGTTTGTGATAGTGTATGGTTATGATACAAATAGTAGGAAGTAGAAACTCACGAATGATAAGAAAAGAGAGGAGAAAATTAGAGTTGCATGCAATGGTTTTGTTTTTCTGATTGAATAGTTGTTTCATAATTTGTTGTTATCTCTTCACGAGGGGGTCATCCATGTACACGGATATAAAGAACTGTATCATATTCATAGACTAAGAATGAAGACATCACAATTATTATTTGTCTCTAACTAGTATGTTCCCCAAATGATGCATAAGTCATTTCCCTTCTACTTTTATTTGTTGTAAGTGATGTGTTTGTTTTTATTTTTCTTGTCCATATATCCTAAATGTGCATACAAAACAAATAAATGTGGTACACCTAAAACAATTTTTTGAATACAAAAAATTGACATATAGAATTGTTAGTGATGTGATACCACTAAAAATATGTTCTATAACTTTTATTTGTATGATTGATTCTGTTTTAAAATGTGTTGCCTATCATGCAACAACCAGTGTTCACAAAACAAATGTTGTTGTTTTGAATTTTGTAAATTATGTGTTGTCTTTCATGAATATATATATATATATATATATATATATATATATATATATATATATATATATATATATATTTACCCAAGGTGCATCAAGACGATGATGGGCCAAGATTAGCTGAGATGTATTCTAAGAGTATCTAAACCTTCTCGGTCTTAGTTTCTTTTTCTCCACTTATTTGTTATCTTTTAATGTACATGGATAAAATTTGTAGTAATCAATTTGATATTTTATATTTAGGTCTAAACCTATTAGCTTACAAATGTGACTTTTACTTTGGTTAGTTATTTTATCTCAATCCTAATGTTCATCTACTGTCTAGCACATGCGGGATCCTCCCTTGTGGGTCGAGACAATGCTCCGCTGTATGAAACAAATTGATTCTTTTGTATAAGTTACTATAAAAACTTACAACTTATAGTATCAACAATAACCATTTTGATATGTGCTCCCCTCTATCTAATTTTGGGAATTAAACCGACTAAAATGTTCCCATAATGAGGTAATTGCTGTTGTTGTTGATCTTCTAAGCAGGAAGATAATTGGCTAGGAATTAGGATTGAAAAACGTCACTGCTCCATCTCACCTAGTTCTCACAAGCTCTACTTTTTGTGATAAGATTATTTCTATATTCATGGCTACTCTTTGGCACGACCTTCAGTTTATATTTGTCAAGAACTCCGAACTGATTCTTCAATTTCGTACATATAATGCATGTTTATCTATGGAAGTACTCTTGGTTTGCCCATATTGTTTACGACAGTCATCCTTTTGCTCGCAGAAGCTCCGACGCTTGATGGTCATCCTCTTGCTCTTTGCCACCTGCGTGCCTTCCACTGCCCACGGTCTTCTCTCATTTTAATCTCGGTGGCTTAGGCTAGTTGCATTGTTTTCCATTTTATATGACTAGTAACCCAACCAATAATAAAAACATGTATTTTTTCATATCTACATTTTATTATCAGTCACATATGTAATCATTGTATACATTCTAGAAATATGAGATTAGACATGTGTAGTCCCAGATTTACACTTTAGGATTTATAGATGAGATCATCGATGCATGATGTTTAACTTAATATATAAATATGAAAATAATACATTTATATATTAACTTAGAAACCCATTCAAAATTTACTAATTAGGAGTACATTTTGGATAGTCCCCAGTCTGGGACTGTTTTTGGATATTTAATCTCACTTAGGGTGTAAGTGTATTTGTATGTTTAGTTTTGAAGAAAATTTTAGTAGGATTTCCTCATTTGTTCTCTGGGTACATATGTGAGTGGTTATTTGCCATTTACATCGGTGTACTTGGAGAACTTAGGGGAAATGTTGCTGAATTTTTTTTCAAAACTAAACATACATTATACAGTTACTAGTGAGATTAGATATTAAAAAATGGGATAGGTGGTACACTTTAGGATAAACGTAATTAACTTCCTAGCAATAAAAACTTACAACTTATAGTACAATATTAAATGCTCAATTTTATAATTAATTTTAATGTGATCTAGAAAATGGATCGAAGTTGGATGTCTATCAAGAACCGTTGCAGTCCAGAGTTTGCCAAAGGTCTTGATGAATTTATCAGATTTGCTAAGGAACATAGAAAACTACCTACAGATATGTTCTATTGTCCATGTAGAAATTGTGGTAACAATTTGAAAGTTGATACTGTTGAGGAAATTAAGAATCATTTCATATGCAATGAGATCATACAAGGTTATAATGAATGGTATTGGCATGGAGAGAAATTTAATTATGGATCAAAAAATGTTGATACTAATAGTGGCATAGAAGATATATATAATGATGATAATGTCAAGGATGAACCGATTCATAATGATATGGTTGATGAGATTCTACGTAGTTGTCGGGACAACGTCATTGACCCACCTTCTTTATTTGCAAACATTGTCCATGATGCTAAAAAAACATTATATAAGGGTTGCACTAAGTTCACAAGGTTGAGTGTTGTGATGCGATTATATACTCTTAAATCTCAAAACTGGTGGAGCGATAAGAATTCCACTTCATTGTTATCTTTGTTAAAGGAAATTCTTTCTGAAGGCAATGAGCTTCCAATTTCAACATATCAAGCAAAGAAAATAATGTGCCCAATGGGAATGGAGGCTAAGAGGATTCATGCATGTCCAAATGATTGTGTGTTATTTCAGAATGACTATAGTAATTTGATAAATTGTCCAAAATGCGGTGCGTTAAGGTACAAGACCACAAATTCAGTTAAGGCTAAAAATGGCTCTCTTGCCAAGGTGATGTGGTATCTACTAATAATACCACAATTTCAACGCTTATTTGCTAATACTGAAGATGCCCGAAATTTGTCTTAGCATGGAGAGTTAAAGGCCAATGATGATGGCGTCCTACGGCACACATCTGATTCACCACAATGGAAGAAAATTGATTTATTATACCCTCAATTTGGTAAAGAACCAAGAAACTTAAGACTTGGACTCTGTACAGATGGAATGAATCCTTATAGTACATTAAGCAACCAACATAGCACTTGGCTTGTTATAATTGTTATATACAATCTTCCTCCTTGGTTGTATATGAAAAATAAGTATGTCATGTTGTCAATATTGATATCAGGGCCCAAGCAACCTAGAAATGACATTGATGTTTACCTTCAACCTCTAATTGATGACCTAATGAAACTATGGGAAGAAGGTGTTATGACATATGATGCTTCACATGAAGAGATCTTTAGTTTGCGTGATATGTTGTTTTTCACGATTAATGACTTTCCAACGTATGAAAATTTGTCTGGATATAGCATAAAAGGATGCAAAACATGTCCTATTTGTGAGGAAAATACTGATTCAATCAGACTGAAACATGGTGGTAAAATTGTATATCTTGGTCATCGGAGATTTCTCCCACAAGTGCATCCTTATCGAAGGCAACACAAAACCTTTAATGGATCAATTGAGGAGCAAAATGCTCCTAAACCTATACCAGGAAATGTTGTGTATGACAGGGTGAAAGATATTGTTAATGAATTTGGAAAGAGTTCAAGTACTCGTACTTTCACATGTGACAAATCTCTATACAAGAAGAGGTCAATATTTTGGGATCTTCCTTATTGGAGATTCTTGTCAATTAGACACTGCATTGACGTCATGCATGTTGGAAAAAATGTTTGTGATAGCATCATTGGTACACTATTGAATATACCGGGAAAGACTAAAGACGACATCAAATCCAGAAAAGATTTAGAATTAATGGGTATAAGAAAAGAATTATCAATGGAGATCAGGGGTCGCTGCACATATTTACCACCAGCTTGTTACACTTTGTCAAAGTAGGAGAAAAAGACTTTCTGTGAGTGCTTGTATAATATTAAGGTTCCACAAAGATACTCTTCTAATATTCGTAGATTGGTATCAAAGAAGGATATGAAGTTGATAGGTCTCAAATCTCATGATTGTCACACCTTAATGCAACAAAATTTACCCGTGGCTTTTCGATCTATATTGCCGAAGCTTGTAAGGTTTGCAATCACAAGAATCTATTTCTTCTTCATTGAAATATGCAACAAAGTGATACATCCTGATACTCTCGATAAATTACAAAAGGATGTAATTGTTACCATGTGTCAGCTTGAAATGTACTTTCCTCCTTCATTTTTTGATATCATGGTTCATCTTGTACTACATATTACAAGGGAGGTGAAGATGTTGGGTCCAATTTTCATACACTGGATGTATCTATTTAAGCACTACATGAGTGTTTTTAAAGGTGACGTTCAGAATCGTTATCGTCCTGAAGGGAGTATTATTGAGGGTTATGTGGCTAGGGAGGTGATGGAATTTTGCAATGATTTTTTGAATTGCAATAAAACTTCTAGCGATCTAAAAAATTCCCATCACACTGAATCTTATTGTGGCAAAGGAACTCTGGGAGGACGAGTGAAAGGAATCAGTCGTGAGTTGTGGGAACAAGCACATTTGTATATTTTACACAACATCGATGAAGTTAGTAGCTACATCACATAACACAATGATCTTATCAAGAGAAATCATCTGCGATCTAGTTCAATGTGGCTTGCAAGAGAGCATAATCGAACATTTATTAGGTGGTTTGAAGAGAAAGTCTTTAATCAACTATCTGAATCACCGAATAATGTTGCTGAGAACATAAAATGGCTCCCTTTTAAGCCAAAAATGGATGTCATGTCATATGAAGGTTATGACATAAACAAATTTTCATACTACACAAAGCGTCAAGATGAAAGTAGTGTAGTCCAAAATAGTGGGTTCACTGTTCAAGCTTGTTCGTTGTATTTTGCTAGTGCCAAAGATAAAAGGCCACGTGAAGCTGAGATGTCGTATTACGACATCATTGAGGACATATGGGAATTGGACTATATAAATTTCAGAGTTCCTATCTTTAGGTGTAATTGGGTTGATAACAATAAAGGAGTTTTAGTGGATGAGTTAGGTTTCACATTGGTGAATTTTGAAAATATTGGTGAGAAAGATGAACCATTCATCATACCAGACCAAGCAAAGCAAGTATTGTATATTGATGACCTAGCAAATAAAAATCAGTCTGTCGTTCTTCATGGAAAAAGACAGTTTACTGTAGATCCTATAAATGAAGAAGAATACTACGAAAAGTATGATGATTCTAGCCCATTCTCAATTGGTTTTCCAAGTGTAAATGTTGAAGTTAACACCGATGAATACTATAAACGTCAAGACCATGCTGAAGGAATTTTACTTGACTATAAACCAATACTAGAGGCATGTATTCTTTGAATTATTTATTTTATCATCATTCTAGCACGTAATCTTTTAAATATACATCATATATCATTCAACCACTTGTGCTTTTATTATCACTTATGTTTCTTTTATCATGTATACTTGCAGGTTGTTCTAAAATGGCAAGTGAAGATGAACATTCTGAGCATGAGCACCATGAGGATGGTAGTGGTGATGCTAAGAAAAGTAGAGGTCCCACACTGATGCGTAGGCAGTAGGAGCTCAAGGCCAAAGGGGAGAAATTGGCAGTCTAGTTTGATGTCAGAGGATCACCTATTGGGGAACATGTTAGTGCTTTCAAGCATTACGTAGGGGTGACCACGCACAGTAAGGTGGCAATAGATATAGAAAATTGGGATGATGTTTCTAATGCCTTAAAAGACCTCCTATGGAAAGATATATCTGTGAGTGGAAGTGATATTACTTTAATGTGTTTTTGTTCATTGATTCTAATTTAGTTTGCTTGGAAAGACATATCCTTTTTAAGACAACATTGTTGCTTCTTTTGTATGTATAGGGTGTTTTTCATCTAAATGAAAAATATCACAAGAAAAAAGTGCTACAACGTTGTGGTGTACGGTGGAGGGCTTTTAAGACATATATCAAAAGGAAATTTATAGATAATCCTAAACAAAAGAAGAAAGAAACAAATATATATATTTTTATAGATCCTGAGGTGTGGGAAAGATTTGTCGCATCTAGGAAATTGGAAGAGTTTCAGGTAATAAAGATTGTGATGTATTGTATGAATATTTTTATACAATTAAGGAGGTGAATCTTTTTATATATGTTTGCCAAGTCTAAATTGCAATACCTCATTTTAAATGATTAGGCTATTCACAAGGCCCAAAAGGAAAGATGGGCCAAAAATGTGCATGACCATCGCTTGGGGCTCGGTGGTTATGCCTTCCGCCACCAACTACAAGAGAAGTAACTCTCTTCTGGAGAAGAGTCTAGTACAACTCAAGCTGAGCGTCCACCCCGACACTTGTAGTGGATTGATGCTAGAAAGAATCAAGTAGGTGAAATTTTCAACCCTGCAACTAAGGAGGTGGCACAAAAGATGGTAGGTTTATCCCAACTAAGTAAAGAGTAACTCCCACAAACTTAGATTTATTTATATCTAATTGATATTGTGATTTAATATTTTTATTAACTATGAATAGATTGATCTCCATGAGCAAAGGAAGGAAGGAAAGTTCATCCTAACTGGCCGCATGGATGAACTATAAGTTGCTCTTGGTACGAAGTAGCATCCCGGTCGTGTTAGGGGATTAGGAGCCGGCATAGGATTCAAGTCTTATTTTGGACCTTCGCAATCTAAAAGAGGTTGTGCATGAGGTCTTACACAAGAGGAAGTTGAAGCATTAGTAGCACAGAAAGTAAAAGAAATAATGTCTTCATTTCAGCCTACTCAACCTTCTCAACCTATTCAAATTGTGCATCTCTCAGATGATGAGGTACAAGCCCATGCTCCAATTATAGAAGGTCGTGGGAGCACTCCCAATGACCCACCACAACAATCTCTAGTAAGCTTTTGTTCTATATGTTGTGTTATTAGTATGATATATTGTAACACCCCTGACCTGGGCTATACTTTAACCCTAGGTTTTTTGATTAAGAAAGATGATTAAATGCTTAATCTCATATTGTGAAAGGTAATTAGGGCTCAAGAGAAACTTATATTGCAATTCTAGTCCTTTTTGAACATTGTTGAAATCAATGTTTTGTTTATTTTGGACTAAAGTACAAAATACCCAAGTTGAGGGGTTTAAGTGTAATTGTGCATGATAATATGTTCCTCATGTGTTGAAGCATCATGAGAGTGAAGATGATTCTAAGGTGTGGCTTATGGAAGCCTGAATACCAAGAAAAAGCTGATAAAGCAATGTTTGTGCATTAAAACCTAGTTTTGGTGTAAAGTGCAATTTACCCAAAACCTAGGGTTCAATATGCAAATTACCACTTCAATAAGGTCCTAATGCTTCTTGGAATGATGTAGAGCAAAGAAAATGAGAGGGGCGCCTCATTTGAATTAAGTTGGAGGAGAGAGAATCTTGATATTAAAATAATCAAGATTTAATCCTAATTGAAACCCTAATTCGATTTAGGGCAAAAATAAATGTATTAATTAAAGGGACTTCAACCAAAATTAAAATGGTTGGATTCAGATGTGTTTGGATAAGGGCCTGTTTGGTAGGGTACAGTAGGACCACAAAGTGTGTGTTTGATGTACATTTTTACATTGCAAACTCATTAAACTACACCCTACTACATCCAACCAAACTAGCCCTAAGCCTAAAGCCTTGCAAAGGCACGAGCATATCCTAAGGAGGTGAAATTCCACTCACCATTATTATAAGAAAAAGAATTTCCACTCAAATATGGATATTCTTATTATAAGGGTTAAGGTGCTTAATTTATTTTCCCTTAATTCATGGATAATGGAAGGGAGTTCGGTGGGGATAGAGATTCCCTTGCATGCAAGAAACCAAGGGGCAAGTGGTGGCAACAATTTTGAAATTAAAAGACTTTTATAAAGTATCTTCTCTCTCATCAATTTTTCTTATAAAAGTACCTTTTCCAACCCACCTAAGGACTTTTTCGGATTTCCTTTCTTCCCCTTGCTTGCAAAACCGACCAAGAAGGCTAAGGACATCAGGGAGCACGTCCCCAACCTGTTGGTAAGGTTCTTGATCCATTTCACCTTGATTCCATGGTGGAAATCAAAAATAAATTATGGATTTCTTCCTATTTCGATCTCCTCTTCAATTCTAACCATTCCTTTTCACTCAAACCTTGAGGACGAGCCTTGGAATGGTGAAAGGAGTTGCATCCACCATTGTTTCCGTGGACATGGAGCTTTGGAGCTCAATTGGAGGTGGGTTTTATAACTTGATCCCTTTTTCATTGTTATTCAACCATTAATCTTGCAATTTCAATGATTCCTTCATTATCTTATTTAATTACTGGTTGAAAATGGTTATTTCATGAAATCAGAAGTTGTTAGAACTTCAGGGACGAAGGTATATAATGATGACATCATCTTGGATACTTTTTCCAAAGAAATCATGGTTCATACGGTTTTGAGTTAATTGCTCATGCGGTTTCACCAAACTGTTTGAGAGCAAACAGTTTGAAACCGTTTGGGAGCAAACGGTTTCAAAACCATTTGAGTGAGTTGACCAAGGGTGGACCGTTTGATATTACTGTTCCTAATTATGTTGTATAATGACTCACCAAATTTGATGTGTTAACTCTCAAGGAATCGTGAGTTGAAGGCCAATCAATTGGGCAAAGCCTAACTGGATTGAGTACTGATTTTCAACTTGATTTATTTGCCTTTTTGGGCAAATGGTTTCAAAACCGTTTGAGAGGGTTGACCAAGGGTTGAACGTTTGAGATTACTGTTTCTAATTATGTTGTATAATGACTCACCAAATGTGATGGGTTAACTCCCAAGGAATCGTGAGTTGAAGGCCAATCAATTGGGCAAAGCCTAATTGGATTAAGTGCTGATTTTCAACTTGATTTATTTGCCTTTTTGGGAAAACGGTTTCAAAACCGTTTGAGAGGGTGACCAAGGGTTTACCATTTGAGATTCCTGTTCCTAATGATGTTGGTTAAAAACTCACCAAATTTTATGGATTAATTACAAAGGAATCATGAGTTGAAGGCTAATCAATTAGGCAAACCTTAATTGGATTAAGTGCTGATTTTCAACTTGATTGATTTGACTTTTTGGGGTATTTAACCCAAACGGTTTCAAAACCATTTGGGGATTACCCAAACGATCTCAAGACCGTTTGGGGGTCACCCAAGAACATTTGGAGGTCTAGGGTTGGATATGGTTAAGTGTTTGAAGGACAAAAGATATGGTGTTAACCCTAATCGGCTAAGTGCTGATTTTGCATTGGAATGAGTTGATGTTTTGGGTTGATTGACCCAAACGGTTTCAAAACCGTTTGGGAATCACCCAAACGGTCTCAAGACCGTTTGGGGATCACCCAAGACCATTTGGAGGTCTAGGGTTAAGCATGGTTGACCAATTGAAGGTATAAAGGTACCAAATCACTTTGCAATTAAGTGCTGATTTGATGATCAACTCAATAGCTCAAAACCTAATGATTTTTCACTAGAATCCAAGGGTTGGATGAGCCAAACGGTCTCAAGACCGTTTGGAGCTCATCCAAATGGTCTCAAGACCGTTTGGAGGTCACCCAAGACCGTTTGGAGGTCTAGGGGTGAGTATGGTTAAGCAATTGATGATCCAATGTTACTAAGTTAAAGTGTAATCAATTGCTGATTTGGTGATCAATCCAATGATCCAAACCCTAATTGGTTGACTTGGATTTTGATAATGTGATGGGCAAACAGTCTTCACCTACTTGGCCAAACGGTCTTCACCTACTTGGCCAAACGGTCTCAAGTACCACCTTTACCAAACGGTTTCAAACCGTTTGGACTTTGAAAGACCAAGACTGTTTGGGGGTCAAGTAGTCAAAGTTGATTGTAGATTCAATTGATCAATTCAATTGGAAACCTTATGTAATGGAGGTCCAAGGTGATTGAATCTCTCGAGAATAGAGATGATGAATGGCTCATTGATCCAATGATGATTAGTAATGATAATCAATGAAGGTACAAAGATTGAAACCCTATTAGTACCTAAGTGATTAGTGCCAATTAAGGGATGAACCCTAATTGTTTATAGGATCAATGACTTGGTACACTATGTCATTCATAGTTGTATGTACTTGGTTGAAGGGATGATATGACCTTATCAAGTTGACATGATGTTAGCATGAATTCATAACATGAAAATAATTCATGTGGTGATTAAGGGTATGATCCTTAAGTAAAGAGATCATGAAACCCTAATCATGAACATAAACCCTAATTAATAGGGTTATTGAATTCTAACCCTAATTGAGGGTAATTCTAAATGAAACCCTAATCCAGGGTAAGGATGTAGCCATAATCTAGGGTAATCATAAGTGAAACTCTAATTTAGGGAAAAGAGATGTAAATCCCTAATTGGGATGAATAGTCAATCTCCAATTATGGATAATTGAATGAAATCCTAATAGAGATGAATAGTAGACCCAAATTGTGGGAAACTATGGTGGAAACCCTAGTTGAGGGTGATTCCATGAGAAACCTTAACTAAGTATTAACACCACATGACGTACTAATGTTATGTTGTGATAAGAGGCCCTAAGAAGGATGAAGGCATGTGAGACTCTAATGAGGAGTCATAATACATAAAGCCCTAATCTTGGATAATATGACAATGAATCATAATTCTAATCTTAAGTAAGGGTATAAAGAAACCCTAACGATGAGATAGAAGGAATGGCCTTATAAAGGTGAAACATTTCATGTGGTTGAATATATGCAACCTAATTGTAAGAAATGTCTTTACCATTAGACAAGTCCATATCATTAACGATAGTTGGACAACTCTAATGTGTGGCCTATGCATTATATGCTATAGGTAAGTGATTAGTGATGGAATGTATTAAGAAGGGAAATACCTTAATACAAGATAAGATGGCTAATTCAGGAGAGTCTGAAGTGATGAGAAAGTGATACATCAAAATATGATAGTTATCACATTCAACACTTCAGGGTTTATATGCCTTGATGTACTCCAAATCCAATATAATTGGGTAAGAAACATATGAAGTGTGTTATGCAACTATTACAATGAAATGTAATGAGTTGTTGCACCTTGATGAGTGTTAATTAATGTACCTTGAGAATGGGGTTAAGCCCAAATGATGTGTATGATATAATCATACCATGATGAGGATGAGAAATGAACTCATACCTTAAATTGATGATCATTAATGCTATATGATGAAAGTAATGTTCTAGAATAATCAAATATGATATCCTTGAATGCCCTAGAGGTATGGAATAATGTATTAAGGGTTGGACAGATAATGAGATCATGAAATCTTTATTAATGAGAAATGGGGAACCCTAACCCTAATTTGGGTAAAGGGAATGAAAAGCCCTATTTGATAGTAAACCCTAATTCCTGGTAGAGGAATAATGGTGTTACTATTGCATCCATTGATGTGATGAATATCTTGTATGTCTGTTATCATGCCTAATGACCATACATATATTATGAGGTGATGTATCGCTAGTTTGAGCTGTGACATTTATATAATAAATGTTGATTGGCATTATATGCCTTAATGTTGTTGTTGCTTAGTAAAAGAAGCAATATGCATGGACTTTTATGAGTCACATGAGTAAGTTGTTACCTAGTGAGAGGTGACAAGATATTTCATGGCCTTGTGAGCCAGGTGTGATGCTTGTGTAATGAGTATCATGAATGCCTTGGTCAGATGACCTGAAGGTGATAGTTATCTGAAAAAGGTATAATAACGCTCAATGATGAGTTAAAGGTTTGAATACCCAAAACCATATGATTATGGTGATGAGAATGTGAAGGGATGAGAATTCCCAGTATTGAAATGAGGGACTGAGTTCCCAGGGTCTTTGAAAGATTGATAAATATCTGATAAAAGTAGTACATGTCTCTTTATAGCATTGTTGTAATAAGTTATGTTTGAGAACTTGGCTGATGCTAAAAGAATATGAGAATGTACTTAATAAATCAAGTGAAATCTATTCATGTAGTGCCCTGGCCATAGATCCATCATCGTCAGTAGCTGGTGATGGTGAAACGGGTTTTCCTGCGGGTTAATCCGGAGCATATATTGTTGAATATGCGGGGTTTCTCCTAGCCGAAAATAGGAGGATTAGAGTGCAACTTCGGTTGTAGACTCAAGATGTGTATAAGAGCATGGTGAACATGCCCATGGCTCAGTGTGAAAGAGCATGAATGCGTTCATGGCTCAGGGAGCACGGTGAACTAGACCGTGGCTCAGATATACTAACGCCGAGACCTGTACCAAGGCGGGCTAGAGAAAGGGTATCCTACGGGAGATAACCCTGTGACTGAGGTCACTTAAGCAAGAGACTGTGGTCCTGCTTGTGGTCTCGCACTGACCGAGACGTGGGAGGTCATGGAGTCCGGCTCTTCCATGGACCTTGTATGGCACCGGCTTTGGATTTCGCAACCGAAGGTTGGATTTGAGCGGTACGGCTCACCTCCTCAGGGCATAAGTGTGATTGTAAAATGTAATCATCCATATAGCATGTTTGCTTAAGGATTGAATACGGAGATTCATTGGCTGATGTTGCATTTTCTTTGTGCATTCCTTAGTGGATAAATGTTAATTATGTTTCTTTATATTCTCTGCAAGGTAGACATACGAATTACTTATCTACCATGGGTAGATGCAATGACCTCCTTGAGAATGGAGATTATCTTATTCTGTTCTATGATGATTAATTCTACCTGATAATGTAAAGGTAACCCCTGCTCAGTTTTAATTTTATAAACTGCAATAACAATGTTTTTGGCGGAGAGTTATATCTCTCTCTGGGGCAATTTTCAATTGTCTCATCCCCGTGGGAAACATTTTTAGGTATGCATGGGAGGCAAAGCAGAAATCCTAGAACAAGGAAAGAGCAACAACAACAGAAGGGACAACAATAAGATCTCAGGTGGAGATATTGTCTGTCTAGTCATACAGATAGTGGTCCTATGTGTCGTCTCTGTACTCTCAGGTCCTCAGAGTTTTTAGTCAGTGTCTTATGAATCAATATGAAGTTTTGGCATGATGCCTCGAGATTCGTATATTGTCTGTATATAATGTTTATAAGACAATTGATGTTGTAATCTTTGAGAATGAATGGTACAGGTTGTGTACTTGTGAACCAGGATGAATTTGAAATACTTTGGTCCTTGGTTAAAGAGTTTTCCTGTAATTGGATCTCTTGAAAAAGTTTTAAATTTTCAGTGATTTTCAGTAATCCGCTGCAAATAATTCGCTTCCGCATTAGTTAATCATGTTTTCGCGAGACGGTTGCCACAATTAGTGGTATCAGAGCTCTAGGTTCGTTGAGTCTATAGAGACATAAGACTAAGGTAGTAGAGTCTGTTCTGGTGTCATCTAGTGTATCTGATAATGTCTTCTGCTCGTATAAGAGAAGAAGAACTTAAAGATGACTGGGTCACATGAGGAGATTGCTGCTGAGAGCAGCAATGTTGCACCAAGAAGAGGTGCATGGGAACAGGCAAGAGAGAGACAATTGCCTGAGAATCCCCTAGCTGATCCAACTATAATAAGAAAATCCTTCTTTAAGTATTACTGTTGGAGAACTTAGGGCAACAGTAATGTATATAGTGGATCAAGTTTTGGCAGTGTAACCTAGATTACCAGTCCTAATGATGATGTTATAGATATCAACAAGATTTGTAATTAGCATTAGCAGGTTGAAGCAAAAGGAAATGATGAATTTCTGGACTTAAATTGAGTCTATGCTCAACCATAGCCTGTTGAATCAACCTTTGAGGCAGAGTTAGCCTGAGGTAGTGAATAATTCATGTATTATGACAAGTTAGACAAGATAATGTCATGCAAATATGTTAATTTATGAATTCCTGGATTAACTGAGAAAGGAAATAATTGAACTTTCCTTGATTAGTCCTATGAGGACTTATGTTTTGCATAGTAAAACATTAAAAATGTTTTATGTTGTTCTTACCTCCTTGAGAAATGATGAGGTATAGAAGAGATGCCTGAATGAAATTCAGGGATGATAAGTCTTATGCTTGTGATAATATAAAAAGGAGGAATATGATAGTATACAATGTGCATACCACTTAATCTCAGTATTTATATACCCTGGCCAGGTATACAACTATTGATGATAAAGTGGGTATGGAAACTCTTAGATTGTTGTCTTTTTTATTACTCTGATCAAATAGTCATTCTGAGACAATCTAATGAGTATCATGAAATCAGAAATCTGGAATGAATAAATGTGTCATATCCCATGCATAAGAAAGATAAGTCTGAGATAATCTCATATGAGCATGTTGTATGAGGAACTAAAAATGTACTCCTCATAAGATAAGAATAAGAATAAGGGAGATGAACCCTGTTCAATTATGCTGCCCACATAATACAGATCTTTCCCATAATGAGGAAATGGGAGATGTGATGAGATCATGAGATGATCATAAACATGCTAGATAATAATAAAGAAAGGGATAATGACATACAATCATCCTTACAAATTCCAATGCTAAAGGCAAGGAACCTAGGATGAGATAAAGAGTAAATGGTTCAAGAATAGTTGAAAATACATGAATTAATAAGAGGAATATGAATCCTTGTTTTCTTTCCTTTCAGGGACATGGCAATCAAGTGGGTCTTAGGACACTTGATGTGCATAAGATAAAGGTGTTCATGTGATGGATACTTAGAGAAGTATCAGTTATCTTGGACTTTGGTCCCAAGATGAGAACATATGAAACAATTAATGTTCCAAGATGAAAGGAAGAGATATATATGATGTGTTTCCAACACATGTGATAGATACCAAGGTGAAAGATTCTGGTATCTGAGAGTTATCAGATGGGTTAGGTTGGCTACCTTGGGTGGTCAACTGTGAAATTAGTTTGGATGTATAAAACAATATGAACATCATATTTTAGGGGTTTATGCTCTGCATAAACAAGATATTAATAAAGAATGTATGATGTTTCTCTGAACAAGAGAAGTGTTGTTTGACACAAAGTTGACTTTATAATCAATGATGAGGAACAATGGAGCATGTGCCTTGTGTGTTGATTCTATGAGAATCTTGTATGGAAACACTTTGTGCTGATCAAAGTTTTATGGTGCCTCCATAATAAGGAGATGTTATGCGAAGACTAGATAGTATGATGAATGAAATACATCTGTCTTCTTTATCTGGGATTTTGGGGACGAAATCCTTGTTAGGGGTTTATAATTTGTAACACCCCTGACCTGGGTTATACTTAAACCCTAGGTGTTTTGATTAAGAAAGATTATTAAATGCTTAATCTCATCTTGTGAAAGGTAATTAGGGCTCAAGAGGAACTTATATTGCAATTCTAGTCCTTTTTGAACATTGTTGAAATAAATGTTTTGTTTGTTTTGGACTAAAGTGCAAAATACCCAAGTTGAGGGGTTTATGTGCAATTGTGCATGATAATATGTTACTCATGTGTTGAAGCATCATGAGAGTGAACATGATGCTGAGGTGTGGCTTATGGAAGCCTGAATACCAAGAAAAAGCTGATAAAGCAATGTTTGTGCATTAAAACCTAGTTTTGGTGTAAAGTGCAATTTACCCAAAAGATAGGGTTCAATATGCAAATTACCAGTTCAATAAGGTCCTTAATGCTTATTGGAATCATGTAGAGAAAAGAAAATGAGAGGGGTGCCTCATTTGAATTAAGTTGGAGGAGAGAGAATCTTTATATTAAAATAATCAAGATTTAATCCTAATTGAAACCCTAATTCGATTTAGGGCAAAAATAAATGTATTAATTAAAGGGATTTCGACCAAAATTAAAATGGTTGGATTCAGTTGTGTTTGGATAAGCCTAAAGCCTTGCAAAGGCATGAGCATATCCTAAGGAGGTGAAATTCCACTCACCATTATTATAAGAAAAAGAATTTCCACTCAAATATGGATATTCTTATTATAAGGGTTAAGGTGCTTAATTTCTTTTCCCTTAATTCATGGATAATGGAAGGGAGTTCGGTGGGGATAGATATTCCCTTGCATGCAAGAAACCAAGGGGTAAGTGGTGGCAACAATTTTGGAATTAAAAGATTTTTATAAAGTATCTTCTCTCTCATCAATTTTTCTTATAAAAGTACCTTTTCCAACCCACCTAAGGACTTTTTCGGATTTCCTTTCTTCCCCTTGCTTGCAAAACCGACCAAGAAGGCTAAGGACATCAGGGAGAACGTACCCAACCTGTTGGTAAGGTTCTTGATCCATTTCACCTTGATTCCATGGTGGAAATCGAAAATAAATTATGGATTTCTTCCTATTTCGATCTCCTCTTCAATTCTAACCATCCCTTTTCACTCAAACCTTGAGTACGAGCCTTGGAATGGTGAAAGGAGTTGCATCCACCATTTTTGCCGTGGACATGGAGCTTTGGAGCTCAATTGGAGGTGGGTTTTATAACTTGATCCCTTTTTCATTGTTATTCAACCATTAATCTTGCAATTTCAATGATTCCTTCATTATCTTGTTTAATTTCTGGTTGAAAATGGTTATTTCATGAAATCAGAAGTTGTTAGAATTTCAGGGACGAAGGTAGATGATTATGAAATCATCTTGGATACTTTTTCCAAAGAAATCATGGTTCATACGGTTTTGAGTTAATTGCTCATGCGGTTTCACCAAACCGTTTGAGAGCAAACGATTTGAAACCGTTTGGGAGAAAACGGTTTCAAAACCATTTGATTGAGTTGACCAAGGGTGTAACGTTTGATATTACTGTTAATAATTATGTTGGATAATTACTCACCAAATTTGATGGGTTAACTCCCAAGGAATCGTGAGTTGAAGGCCAATCAATTGGGCAAAGCCTAATTGGATTAAGTGCTGATTTTCAACTTGATTTATTTGCCTTTTTGGGAAAATGGTTTCCAAACCGTTTGAGAGGGTTGACCAAGGGTTTACCATTTGATATTACTGTTCCTAATTATGTTGGATAATGACTCACCAAATTTTATGGGTTAACTCTCAAGGAATCGTGAGTTGAAGGCCAATCAATTGGGTAAAGCCTAATTGGATTAAGTGCTGATTTTCAACTTGATTTATTTGCCTTTTTGGGAAAACGGTTTCAAAACCGTTTGAGATGGTTGACCAAGGGTTTATAGTTTGAGATTACTATTCCTAATGATGTTGGTTAAAAACTCACCAAATTTTATGGATTAATTCCAAAGGAATCATGAGTTGAAGGCTAATCAATTAGGCAAACCCTAATTGGATTAAGTGCTGATTTTCAACTTGATTGATTTGACTTTTTGGATTATTTAACCCAAACGATTTCAAAACCGTTTGGGGATTACCCAAACGGTCTCAAGACAGTTTGGGGGTCACCCAAGACCGTTTTTAGGTATAGGGTTGGATATGGTTAAGTGTTTGAAGGACAAAAGATATGGTGTTAACCCTAACCGGCTAAGTGCTGATTTTGCATTGGAATGAGTTGATGTTTTGGGTTGATTGACCCAAACGGTCTCAAGACCGTTTGGGGATCACCCAAGACCGTATGGAGGTCTAGGGTTAAGCATGGTTGACCAATTGAAGGTCTAAAGGTACCAAATCACTTTGCAATTAAGTGCTGATTTGATGATCAACTCAATAGCTCAAACACTAATGATTTTTCACTAGAATCCAAGGGTTGGATGAGCCAAACGGTCTCAAGACTGTTTGGAGGTCACCCAAGACCGTTTGGAGGTCTAGGGGTGAGTATGGTTAAGCAATTGATGATCCAATGTTACTAAGTTAAAGTGTAATCAATTGCTGATTTGGTGATCAATCCAATGATCCAAACCCTAATTGGTTGACTTGGATTTTGATGATGTGATGGGCAAACAGTCTTCACCTACTTGGCCAAACGGTCTTCACCTACTTGGCCAAACGGTCTTCACCTACTTGGCCAAACGGTCTTCACCTACTTGGGCAAACGGTCTCAAGTACCACCTTTACCAAACGGTTTCAAACCGTTTGGACTTTGAAAGACCAAGACTGTTTGGGGGTCAAGTAGTCAAAGTTGATTGTAGATTCAATTGATCAATTCAATTGGAAACCTTATGTAATGGAGGTCCAAGGTGATTGAATCTCTCGAGAATAGAGATGATGAATGGCTCATTGATCCAATGATGATTAGTAATGATAATCAATGAAGGTACAAAGATTGAAACCCTATTAGTACCTAAGTGATTAGTGCCAATTAAGGGATGAACCCTAATTGTTTATAGGATCAATGACTTGGTACACTATGTCATTCATAGTTGTATGTACTTGGTTGAAGGGATGATATGACCTTATCAAGTTGACATGATGTTACCATGAATTCATAACATGAAAATAATTCATGTGGTGATTAAGGGTATGATCCTTAAGTAAAGGGATCATGAAACCCTAATCATGAACATAAACCCTAATTAACAGGGTTATTGAATTCTAACCCTAATTGAGGGTAATTCTAAATGAAACCCTAATCCAGGGTAAGGATGTAGCCCTAATATAGGGTAATCATAAGTGAAACTCTAATTTAGGGAAAAGAGATGTAAATCCCTAATTGGGATGAATAGTGAATCTCCAATTATGGATAATTGAATGAAATCCTAATAGAGATGAATAGTAGACCCAAATTGTGGGAAACTATGGTGGAAACCCTAGTTGAGGGTGATTCCATGAGAAACCTTAACTAAGTATTAACACCACATGACGTACTAATGTTATGTTGTGATAAGAGGCCCTAAGAAGGATGAAGGCATGTGAGACTCTAATGAGGAGCCATGATACATAAAGCCCTAATCTTGGATAATATGACAATGAATCATAATTCTAATCTTAAGTAAGGGTATAAAGAAACCCTAATGATGAGATAGAAGGAATGACCTTATAAAGGTGAAACATTTCATGTGGTTGAATATATGCAACCTAATTGTAAGCAATGTCTTTACCATTAGACAAGTCCATATCATTAACGATAGTTGGACAACTCTAATGTGTGGCCTATGCATTATATGCTATAGGTAAGTGATTAGTGATGGAATGTATTAAGAAGGGAAATACCTTAATACAAGATAAGATGGCTAATTCAGGAGAGTCTGAAGTGATGAGAAAGTGATACATCAAAATATGATAGTTATCACATTCAACACTTCAGGGTTTATATGCCTTGATGTACTCCAAATCCAATATAATTGGGTAAGAAACATATGAAGTGTGTTATGCAACTATTACAATGAAATGTAATGAGTTGTTTCACCTTGATGAGTGTTAATTAATGTACCTTGAGAATGGGGTTAAGCCCAAATGATGTGTATGATATAATCATACCATGATGAGGATGAGAAATGAACTCATACCTTAAATTGATGATCATTAATGCTATATGATGAAAGTAATGTTCTAGAATAATCAAATATGATATCCTTGAATTCCCTAGAGGTATGGAATAATGTATTAAGGGTTGGACAGATAATAAAATCATGAAATCTTTATTAATGAGAAATGGGGAACCCTAACCCTAATTTGGGTAAAGGGAATGAAAAGCCCTATTTGATAGTAAACTCTAATTCCTGGTAGAGGAATAATGGTGTTACTATTGAATCCATTGATGTGATGAATATCTTGTATGTCTGTTATCATGCCTAATGACCATACATATATTATGAGGTGATGTATATAGCTAGTTTGAGCTGTGACATTTATATAATAAATGTTGATTGGCATTATATGCCTTAATGTTGTTGTTTCTTAGTAAAAGAAGTAATATGCATGGACTTTATGAGTCACATGAGTAAGTTGTTACCTAGTGAGAGGTGACAAGATATTTCATGGCCTTATGAGCCAGGTGTGATGCTTGTGTAATGAGTATCATGAATGCCTTGGTCAGATGACCTGAAGGTGATAGTTATCTGAAAAAGGTATAATAACGCTCAATGATGAGTTAAGGGTTTGAATACCCAGAACCATATGATTATGGTGATGAGAATGTGAAGGGATGAGAATTCCTAGTATTGAAATGAGGGTCTGAGTTCCCAAGGTCTTTGAAAGACTGATAAATATCTAATAAAAGTAGTACATGTCTCTTTATAGCATTGTTGTAATAAGTTATGTTTGAGAACTTGGCTGATGCTAAAAGAATATGAGAATGTACTTAATAAATCAAGTGAAATATATTCATGTAGTGCCCTGGCCATAGATCCATCATCGTCAGTAGCTGGTGATGGTGAAACGGGTTTTCCTGCGGGTTAATCCGGAGCGTATATTGTTGAATATGCGGGGTTTCTCCTAGCCAAAAATAGGAGGATTAGAGTGCAACTTCGGTTGTAGACTCAAGATGTGTATAAGAGCATGGTGAGCAGGCCCATGGCTCAGTGTGAAAGAGCATGAATGCGTTCATGGCTCAGGGAGCACGGTGAACTGGCCCGTGGCTCAGATATACTAGTGCTGAGACCTGTACCAAGGCGGGCTAGAGACAGGGTATCCTACGGGAGCTAACCCTGTGACTGAGGTCACTTAAGCAAGAGACTGTGGTCCTGCTTGTGGTCTCGCACTGACCGAGACGTGGGAGGTCATGGAGTCCGGCTCTTCCATGGACCTTGTATGGCACCGGTTTGGATTTCGCAACCGAAGGTTGGATTTGAGCGGTACAACTCACCTCCTCAGGGCATAAGTGTGATTGTAAAATGTAATCAGCCATATAGCATGTTTGCTTAAGGATTGAATACGGAGATTCATTGGCTGATGTTGCATTTTCTTTGTGCATTCCTTAGTGGATAAATGTTAATTATGTTTCTTTATATTCTCTGCAAGGTAGACAGATGAATTACTTATCTACCATGGTTAGATGCAATGACCTCCTTGAGAATGGAGATTATCTTATTCTATTCTATGATGATTAATTCTGCCTGATAATGTAAAGGTAACCCCTGCTCAGTTTTAGTTTAATAAACTGCAATAACAATGTTTTTGGCAGAGAGTTATATCTCTCGCTGGGGCAATTTTCAATTGTCTCACCCCCGTGGGAAACATTGTTAGGTATGCATGGGAGGCAAAGCAGAAATCCTAGAACAAGGAAAGAGAAACAACAACAGAAGGGACAACAATAAGATCTCAGGTGGAGATATTGTCTGTCTAGTCATACAGATAGTAGTCCTATGTGTCGTCTCTGTACTCTCAGGTCCTCAGAGTTTTTAGTCAGTGTCTTATGAATCAATCTGAAGTTTTGGCATGATGCCTCGAGATTCATATACTGTCTGTATATAATGTTTATAAGACAGTTGATGTTGTAATCTTTGAGAATGAATGGTACAGGTTGTGTACTTGTGAACCAGGATGAATTTGAAATACTTTGGTCCTTGGTTAAAGAGTTTTCCTGTAATTGGATCTCTTGAAAAAGTTTTAAATTTTCAGTAATCCGCTGCAAATAATTCGCTTCCGCATTAGTTAATCATGTTTTCGCGAGACGGTCGCTACATATATTATATATATATATAGTTGTAGTAGGTATATGGTTTACCGCTTCGTATATGACTTATATTATTTCAATTCTAGGTTGGTATGAACTATAAACTTGCAGTGGAGGTTCCATAATATAATGTTGTGGCAGCAGGCAAGGTATACAACCTTGGTGGTACATTGCATTGCCAACAAATTACTGATGACATTTGTCATGTGTCCATCCATCTTGTGTATGACAGAATGGGGGAAAAACCACTACCCATACCTAATCTTGAATATAGTACAGTTGAAGAAGCAGAGGGTGCTATGGTGGGTTGGCCTAGATACTTGGTTATCAATGACAAGGTATACCTGAATTCTACCATGTTTTTCATATTTGACTGCATATATGAACTTGTGTAATATAAGTATGTAATTTAATTAACATGTTTGCAAACCAAAAAGTAAAACTTCTACTAGTCGTCCTCCTATGCCTAAGCCATCTTTTATTCTAGATTCCACATTCGACGAGTTGGGAAGTAAATGTAAATGTTTGTGTCGATACTTAGCCAACCAAAGCTCTGGATTACAAATGTTGGTCAATTTAATAGAAGATGCAACTGGGAGGGACTTTGACAATTATATTTTTCTTGATGATATTATAGATTTGTTCCGGTATGATTGGCTAAATACTTCGATATTAGAAGTATGGATAAGATAAGGATCTATCAATATAGAAAATTCCAATACACATTTTTAACTTATTTCTATATATGAAAATAATTACAAATGTTATACAACCACTTATATACTGAGGCCATAAACTTTGATATAAAGAATGTTGGATTCTTAGTTCCTTCACTCATTAGTTAGGTGGAGACACATATTGAGGATGTGAATGAGTACTTCTCTACTACATTCAAATATTTTGCTAGTGTGGGAAAGGAAATTATTCTAATTCCTTTTAATGTCAAGTAAGTGTTATTATTCAATATAATTTTAATAATGAATAAATTTATTTATTTTAATGTTTATTTTATTCTTACTCAGATCTAGACATTGGGAATTATTGGTGGTTGTCCCAAAATTGATGACTCTTTATTATCTTGACCCAATGGGAAATACAGTAAGGGGCCACAAATTGAAATTGCCAACTATTGAGTAAGCATAAATTTAGTCAATGCTTCAACATGATATTTCTATTTAGAATTTCTATTTTACCAACTATCGTTTAATTGATAGAGGTATAAAGGCTTTTCGTGAAGGTGGAGGACAAATACCCACAAAATTAAAGACATTGACTTTGAAAAATGTCAAGGTAGCTACTTTGACAACTGCTTAGTCTTATATGTAGTAATTTTCAACTCTTATATGTCAACTCTTATAGTCTTATCTCAACTCTATTTATAGTAGTTTACTAACATTAAGTATAATTCATTATTTGTAGTGTCCTATACAAAATAATTACTGGGCTTGTGGCTACTATGTAATGAAATATATGCAAGCTATTGTCAAACAAGCATCACATGACATTTTTACTATAGATCAGGTAATAAAGAATAACATCATAAATTTACAAGTGAGTTGTAGTCATTTTATAAAATATTAGCATGTGAATTTTCTGTTGTAGATATTTACAACTCAGCCTTACACACCTGAGGACTTAAATGAATTCTGAGAAGAGTGGTCAGATGCTTTTCTAAATGAAGTCCATATAACATTAGATTGAATATGTCAGCTCCATTTATGTATGTGATTTTGGAACTCTTTCATATTTACTTTTGTATCTGACATTAATATCATCTCAGACTTGCAATCTATCATTTTGTAAATGTTATTATGTGATTACGTGTAACTCAATTGAATATATGAATCATTTTTGTTATGAATGTGTGGTTTGGAAATTGATAATTTGAATGGACATAAAAGCTAGAAAATGTGGCTTTGGAATTTCTGGCTTGCATCATTTGCAAGTTTTTTCTATTGCAGGTTTTGATCTGCTCTGTTCTGAATATTTCTGTTCAGTTTCTGCAGATTAAAAAAAAAAATTGTACCCTGTAGGGTCGGTTATTTTAAACAACCGACCTTGCAGATCTCTAGGGTCGGGTTTTATGAAAAAACTGACCTTATAGGATCTGGGATCAACAGCTCAGTTTTTTGTAACCTATTCAGTCAGTTTTCTTTATATAACCATCCTTACAGAGCATCTCTAGGGTCGGTTATTTAGAAAAACTGACCTTATAGGGTCTGTTTATCAGCAAGCAATATGTAGAATCTATTGAGTCAGTTTTATTCATATAACCGTCCTTACAGAGTATCTCTAGGATTGGTTATTTAGAAAAACCGACCTTATAGGGTCTGTTTATCAGCAATCTCAATCTGTAGACTCTATTGAGTCCATTTTCTTCATTTAACCGTCCTTACAGAGCATCTATAGGGTCGGTTATTAAGAAAAATGGACCTTATAGGGTCTGGTTATCAGCAAGCTCAATCTGTAGACTCTATTGAGTCAGTTTTCATCATATAACCATCCTTACAGAGCATCTCTAGGGCCGGTTATTTAGAAAAACCGACCTTATAGGGTTTGGTTACAGCCCCAGGTATAGTTTCTTTTCTCGCTTGGGGTTAGTTTTTGACAGCCTCTTGGGTCGTTTTTTACTATATAAGGTCAATTTTCTTTGGTTAAAAAAACCGACCCTATAGAGCAATTTCTCTAGCGACAACCACTTAGGTGTCGGTTGAAAAGTGACGCTATAGGCTTAAAAAAACCGACCCTATAGACCATTACTGTACTAGTGGGTTACGGTTCCCATTCTTGTCTAATTAGGGTTTTAGAGTTGTATCCAACCACCAAACCCTTAGTACATAACTTCCCACTTTCTTAGAGTATATTAGAGTCAGGGAACATGATTAGGGTTGATTAAGCAACCATCCAAACAACACTAAACATGGCTCATCCATTACTCTCTCACTCTCTCTCTCTCTCACACACACACACACACACACACACACATATATATATATATATATAATGTTGATTATCCACCCATCATACATGCGTCACGACCACCACCACCTATGGTATCTCAACCGTGACCAACACCCATGATGTCTCGACCGTGACAAACCAATGAAAGACTTGTCTCATTCCACTAGAGTTTTGATCACTCATGGAAGAACATGTCACGACCTCGAGAAATGAGGACCCATCTCGACCTCAAACCAAGAGCATCTCGACTGAAACTAGACCTAGGTCGCGAAAAACCTGATGCTAGGTGTCACAACCATCACTAGGGTGTTGTCTCAACCCAAAACCAAACCAAGGGGAATCATCTCGACCAAGAAACCCATGGGTCGTGACCATCAAGGAGGTAGATGTCTCGACCAAAACACCAAGCACAAAGTGTCGCGACCTCCACTAAAACATGGTGTAGTAACCACTTAGGTCGAGCTACCACCAAAGCAAGGGAGAAACACCAAAACCAGGATTAATCACAATCAAAGATAGAAGATCTCCAAGGCCAAAGTAGAAAGTGAAACCAAGGAAAACCATCATGTGGATGGGGAAGAAACCTCACACCAAATGGTCACCAAAAACCCTAGAATATATATCATGAAACCACCATGAAAACACCTCACACAAGAGGGTTAGAACCACATTTCACATCTCCAAAATAGAACTATACTCCATAGGACATCAAAGTACATGAGTACCATGCATGCAACCAAAACCAAGGTCAAAAGATAGGAGAAAACCACCATTACACAACAATCACTAAAATCGGGATCCATCAATTAGGGTTTCAGATTCTAAGTAAACTAAGCATGTTAATCACCATCAAACAAGATTTAGATCATGGTATCTTCTACTAGCACATTAGGGGTACGTTCTAGAGAGAAAGACAATAACATGCAAGTATGAAATGTGCAAATAATAGAGAGGGCAAAGTGTGATATAACCCGTTTGTTTTGGAGAGAGAACAAGCTCCAAGCTCAAGCTCCAAAAGAGGAAAGGAAGCTCCAAAAAGGATCACCACTTAGGCCACAAGATAACCTTAAAAAAGAAGAGCAACTTGGTCAAAGGATAACCCAAGAAAAGAGGACAAGAACCTATAGGCCGAACTAAGAGAAGAAAGGAGAAGGAGAGAAGAAAACTTCCTCACACTTGGGTCCACCTTGTCAAAACATGGTCTATGACTCTTGTGATGAGGGGAAGGACGACCATCATGGAGGATTCATGTTATAGGGTCAAGAAAAGGGAAGACGATGGGGTAGGAGATAAAAAAGAAATGCCATCAAGGAAAGGCAAGGACTTACCAAGGTTGAAGATGACCAAGGATCACCACATGCAAGGGATCCGGTCACCAATGCTCCAAGGATCAACCCTTATAGCTCCTCAAGGCTCCAAGGACAATCAAGCAAGGAAGGAGAAAGAGGATGGTAGAAAAGAGTTTCTTGCATGGAGAAAAGAAGGTTTATAAAGCAACGGAGGAGAGAAGTAGGGTGAGAGATGAGGTGTCAACAAGTTAGGGCTCTAAAGGGACACTTGTCCACCCAAGAAACTAACATGCAACCACTTAAAACACACATGCATGAGATAGTGATAAAAATTATGTTGGGTCTCCCAACACATGGTCACTTTGCGACCACTACATGGTCGAGAAGAAGCACCAAAACACATGGTCGTGACAAGAGGGGTCACCAACAAGCTAGATCAAGACATCCCACAAGAAGACAACTGTCTTGACCTAAGACACCCACAACCACCTTGGTCGAGACAAAACCATGAAAGGGAGGTGTTTCGACCATGACTCCCCCTCAAGACGCCCTTTCAAGGCCGAGACAAGGGTCACCACCATCAATAAGGTACACATAGCCAAGGCACATCAAACCCTAGAAACCCTAATCACCCCTTAGTGGTGTCACCACTGAACCAAAGCTCAAACAAGGTGCCCCAAAGCACCAAATGCTCTCTCATGAAGCCAAGAGAGAGAAGGAACACTCTAGAGGTGATATATTTCAAGATAACCCTCACAAATTAGTAATTTGCAATTTAGCCTGATACAAGCACAAAAAGCACGAACATCATCCAAACAAGCTTAAACTAGAAACTTAAGCTCTCCACAAGATCTAAGTGTTGAATCAAGTTCAATTAGGCCAATGTTAACTCACATATAAATTGACTAAACCTGTGTTTTGATGATGACTAACCATTACACATATTGGTTTCTAACATCTCTACTTGAGTGATTTCAGAATTAGGTATAGACACACTCCAAATGCCCTAACTTGCGCATATCAAATTGGAGAAAAGTCAAGTCAAAGTCAATACAAGTGCACATTTTTGTAATATGATGTAAATCATTAGAATCATGTTGTAATTCACTTGTAATGATTCTATGACTTGTAATTAAGCTTAGAAAAAATCAGGAGCACTTAGATCGAATGTTCAAGCACTCAAAAGCCATTTTCTAAAATTCACATCAAGATGTTCATCGGTCGAGTTCTGTGAGTTGCAAACTCGACCGATCTTGATTGGATCTTGAAAATGACTTTTGATCGATCGACTTTGCACTACACAGAACTCAACCAATGGAGTACCAGACCAATTCAATTTTCATTGGTCGGTCGAGTTTTCCCAGGACAAACTTGACCGATGGTCTGAATATCGGCTTTGTCTTTTACTCTATCGGTCGAGTTACCCTTATAGAAACTCGACCGATTGCACTGTACGGAAAAGTGCAGAAAAGGGCTTCTAGCCATTGTGGAGTTGCAACAAGTGAAAATATATCTGTTGCAAGCCACAAAACGGCTAGTTTTCATTCTCAAGTGTTCCCAAAGGCTAAGAGGGATCCCCAGCTATAAATAGGACCCCTTGGGCTTCATTCCAAGGTTGAGCATTCAATGCAAACTCTATGTGAGGTTCCTATTCTATAGTTGAGTGCTTCCTACAACCTCCTCTCTCTCTCTCTAAGCTTAATCACTTGCTACATCCATTAGAGTGAGTAGGAAATCTGTAAGAGAGCTAGTCCTACATGTATATCTTGTGAGGCTCTCACTTCCACCACATCCCTATCTCTCATTTCAACCATGAAGATGAAGGTTCTCTCTCTTATCCAAGAGAGGTGAAGAAGAATAAGGGAAGGAGTCCCTTGGTGAGATCAAGGCTGAAGACTTGGAGCAAGAGTGGGTAAGCCCTTGGTGAAGGCAGAAGACTCCTTGCTCAAGTGGATAAGTCCTTGGTGGAAGCTTCTCTGAGTGAAGGTGAAGTCAAAAGCGGAAGATCCAAGAAGAGTGGGTAATTCCTGCAAGGCTGAAGACTTGTGCAAGAGTAGGCAAAAGACTCCTTGCAAAGTGGGTAAGTCATTGGTAAGGTTGAAGACTCTTTGTATTGGATAGGTAAGTCCTTTGGTGGTCATGTATTGTATCTCTTATAATGAATATAATGAAGATGCAAGGTTAGGAAATCCTAGAGGTTGACCTCTCTAGGTAAGTGGACTGACATACTTCTAGTTTGAAGTGTGGAACTACTCTAAATAGCTTTTCTACTTATGTTTGCTCAATCTCTCTCATCCTTGCTATGCATGTTTTAGTTGCACTCAAATTACCTATTTAGCAACCTTATCTTGTGATATATCTTGAAGGTCTAATGATTTTTGTTTAAGTGCATTCAGCTATATTCACCCCCTCTAGAGTAGATAATCACCCATATAGGATCCAACAATTGGTATCAGAATGGGTCTTCTCCAAGCATACTTCATCAAGTAGGAGAAGATGGGTGACTACCAAGGAGGGAGATACTTGATCAGCCTACCAATCTTTAATGGGAGCAATTTCCTCTATTGGAGAAGAAGGCTTCAATTCTACATCCAAGGATCAAGTCTTGAGATGTGGCAAATGGTGAACAACCCATACATGCTACCAAAGACAAAGATTGAAGAATGGGATGAAACTACTTTGAAGAAAGCAACCTTGAATGCTATGCTTCCATGAACCCCACCGAGTTCAACCAGATTTCTTCTTGTGAGACGGCCTATGAGATATGGAGAAAGCTATGCATCACTTATGAGGGGCTAGATCAAGTGAAGGAAAGTAAACTCTACATGCTCAAAGGGCTGCTTGAGAACTTCATGATGGGAAAGGAGGAGAGAATAACCAACATGTACTCAAGTCTCAACACCATTGTGAATGGTCTTGAGGTTCTAGGTCATCCTATGTCTAGTGGAGAGATCAACTCAAAGATCCTTAGAACTCTTACCAAGAGGTGGGAACCCAAGACGACTTCCATTGAAGAAGCAAGGTCTCTTAAGGATATTCCTATTGAAGAGCTCATTAGAAATCTACAAGCACGTGAAGCCACACTTGACAAGAGGGAGGAAGTAGAAAGACAAGAAGAGAAAGAACTCAAGAGAATGAAGAAGGCTAAAATGAAGGCTCAAATTGAGGCTATCATGGAACAAGTCTCTCCATCCTCTCATGTTGAAGAAGATGCCATGTACTCCAAGGGTAGATTCTACAAAGGCAAGTCCTCCTCCATCAGGTGCTTTACACGTGGAAAGAAGGGTCGCTACAAGGAAGATTGCCCACAAGGAAAAAAGACCCATCTTCACAAGAAGAAGGAGAAATGGCACTCAAGCTCAAGTGGCTTCTCCGACTCAAGCTCATGTGAAGATTCAAGTGAAGGATCAAGTTCAAGCTCTAGTGATGAAGGAGAATGCCATTTTGCTCTTATGGCATCAACAAGTAAGGACTCAAGTGAGGTAAATCTAAACTCTTTAGATAAAGAATCTTTGATTGCTATTATTCATGATACTTGTACCTCTCTTAAGTCTTCTAAAAAGAAAAGGAAAAAGCTTGCTAAAATTGTTGATAATTTGCATGTAGAATTAAATGATCTTGAACAAACTAATTCTTGTTTGCTTGATGATAAAAATGCTTGTCTTAGCCAAGTAGACTCTCTTAAACTTGAAAATGCTAGTTTATTTGATAAGGTTAGATTGCTAGAAGCTCAACCTCTCATGCATAGTTCTAATAAAGAGCATAATTTAATTGTTGATTCTCTCATGCATGATATTGATGTTCTTAAATCTGAAAACAAGGACAAAGATTTTGTTTTGCAAGAATTAGAAACAGAAAATGCCTCCTTGCTTGCTAAAATCAATGTGCATGAATCTTGTTTTAGTTCAACTAATAGAGAGAATAATGTTGCTACTCTTCACATTAATAGATATTCTTATTTAACTAAAGCTCTTTGCTTAGAAAATGATCTTTTGCATGCTAGAGATAATATCAATCATTTGTCTTCTACTATTACTTCTCTTATGCATGATAATGATAGTTTGAGATCTTCTTTGCAAAGATTCTTAGTTGGTAAGAAGAGCCTTAATGATATCCTACACCATACTACCAAACAAATTGGTAGACATGGTTTGGGGTATGATGGTAGTCAAAGGAACAACAAAGGACCTCCAATATTCCATGGAGAATCCTCTAGTTCCAAGACTATTGGCACATGCAACTATTGCAATGAAATTGGTCATTATTCTACTTGTTGTCCTTTTAGGAAAGAACCCAGGAGCAACATGACTTGGGTTGCTAAACTAACCCATCTGGACCCAAAAACATGATTGGGGACCATTTCATCTTTCTTCTTGTAGGTACTTACAAATGGATTGACTTGAGCTATTGAAGTGCAAATTGACTTGTCAATCCACATGAAAGAAGAAAGGTGAGATGTGTAGAGGGTTACAACAAGTGGAAAAGGAATGGTAAAAACAAAGGTAAATGTTTTCTTGCTTATAACCAATCCTAACTTGTTTTGTCAAGATGGTGTGCACTATACATATGGTTTTTGAGTTAAAAGTGGTATTTTGTGATTCTCTTCACACTCTTGCTCAAAAATGTTTCTAATGCTTCTATAGTGCATCACTAACTTGCTTAGACATGTTTGGATATGGTTTGTATATTTAGCATGCCTTTAAATATGTTTTTATGAAATATATGTGCCTTTTGACAACTGCTCTGTCGGTCGAGTTTGTCCTATTTGAAACTCAACCGATAGGCACCAATGGGTGTTGCCAGTAGCTGTCATCGGTCGAGTTGTCAATGCACAGAACTCGACCGATAACACTGTGCATAGAATATACATTTGGCTTATTGAATGAGAATTTCTCTCTCAGCTAGATTTTCTCAACCAATAGCCTTATTCTTTGGCACTCTCATTTGGTACCTTTGTATATGCATATTACCATGTTCTAAATTGCCTATCTTTCTTACAACTCTATCTCTCTAATTGCTCTAAATTGGTATATCTATATGTTGCAATTACTTGCTTTGAGTTGTTTTGCAAGTTTTGATGATGATCTCTTTGGATCTCTTGGTTGTGTCTAAAATTGCTTCCGTTGTACTCTAACTTGCTACATCTATGTAGGTGTATATCTTGTTTTGATATAACTTTGAGGTTCTTAGGGGTAATCATCTTATGGTAAGGATGCATATCTAGTGAGTTATATCCTTTCATGCTTCTAAAATTGCATATCTCTTTGTTTAGATATATCTCTACATCTACTCATAGCTTGCTTTATCTTGTGTATCTTTTGGTATCTCTTTCTATGATCTAGATCCTACGAGTAGTCCCAACTTGTGATATCATCTACTATTAGTTCACATACATGTAGTTCTAACCTTGTTTATAATTGGCATCTTTGCTCATCTATATGCTATGCTTGTATCTTGTCTCATTCATGCTCAAGCTTGTTCCTTGAATTGCATATCTACTATCTTGAGTTGCTTGCATAACATTGTGATGCAGGGTACATAGATCCACATTATATGTAGAAATTGGAGTATTTTTGGATTTTATGCAGACTTTGCTCCAGTTTCAGTTTTTGCTGCAAGAGTAGTGTTTTTTTATGCAAAATGACCTTCTGAGAAAGGCTCATTGCCACGCCATGAGCCCTGTCACTTTTTGGGAAAATTCTGTCATCTTGAGGGTCAAAATTGTAATTTATTGTTTTTCTGCAGCACCTTATCTTGCTTTTTGGGTTGTTCAAGTATATGCTTTAACTTGCTTTTCTTTCTATGCTTGGAAAAGCCCCTATCTATGCTTTTCTACTCTCCTTATATATTTGTATTATCTCCTTTCTCTTTAACAAGTAATGTTTCTTATTTCTTCATAACCCCACTTTTTGAAATGACAAAGGGGGAGAAAGGTATGACTTCTTTTAAAAAGATGAAGAAGACATGTCTTACATGAAGAGGAGAAGTATGTCCATGTAAACAGGAGAAGGTAAATGGGAGAAGACATATATGTGTAGACCATATATGAGTAGAAGACATAGTATTCTATAAATGTTATGAAAGCTAACCATGAAGGAGAAATAGCATCAATTGAGGGGGAGTATGAGAACTCCACTAGCATCAATTGAGGGGGAGCATATGAACTCAATTCTATTGAAACCCCTAGGTTTCTTTGAAGGTATGATTTTACTTGAAAGCTTTCAATACATTTATGGAATGGTTTGTCATCTTCAAAAAGAGGGAGAATGTTGACTCAAGGTCAATTAGGTCAATGTTAACTCACATCTAAATTGACTAAACCCGTGTTTTGATGATGACTAACCATTCCACATATTAGTGTCTAACATCTCTACTTGAGTGATTTTAGAATTAGGTATAGACACACTCAAAATGCCCTAACTTGCGCATATCAAATTGGAGAAAAGTCAAGTCAAAGTCAATACAAGTGCATATTTTTGTAATATAATGTAAATCCATTAGAATCATGTTGTAAATCACTTGTAATGATTGTATGACTTGTAATTAAGCTTAGAAAAAATCAGGAGCACTTAGATCGAATGTTCAGGCACTCAAAAGCCATTTTCCAAAATTCACATCAAGCTGTTCATCGGTCGAGTTCTGTGAGTTGCAAACTCAACCGATCCTGATTGGATCTTGAAAATAACTTTTGATCGGTCAAATTTGCACTACACAAAACTCGACTAATGGAGTACCATACCAATTCAATTTTCATTGGTCAGTCGAGTTTCCCCAGGACAAACTCGACCGATGGTCTGAATATCGGCTTTGTCTTTTACTCTATCGGTCGAGTTACCCTTATAGAAACTCGACCGATTACACTGTAAGGAAAAGTGCAGAAAAGTGATTCTAGCCATTGTGGAGTCGTAACAAGTGAAAATATATCTGTTGCAAGCCACAAAACGGCTAGTTTTCATTCTCAAGTGTTCCCAAAGGCTAAGATGCATCCCCAACTATAAATAGGACCACTTGGGCTTCATTTCAAGGTTGAGCATTCAATGCAAACTCTATGTGAGGTTCCTATTCTATAGTTGAGTGCTTCCTACAATGTCCTCTCTCTCTCTAAGCTTAATCACTTGCTACATCCATTAGAGTGAGTAGGAAATCTGTAAGAGAGCTAGTCCTACATGTATATCTTGTGAGGCTCTCACTTCCACCACATCCCTATCTCTCATTTCAACCATGAAGATGAATGTTCTCTCTCTTATCCAAGAGAGGTGAAGAAGAACAAGGGAAGGAGTCCCTTGGTGAAGATCAAGGCTGAAGACTTAGAGCAAGAGTGGGTAAGCCCTTGGTGAAGGCAGAAGACTCCTTACTCAAGTGGATAAGTCCTTGGTGGAAGCTTCTCCGAGTGAAGGTGAAGTCAAAGGCGGAAGATCCAAGAAGAGTGGGTAATTCCTGCAAGGCTGAAGACTTGTGCAAGAGTAGGTAAGTCCTTAGAAGAAGGTGGAAGACTCCTTGCAAAGTGGGTAAGTCATTGGTAAGGTTGAAGACTCTTTGTATTGGATAGGTAAGTCCTTTGGTGGTCATGTATTGTATCTCTTATAATGAATATAATGAAGATGCAAGGTTAGGAAATCCTAGAGGTTGACCTCTCTAGGTAAGTGGATTGACATACTTCTAGTTTGAAGTGTGGAACCACTTTAAATAGCTTGTATACTTGTGTTTGCTCAATCTCTCTCACCCTTGCTATGCATGTTTTAGTTGCACTCAAATTACCTATTTAGCAACCTTATCTTGTGATATATCTTGAAGGTCTAATGATTTTTGTTTAAGTGCATTCAGCTCTATTCACCCCCCCTCTAGAGCAGCTAATCACCAATCTAGGATCCAACACTAAGATCATCTCAAAGGATTAAAACAAGGTTTTTAAGCACTTAATTAAGATAAACAAATAGGGTTAAACCAAAACACAGGTCAGGGATCTTACAAAGGGGATGTGTTATCTATCTATTATACCACAATTTCAACGTTTGTTTGTCAATACCATGGATGGACATAATTTATCTTGACATTCAAAGGCAAAGAAAAACAATGATGAAATCTTACAAGATGCGTCTAGTTCCCCATAATGGAAGAAATATGATTTATTCTACCATAAATTTGGTGAATAAGTCAGGAATCCAAGACTTGGAATTTGTTGGGATAAATCCATACAACACATTAAGCAGTCAACATAGCACTTGTCCTATTATGATGCTAAATATAATCTTCTTCCCTGGTTGTGTATGGAAGATAAATATGTCATGGTGTCCATGTTGATATCAGGCCCCAAAAAACTGGCAATGATATTGATGTTTTCTTGAACCTCTGATTGATGACTTAAAGAAACTCTAAGGAGAAGGTGTGATGACCTATGATGCTTCGTGTAGAGAGACATTTCATTTGCATGCTATGTTGTTTTGCACTATTAATGACTTTCTAGCATATGATAATTTGTCAAGATACAACATAAAATGATCCAAAGCATGCCCTATATGTGAGGAGAGCATTGACTCAATACGATCAAAACATGGTGTCCAAACTGTATATCTTGGTCATCAAAGATTTCTTCCAAAACTACATCCTTGCCAAAGTTTGCACAAAGTATTCATGAATCAACTATGGAATAGAGTGTCCTTAAACCTATATTAGGGGATTTTGTTTATGGAAGACTTTCTCAATGTATTTGGTAAGAGATCGTAATGTACTATTCCCACATGAAGTGAAAAATCTATATTTAAGGTTAAATATTTTGGGATCTTCCTTATTGGAGTTCTTTTCTAGTTAGGCATCGTATTGATGTAATGCATGATGAGAAAAATATAAGTGGTAGAATCATTGGTATTCTATTGAATATACCAAGAAAAACTAAAGATGGCATCAAATCTAGAATGGACCTACATGAAATGAGTATAAGGAAATAATTAACAACAAAATTTAGCATTGATAAAAAAACATACTTACCTCATGCTTGTTACATGTTGTCTAGATAGGATAAGAGGAACTTTTACGACTGCTTTCTTAATGTTAAGGTGCCACAAGGATACACATCCAATATCTGTAGATTGGTATCAAAGAAGGATCTGAAGCTGATAGGTTTTAAATCCCATGATTGTCACACTCTAACGTAGCAAATATCACATGTGGTTATTTGATCTATACAACCAAATCATGGAAGGTTGCAATCACTAGGCTTTGTTTATTCTTCAAGACTTTATGCAAAAAGGTATTGATATTGAGAATCTTGATAAGTTGCAAAAAGAAGTGTTCGTTACCCTGTGCCATCTTGAGATGTATTTTCCTCCTTTATTCTTTTATATCATGGTACATCTTGTTATCCATTTGACTAGGAAGTGAAAATATTGGGTCCGATTTTCTTATTTTGGATGTATCCTTTTGAACGGTACAATAATGTTTTTAAAAGTGACATTCAAAGTTGTTATTGGTGTGAAGGGAGTATTATTGGGGGATATGTGACTAGGGAGGCTATGGACTTCTACAGTGACTAGGGGGATATGTGACTAGGAAGCCTATCTCGATTGAGAATGTGGCGTTGAGAATTATAGACAAGATTCTCAATAACAGACTTTCCTTGCTACTACCCAGGATGATATCTTCACAACAAGGGGCTTTCATCAAAGGTCAAGAAATATCTCATCATATTAGAATGGTCCAAGAACTCGCTCATGACCTTGGACAAGGCCCTACACATTCTAATCTGATGGTCAAGCTAGATATTTCGTGTGCATACGACATGGTGTCATGGATAGTCATGGAGAAGGTGTTGATGTGGTTTGGTTTCCTACCAGTATCTATTGAGCTCCTCCTTAGATTTTTCAAGTTCTCTTGGGCGACGGTAACCTTGGGAGACCACATAGAAGGCTTCTTCTCTATGAAGAAGGGGCTCAAAAAAGGGAACACTCTTTCTCCTTCCCTTTTCATACTCTTTGAGGAAATTCTTTGCAGGCGGATCATCCATCTATATGAAGAAGAAGTTGTATATTTCTATACTAGGGGCCCGGGTCGAGCACCCTCGATTCTAGCATATGCAGATGATGTCATTCTTTTTATGAATGTTCACCTCAACTCCCTGGACTCGACCAAGAACGTAATGTGCAGTTATGAGAGAGCAACGAGACAAGTTATCAACAGGGCCAAATCGAGGTGCATCTCGGTCACCCATCCATCTGGGCTAACATAGTAGCGGCTATGGGGGTGGAGGAGGTCTCAAACTCACTGACTTATCTAGGTGTTCCTATTCAGATTGGCATAATGAAGCTCGCAGATTTTGACTTCCTCATCTCGAAGGTTCAAGCTAAAGTGCGAAGATTGGATCAGTTGTTCTCCAGATTCCTCTGGGCAGACAGACAACAACATAGATGAAGAACCTGGGTGGCATGGGATAAAGTATCAATTCCCAAGAAGCTTGGAGGTCTGGGCTTGATGCCAACTTCCCGTATGAACTGTGCTTTTGTAGCCAAAGCATGCTGGGAAATCATAGCGGGTGATTCCATTTGGGCATCCTTTTGTAAACTGAAATACTCGATGCCTATCTACAATAGATCAGGTTTATTTCCACCGCACCTGAAATTGGGATCGACAGCCTCACTGCTATGGAAGAAGATATGGGTGATGCTCCCCACTATTTACCCTAGATGTCAATGGATAGTTGGAATTGGTGATCTGCCCTTCTGGGATTCACTTTGGTGTGAACGTAGATTAACAGAAGTGGCTCAGACCAGAAGTGATGGATTGTTGAACTTTAAGATTAGATATTTTTGGCTTGATGATAATGGCTGGGATTGACAAACCTTGCACACGATCCTTGAAGATGAAGGGGTGGAGATGATTAAGAGGGTAGGGCAACACATCTTTGAAGAGGAGGACAGGATTATTTGGACACTTGAGGTGAAAGGCAACTTCACGATCAGGTCGGCGAAGAAACTTCTTGGCCCACAGTCGTTGATGCAAGAAAATGACTTTGACAGGATCTGGAAGTTGGATACTCCCAGACCAAGCACGCTTATTTGGAAAATCCTGAAAGGGGCTATTCCCATAGACTATAACATCAGGAGATGCCATATTCATATGGCCTCCAAATGTTCGTGCTATGAAGAACTGATATCTGAAGATATGGGGCACCTCTTCTTCAAGAGCCGGACTGCTCATTTTTTCTAGGATCGTTTCCATTCTGTCTCTCTTAGCCCCCCCCCCCCAAGAAATTTTGCATCCCTTCTTACCTGTTGTGGTCATCATTCCTCTCCCTCGATAAAAGATTGGATGATGAGTCCGTTGGCATCCCTTATTGTTGGTGCCATTTGGAGACACAGATGTACCATGAGATACGATGGTAGATCGAGTAATCTATTATCCAACTGGAACTACATCGTGTTTCATATCAACAAGATGCTACAGCACATATCCTTTAGCAAGAAGGATGTACTGGAGTTCTACAAGATGATCAAGGAACATAACATTCAAGATCCAGATCTGAAGATCAAAAGCATATCACTACTCAGATGGCACCCTCCCGATATGATGAATTTGAAACTCAACCTGACTACTGGGTGTTGTAAAGACCTTGATGGAAATCATCGCCGATGGGCGGCTGGAGTGGTCCGTGAAAGACATGGACATGCTCATTTTGTTTTCAGAACTTGGTTGCAGACCAACGATTGTGTTTTGGCATATTTACAATCCTGCCTTATAGGGTTGGAGCTTGCCGATGATAAGAACCTCCAGATAGTTGTGTTCGAGATTGATGATAAATATGTTCACGACATCCTATGGAATCGCGCACACAAACCTTGGTAGGAAATCCCTATTGTATAGGAGCTCAGGAAGATCCTTGAGGTGTGGGCGGTCATAGGGAACTTGGTGAAGAAAATGATCAATATGATTCCAAGGGAGATTGGGTATTGGGGAAGCCAATCGACAAACCTCTTTACCTGCACGGCACTGGAGACTCTACCTATGAGGATTAGAGGTCTATTGATTATGGACCACCAAGGTATCCCGTATATTGAGATTAGCAGGGAGGAGTCCTAGAGGACGACGGTGACTGGAATGGGGATCACATGTATTTCCTTTTTTGAGTTTGTTTTCTGGGTTTTCTGGGGGGGGGGGAAGGGAAAATACCCGCATTTCTTATAAGCGGGAGATGTATATACTTTTTGGCGAGGTTTTCCCACAAGAGGGTGTGGGATGAATAGAGAGACCCCTGGCTTAATAAAAAAAATATGTCACTATTGCCAAAGGAGTTTCAAAAAAACTGACTATTTCATCTATGTAAATCTTTGCTGGTCTATCCACTGCATAGGTAGGTTTTTATTGGTAGAAAATTAGCTGACTTGCTCGATCTATCAATTAAAACACACAGAGTCAAAACCTCATGATGTTTGTGGTAATTCTATCACAAAGTCCATTGTGAAGTGGTCCCATTTCCATATTGGAATAGGTAAAGGTTGCAACAAATCTGTTGGTCTTTGATATTTTGCCTTAACTTGTTGACACACTCCACAATGTGCCACAAATTCAGCCACATCCTTTTTCATCCCCAACCACCAATACAATTCTTAAATTTTAGTACATCTTAGTACTTCCTAGATGCACAACATACATGGAGTCATGTGTCTCCTCTAGAACTATCTTCCTTAATCCTGCTTAGTTTGGTTTTCACAACCTTCCTTTAAACCATAGAAGGTTGTCATTTAAGAAGTGAAATCTTTCACCCTTTCCTTCCTACATCTCATGCTTGATCTTCTAAATCTTATAATATATACCTTTTGTTGCAAAATATGTGGTTCTACAATTGGTTTAATATCTAATTCTGCTAAAATTGCTCCCTCATGTGCTATACTCAACTGAGTATCCATCCCTTAAATATCTAACAATGTGTCTCTTCTTCTACATGCCATATGATACACCCAGTTGTAGATGAAGAAAATGATTTTAGACTCAATGTGCCTACAACCACATTGGCCTTTCTAGGGTGATAATCAATAGTACACTCATAATCTTTAATCATCTCAAGCAATCTATGTTGTCTCAAATTCGAGTCCTTCTGAGTGGTAATATACTTAAGGCTCATACGATCTATAAATACTTGACATGATCCTCCACAGAGATAATGTCGCCAAGTCTTAAGGTTAACACTATTATAGCTAACTCTAAGTCATGAGTTGGGTAATTCTCCTCATGCTTCTTTATTTGTGTAGAAGCATAGGCTTTTCCTTTCGATCCTACATAATCACACATCCCAAATCCTTCCTTGAAGCATCAAAGAAAACTATGAATCGTTTGTCATTCTCTGGTAATGAAAAATTCAGTGTTGTTGTCAACCTTTCCTTCAAAATATTGGAAATTGTTCTTACATTCTTTTTTCCACAGAAAAGGTGTCTCTTTCCTTGTTAACCTTGTTAATGACATGGATATACCACTAAAATCATGTATGAAGTGTATGTAGTATCCTTCTAGTTTGAGAAAACTACTTATTTTAGTTGGAGTCTTAGGTTGTTCCCACTGTAACACTGAGTCAACCTTCTTAGGATCTACAGAAATCCCTTGTCTAGAAATAACATGACCTAAAAAGGTAACTTTGAATTTCAAAACTTAGATTTACTTACTTTGCATACATACGATGTTGTTTTAGTAATTGCAAAGAAATATGTAATTCATGTTCATGTTCCTCATCATTTTTATAATATATTAGAATATCATATATGAATACAACAACAAAATGATCCAAGAACTGTGTAACGCCTGGGCCCACTGCCCTAGGCTCTAGTAGAGTTTCAGGAATGACGACTGGCCCCACAGACCACCACTAGCCTTAACTGCGCACTTTGTCCACACTGACGCGCAAACCAGGATCAACTTCCCGACTGGTCACCCATCCTAGTACTACTCCAAGCTGAGCACGCTTAACTATGGAGTTCTTTAGTGATGGGCTCCCGGAAAAGGAGATGCACCTTGGTGATATGGGTAGTCCAATCATTCCTTTTAAGATCATGTTATCCCAGGCCTCAAATCCTGGGATGTTACAATCTCCCCCACTTAGACTCTTGACGTCCTCATCAAGGCTCAACTATATGGCCTCATAATCTGACCCCATTTCAGTACAGACCCACAATGGCCCATGGACACCCAGCTCCCGTCCACGGCTACCAGCGCAAGGGCGGCTCCATCTCGTCTCTACGGATAGCCCTTTCCAACTTGCCTGGACCGCACGGCTCAAGACTGGCATGCAACATGCCCATGTGAGCCCCACCTACTGGAGGGGTTATGGCTCTGATACCATTTGTAACGCCTGGGCCCACTGCCCTAGGCTCTAGTAGAGTTTCAGGAATGACGACTGGCCCCACAGACCACCACTAGCCTTAACTGCGCACTTTGTCCACACTGACGCGCAAACCAGGATCAACTTCCCGACTGGTCACCCATCCTAGTACTACTCCAAGCTGAGCACACTTAACTATGGAGTTCTTTAGTGATGGGCTCCCGGAAAAGGAGGTGCACCTTGGTGATATGGGTAGTCCAATCATTCCTTTTAAGATCATGTTATCCAAGGCCTCAAATCCTGGGATGTTACAAACTGTCTGAACACTTTGTTCATTAAATCTATAAACACTATTGGAGCATTGGTTAGTCCGAATGACATAACCAAAAACTTATAGTGTCCATATCTCATGTGAAAAGTTGTCTTTGGCAGATCATCCGGTTTAATCCTTAATTGATGGAACCTGATCTCAAGTCTATCTTAGAAAAGAGAGTAGCTCCTCTTAGTTGATCAAATAGGTTATAATTCCTAGGTAAGGTGTACCTATTTTGGTAGTGAACTTATTTAACTATCTATAGTCAATGCAGAATCTCATTGTGCCATCTTTCTTTTTTACAAATTGAACTGATGCTCCCCAAGGTAAAGTAATTGGTTGTATAAAGCATATTTATCTAACAACTCTTGCAGTAATATTTTAATCTCTCTAAGTTCTATTAGTGCCATACAATAAGGTGGTAAAGATATTGGCAAAGTACCATTCTCTAGGCTGATTTCAAATTAACCACCCTAGATGGCAGCATTCTCGGTAATTCCTTGGGAAACATGTCAACATACTCCTACCTACATGAACATCTAATTTACTAGGATTCTCAATGTGAGTATCTATCACATGTGCTAGATATCTTTGACATCCCTTTGTCAACATTTTTTAAACAACCAATATTGGAATCATACATGCTGGTAGGACTCTTCTTTCCCCAATAAAAGTTCATTTTCTATCTTCATCAAAAAAATCCACCTCTTTTGTGAAGAAATCTAATCTTGCTTTATACTTCTCTAAATAGTTCGCATCCAAGATTATATCAAAATTGTGCATTTTAAGTGGCAATAGATCCACCTGAATGCTATGAGTCCCATCAGATAAAACACACTTTAGACTATTTTAGCAATATACATAAATTCTATCTTAGGGGCTTACAGAATAAAATCATAAGACAAGTGAATTGCTAACATATTACTTATGGCTATCACAGATCTAGTCACACAAAAATGAGTGACACCGGGATCAATTAGAATAGATATGGGAGTAATGACATTAGTAAATAATTGCATCTACTTGTCAATAAACATGGAGACACCACTCCTTCTTGTTGATTCATAGTATAAGCCTGACCAGTCACTGGTGCTTATCCTTTTCCTCTACTACTACCTATCTGTGATAAGACTCCATGTGCACTATATTGTACCTAAGAAACTATATATCTAAAACCACTTTGTTGAGTCTGTCGGATCTGTTGATTGACCTCTTGGCATTTTTCCTGACTGTTATTGTTGTCCTCCCTATGGGCATTATTTGGAAAGATGTCCAGGTTTTCCAAAATTATAACTCATGAGTAGATTGGAATACCAACTCTCAGTGTACCTCCACAAGTTGTACATTATTGTGTTGTTAAGGCATAACTAGGTGATCCAGACTCCTGAGGACCCAAGACTACAAAAGATCTACACTATTGATTGTCTAAGTCTAGTATCCTCTACCATAACCTATGTTTCCTCTAACTCTGTCATGTTGTTGCCTAGTTGGTGCACTATATGAAGATGGTGTCCTTCTATATGGTGGTGGTCTACCACCTCTTAGCTGACTGCTAGAAGTTGATTTAACAATTTCAATGCCCACTGTCTTTTTCCCCTCAGCTTCTATTCCAACTCATCTAGCTCTTTCCAATCTCGTGGAGGCATCTACAAAGGCATGAAAATCTGAGCAACTTTCCAAGATAGCCACCTTTTCCTACATCCATGGATTCATTCTCTTTCAAACCTTCTAATCCTATCCACATTAGGCACACAAAGCCGAGGACAAAACCTTACTAGGTCTAAGAACAAGAACTCATATTTAGTCACTAACACATTCCCTTTCTTTAGTGTTTCAAATTGCCTAATCTTGTCAACTCATATTTAGTCACTGACACATTCCCTTTCTTTAGTGTTTCAAATTGCCTAATCTTGTCATGCACATATGTCTCAGGATAATATGGCGACTCAAAATGTCTCCTAAATTCATCCATGTCATGTTGTTTCCAACTCCTTGCATCTGCTCATGCCCCCACCAGTGTCTAGCACTACCTTTTTACAGTTACACAACATGTTACACCTTTTTCTCCTATGGTACATGTGATAACAAAAAAAGATCTTTTATGTCTCATATAACCACACATCCGCTTCATCAGGGCCTGAATTACTTGTGAAATCATAAGCCCTAATCTTTATTATCTTTTAATATGATTTACTTCATTCTCTAACAAGATCTGGTTGTGGTACATGTGCCCAAGAACTCCATGTTGCATGAGTAATTGCAATCATAAAACCTTGTGCCATTGTTAACATTTCAGGTGAAATTTGTAGACCATGATCATGAGGTATTGTTGAGGCCTCACTGATTCTTCCACATCAAGTACATGATCAACACCATGCATTGACTCAACCCTAAATGAAGGAGGAAGTGATGAATGAGGTTCATTTATGACATATTCTTCTGGAGCTATCTAGGCTCCAATCACACAAAGACTTAAATCTAAAGTTTGACCTCCTCTTATTGCATATAGACACACATATTATAGCTAATGATAAAATAAAAGGCTCAACGTGTCATATGTTCTTGTTATACTTAGAACCTTAGGCTTTGATACTAAGTTGTCAGGACCTAGTCCTAAAAACCAACCAAACACCAATTATTGAACATATTAAGATACATTAAACCTTAAACAATAAACATAATGATATCAATGAAGTGATTTTTCAATCAGAGAGCAATTTACTAAAATAGCTCGTCATATATATCATGTATCATTTCTCTGTGAAGTACAACTATCATGATTTCATTTTTTTATGATAAGGAACCCCTCCCAGGAAAGGCAACAATTGGACCCAACCCAGCCAAGGGTAAACCCTGGAACTAGTCATGTACTTTGGGGGCACCACATCATGCTCAACAACGTGGTGACTTGTTGCACCTTGAGGGAAACATCCAGATTCGAACATGAGTCCCTTCATTGGGGATTTTCGAGCCGCACCGTTGGGCTACTCACTCACCCCCAAATATCATGATTATATTTAAATCTTGATAACTATATTTACAATGCTCGTAGAAAGACAAACTGAATAGTGTAGACTTCTAAACCTCATGTTAAGCTACAAGACACAAGGAAAACTACATATTCATCCCATGACCCCAATACATGAATAGTGTAGACTTTACACATCAGATAAGAACTTCACATAACTGAATAAGCTACTCCACTTGAGAAGAGGGTTGTCTAGCCGGAGCCTTTCCTGCATGACCTAAATTTTTATTACTAATTGATTAGCCAATGTATAAGTGAACAGATACATAAATGTAATACATTATTGCAACTTTCTTATTCTTATCAATCAATTAGCAAATAGTTGAATAGTATGAGTAACACATCACTTAGCATAATAACCAGTATAATAGAGACATATAGAACATGTAAAATTCTTTCACAACAAGTCCAAGACTACCCCCCCCCTTCTGGACAAAGTTTAAATTCTTTCATAGAAGAAATTAAATTATTTCATAGTAAGTTCAGGATCCCCCCTTGGACAAATAGAAATTTAATTCTTTTGTAGCAGATATTAATCTTTTTCATAGCAAGTTTAGGATTCCCCCACCCCTCTAGATCAAGCAAGTCTAGGATCCCCCCTCTGGACCAATACAAATAAGTTCAAGATTCCCCCTCAAGACCAATATAAACAAGTCTGAGACCCCCCCCCACCCATGGAAATTTCTTCCTTCCTTCCTTCCTTCATCTTCAACTCGGTCTCAAGGTCCTCTTCCAAAGCATTTCACACAAAGCATAGAATCATAATAATTAAATAAACAACACTTCAAAAGAATTATTTTAGTAGCATTAATGTGTATTTAAGCCTTGTTAGGTCACAAGATTATCATATAAATATTCAGTCTTCTTCGAAGGCATCAAATATAACTCAACCTTTATTTCTCAAGACTTTCATAGATTATTGCTGACACAATTGTCATATAAGTATAAGAATGAATTCAACAAACTATAAATTCATTTCAGGCCTCCCGTAGGCTTTTTTAGCCATAACTTTTCAAATACAAGAGATTAATATCATGAATATCAATGATTTACTTATGACAACAAAATAAATAATCATCTTTGTCATGTTCTTATACATTTCATGAGTTGTATAGTCATCTATAAATCGGATTTAGATGGTAGATGGAAGATCAATTCATGCTATAATTTTCTATAAGTAAAATCAATGATAGTCAAATGTATAAATAGTCAACTTCTCTGATTTTATTCATCTTTAATAATTTTAGAACTTATATTATACACAAACAAAAGGATGCAGGCCATATCAAGTATGAATTCATACTTCAATTATGATCCTTTTTCACATATGTTCCATCAGTACATTATTTTTGAGCAAATGAGGAGGAACAAATATGTAGTACAAGTGGTAAAAATATCTATCTACTTGCCTTGCTTTAGAAATACCAAAATCTAAGTCTAGTAAGAAAAACATGACCAAAATTTCCTCCATTAAGTTCTATTCTTAAAACCCACCTCTTTTGTTTAGAAAATGGCCATGGGGAAGAACAAATAAAAGGGGAAAAATAAATCAACTTTTTGCTCCACAAAAAAGTGAACAAAAGGAAAGAGAAGTGAAATTAGTAGGTAATCAAAAAAATGGTTGGAACCAATCTTAAATCCAAGAAAAAATAAGAAGATTTGAACTCTTGAGTTAGAAATATGTAAGGAAACAACTTTGCCAAATTCTCTTTAATAAAATTCTCCCTTGGTCACCATGGAACTTGCCAATAGATCTGCAAAGCTTTTGTTCTCAGTTTAGTTGGATAGAAGACGAAAATAGAAATCCATAGAACCAAATTTTATCAAAATATATCTAGTATATAAGAAGTTATGCTATTTTTTATTGGTCTTAAACAACAACACCACTCGCCATTTGTTGTTCGTGTGTCAGCTGCTAGTTATTTTATACATGCATATTAAAAATATAATAACTTTCTTCTTTTGACTCCAATTCCATTCATTCTTTTTGCATTGAATTTGTAATTCAACTCCCTACAAGAATACAATAAAAATTAAAATAAATATCAAATACTAATTTTTCTATAAATTAAATACTCAAGTCTTTAAGTATGAGATGCTTTTATATTGTGTGTTTATTCTGGTTTTTCCTTTATTAAGGTTCCAACTTTCAAGTCAGAGTCAAGTCACGTTCACTCAAGTAAGTGTCTATAATTTACCCATTCACATCATTGAAACAATAAGGGTTAATTAATAAGATGAGATGAGGTTTAAACTAATGGTGGTGAGCAGCCTGATATTTAGAAATTACTTGAGTTTAGGCCGTTACAACGCAGCAGGGAAAGAAGATGATACTAATATATTATTAACAGATATTATGGAGACATTTAGTTATGATTAGTTGAATACAACTATAATAGAACTTTATATATGGTGAGATATTTTGTCTAAATACCTCGTTCTACATGAAAATATATGTTCAATTGTTTCCTATATATTAGTCCATATATATGTTTTGTAGCTACTTATATATGGTGAGTGCAGAAATCACATTAATCAATGTAACATTTCTAATTTTATCATTGATTAGTTGTGTACATAGGGACCAAAGTTCTTTAGTTAATTACTTCTCTATTGCATTTAAGTATTTTGCTAATGTGGGAAAATTGTAATTAAAGCTCCTCACAATGTTGGGAAAGTTTTGGGCTATTTTCTTATCATTTTAACTATGAATTATAGTTAATTGTGAATTTTTTTTATTTACCTTTTTTCACTCAATAATAGGCATTGTGAGTTGTTGGTAATTGTCCTTGAGACACTGACTGCATATTATATCGATCCTTTGGGTAGTAAAATATCGATTGAGGGACACATATGAGAAGTACCAATTGTAGCACAAGTAAGTTTTTTATCTGTCAGCATATATCAATATCTGAATCATTACATGACTATTTACTAATGCAATTAAATGTATTACTTTCACTTATAGGGGTATAAAAGCATTCAAACAGGCCGTAGAAGATATATATAAAAAAGGAAATCAATAATATAGAATATTGTTAAGGTAATTTTCTGACTCCAATACATATGCCAACTATGCTTATTTTTATTTATTAATGTTTTGCATAACTATAAATTTATAGTGCCCCCCATATAAGATAATAATTAGTTATCTAGATACCACGTGATGCAGTACATGAATTTGATTGTCAAAAATATGTAACAAGGCATTCATTGGATACAAAAGGTTATATATATAGTCTGGAATCATAAATAAATAAATAGTCTTATTTGACAACATAAAAAATCAAATCAAATTTGAATTATTCCATTCTCTCTATAGGTATTTGACACAATTAAGGCTTATACTCAAGAAAAGTTGGATGTGATACGAGAAGAGTGAGAAGAATCCTTCATTAAGGAAGTCTACTTTTTATTTGGTTGGGATAAGATATGATGTTTTTCAAACTTTAATGTCATGATTTCTATGTATAAGTGATGGTAATTACTTTTTTTTTTAACTTTAAATTTGATGCAAGTGGATTGTTAGTGCATATGTGAATGATGTGTGTATATGTCCATGTATGTGAATGAATACGAAAAGAAATTAATACCATGAAAATTTTATGTTTACATGTAGATGAGAATGGTACTGTGTATATGTATGTGTGCATATGTGCATGAGAATGGAATCAAGTGAAGATGTGGACTCATGTATGTGTTTTCTATTATATGTATAGCTGGCCTATTATTAAACTGAACATTTGTAGAGCCTACAGTTCTAATGAATTGTAGGATCCATCATGTTGAACATTTGGACATCAAGTATGCATACCTGTCATAGAAAACCTATAACGTTGGTTGAATTACAAAATCCGATGATGTGCATCTGCGTCATTGGTCTACCTAAGAGAACTAATGACACATTTGTCATTATCAGTTAAACTTTAATTGATAAGGAAGTTCAACATCAATTCTCTTACGTGGACCCACGATGTAGGTGAATATTCATCGTTGCCTGTTCTTCAAAAATTGACAACAAAGATATCCTTATTAGTTATATTTTAACTGACACTAGATTACAACGTCAATTTTCTTCAACCGTCACCGATGATGTAGTTTCATGTCGTTGGTTGAACTAAGAAAAATCAAAGACTATAATCCCAGAACAATCTTATATTTATTGTTGGTAGGAGACTACATCGTCGGTTTTTTATGTTACACCAACCCAGTACATATATATTGTTACGTCAATTTAGCCTTTGATAACAACTGAAACTGGATCTATCTCGTCAATTAACTCTTACCTTGGAAACTAATGGCACAAGTTTTAGTTGCGGTATTTCCCACTTAGGTGGAGGTAGGTAACCGACAATGTAGGCCTATAATCTAAACCTATACAGTGTATAGGGCCACCCTTTTGGTGAGGAATAATGTATGAATTATAATGAGAACAATATTATTATCGTCATTGCTATACAATAACCATGTTTGATTTAATCTATTTTTATAATAAAAACACATCCTTTTCATCATACTTAATGGTATGTTTGGATCGTACATTAACTAACGAGCGGGTCCCCTTTGGGATCTCACTCATTACAAACAACATGAAGTTTACTAAGTTTACATTTTTATTAGTTCCCATACTATAAGGAGTGTGTAGATTATATGAAATAACAGACTAATTAGGAACAATAAGTTTTCACAATTTAAAGGCAAATCTAATATTTAATTTGCTCATCCCTGCTCCACTGGATTTCCAAACTATTTTACATGTAATGTGTCATCTGTGCTCAAGCTCAAAGGCCCCTGATAAACTTTCACAGGCTCCACTGGTACTGACTACCTGTATCACATAATGCATCGATCCTTTGTTGCAGCTAATGAAATGAACCTCGAGGATCATATTTTGAATCTTCATCCCCAGGCCAAAATGCATATTCTGGTAGTTGTAACTTAACAAAACAAATTTAAGGTTGTGAGTTGTTTAAGAGGAGATCATCCCTAATTGGAGGAACTTCCAACCATACACTTCTTTTTATAGAACTTTATATTATTTATACATGGATTGTCTAAGTGAATCTTACCCCTATTTACCTGGACTGTCATCTTCTCTAGACCAAACATTTACCTTCATTTGTGCTCCACATATTTTCTGGCCAATCTATTGTTTTAGACCTTTTTATGTTTCACCATACTTTACTTTGTCATCCTATTCTTTCCAGTAATACTAGCAAAAGACATGTGTTAACACAGAAATGATAAGAATAGACAAGAAAGGGACATTATTGTACCATCATTTTCTATAGATTTGCATCATTTAATTTTTGGGAGTCTGAAGGAGCCTTCCTTTTTAAGGGAGGAGAATGGAGCATTGATATGATGTATTCATATTTTCTTCAAGGACACAAAGGGAAACTCAAAGTACAGAACTACGTTGTTAAAAAAAATAGAAAAGTTGCAAATACTTGTACTTGTACGCATAAATTATATGGATGAAAAATATACTAAATGAATATTTGGGATTATTTCAATATATAACTTTTATTTTACACATTCATGATGTATTCTGTTATGACAATACTGTAAATGTGTTACTTTTTTGGACTTCTCTTTTATTGTCAGTTAATAGACATATCTTATTTGGAATAAAAGTGTGTTGTCTTGTATACCTTCTAATGTTTTTAAACTCTCCAACTTTGATGAAAATTGAAGTAGATATCTTATAGTTGTCAAAATTGTTAACTAACTGACCTGGTATGGCTTTTGCGACATCACTTTGGGTTCCTAAACCGACGACTCAAACTCCTACTGTGTCAGTTTCTTTTATCATCACAACTGAGGCTAGATCTTCGTCATCGGTTTGCCCGTCCCCAATAAATAGGCGTCTTAGATATGTGAGTGTAGTGTCCCCCACTTAAGTGTCGGCCTTAAACTGACGTTATAGGATTATTTTAACCAACGCTAGAGGTAGTTTTTGTACTAGTGACTTCAAGTGCAGGCTGCATGCTTCAACCCACATGCTCTGACTCCCCACTAGTGTGTTTTGACCTATTTCAACTGATCAAAGCAGACAATAAATCCAACATTTTGGACACACATCAACCTAGCACATCTGCCAACGGTCGATGTGGATATAGCTACCATCAATCCAACTGATTAGCAAAATTGTGATGTCACATTATCTACTTAAAATATATAATATCATAGTATCAATACCTATTTATCCAAAGCCCTAAATTTAAGAGATGACAATCATGAGGACAATTTTAGGGTGAAATAAGAGGACGAACTTGAAGAATAAAGGAAGACTTGAATACCAAGCTAATATCCTTTGAGGTAAACATGAATCAGTTGTTTCTTTTCCTTAGTCAATGTTATTCTTGTGCAAAATTAGTTCTATGGACTTATTCAAGCTTCTTTCTTCCCTTTTCACTCTCCCCCGTGCTCCATAATAGGCTACCTATGACAAAAAGAGTCTTTATTGAGTCAAAGAGGTGCATTTTGGGAAGTTTCTCTCCCTAGTTCGAGCTAGTCTAGATTTGAGCATAGTAGATAGAATCTGAGTTGTGATGTGCAAAATACCATCTAACTGTGGTGTTAAAACAAAATAAGCATAAATGTGAATAGGGTATACTTGTCATATTTGACTATTTTGAAATTAGTAAGACCAAACATGAGACTTTTTACAATTTTGTAAAGTACACTTCAGAAATTTCTACAACTCAGTTATGATATATGTCCTTCTAATCTTTTAAAAATAGTCACATTGTTTCAATGTGAATAACATGAACTATAAATCTCAGCAATTCAATAACAATGTAAGTTCTACTATATGTTTTCAACACATATATTATACATTATGATTATAAGTAGTATATATACTACACAAAGTACATAAAGAATATGGTATGAAGTAACCAAAAATTGAATACTATGGTTAGTGAAATTAAAGAATTAGATAGACACTTGATACCATGAACACCATATATTCCATGCAGAGGTATGTATTGAAATGGAGGACACAATTTAGCCACTAGCTGAGACCAAAAGAGGTAGCAAAATAAAGATAGCAGGGCGCAAGAGGTTAACCCTACTGAGGACTATAAGTTGAGTAATAGTAGGGGGTCCAACATAAACTGAAGAGCTCAATGATACTAGTGCTACCTAATAATAATCATAGATTGCAACAGTACCAAGTTTCAGTATAATTATAGTTTGTTAAATGATAATAACCAAAGATCCTAGTGGAACCCAATTTAATTACTATTCAGAGACTTGGTCCTTATAGAACCACCAGTGTAGACAATTTATACATAGTGCTTTGACTCTTCACCCATGTACCCAAGTTCAAAGAAGGGTTGTTTTATTCTTCCAACTAGTATAGTTGTCGAGGCTAGACGTGGAGAGCCCCTTTGTAGGCCTATAAGGTAGCTTAGTATTCATCCAATCTAAGGTAAACTCAAAATCTTGTATGGTAGGGTTATATCTTAACATCATACTTTACATGTTGTGGTACACTACACGTGGGTCCATGATACTAATAAAATGAATAAGATACTAAATAATCAGATCCAATAATTTACTACTTGTAATATTGATCATAGTACTTTAGAGTGTTGTATACAATATTAATTCACTTGTTTTGGTATTTAATTACCTTATATATATTGTATTTGTTGTAACATAATTAATAAATAGTATATAGATTGTTTTGGCTACTTAGTGAATTATACTCACTCAATTAGTAGCTCACTCTCTATTGAATAGATTTTAGGAGCCCCTGCTAATTATGAAAATAGCGACACTATGGGAGAGTCTTGTTTCCTAAGGCTATCATATGAGTATTTAGTGTAGATTTTGTCAGTCTTGTTCCTTACTACTCTAGGTCCTTTTGTTTTACTATGCATGGGTTAAAGAAATGTAATTTTTCTTATGTATTATGCTTTCTCATTAATTCTTCTTTTGTTTGAAAATAATGTAAATATTAAGTGTTGTATAATAACAATTGTTGGAGTTTTCATAAGTGTTTAGGTTTATGTGAAAATATATATATCCACGTGTTTCAATTTCCAAAGATATAATATATTTTTTAGATATGTGAAAAGTATTAAAACACAAAAATACCAGTATGACAATAACATTAGCAGTGAGATGCTTGCGAAGCAGGCTACTCAACTAGACTAATTGAAGGAACAACATGAATGCCACTTAAATATTTGTACAACATGAAACCATTGTGTTACACCTTATAACTATCTGATATGAAGAATTACATTGGTGTTTATAACCATAATTTTGATTCAAACTAGGTTTTTGTATGGTTTCTAGTAATACAATTACAAAGCTCAATATGAATAAATCAAACTAAAGAACTATGCAATATTTATACTCGAGATTTTAATACCATAATTTGAATTTGTTTAGTAAATATATGTTTTTAGTAAAGTAGTATATGGCCCAACCTGCAAAATTGATGTGTCTAACTGTTTTTTTTTTAAGTGTTAAGCTTGAAATTGGCTTGATTTTGTAATATTTAACCTAAGGGCATGTTTGGTACGTGGTGAATAGAGGGGAAGGGAAGCGAATGGAGAAGTCTTGGGTTGTTAGGTTGGACAAAGTGATGGATAAGGGAGGGAATGAAGGGGAACATAGAGGAACATAGGGAAAGAACTAAGTGCATTTTCAACCACTTCTATCCCATTTTCTCCCAACCAAAATAGAGTGGAGACAAGGGAAATGGAAAAGACTTGGTGGTAAATTTATCAGAAAGGTTGAAGGAAAATATGAAATATTGAATAGGAAATATAACTAATATGGTAGATAAAATTAGGATAGCTCATAGCTAATAAGAACATATACGTAGTGTGTCACATATATTTTATGTCACTTGGAGGGACATATGCAATGTTGCAGGAGTATTTGTCAAGTTTAAATAAATGTTATGTGTGAAAATAATAGAAATAAAATGAAAGAAAATGCAACTGAATTTATATGCATAATTTAAAAGAAAAAATATGCAATGTTTTATAAGTTACATTATTTTTTATTTTTTCCTTCATTTCCCATTCATGTGATAACCAAACACACTAACATAAGTGTCCCCTCCCTCCCCTCCCCTCCCCTCCCCTTCATTCAACACTTACCAATCATAGTGTAAAATAAAACTAAGATTCTTATAGGGTTCTATATGTATTCAAATATTAATTTGAAAAATATTATATAAATGCATAAAGAAGTATATTCTCAATATAATGTAATGATATGTAAAACTAAATTTTGTTATACTATTATCAACATGCGATGCATAATGATTTGAGATATCCTCTTAACCAGTAAACATAGAACTAGCCTAAACTGTCAAGATAGAAACTTGAACTGACTCGCTTTCAATTCAAAGATTGACTTCCAAACTTAGAATGAATGAAATAATTCAAGGTTAGAACCAACTTTTGAGGTCAGATAGGGGGGTTTATGGGTCAAAACTAAACTTTAACAGCCACAATGGCGATAGTTGACCACTACTAAAAATTGTGTATCTTGTAAATTGCAACAATAGAATCATAATAAAGTTAAAGGATGGGGTGTGCTGCTAAAAAAGGAAGCCACACATCCTAAAAAAACCAAAGACATGTAGATATTGATATATGCATGTAGAGAAATGTTGGAAACATGTTAGAGTTGGGCCTAAAAATAAAACTAATCAGCTACGTGGATTGGAAGGAATAGCAATTAAGAATATTTATGCAAACATATGTGGATTATAATATCATTTAATATGAATATATAAGCTTAAAGTTACATTAAAGTATTGGTAACTCGTGCTATATGCCTATAAGACACATTCCTCAAGTCTATCAATGTGGAACTAATATGGATTGCTTCAAACCTTTATCCAAACTGATTTTTACTTTAAGCATCAACTTCCAAACCCAAAGTGAGGATCAATTTTGAGAGTCAAGTATGTTTGGATTTGTTAGTCTATACTAAAAATTTACAACCATTGTTGAAATATATGTGTTTCACAAACAACAATAGTAAAATCACTAATAACAATGAGTATTGAGGTAGGACGCTATAATAAAATAACTATACACACTGCAAGAATGATTATAATAGATATAAGTATATCAATGGATGTTGAATCAGTATTTGAGTTGTGATAAAAATATAAGCTATTAGGCAAGGTAGAAGGAACAACATGCATCTAGACTCGACACCTAAACTAATTTATTGGATAAGAAATTCTAATTCTAAGAATTTAAAACTTTAATAATTAGATTTCTATTCGAACAAATTCCAAAATCATTTTTTTAGAATAAGATTTGTTTGAATCGCTATGTCTATACTAAAATCAAAATACCACTACAAAATCTACGTATTTCACAAATGATAATAGTAAAACTAGGGAATAAAGTCAAAGGTTGGGGTATCACTAGTGCAAATGCCTCCTTGAACGTCGGTTAAAATAGCCTCATAATGTGTAGTTTTTTATTGACACCTATGTAGGCAACACTACAGCTAAAGGCCTTCTACATTGGAATTTTGGGAACAGTCAAATTGGTGATATAGAGCGAGTGTCAGTTACTATGAAAATAGAAATTGAAGACTCAACTGACGAGTCAGAGAAATAAAGTGTTGTGGATCGCTATGTATCGTCGGTTATAGGAAAGAAACTAACATTGTAGTTAAATTGTGTTGTTGGTTTTAGTAAGAAAAGTCGATGACGCAGAACAACACGACCGTATTGGAAGCACAACTGTATTGCGGGATGGGTAGCAATATCGTTAGTTTTGGTAACAATAACCGACACCACAAGATAATAGGGTCGATTTTTTAAAATAACGGACGCCACAAGTGATATGTGTCATCAGTTTGATCACTAAAATTGGTGTTATACTTCCTTATCATGTAAAATTTTCACTAATGAGGGTACATGTATCATCAATTTTGGTTTAAAGACCAACGCCATAGATCTATAATGTTAGATTTTTTATAATAACTCACACCACACTTATATTTTTTTAAATAGTAGGTATGCAAATCTGTTCTCTAACTGTTCAGCAGGATGCAGAACTACAACTCATTAGAAATGCAGGTTCGATCATGTGTTCAACTTAACAACATGCCACCACACCTACACAATCTACAATAACAAACACACACAAATAATTCATCCACTCGCATACATTTTCATTCTTCAACTCTATTCTCTTCGACACTTAATTCCAATCTCATGCACATACACAATTTAGAAAACATAGATACAATTACATTCTCCAATTTCATTCTCATGACATCTACAAATACAATTCTCATTGTATTTATTCCTTTTTATATTCATTCACACACATGCATAACACATCATCCATATATGCACAAATAATTCACTCCCATCAAATTTAAAGATGTAAAAAGTCATAACTACCACACGTATATAGATATAAATGACATCAAGGTCTAGGAAACTCATAGTTTATCCCAATCATATTCAAAGTTGACTTTGCTAATAAAGGTGTGTGCCCACTCTTCTCGTATCTCATCTATCTCTTCTTTTATATAGGGTTTTGTTGTGTCATATAGTTGCAACGAGAATGATATAATTCAAGAGTTTGATTTTATTTTTTCATATTATCAAATGAGATTATTTACTTATGATGATCAAGACTATATAGATTACCTTTTGTATTCAATGGATGTCTAGTACCGCATGTCTGACAATCAAGTTCATATACCGCATCATGTAATATGTGCACACCCAACCATTATCTGGTATGGGGCAATATATATTTATAGTTACACAAAAATGTTAATAAATAAAATTAAACTTAGTTGGTATATATATGCATTAGAGTCATTAAACTACCTTAAAATCCTTACAACTTAATAATTTCCTTTTTATCTAACTTTGTTCACCCCTGTTTGAATTCTTTTATAACCCTATAAGTTAAAGTAACACATTTATTCAATTTAATAAATAGTCATGTAAGTAGTGATGTGAACATCAATATATGTTGTTGGGTATAAAAATTTACTCATGTAAATAATGTCTTTTTCATTGTGGGGGACGTCTCACCCGAAGGATTTTGATAATACGTAGTTGGTGTCTCATGGACAATTACCAAAAAATACCCAATGATTATTACCAAGTGAAAAGAAGGTAAACAAAAGATAACTCAAAATCCTCAATGAAATGTAATTTTATAAGTCAAAATTATAAGCAAAGTGTTCAAAACTTACCCAACATTGAAAGGATACATAACCACGCTCTTTCTTGCATTATCAAAATATTTAAATGTGGTAGAGTAATAACCACTAACAGATTTTGGATCTTTTTCTACATGGCTAATCAATGATGAAACTAAAAATGCCACATTAGCTAGTACAAACTCTCCACATATATAGAAATCAGATCAACTTATATTTTCACATATATAGAATGAGCTATTTAGCCATAAGATCCCACCATATCCAAAGTTCTATTGTAGTTGTATTCAACCAAGCATAAGTAAGCAACTCCACAACATGTTGCAAGAATACACTAGTATCATGAGTTTGACCTACAACATCTTCCTTAATATGGACCATCATAGTCAAACCTTCTTCTAAGTCGCTTAGCCATAGTGCCAACTCCCTGCACCTAGAACCTAGCGAGTTGAATAGGTCCTTTGCAATCCAAGTAGGTAATTGAATATTTGGAGGAGGAAGTGGAGGGAAAACTATAGGGGGTTTCTTACGTGTTGTGATCTGCACAATATATATAAATATATATATATAGGGCGTTCATTCGTTGCACGCACGGGTAGCCTGGATTTTCGCTACCCGACAGCTAAAAAAGTAACTTTGTTGTCAAAAAGTAACTATGGTGATCAGAAAGTAACTACACGAATAAAAGAGTAACTCTGTACAAAATATACAGTAGATATATAAAAGGACAGGTTTTTGTATTTTGGAGGGGCAAATGATATTATTTTTGGCTAAAATGTTTTGGAGAGCTAGACAAAATAGTCCTCTACAATTGCAAATTTTTTTTTGAAAAAAAGTGGTCGGAAGGGTGGGTGGGTAGCTACCAGCGCGGGCAATGAAGATGGGCCCATATATAAATATATATATATATATATATGTAAATATATATATATATAATATGTATTTAATACCTACGCAGGTAGATACCCGTCCCCTATTTTGATTACTTTTTTGGAGTTTCTTACTTTTGACGTGTAGAGGGCTACTTTACCTTACAAATTGTTACTTTTCATGCATAGATAGTTACATTTGCAACATCTATAATAAATATACAATTATATATATATATATATATATATATATATATATATATATATTGTTGTGTATTCTACCCAGATTTACTTTTTTTGTCATATGGTTACTTTTTTATCATCATATTTATACTTTTCTGACCATATAGTTACTTTTTGGGTTGACTCCATGGTACTTGTGTGGGTAATGAATGAACACACACACACACACACACACACACACACACACACATATATATATATATATATATATATATATATATATATATATCAATTGCCAATTATATACATAAGTAGAAAAGAATCACTTGTAAAAATGCAATTAAAATTTATCATACATCAATATAGATAACTCCCACTTTAGGCCGCACAACCATGTCGCCTTTTGCATCACCTATTGTCTCGTGGTCTGGGTGGGCATGTGGCAGTGGTGTCTATTTCCAAGTGTTGTAGATAAGCCTAATAGAGACATGGACCGTAACTGTGGGCATTGGATGACCATGAATCATGTCACCTGGAATGGGTGGGTAAGCCTCACCCAGTGCAACAATATATTCTTCTACTAAAAGACAATATGGCCTCAACCCCTAGAAATTTGTATACAATGTTATATACACCTAAACACAAATATATTATAAATTCACTTAAAAGACTATTATATCACAATAATACTTACACCAGGGGCTAGCTGACAGGTCTATGGGATTAGTCCCGAACACCTATGTCATAGGGGGTCCACCTCATATGAAGAGCGGCATGATATAAGTATTGTTTGAGGAGGTTGAGAATGAGAAGCATGATAGTATCTCATTGTGTCCTCTATTCCCTTTACAATCATGACTAAAACTTGTTCTTGTGACCAGACTACTTTGTTGACATATTTGCACTTCTCTAATGAACTAAAAAATGATCTTATATCAATGCCAGCCCCATCAGCCCTAAGATGATCAAGATGCTTTAGAGTACCCAGAGCAACCGTCAATTCATCCCTTTGACCCTAAGGGATAAACTTCCTTCTTTTCTTTGCTTGTAGAGCTCCCTCTAATCATCATCAATAATAACTAGTCAGTAAAACATAACAATCAAGGTAAAAAATGAACATATAGCATACATAGTGGAATTTTACCATTTTTTCAGCCAACTCAGCAGTTGTGGGGTTGGGTATTTCTCCATATTGGTTTGTCCTAATAGTTATCCACTCCTTTTGGTGAAGTAAAGGTGTAGGAGTAGTAGAAGACTAGGAGTAGGTTGATCAGAAGAAGATGCTTCCAGTCTCTATTACCTATGCATTATGTAGCTACCCAAGTTGAGGTCGTCTATACTTTTTTACACATATTTCTTTTTGAGGAATGTGTAAAGACCGATTAATACAAACCATATGTTAAATATGTAATACATCAAAATCATAAGATATATTTTAAATATGTAATACATTGTGTAACACATTGAATGCATCTGATCATCCATTAAGAGTAATATGTACAAATAAAGGAGGCGAGTTCATCTATTTGTCTTGAAGCAACAAATGCATCCCACACCTTTGGGTCATAGGCCCATTGCTCAGTAGCTGACTTCTTCTTGTTGCTCATTATGTACTCTCTTGTCAGATATGTCATATAATTCCGTAATAGCCTCCCACAAATTTGCATCATTGCTTTACAATGTAGTTTTTCATCAAGGTCAAATATGCTCTATAAGATTTCATATACTATTTATAAAAACATAATTGTGAATATCTTTAAAAATTATAATATCTCACACATAAGACCTTCCATATGTAGTCTTTCATGGAAGGATCAACTTTATGCCAAGATTCTATTGTTATCTCCACTTTGCTACGGGTAATAACCCCTAGATATTGCACAAAGTATTGTGCTTCTTCCTAATAAGATTTCTTGCATCATCAAAGGCTTTGGTCCTTTATCACTTTGCTCTACTAACTTGTTCATCACGGTGATGCCTCTTTCATGTGCATGATCACACTATTCCTCTATAAAGTCAACAAGATCCTCAGGGTGCACATCTTCAGGATGTTCATCCTAAAATTGTCAAGATACACATATAAGTGACAAAGAATGTAAAATACACATCTATGTAATAACTATGATAGAGAATTTAAAATGCACATCCATATAATAAAACAATACAACTTACATCACCATGGTGCTCATCCTTACTGTGCACATCGTCATGGTGGTCATCTCGACGGTCAGACAATATTTAAAAATGTCATATTAAAAGTAGTCATAGAATGAATATAAATGATAAAAAATGTAAAATGTATGTGTCACATATGAAACATATATAACTATAATATGGAATTTAAAATGCACATCTACATTAAAAATAAAATGCATGCCTCTAATATTGATTGAATCTTTGATCAATTAACATTACTTATACATGATCTCCACACATATATAAGTTTGTGTTAGCTTCAACATTTGGTGTTGGCAAGACAACTGAGAATATAATAGAGTCATCATGCTTTTCATATTACTCTTCTTAATCTATAGGATTTACAATGAATTGCATTTTTCATGAAGAACGGCATACCATTTTTCATTTATAAGATTATCAACGTAGAATACTTGTTTTACTTGTGATGCCATTATGAATGGTTTACCCTTCTCACCAATATTTTCAAAAATCACTAATGTGAAACCCAATTCATCTACTACAACTCATTTGATGTTATCAACTCAATTACACCTAAAGACAAGAACTCTAAAATTTGTGTAGTCAGACTCCCATATGTCTCCAATGACATCATAATTAGACATTTTATCTTCATGTGGACTCTTATCCTTCACACTAGAAAAATACAATGAAGACGCTTGAAGGGTGACCCCACTATTTTGGACGACACTCTTATTATCTTGACATTTTGTGTAATATGAAAATCCATTTATGTCAAACCCTCCAACAAGACACAAGATTCATTTTTGGTTTAAAGGTGAGCAATTTGATATTTTCAACAACATTATTTGATGTTTGAGATAGTTGATGAAAGACTTTATATTCAAATCACCTAATAAATGTCCTATTATGCTCACTAGCAAGCCATATTGTGCTAGCTCTAGGATTTTTTTTTGATAAAATTGGTACCTTCAACAATATAAGTACCCACTTTGTCGATGTGGTTTAAAATATACAAGTGTACTTGTTCCCACTATTCGTGCTTAATTACTTACACTCGTGCTCCTAAAGTCATTTTTCTAGAATAAGAATAAGGATCATTATTCTTTCTATTGGCAAAAGCTTCAGGCCTAGTTTGGCTGGCGTAATCTAAACTGCTGGTAATTGATACAAGATTCACGTATCAAATTAACCACACCGGCTATGGCTGTGTACTTTTTTTTATACCGTTGTATAGATAATTTAGTACCGAAATGGTAATTGGAAATGACTCCAGGATCGGCGGTCTTCACAACTGTCAGTTTTGCACCAGATCACTGCTCCATATCACATTTTTCCCATGTAACTTTACATGCTCTGCTGGTTACAGCTCTTCGCTCCTCCACTGCGAAATACCAAAAAGTTGTACGGCCCTATAGACAGACTGCCGCATTTAAGAAGTAGTCATCCAAACTCAACCTTATTGGCAGGTCTGGTCCTCCTCCATGTGCCTCATCGAGAGGGGCGATCCCCATGGATCGGTGATGCCCTCCTCCATGGCCCTGATAGCCTCTTCAATGGACGGGAGGATCACTATAGCTTTATACATAGCAAATATGTAGAAGTCAATGGCCTGCACCCATCTCCACTGCACTCTCGGTGCAATCTCCTCCCATTGCAGCCTAGGTTGCCAGGTGATCTCCACCGCTTGCTTTAGGTGATCACAACCTAGGTTGCGTCAGGTGATTTCTCGTCTGGTCTTCCAGAAGTAGCACTCGAGATTGGGTTATCATTTTCAAAGATGTGTCTCATATCTTAGATTACAACGTCAGCTTCAACTACAGATGCTGCTGACTCCATTCTGTGGTCTTATACTACTCATTGTGTGTGCATCCCATGTTGCGGCGGTGGGCGTTGGAGGCATCGACTAACTGCCGCCAGTGTTGTAGGGATCTGCATGGTGCCGCAAAGAAGTCTCATCCCGTCGGCAAGGAAGAGCGATTTCGATGGTGGCCCCCGGGGGGCGGGATGCCCGTTTTGGGTGGAGGGCGGCGTAGCTGTCGGCGGTGGCCGCATGTCTCAGGATCGCCCTTGGGGCACGATGCTTTGGCTCCTCCTTCTTTTGGGTTTGTTAAGTAATGAGTACTATAGTGACAGATTGAGGACAATAGTTTACATATAGGTTTTGGAATAAACTACATGCTGCTATAAGCAATAAGCTTAACTTTAGTACAACTTCTTACCCACAAATTGATAGACAGTCAGAAAGGACAATTCTATCACTAGAAGATATGTTAAGAGCTTCTATTTTACAATTTCGAGGCAGTTGTCATGTATATATAAGCTTAATAGAATTGCTTACAACAACAGTTTCTAATCCAATATAGGAATGAAGCCTTATGAGGCATTGTGTAGCAAAAAGTGTAGATCTCTAATAGGTGGTGTAAAGTGGGTGAGAAACAACTAATGGTTCCTGAGAAAATTAAAAAAAAATTATAGAAAAGATTGAGCTACATAAGACATACAAAAATTATGCTAACAAAAGGCAAAGGCCTTCAAAATTCAAAGTAGAAGATAAGATTTTCTTGAAAATTTCTCCATGTAAGGGTGTTATCAGGTTTGGAAAGAGAGTTAAGTTGACATCGAGAGATATAGATCCTTATCCTATTATAGAGAATATAGGCAAGGTTGCCTATAGACTAGATTTAACACCTGAGCTGCAACAATCACATTATGTATTTCATGTTTTAATGCTAAGAAAATTTCACCTAGAGACAACTCAAATTCTACAGGCTACATATGTACATATAGTGGATGATGTCACCTATAAAGAGATACCAATTCAATTATGGATAGAAAGGTTCAAAAACATAGGAACCATAAAATACCTATGTTTAAAGTGCTTTGGAAGCACCACAATGTCAAAGAAGCGACATGGGAGCTTGAAAGTGATATGAGAAAAAAATCTTCTCAAGTTGTTCTATGTTTTGAGTATGAAATTTTTTAAGGGTGAAGAATTTGTAACAACCCAAACTTAGATTATTTCTAAATCTCAGACTATTCACCATGATTAATCCAAACATCGTCTCATTTTTTTAATTTAAGAATTATGTTCTAATGTTGTGAATGACTAAATAATACTCACTTACTTGAATGAATGTGTCTTAAGTCTGACTTGAAGAATACAACCCTAACAAAGGTAAAACCTCAAATACAATGCAAAAGCATCCCATACTCAAAGACTTGAGTATTTATTTTTAGAAAAATTGGTATTTGATATTTTTTTAAACTTGTACTACATTCTTGTAGAGAATTAAATTATGAATTCAACAAAAAAATGAATGGAATCTTGAGCAGCAGCTATTGAAGATTGAATACATTCCACTCAGAATTGTATGTGGTGTTTGAATGGTGCCTAAAATTCCCCTCAAGGAAGCATTTATCTCTCAGGGATGTGTTTTTTAATGAAAATGTCTACTTGTCGGGGTTTGGGGGCTTTGACATATGTCACTGTACTTCAGCTTGGGATGTGTTTGGTCTTCTTGATCCTTCTGTTCCCAGATCTGAGTGGAAATGGTGCAACCATTTATTGATCTGCTTCCATTTTCTAGTTTTTTTGTTTGTTATTTGTTTAGGGGTTCTGTCCTTTATGTACATGTACCCAAAGTTTTTTTGGTTTTCATATAACAACCCAATTTTAGCCGAACAATTTTTTTTTGAATGGAATTAGAGTTAAAATTATAAAGTTATTATATATTTGATATGCATGTATAAAATAACCAATAGTTGACACACAAACAACAGTGGCCAACGGTGCCGGTGTTCAGGACCAATCATAAAAAATGACATAACCTTTTAGATAATTGATGGATTTTAGTGAAACTTGGTTCTATGGATTCATATTTTCATCTCTATCCAAGTAAACCAAGAACATAAAATTTGGAGGTTTGTAGGACAACTTCCATGGTAACTAATGGAGAACCTTGGTAAAGAGGGATAAACAAAGCTATTTTCTTACATATTTCTAGCTGAAAAGTTTGAATCTTCTTCTCTTTTCTTAGATTAAAGGTTGAATCTAACTAGGTCTCTGATTACCTATTGATTTCACTTCTATACCCCTTTGTTCACACTGCCTTTGGAGCAAACATTAATTTATTCTTCCCCTTCTATTTGTTCTTCTTTGTGGCCATTTTCTAAATAAAAGGAGGTTGATCTAAGAACAAAACTTGCTGAAGGAAACTTTGATCGTGTTTTTCTTACTAAAATTTGGATTTGCCTCTTCTAAAGTAAGGTGAGTTGATATGTGTTCATACTACTTATGCTACACATTTCTTCTTCCTTGTTTGCTAAAAAACAACTTACTGGTGGAACATATGTGAAAATGATCATAAGGAAAGAATGAAATCAGAACTATTATAGTCTGTATCCTTTCATTTGTGCATAATATAAGTTCTACAATTATGAAAGATGAACAAAATATGAAAACTTAACTATTTATACATTTGACTGCTGCTGATTTTATTAAAGTAGATCATAGCCTTAATTCATCTTCCATCTACCTTCTAAATCAAATTTATAGAAAAATATACAACTCATGAAATGTATAAGAACATTACAAAGATTAGTATTTTTTCTTATTATAAGTGAATTATTGATATTCTTGCTATTAATATCTTGTTCTTGAGAAGTTATGGCTAAATGGAAGCCTATAAGAGGCCTAAAACAAATTTACAATTGTTAAATTCATTCTTATACTTATATGACAATTGTGGCAACAATAACCTATGAAAGCCTTGCGAAATAAAGGTTGGATTAGTATTGATGCCCTGGAAGAAGGAAAAATATTTATATGATAATATTGTGAGCTGATAAGGTTTATTTATTTCTTATGATTCTATATATGGTTTGCTTTAATGATTTGGAAGAGGAGCCTCGGCTGGAGCTTAAGATCAAAGAAGGAAGGAAGAAATGTCTAGGGGGGATCCTAAACTTATTTACATTGGTCCATATGGAGGGAATACTGGACTTGTTTATATCAGTTCAGAGGGGGGGGTTCTAGACTTGTTTATAATTATCCAGAGGGGAGGGATCCTAGAGGGGGGGATCTTGGATTTGATGTAAAAGAATTTAATTTCTGCTATGAAAGAAGTTAATTTGTGTTTGTCTAGAGGGAGAATCCTAGACTTGCTGTGAAAGAACTTATTTTCTACTACTAAAAAAATAATTTTTGTTTGTCTAAATGGGAGAATCATGGACTTGTTTTATAAGAATTTTATGTTTTCTATATATCTATATTATAATCTTAGTATGCAGAGAGATGTGTTCCTCATACCGTTCAACTGTTTGTTAATTTGTTGATAAGAATAAGAAAGTTACAACAATATATTATGTTTGTGTATCTACTCACATAGACATTAGATAATGAATCAGTGAAAATTTTTTAGGTCCTGAAAGTGAGGCACTAGTTAGCCTACCCTCTTCTCAGTCTAAGTATCTTATTTAGTTAGGTGAAGTTCTTATCTGATGCCTAAAGTCTAGAATATTCCTATACTGGTGTCATGGGATGAACTTGTGATTTTCCTTGTCTCTTGTAGCTTAGCATTTAGAAAGAAATGCCTTGTATATAAACTGAACAATTTATATTTGTATGAATATTGTAAATATAGTTATCAAGAGCTAAATGAAATCATGCTAGTTATACTTCAATGATCAATGAGAAATGAAGAATTTTTTTAGTAAATTGATCTTTGATTGAAAAAGTTACTTTATTGATATCTTTATGTTTGTTTTTTGAGGTTTAATGAGTATTAAACCTCAGGATTCATGTTCAAAATAATCAGTGTTTGGTTGGTTTTTAGGACCAGGACCCGACATGCATCCTCCTGAATACGAACCACTACAGTCAACCAATTTTCTGCATTATTTAACTATAGTGTCAAACCCTTGCACTTAGGACATAGTGAGTCAAATAGAACCTACAGAATATAAGTAGGTGGCAGAGGCTTTGGAGGAGGAACTATAGGGGGATTCTTAGGTACTATGGTATGCATGTATTCTCATATCAATTGTGAAATATATACACAAATAGAATATAACCACAAATACAAATGCAATGTAAATTTATCATATATTGTCATAGATAACTCCATATTTGGGCTACACAAGCAGCCGAATTTTGCATCTCCTACTGTGTTGTGCTCAAGGTGGCTAAATGGTAGTGGCATGTTTCTCAATTGTAGATAGGCAAGTTGGATAGTCACACAGATCACATTATCGGGCATGGGAGCATAATGAATTTTGTCACCATGGTGTGGCAAAACCTCACTCAGTGCAATGATATTAAGGGTAAGTTCATAGCAAGACAACATTTTCTCACCACATAACTTTAATATACATGTATACTCAAACACAACATATAAATTGACTTGGAAGACTATTATATCACAAAAAGACTTACACTGGGTGTGCCTGGAGGGTCTAAGGGATTACTCCCAATCACCTTGCCAAAAGAGTGGTGCCACACATGTTCTATCAGAGGAGGGTTCATGAGAGTACTCTCAAGAACCTCGTCAGTAGAGAAGTGTGGTGTAGGTACTATATGAGGAGGATGGAACTAAGAATCTTGAAGACAACTCATTGATTCTTCTATTCTATTTGCGACTATGTCATCTTGTGACAATCTGACTTTCTTGACAGATTTGCGCTATTGTTGTGATGGTACAAAATAGGATCTTAGCTCAAAGCCAACTCCAAGGCCCCTAACAGTTCTGGGATGTCATTATTCACCCCTTTGGCACTCAAGTATGAACATGCCTTATTTTATTTGCTCATAGGGATGTTGCTAATTGTCATCAATAATAATTGGTCAATAAAACATAACAATCAAGGTAAAAAATGAGCATACGTTATGAGAGTTGAATTTTACCATTTTTGTAGCCACATAAATGGTTGCAGGGTTGGTTATTCAAGTTTTCCTCACATATAACCACTACTCATGGTGAGGTAGAGTGCAGGGGTAGTAGAACACTCAACAAACTTGGGAGTAGGCTGCTCAAAAGATGCTCACTCTCTCTTTTGGTGACACTAGGTGTAGTTGCCTGGATCCAAGTTGTGGCCGTGCACATCCTTTGTATTCCTATCTTTTTTTATCATTGTGTATAGCTTGCTTAATCTAAAATATATGTTAATTACTTAATAGATTGAATTCATCTAATTAATTATAGGAATGTATTCTAAAAGAGGTTTATCACTTAAATTCACCTATTTTCCTTGAAGACGAAATTACTCCAAGTAGTGGCATCAAGATAGGGCCATTATTCAATGATGAGATTTTTTCCTTATCTCTAAGTATGTAATATGTTGTTATTTGTCGTACATTTTTTTACAATATCCTCCCACAATGTCGCAATACATTTTATGATGCAATTTTTCATCAAGGTCAAAAATGCCCTATAAAAGTTCATATACTATTTTTAGAAATGTGAAATATGTTGGCTAATTGGATATTATGCAACTTTATCTTTTGATGATGACAACATTTCCCCTATTGTGTTCCTAATGTGCTATAGTGTTTAAGGTATTATGATATAATAAGATGATCTGAGCTTAATTGCATATCAAGTGTGAAAAATTAATCAAATTGTATCTGATGGCCAAATTTACATTTATCTAGAAATCATGTAAAATCAAGCTATGAGTCAACCCTAACTATCTCAAACTCAATAACACTTAATAATAAGAAAGAGCTTGTTGAGAAATGTTTGTGCATTAAAACCTAGTTTTGGACTTTACTACGATGGGAGGAAGCGGCGCCGCTCTAGGGTTTCCTAGGCGATCGGGCGACCAGGAAGATGATGGCAACCCAGGTGAAAAGAGAGGAGGCACGATTCCGTTAGGGAACACTGGCTTGCACTTCCGCTATGCGAGCCAAAGAAACCAGACTGATTCTCCGCCGAAGGGCCGACGGGAACAAGACCAGCAAGGGTCCGCGATGGAAGTCGAAAGAGGAGACGGAGGCACCGACTTTCTACCTCTGGGGAGTCTAGATCAGACAGATGTTACAAGGAGTACTGGAGAAGCAGACGTGGGGCAGAAAGAACAACCGCTCTGCTATAAAGCGGCCGTCGTCGGGAACCAAGATAACTCACATGGCTATATACATATCGACGTGGACAAAATGGGGATCAATCTGCAACATGACGATATAATCATCTCCGAAGAGGAAGGGTTCCCAGCCTTTAACCTGACGACAGAAGCACGCACGAACCTCCTGAAACCTTGGCAATACGCCGTAGTTGTCAAACTTATTGCCTACGACATAGGATACATGACGCTGCGGGATAAGATCCGCCTGTTATGGGCGCCTGACGGCGGATATAACCTGATAGATCTGGACAACGACTGCTACCTTGTACAACTGCAGAAGCTTAATGATTATCTCAAAGCCCTTACGGGAGGGCCGTGGCCGCTGTTTGGCTCGTACCTGACGGTACAACGATGGAATCCTACCTTCTCACCCGAGAAAGCGCATCCGGAATCCTTTGTCGCGTGGGTTCGAATTCCTAATTTACCTATTCATCTGTATCAAGAAACTCTGCTGGAAGCTATAGGGAATAAGATCGGTAAGACTATTAGGGTGGATACCAATACCATGAGCCAACGAAGGGGAAAATTCACGAGAATCGTGGTTGAGCTGCAAACAGGGAAGCCGCTTTTACCTACAGTATATGTGGAAGGAAAACGCCTTATGGTCCAGTATGAGAACATTCCTTATATATGTCTTCGTTGCGGACATGCTGGGCATGAGGAGAGGGAGTGTGTGAACAAACCTCAACCACAAGGAACTACCGGGGGAGAAGGTACGACAGAAGCAAGAGGGGACGGAATTGAGCAATCAATGGAGGCGTTTGCAGAGACGATCCATGCTCAGCCTACAATGCGTAGGCCACGACGAAAACCACAAGAGGAGAATGTCGCCAAGAAGGTGAGCACCCACAATCGCTTCGTCAATTTGGACGTTCCTGAAGTTGAAGAAATACTGGAGTCTGAAGATGAGGCACCGCCGGGAATTGAGGAAGTAGCTGAGAGAATCACGAGAATTGACTGGAGTATAAGAAAGCAGAACTCAAGGAAGGAAAAAAAGAACACTAGCAACGTCCAGCGCATTCCGTTGAAGGAATCCATGGGGGGCAGTGTGCCCCCACAAAGCCGACATCAAACCGCCCAGAACCATAAGAATAAGGGGAAGGAAAATGACCACTCAGCAGTGGTGTTGACAGGAGATGCAACAGTCACAGGCCACCCCATCCTAGGGACAACAAATATCAGCAACCTCCAGATCAGCCCATTCGTAATCGGCGCTACTGGGCCCCTAAAACCTCACACCTTCTCCTTCCCTGGGAGGGGAAGTGCGGGAATCCACCTGCGGAACAGGAAGATTCCGGCTCTGCCTGATCTTCTAGACCCTGGCTCAAAAAAGAGGAGTCGTAAGGGCATAAAGGAAACAACATAGTTGATGGAGGAGGAGGAAGCCGGATCAAAACCCAACCCTTTTTAAATGAACGTCCTCTGTTGGAATGTGCAAGGTATCTGCCACAAAGATACCCAAGGGGCAGTTAAAGAACTGGTCAGCAAGTATAGAATTTCGATCATGGTCATCATTGAACCACGCACCAACGGTGTACAGGCGGAGTCTATCATTCGGAAGATGAATTTCCCTTACTCACATAGAGTAGAAGCCATTGGCTACTCGGGAGGTATCTGGCTCCTGTGGAACAATTCTATCTCGGAGATGGAGATCATCCTAAGCCACAGGCAGTTTATACATTGTCGGGTTGAGAAGAGATACTATTTGACGTTCGTCTGTGGCAGCACAGCAAGGGCAGGTAGGAGACTCCTGTGGCAACACCTCCACGCCATTGCTCAAACGGTCACAAGCCCTTGGGCTGTGATGGGTGATTTCAATGCTTACCTTTATGAGGATGAGAAAACAGGTGGATTGGGCCATGATCGTAGAAGCTGCGTCGAGTTTAATGATGCCATCCACGCCGCTGGGCTTATGGAGATCGAAACATGTGGTCCGCGCATGACCTTCAAACGAGGGTTGCTTCAGGAGAAGATCGATCGTATCCTGGGGAACAAGGTGTGGCTAGAGCTATGCTCTAGGTGCAGGGCGGAAGTGGTTGAGCGGCTCCGTTCAGACCACGCACCCCTCCTTCTGAAGATGGAACCACCTGAAAAGTGGCAGCAAACTAAGTTCCGCTCCACTACTAAAGCAAGTTGGCAAAACATTGAAGGCTTCAAACATCTACTTAGTAAGGAATGGCCACGCAATATGGACTTTACTGCTGCCGCTGCTTCCTTCCTTACTAAGGCACCAGTATGGAACAAGGATGAACAGAGGAAAAGAACCCGCTCCAAAAGAGCTATGCAGGCACGGCTGCTTCTTGCCCAGGAACATCTTGCACGCACGCATGAGCCGGAACTAGAAAATATGATGCTGGACCTTCAATTCCAGCTCATTGAATTGCTCAGTAAGGAGGAGCTTGATTGGCAACAACGAGCACATTGTGACTGGCTCCGTGCAGGTGACAAGAACACGAAATTCTTTCATGCTTTCGTTAAAGAGCGTAAATGGAGGAACAAAATTACACGACTGAAGGACGAAGGTGGAACCTGGTACGATAATGAAGATGACATCCAAACCATTATTGTGAGGTACTTCCGTGACCTTTACTCTGAAGATCAGCTGGGCGGCAGAGGCCATTGGTGTGCATCATACACGGGCGTCTTCCCAACTCTAACTGCAGCACAAAGCACCTTGCTGGAAAGGATACCTGATGAAGAGGAAGTTCGTCGAGCCTTGTTCTCAATGGCGAAATTCAAATCCCCTGGACCGGACGGAGTGGATTCTAATTTTTTACAATGTAACTGGAATGTTATTAAAACTTCCCTAACTTCCTTTGTCTACAATATCTTTGCAGGAAATCAATGGGATAGAAACGTCGCCAATGCGTTAATGGTCCTAATTCCCAAGAAGAACAAACCGGAAACGTGTGCTCAACTCCGACCCATTTCCTTGAACAATGTGTGCATGAAGGTGGTGATGAAGATCATTGTATCCCGCATACAACCATATCTTAAAGGCTGGATTAACCCAGCTCAATCCAGCTTCATCCCAGGAAGGAGAATCAGTGACAATACAGTTCTGGTCCAAGAGGTCATACACTCGATGGAGAAGAAGAGATCTAAGCATCACTTGATGGCAATTCAGCTGGATTTATCTAAAGCTTATGACAAGATGAGCTGGGACTTTATCCAAGACACTCTTTGGCGCACCCCCATCCCGAGCAAGCTTGTGTCTATCATCATGGATGTGATCTCATCCGGGACAACTACCATTCTGTGGCAAGGTCAAGAGATGGAGGCCTTCCAACCATCCAGGGGAGTTCGGCAAGGTGACCCATTGTCACCCTACATTTTTGTCTTGTGCCTAGATCGTCTTAGTCAAGCCATTGAAGAAGCAGTTGCTCGAGGCACATGGAGGCCAGCCACCTTCAACGCACGTAAGACCATGGTCTCACATGTCTGCTTCGCAGACGATATCATGCTGTTTGGTGAAGCGTCTCTCTCCCAAGCTCAAATCGTGAACAAGTGTCTTAAAGAGTTCGAGAAGGCATCTGGGCAGAAGCTTGCAAAAGAAAAATCTAGGGTCTTCTTCAGTAAGGGGACTACTCCAGCTACTCGAAGAAGCATCTGTAGGAAGCTGGGAATTGCCGAAACGAGCGAAATTGGGAAACATTTGGGCGTTCCAATTATTCACCACAGGAAAATGAAGGATATCTATCTTTCCATTACAAATGCCATCGATAATAAGATGGCAGGTTGGGCGAATAGATTCCTGTCTCTGGCAGGCAGAATCACTTTGGCCAAGTCGGTCTTAACACATTCAGCTACATACTTGATGCAAACGGTGGCTATTCCCCTCACTGTATGCGACAGAATTGATCAACTGGTTCGACGTTTCATGTGGTCTGGCTCGACGGAGAAGAAGGGTATCGCCTTGGTGGCATGGAACAAGGTCATAGGCCCCATCGATCAGGGTGGCATGGGCATCCGTAGTGCACGGGAGCAGAACAAGGCCTTACTTATGAAGCTTTCTTGGGAGTTTATCAACTACCGCTCTGCAACATGGGTTAAAATGATGACTCATAAGTATATAAGGGAGGATACCTTTGCCCTTAACGGCTCCTCTATCTGGAGAGCTCTTCGTCCTCTCATCCTGGAAGTCAAGCAGGGGGCTACACGTACGATCGGGGATGGGCGGGATATAAACGCCTGGAATGATGCCTCGACCAGGCGTGGCTGGATACCGAGCCTAAGAGCAGGGAGGATAGTACCCACTGATCTTCATGATCTCACGATTAGTGCTATGGTTATGGACGACGGAACTTGGGACAAGGATTTCATCTCAGAATGGTTCATCTCGGAGTCAGTGGAGGATATTCTCTTGACGGGCGCTCCTCACCCAGAGGGAGGACGGGATGGCTGGTCTTGGCCCAGCGGCAGCCTCGGGCGGTTCTCTACGGCGAGCGCCTACTCGAAGATTATCCAAACGCGAGCTCTCTCATCTGATGGACAGTGGACAACCATTGCCAAAGCCTTGGTCCCTCAACGCATCCGTGTGTTTGGGTGGCTCATGGGACACGACCGTCTTCTCACAAACCAATTAAGGTACGCCCGCCAGATGACCAGCGATGCCTCTTGTAAGAGGTGCGGACAGGAGGAAACAACAATACATTCGGTGCGGGACTGCAGTGACAGTCGTCGAACATGGGAGCTCATCGCTGCTCACTTGCCGTCAGAGTTCTTCGTCCCTAATACCACTGCAGAGTGGCTGGCCCTCAATTTCAAACCCCAAAACGGGGCCGAGGTGTGGCGCCGCACTTTCCTCTATACATGTTGGATGCTTTGGAAGCACAGGAACGAATACGTGTTTACTGATCGCAGCACACCTATCCAAGTTCTTGTTGCAAGGATCTGAAGTGAGATACGAGCTTACTCGGAAGTAGTTGTTAGTCACAGGAATCGGGAGGACATAAAACAAGACACACACCTGGCTGCAATGAACTATCCCAGATCTGAGGTTTACCTCAACGTCGACGTTGCAGTGGATGGGGGTAAAGACACCATCTGTACTAGTTGGATCTTACGGAACTACCAGGGAGAATGGATTGAAGGTAGAGCTCGGATTATCCGTGGAAGGGACCCACTGGAGGGAGAGATGCAAGCCATCCTCTTGGGTCTTGACGTCTTGATCGAACGGGGAGATGTTTCGCCATGTATCATTTCAGATTCCCAACTTTCAGTTAAGTTTCTACGAGACGACGCAGAAGCACCACCTTATCTGACGAGCTTGAAGCATGCAGAAATGCGGAAATTACGAGCTATTCACGGTGGTAGGCTGTTTCATTGTGGACGAGAATTCAACCGCCTTGCTGATAAGCAAGCAAAGTGGTTCTTGAAGAAACCAGCTCCCAATATTAGATTATCCTCCTGTCCCCAAGAATTGTTATCTATTTATGCTAGTGAATGCTATCCCAATACTCCGCCTTGGATTTGCCAAGAAGGAGGACAGGCAATAGCGAATAATCTGTATGCTGGTATTATCCAATAAAGTGGCTGCTGTTTGTTTAAAAAAAAACTCAATAACACTTATATTAGGTGTTTAGGATAGTTAAGTCTCATTGATAACAATCATTAGATAGGTTTTCCAAAAATTGAATGAGTTGTTATAGGAAAATTGTCGGTCAAACTCACCTTTCTTGGTCAAACAACTTGACTTAGAGCTATCCATTTCTCAAAGTTGCATACAAAGTCACTAGTACAAAAATGACCTATACTGTCAGTTATTTTTGGCATATGTAGTTGACTATATACCGATGACTAAGTGGGAAACAATGAAACTCAGGACATATGTCATCAGTTCTTTGGGAGAATTGAAACCGATGACATATATGTCTATCATTGGTTATATGATACAACAAAACTGACAAAATATCATGCACTGGATGACAAAAATGTGGTTTCTCTTGGTAGTTCCTCATCTATCATTCCAAGTAGAACTGAAAAGTAATGCTCTATTTGTCTTTGGTTCCACGTTATAACCAAACTGACAAAATAACATGCAGTGTGCGATGAAAATGTGGTTTCCCTTGGCAGTTCATCATTAGTTATTCCTAGTAGAACCAATGAGTATGCTCAATTTTTTGTTAGTTTATAAGGAACCGACAAGGTAATGCTCAATTTTTAGTCAGTTACTTATGTAATAACTGACGAGGTTTCTATGAATTAATAGTGAAAGTAAGGGATATGTCATCGGTTCCATTCATAAAATTGACAAAGTATGTATATGTAGTCGGTTTCTTATGTGATAACTGACGACATATGTGTTTTTCATATAACAAGTCTACATACCTACTGTCTCTCACTACAAGCCTTTGGTGGAGCCCGCAGTTCAATACAATTGTAGCAGTTCATTAGAATTGCATGCTTTGAAAGCATCACAACTTAACAACAGTGAGAAAACATGTAAGAAGAAACAAATATATATACTGGCTCAATTGATTCAACTCAACATTCTATCCAATTTCACTTCAATGCACACACATATGCATGAACAAACAACTCAATTAATTTAGTTCTTGTCCACACATTCAATTTCATACATATGCACAAATACACATCAGAAAGTTGACTTGATAACATCCAATCCTCCTCATGCACTTCACATTCAATTCACATACATATGAATGAACACATATAAACATCAACTGCCATAGAGTTTAAGTCACATGTATAATATATAAAACAAAATATTGACATCAAAATTTGAATACAATATTAGTCAACCATCCCAATCAGCTGACAAGTCCACATGCTTAATGAAATATTTTTCCCACTCTTCGTGTAGGGCATTCAACTGCTACAACGTATAGGCTTCAGTAGTGTCAAAAATCTACAAAAAGAATGAGATGTAATTCTAATTATATTTTACCATTTGTATTATCAAATGAGACTACTTTATTAATTATGATCCAAGATGAATCACAATACATTTTCCATGCATTTGATATCTAGTAACGCGTGCCTAAAAATGTTGTCCATGTATAACATCACGTAATATCTGCATGCCCAATCATTGTCTTGTACATGGCAATGTAGATTTACAATTACATTAATAAGTGTAATTAAGTAGATTCAGTAATATATATGCATTTGAGTGAGAAGACTATATACATTAACACTCATTCAAGCTACTGATTTCATTTTTGTATATAATTTTCATTTGCCTCTATGGAATGCTTTCATATACCTATAAGTTGAATTAACAAATATGTTGCATCATTAAACTATAATATGATACAAATATTAACAATTATGTTGAGCATGAAAAAAATATACTTAAGAGTGAATCATCAATTTCATTAGATGACCCTCATTTAGTGTTCATTTTATACTCGAAGGATCAAGGAAATACACAATATAGATCTAAAAAACAATTAGTTATTTCTCAGTCATAATCACTAACAAATATCAATGTTTATTTCTGAGTGCATAGAAGGTAAATAAAATAAAAATTAAATTCCACAACAATTGTATACTTATAAGTTAGAAATATAAACAACAAGACCAAAACTTACACAACGTTGAAGGGAGATATGATCACGATAATGGAAGCATCGAAAACCTTCCAACACGGTAGTCACGTAATCAGTGACACCACTCAGATATCTTGGGCATTAGAAATGTTACATTTGAAAATCCAAACTCACCAGCCATGTAAAATATATGATTGAACATATATATGCAATAATTAGTTATTATATAGGAAACAATTATAAAACATGTATTTTTCACATATAATGAGGTATTCAAACTCACCATATTCCAAAGTTCTATCGTTGATGTGTTCAACCATTGATAATGAAATAGCTTAGAAATATATGTCAAAACTATAGCAATGTCATGATCTACACCCATGACCTCCTCCTAAAGGTCGATCACCATGGTATCTGATGAATTTGTATTGTCTAACCATATTGCTAACGCCTTGCATTTAGGACCTAACGGGTTGAAGAGCTTCTATTGAATAAAATATGGAGGCAGAGGCTTTGGAACGTTAGGGGGATTCTTAGATGTTATGGTCTATATGTATGTATTCTCATATTAGCTTCTGATTATATATAAATTCAATATACATTTGTCATACCTCAACCAATACAATGAGCCATTTGGGCCACCTAGTAAAGTTGACTTCTACCTCTCTGACTATGGTGGCATCCAAGTGCTCATATGGGATTGATTTTTTTTTTTCCATGCCAAAATGACACGTATGGCAGGCACATAAACATGATCAACATGAAGGGGAACACCACGAACTGCATCAGTGTGTGGAGAAACCACAACATCTTCCATGATGTTGTTTGAGGGAACATTTATGGCAAGATGACATTTTCTAGCCACCTATAATTTTATGAAACACAACATTTAAATTTACATACATATATGTTGACTTAAGGGATTACTTCATCACAACGTATAAATACAACATATAAATTGAATTAAATTGAATCTTATCTCGGTCGGGCCATGTGGGTCAGAAGGAGTAATCTCAATACCCTCCTCGGACATGTAATGTTGTGCATGATCCATGACGATTGGAGGAGCTTGTGCCTTTTCAGAAGCCTTAAACTGCTCTAAGACTGCAACTATCAATCTTTGCACCTCCTCATGGTCCATTCCCCCCTTTTTAGCATATTTGTGCTTTTGCTGGGATGAGCCAAAATATGATTTTAGCCCAAACCAAGCTCCAGCAACCCTAATATGTCCCACATGCTCTTTCGTCTCTCGAACAACTATCAATTAATCATGTGTGCCCTAAAGGGTGAACTTGCCCTCTTTTCTTTTCTCACCCAGATCCAACTATTCATCATCAAAACTGACTAATCAGTAAAACTTAACAACCCATGGAAAAAGAACACATACTTGCATTGTGAGACCAAGAAATTTACCATTTTTGCAACCACCTCCTGGGTTGCTTGGATAGGGATTTCTTTGACTTTACTTTTCCTTGCATCTATCCACTCTAAATAGTGAGGCAACCACCCACAAGCACTAGAAGACTCTACAGTGGAAGGAGTAGAAGGAGAAGGCCCTTGCTCTTACTCTTGCTCTTGCCTTGCTCTTACTCTTGCCCCCTGAACCCAACCAGTGGTTGTGCCATTCTTGTCATGTTTTTTTTAACATCGTGAATGTCCTAATTAATGATAGACCAATTTTATTTTATAGGATCGTCGATATAGAATACCTACTTTACCTATGATTCCATGATGATTGGTTCATCCTTCTCGCCTGTCCACTCAAAATTCACTATTGTAAAACTGATTTTATCAACTACAACTCCTTTTTTGTTACAAATCAAATACACTGTGCATAGTCAATTTCCCATATGTCTTCAATGACACTGTAATAAGACATCTTTAATTCATGTAGACTCTTATTCTTGGCACTAGAAAAATACAATGAAGACGCTTGAAGGGTGACCCCACTATTTTGGACAACACTCTTATCATCTTGACGTTTTGTGTAGTATGAAATCCATTTAATTGTCAAACCTTTCATAAGATGTAATGTGCGTCTTTGGCTTATACACGGGCCATTTGATAGTTTCTTTAACATTATTTGGTGTTTTAGATAGTTGAATGATTACTTTCTCTTAAAACTACCTAATAAATGTCTGATTATGCTCTCTAGCAAGCCACATTGAACTGGGTTAGGGATATTTTGTCTTGAGCTTGTTGGTGTGTTTGTTGATATAAATACCCACATCATTAATGTTGTTTCAAACATACAAGTGTGTTGTTCACACTGCTCTAACTGATATCTATCTATTGTTCTCCCAAAGTACCTTTGCCGGAATAAACGTCAGGATTCACAATATCAGCAAGAGTTCTGTTGCAACTCAAAAAGTAATTGCAAAAGTCCATAACCTCAAGATACTCCCTTTATACCAACAATGATTCGGAACATCACCTCTAAAAACAATCATGTACAACTCAAAAGGATACATCTAATGTAATAAAATTGGACCCAACATTTTCACTTTGCTAGTCAACTGGAAAACTAGATGTACCATGATATCAAAGAATGAAGGGGGGGATACTACTCAAGTTGGCACAGGGTAGCAACCACTTATCTTTGCAACTTATTTAGATTCTCAAGATCAATGACTTTGCTGCATAGAGTGTTAAAGAAGATGCAAAGTCCAGTGATTTCAAACCTTACATCCTTAAGAAGGATAATGAAGCGCCCGAGCACTATATGTTGCATTAGAATGTGACAAACATGAGATTTAAGACCTATAAGCTTCAGATCCTTCATTGATACCAATCTATAGATTTTGGCTGAGTATCATTGTGGTATCTAAACATTAATCAATCACTAGAACAACGTTATCTTCTCCTGTGTAAACAAGGAGCAACAAGCAGGAGGTAAATATGTGTTGTGACCCTTGCTAACTTTTGTTGTTAGTTCTTTCCTAATAACCATTTCACATAGGTCAATTTTGGATTTGATGCCATCTTTAGTGTTGCCTTTTATATTCAACAAAGTATCAATGATGCTATCACAAACATTTTTGTCAACACACTTGACATTGATACAATGTCAAATTGTCAAAGAACTCTAATAAGGAAGATCCTAGAATATCGATCTCTTTTTGAATAGACTTTTCACCTATAGGAGTAGTGCATGGTCTCTTACCAAAACAATTTACAATGTTTCTTACTCTTACATAAACATCCTCCCCTGACATATGTTTAGGGTCACTCCATTCATTAGTTGAGCCATTGAATGTTTTACACAACCTTCAGTAAGGATGCACCTTTGGCAGAAAACTTCAATGACCAATATATACAGTCTTACCACCATGTTTTCATCATATTGAATCAATATTTTCCCCACATACATGACATGCATTGGTTCCTTTTATGCTGTATTCAAACAAGTTCCCATAAGTTGGAACGTCATTAATAGTGCAAAACAACATAACACATTAATTAAACATCTCTCCACGCAAAGCATCATAAGTCATAACACCTTATCCCCAAAGTTTCTTTAGGTCATTAATAAAAGGTTCAAGGTAAAAATCCATATCATTGCTAGGTTGTTTGGGGCGCAATATCAACAAGGACAACATGACATAATTATTCTTCATACAAAACTAAGGAGGAAGATTGTATATAAAAATCATGGCAAGACAAGTGCTATGTTGGTTTCTTAATATACCATATGGATTCATACTGTTGTTAGAAATTCCAAGTCTTGAATTCTTATCTTCTTCTCCAAATTCAGGGTAAAATAAATCAATCTTCATTTCAGACACATGGTAGCATAACATCATTATTTTTGTTTATCTCTACATGCCAAAATAGATTTTGTGCATCTAGAGTATTAGCAAACAAGTGTTGAAACTATGGCATTATAGGCAGATACCACATCACCTTGATAGGAGACTCAATTTGTGTCTTACTCTATGTTATCCTTTTGTACCTAACCCCCCCCCCCCACATTTTGGACATTCTTTCAGATTGACGTAGTCCTTTTGAAATAGCACACAATCATTCCAGAATGCATGCATCTTCTTAGCCTCCATTCACATTGGACACAACATCTTTTTCATTTTGTATGACACTGGAAGCTCATTGTCTTTAAGGAGAATTTCTTCCAACAAAGACAATTGAGAAGTGAATCTTTTGTCACTCCATATATTGTTATCCTTTAGAGTATATAATTTCAACACAATACTCAACTACAACATAAGTATAATGATTTCTCAACATCATGCACAATGTTTCTAAATAAGGGAGGTGGATCTGTAACATTTATCCCCACAACTATTTAGCATCGCATCAACCATGTCTATTGGAATTGGTTCGTTCACATCAACATCATGAGTCATATCTTCTTTGACACAACTACCACTATCGATATCTACTAATCTCATACTAGAAATCTCTCCATGCCAGTACCATTATTTCTAGCCCTATACAATCACATTACACATGACATGATCTTTGATCATGTCAGCAGTGTCAACTTTCAAGTTGTTACTATAATTCCGACAGGGGCAATAGAACCTATCTTCAGGTTGTTTTCTACGTTCCTCTACAAATATTACAAACTAATCGAAACCATTAATAAACTTTGAAGTGCAGTTATTTGGATTAAACATCCATGATTGATCCATTCTATGATCAGATGGGAGACAAGTAGTCATAAGGTGTTAGCAAATAAGTTAATTTTAGAATAATATATGTTTGAATTGAGCCCTAACCATCTATTAGCATTCAATTGATAAATGTGTACCACCGATCCCATTCTTGAGCACTTCATCTCATTAGTAAGTGTATAATGTGTGTTCAATTTCAATAAATTTCAGCAACTTTTCCCTACAGTTGTCCAATTACACCTATTTAGATGGGAAAATATCCACCTATATATGTACCTAGAGAACAAAAGGGGAAATATTATCGATTTTTTTAAAAATCAAACACACATTATATACTTGCATCCTAAGTGAGATAAAATGCTCAAAACGCCCCTCCAAGCACATATATATTAGATGAAGAAAACCCTATGTTGTCCATAACAAAAGTCACTTGGCTTGGAGGAACATCATAAAACATGATATTCACAACAACAAAATAAATGAAACACCATTCCATAATTCAAAATATGGATTCATACATCATTCTTGAAAGGGAAACATAAACTGTCTCATATTGATCTCAAACCTAATACATGTATTCTAAGGAAATCTAAAGCACGAAAGACAACTAGAATAGATAATCTATTGAGTGGTGGATGGCACCCCACAAAGCTAGAGTCTCCTTTGATGCCAACTACACTGAAGGGCTCTCTCCAGTTCTCTCTTGCTCCTTGATCTAGGGACATCTCATTTGTTGCCATGTGAAAGAAACAACGTAACTAAGCGACACTATGCATTTTCTAAGAACTGAAAAATAAGCATATATACTTGAATTGAAATAAACTTGACATGGCTTAACATTAAGGATTATCATTACACTTTAGCTTTCATTTGATCAATGAAATTAGAAAAATTACTATATACATTCTTTATATAACTGCCCACATGGGACTCATCATGCTCAGAAAACCCATCATTGTTAGGAAGCCCACAATGACCATAAAGGTCCAACATTGTGAGAAGCATATAATAAGTTACTTAATTCTCTTATCTTAATCATTAACATCATTGTTCTTATCTTGCCATCAATATAAATTGTCCTCATCCAATAATTGCACCAAAGTGCTCATCAAGATGGCTAAGGCTCATCTTAGTTGCACCAAAGTGCTCATTAATGACATAGAGACAAAATATCATCAAGAGGAACAATTCACAACTTAAGTGCATTATCTTAATCATCAAGGGATTTCTCCCTCTTAATTTTGGAAATAACATTACATGATTTACATGATTCTTTCTTTAATGTCTTAATCACTACATGATCATAGCATTAAAATAATTAGCCTCAATGATAATCATATGACTTTATGAATATAGAAAACAACATGCAATAATATAATATGAGGCATCATCATTATCTTAATTTCATTTATGAACTTGGAATTTGAAGCATATTCCTGAATCACACATAACATGCAATTCATCCAAAATACATATGCATAGTGGCATGACCCACTTACCTGGAGCAACGTAAATCCTAATTTAGTCTCCCTCGTCTTGAATCAATCCTAAATTTCGTGAAATAACATGTCTTATATTAATTATCACCTTAAATAACATATTAAACCCTAATTAGGATCTTTTAAGGAAATATGATCAACGATGAATGAATTAGAGTTTCAAAATACCAAAATCAAATTCTAATTGGAAAAACCTTTCCAAAGCATATTTTTGGTAGTTTTCTGATGAGTACTCAATTTATTGTGATTTATTGAAGTTCTAACCAATAGGAAGTTCGAGATAAATCCACCTCACAATTTTTTTTTAAATGCAGACCAGCGTTGAGATGGCCCAAAGACACATGGCCACATGGATTCTCATCTCTCTCAAATCCAACGTGTAGCCTAGAAGACCAAAGTGTGACAAAGGTCTAAACTGCCCTTAAAGGCTCCACCCAGGTGAAAATCGAAAAGGGGCAAAATTGGGAAAACATAGCCTCGATTCTTCTTCTCAAATCCATAAACACAAACAACACTAAAAACAAGGAGAAGTCCTTGCTGTTCCAACCATCAAGACTAAAACCTGAGAAAAGAAGATAAAAAAATGTGTTCATCTTGTTCCATTGATGTCAACAAGTCCGAACTTAGGTTGTTTGGTGATCAGAGGCACAAAACTTTCTCCTGCCATGACATGGGGTGGGTGGAGGTTAGAAACCCCTCAAGACCAAAATGCAATGAAGAGCAAGGGTGCAGATGAATCCATGAATGCATAATGAATCTATTCATGTTCAAAATAATAAATAAGGTAACCAAAATGAGAAATTGGCTACGAGATCTGAAACAAGGTGAGAAAGAGGGTATTTTTGGGTGCCTTCGATTGGGGTGAAACAAAGGTGAAGAAAGATTCAAGAGGTCTCCCTGAGTCATGTCAATGAGTAAGAAGGATCTGAGATGCCATGTGCTCTCATCTCAAGCCGCCGTTATGGTGGAGGGAGAGTTGGAGGTTAGAGATGGGGTTTTTAAGAATTGGAGGGAGAATCAAAGATGGTGCTATTCTTTTAGAGGATCTTTGAATTTTCTGATGGTTTCTTATATAGACTGAGTCTCATGAAGTCCTAGGAGGTTGGAGGTATCTGACTTACAAAGAAACATGGGGAGTCTTTTCGACTGAGGGCTCTAGGGCATGAAACCTTATCGTGTCCAGTATAGTTGTATTAGTTTAGGTGAGAAGATTTAGGGTAGATTATTGTTTCTCATTGTGGTTCTATGGAGAGAGAGATAGGGATGACAAGAAACTAACACCACTGTAGAATCCCATCACATCTGTAACTTGACTGGGGGAGACATGTCCCAAGTGTAGGACGAGTCTTCGCTACTCATGACATAAACACATCCATCGAATTTGGTTGAAAAAGGAAACGGAGAAAGAAATGCGCATGACACTGAAATAAAATAGATCATTACTCAAAATAAATTGAATTTTAATTGCTTTAGGGTTAAAACTTTATGAAAACTTCCCAAAATTGTTTTAGGGGTCAAAAAAAGTCAAATAGATCTCAAATTTTAACCACAAACGTGTTTTGGAGTCTAGAATAGTTTTAGGCAGTTACTTTCCCAATTTAATCATCAATCAATATAAGTTTACTTTAATATACATGTAGATTGATTAGTATACTTTAAAATTAGATAATAGGTTTCAAATCAATTAATGACCAATAAAGCTTACATCTAGTTCATATTTCAAAGCAAAACTCCATTACTTAGGTTTTCCTTTATGGGTGAGGATTGTGGAGTTATCGAGGAGAGGGAAAAGAGAATATATATACTTTCCTCTTATATTAAAAGTCATAAATGGAAAATGAAAACTTTTTGCCCAAGGTTTCTACTCCACTTATATATTTTCGAATTCCATCTCTTTTCTCTTTCCCTTTTATTTCTTTTAAACATTTTCAAGAATAGGAGAGAGAAAAGTGAGAGGGTAATGCTAGTTTTCCTTTTATGCATATCAAACTCATTTAATCATAAAAAATAAAGGAAACATATTTCATTTTATTTCTTTCATATAAGGAATTCAATAGTTGGGGAAAGTTGCATTAAAGTCTAATTTTTAAAATTTATAATTGGAAAATTTCAATTAAGAGCCTAAACTTATTTTATTTTAAAAAAATTTGGGATGTTACAAGTCCCTAATTGGGGATTATCCAAGCTTTACTCCTAATGAGTAAATCTCGGACGGGTTTCTAAGCCAACAGACTATAGCGGTTAGGCTTTACATATTAGAGTTTACTTTTTAGAATTTTTGGGTTTTAGGGTTAATTAGGTAAATTTATATCAGTTTCAATGTAAATCAAGTTAATATAGAGCAACTCATATCAATTTTAGTGTATCGATTCCTATGTATGATCATTTATCCATACTAACATTTAATTTCTAACATGTGATGTGAGTAGGAAGCCAAACAAATTGAAGTAAGCTACTTTCTAAAGCAAAACTTTGCGAGCCATATTAAATAGTTTCATGTCTACTTCATCCCCTGAAATACATAGTGTATAATGTAAATAGAATGGTAAACACCCACCCAATAGAATACAAAGGTCACAACCAGAAACACAAACATGTGCATGATGATATCTAAATGACATTTTTTAGTATGGCAAATATTACACCAATTACCATTGCTTTGTAGTTAAATTTGTCATAGTAGGAATTATTTGACATTGATTGGATAGTCAGACATGGTACTATTATTTCACATGATGTGTACAACAAAACATTTACCTTACAACATGTATACCATAAAATAACATATAATGTTCCATAAAACATGCTAAAATACCCGTTTCCCAATGAATGCCTAATAGCACAAGAAAATTATACACAAAAATCCCCAATTCCCAGTGGAGATGCCTGATAACGTAATCCATAATATCACATGAAAATATCCAACCCCAGTGGATGAAGGGGGTGAAATCATACCTCGATGGGATGTTGTACAACTCGACAATGGAAGGAATTCAGGGACAAAGAGAAGCAGCAGAGGCAATAGTGTAAGAGGTGGTGAGGAGGAGGAGCTGGTCACGAAGCTGGGGATGCTCAAGGAAATTGTCGACACCAGAGCTACATGAGGTCGATGGAGGAGTGATAAACAATAATGAGTAGTGGTCGACAGAGTAGTGGGGTCAGATGTCACAACTAGGAGGATGCCTATGGAGGAGTTGGAGGCATCAAAGTATAATGAGGAAGTGGTAGTGAGGGTTATTGAGCAGCAATAGAGTGGCTAAGGGCAGCAGTCGTAGAAGAGAAAATCAACGGAGGTAAGAGAAGTTTCATGTGGGCACGGGAAAGAGGAGTTTCTTGTGGGCTTTAAGTAATACATACCTCATTATTCATTTGCAAAGACTTTTGACAAAACTTGTGTCCATGCAAACCTATAGCATCGTTCATCTACAACAAAATGACAACAAAATTGATGCATCCTAGAGACACACATGTTGTCGGTTTAGGTCATGACAATCAAAGAGATAATCCTATTTGGAGGGGGGAAATTTTGTGGGACCTTTGAGGCGTACCCCTTTCTTGTCATTTAGTGTAAGCAAAATTGAGCAGATAACCACTAAGGGTTATGCTTTTTATCGCGTCAATTATTGTATTAGAGATTGGAAAAATAGGATTTTTGGAGGCAAATGAAATGCCTCCCAAAATTTTGTGTGACATTGTATGTTTGCAGGAAATCTATGTCGTTAGTTTCTTTGTAAAATAACCAACAAGATAAATAAAGCACAACCCGTGCTTTCTCAGTTGGCAAACAATGGTAGTTTTATTTAAAGGATCAATGAGATATATTAAGCTGTCGATTTCCCTTGAAAATAAATTGACAATATACGTCATATCTGTAGTAGTGAGTGCCTCTTGGTTGAACCCCTTTTTTTTACCAAGAAAAAGATCGGTCAAAAATAAGTTCCACTGGTGTGTAGTCGACATATCTTTTAGTAAGTGTGCAATTAGCCATTTTTTTTCTGCTAGTCACTCTATAATGACTAGTTGAACAATAATCTCAACCACAAACTTTACAACAACTATCTAAACACTTCCTAATGGTCTTCTATATATAGGATAGCTTAGTAAGGACACTAGTACACTTAAGCATTACAAAAATTGCTACTTTGAGATTGGATACTGAAATTCTGTGTCCTACTAGTGAAAAATCCGAGCTTCATTCAAGTGGCCAAGTCCACAACAATAATTATTGTCCTAATCCATGTGGTAGTATCTCATAATATTGATTAGTATCTTCATGATTGTTATGATCGAAATTGGTGATTTACTTTATCCAACCTCATTTCCATTGTTTCTACGTCATTGGACCTACTTCTTACGATAAAGAATTTCGGGGGATTGAAAGGAGAACAAGATGTCTTCTCATTGGTGCTCTTCTACATCTATTAATGAATAAGTGTGGGATCAATACTCTTCTTTAGCCATTAAAGAAGAGTTTAAGTGTTGGTGCTCTTTTAGATGTGTTGACAATTGTAGTTTGTAGTTGTCCTTGTGAGGCAAATAAAGATATATTGTTACAAATCCTAGTAGGAAACTACTAGGTGTGGACATACAACTTTTCATGTTGGAACCTCCTTAAATCTTGCATCTCTTATGGTGGTTACTTATCTACATCTCAAATCTATAATTCACTTTCATTTAAAGCTTTATTTTGATTGTGAAATTGATTACCTCTCTTCACCCACCCCCTAGAGCTTTCAATTGGTATCAGAGAAGGTCTACAAGAAGTCTTCATTGGTCTAGAAGAATGGGGAACAAGAACAATGTGCTCTGTCATCTCAATCTTGATGGTGCATATATTAGCTGAGAACCGATGTTTGATGGAACCAACTACACATACTAGAAGTGAAGGATGCAGTTCTACTTTTAAATCATCAACTTTCATATACGGAAGACGATAACATGACCATATGTCCTTCCAACATAGAGTTGGAAACTTGGAATGCAGATACAACAAAGAATGCCACTTTAAATGCCAAATCTACTAGAATTATTCACAATTGTCTCTCTACTTATGAATTCAATTATATATATTCATGTTAGTCTACTTATGAAATATGGAGAAATTATGTGAACACATGAAGGAACTAAACAAGTTAAGGATTCTAATATTAATATGAAACAACATAAAGCTTTTTTTGTAAGACTAAAATAGAAACTACCATTGAAATGTATTCTAGATTTGTTATTGTTTTCAATGGTTTGAGTTATTTAGTGAAATAGATTCCAAAATCGGAGCAATTAGCAAAGATTCTTAGATCCTTGACATCTAAGTACGAAAAGAAGGTATCTGCCATAGAAGAATCAAATGATATATCTATATTATTGGTGAAGGAACTCATTAGAAACTTGGAGACATATGCGATAATACTTCAAGATAATGCACAAAGAGAATGAGACAAGAATTTACCAAGGAAGAAAAGTCTTGCATTCAAAGCCACCACCCAAAGTAGTAGTGAAACTAGTGATGAAGAAAAAATTATTGTGAAGGTAAGAAATACAGGAGATTTCATTCTAACAAAAATTCTAGCTCTTAGTCTTCCTTTTCTAGATGCTTTGAATGTGGAAAGAAGGGACACCTAAAGAGTGAATGTCCAAAGCTACACAAAGGCAAGAAATCATTCAAGAAGAAATATCACAAGAAGGATAAAGGGAAAAAATCCTACAAAGCCTCTTAAGACTCATCAAGTGAGGAAAGTGGAAATGGAAATAAAGACAATGAAGTTTTGGAATGCTTTATGAAAAAATCAAGTGAGGTAGAAACTCCAATGAGGTAGACATTTATGATATATCTAAATAATAATTTATTAGCATTCTATAAGAGACCCCATAAAAGATTATTGAATGCAAAAATAAGAAAAAGAAGTTAGCTCAAATCATCGATGAACTCTATGGTAATAGTGATAGCCTAACTTCTACAAATGATACTTTTATGTTTTATAATGATGCTTGCAAGTGTAAAATTTCTGAACTTGAAGAAAATAACACTCATTTATCTTCTCAAAATGTTGAACTACTAACAAATTTCAATGATTATCAAACTCAACCTATTTTATGCAATCATTTAAACTATGATATGTCGATAGCTGAAAGAGACACATTAAAATAAAATGTTGCGTACCTTAGAAGGATGTATCAAGATTGATTAATGAGAATAGTTTATAGCAAAATACCATCAATAAAATCATATAGGGAAAAAAATCTTGACAATATTTTGCATAATTCATATAAACAAGTTGGAAGAAGAGGTTTGGGTTATGTACCAAAAGACAAAACTCCACCTTGATATAGAGTAGTCACTCCCCAAGTCGATCCTCAAATTACTCCCCAAGTTACTCCAAAATCACTCCCATGCTTCATATATATTGTCATTATTGTGAACGTCTTGGACATCACTCTTTTCAATGCTCTCACAACAATAAGGAATCCATAGACATGATTTGGTCTCCTAAATATCTTATTCAAAATTGAATAAGTATGCGATTCTAAGAAAATCATAAATTGAATATTTTTAAGTCATTGTCTCAAGTTAATGTGATAATGTTGTATATTTTGTTTTAAATAAAATGAAAGAAGATTGAAATCTTGTTACAAACTTCCTCTCAGTTGAAAAGTATTTTGATTGAGGGGCCCCTCAGTCGTACTACAAATCGAGTGAAAATGCTTCTGTCAGTTTTTGTTCAAAATAATTGATATGTATTACTTACATTTGCTATTAGACAAATTATCATCAAAATTCTCTCTAAAATAAGATGAAAAATTTGTGTTAATCACTATTAATTTTATAGTAATCCATTACAAAAAAAATTTTGATTTCCTAAATAAAAAAACCAAGGAATCTACTTGGGTACCAAAATCTTTATATTTGTAGGAATGGGTTGTTGATAGTGGATGTTCAAAACACATGACTAGAGATAAAAATGTATTCATAAAACTTGAAATGGAAAGAAGTGAATCAATTACATTGGGTGACAATGGAAAAGGAACTATCATTAGAATAGGTAATGTCATATCTAAACTTATAATTAAAAATGTGCTACTCGTTGATGGATTACAACATAACTTGCTTAGTGTAAGTCAATTATGTGATAGTAGATATTATTTTCTCTTTAATATATGTTACTAAAAATTAATTGATGAAAATACTCATGATGTCATCTATGAAGGAAATAGACCTGGAAATTTATATATATGCAAACCTAACTCTATTAATCATATTCAATTGAAGCATTTTATTGGAAATGATGATGCTCAATCACCATGGCATGTAAAGCTAGGACATGCTAGTATTATGCAATAAAATAACTACTCAAACTTGATTTAGTTAGAGTATTGTCTCAGATTGCATTTTATAAATCTAAAAATTGTGAACCATATACTATAGGCAAGCAAACAAAATTTTCTTTCAAATATGAATATATGCTTAGTACATCGCGACCACTTGAACTAATTCATATGGACATATATGGTCCCATGCAGATACAATGTATTGGTGGTGAAAGATATTGCTTTGTAATTGTTGATGACTATAGTAGATATGCATGGGTCCATTTTCTGATCGGGAAGGATGCCAAAATAACCTTTTTTGAAAAATATTTCACCAGGGTTGAGAATGTATTCCAGGATAAATTTTGTACCATTAGAAGTGATCATGGTGGATAATTTGAAAACAATGAATTTGAGGAATTTTGATCTTCAAATGGATATGGTCATAATTTTTCTTCACCACAGACCCCACAACAAAATGGTGTTGTTGAAAGAAAGAATATATCTTTACAAGAAATGGCTAGAACAATGAATGTGGAACATGATACACCTAAGACATTTTGGGCGGAGGCTGTAAACACTTCATGTTATGTGAAAAATCATGTTATCATACATCCTCATCTCAAAAAGACTTCTTATGAACTTCTTTTTAGTAAAAAACCTAGAGCTGATTATTTTCACACTTTTGGGACATCTTGTTTTGTTCTTAATATAAAGATGATAAAGACAAGTTTGATCCAAAATCACAAAAATATTTCTTTTTAGGATATCCAACTATAAGAAAATCTTGGAGAATTTAAATCTTATCACTAAGAAAGTTGAAGAATCAATTCATATAGAATTCCATGAAACTTCACAAAAGAACAATTTGGAAAATGACACTCTTCCAATAGTAGAAGATTTAAGTATTGCATCCAATGATGATAATGTTATTTAAAATGAACAAAATCTAGAATCGCTATCACTCCCGCCTAGGTTAATTAAAGATCATCCTAGAAATCAATCATTGAAATTCCTTTTGACAGAGTGAAAATAGATCATGTTTTGGGGATGAAGTAAATATGGCATTTGTATCAATAATTGAACCTAAAAAGGTAGATGAATCACTAAAACATGATTATCTAATAATTTCTATGGAAGAATAATTAAATCAACTACAAAAAATGATGTTTTGATTTAGTTCCAAGAACTAAGCATAAAAATGGGTACTAAATGGGTTTTTTGTAATAAATTATGTGAAGTTGGGAGGTTGTACAAAATAAAGAAAGATCAACTGTTCAAGGATACAATCAACAAGAAGGGATAGGTTTGATGAAACATATGCACATGTTGCCCGTCTATTAGGATGCTTTTAGGCCTACCAGCTTACAAAAATATCACACTATTTCAAATGGATGTAAAAAGTGCCTTTCTAAATGAGATAATTGAGGAAGAGCTTTATCTTGCTCAACCTCTAGGTTTTTAGGACATGCACCATCCAAATCACGTTTATAAACTCAAAAAGACATTATATGGGTTAAAACAAGCTCCCCAAAATTTGTACAAATGTCTTAATTTTTTTAAAATTAATTTACTATTGGTAAATATGATTCTACCTTGTTCACCAAAAGATATGATTATGATTTCCTCATTCTCCAAATTTATGATGATGATATCATATTTGGTACATCTCAAGAATCATTATGTTCTCAATTTTGGGATACTACACAAAAAGAACAAAATGAGTCTTCTTGGGGAATTGACATTTTTTCTTGGGTTTTCAAATTAAGCAAACCCCACATTGGATTTTTACAAATCAATAAAAATATATTAAATAACTCCTTAAAATATTCAATATGGATAATTGTAATCATGCTTCTACTCCTATGGCTACCTCTACAAAAATCGACAAAGATGAGGATTAAGAATCAATTGACATTTCAATATGTACATGTATGATTGGAAGTCTATTATATCTAAATACTTCTCATCCAGATATTACATTTGCCATTGGTTTATGTTCTCATTTTCAATCATCTCTAGTAATCTCATTTAGTTGTTATTAAACAAATCTTGAGATACTTGGCTTCTTATAAAATATGGTATTTGGTTTCCTAAGGATAAAAGCTTTGGTTTTCAAGCTTATACAAATGTTGATTAGGATGGTCACCGACTTGATTGCAAAAGCTAATGGTGTTTGTTTCTTGCTTGGAAAATCTCTAGTTTCATGGTTTAGTAAGAAACAAAACACGATAGCATTATCTACCACTAAAGCTGAATATATGGCTGCCAGAAGTTGTTGTGCATAAGTACTTTGGATGAAACAAGTATTAAGCAATTATGGTTTCACATCATCCATGAATCCAATTTTTTGTGATAACACCATGCAAAAAATCTATCCCATAATCAAATTTTGCATAGTCATGCCAAACATATTGAAATTAGGCATCACTTTCTTAAAGATCATATTACCAACAAGACATTTGTTTACATCATGTTGATACCGAATCAATTGATCGATATCTTTACAAAATATATTGCTCTTGACTCCTTTAGGGTTACTCGAGATAAATTATATTGTTCCATTAGAGGATGTTTATATTTCACCTATTTTAAAATTAAAAATCTCGAAACTCTCTTTTTGGGTATAATCTAGCACATTTTTAATGATTTTTGGCATTCATTTTTATGGAGTTTTGCTATTCTTAGTTAGTTTTTCTTCAAAATCATTACAAAAAAAGTATAACGATTTTTATTTTGAAATTTTTATGTATTTTAGACTTTTTAAAACTCATTTTCTCTAATAAAACATATGTCATCATTGCCAAATCCATTTCTATCCAAATGAATTTCACACACTTTTTTGGTCGAAAATATTTCAATCGAGACCCAAGTCCGTCAAAAACAAGTTTGACCGATGGAACTTTGGATCGAATGTGCATTGTTAAAAAATAATCATTACTTGACCATTGCCCTCCTGGGCTAAAAAGGAGTTGACTGAGGACCTTGTTGTTGCCTATAAATAAAGCACAAAATGGCTATTTTCTTCAAAATTTCACTTGCAAACTTCTTCCATTCCTCTTGGACGATATTCTCTATATTCCTTTGGCCATTTACAACAACTAGCCTTCTCCATTTCGTTTGTCTCATTTCTCCACCACTCTTCTTAAATGGAAACTCCTTCTCTTTTTGGTGGAAAGAACAAGTACACCGAGAAGGCTCCTACAAACACGTCGATGATGATAAACAATGTCACATTCATCGACTCCACCACAGTCAATAAGTTTCTTGAGCTTTCTTCCCATCTACCTCTTCTAAGATGTCTGGTAGATGTTCACTCTCTTTCCAAGGTTCTTGATTTCAAATCTCTCTTTGATTTTCTATGCATATCAGATTTTGTCAGTCCATGCCACTAGAGTTGTCCATGAGCTCTATGCCAACCTTTATGTCGTTGATCAAACATAATTTTCATATTCTTCCATGGTCAATGGATTTGCTTTTTTACTTTTGGTGAATCAAAAATTTGGACCTACCTTAACATTGATGATGACAGTAGTTCCAACCTTCTTGATTTCACTTCTATCAATCCTCTAAATAGTATTTCTGAATACAAAGACACATTTGTTATCCTTGCTTCTATCCATCAATCCCTATTTCTTCTCAGTGCCACAAATCATGATACTCGTGGGACATATTTTGTGTATTCCCTTATTCCAAAAGTACACATCATAAACATCATCTTAAGCTCAAACATCATGCCCTATTCCAACAAAAGTGAGATATATCAATTTCACATGATCATCATATATTCCATTCATAATAAATTCATGTTAACTTTGTGTGGATCATTCTTAACAAAATTCTTGACTTCAAGTGATTGCCTCCTTTTGCGGATTTCATTTGTGTTCTTATTGAATATTGTATTGGTACCCATCTTTCCATGCTTGCTTATTTTACTATTCATTATGCAAACATCATCAATCTTACCACTTTAAAGAAAATGGGTCTAGATTTTAGTCACAAATGTTCTAGAGTTGAATAAGGTACTTAAAGTGAACCATCTCCACCTCCTCCTCCTTCATTCAACCATGACAATGACATACTTTAAGGGTGTTTCTTATCAAGTTGGACGACCCATGGAATACAAGCATCATGCTATGCTATACTTGAATAATAATGTGAATGATTTTAAATCCAAATGTTCTAAACATGTATCCTTCCCATCCCTATCTCAGAGGGTTTCCACCCTTAATTCTTCATGACTACACTTAATACACTCCACCACCATCCACACCTTATCATACTCAATTATATATGGAGTAGCTTCAAGACATTTCCGCTCACTTCCATCTCAATCGTGTTCCCATATTTATTGAAGCATATGCACTCACATCTATCGATGCACTAAATTGGGAGACACTTGTGAAGATGCTACTCCTTTTATGGGACATGATTCGGATGTTGATCACATAAATCACATGTTTCACAATGTGTGATCATATATATTTAATTATATGATCCTAGCTTTTGTTGTAGGTTTGCTTGCCATGTATTTTAGTTGTTATATTTTCCATGAGCTATGCATCTTTCTTAGTTTGATATGTGTCTTTTTTATTTAATGGCTTATCAAGTATATGTTAATGTGACCCCTTATGGCTAAAGTTGAGATATTATGCTCCTCCGCATTGTTGTTTTTGTGACAATTACATATACATGGATATATATTGAAGGGGAGTATCACATTTAGGGGGAACATCTTTCTTACATCCCTACCTTTTAACAAGTGACAAATGGGGAGAAATATATATTTTTCACATTCTATGTATTGACTAAGATGGATAATCTTATTCCTTATCTTTGTCTTGCAAGCTACACAATTTTTCATATAAATGTGTGTATATTCACTTGAGAGATGGATGTCATATTCCATTCCTCTCAAGGGAAAATCACACACACTCTTCTTGGAGCTTTATGACATCATTCAGGTATAAAAGTTCTATCCATGTAATTCTTTTTAGAAATGTTTGTCATTTTAAAAAAAGGGGAAGATTTTTGGCCAAATTGGATATTATGCTACTTTATCTTTTATTGATGACAACATTTTCCCAATTATAATTTTAATCTTCTTTTCATTGTTTCAGGTATCAAGTTATAATAAGAGGAGTTATATGAGCTTATTTGCATATCATGTGTGAAAAATTGATCAAATTGTACTCAATTGTATACCGTTGTATAAGGCAAATTTACATTTCTTTAGAAATCATATAAAATTAAGATATGAGTCAAACACAACTATCCCAAACCCAATTTCACACTTATAATAAGTGTTTAGGATATTTAGCTCTCCTTGAAAATATCATTAGATAGGTTTTCCAAAAAGTAGAATGAATTATTATGAGGATTTTTTTATCAAACTCCTTTTTGGTAGAGAATGGCTTGGTTGAATAACTTCTCAAACATGAGTTAGTTTCTGCTTAAACTTGTATACATAGTGCATCTCGGTCGAACTCCTTTATGACTAAGGCCAAGGTCAGTTGAAAACAAGTTCGACCGACCAACATTCTGTTGAACTTTTAGTTAGTGTGCAATTAGTTGTTTTTGTTCTACTAGTGACTCTATAATGACTTGTTGAGCACTAACCCCCACCATATTCCTTATCTAAACACTTCCTAATAGTGTTCTATAAATAGAATAGCATAGGGAGGATAATAGTACACTTCAGCAATGCAAGAACTGCTACTTTGAGCTTAGCTACTAAAATTCTATATCCTACAAATTAAAAAACTGAGCTCCACTCAAGTGCACAAGTCCAAAAAAAAATAATCCTTATACCAATCCATGTGGTAGTGTCTCTTAAGCTTGATTATAGGATCTTCATGATTGTTATTAACTTAATTGGTGATTTCCTTTCTCCAACCTCGTTCCCATTGTTTCTACACCTTTGAAGCTTCTTCTTATGACAAAGACTATCTAGGGGCTTGAAAGGATAAATTGGTGTCTTCTCATTAGAGCTCTTCTACAATTGCTAAAGAAGAGGTGTGGTATCAATGTTGTTCTTCAGTCGTTAAAGAAGAGGTGAAGTGTTGGTGCTCTTGTACAACCTTGAAAGAAGAGGTGTTGACAATATTTTTTGTATTTGTCCTTGCAAAGTAAATAAAGGTAAATTGTTGAAAATATTAGTAGGCAACCACTAGGGGTTGATGTACATCTTTTCATGTTGGAACCACCTTAAATCTTGCATCTGTTGTGGTGGTTGCTTGTCTACATCTCAAATCCATAATTCACTTGCATTTAACGTGTTATTTTGATTGAGAAATTGATGATGATCTATTCACCCCCTCTAGATCTTTGAAAATTTAATATGAAACACTTTGAAAATAGAATTGTGCATATATCTCACCTCTACATCCTTCTAGATGAGGCCCTTCATGGTAGTCTAAATTTTATGCCAAGATTCTATTGTTATTGACACTTTGCTATGAAAAGTAACCCCTAAATACTACCTAAAAGTATTGTGTTTGTTCCCAATATGATTTCTTACTACATCAAAACCAACTTCAGACCTTTGCCCATTTGTGCTTATAACTTGTTCATCAAAGTGATTCCTCTTTTACATGCTCGGTCATGCTACTCATCGACATCACCTTGCGATGCTCATCAGTAGACCCAACAAGATCCTCACAGTGCTCATCCTCATGGTTCTCATCCTCATGCTGTTCATTGTCATAGTTCTCATCTCATGATATTGATCCTCATGCTTAGACCATCTAAAAAATGTCACATAAAAAATAGTCAAGAAATACAAGAAGTGATAAATAATGTAAAATAGACAACTAGCGTGTGAAATATATATAATTATGACAGAATGTAAAATGCACATCTAGCATATAAAATCATAGATAATTTTAACACATGCCTCTAGTATTGGTTGGATCTCTCATCAGTTAATATTCCTTATGTATGATCTCCACACGTATATTCATCATTGTTATCTTCAACATTTAGTCTTGGAATGTCAAATGAGAAAGGAGTGGACTCATCATACTTGTTATAATACTCTTCTTCATCTATATGATCTACCATGAGCAACCTTTTCCCATGAGGAACGACATACCGTTTTTCATTTATAGGTCATCGATATAGGATACTTTCTTTTCCTGTGATGCCATGAAGAATGGTTCATCTTTCTTGACAATCTTTTCAAAATTCACTAAAGTGAAACCCAATTCATCAACTACAACTCCTTTCTTGTTATCAACCCAATTATAGGTAAAGATGGGAACTCAAAAATCTTAATCAAATTCCCATATGTCTTCAATGACACCATAATAAGACATCTCACCTTCACTTTAATTCTTACCCTTTGTATTAGAAAAATGCAATGAAGATGCTTAATGGGTGGCCTTACTATTTTAGATGATAGTCTTACCATCTTGAGGTTTTATTTAGTATGAAAATTCATTTATGTCAAACCCTTCATAAGATACAACATTTATTTTTGGTTTAAAGGTTAGTCATTTGATATTTTCAACAACATTATTTAGTTTTGAGATAGTTGATAGAAGACTTTATCTTCAAACCACCTAATAAATGTTTGATTATGCTTTCTAGAAATCCACATTGAACTGCCTCGAGGGAATTTTTCTGGATAGAATTGGTGTGTTTGGTGATATATATACCCACATTGTCGATGTTGTGTAAAACATACACGTTTGCTTTCTCCCATTATTCATGACTAATTACTTTCACTCGCTCTCATAAAGTTCCTTTTCTGGAATATGCATCAATATTCTTTGCATAGATAAGAGCTTCATTACAACTTAGAGAATCACTACAAAAGTCTGTAACCTACCTATCCATGTAACCCTCAATATTACTCCCTCTAGGATGATATCAATTTTGAACATCACCTTTAAAAACACTCGTATACCAGACATAATGATATATCCAATGCAAGAAAACTGAACCCAACATTTTCAATTCCCTAGTCAAATGGACAACAAGATGTACCATGATATCAAAGACTGAAGGAGGAAAATACACCTCAAAATGGCACAATGTAACCACCAGTTCTCTTTGCAACTTATTAGGACTCTCGGGATCAATAACTTTGCTACATAGAGTGTTGAAGAAGAAACAAAGTCTAATGATTTTAAACCTTACATGCTTCAATAGTATAGAACAAAAACCACAGATAATATTTGCTGCGTTAGAGTGTCATAATCATGAAATTTAAGACCTATCGACTTTACACCCTTAATTGATACAAATCTATAAATTTGCTTAACATTAATCAAGTACACAACAAAAGTTCTCTTCTCCGGTCTAGACAAGGTGTTACAAGCAAGAGGTAATTATGTGCAATGATTGCTACTAACTTAAATTTTTTAGTTCTTTCCTTATACCCATTTCATGTGGGTCCATTATGGATTTTATGCCATTTTAGTCATTCTTGGTATATTTAATAGAGTACCAATGACACTATCACACACATTTTTCTTAACATACATGACATCAATACAATGCCTCACTGTCAAAGAACTCCAATAAGAAAGATCCCAAAATATTTTTTCTTCTTGAATACAGATTTATTCAAATGTGGGAATAGTACATTGTGATCTACCAAATACATTGACCATGTCTCTTACTCTTTCATAAACATCCTCCCCTTATATAGATTTAGCGGCACTCTATTCCTCAGTTGAGCCATTGAATGCTTTGTGCAACCTTTGGTAAGGATGCATATTTAGAAGAAACCTTTAATGAACAAGATACACAGTCTTATCGCCATATTTTAGTTGTATTGAATCAGTATTTTCCTCACATATATGGCATTCTTTGGATCTTTTATGTAGTATTCAGACAAATTTTCATATGTTGAAAAGTCATTAACAATGCAAAACAACACAGCATGAACACAAAATGTATCTCTACGCAAAGCATCACATATCATCACGCCTTCTCCCCATAGTTTCTTTAAGTCATCAATAAGAGGTTCAAGAAAAACATAAATATGATTGACATATTGTTTGTGGCCCAATACCGACAAGGACAACATGGCATATTTATTTTTCATACATACACATGGAGGAAGATTGTATATAACAACCATAATATGCCAAATTCGATGTTGTCTGCTTAATGTTCCATATGGATTTATCATATCTGTACAAAGCCCAAGTCTTAAATTTATAAATTCTTCATCAATTTTAGGATACAATAAATTAATTTTCCTCTGTTGTGGGAAATCATATGCATATTGTAGGATCCCGTCCTTGTTTTCTGTTAACTCTGCATGCCAAGATAAATTCTGCACATCTATGATATTAGCAAACAAGCATTGAAATCATGTATTATAGGTAGATACCACATCGCCATGGTAAGAGAGCAGTTTTAGCCTTACTTGAAGGTGTCATTTTGTACCTTGAGGCTTGTCACAAAACCATTCTTACCCTAATCCCAATCCAAGTGCTCGGGTAGGCAATATTAAGGGGATTATAGCACCCATCTCTAAGTGGCCCAAAAATCACACACATTATATGCAAAAATAAATAACATTTCATTTATTGAAAAAGGACCATAAAGTTTATTACACCAGGAGCCCGAAGGCAACAAGAAATAAAGTACAAGGGAAGAGAGAGAAGCAAACTAGCTATTTTGATTTCTACAAAACCCATTACATAAATATATCACCATGTGGAGTTCTGATTTGTTGCAATATTTCTTATTCCAATAGATATTTGCATAGTAAATAAAATATCAACATATATTGTGTATTCAAGTTTTCAATTTCCTAAATCAAGAAAATCATGACATAATTAATGCAATACATTGCTACACTTTATAAGAACGATATGGAATAATTTAAAACATTTCCTATCAAAATATTATACCTAAAAAGACTTATAACAAAATAATAAATGCGATATTCAAACATAATTTTATTTTGAGCAATTAGTTTTTATTATGAATTTATCCATTATGTTGAAATTAACAAGTATATATGCACGACTCCATCACTCCAACAAGATGGGGGTCACTATTTTGTACAAATTTTACCCTCTAAAATGAGAAGGTTGCTTGTACCTAATACCAACATCATTATCATAGACAAACATAAGGGGTATCATTGTTTATGTTCAAGGATTTTTAAAAATAAATGTATGAATCAAATATTACTCAATAGGGAACATTGTAGCTCAAACAAATACATAGCCAAGTATATAGTCAAGAGAGTACGTTCAAGTATTATTCAATACCACTAGTTTGTTCAAGGAGGAAATAATATAAAAGTGTACCTCTTTGAGTCTAGAGTGTTAGCAATATCCAAATCAACAAGTTTAAAGAGTATTTGATCCATTCTTGGTGGTGGATCTGGGGGTCTCAGATGATCTAGGATCCTTCTTAGGATTGTGTGCTGTCTTTATGGCACGTGAGGCTACTAGTCAATGGAGAACTCCAGTTCTCAGTTGCACCTTGTAAGGGTAGGGGAAGATCCGTAGAGGTACTCTGATGGTGTTGGCATGAGTAATTTGATGTAGGAGATCTGTGGAGGAAGTGGATCAAGATAGTAAGAATCAATCATGAGGAATGGATTATATAATCGAGTACAATGGTTTTATGTACTCCAAAGCGAATGGAAAATAGAAGAAAAGAGTTAAGTATTCAATAAGTACATAGAAGTAAAGAGTCTTAAGAAAAGTTAAAGTGAAGAGAACTAGATGAGCATGTAAATCATAAAACTAGGATAAGAAACTTAGTTGAAACAAAGAGAAATGTTGGAAATAATGAGCTTGATTAAGGAATGAGGGTTATGATATAATTGAGAGCATGGAATGTATACCTTTATTGTAAAGTTAATACATTCATCCTACTACCTTTGGATTCTAAGTCTCTATAGAACAACAAACTAATTTCTAAAAGAAGAACAAAAGTGTAGCTTAACCAATGAATAAGTCATACAAAGGTATACTATATTCAAGAGGTAAAAACTTGATTAAAAGAGATACTAAGTTTAACCCATGCATGAGTCGTTTGATTTAAAATGAAGAATATGTAATGTATTAAACATGAGTTGAAACTAGTAGAGAGATTATGGATTTAGAATTTCAACTTTACATTAGCAGAAGGATAAAAAGAAATATGTGCAACATGGTATATATGATCATACACCTAAAAGAAGCAACAGATCATAAGAGAAAACTAGATGTTAAAGATGATATGTGGAATAGCAGTATATGGTAAGGGGATTATGGAAAGTAATGAAAATGTTTGAAACATGGTGGAGTGATATAGATTATAAAAGAAAGAGATTGTGAGATTCAAGAAAGTGCTAATTAGTCAAGTATCCTTGTTGATAATTAATTAAACCTACACATGAGAAATGTATTAATGAATGTTTGAAGATAAGAATTCTAAGTCTCAAAATCATCTTCTCTTTCATATATTCCTTAATGAAAGTAATGTGGGAATGAAGTGATAAGAAAATGAATCATATTTGATGCATAACCACCATGGTAGAGGCATCTAGTGAATGTAATAATGACATACAATATGATGACGAAACCCTAGAAGGGTAAATTGAGAATGTAATCTGTTTGAATGGCCAAGTAAGAGAAAGGAAATCCAATTGATAAGATAAGGAAGACTTTAGTAAAACTTGTGAGATCCAAAGTTTGACTTTCAAATCAAGGGAGCAAATTTACACACAACAATGTCATGCTATTGATAAGGACCAAACCCTAGAATGTTTAGAGTTGTAGTAGTTCAAGGGTTGTAACTAGTGATTTGACCTTGAATACTGGCATCTCTATAAAACAAGATCATGAGATTTGCACTATGAGAAGTAAACTAGCACTGATAGTAATCCGGGGTTTAAAGATAGCTAATCTGAAAGGTAGATAAACAATATGGAAATGATTCGGAGTAAAGAGTAAGATATAAATTTGAAATGTAACAAGTGTGTTTTAAGTAAAAGGAGAAATACAATATGAGTGAAGTGTGATATGAGATAAATTCTTGCAGTGATAGCAAGAATGATGAATAATCTATTTGTACCTTGTATGTTTCATTTAGGGATGTTTATTCTATATGATCAAAATGAGAAGGATAAGTAATAAGAAGTCAGTAGTAATGAATGAGGAGATAAGAGAAAACAATGGCTTTCAGTAATATGTGAATTTGTTTTTAGAAGTGTAATTTGTTGAAGGTATAATGAGGGATGTAAATTAGTTCTACGTATGATTTCAGTGTACATGTACAAATAATATGTTAATTTCAGGTGTCTGATATTTGTAGTCATTCATACTAGTAATCCATCTTAGTATTGTACAATTGTTGTATGGTGATATGGGTCAAATGATGATAAAACAAATGGAGGGTTACCTTGAATAAGGTAGTCTTACCTATTCACTCATATGAATAGAAGGGATGATCACCATATTATATTGATATGTAACCCTAATGAGGTATAGCTTGTTATACCTAGCTTTAATATAACTAAGTGATGGTAATTGGGTATGAATAGTCCTTGAATGACTAATACAATCATAGAATACTTTGTTACTGTTGTTGAAACCCTAGTATGCTATAACCCAATGGTTACACCTTGAATTACGTGTGGGCTCATACTTGAGAATAGTATGGAATGTAATGGTAATGCTTCACCTTATGCATCCATGATCCAATGGGGATGCCTTGAGTAGTATTGTACAATTGTTGTTGAATCTAGTCTTCCAACTCAAGACTATTTTTCTATTTGAGTAGCATAATAGTAAAAATTCAAAACAACATGGTGGACTCTCTTTTGTGATTTAGAGGTAATACATAACAATAGTACATATTGATCCGTATGAATTGAGATAGTTGGATCGAATTATCAATGTTAAGGTAACACCTAAAGAGTATGAAAATATTGAAATGGTTGTTTCTCTCTCTATCCTATGATTGATTGTGACATAGAGAATTCATTTGTTATCATTGAGCAATCATGATTTAACATGTTGTGATTAGAAAAGAAATAAAGGACTTAATGTTGAAAATTGCACTCAAGTATGAAATTTAAGAATATAATGACATGTAGGATTTAAGAAGCTTAAAATAAACCTTAAAAGTACTTTTCTTGCACATTTATGTTTCGGGGACGAAACCTTTTAGGGGGGGATTGTTATGACCGTATCCGAGCTTAATTGGTAAACTAGGATTTACCTGGATGATTATATGCTTAATTGGATTGATCATTTATTAAATCTAATTAATGATGATAATTCAATTATGATGTTTTAAACCTAATAAGAACGTTAAGTGTTCTATTGTTTGAGAAATTAGGGTTTGAGAAATATAAACCCTAGTTGGCAGAAATTAGGGTTTTGATGGTACATGAGTATGTAATTTGATCAAGATAGTAGTATGATAAATAGCTTATCATATTTTCTATGTAATTTTTATTTAATTGAAATTTGGATATAATATGTATAACTCAATTCTGCATTTCAGTGAAAATTTTTAGAATTTTTGGATGTTCTTTAAAAGTCATTCTCGGTCGAGATATATTTCAACCGACCATGATGACAGAATGTTGTTCAACAGTATATTGTTTGATTTTTAATTATTTATTGGTAAATCCAAATGATCTGAAATTTTAATTGGAGATCTGAAACTTCATAAACAACATGTAAAATTTTCATAATTTTTGGATGCGTTTAGACCTTATCAGTAGACGAATTACAGTAACTAACACTTTTGCAGAATTCTGGATAGAAGTGCACTATTCGATTTTTATTTATTTAATGAAAATTTGAAATGATCTCAAATTTTAACTAACGATTTGTAACTCAATTATACACAACATGATAAATTCTAATAATTTTTGGAGGAGGTTTTATCTCTTAAATACACGAATTTATAGAAACCTTTTTATGATAGAAAAAATTTGCTGAAATAAGAAAAAGTATAGTAAGGGGTCAAAGTGCAATTGACCCAAGAAGCTCAATTTCTCTATATGGTCAACCTAACACACAAGGATATCTCATAATTCATGATTCAATCCAGAGAAACGAAATCCTAGAGAGAGAGAGTTAGGGTTTGAGAGGAGAAATTGATGGAGATACTGACCTAGGGTTTTGCGGTCCGAGGAATGATGAAATCATGTAAGTTTAACTTCTTTGGATATAGTTTCATGGTGAATATTCTCTCACATGTCAAAATTCCGTCCCTCCTCTGATTTGATCCAAAATGGTATCAAAACTTCTCCTTTTCTCACTCTTCCTTCATAATCCATCATTTTTAGGGTTAACGAGTTGAAAGGAAGAAGAATTGGGTGAATTGCTAGGGATTTGATATGAGATCGAGATTTTTAGGGATGAGCTGCGTTTTTAAGGTATTTTCACACCTTAGGGAGATTGGGAACTTCCTTTAAATAGCATATGGCACGAAAATTGGTTAATTCATCCATAATCTTTAATTGCTAGTATGCGACTACAAACCCTGAATTGTCTATTTGTTCTAAGTTGTTGCAAAATGATATGAAATGGATACTTCCTCTGTTTGGATGAAGTTCAGATGATAAAATCATATTAGAAATTTATACAATACATCCTAATGAGAATTCCCTAAGTATTCACAGAGGTTATAAGAGTAAACTGAAATATAGAGAATTTGTCTATGACTGAAAGTTGATGTATAAGTAAATAGAGAAAATTGCTTATCTAGATCCCCTTGGTTATGAATGATTGTTTATCTAAATTCATAGTACATATATGTCAGATACTATATTGGATTTCATTCAAAGTGAATAGTGTTTGTTTGATATCTCAGTAAAAAGGATGAAACCCTAGATGTGAGGAAAGTTGGATATTTGCGAATAGATATCATGAAATCCATTTGAAGGGATTTTCTTGACAAGATAGACTTTATTTATTCAATGTTATTATTGATGCATGATATCCTAGTGAATGGCATGGAAACCCAAATTCAACTCAGTTCCTAGGTTTCATACATATATTGATTTTATATGATTTGTTGATGGTAGTCTTTATTCAATGAATGTTTATGTCGCATGAAATATTTATGGGAGCCATGTGAATAAGTTGTTTCCTAGTGAGAGGTGACAAGATGTGTGATGGCCTTGTGAGCCATGAGAATACTTGTATAACCAGTAAAATGAATACCTTGGTCTAAGTACCTAGAGGTAATGGTTACCTGTTACAAAGGTAACAATGCTATGTGATGATCTAAGGGTTTGAATACCCAGATCCAGTAATCATCATAATGATGTGAAGGGATGAGAATTCCCTATAATGTGATAAGGGATTGATATCCCAAGTATCATGTGTTTTAAAGATTCGAAAAGTACGTGATAGATGTATTACACCTTTCTTTGTAGCATTTGTGGTGATTAAATGAAACCCTAAGGGTAGGGTGTAAAATGAATCAAGTATTGTGATATCAATGTTCTCAGTTATTATTAATACTTCTTGTCATGATAAGTAATTATCTCTTAATTGAGTTATGAGATGCACAACTTAATATTTGGGTTGATATGCATGATTCTACTGTATAAAGTATCAAGTGGACATGTATTCTATCATTTAAGAATTTTAGTCTGCCTGCAGGTATAAAATGTTGATTTCTTAGTATATTACAATATTTTGAATATATTGCTCTGCCAAGTTTAGAATGATATACATGTTGTATTATAAACTTCAATTAAATAGATGCGGTAACATAGAGATATTAGAGTCAAGTATAAGTAAGAGAAATGTACAATGTAGAAAGAGCTTTCCAAGAATAATAAAATAATAGACATAGGTGCCCTGAACACCATAGATTCCCTACGGATGTCTGCACTGTAGGGAGGAAACGATCCACCCTGGTAGAGACTAGTATACGGGGATCGGATCGCACCCATAGAGTGTGCGGGGAGACGAAGCCCTTGAGGAAGTCTCCTAAGAAAAGATATGTTACCCAACATGAAATGGAGATCTCGATGGTAACCAAGAGGTACCCACAGAGCGTACCAAGATGTGACTCACAGAGCGTCTCAGACCCTCTGCATGTGTACTCAGGCTAGAAGGAGAGGTCCAGTTAAAGACTAGCTATTTATCTACCTTAGTCAGACGTGACGGTTCGAGTCAAGCATATCTGAATTCAGTTCTAGGCTTATCTTCTCAGGTTTTAAGCTAAGTCTTGTACGGTGAGATCGTAGTTTGCTACGAGTCTTCATATGTAGAGTACACTACATATGATCAGAGCATAAGCTAAAATATGTTCATATAGATTTAAAGAGTTTCTTATAAGTAAGAAAGGCTAAGAAAGATTCGAGTAAAGTTTCCCAGCAATTATTCTTTGTATGTTTCTAAATTGTTGTTCTCTTTGAAATTTATCAAGCATGCTCATATATTGATTTGCTCTTGTTGATATATAGAGTATCCTGCCATATTTATGATTGTCAATGATCAATCTCCTTAAAGCTTACTGCTGTTATAATTGATATCAGTTGCTCAAAAGTATATCTGTAATTATATCAGTTCTTTAGACTATTTCTTTGAAGTACTCATTCACTGAGCGAGTAGGCTCACCCCTCTACTCACAATTTTTAGGGATATCACATGGACTTGAAGAAGGTCATTGCATCAGAATAGATCTACCACAAGAGTTAAGTCTGAGTATAGTTAAGTTCAGTCGGTCCTTGTCACTCTAGGTCCTAGTATAGATGTGAGAGTGTTGTAAGTGATGTTTTGTATCTTTGTTTTCTTAATAAGAGAGAATGCATTTGATTATCATGTCATATGTACATGGATGTGTGAGAAACAGAATGAATGTATGGATGTGTATCATTAATGTTGAGATCATATTAGAGTAATCAAGGTTTAATTCTCTTGTAAAGTTTGTTTATGTGATTCAATGCGAGAAAACAAAGAGTTTGAAAAAGAATAAAAAGTTAAGGGTGATCTTTGTATTACGATAAATCCTCAATTTTATGCCCTAATCTCATGATTAATGGTAATTGTGAGATCGGGGTGTAACAATGTACATCTGAGTCAATATATGATATTGAGCTTACACATATCTCATACGAGCAAGTAACATAGATCGAGTCTTGAAGAGGATGACAGATCCATGCCTTGAGTTCAATTTGGATATCAGAGACAAAGGAATTATACAAATGTTGCAACACCAATCACAGATTTTAGGTTGAATTTGTTCCACAACTTTCCATTTAATTTGGTAGCAATTGTTTGTGACTAGATACCGCTCTTTGCTTGTGATGTCGTAATTGGTTATGGACATACACTATCAACATAATATGGGACCTATAGGGTCACCCACATAGGACATGACCTAGAAGAGGAGTTTGATCTTGAATGATGATTGGATTGATTACTAAAGAGTTTAGGTATTCAATTCAAGCAATAATCAATTAACTAGACTACCAACTGGTCAGTTCATGTGATGAAATAGTCAGTTGGAGTGTCAGGTTGATTGGATATTGTATTGAGTGAAATCTGTACGAACTGGGTGTCAATCAACCAGTTCACTGGGTGAGCCGATCGGTAGGTGGTCGTAAGACGGCCATCTCACTCTATGAGATGACCAATTTGAGATGTAATTTGATTGCATCAAGGATTAGTGTTGACATCATATTCGACATTAATTGGAATAGAATTTCCAAATACATATGTGATTGGGAAACATGCGAAACAACCATTTCTCTAAGAGAAACAACCATTTCACTAAGTGAATTGATCATCACATGTGTGAACTTGTCGGTTTGGTTGCCAACCGACTAGCTCGAGACTCACAGGTTGTAAAAATTCATGATCTTTCGGTCCATTCTACTCCCGCACAGACTGGGAAACCTGACCCAAACCCCTCTTATATAAAGATGGGTAGTGGGGCTTCCGAACATACACAATTGAGAATTAGTTGCTCTGACAATTATTGTCATATCTAGTTGTGGTAACCAAGAGAGCCCAACCAAGTCTAACCCGACTAGGTAGGTATAGAAAGGAGAGAACAACTGAGAATCATTGTGGGAGAGCAGGTTGGTGACTAGTATGCCAAAGGGAGGGACAACTCCTTCTTTTCTATTCTAGCAGGATGATAAGAGTTCTAGGAGGTTCGTGTGGACTTCTCTAAAGGCAAGGTGGCCTTTGTCCGTCACTAAGGAGGACAATGTCAACCAACAGTTTGTGATGAGAGGAGTTGATGCATGTGACAACGTTTGAGTTTGTTGTTTGTAGAGGAGTCACAGATGAGTCCTAGTACAACTAGAAGATAGTTGTGCATCTACAACAACAAGGAGTATGTCAATGAACTTGCTCTAGGACTAGGTATATCCTTGAAACTATCATTTCCATTGTATAGTTGTTGACGCAATCCACTGCTTTATAGGGAATATGGCAATAAAAATTTTGTTTTTGTTGTCTATTCTATCACCCTATTTCCCTACAAAGTTTTTATTAGTAGGAAAAATGTCTATAAGGAGGTGATCTTATATGAAAGAATAAAAATGCTTGTCATCTCGATGGTGAGAGTAGGCTAGATTAGAGTAAGTGTGTGTCTTTCTTCGGCATTTCAAGTGAGGTTAAAATCAACCCTATCTGCCAAGGCCATGTGTCATGGGATTTGGAAAATTGGTAAACGTTTGGTGATAAATTATTCTTTGTTGTGATAAGGGTCACCATATAGACCCATGTAGTGCCATACAAGGTCATCTTGTAATTTTTTGAAGTGGATGGTGATATTATAAGTGTCTATACAAGGTGACTAATACAACTGAAAGAGTGTGGGTCCCAACAAATAGTATCCTTAACACTAAGACCAATGGCAGGTATATGTATCCATTCATTAATGTATTTACCTCCCATCATGTTTAGTTGAAAGGAGGTGAGTTGTGTCTTCAATTGTTGTATTGTAATTCGATTGATTATGTTCTCTTTGCATAATCTAATATGCATACATCTATTAGCACTAGACACACAACAAACATTCCATGTAGAAACAATCATATATAACAGTAGGTATAACAAAGGTAGAGAAGATTTAATGAAGTAAAACTTAGAATCTTACCTTATTCCATGATTAGAAATCGGGTAAGATTGGTTTCTTAGATATGACCCAAACGAGGATAAAAATTAACACACATTTACATAATAACCTAATTATGTGCCAACATGTAAATGAAATCAAGAAATATACTACATATATTTTATTTAACTAACATCATGACTAAATAAAAATGAATAATATGTTTTGGAGTAACTATTACTAAATCTATGTCCATAAATATTAATAATGACTCATAATTTAAATAAATATAGAAATGATGTACACAAAATGTAAACTAAGTAAAATATAGAATTTCATGTATATCAATAATAAATCATTCTTTTAAGATGTAATGGAAGATAATAGAACTCAAATAAGTAAATGTTGATGATAAATATATGTTACATTAATAAATATAATTTTAATAAGCTGAAATTCCTAATTATACCCTAACTCATAAAAGAGTATCTCAAAACCCAAAAATAATGTGAAAATTGTGTCCCTTGGATCCCAGTTGCTTTGGGTGCCAAGTTGGACATTGTTTGCATAATAATACTTATCTTGATTCTATTTGGAAAAGAAAATATGATAAAAAGACAAAAAATTTAAATAAATTTTGTAAAAGTCTCCAAAAGTGGAATTAACCCTTAGATTCAAAATATACATACAAAAATTATCATATGTGTAAATTTTCATCTTATTTGGACAAACTTGCTTTTCCTAGAGCAGTTTAGGAGAGAGAATGTACATTTAAGCACAAAATATGAAGTAATGTGTTAAATAATCCAAAAGATAAAATAATAGTAAAATTGTATTTTATATGTTTTCATTTACTTATGGGCCAATTTTCACATCTTTTAGGATTTTCTAGATGCATCAAATTCATTAAGGATAGAGAATATATGACATAATCAAATAATTAAATAAAATATTAAAAGTCCCCAAAAGTAAAAAAAATAATTCTAAAATCCTATTTCTCGCCCCTCATTTAGCTAACCTACTAAATTTGGGCTTAATTGGATAATATTTGCACCCTCAATTTGAGAAAGAAAGAAAGAAAGGGAAATAATTATCCATTTGAATTCCAATTTGGATAAGAATTTCAATTCATTTAATGTCACACACCTTTGTTGTTTTCACACACCTTATGAGCTGTCCAATCAGGGATCCAACATCATCTGTGTTGTCACCTACATTGCACTAATTAGGCAAGTGGTCGGGTACTTAACAATAGAACAAAATCGAGATTTCTCCCTCTACGTTTAATCTTTGCTCACGATTCTTTCACCAATGTGTTCTTTTTTTATTTCCACATTTAATGATACCTTTCTCATGTCCTATCAGTGAAGATTCAAGAAAAGCCCAATTCTTGGGGAGTAAGTTCTCCACAGCCACCTTGCATAAGCCCTAATATCCCAACTCCTATATAAATAGCATACCAAGTAGTCCCCTCACATCACATGCAAACATTCTCTCAAGTCAATTTTCTTCAACATGAATGTCTTGCCACTTCTGAACTCATCTTCTCCTCCAGGCTTGCAGCTCTCTTCCTAGACACCCTGGTTCATTGGAGTGCAGTTGTTCTTCATGTAGGCAATTTCATCCCTTTTTCTTCATACTCAGGATGATAGTTTCACGTACAATCGACGAACATGGTTTTCCCCAAATTTAGATGGGGTTGCTACTACTACTACGCACAGATGTAGTGGGTCATGAGGAAGGAGAATAATTTCCTTGGTGACTTATCAATTCTACCCTTCTATTCTCCTTTCTTTTCTTTATCTCTCCAGGGGCATCTTTATCTTTTCGCATCCATTTGGTTTCCTTAGTCGTGTGTCCCACTGGCTACTGACTAAGTGAGATGGTTGTTAGTGATTGCACCATCGCAATGGGCCATCTCACTCGTGTGGATAATCTATGCTTGTGTGGATTTTCTCAATTTTCCAATTAGTAAGATATTCAATAATTCATAACTAATTATATGATTGTCCAAAAGTTACACAAAAATACTCTTTGGGTTAAAAAATTATTCTCTATCTATTGATCTAGTTTTTATCATCTGATTTCAAAGTTTTAAAAACATGATTTTTTGGGTTTAATAATCTATATTCACTTTCTAATGAGTCAAGCATAATTAATAAAAGAAGAGGAAGGCCTAATTAACATGGGAAGAGGTGATAATGAGATATTTTGAATTTTTACATCTTGACCAAAATATGGTCGACGATAGAGCTGAATGGAAACTAAGGATCCTTGTAGCCGAGAGGCTTCGATGATGATGATGATGATGAATAATCTATTATTCACTTAATGATAATTGAAGAAAAAGTTTAAGGATAAAAATTGCATCTTGGAACAATTCCATGATCAATAACCTTATACCCACTTTATAAACTAAAATTGTGAGTTAATCTAGGGTTTTACCGAAGGTTTGGACTTCTATAGATTCACCAAATATTTCCTTAATACCTAATTAATGGATCAAATATTATATGTAGGTTTGAGTTGACTCTGGACTTGTAAGATTAGGACTTGATCTCTGACTTAACACTCAAGTCATGTTATGTTTACATCTCCTATTATTCTTGTTGAGCAATAAACCTATTCTCTCTCTCCCTCTCTCTCTCTCTCTCTGGACATACTAGCCTACACAATCTCTCTCTTCTGACAACTTATTCCTTGTGAAACATTCTACTTGATTATGATATGATGATCATCCTATATTGTTGGACTTTCTTTTGACTCTAAGTTGTACTTTTATTCTTGATGATATGTGCCACATTTTCCCACTTATATGGTTGATGTTTATCTTGTCCATTTTCATGATGGCAACTTTACTTATTCTATGAAGGATTGAACCTTATACTTCCATCTACAGTATGCATGCTTAATTGATTCAGTAGCCCTAGAGTAATGTAATTACATTGGTTTTTGGGTTTTGTGCCCATGTTATATTTTGCGATGAAGGTTGTGTGCCCTGTACTGGGGTTTTATGCCCACTTTTTTATACACTAGGGAGATGATTGTGTGCCATACTCTATCAGGTTCCAAGGTTGTGAGCCTTGGTTGTCATTGTTATTTATATTATTCTAGTGTAATGCTTATGTCACATGCATATAGGTTGTTATTAATGTGATGGGTTTTGTGCCCAAGATTTATATGTTCTTGTATAGCACAATATTTATGTTTTATTTAATGGCAAGTATTTCTCTTATTTAACATCTTTGGAAATCCATATTCTTTTATGCCTAGTTGGGCAATCCTTTCCTTTTCCTTTAGAAAACCTTATTTATTTGACACCCTTTATTTCATAATGTTTCTCAATAGTCGATTTAGTATGCACATACTAGTGTTTTGCTGATGTATCTACTTTTCTCCTCTTGCTAAAGTACGCTTCCAACCCCAAGTGTAGGTCAAGGAGAAGTTAACTAAGTTGGACTAGGACATCATCAAGAGTAGATGGACCTTTTGGAGACAGTTTTGAGGTAGTTAGATGACCCTCTACTGATCCTTCATTGTAGTTAGTTTTCATATGTATCACCGTGTGTGGTGAAGTATAGTGAATATATCAATTTTTGTAATAGTTAGATGTTTTGTATCATGTTGCTACAATTGGTATCATGATACATATATTTTGAATAAATTGGTTATCATCCCTTTTGTGAAAATTTTATATTAGTGTTTTATATGTGGGGTGTTTCATTTTTATTTTATTAGTAGGAAGTGGATCCCCTCTTGGGTCCCACTCCTTATAGTATGGTGTCAGATCCATTAGTTGTCAGTTATCTAACTATTTGAATCTTGTCTCCCTAACATGATTACCTTTTTCATAGGTTTCTTATACCTAGTACCCTTGCCTTGTGTGGGCAAACCCTTATGGCAGGAGATAACTCATTTGTTGACAACCTAGTTGGTTATGAGACACCCCAGAATGCCAAGTACATAATGCCAAGGATGGGCCCTCCCTTTACCCCACTGATGTCTCAAGTTACCCCTCCAACTGGAAGTCAGTCATCGATCGATCAGGATACCCCAACCTCTGTTGCTACTAATGTGGGTATAGTCATCTCTCCTGAACAAGTGTTAGTTTTTCTATGAAAATTCCTTACCACACCTATGGTAGGAAATATGATCACTCCTTCTATGTCTGAAAATCCCAAGGAGTACTCATTAACCGCCTTCATAAAGATGCAACCACCTAACTTCAAGGGTGAAGGAGAACTGGAGATGGTTGATAAGGCTGATGGTTGGGTTTTAACCATGGAATGGACTTTTGATGGTATGGCATGTCCTATGCACCAGAAGGTCTGATTTGCTTCTTATGTGCTGGATGGACCTACACGTGTATGGTGGAATGATATAGCAAGGACTCATGACATATCTATTGTGATCTAGGAACAATTCTAGGTGCTTTTTTGTGGGAAGTACATATGCATTGCTTTCCTAAAGAAGAAAGAAGTTGAATTCTATAGTTTGAAGTAGGGTTCCTTGTTTGTTTCCACATATGTGCAAAAGTTTATGTTTCTAGAACATTATGCTTATGGACAGGGTGAGGATCGTAGGGCTGACCTATTCTTGCAAGGAATCAATTACAATGAGGGTCACACTCTTGTCCTGCAACTTCCCCTGACTTTTTAATAGATGGTTGATTAATCTTTAGCTATTGAGTCTTATCCAGGATATCAACCTAAGGAACATGACAAGAAAAGGAAGTTATCATGTGATGATCAGAAGAGGGACAAGTGTGTTAAGTGTAATGGTTATCATCATCCTGGAAAGTATTCTCATGGTAGAAATCAATATCGAGCACGAGTTGGCTCTCAATTTATATGTCACCATAGCAATGATCCTGGTCATATTCGACCTAGATGTCCCCAACTTCGTGATGGATGTGCATGAGATCAACAACAACCTCATGCACCTCCTTGGAATAATGGAAATAATGATGGAAGGAGACCACTTCAGAGACGTATTGGAAGAGTTTATGCTTTGGATGGCCAAAAAGTTGATGAAGAAGAACATGTTGAAGGTAACACATAATCTCTTAGTTAGACTTTAAAGATATATTTTCTACTTTGCATAGTACATTGAAGATGAAGGTGATGAAGTACATGAGTTTTGGAAAGATTATTCTTGATCCTATAGTGTTGTTTGACTTATTAGGTAAAGCTTTTAAAGGGGGGGATTATGTTGGGATGATTAGATTTTGAGGACAAAACCAATTAAAGGGGTAGAGTGTTGTAATGAACAGAACTTATAATCTTACCTTATTACACGATTAGAAATCTAGTAAGATTGGTTTCTTAGATATGACCCAAACAAGGATCAAAATTAACACACATTTACATATTAACCTAATTATGTGCCAACATGTAAATAAAATCAAGAAATATGCTACATATATTTTCTTTAAGTAACATGATGACTAAATAAAAATGAACAATATGCTTTGGAATAACTATTGGTAAATCCATGTCCATAAATATTGATAATGACTCATAATTTAAATAAGTATGTAAATAATGGACATAAAAGGTAAAATTTCGTACAAAATAATAATAAAACACTCTTTTAAAATGTAATGGAAGATAATAGAACTCAAATAAGTAAATGTTGGTGATAAATATATATTACTTTAATGAATATAATGTTTTTTATTTACTTGGGAACCACCCCCGAGGAGGAGCCACTTCGGTAACCCCACCCTGGCAATGTAAACCCAAGGGACATGAGCAGTGAGTGGTCCGGTCACCCCCTCCAGCGCCCAATTAAATTAAGTTACTTTTCACAGAGCACCTCCGACGTGATTTGAACCCAAGCCAAAATTACTAATGATACCCTAACTTATTAAAGAGTATCTCAAAACCCAAAAATAATGTGAAAATCATGTTCATGGATCCCAATTGCTTTGGGTGCCAAGGTGTACATTATTTGCATAATAATAACTATCTTAATTCTATTTGGAAAAGAAAATATGATAAGAAGCTAAAATTGTTAAATAAAACTACTAAAAGTCTTCAAAAGTGGAATTAACCTCAACTTCGAAATCTAGATAACAAAATTAGCATATGTGTGAATTTTCATCTTATTTGGGAAAACTTGCCTATCCTAATGTAGTTTAGGAGAGAGAATGTACATTTAAGCCCAAAATATTAAATAACATGTTAAATAACCTAAAAGGAAAATTAATAGTAAAATCATATTATACATGTTTAGTTTGCTTATGGGCCAAGTTTCACATCTTTTAGGAGTTTCTAGATGCCTCAAATTCATTAAGGAAAGAAAATATATGAGATGACCTAAAAGAATTAAATAAAATACTAAAAGTCCCCAAAATTAAAAACTAATGCCAACTTCGGATTTGTCACCCCTCAATTAGCTAACTACCAAATTTGAGTTTAATTGGACAATGTTTGCACCCTTAATTTGAGAAAGAAATAAAGGGAAATAATTATTGTATCACTTTATTTGAATTCCAATTTGGATAAAAAAAATGATTCATTTAGTGTCACACACCTTCCTTGTTTTTGTGTGCCTTGTGAGCTATTCGATCAGGGATCCAACGGTGTCCATGTTGTCACCTATCTTGTGCTACTTAGGCAAGTGGTCGGGTACTTAACATCAGAACAAAATCGAGAGTTCTCCCTCTACGTTAAATCTTTACTCACTATTCTTTTGTCAATGTGTTCCTTTTTTATTTCTGCATTCAATGATACCTTACTCATTTCCTATCGGCAAGGATTTGAGAAACACCCAATTCTTTGGGCGTAAGCTCTCCATGGCCACCTTGCATAAGCCCTAATACCCCAACTCCTATATAAATGTATACCAAGTAGTCCCCTCGCATCACATGCAAACATTCCCTTGAGTCAATTTTCTTTGAGATGAACTCCTTTCTACCTTCGAGCTCATTTTTCCACCAGGCTTGCGGATCTCTTCCTGAATGCCCTAGTTCATCATAGTGCAATCATTCTTCATGTAGGCAATTTCAGTCCTTGTGCTTCGTACTCGGCCTAACAGTTTCATGATCGATTAACAAACATGGTTTTCCCCAAATTTGTATGGGGCTACTATTGCTACTACTCAAAGACATGGTGGGTCATGAGGAAGGAGAAGAATTTCCTTGGTTATTTCTCAATTCTACCCTTCAACTCTCCTTTCTTTTCTTTATCTCACCAGGGGCATCTTTGTCTTTTTGCATCCATTTAGTTTCCTTAGTCGCGCAGCCCGTGGCCGCTGACTGGGTGAGATGACTGTTGGTGATTAGGCCATCTTAGTGGGACCATCTCGCTCATGTGGATAATCTTTGCTTGTGTGGATTTTCTCAAATATATTTGATTGGTCAGATATTCAATAATTCATAACTAATTATATGACTGTCCAAAGATCACACAAAAATACTCATTGGATTCTATTAATTGTTCTCTATGTTTTGGTCTAGTTTTCATCACCTTATTTCAAATTTTTAAAAACATGATTTTTAGGATTTAGTAATACATATTCACTTAATGATAATTGAAGAAAGATTTTAATGGGTAAATTTTGGATCTTGGATTAAATCCTTGATCAAATAACCTTGTATACACTTTATAAACTAAAATCATGAGTTAATATAGGGTTTTACTGAAGGTTTGGATTTCTAGGGTTTCACCAAATATGTCCTTCAAACCTAATTAATGGATCAAATAGTATATGTCGGTTTTAGTTGACTCTAGACTTGGAAGATTAGGACTTGATGTCTGACTTAACACTCATGTCAAGGTATGTTTGCTCCCCTATTATTCTTGTTGAGCAATTAACCTATTTTTTCTCACTCTCTCTCTCTCTTGACATACTAGCCTACACAATCTCTCTCTTCTGAGAATTTATTCCATGTGAAACATTCCACTTGATTATGATATGATGATCACCCTATATTATTGGACTTTATTTTGAATCTAGTTTTTACTTTTATTCTTGATGATATGTATCACTTTTGCCCACTTATGTGGTTGATGTTTATTTTGTGCATTTAATGATGGAAACTTTACTTATTATATAAAATACTAAACTTTATACTTGCCTCTACATTTATGCATGCTTATGTGATTCAATAGCCCTAAAGTAGTGTAACTACATTGGTTTTTGAGTTGTGTGCCCATGTTATATTTTGGGATGGAGGTTGTATGCCCCATACTTAGGTTTGGCACCCACTTTTATATATACTTGGAAGATGGTTGTGTGTCATAATCTATTAGGTTTCAAGGTTGTGAGCCATGGTCGCCACTGTTATTTATATTTCTCTAGTGGTATGCTTATCTCACATGCATGTAAGTTGTTATTAATGTGATGGGTTTGTGCCCAAGATTTATATGTGTTTGTATAGCACAATCTTTATGTTTTATTTAATGGCAAGTATTTCTCTTGTTTAACATCTTTTAATATTTATATTCTTTTGTGCTCATTTGGGTAATTGTATCCTTTTCCTTTGGGAATCCTTATTTATTTGACGTCCTTTATTTCATAATGTTGCTCAATACTTGATTTTGTATTTGCATACCAGCATTTTGCTAATGTATCTACTTTTCTCCTCTTGTCGAGGTACGCTTCCAACCCCAAGTGTAGGTCAAGGAGAAGTTAACTAGGTTGGACTAGGACACCGTCAATTGTATCTGAAACTTTTGAAGATATTTTTGAGGTAGTTAGATGACCCTATATTGATCCTTTAGCATAGTTAGTTTTCATGTGTATCACCCTACATGGTGAAGTATAGTGTCAATTTTTATAATAGTTAGATGTTTTGTATTCTGCTACTACATTTGGTATCTTTATACATACATATTGAATAAATTACTTATCATCCCTTTTGTAAATAAATTATAGTGGTGTTTGACATATGGGATGTTTTCTTTTTATTTGATTTAGTAGGAAGTGGATCCCCTCTCAGTTCCTACTCCTTACAGAAGAAGAAGAAATTGATAGTAAGCCCAGCTATTTTATGTTTAGGTTAACAACATATTCAATATCTAGCACATTGGGTCTATGGTTGGTCCATCTCTAATTAAGTTCAACTTTGGTTAGTTCTACGTTGATGTCTAATGGAGAATCAAATTTCATATTAAAAACATCAACAAAAGTTGCAAAATCCGTAGCATTATCCCAAAAATCAATATCATTACTATTATCAGGACCTGAAAGAGAATAGTGTGATTCTAGATCAAAGCAATAGGTAGTCATACCTATTTCATCTATAGTGAAGAAGTTTCTCTTATTTTGTCCCTCTGATGTGCTTTCAAAGATAATGTGTAGAGGGTTAGTGTGGTCCATCCTTTAGCTTTTGTGATTGTGTTGTGGATTGTGTTGTTTTTGTTGTCCTCTATTGTGATGCCCCGACGCCACACAATGAGATAACTCAAAACAAAAGTGTGTGATCAACAAATAAACAACTACATTACCAAACGAATGGGTAAATTAAAAGTGATTTTATATTACTTAGCGGAAACATATTACAACAAGGTCCACAACCTGTAACAAATCACATGCCATGTCATGTACTAGCATCTATATAGTGGCCATCTGCCACACACATGTTACAAAAGATCTATTCACATATACAAGCCCCTTATACAAGCCATATCTACAACCAAAGCATACTACCCAAAAACATGTATCGATGTACAAATCATCTACAAAATACCTCTGTTTATGTTTCAATCAGTGTTTAAAATACAAATTTACCACTTACGAGGCATATTGATAAAATAAATTCATTCTAAAATATTCCTTAGCCTTTTAGACTAAGGAAGAGAAAAAGGAATGAATAATAATCCTTTAAACATGTTAATGTGATATTAATAATTTAATATGAGAAATAGTGGTAATAATGGATAATAGGCCAAAATTCATAAAATAAATATTGATTGGTTAACGATAACTTGAGACTGGTTTCTTTGAGTTTGGTTTGGCTTGGAGGCCAAGTTTCATAATTTTTGAATAATATTAACTACATCAACTTTTTTTGAGAAGGAAAATGTGATTTTTCTCCAAAATATGAAATAAGTCATTAAATGATTTAAAAAGTAGAAAATAATCTTAGATTCATAATCTACACATTTAAAATAGCCTTTAAGTAAATTTCCATATAATTTGAATAATCTAATATACATGTGTAGATTTGGAGAGAGAAAGTATGTAATTTTCTAAAATGTTAAATAATATGATAAATAACTTCAAGGGATAAAATTAATAGCCAATTCGTGTTTCATATGTTTTAATTTTCTTGAGGATGAAGTTTTACATTAATTGGAGGAATCTAGATGTATCTAATCTGATAAGAAAGAGAAAATGTGATTTACTTTAAACGAATTAAATAAAAAACTTAGAGTCTCCAAATATGAAAACTAATTGCATAATGCCATATTTGGATTCTACATACCAAATTTAGTATGTGTGTGAATTTTTGCATCAACTAAACCATCCCAATTTGAAGAGGAAAGAAATTAAAAATATACACTTTAAATTCTTTATATCTCAGTAATTAATCTGTTGCTAACGATTTCCAATAATTTTAGTTAAAACCTCATCGCATGTTCTTTCGTGTCATGTATTTACTCGGCTTGCTTCTGAGTCATCATATTATAATTGTGGGGTTTTATGTGTATCATCAATTTTCCTTTTTCGGCTAATCTCGTGTGTAAACAGAGCAAAAGATATTTTGCGTTTTGCTTTATATCACATCCTTTTCTCATTTGTCCTTTTCCATTTTCAATTCTTGCGATCTCTCCCTTATCCTTCTCCGATCATTTTCCTTTTTCCTCCCTCTTTTCTATTTTCATTGTCAGTATCACAATCTCTGATATATATATATATATATATATATATATATATATATATATATATATATATATATATATATATATATATAGGCCGTTCATTCATTGCCCGCGCGGGTAGCCTGGATTTTGCTACCCGGCAGCCAAAAAAGTAACTATTCTGGCCAGAAAAGTAACCCTGCTATCAAAAAAGTAACTATATTGATCAAAAAGTAACTATGCGACTAAAAAAGTAACTATGTACAAAATATACAGCAGATATACATGTATCCGTGTTTTAAAATCTGTTGTTGCAAATGTAACTATCTATGCACGAAACTTAGCAGTTTGCAAGGTAAAGTAACCCTCTACATGTCAAAAGTAACCAACTTGAAAAAAGTAACCGAAATGGTGGGCGGGTAGCTACCGGCACGGGCAATAAAGATGGGCCCATATATATATATATATATATATATATATATATATATATATATATATATATATATATATATATATATATATATATATATATATATATATATATATATATATATATATATATATATATATATATATATATATATATATGATGTTATTACCCTCTCTTCCATGGAATGGTCTTTCTTAGATCATTCTCTTCACGCACCTTCAAGTCAATTATTTGCTAGTCTATCATCTCAGCACCCTCTGATCTTCGTCTTTGGTCAGATGAGTCTACAACAGGGAAATCTCGCGCCTATCTCCATTGGCAACAAACATGATGGAACCTCACCAGAGTGATGACCCTGGTATGGTTTGTTGGTGGAAAGGATACAGATCAGCCGGTTACTATTTAATATTTTCCTGGATTCTATTGGCATGGAACTCGGGTAAATTCTCAAGACTCAAGTTTTAGGATTTCTTTATCTTATTGAGCGATACGTCTACCAACAGTTTAGGGTCGGCTTCCTGCTTTGCCATTTTGCCTTGTGTTCAATTCGCAGTTGGGAGATTTGAAGGATGTTTTCATTTGTTCTTACTATCTTCGACTCAATTGCATTGTTTTCCTCTTTTGCTTCTTTTCTCCACTAACGGAAAATCAATATTTTTACCCCATTTTCTTTTATCTCGAGTGATCCCTCTTGCTTATTAATTGGGCGACATGGCCGTGTTTGATTGGGCCTTGTCAGCAGGCCCGACTTTCTCTCGCACATATTGCTTATTTGGCTTTTTAGTCAATTCTGGTTGGTCGATTTTGTAAAAAGCATATCTTTTAATTTGCTTGTCCAAAAATTAAGTAAAAATATGTTTTTGGAATTGAAAATAATAAAACTAGTTTGAAAGCCTGATTTCCATGTTATCAAAGGATAATTTTTTAGGAATAAAATATGAGTGTAAAATTTATAAAAATTAAAACTTGATGATATTAACTCCAAAATTAACATAAAAATATATTTTCTTGATCAAAAAAACCTAGTAAGTCGATTGGTGAGATTTTCAAAGTCAAAATCTAAGGTTTACATTAATATACAATATGGACTCTAATATATGTGAATAACTTGAAAATAGACAAAGTTAAACTTGGAATCATCAAAAGTGGTGAAATTTGATAATTGAACTCAAACAGAGAGGTATGTGCATTCTTAACCTTAAATTGGGCATATTTGTTATCCAATTGTAATTTCCCAATGAGGCAAGGACTTAAGCTCTTATTCTTATATTTGTTCCTTTTGGCAGATTTACTTCATTATTTGCTTGCATTTTGAACCCCTTGTCATATCACTATTAAATTGCTTAATGTTGCCATGTGATTTATTTTGAGCATGATAGTTTAATTACTTATTAGCTAAAGTAGTGTACCTATGTACTAGCCACCTATAGTTTTGGGCATGTGATAATTCTCCCTAGAGAATGTAATAATTCTCCCCACTTATATATATATATATATATATATATATATATATATATATATATATTGTAGGTGATTGAGAATGTGATAATTCTCCCTTCATCTATTTTAGGTTGAGGTTGGTAGGTGCCTTAGTCCCACTTTAGGCAATAATCTATACTTTTGATCATACATGCCTCATTATTAATACATGATATTTGGGCAAGAATCTTTTGGTATGTGCCTCATACTCTTGACCCTCTTTGGTATAGTTGAATCTTTACCCCATAATATATTTTGTTATTTATATCTTGTTCTTATTTCTTATTTGACACATACCTTATTTTTCTGTCTCTTATTGGGTGATGTCCCAACCACCCAAGCCTAGGATCAGAGTTGTGCAGCAGGAGCATGGAGGACCAACCTAGGATTCAGATAAGGAGTACATGGCTTTCAGCATGGACCTATCTCATGAATTTGTTGTCTGGAGACAAACTTGTTATGGTTTAGATTTCCCTCTATCTAGATCCTTATGTTGTATCTTTCATGTAAACGCTATATGAGAGAATGATGATGTACTTTTGTAATTCGGGGCGCTCCTCTCGTCCGCAACCTAGCGGCGATCGCCCGTGCGATCTAGGTTTAGCGGCAGTGCCCTAGGCTTGGGGGGGCGGCGGCAGCGGCCGCGGCCATTGGTCTCTTCCCCTACTCCCCCGGAGCCTCTTCCTACCTCGCCTCGTCTCCACCAAGCTGTCGTCGAACCCATTCGGCTGGTTCCTGCCTCTCGCAGTTCTTGTGCGGCGGGTCCTCTGGGTGGCGCTGCGGCCGCCGTGAGCGAGCTCCAGGATAGCTTCTCGCCTGTGGGGGCTTATCCATCTCGCCCAGGGTGGTGCCGCTGCCTTTGCAGGCACTTGCCGAGTCAGGGGGAAACGGTGCGGTTGTGAGGGGCTGAGGTGCCTGTTTCTTCCTTTCTGGTTTGCTCTGTTTTCCTTTCAGTGGTCTGTGGCAGCTTCAGTCTGCCCTTTTAGTCGTCGTTCATCGGCGTTTGTTTCTAGTCGCTACTGGTTAGCCTTCTGCTCGCTGCTTGTCAGCGTTTGTTTACCCGCTGCTTGTCAGCGTTTAGTTTTCCTTGTGTCTTGCTGTGGCTTGTTTGTTACTTGGTTATACGGCATCCCTTGAGACGATGATGCATCGGAACACCACACAGATCCAGGGCCTCTATCACTACTACACGCTCAAGTCGAAGGAATTCTTCGTGGAAAGCTGCTTAAGACAGCAACAAGGAAGAAGAATCAATACGGAAGCGTTCTATTCTCATTCCGATATAAGTTGTAGTGATGTTAACTTGATCTTTGTTTGCTCCTGCTGTATTTTTGACTCAAATTGTAGATGCTGTATGGCTTATAAGTAATGAATCGAGCCATCTTGCCCTCAAAAAAAATGATGTACTTTTGTAAAATTGATTATAGTCATGAAATTTTTATTCCATTTCTATACTCTTTGGTCTTTTGTACACCATTATATAAAGTGTTGAAAGTTTTACACCTGTTCCAAAATGCCTTTAGTGTATGTTTGGAATAGATTTTATTCTTCAAATTTTTAGTAAAGGGATGATTTCACTCTTTTACACCCACATGCCATATAGAAAGAATGACATGGATGAACTCGTATATGTATCTCCTTTTTTGACAAATCCTAGATAGTGCCTCCCTCCTCTTTATCATGAGATTGGTGGAGGCATAACAAGTAACTCAGTCAGATACTCCAGTGTGTAGTGTGAAGGACCCTCCTGATGGACATATGCCTCATGCACCCCACATAGATTCTTTGTCCTTTTCCACTCCTTTAAGTTTGTCTTTCTTGTTGTGGATGGCATCTCCCTTGGTTCCAATATTAGATTGATGATCTGTACTACTTATCCCGGACATCTAAGGTGATCGTTGGAAAAACTTGTTGAAGTGCAGGCTTCTTGACCTTCCCATGATGTCCTAAAATTCACATTAATGGGATTCAAAAGTAGGATGTAACATTATATGAGAAGGTACTTTGTGTATGGGGATGGGTCCAACTAAACACATTATATTAGGGGGAAAAATTAAAAGACTTCCCCCTTTGTTAGAGAAGTGTATAAAAGGAGTGTTCATCAATTTCTTCCAACCATCTTAAGATGAAATACACCTATTATGCTTCTCTTTTTTTCATTGTTGACTTTTAAGTGATTGTACTTGTGCCTAGCCTGGAAGAGATATAGGAGTTTTTTCACTCTTGGTGTGAGATGTGCTTGACAATGCTATGGTAAAAGAAATGGTGGACATGATGTTCTTTAGGGAAGTGTCCCAAAAGAATTACTCAAATGAGGATGGAAGGTAAGGATTCAAGTGGTTGATAAAGATTAAGGTAGCCCTCATTATGCCAGTGATTGTTCTCAATCAATCACTTTTATTCCCTAGGGTTTCCTCATCCAACGGGGTTCCCAGACTGAAATCCTTGGTAGCATCCATGACACTATGGTTTCCTCCTTGTTTGAGGAGTTTCTCCTGGGATCCTTGCCCCTTGGAAGTGATGAGTGATTAGTAAGGAGGGGGCCTGAATTTGGCTTCTCCCTATAGACTATGGAGTTGTTATGGGTTGCAATCTACCTTTATGTCATAGTCCTAGATCATAAATGTGGGCATAAAAAGTGCAAGGTGGTCTAGCTTATGGTCATAGTCAAGGATCACAAATGTCAGCTTGAAAGCACAAGTTGATCTAGTTTAAGGTCATTGTCCAGGACTATAAATGTGATATTGAAAGCATAAGATGGTCTAGGTTAAGGTTATAGTCCATTACCATAAATGTGAGATGAGAAGAAGCTAATTGGTCCAGTTTTAGGTCATAGTCTAGGACAATAGAGATAAGAGTGTGAAAGCTGGGTAATGGCCCAATTTTAGGTCGTACTCCTAGATCGTGGATGGAGTGGACCCAGCTGTAAGGAGTGGGACCCAGAGCGGATCCACTCCCTACTAAATTTGAATAATAAAACCACCAGTCCAAACACACCCAGAAGATATGTTGGTGTGGGTGTAAAATTTTCAAATCTTATTAATGGTATTCAAAACAACCAAAGTATAGCAGCAGAATAAAAATGTTGACTATATTCAATTCATTACAAGGTTACAAAAGAACATCATAATCTCCCACAAAGGATTTACCTGTAAGATACAACATCAGGATCTAAGTAGAGGGAAATCTAAACCATATCAGTGTTTGTCTCCAAGCTTTAACTCCTTAAGTTATGTCCATAACTTCATGCCACGTCCTCCATATCCTTCACCTAGGGTTGGAAGCAGACCCTAGTAAGAGAAGAAAAATAGAAGACATCAACAAAGGCTGATATGTCCATACTAAAAAGGAAATTGATCAATATATGAGATAAAGGACAACAAATACAAAGGCTTCCCATGAAAAAGAAAAGGACAACCCAAGTGGGTATTAAGAGAAATGATTTGCAATAATAAAGAGATATTTTCCATAATAAAACAATAATGTTGTGCCATATAAGCACATATAAATTCTTGGTAACAAAACCCATAATGACAACCTGCATGCATGTGAGATAAACATAGCCCTAGAACAATATAAAAACAAAGTCAGCCAAGTCTCATAAACTTGAAACATGATAGAGAATGGCACAGAACCAAACTCCCAAATATATAAAATGTGGGCCAAACCTCATAAATTTAAAACCCGGGTATGGGGCCCGTAACCTCCATCCCAAAAGAATAAAGGGTGCATAACCCAAAACCAATGCAATTACACTATTCTGGTGCTACTAATCACATTTCATGTTTAATGTAGAGGCAAGTAAAAAGTATAGTCAGAATAGCAAGATTTGTCACCACATAAATGACAATCTAAGCAACCACCGCCAAAGTGGGAAAAAATATATCACATGTCACCATACCATGAAGAAGGCATAAGATAAGACCAAAAGAATGTCAAAGATCAATAACAAATAAATGTTACTTCACATGAAGCATATTTTCCAAAAGAACAAGATAAGGTGTAGGCTAATGTCCATAGGACCAAGAGAAAGAAGAAAGTAGGATAATTTCTCGGTAAGAACAATCGGGGATGCAAACATACCTCACTCAAGAATTTAATTAGTCCAAAATAAGTTCTAGATCCAAGCCTAGAACAATATAAAAACAAAGTCAGCCAAGTCTCATAAGCTTGAAACATGATAGAGAATGGCACAGAACCAAACTCCCAAATATATAAAATGTGGGCCAAACCTCATAAATTTAAAACTCGGGTATGGGTCCTGTAACCTCCATCCCAAAAGAATAAAGGGTGCATAACCCAAAACCAATGCAATTACACTATTCTGGTGCTACTAATCACATTTCATGTTTAATGTAGAGGCAAGTAAAAAGTATAGTCAGAATAGCAAGATTTGTCACCACATAAATGACAATCTAAGCAACCACCACCAAAGTGGGAAAAAAGATATCACATGTCACCATACCATGAAGAAGGCATAAGATAAGACTAAAAGAATGTCAAAGATCAATAACAAATAAATGTTACTTCACATGAAGCATATTTTCCAAAAGAACAAGATAAGGTGTAGGCTAATGTCCATAGGACCAAGAGAAAGAAGAAAGTAGGATAATTTCTCAGTAAGAACAATCGGGGATGCAAACATACCTCACTCAAGAATTTAAGTAGTCCAAAATAAGTTCTAGATCCAAGCCTAGGTCTCCAAAGCCCCTATTATGCATATATGTAGAATTAGGGTTAGAATTACAATGATTATTACAAAACCCTAAAAATATCCATTTTAATATTAATAAATTAAGTTAACAAAATCATGCCATGTTTTAGATTATCTTTTTCTGAGTCCAAAACATATTTTATTATATTTTTCTAACTCTTAAATATTTAGTTATGAATTTTGCAAATTATAATCAATAGGAAAAAACCATAAAAATCATATTTTTATAAGATTGGAATCAGGTGATGAAACTCATACTATTGAGTAGGTTATAATTTTCCAATTCTAAAACATGTTTTATTTTTTTTTTTTAGTAGTAAAGTAATTAATATGAATTTTAGAACAACATCCAATCAGAAAATCCTAGAAATCCACGTAAGTAAGGAAATCCACATCAGAGCCAAAGTAGGTTGAGGTGGCCCAATCGGTGATGACAAACTGGACCAAGTCAGGAAAACCGCCTATCGTGTCTGAAAACCAAGATCGACAGTGAAAAGACCAAGTTACCCTTATCAGCAAACCCAAAACACAGAGAAGAAAAAGAGCATTTCTCTAATGTCACCAGGTAACAGGTTCTTCTCCTTCGCTTCCCGATTCACAGATAACAAATTATACACAACAATCAAATGTTGGGGGTCATATGAGGATATACTGGTATTGGGTACAAGAAATCCATCTGATAAGATTCCTCATCACCTGACGGTCTCTACGAGCCTGATCATGAGATCTAATGTGATATGTTGCATGTCCAAGCCTAACCACCATGGCTGAGAAAGAGGGGGAAGTTTGGAAACCAAAGGAAAGGTAAGGTAATATGAAAGTGAAACACCCAGATTGACTCCTGGATCAAAATTGAGGAGGTTGGCGAAAAAACAGGCATCAAGATCAACCAGAACTTACTATTAGTCTACTAGGTCAGAAATTGAGTAGAAAAAAAAAACACAACTGCATACTGCATTTGAGGGATCAATCGAAGCCGGATGAAGCTTCATAGATTCATAGGAGGTTTCTTTGAACCAATAGAAAGCCTCATGATACACATAGAAATGATGACAAGCTTGACCTCACAAGTTGTAGTAGACAGAGGAGTATTGGCATGCTCTAGGTCGCAAGTGGTGTAATTAACATCGGAGAACAGGTCCAGGGCATCTGACGAAGGTGAAGGGAGGTATTTTAGGGGGTCCGAAGTCTAAAGTGAAGGAGAACAGAGAGAGAACAGGGGAAATGGAAATCAGGCTTTGAAACTGGCATGGAATCCATAAAACCCTACATTTATAGGATCACTCAAAATTGGACGAAGTGAGGAAACTAGGTGAGAAGAAAATAGGGAAAAATCTTGAGAGACCAGAGAGAGAGGTCAAAGGGGAAAGTGGGACCTTGCAGACACTGTTCACACAGAGGCGTTCAAAATGGAAGGTAGGGGACAACCTTTCCGCCCTTAGATTCACATCTGACGGTCGCTAAGAATCTGGGTTTTATTAATTGAAAGAAATCAGTGTGACAACTATAAAAAGTGAGACTTTAGGAAAACCGGAAACATAGGTTAATAGTTTATATATGTTTGATATTTATGGTATAGCTCCTTTCCTAATTAATTTGGGGGTCCAAACAAATCCCAATTAATATGAAATTTTACATCTAGATTAATTAAGACATGTAGAATCTAATTTTGGCATTAGATTTTACATTTGAAAACTTTCGATGTATTAAATTAAGCAAGTCATGTTTTCTCTTTCCTCATGCATTATTAAAATTAATCCAAATTTGGTGAAAATTCGTCCACAAGTTATCTTTGATGTGTTGAATATGAATTTTCCACTAATTTTACATGTTAGTGAGGTTTGTACATTCATTTAATATTTTGAAGATTATACAAATTTTCTCTCTCCCAGTTTCATCTTCTAAACAAACATCTTCCTAATTGGATGAAAATTCACCAAAAGGTTATATTTATTATATAGATTACGAATCTAAGATTATTTTACACTTTTGAAATCATTTAATATTTTATTTGATATTTTGGGAGAAAAACCTCAAATCTTCTCTTTCCCAGATGAATTAAATTAATTATTATTATGTGAATAATGTGAAACTTGACTCCCAAGATAATTGGGACCCAAGGAATTTTATTCTTAACTTAGATTCCACTTTTGGGATTTCTTTTAATGAGTTATGTCACAATTAATATTTGTGGCCATTATTATCACATTATTTCATTATTATCACGATTGATCATTCCATTATGTCCCATAACTTAATATTATCACCAAAATAATTATGTGTGATTATTTAGACAAATTTTATATTACTTCATGTGACATATTTTATGTGTCCATTATTGGCCTAAGATTAATGTGAGAACATTAGGTCACATTAGGGTGATATACATATGCATTAGCTCATTAGGGTTATACTAAACATCTTTTAGGTTTAACTTCAACCTAGTTTGCCTAAGCCCCAAAAGGTCAAACTTCTAGGGTAGGGTCCAAGATCTAGTATGTTACACCGGCATTGGAAAGTGTCATCTAACTTGACATGGAAGGGCTCCCCCACTCGACTGGGCTTAATCTTTGAAAGAATATTTGATTTTACATTATTAATCTTTCAAAAGATTGTTTGATTTTGAGAGTATTCTTAATCTTTAAAAAGACTATTTGATTAGCTACTCTTTGAAAAGATTGTTCAATTTTGAAAGGTATCTTAACCTTTAGAAATACTATTTTATTTGACATTGTTAATCATTAAAAAAAGTGTTCTATTTTAGATCATTAATATTAGAAATATTGTTCAATTTGAAAGGATTGTTAATCTTTTAAAAAATTATTTGATTTGATATTGTTAATCTTTAGAATATTGATTGATTGTGAAAGGATTGTAAACTTTTAAAAAGATTGTTTGATTTGATATTGTTAATCTTAAAAATAATTGTTTGATTTAAGATTTTTAATTTTAGAAAGATTGTTCAATTTGACATTGTTAATTTTTGAAAAATTGTTTGATTTGAGAAGGATTCTTAATCTTTAAAGAGATTGTTTGATTTAATATTTTTAATCTTTAAAAATATTTTTTGATGTTGAGAGGAATGTTAATCTTTGAAAATATTGGTTCATTGAGATTGTTAATCTTTAAAAAATGTTCAATTTGACATTGTTAATCTTTAAAATGATTATTTACAATCTGCACATGAAAAGGGCTAGGAATAAGAGGAATGATGCTAATGGAAAGAGTCATGCTCTAGACAACGCTCAAGTTGGTAGCAGTTACCAGAGCCAATGAGGGGGTCGCTCCAGAATTCATGTCGGTAGACAACATGAAAGAGGCGGAAAGTGTGTATTAGGGGATGACCATACAGAGATGGAGATTGGAGGAAGTGATGCGCTTAAAAGCAGTGATGACATGTTCAGATACAAAGATCTGTAACCATCCACATTGAATAATTGACGTAGATGACCAAGATGATATGGATTGTCCGATAGATGTGCAACAACCAAATTTGTCAATCAGTGAAATTGGGATTCAGTTCATCTACGCATGTATGCATGGACCTCCTTCTGAATCTGCTTATGGTAAAAGAGTCTCTACATAGATGTATGGTTTGATTTCTTATTTTGCCACAAAGTTTCTTACACTTGTTACTAAATATGTTCTAGTTGTTCACTATACAACTACAAGTAAAACAATTCTTGTAATTACAACCAAGACATTTAGAGATGCCATTGCATGTTCGAATATATCTAAAGGTAAAACTTTTGCTTTTGATGAAGCACCTACACATTTAATTCTAGATGATGTGTCCATCACTCATCAAAGGGGATTTTCAAAATTGCTAATTGCACTAAAATCTTACACCACTTTGCACAAACAATGAACATACACAATTGTTGTCAAGTTGATAGGAAAAACAATCAGTTACATGAATCTGAAAGATCGCATAAACCTTATCTGGAAACTGATTGGATGATGGAACCTGTATGAACTTAGTTTTAACCACTTTGTTGTTAAATTCTCGTGTGGGGTAGATTATCTACATGCTCTAAGTGATGGACCTTGGACTATCTTCAATCATTGTTTTAATGGTGTGGCCTTGGGAAGAACAGTTTGTCCCGTCCAACAACCTAGAAACACGTGTTGTCACATGGGCTAGAGTCATGGATCCCTCTCTCCATCTCTATGACTACGTCATCTCATCTTTGAGAAGATTGGGTTGACAATTGGTAAGTTTATTAAGGTTGAGACGCACACAACCAATTGCACTCAGAGCAAGTTCACTAGAGTGGAAGTTGAAATTGACACTTCTCGTCCAATATACCTTGTGGTGATTATTAATGGTTCAATCTTCAAGGCCAAGTGTGAATCATTGCCCCAGATTTGAACTCATTGTAGTGTGATGGATCATGTGCATACCCAATGTCCTGACTATATCAAGGGATATAGAAGATTCATTGTCAAATAAAAATGAGGTAGATGTTTCTTGGGTACAAGATGAATAACGGTGGTAAGTATTTTATGGTAGAAATTTGCATGCTAAGCGACCAGCTCATGCAAACAAATCCACCAAGTCAGACAGAGGAGGATCCAGTGAATGAAATAATTATTTCACAATTCTAAAAGAACAAGTGGAGGATGTTGCAGACGATAAAAATTAGATATCTTCTCACACAACAAGGACCACATCAACGGGAAACAAGTTTTGGAGTAAGAAAAGAAAACAAGTAACTAATGAAGACCTTGCTTCTCCTTTCGGGCATGTTGTTACAAAAACAGAGATAATCGTTGCTAACCCAACACTAGATGACATTCAGGTCCACAAAGACATGCCAACAGAGATCAACTCAGATATGAATGTTGATATTAGGCATATAGTGGTTAATCCATATCTGGATGAGGTTATAGTGCATTCAGCTGAAGATAGTTATGTTGAAAATATACATTGCAAGCTAGTGTTGTAACTACTACAATGTAGTTGCAAACTTATGAACCATTCAACAATGCACATTCAAAAAGATTATTGGGGAAGGTCGACCGAGAAGCAAGGAGCATCAGTGTGAAGATGAAGGCTATCCCATATCTCACCTAGGGCCAAGTTAGGAAACAAGCAGATTTCATTACTAATCAAGAGTATGTTGATAAGGAATATTGACCAAGATATTTACCAAGCCCTAGTTTGTTCCTATCAAACAAAGACTCACAATAAAGGAGGAAGACCTTAGACACAGTTATTATGTGCATGATGTTTTGTTAGGTCTATTTATTATATCCAAAAGTTGAATCTTTTGATCCTTGATGCTCTGTAAATGTGCAACTCTAACTGAACAATTTTTATAACATGTAGTAGCCTTGTAGTTTTATAGGTGTAAATTGTTTGTAATGATGCACAAAAGGTTTGTGCTCCTGGATGATGTTATTGTAATCATATAGTTATATAGTCTAATGAGTATGTTTCAATAAAAGGTTACTCCTTTTCCAAAAAAAAATCTCAAACATTCTCAGCAGCAAAAATAGGATATGTCGTTATGAAGTAAGTGGTCCTCCCCATTTATCCCCTGAGTTTATATCAATATTACATCCTTGCTCAAACATGACCTATATAAAAAATGTGAGTCCTTATCTTCTTTATCGGTAGATGGCACTCATCAAGGTGTAGCCCAAATTCAATGGATAGCGGTACTTCTCCCCCAATACACCTTGTGACTATGATGGTCGTAATTAGTCATGAGTTCTAGGAGAGTGGAATTATTTTAAGGCCTTTATACATCCATCTTAACATTGCCTCTATACCTATATTGACATCTTGTATCACTTTCAGGGATCCAACATGAGGTTGGCACCCATTCCATGACACATAGGTTTTGTAGGAGTGTATAGTCAGGTGTAGGGTTTAGCATTTTCAGAAGCAAGCCCATAAAGCATGAATATTAGTTATATGCAGATAAAGAAACAATAACATTATGTCTCTAGAAATAACTAATCTTATTTCCTACCTACATCTGCTATTCATCCTTTTTTATCTTTATTTTGTTTAAAAAAAAGAACAATGGAAGTGAGCATGATACCTGCAAGGGAAGTGGGGATGAAACACCAAATCAAGGGGATAGGGAAAGAAAAAGAAAGAAGATGGACTAGACAAAACTACCAAAACTGGACCAGAAATAGAGCAAAGTAGGACGGCAGACCACATCAACCCGCAAACCAAGGGTTGGCAGATCATAGGGATGTGCCACCATGCTCCCAATTGACCAAAATCAGAACAAAAACAATAGCAAATAGAAAATAGGCAAATTGCAATCAGAAAAGGAGAAAATCAAACTATCATGAAGATGCTCAATCTTTGTATCAATGTAGTGAGAGCTTGAATCAAATCATCTTGGCTCCCCTAGGGAGTCTCTACTCTATCACACCCTATCTGGAAAATAGAGGAGAGGCTATATGGGGAAAAACATATCCTTTGGGTAGTGAAACTTTCTTCGGTGGTTGTAGGGAAAAAATATGATGGATGTTTGGAGTCACCGCCACATTTTATTTGGAAAATGAGAAAAATAAGATAAATCATTTTGGACATGCTGTAAATTTGAATTTTCATCTAAATTGGATAGATCAAAGACATGAATAAAAAAACTAAATGCAGAGATCAAATTCGACGATCTTGTTATGAGTGGGGGAGGATTAGTACCCCCATCCTGCCCAGTAAATAGGTATGAAGTCACTTTTCTATTGCAATTAAAGAGAAATTCAATATGATAAAAATAGATAAGGAAGAAAAATAAATTAGAAAAAGATGTTTTTTATTGGTGGGTGGGATTTTAGTGCCCAAGATGTTTGTGTCCTTCCCATCATTTGCCCTATAAGTCCTAGTTTTTAGGTGTAATGGGATTGTAATCACCTCAGGATCTCCCACAGAGGAGATCCCTAACAGGTGATTAGGATCGATGTGTAGGATTAGAGGTAATTAGTAGATGTAGGCTAAAAAGTTCTATTTTTTAGAAGAAGTGACTAATAATGCAGTTATAATAGCAGTACAGCAGAGCGTTCATAGTACTTGAACATATCAGATGTAGCAGTCAAAGAAAATTAGATGCAGTAGTTAAAGCATTTTACTGTTCAACATATGCTAACATGGTAGGATGCGTCATTGGAAAGATCCTCTGATCACGAGCAATGTGGAAATAAGGGACTGAGATAGTATGATACTCTATCTTTAGAAGGTTCTAAAAGGGGGATGAATATGGATGATATGGGGGTATTCATAGGTGGATATTAGGGTTCAGGATTCTGAATAGACCTTGTGGAATAGATAAAGGATCACAGTGATACAACGTGCAGGATGAGCACATGGATTGAGATGATCTACCATGTTTCATGTGGCAGATGGATCAATTTATCCAGGCATCCCTATTGGTTGAAAATTGATTCTTTGATTTTTTTAGTAATTTTGGGAATCCTAGAGAAAATCAAAGAAATTGCAGAGAAAGATAAATTGTGATCATCTCTCAGATTAATTTGGAAAATAAATTGAATGTCCTTGAAAATTTGAATATTCTTATTTAAGATAATTCAATTGGGAAATTTATGAAAGAGAGCTTACAAAAAGTATAATTAAAGAGCAAATCGTACTTTTGATCTGGAAAGAAGGTTTCTTTACCAAAATTCTCAAATTGGGTAGAAGTGGGTGTACATGGATGAACTATATGTTTAGAAAAATAGGAAAAAATTAAAATGATAAATTTAAAAATATGGGTGGAATGTGGATTTGACTCCATCATTAACCACAGAAATTGCATTGATCGTGAATATCTACCATGTGAGCAAAAATGGGGTGTAAAAACTAAGTCTATTGTGCATTGTATGAATTTGTTAATATCATTTTGCTTTGTAGATCATAGAGGTAAAATGAAGAGATAAAATTAACAATTCATAGGATTAAATTACAAAATAAGTTAGACTAAAAAAGATATTTTTATTACAATTAACCTCACACTAGACATAGTGTTCATAAAAACAAGACCACTAGAAACACAATTAAAAGACAAATATAATAATATATATTTCTCATTGTAAAAACTACATGAACACTTAACGGTATCACATAAGAGCAATTATATATTTTTTATAAATATTTATAATAGATAGATAAAAATTGAGATCATGTATGTGAAATTAGTTGTAAACAAGGTAGTTACATATAGTGACTTATTGAGTTACCAGAGGTAAGAATAACATCACAATATGTAAGTAGAGTCTAACATAAAAGAAACAATTAGGATAAAAGGAATATACACCCCTCAACAAGACCCAAATTGAAAGTTAAGTGATTCAGTCTATAGGAACTCTCATAGAATGTGATCTCAATTTGAATCAAGGTTTTGTTCTTCTGATATGTTTTCCATAGTGTAGTTGTCACAGTCTAGATCCACATCAAGCTCGGTGGGTGGCATTTGCTTTCCTAGAGATGGCCCCAATCCTTGCATCAGTTGTAAGATAATAGAATGTCATGATAAGTATCTATGATATAGTTTTGTATATAAGATAAATTGTGAAAATAATTGTAACATCCCTGACCTGGGTTATGTAGTAACCCTAGGTGTTTTTTTTAATAAATAAGATTAGATGCTTGCTCTTATCTTTTAAAAATTAATTAAGGCTCTGGAGGAACTTATATTTCAATTTTAGTCCTTTTTGAATAATGTTGAAACATTGTTTTGTTAATTTTGGACTAAATTGAAAATTACCCAATTTGAGGAGTTAACTTGAAAACTGCACATGATAAGATGTTCCTCTGATGTTGAGACATCATAAGAATGAATATGATGTAGTGTTATGGTTTCCACATGCTTGGGCATCAAGATAAAGCTTGTAGAGCAATCCTTGTGCATTAAAACCTAGTTTTGGTGTAATGTGCAATTTACCCAAAACCTAGGGTTCAACATGAAAAATACCATCTTTAGAGGGTCTATAATGTTTCTTGGCATCAAGTAGAGCAAATAAAATGAGAGGGCGCCTCAATTGAATTATCATGGAGGAGAGAGAATCTTGACATTAAAATAATCAAGATTTAAGCATATATGGAACTTTAGTTTACTTTAATGCAAAAAGAAATAAATTTATTAAGGAGCCCTTCAACCAAAAGTTGAAGGATGTGTTAGAAATAGAGTTATACGATCTTGTGCCTTTCTATGGCACAAAAATATCTTGGTTGAGTGGAAACCACTCACGTTATTATAATAAAAAGTAATATCCACAAAGGATGGATATTAATATAAAACTCTTTAAGGTGCTTAATTTCTTTTCCATTAATTATTGGATAATGATGGAGTTTTGCAATCAAATGAATATGTCTTCGTGGACAAGAAATGAAGGGGGATTTGATGAAAATTATTTTGGATTTAAAAGAAAATAATCCATTTTCTCTTTCCTTGAAAATCCCTTATACATGTTCTTTTTCCAATACACTTAAGGACTTTTCCTTAGTTTCCTCTTCCCATCTTTGCTTTGGCTGACAAAGGAAGAGCTCAGGAGCAGGAGAAGGACGAACACAACCTTTTGGTAATGTTTTGATCATCTTCTACCTCGGATTCATGGTGGAAACCCTAAAGCAATGCTTAATTATTGGTTTTCTTCACCCGATTTCCAATTCTAGCCATCTTTTTCATCCAATAGATCAAGAACGGACCTTGGGCAGTTTCTGGAACTCCATCCACCATTATATCCGTGGATCTTGGAGCTTGGAGATCAGATTTGAGGCGGGTTTTATAACTTTAACCCATAAACATTGATATTGCATCAAGTACTCTATGATTTGTTGGTTATTTTCTTCTATTTCGAACTCTTTTGGTTCATTGCTGAAATTCAAATGAAAAACAGTTGCTGTTCTTGGTTGTTCTAAGGAGAACGATGATGACATAATCTTATATGTTTACCAAGAAAAATCCCAGGTAAAATAGTCTCCTAAGTTGCTCAAACAGTTTCCCAAACCGTTTGGGAGCAAACGGTTTCAAACCGTTTGAGATGAAACGGTTTCACCAAACCGCATGAGAGCAAACGGTTTCAGACCGTTTGGAGGTGTTGACTAGGCTTGACCATTTGGGAATTTGTTTCTAATAATGTTGGTTATTTATCCACTAAATATAATTGATTGGTTCCAAGTGGTTCATGAGTTGAAGGTCCAACAATCACCAAAACCCTAATTGGGTTGAGTGTTGATTTCATAAGTGTTTGAGTTTGAAACTTGGGTTGATTGACCCAAAAGGTTTCAAAACCATTTGGGGATCACGCAAGACCGTTTGTATGTCTAGGGTTGGATATGGTTAAGTGTTTGAAGATCCAAAGATGTGGTATTAACCCTAATTGGCTAAGTGTTGATTTTGCATTGGAATGAGTTGATGTTTTGGGTTGATTGGCCCAAACAGTTTCAAAACCATTTGGGGATCACCCAAACGGTCTCAAGACCGTTTGGTGATCAACCAAGACCATTTGAAGGTCTAGGTTTAAGTATGGTTGAGCAATTGAAGGTCCAAAGATATTAAGTTGAAGTGCAATCAATTGTTGATTTGGTGAGCAATCCAATGAACCAAACCCTAATTGGTTGACTTGGATTTTGATGTGGACATGGGAAAATGGTCTCAAGACCATTTGGAGGTCATCCAAATGATCTCAAGACCGTTTGGGATCAGGTCATGTCCATTTTGGATGATGGTCCAATAGTTTGAAAGTAATTAGTTTCACATTGTATAATGTTGAAGGTTCATCAATTCCAAACCCTAATCCAATTGATCCAAACCCTAATTGATGATCAATTGAGGGTCAATTGAGGGTCAAATCAGTTGAATGATTACCTAATTATCTCAATTGATGTTGATTGGTCCAATTGATGATTGGTTACATGAATTCAATGGTGGAAGGAACCAGCATTAATTCAATTTGACTTGTTGAGACTATTTTTGGTCCTTGCAGTTTTGAGGAGGTTTGGACCAAACGGTCTCAAGACCATTTGGGACCAAACGTTCTCAAGATCGTTTGTGACCAAACGATCCCAAACCGTTTAGGTTCATGCGGTTTCCAAACCGATTGAGTTCATGCGGTTTCAAAAGTCAACTTTGGGCAAACGGTCTTCACCACCTACTTTACTAAATGGTTTCAAGGTGGCACTTTAGCAAACGGTTTCCTTAGTTGCTCAAGACCGTTTGAGGTCTGAATTGGTCAAGACCATTTAGAGTCTATAAGGCCAAAACCGTTTGGTGGATAATTAACCAAAACTACATGGGTACTTAAAGTGGTTAAAGGACACAGTGATTAGTTGACTAATACATGATGTAATCAAAGATGATTATAGTAATTACATCTTAATGGAATGAGGTGATTAGTACCCTTTGAATAATTAAGCCTTAATGGTCATGGTGACAATGACATAACCCATGATGTCAATTCTTCTTCAAGATTGAGTTGACTTAGCCTAATCAAGGTTGATGCAAACATCATCTTATAGAAGATGAGAGAGAAGACTTCCTATATGAATGATAACCATATAATGGCTAAGTCTTAATACTTTTAGTATGAATGAATGTCTAATTAGGTTATGATCCTTCATAGTAGGATCATGAAACCCTAATTATGATGGATGATGAATCATAACCCTAACTGAGGGCATTAATAGGTGAAATCCTAATACATGATGATGGTATGAACTTAATTCATAGTGATGACATGATAAACCTTAACTCAAGGCACTTTGATACTCACTCCTACTTGGGGTGAATAGTAAACCCTAACCTAGGGTGATGTGATGTGAATAGTAAACCCTAATTATGGGTTGTTGGTTATAAACCCTAATCAAGGATGATGTGATGTAAATAGTAAACCCTAATTCCAAATAAGGTGAATGAATATGTGAAACCCTAATTCTGGGTTATACTTTATACTAAGTAGCTCTAAGGTTGGATAAAGAAATAATGAGTCATTTATCCTATTTGAGCTAAAGGGTATGATTAACCCTAATTGAATTGAAAAGGGAAACCCTAAACCTAGCAAGGGCATAGTGGTATAACCCTTGAACAATGATGTCATAATTGTTTTACATTGTGCTGATAGGAAATTGATGTATTTGTTATCATCTGTACTAATCATGCAGGTTTTATGAGATATTGAACATAGCCAAGTATGATCTATGTTGCTTTGTTTATTGAAAATATTTTATGAGCTTTGTAAGCAAGGATATGCTATGTTGCCTAGTGAAAGGTAACAAAAGAGATTGATAGGTTGTAAGATCCATGTGAAATACCTTCATTGCAATTATCATGTTTACACTGTCAAATGACTTGTTAGCATTATGTTACCTGTTAAAGTGGTAACAAGTATCCTGATGATCTAAGGGTTTGAACACCCATATTCTTGGATTATGATGATGAGATGATAAGGGATTGAGATCCAATGTTAACAAAGTTGTGAAATGAACTTGATAGAAATAGTACTCATTCTTTATAGCAATTGTTATAATGTTTTATGATTGAAAACATGCCTTATGCTAAAAGAATGTTGTAATATACTTAATTAATCAAGTGAAATGACATCATGTAGAGCCCTGACCATAGATCCATCATCGTCAACAGTTAGGTGATGGTGAAATAGGTTTTCCTAAGGGAACTCCTGGAGAGCATACTTTTGAGTATGTGGGGGTAATGGGCGTGAATATCCTTACGCCCTAATGGAGGAATTGATGTGGGATAAATACTAAATCTCTCAATCCTTTATTATATGTATATGTCGGGATGATGTATCACAAATCTCCTGATGATGATGTTAATGTCGAATCGATGTGAGATAAACAAGAAATCCCTCGATTGCGAAGAGAGTACATCATGCCACTGTAACTCTAATAGTGAAGTTGCCAGAATACCCTGGAAAGATATTTATAGCAGAGACTCAAGATGTCCTGCATGTTGTTCCTCACACTGATTGAAGAATATGAGGTCATAGAAATCTGACTCTTCTGATGACCTATGTATGGTATCGATTTCAATTTCACAATGGTCAGTTGGAGTATGAGCGGTATACCTCATCTCCTCAGGGCATAAATATGATTGTAAAATGTAATCAGCCGTGTAGCATATTTGCTTAGGGTTGAAGTACGAGAATCAATGTTTGATGATACAATGTTTATTATGTCTTAGAAAGATAAAGGATATACATGTTCTTCATATTCCTTATTAAATGAATGACTTGGTACTTAATCAAGTTATAATTGAAATGATTGCACAGAGAATATTGCTCTACTTAGCTCAATCAATGATTTATCTGTTGTTGAATGTTTATAATTCTACTGCTCAGTGTTATTCTATTGCCAGCAATAACAATGTTTCTAGCAGAGAGTTATATCTCTTGCTGGGACAATTTTCAATTGTCTCACCCCCGTGGGATTCAACTTTTCAGGTAGACACTGAGGAAGAAGAAACCCTTCAATGGGTGAGCAGCCACAGTAGCAGCAGCAACAACAAGGACAGTAGTGATCCACAGGTGGAGACATTGTTTGTCAAGTCTTGTATATAGAGAGAGTCCTATGTGTCGTCTCTGTACTCTCAGGTCCTAGGATTCAGTAGATGGTTTGATATAGATCTGAGATTTTTAGCTTGATGCCTCGAGATTTTGTGTACTACTCATGTATAGTTTAACTGGGCAGTCAATGTTATGACTCTCGAGATGAGATGATACAGAGATGTACTGATGAATCAGCATGTAAATAACCTACTTTGGTCCTTTATGTAAGAGTTTTACAATTTGTGGATTTCTTTGCAAAAAGTTTTTAATTTTAGTGATTTTCAGTAATTCCGCTGCTAGTAATTCGCTTCCGCTTTGGTTAATCTTATTTTTATAAGTTGAATGCCACAATTAAGTGGTATCAGAGCTCTAGGTTCACTGAGTCTACAGAGACATAGGACTAGAGTTGTTGAGTCTGTTCTAGTGTCTTCCAGTCTATCTGATAGTGTCTTCTACTCATATAGGAGGAGAAGAGAAAACTAAAGATGTCTGGATCACATGATGAACATGTTGTAGAAAGTAGTGTTGCTGCACACGGAGGAGGTACAAGAGACCAAGGGAGGAACCTGTGCCTGAATTACCCCAGTTCAATCCAGCTGACATGGGGAATCCTGCCTTCCAGGCTATGTTTGGGAAGTTCATGACTGCCATGACACACATGACTGATAGAATGCCCATAGCTGCACCTAGGGCACCTACCCACCCTGAAGGAAATGGAACCGGCAAGACGTTTGAATGACTACGCCGGGTTAGAGCCACAGAATATGTTGGGACAGCTGACCCAGCAGATGCTGACATGTGGCTAACAGAGTTAGAGAAGGCCTTTAGAATCCTGAACATCCCAGAAGCTGAGAAGGTTAGACATGATGTGTACCTTCTCAAAAGGAGTGTTGGTCACTGGTGGACCATAGAGGAAGGGAAAAGGCCAGGTGTGGAAATTGAATTGGAAGTATTCTGACGGGAATTTGTCAACAAATACTTTCCTAAGACCTTTATGTATGAGAAAATCTCTCAGTTTGAGAGGTTAAGGCAAGGACCAATGAACATTAGTGAGTACGAGGTTAAGTTCATGGATATTTTATGGTTTTGTCTGCATATGGAAACCACAGATGAAGAGCAGATTCGGCATTTTGAGAAAGGATTAAACGCTGAGTTGACTACCCCTGTATCTTCTCTGGAGAACAGGGAAAGATTTGCTACTTTTATAGAGTCTGTCAGAAGGATAGAGAGGTATGTGACTGAGAAGAGACAGAACAAGAATGTGTACCCTCAGTTCCAAGGATCCTCATCCAAAGGTTTCAAGAAACCAAGGTTTTCCATGCCTACACCACCACCTAGATTCAGTACCCAGACGTAGTATACGTCAAATAGGGGTAGAGGACGGAGTTTACCATAAGAAGGAGCTTGTAGCTCAGCATCTGTGTCTGTTACATGACCATATAGACCACAGCAGGGGATCAGAAGTTGTTACATATGTGGAAAAGTGGGGCATCTGATGAAGGATTGCAGAGCCTGAGAGGCAAGTGTGACTCAACCCCAAAGGTAGAGTCAGCAAGGATCTCAAAGGAGACAGTTTCCAGGTGGCGCTAGAGGACGCGGACAAGCAAACCAAGCTGGATCATCAGCACCTAGTCATCGAGCACCAAATCAACCGCAAGCGACTGCGAGATTCTATGCGATGAATCCACCTGATGCAGTGATCAACCCTCGGGTTGTGACAGGTCAGATGAAACTATTTTATTCTGATATGTCTACATCATCGTATCTGTTTTAATTGATCTGGGTGCTATGCATTCCTTTATCACTCGAAGAGTGATTCTTGACTGCAACATGACGATCGGTCATAGAGCAGATAGTCTGTTGTTAGAAACTCCTTTGATGGGATCTACTGTGTTACGGGAGGTGTGTTCTCCCTGCATTCTTTTCTTTTCTGAACATCGCATTCAAGTGGATCATATACCACTTGAAATGCATGGGTTCGATATAATCCTTGGGATGGATACCTTAGAAAGGTATAAGGTTGTCTTGGATTGTGAGTCCAAGCAAGTTGTGTTCACTGATGAAAGTGACACATGGATCTTTCAATGAGATAGAAAGATTCTTCCAACCTGCCTTGTGTCAGCTATGGTAGCTGAGAAGCTGATGAGGCAAGGATGTTATGCATTCTTGGCCCATGTGGTAGATACCACTATGGAGAGTTCTAATCCTGATGAAGTTCTTGTAGTCAGGGAATTTGAAGATGTATTTCCTGAAGAACTTCCAGGTGTTCCTCCACCCCAAGAAATTGATTTTGAAATTAAACAAATCTCGGACACGCAACCAATAGAACAAACACCGTATAGGATGGCGCCTGTTGAGATGGAAGAACTCAAGAAACAACTACAAGGGTTACTTGAGAAGGGTTTCATTCGACCAAGAACTTCACCCTGGGGTGCTCCGGTCCTCTTTGTTGAAAAGAAGGATGGGTCAATGCAATTGTGCATTGATTACATGTAGTTAAATAAAGTAACGATAAATAATAAGTATCCTTTGCCTAGGATTGATGATCTCTTTGATCAGTTGCGTGTTGCAACTGTCTTCTCAAAGATAGATTTGAGGTCGGGATATCATCAGCTACGTATTAAGGAGGGTGACATACCTAAGTCTGCCTTCAGGACAAGGTATGGTCACTATGAGTTCACAGTTATGTCGTTTGGACTAACTAATGCACTAGCTGCATTTATGGAACTCATGAATAGAATCTTTCGACCTTTTCTCGATCAGTGTGTAGTCGTCTTTATAGATGACATATTGATCTACAGTAGAGATGCTCAACAGCATGAACAGCATCTTCGTAAGGCTCTAACTTTTCTAAGAGAGCATAAGTTATATGCTAAGTTTAGAAAGTGTGAGTTTTGGTTACCATAAGTTTCTTTTCTTGGACACGTAATATTTGCTTTAAGTATTCGTGTTGACCCTAAAAAGGTAGAATCTGTCTTGTAATGGGAACAGACGAAGACACCGACGGAGATTCATAGTTTCTTAGGGTTAGCATGCTATTACAAGAGGTTCACTAAGAACTTCAGTTCTATAGCCTTACCCTTAACCAAGTTGACCAGGAAGGATGTTCCTTTTGCCTGGAATGACAAGTGTCAGCAATCATTCCAGTTGTTGAAGGAGAGGCTGACAAGTGCACCTGTGCTAGTGTTACCTGAACAAGGGAAAGGGTATATAGTTTTTTGTGATGCTTCTAAGAATGGACTAGGATGTGTGTTAATGCAGGATAAACAAGTGATTTCTTTTGCTTCTCGACAGCTTAAGAAACACGAGGGGAATTATCCGACACATGATCTAGAACTAGTTGTTGTAGTCCATGCCTTGAAGATATGGAGACATTACCTCTATGGAGAGACATTCCAGATTTTCACAGACCATAAGAACCTAAAGTATATCTTCTCTCAGCATGAGCTTAACATGAGGCAACACCGCTGGATGGAGTTAATCAAGGACTATGATTGTACGATTGATTATCATCCAGGGAAGGCCAATGTGGTTGTTGATGCTTTGAGTAGGAAATCAGCAACACCATCCCTAGATAGAGCACAGTTGAATTCTTTGGTGTGCTCTAGGAGGGATATGCTTATCTCTTTAAGGCAAGACAATGTACAGTTAAAAGTATCATTGTTATCTGGGTTGCTAGCTGAGATGCACATAAAACCTACTCTAAGACAGTAGATTAAGGAGGCACAGCAAGCTGATGTTGTAGTTCAGTAGATTAGATCAGAGTGTGGTAGTGAGAAATGAGAAGGTTTCTATGATTCATATGATTAGGTAGCCTGCTATCACGGTAGAATGATAGTGCCTGATGTGGATAACTTAAGGAAGTTAGTTCTGGAAGAAGCTCATTCCTCAATGTATGCTATGCATCCAGGAAACACCAAGATGTGTCATAACTTGAAAGATATATATTGGTGGCCTGGTTTGAAGAAGGATGTTGTTGAGTTTGTTATGCGGTGTCCGGTGTGTCATCAAGTTAAAGCTGAACGCCAGAAGCCTGTAGGAACAATGCAGCCTTTGCCTATACCACAGTGGAAGTGGGATCATGTAACCATGGATTTTGTGGTTGGTCTGCCCAGAACAGCCAAAGGTCATGATTCCATCTGGGTAATAGTTGATAGGTTGATAAATACAGCACATTTTTTACCTATCAAAACAACCTATTCTGCTGAGAAGTTGGCACAGTTATATGTAGATGAGATAGTGCGGCTGCATGGGGTCCCAGTTACCATTGTTTCTGACAGAGGTCCCCAATTTACGAGTCATTCTTGGGAATGACTTCATAAAGCCTTAGGCATACAGTTAAGGTTTAGTATAGCCTTTCATCCTCAGACAGATGGACAATCATAAAGGACTATACAAACCTTGGAGGACTTGCTTAGGGCATGTGTCCTTCAGTTTACAGGAAGTTGGGATCTACATCTAAGCTTGATAGAGTTTGCCTACAACAACAGCTATCAACACAATATAGACATGGCACCTTATGAAGCTTTGTATGGTAGACGTTGTAGATCTCCCCTATGTTGGTATGAAACTGGTGAATATCAACTTTTGGGTTCTGATCTTATGCAGCAGACCACTGAGAAGATTAAAATAATACAACAATAGTTGAATACTGCACAGGATAGGCAGAAATCCTATGCGGATAAGCGTTGTATACCTTTAGAATTCTATGTTGGAGACAGAGTGTACCTCAAGGTCTCACCTTGGAAGGGAGTTCTTAGGTTTGGAAGGAAAGGAAAGTTAGCTCCTAGATTTATGGGGCCTTATCTGATCATTGAATGGATTGGAAAGGTAGCTTATAAGCTAGAGTTACCACCTGAGCTACAAAAGTTACACCCAGTGTTCCACATTTCCATGCTAAGGAAATGTCATCCTGACACAGAATCAGTTCTGCAGCCTATGGAAATAGAATTGAATGATGATATATCCTATGTTGAAGGACCTATGTTGATTCTTGATAGAAGGATCAAGAAGCTAAAGAAGAAAGACATTAGTCTTGTAAAAGTCCTCTGGAATCATCGTGGCATTGAAGAAGCTACATGGGAACTAGAGGAAGAAATGAGGAGGAAATACCCTACTCTTTTCTCTTAAAATGTTTTCTTTATGATTTCGAGGACGAAATCCTTGTAAGGGGTGGATAATTTGTAACATCCCTGACCTAGGTTATGTACTAACCCTAGGTGTTTTGTTTAATAAATATGATTAGATGCTTGCTCTTACCTTTTGAAAAGTAATTAGGCTCTAGAGGACTTATATTTCAATTTTAGTCCTTTTTGAATAATGTTGAAACATTGTTTTGTTAATTTTGGACTAGAGTGCAAATTACCCAAGTTGAGGGGTTAACTTGCAAATTACACATGATAAGATGTTCTTCTGATGTTGAGACATCATAATAATGAATAATATGTAGTGGTATGGTTTCCACAAGCTTGGGCATCAAGATAAAGCTTGTAGAGCAATCCTTGTGCACTAAAACCTAGTTTTGGTGTAATGTGCAATTTACCCAAAACCTAGGGTTCAACATGAAAAATACCACCTCTAGAGGGTATCTCATGTTTCTTGGCATCAAGTAGAGCAAATAAAATGAGAGGGATGCCTCAATATAATTATCATGGAGGAGAGAGAATCTTGACATTAAAATAATCAAGATTTAAGCATATATGGAACTTTAGTTTAATTTAATGAAAAAAGAAATAAATTTATTAAGGAGCCCTTCAACCAAAAGTTGAAGGATGTGTTTGCAATATAGTTGTACAATCTTTTGCCTTGCTATGGCACAAAAATATCTTGGTTGAGTGGAAGCCACTCACGTTATTATAATAAAAAGTAATATCCACAAAGGATGGATATTAATATAAAACTCTTTAAGGTGCTTAATTTATTTTCCATTAATTCTTGGATAATGATGGAGTTTTGCAAGAAAATTAAGATGGCTTCGTGGCCAAGAAATGAAGGGGGATTTTATGGAAATTATTTTGGATTTAAAATAAAATAATCCATTTTCTCTTTCCTTGAAAATCCCTTATACATGTTCTTTTTCCAATACACTTAAGGACTTTTCCTTAGTTTCCTCTTCCCATCTTTGCTTTGGCCGACCAAGGAAGATATAAGGAGCAGGAGAAGGATGCCCACAACCTATTGGTAAGGTTTTGATCATCTTCTACCTCGGATTCATGGTGGAAACCCTAAAGCAATGCTTAATTCTTGGTTTTCTTCACCCGATTTCCAATTCTAGCCATCTTTTTCATCCAATAGCTCAAGAAAGGACCTTGGGCAGTTGTTGGAACTCCATCCACCATTATATCCGTGGATCTTGGAGCTTGGAGATCAGATTTGAGGTGGGTTTTATAACTTTAACCCATAAACATTGATATTGCATCAAGTACTCTATGATTTGTTGGTTATTTTCTTCTATTTCAAACTCTTTTGGTTCATTGCTGAAATTCAAATGAAAAACGGTTTTTGTTCTTGGTTGTTCTAAGGAGAAAGATGATGACATAATCTTAGATGTTTACCAAGAAAAATCCCAGGTAAAATAGTCTCCTAAGTTGCTCAAACAGTTTCCCAAACCGTTTGGGAGCAAACGGTTTCAAACCGTTTGAGATGAAACGGTTTCACCAAACCGCATGAGAGCAAACGGTTTCAGACCATTTGGAGGTGTTGACTAGTCTTGACCATTTGGGAATTTGTTTCTAATAATGTTGGTTATTTATCCACTAAATATAATTGATTAGTTCCAAGTGGTTCATGAGTTGAAGGTCCAACAATCACCAAAACCCTAATTGGGTTGAGTGTTGATTTCATAAGTGTTTGAGTTTGAAACTTGGGTTGATTGACCCAAACGGTTTCAAAACAATTTGGGGATCACCCAAGACCGTTTGGAGGTCTAGGGTTGGATATGGTTAAGTGTTTGAAGATCCAAAGATGTGGTATTAACCCTAATTGGCTAAGTGTTGATTTTGCATTGGAATGAGTTGATGTTTTGGGTTGATTGGCCCAAACGGTTTCAAAACCATTTGGGGATCACCCAAACGGTCTCAAGACTATTTGGTGATCAACCAAGACCATTTGGAGGTCTAGGTTTAAGTATGGTTGAGCAATTTAAGGTCCAAAGATATTAAGTTGAAGTACAATCAATTGTTGATTTGGTGAGCAATCCAATGAACCAAACCCTAATTGGTTGACTTGGATTTTGATGTGGACATGGGAAAACGGTCTCAACACCATTTGGAGGTCATCCAAACGACCTGAAGACCGTTTGGGATCAGGTCATGTCCATTTTGGATGATGGTCCAATAGTTTGAAAGTAATTAGTTTCACATTGTATAATGTTGAAGGTTCATCAATTCCAAACCCTAATCCAATTGATCCAAACCCTAATTGATGATCAATTGAGGGTCAATTGAGGGTCAAATCAGTTGAATGATTACCTAATTATCTCAATTGAAGTATGGTGATTGGTACAATTGATGATTGGTTACATGAATTCAATGGTGGAAGGAACCAGCATTGGAAACCCTAATTCAATTTGACTTGTTGAGACTATTTTTTGTCCTTGCGGTTTTGAGGAGGTTTGGACCAAACGGTCTCAAGACCGTTTGAGTCCAAATGGTCTCAAGACCATTTGGGACCAAACGTTCTCAATATCGTTTGCGACCAAATGATCCCAAACTGTTTAGGTTCATGCGGTTTCCAAACCGATTGAGTTCATGCGGTTTCAAAAGTCAACTTTGGGCAAACGGTCTTCACCACCTACTTTACTAAATGGTTTCAAGGTGGTACTTTAGCAAACGGTTTCCTTAGTTGCTCAAGACCGTTTGAGGTCTGAATTGGTCAAGACCGTTTAGAGTCTATAAGGCCAAAATCGTTTGGTGGATAATTAACCAAAACTACATGGGTACTTAAAGTGGTTAAAGGACACAGTGATTAGTTGACTAATACATGATGTAATCAAAGATGATTATAGTAATTACATCTTAATGGAATGAGGTGATTAGTACCCTTTGAATAATTAAGCCTTAATGGTCATGGTGACAATGACATAACCCATGATGTCAATTCTTCTTCAAGATTGAGTTGACTTAGCCTAATCAAGGTTGATGCAAACATCATCTTATAGAAGATGAGAGAGAAGACTTCCTATATGAATGATAACCATATAATGGCTAAGTCTTAATACTTTTAGTATGAATGAATGTCTAATTAGGTTATGATCCTTCATAGTAGGATCATGAAACCCTAATTATGATGGATGATGAATCATAACCCTAACTGAGGGCATTAATAGGTGAAATCCTAATACATGATGATGGTATGAACTTAATTCATAGTGATGACATGATAAACCTTAACTCAAGGCACTTTGATACTCACTCCTACTTGGGGTGAATAGTAAACCCTAACCTAGGGTGATGTGATGTGATGTGAATAGTAAACCCTAATTATGGGTTGTTGGTTATAAACCATAATCAAGGATGATGTGATGTAAATAGTAAACCCTAATTCCAAATAAGGTGAATGAATATGTGAAACCCTAATTCTGGGTTATACTTTATACTAAGTAGCTCTAAGGTTGGATAATGAAATAATGAGTCATTTATCCTATTTGAGCTAAAGGGGATGATTAACCCTAATTGAATTGAAAAAGGAAACCCTAACCCTAGCAAGGGCATAGTGGTATAACCCTTGAACAATGATGTCATAATTGTTTTACATTGTGCTGATAGGAAATTGATGTATTTGTTATCATCTGTACTAATCATGCAGGTTTTATGAGATATTGAACATAGCCAAGTATGAGCTATGTTGCTTTGTTTATTGAAAGTATTTTATGAGCTTTGTAAGCAAGGATATTCTATGTTGCCTAGTGAAAGGTAACAAAAGAGATTGATAGGTTGTAAGAGCCATGTGAAATACCTACATTGCAATTACCATGTTTACATTGTCAAATGACTTTTTAGCATTATGTTACATGTTAAAGTGGTAACAAGTATCCTGATGATCTAAGGGTTTGAACACCCATATTCTTGGATTATGATGATGAGATGATAAGGGATTGAGATCCAATGTTAACAAAGTTGTGAAATGAACTTGATAGAAATAGTACTCATTCTTTATAGCAATTGTTATAATGTTTTATGATTGAAAACATGCCTTATGCTAAAAGAAGGTTGTAATATACTTAATTAATCAAGTGAAATGACATCATGTAGAGCCCTGACCATAGATCCATCATCGTCAACAGTTAGGTGATGGTGAAACAGGTTTTCCTAAGAGAACTCCTGGAGAGCATACTTTTGAGTATGTGGGGGTAATGGGCGCGAATATCCTTACGCCCTAATGGAGGAATTGATGTGGGATAAATACTAAATCTCTCAATCCTTTATTATATGTATATGTCAGGATGATGTATCATAAATCTCCCGATGATGATGTTAATGCCGAATCGATGTGAGATAAACAAGAAATCCCTCGATTGCGAAGAGAGTACATCATGCCACTGTAACTCTAATAGCGAAGTTGCCAGAATACCCTAGAAAGATATATATAGCAGAGACTCAAGATGTCCTACATGTTGTTCCTCACACTGACTGAAGAATATGAGGTCATAGAAATCTGACTCTTCTGATGACCTATGTATGGTACCGATTTCAATTTTACAATGGTCAGTTGGAGTATGAGCGGTATACCTCATCTCCTCAGGGCATAAATATGATTGTAAAATGTAATCAGCCATGTAGCATATTTGCTTAGGGTTGAAGTACGAGAATCAATGTTTGATGATACAATGTTTATTATGTCTTAGAAAGATAAAGGATATACATGTTCTTCATATTCCTTATTAAATGAATGACTTGGTACTTAATCAAGTTATAATTGAAATGATTGCACAGAGAATATTGCTCTACTTAGCTCAATCAATGATTTATCTGTTGTTGAATGTTTATAATTCTACTGCTCAGTGTTATTCTATTACCAGCAATAACAATGTTTCTTACAGAGAGTTATATCTCTTGCTGGGACAATTTTCAATTGTCTCACCCCCGTGGGATTCAACTTTTTAGGTAGACGCTGAGGAAGAAGAAACCCTTCAGTGGGTGAGAAGCCACAGCAGCAGCAGCAACAGCAAGGACAGTAGTGATCCACAGGTGGAGACACTGTTTGTCAAGTCTTGTATATAGAGAGAGTCATATGTGTCGTCTCTGTACTCTCAGGTCCTAGGATTCAGTAGATGGTTTGATATAGATTTGAGATTTTTAGCTTGATGCCTCGAGATTTTGTATACTACTCATGTATAGTTTAACTGGGCAGTCAATGTTATGACTCTCGAGATGAGATGATATAGAGATGTACTGATGAATCAGCATGTAAATAACCTACTTTGGTCCTTTATGTAAGAGTTTTACAATTTGTGGATTTCTTTGCAAAAAGTTTTTAATTTTTAGTGATTTTCAGTAATTCCACTGCTAGTAATTCGCTTCCGCTTTGGTTAATCTCATTTTTATAAGTTGAATGCCACAATTAAGTGGTATCAGAGCTCTAGGTTCACTGAGTCTACAGAGACATAGGACTAGAGTTGTTGAGTCTGTTCTAGTGTCTTCCAGTCTATCTGATAGTGTCTTCTACTCATATAGGAGGAGAAGAGAAAACTAAAGATGTCTGGATCACATGATGAACATGTTGTAGAAAGTAGTGTTGCTGCACACGGAGGAGGTACAAGAGACCAAGGGAGGAACATGTGCCTGAATTACCCCAGTTCAATCCAGCTGACATGGGGAATCCTGCCTTCCAGGCTATGTTTGGGAAGTTCATGAATGCCATGACACACATGACTGATAGAATGCCCATAGCTGCACCTAGGGCACCTACCCACCCTGAAGGAAATGGAACCGGCAAGACGTTTGAATGACTACGCCGGGTTAGAGCCACAGAATATGTTGGGACAACTGACCCAGCAGATGCTGACATGTGGCTAACAGAGTTAGAGAAGGCCTTTAGAATCCTGAACATCCCAGAAGCTGAGAAGGTTAGACATGATGTGTACCTTCTCAAAGGGAGTGTTGGTCACTGGTGGACCATAGAGGAAGGGAAAAGGCCAGGTGTGGAAATTGAATGAGAAGTATTCTGACGGGAATTTGTCAACAAATACTTTCCTAAGACCTTTATGGATGAGAAAATCTCTCAGTTTGAGAGGTTAAGGCAAGGACCAATGAACATTAGTGAGTACGAGGTTAAGTTCATGGAGATTTTACGGTTTTGTCTGCATATGGAAACCACAGATGAAGAGCAGATTCGACATTTTGAGAAAGGATTAAACGCTGAGTTGACTACCCCTGTATCTTCTCTGGAGAACAGGGAAAGATTTGCTACTTTTGTAGAGTCTGTCGTCGGACACGCAACCAATAGCACAAACACTGTATAGGATGGCGCCTTTTGAGATGTAAGAACTCAAGAAACAACTGCAAGAGTTACTTGAGAAGGGTTTCATTCGACCAAGAACTTCACCCTGGGGTGCTCCGATCCTCTTTGTTAAAAAGAAGGATGGGTCAATGTGATTGTGCATTGATTACAGGCAGTTAAATAAAGTAACGATAAAGAATAAGTATCCTTTGCCTAGGATTGATGATCTCTTTGATCAGTTGCGTGTTGCAACTGTCTTCCCAAAGATAGATTTGAGGTCGGGATATCATCAGCTACGTATTAAGGAGGGTGACATACCTAAGTCTGCCTTCAGGACAAGGTATGGTCACTATGAGTTCACAGTTATGTCGTTTGGACTAACTAATGCACCAGCTACATTTATGGAACTCATGAATAGAATCTTTCGATCTTTTCTCGATCAGTGTGTAGTCATCTTTATAGATGACATATTGATCTACAGTAGAGATGCTCAACAGCATGAACAGCATCTTCGTCAGGCTCTAACTTTTCTAAGAGAGCATAAGTTATATGCTAAGTTTAGCAAGTGTGAGTTTTGGTTACCAGAAGTTTCTTTTCTTGGACACGTAATATCTGCTTTAGGTATTCGTGTTGACCCTAAAAAGGTAGAATCTGTCTTGTAATGGGAACAGACGAAGACACCGATGGAGATTCACAGTTTCTTAGGGTTAGCAGGCTATTACATGAGGTTCATTAAGAACTTCAGTTCTATAGCCTTACCCTTAACCAAGTTGACCAGGAAGGATGTTCCTTTTGCCTGGAATGACAAGTGTCAGCAATCATTCCAGTTGTTGAAGGAGAGGCTGACAAGTGCACCTGTGCTAGTGTTACCTGAACAAGGGAAAGGGTATATAGTTTTTTGTGATGCTTCTAAGAATGGACTAGGATGTGTGTTAATGCAGGATAAACAAGTGATTTCTTTTGCTTCTCGACAGCTTAAGAAACACGACGGGAATTATCTGACACATGATCTAAAACTAGCTGTTGTAGTCCATGCCTTGAAGATCTGGAGACATTACCTCTATGGAGAGACATTCCAGATTTTCACAGACCATAAGAACCTAAAGTATATCTTCTCTCAGCATGAGCTTAACATGAGGAAACGCCGCTGGATGGAGTTAATCAAGGACTATGATTGTACGATTGATTATCATCCAGGGAAGGCCAATGTTGTTGTTGATGCTTTGAGTAGGAAATCAGCAACACCATCCCTAGATAGAGCACAGTTGAATTCTTTGGTGTGCTCTAGGAGGGATATGCTTATCTCTTTAAGGCAAGACAATGTACAGTTAAAAGTATCATTGTTATCTGGGTTGCTAGCTGAGATGCACATAAAACCTACTCTGAGACAGTAGATTAAGGAGGCACAACAAGCTGATGTTGTAGTTCAGTAGATTAGATCAGAGTGTGGTAGTGAGAAATGAGAAGGTTTCTATGATTCAGATGATTAGGTAGCCTGCTATCATGGTAGAATGATAGTGCCTGATGTGGATAACATAAGGAAGTTAGTCCTGGAAGAAGCTCATTCCTCAATGTATGTTATGCATCCAGGAAGCACCAAGATGTATCATAACTTGAAAGATATATATTGGTGGCATGGTTTGAAGAAGGATGTTGTTGAGTTTGTTATGCGGTGTCCGGTGTGTCAGCAAGTTAAAGCTGAATGCCAGAAGCCCACAGGAACAATGCAGCCTTTGCCTATACCACAGTGGAAGTGGGATCATGTAACCATGGATTTTGTGGTTGGTCTGCCCAGAACAGCCAAAGGTCATGATTCCATCTGGGTAATAGTTGATAGGTTGATAAATACAGCACATTTTTTACCTGTCAAAACAACCTATTCTGCTGAGAAGTTGGCACAGTTATATGTAGATGAGATAGTGCGGCTGCATGGGGTCCCAGTTACCATTGTTTCTGACATAGGTCCCCAGTTTACGAGTCGTTCTTGGGAACGACTTCATAAAGCCTTAGGCATACAGTTAAGGTTTAGTATAGCCTTTCATCCTCACACAAATGGACAATCATAAAGGACTATACAAACCTTGGAGAACTTGCTTAGGGCATGTGTCCTTCAGTTTACAGGAAGTTGGGATCTACATCTAAGCTTGATAGAGTTTGCCTACAACAACAGCTATCAACACAATATAGACATGGCACCTTATGAAGCTTTGTATGGTAGACATTGTAGATCTCCCCTATGTTGGTATGAAACCGGTGAATATCAACTTTTGGGTTCTGACCTTATGCAGCAGACCACACAGAAGATTAAAATAATACAACAACAGTTGAATACTGCACAGGATAGGCAGAAATCCTATGCGGATAAGCATTGTAGACCTTTAGAATTCTATGTTGGAGACAGAGTGTACCTCAAGGTCTCACCTTGGAAGGGAGTTCTTAGGTTTGGAAGGAAAGGAAAGTTAGCTCCTAGATTTATGGGGCCTTATCCGATCATTGAATGGATTGGAAAGGTAGCTTATAAGCTGGAGTTACCACCTGAGCTACAAAAGTTACACCCAGTGTTCCACATTTCCATGCTAAGGAAATGTCATCCTGACACAGAATCAGTTCTGCAGCCTATGGAAATAGAATTGAATGATGATATATCCTATGTTGAAGGACCTATGTTGATTCTTGATAGAAGGATCAAGAAGCTAAAGAAGAAAGACATTAGTCTTGTAAAAGTCCTATGGAATCATCGTGGCATTGAAGAAGCTACATGGGAAATAGAGGAAGAAATGAGGAGGAAATACCCTACTCTTTTCTCTTAAAATATTTTGTTTATGATTTCGAGGATGAAATCCTTGTAAGGGGTGGATAATTTGTAACATCCCTGACCTGGGTTATGTACTAACCCTAGGTGTTTTGTTTAATAAATATGATTAGATGCTTGCTCTTATCTTTTGAAAAGTAATTAAGGCTCTAGAGGACTTATATTTCAATTTTAGTCCTTTTTGAATAATGTTGAAACATTGTTTTGTTAATTTTGGACTAGAGTGCAAATTACCCAAGTTGAGGGGTTAACTTGCAAATTACACATGATAAGATGTTCCTATGATGTTGAGACATCATAAGAATGAATAAGATGTAGTGGTATGGTTTCCACAAGCTTGGGCATCAAGATAAAGCTTGTAGAGCAATCCTTGTGCACTAAAACCTAGTTTTGGTGTAATGTGCAATTTACCCAAAACCTAGGGTTCAACATGAAAATTACCACCTCTAGAGGGTATCTCATGTTTCTTGGCATCAAGTAGAGCAAATAAAATGAGAGGGGAACCTCAATATAATTATCATGGAGGAGAGAGAATCTTGACATTAAAATAATCAAGATTTAAGCATATATGGAACTTTAGTTTAATTTAATGCAAAAAGAAATAAATTTATTAAGGAGCCCTTCAACCAAAAGTTGAAGGATGTGTTTGAAATAGAGTTGTACGAGCTTGTTCCTTGCTATGGCACAAAAAGATCTTGGTTGAGTGGAAGCCACTCACGTTATTATAATAAAAAGTAATATCCACAAAGGATGGATATTAATATAAAACTCTTTAAGGTGCTTAATTTCTTTTCCATTAATTCTTGGATAATGATGGAGTTTTGCAAGAAAATTAAGATGGCTTCGTGGACAAGAAATGAAGGGGGATTTTATGGAAATTATTTTGGATTTAAAATAAAACAATCCATTTTCTCTTTCCTTGAAAATCCCTTATACATGTTCTTTTTCCAATACACTTAAGGACTTTTCCTTAGTTTCCTCTTCCCATCTTTGCTTTGGCCGACCAAGGAAGAGATAAGGAGCAGGAGAAGGATGACCACAACCTTTTGGTAAGGTTTTGATCATCTTCTACCTCGGATTCATGGTGGAAACCCTAAAGCAATGCTTAATTCTTGGTTTTCTTCACCCGATTTCCAATTCTAGCCATCTTTTTCATCCAATAGCTCAAGAACGGACCTTGGGCAGTTGTTGGAACTCCATCCACCATTATAGCCGTGGATCTTGGAGGTTGTAGATCATATTTGAGGCGGGTTTTATAACTTTAACCCTTAAACATTGATATTGCATCAAGTACTCTATGATTTGTTGGTTATTTTCTTCTATTTCGAACTCTTTTGGTTCATTAGTGAAATTCCCATGAAAAACGGTTGATGTTCTTGGTTGTTCTAAGGAGGACGATGATGACATCATCTTAGATATTTATCCAAGAAAAATCCCAGGTCAAACGGTCTGCTAAGTTGCTCAAATAGTTTCCAAAACTGTTTGGGAGCAAACGGTTTCAAACCGTTTGGGAGCAAATGGTTTCAAACCGTTTGAGATGAAACAGTTTCACCAAACCGCATGAGAGCAAACGGTTTCAGACCATTTGGAGGTGTTTACCAGGGTTGACCATTTGGGAATTTGTTGCTAATAATGTTGGTTATTGATCCACTAAATATAATTGATTAGTTCCAAGTGGTTCATGAGTTGAAGGTCCAACAATCACCAAAACCCTAATCGGGTTGAGTGCTGATTTCATAAGTGTTTGAGTTTGAAACTTGGGTTGATTTACCCAAACGGTTTCAAAACCGTTTGGGGATCACCCAAACGGTCTCAAGACTGTTTGGGGATCACCCAAGACCGTTTGTAGGTCTAGGGTTGGATATGGTTAAGTGTTTGAAGATCCAAAGATATGGTATTAACCCTAATCAGCTAAGTGCTGATTTTGCATTGGAATGAGTTGATGTTTTGGGTTGATTGACCCAAACGGTTTCAAAACCATTTGGGGATCACCCAAACGGTCTCCAGACCTTTTGGTGATCACCCAAGACTGTTTGTAGGTCTAGGGTTAAGTATGGTTGAGCAATTGAAGGTCCAAAGATATTAAGTTGAAGTACAATCAATTGTTGATTTGGTGAGCAATCCAATGAACCAAATCCTAATTGGTTGACTTCGATTTTGATGTCGACATGGGAAAACGGTCTCAAGACCATTTTTAGGTCATCCAAACTACCTCAAGACCGTTTGGGGTCAGGTCATGTCCATTTTGGATGATGGTCCAATAGTTTGAAAGTAATTAGTTTCACATTGTATAATGTTGAAGGTTCATCAATTCCAAACCCTAATCCAATTGATCCAAACCCTAATTGATGATCAATTGAGGGTCAATTGAGGGTCAAATCAGTTGAATGATTACCTAATTATCACAATTGAAGTATGCTGATTGGTCCAATTGATGATTGGTTACATGAATTCAATGGTGGAAGGAACCAGCATTGGAAACCCTAATTTAATTTGACTTGTTGAGACTATTTTTGGTCCTTGCGGTTTTGAGGAGGTTTGGACCAAATGGTCTCAAGACCGTTTGAGTCCAAACGGTCTCAAGACCATTTGGGACCAAACGTTCTCAAGATCATTTGGGACCAAACGATCCCAAACCGTTTAGGTTCATGCGGTTTCCAAACCGATTGAGTTCATGCGGTTTCAAAAGTCAACTTTGGGCAAACGGTCTTCACCACCTACTTTACTAAAAGGTTTCAAGGTGGTACTTTAGCAAACGGTTTCCTTAGTTTCTCAAGACCTTTTGAGGTCTTAATTGGTCAAGATCGTTTAGAGTCTATAAGGCCAAAACCGTTTGGTGGATAATTAACCAAAACTACATGGGTACTTAAAGTGGTTAAAGGACACAGTGATTAGTTGACTAATACATGATGTAATCAAAGATGATTATAGTAATTACATCTTAATGGGATGAGGTGATTAGTACCCTTTGAATAATTAAGCCTTAATGGTCATGGTGACAATGACATAACCCATGATGTCAATTCTTCTTCAAGATTGAGTTGACTTAGCCTAATCAAGGTTGATGCAAACATCATCTTATAGAAGATGAGAGAGAAGAATTCCTATATGAATGATAACCATATAATGGCTAAGTCTTAATACTTTTAGTATGAATGAATGTTTAATTAGGGTATGATCCTTCATAGTAGGATCATGAAACCCTAATTATGATGGATGATGAATCATAACCCTAACTGAGGGCATTAATTGGTGAAATCCTAATACATGATGATGGTATGAACTTAATTCATAGTGATGACATGATAAACCTTAACTCAAGGAACTTTGATACTCACTCCTACTTGGGGTGAATAGTAAACCCTAACCTAGGGTGATGTGATGTGAATAGTAAACCCTAATTATGGGTTGTTGGTTATAAACCCTAATCAAGGGTGATGTGATGTAAATTGTAAACCCTAATTCCAAATATGGTGAATGAATATATGAAACCCTAATTTTGGGTTATACTTTATACTAAGTAGCTCTAAGGTTGGGTAATGAAATGATGAGTCATTTATCCTATTTGAGCTAAAGGGGATGATTAACCCTAATTGAATTGAAAAGGGAAACTCTAACCCTAGCAAGGGCATAGTAGTATAACCCTTAAATAATGATGTCATAATTGTTTTTACATTGTGCTGATAGGAAATTGATGTATTTGTTATCATCTGTACTAATCATGCAGGTTTTATGAGATATTGAACATAGCTAGGTATGAGCAATGCTGCTTTGTTTATTGAAAGTATTTTATGAGCTTTGTAAGCAAGGATATGCTATGTTGCCTAGTGAAAGGTAACAAAAGATATTGATAGGCTGTAAGAGTCATGTGAAATACCTGCATTGCAATTATCATGTTTACACTGTCAAATGACTTGTTAGCATTGTGTTACCTGTTAATGTGGTAACAAGTATCCTGATGATGTAAGGGTTTGAACACCCATACTCTTGGATTATGATGATGAGATGATAAGGGATTGAGATATAATGTTAACAAAGTTATGAAATGAACTTGATAAAAATAGTACTCATTCTTTATAGCAATTGTTATAATGTTTTATGATTGAAAACATGCCTTATGCTAAAAGAATGTTGTAATGTACTTAATTAATCAAGTGAAATGACATCATGTAGAGCCCTGACCATAGATCCATCATCGTCAACAGTTAGGTGATGGTGAAATAGGTTTTCCTAAGGGAACTCCTAGAGAGCATACTTTTGAGTATGTGGGGGTAATGGGCGCGAATATCCTTACGCCCTAATGGAGGAATTGATGTGAGATAAATACTAAATCTCTCAATCCTTCATTATATGTATATGTCGGGATGATGTATCACAAATCTCCCGATGATGATGTTAATGTTGAATCGATGTGAGATAAACAAGAAATCCCTCGATTGCGAAGAGAGTACAGCATGCCACTGTAACTCTAATAGCGAAGTTGCCAGAATATCCTGGAAAGCTATTTATAGCAGAGACTCAAGATGTCATGCATTTTGTTCCTCACACTGACTGAGGAAGATGAGGTCATAGAAATTCGGCTCTTGTGATGACCTATGTATGGTACCGATTTTGATTTTATAATGGTCGGTTGGAGTATGAGCGGTATACCTCATCTCCTCAGGGCATAAATATGATTGTAAAATGTAATCATCCGTGTAGCATATTTGCTTAGGGTTGAAGTACGAGAATCAATGTTTGATGATATAATGTTTATTATGTCTTAGAAAGATAAAGGATATACATGTTCTTTATATTCCTTATTAAATGAATGACTTGGTACTTAATCAAGTTATAATTGAAATGATTGCACAGAGAATAGTGCTCTACTTAGCTCAATCAATGATTTATCTACTGTTGAATATTTATAATTCTACTGCTCAGTGTTATTCTATTACCAGCAATAACAATGTTTCTGGCAGAGAGTTATATCTCTCACTGGGACAATTTTCAATTGTCTCACCCCCGTGGGATTCAACTTTTTAGGTATACGTCGAGGAAGAAGAAACCCTTCAGTGGGTGAGCAGCCACAACAGCAGCAGCAACAGCAAGGATAGCAGTGATCCACAGGTGAAGACACTGTTTGTCAAGTTTTGTATATAGAGAGAGTCCTATGTGTCATCTCTTTACTCTCAGGTCCTAGGAGTCAGTAGATGGTTTGATATAGATGTGAGATTTTTGGATTGATGCCTCGAGATTTTATATACTGCTCATGTATAGTTTAACTGGGCAGTCAATGTTATGACTCTCTAGATGTGATGATATAGAGATGTACTGATGAATCAGCATGTAAATAACCTACTTTGGTCCTTTATGTAAGAGTTTTACATTTTGTGGATTTCTTTGCAAAAAGTTTTTAATTTTTAGTGATTTTTAGTAATTCCGCTGCTAGTAATTCGCTTCCGCTTTGGTTAATCTCGTTTTTATAAGTTGAATGCCACAATAATTCTCAAAGCTCCATAGTTCCCTCTCTCTCTAAATCATCCACATAATGATAGTTGTGATAACTTCCATATTTGTGGTATTGGGTAACACTCTTGTGATCCATTTATGGTGTTTGTGTAAATATCATTAGTGAGTCGTGGTATGATAACATTTTCCCCCAAACTTCCTAGTGAATTTACATCGGGAAAAGATATGTTCATTGTTTTCCACATCCTATCTGTAATAAAATAGACAAAGTGGGTCTGTAGAAGCCTCTCTTCCACCAATTTTAACCAATCACAGTTTGATTATTTGATATAACCCAAATAGATATGATGTATTTAATAGGACATATACTTTTCCATATCATATTGTATGTCCAATAAAATCATGTGTCACTAAATAAAGTGTTGTGAATAAAAATTCTTATGATGAGAATTAGGGTTACAGATAGTCATATATAGCATTGTTTCAAGGTATGATGTACCTGATACACAACATAACATAAGCTAGACTAATGTTAATGGACCTAGGAGAGTAAGCCCAATTAGATTATATAGGAGGAAGTAAATAACAGAAAATACCACCAACACTCCCCCTCAAGATGGGGAGTACACATCGACCAGCTTGCAACACATATAGGAGAATCATGAAGATGGAAGATTTTGCTGAAAATATCAGCAGTTTGTTTCTAGTCTTTACATATGATGTAATGATCTTCTTATCACAAATAAGGTTTCTCACCAAATGGAAGACAACCTCAATGTACTTGGTACATTAATGAAAAATGGATTATTAGCTATATGAATAGCGTGTTGATTATCACACTTGAGAGTTGCTGGAGAAGAGATAGGAAAGCCTAATTCTCAAATAATATATCTCACCCATAACTTTCACAGTAGGCATGTGACATGGCATGATATTCTACCTTAAAACTAGAATGAACAACAATAAAATGCTTCTTGCTTGAACAATTGATGGGATGACCTCCCAAAAGAACGTAGAAACCAGAAATAGATCTCATGTCAATCACATCTCTAACCCAATCAGCATCTGCATAGTAGTTCAAATAGATATCTAGATACTATGGTTTTTGTAGAGGAGACATCTACGAGATGTGCTTTTCAGATAGCATTGAATGTGTTGTACCTGACTCCAGTGGCATGCAAGAGCTTTATCCATGTGTTGACTAAAAAAACTGACAGAAAAAGCAATATCTGGTTAGGTAATTGTAGATAGATGAGTTTTCCAAACGTGTGTTGATATTGTTCAGGATCAAAAAAAGACTCCCCCTTGGATAGACATTGTTGTGATAGTCCATGGGATAAGATACACGCTTAGAATTCATAATACCATAGTCCTTCAAGAGTTCAAGGGTGTACTTCTACTGAGATAAATAAGTGCCTTGACCAGAATACAACAACTCTATGTCCAAGAAGTAGATAGTTGTTTAAGATCCTTGGTATGAAATTATTGTTGGAGTTCTTGTTTTAGTGTTGAAATCCAATAAGAATCACTACCAGTGATAATGATATCATCAACATAGGTAGCAAGGATGAGGTTCCATCTTGAGAATATTACATAATAGACTATGATTACTAGATGATCTGGAAAATCCAGGCTAGAAAGAACGTCACTGAGTTTTGTCAACTAGGCATGTGTTGATTTCTCAAGACCGTTCAAAGAGTGTTTGAGGTGAAAACTCTTTGGGAAGACTCCCCCTATGTACAAAATCCTAAAGGTTGCTTCACATAAACTTCCTCCTCTAAATCTCCATGAAGGAAGGCATTTTAATGTCAATTTGGAACATAGGCTAGTCCATGTGAGTGGCAAGGGATATTACAATCCTAACAGAATCAATATGTGTGACTGGTGAGAAGATTTCAAAGAAATCCAGGCCATATATTTGGGTAAATCCTTTGTTAACAAGGTGAGATTTAAGTCACTGGTCCATATAAATTAAATTTGATAGAGAAGAACCACCAATAATCAACAATATTTTTCTCCAAAGGAGGAGGGACAAGATCCCCAGTCATATTCTCATGAAATGTTGTCATTTCCTCGAGCATTGTAGCTTTCCAGCCAAGCTTGTTGAAGGGCTAAAAGAAAAAGATTGTATAGGAAACATGTATGAGATACATGATGGCAAAGAGTGCAATAGAAGATACCTTTTCGAAGAGCCATGGGATAGGCTAGATCCTAAAATGTGAACATTAGTATCGTGTCATATACTATAGGAGGAGGAATGACAAGAGGTTGTGAGATGGGTTCACGGTCCATTGGTTCAGAAAGATCAAGCTCAATGAACTTAGTTTTATTGTTGAGGTTGAGGCAAGGAGGAACTTTATGTAGAATGAAAGAACATCTCAGATTCATGAAAGGTATGTCAGCAAAGACATACATATGATGATGGTTTGGACTATAACAGGGAGAAAGTTCCTTAATGGTATTATAGCCAAGGAAAACCATCTTGATAGAGTGGAGATCAAGTGTGTCTTCTCTTGGTTATGAACAAAAGCAATACACCTAAAAACATGCAAATGAAGGTGTAAATCCATTTGCACAGAAAAACAACCAAAAAGGGGTCTTGTATAGAAGAACTAGAGATGGTTGTCAATTGACAAGGTAGCAAGATGTGAGAATAGTTTTAGGCCAATAAGTCTTAGGTAATTTACCCTAAAACATTAGAACACAAGAGATATCAAGTAAATGAAGATTTTTACATTTTTTCACATCATTTTGTCATAGGGTGTGAGTGCAAGAGCATTGATGGATGGTTCCAATTTGGAGCAAAAAGAAGACACATGAGTCAAAACATATTCAAAAACATTGTTGTACTGAAAAAAAAGTAATGGATTTATTATATTGTATTAAAATAATTTAATCAAAATTTTGAAAACCAATAATCATTTGATCATGAGATTCCAATAGGCATAACCATGCCATGTGAGAGAATTCATTAACAAATTTAATGAAATAATAGAATCCATTCAAATGGGTGGTTTGGAAAAGATCACAAATGTCACTATGAATAACATCAAAGGTAGCTTTAGAACAGATACTAGTTTAGGGAACAAACTCCTGTGATGCTTCCCAAACTTACATGAGTCACAAGGAAGATTTTTTAAACTATGTAAAGAGGGGTCCAAGTGCTTCAACTTCTCAAGAGAGGGATTACTATTACATCAGTGTAACTAAAGAGGTGTGCTCAGAAGAAGAATAGAAGATGGAATAACATCACCAAAGTAATAAAGGTCACCAACTCTAGAACCCGAACTATCATATGAAAAGTTTGAGAATCATGCATCACAAAACCATGACTACCAAAGGTGATTTTTCAAGTAAAGTCATCAACTAACTTTTCAATGCACATTAAGTTAAAGTTAAAATGAGGAATATAATGAACAAACTAAAGTTTGAGACTAGGTGATACATTAACCTACCACATTGTTGAATAGTCTTAATGGACCCATCTGTCATAGTGATAGATGAGGTTTTGTGGAGGAAATTAAGTGTCTCATACCAGTCACATGTTAGGTGGACCCAGAGTCAACCATCCAAGGAGAGTTGGATGCCGGTATAGAAGTCTCGATATTACCTTAGTTGGAGGCTAGATGCATCAAAGATGATGCAGTGGGTTGCATGGTCATAGAATCTCCATATCTTGTAGATTGCACAAAAGCCTATTGATAGGCCTTGATAAGTTGCTCATACTCAACATAAGAGATGGTAACATATTGATTGTTTCATCCTTGGGTAACATGGGCAGTCCCAGTGTTACGACTGCACCCATAGGGATGATCGTGCTTTTGATAGTACATTTCCCCCAGATGGATCAACTTGTTGTAGAGTGTGCATTGTGGCCTAGGGGAACGTCCACATGGACATCTCCTTGTCCATGGAAAAAGTAGCAACTGCAAGCTGCAAATATGGTGGAGTAGAGGTTAAGTGACAAACATTAGATTGTTGGAGAGGAGAGAATATACTTCTTCTAGAGTGGGAAAGGTTTCATCGACCAAGGTAACATTGTAGAGTAGAGCATAGGATGGATGAAGGCTATTGAGAAACATCTCCATGACAAGATTGGCCCTCTTTTTGTTTTGATCCTTAGAAGAGATGGGTTGAATATAGTCAAGTTGTTGGGACAAGCTGACAATAGAATTTAAATATTCATCAAGGGTCTGATCACCATGATTTTCAGCATACAATTTATCTTACATTTTATAAAAGCCTTAAAGCATTATTTTCTTACATGTAGTGGTGACAGACAACATCCCATAGTTCCTTCATAGTTTTTAAAACATGTGCTTGGAGGCAATAGAAGGCTCCATGTTGTTCCCTAGACATGATTTGACTGGATATTTCTAGGTTTCTATTCATGGGTTCTTCGTCAACTTTTCCAATGTATAATACCTCATCTCTAGACTCCATGATGGTTTGGATAGAATTCATCTAGAGCAGGTAATATTCTCCACTTAATTGGATTATGAAGATAGGGGCATTGTCATTATAGACAATGGTCAATTTTGGCATCATCCCTGCTTTAAACAAGATGAAAAATCTACATCTGTAGGATTTTGGGAGAGAAAGATATCAACATAGAACAAGGGTAGAACATTGGTGGAGAAGGATACCATAGTATCACACTGCTTAGAACAACAATGGATAAGAGAAATCACTAGTAACATGCACAGTGAGAAGAGAAAGATAGAAAGAAGCACAACTTGAAGCACAATCATAGGAATGATGCACTATGATAGGAAGAAGATAATAGATCCCTAACCATTATTGGCACTCACCCATGTATGTAGGTAGAATACATGGGGAGGAAAATAACAAACAAGAAAGGCCTTGGGTTATTACAACCTTGCTTTTAGAAATAGTTCTCTACTGTGCTAAGATCAACATGCTACTTGTCAGATTTGGTGGAAGATAGAGAAGTGGAGGAGTACCAGTTAGATTCACATGGAGGTTGCTATGCCAGAAAGCACCCAACTAAGGTACCAATGATACAACTCTAAAGGGGAAAGTAACTTATGATTCTCCTATCAAAGATCAGACAAATTGGATTGGGATCCCCCCAAGTAAGAAAGTGGGATAGAGACTATTGCCCAGGGAAATTGCTTGATTGGCAGCGACGACGACAGTGGTAGCATGCTAACACATGGCTACTAGTTGCATGCCCAGTGATCGACTGCAATAGCTTACTACATGCTCCACTATGGCATGGGTGATGGGTAGGGAGTGGGGTAGGTGTGGGGTGGGGGAAGAGAATAAGAAAGAAGAAGATTAAGAGAAGAAAGGAGGCTCCTTTCTAGAAACTAGTTGGTTGTTCTTGATTCCATGTGAAGAGAAATTATTATTATGATAATTAGGGTTACAGAGAGACATATATATAGCCTTGTCTCAAGGTATGATGTATTGGAGACACAACATAACATAAGCTAGAGTAATGCTAATGAGTTTGAGTAGAGTAACCCCAATTAGCTAATACAAGGTAAATAAATAATAGAAAATATCACTAACAAGTGTAATTCGATTTGGAAGTAAGTTTTTTATCCTATCTCCATACCACCTGATTCTGGTATAATGCTCTATGGAGAGTTTAATATGTTGAATCTTATATTTGGTAAAATGATCAGTGATAAATCTATTGAGGATATTGCTTCTACATGAGTGGATAAGGATCAAAGCATCTTTTATAGAAGTATGTAGGTTCTTGTTTGGGATATCCAAGATAGTACCCATGTTATAAATCATACCATATTTGTTTTGTGGATCAAATCAGAAGGGAATCCGGTGCATGCAGTAGAAAGCGGTTGTGATACCAAATCATTTATATGTCTCCAAAGAGAAGAGAGTTTGTTTTTATGGATATTTTTTCATGGGTAATGTCGTGAGTAGTATTTCTAAATGACATGTGTGCTCTAGACCATTTATTTTTATCAAATAGTTGGGGTGTGATTTTTCATATTAGGTTGAGAGCATGAAGTTTCAAATTTATAGTACCCCACCCTCCTTGTCTTTTTGGTTTTCATATGTGTTTCCAGCTAAGAATATATGATTTGTGTCATTTAGTTGTGCTTCACCAAAGAAATATGCTTTTAATCCTCTCTATCTATCTAAGGACCTTAGAGGGTAAAGATTAGAAGCTAAGATAATAAGTGGTGAGAGGGGTGAGAGGGGTGTTGAGAAAAGTGAGTTGGCCATCAAGACTAAGATGGTGTTTTTCCATTGACTAAGTCTTTTCTCCTTGTTCGTAATTATCAAATCCCAGAAAGATGTAGGAAAAGGTGAAGGAGAAGGAGAAAGAGGTAAGTCAAGATATTTGATGGGGAAGGTGTCATTTAGGCATCGAGTAGATGCATATATCTCACCAATAGCTCATCGCTCATGCTTGTACCCACAATCAAAGATTTTTGGAGATTGATCTTGAGTCTCGACATATGCGAGAAGATGTCACGAATATGGACAATTTTGATGATATGAGTGTCATCTGATTTTAGGAATATGATGGTATCATCTACATTTTGTATATTTTGTTCAATCCTAGACAATGGACTCTCAGGGAGGTTGGTCATAGAATCTATGGATACCATATGAGAAATAATGTAAGTAATGGCGATAAAGAGGTAGGGTGAAAGTGAGTCTCCTTGTCTAAGCATGTTTGAACTGGAGAAGTAGACAAATGATGATTAATCGACAAGAGTAGAGAAGTGACGGGAGTTATTACAAGATTTGATCCAATGAGTCCATTTGTAGGGGAAATCATACCCTTCTAGACAATCAAGGAGAAATATGAGGTTGATGTTGTCAAAGGCTTTCTCAAACTCTAGTTTCAAAGTGAATAAAGGTATCTTTCAAGTTTTGGAGGTATGTATATTTTCACTCACCACCAAGTATGCATCATGTATGATTATGCCATGAATTAAAGTGTATTACTACATCCAGATGATATCCAAGATGGTGTGTTTCATATGTGATTTGAGGGTGTTGTTGACAATCATATAGGATGTGTTAATCAAGTTGATAGGTCAAAATTGGATGACAAAGGTAGGTTGTTTGACCTTCTTAATTTGAGAAATGTAGGTTCGGATTGAGTGGTCTAATTTGTGGCATGATGTCATCAAGAGTGTGTATATATTGGAAAGGATGGTGGATATAAGTTTTTACGTGATCCTTGATGTGAAGGTAGAATTCTCTACTAATATCACTGGCCCAAGGGATTTATTGTAGCCAAGAGAAAACATGACCATCTTAACCCCAGATCCTATGAAAGGGTCAGCAAGGGTTGTTGCATTTCTAATCTTGTTAAGATATTCCAATATATAAAGAAGTAAGTAGATAAAATCCTACCATGATTGAAAATATTTTGGAAGAAGTTATTGGAAGTATGATTCGGTTTGTGTTGGTTGTGTAAATCCCATATTTTATAAGTTTGTGGATGAGATAATGTCTCTTATGTTGGTTGCAGATAGAATGGAAGAATTTAGTAATTGTCTCACCATTTTGTATCCATATAATTTTTCATTTTGTTTCCACATCAAGGTATTATAGGATTCTAAGGATTCCCAATGATCCATCAGGGCTTGTAAAGTGGTTAGTTTAGTTAAAGATCCTCTTTCATTAGAGAAAAGTTGATCGTGAAACTCTTTAATATTTTTAGCTATATTTCAGAAAGTTTGCCTTTGTTCCACTAGCTCAGATGACATTTAATTGTTTTGAGGTTATGGTGGATATGTAACCATAGAGTGTCACTATCTGAGTGAGTGTTCTATTTATATTTAATGAAGTCAGTGTATGAAGGATGATTGGTCCATAAAATCTCAGAATGAAAAGGTTTAGGGCCCCATGTGGTGAATTCAATGTTAAAAGATACTAGGAAGTAACCTGATATAGGTCTATGATGTGTGATAACTTATGAGAGGGGAACATGGTGTCCCAATATAGTCAAAAATGGAATCTATCTAGTCTATCCAAGCTATGACCATAGTTCCATGTAAAGTTTGTTGGTATGTATGCCCAGAGAGCCAGTCATATAATATTGTAATGGCATAATGTGTAAATGATTTGATTATTAATAAAAGGAAAGCTTCCTATTTATTCTATTTTATTCATTTATGAGATAATGAAGTAACATAATAAATGTCTAGAGTATGATATTACTCGATGACGTATGTCTTAAGTACGTGACTTGAAGAATGAGATCATACGGACATTAAGAGTATACATTCTCATTATGTCACAGTCAGATGTTATTGTGGAAGGTTGATATACAATAATAACACATAAGACTAGAGTGTGTATTGGTTGATGACTGAATATCATTAGTCATGATATGGGGATATTAAACCAAGCACACAGATACATGTGAAAGAACGATTTATCGGACAAACCCGCCATGAGAGTAACACACAGAAACCATTTTTATGGTGGTCATAGTTAGTTCGCATAGTGATGGTGGTGATTGTGATTCTTAAACCTGAAATCACTACACTTATCACATGTCATTCAATATGATTTGAAATCATCAAACATAATCCTAAATAAAAATTATCATAAAGGTGATGATTGGGTGACTGTGACACATGGGTTGTAGATAGGATTTGTCCCTCCTATGGGAGTATAATATCCTAGGCCAATTGAGTTAGCAAGACTAAGAAATGTATGGCCATGTACATCTGAGTCAATATATGATATTGAGCTTACACATATCTCATACAGTCTGCTATAGCAAGTAACATAAATTGAGTCTTGAAGAGGATGACAGATCCATGCCTTGAGTTCAATTTGGATATTAGAGACAAAGGAATTATACAAACATTGCAACACCAAGCAAAGATTTTAGGTTGAATTTGTTCCCCAACTTTCCATTTACTTTGGTAGCAATGATTTGTGACTAGGCACCGCTCTTTGCTTGTGATGTCGTAATTGGTTATGGACATTCACTATCAACATAATATAGGACCTATAGGGTCACACACATAGGACATGACCTAGAAGAGGAGTTCGATCTTGAATGATGATTGGATTGATTACTAAAGAGTTTAGGTATTCAATTCAAGAAACAATCAACTAATTGGACTACCAACTTATTGGTTAATGTGATGAAACATCCAGTTGGAGTTTCAGGTTGATTGGATATTGTATTGAGTGAGTTCTGTACGGACTGGGTGCCAACTAACCAATTTACTGGGTGAGCTGATCGGCAGGTGGTCGTGAAACGGCTATCTCACTCTATGAGATGACCGGTTCGAGATGTAATTTGATTGCATCAAAGATTAGTGTTGACATCATGTTCGGCATTAATTGGAATAGAATTGTCAAATACATGTGTGATTGGGAAACATGCAGAACGACCATTTCGATAAGAGAAACGACCGGTTCACTAAGTGAATTGATCATCACATGTGTGAACTAGTCGGTTTGGTTGTCAATCGACTGGTTTGAGACTCACAAGTTGTAAAAATTCATGATCTTTCGGTCCTTTCTACTCCCACACAGACTGGGAAACCTGACCCAAACCCCTCTTATATAAAAAGGGGTATTGGGAGCTTCCCAACACACACAACTGAGAATCAGTTGATCTGACAATTATTGTCATATCTAGTTGTGGTAACCAAGAGAGTCCAACCCGACTAGGTAGCAATAGTAAGGGAGAGAACAACTGAGAATCATTGTGGGAGAGTAGGTTGGGGACTAGTACTCCAACGGGAGGGACAACTCCTTCTTGTCTATTCTAACAGGATGACAGGAGTTCTAGGAGGTTCGTGTGGACTTCTCTAAAGGCAAGGTGGCCTTTGCCCGTCACTAAGGAGGACAATGATAACCAGTAGTCTGTGGTGAGAGGAGTTGATGCCGGCAATAACATTTGAGTTTGTTGTATGTGGAGGAGTCACAGACGAGTCCTAGTACAACTAGAAAATAGTTGTGCATCTACAACAACAAGGAGTATTTCAATGAACTTGCTCCAGGATCAGGTATATCCTTGAAACCATCATTTCCATTGTATAGTTGTTGACACGATCTGTTGCTTTATGGGGAATATGGAAATAAATATTTTTTTGTCTATTCTATCACCCTATTTCCCTACAAAGTTTTTATTAGTAGGCAAATGTCTATAAGGAGGTGATCTTATATGAAAGAATCAAAATTCTTATCATCTCGATGGTGAGAGTAGGCTAGATTAGAGTAGATGTGTGTCTTTCTTAGGCATTTCAGGTGAGGTTAAAATCAACCCAATCTGCCAAGGCCATCTGTCGTGGGATTTGGCAAGTTGGTAAAGTTCGGTGATAAATCATTCTTTGTTGTGACATGGGTCACCATATAGACCCATGTAGTGCCATACAAGGTCATCTTGTAATTTTTTGAAGTGGATGGTGATATTATAAGTGTTTATACAAGGTGACTAACACAACTAAAAGAGTGTGGGTCCCAACAAATAGTATCCTCAACACTAAGACCAATGGCAGGTATATGTATCCATTCATTAATGTATTTACCTCCCATCGTGTTTATTGTCTTCAATTCTTGCATCGTAATCTGATTGATTTTGTTCTCTCTGCATAATATAATATGCATACGTCTATTAGCACTAGACACACCACAAACATTCCATGTAGCAACAATCATAGATGACAGTAGGTATAACAAAGGTAGAGAAGATTTAATGAAGTAAAACTTAGAATCTTACCTTATTCCATGATTAGAAATCTGGTAAGATTGGTTTCTTAGATATGACCCAAACAAGGATAAAAATTAACACACATTTACATAATAACCTAATTATGTGCCAACATGTAAATAAAATCAAGAAATATACTACATATATTTTGTTTAACTAACATTATGACTAAATAAAAATGAATATTATGCTTTGGAGTAACTATTACTAAATCGATGTCCATAAATATTAATAATGAGTCATAATTTAAACAAATATAGAAATAATGTACACAAAATGTAAAATAAGTAAAATATAGAATTTCATGCATATCAATAATAAATCATTCTTGTAAGATGTAATGGAATATAATAGAACTCAAATAAGTAAATGTTGGTGATAAATATATGTTACATTAATAAATATAATGTTAATGAGCTGAAATTCCTAATTATACCCTAACTCATAAAAGAGTATCTCAAAACCCAAAAATAATGTGAAAATTGTGTCCCTTGGATCCTAGTTGCTTTGGGTGCCAAGTTGCACATCGTTTGCATAATAATACTTATCTTGATTCTATTTGGAAAAGAAAATATGATAAAAAGCCAAAAATTTTAAATAAAATTGCTAAAAGTCTCCAAAAGTGGAATTAACCCTCGGATTCAAAATTTACATACAAAAATTAGCATATGTGTAAATTTTCATCTTATTTGGACAAACTTGCTTATCTTAGTGCAGTTTAGGAGAGAGAATGTACGTTTAAGCAAAAAATATGAAATAATGTGTTAAATAACCCAAAAGGTAAAATAATAGTAAAATTGTATTTTATATGTTTTATCTTGCTTATGGGCCAAGTTTCACATCTTTTAGGAGTTTCTAGATGCATCAAATTCATTAAGGATAGAGAATATATGACATAATCAAATAATTAAATAAAATATTAAAAGTCCCCAAAAGTAAAAAAAATAATTCTAAAATCAGATTTCTCACCCCTCATTTAGCTAACCTACTAAATTTGGGCTTAATTGGATAATGTTTGCACCCTCAATTTGAGAAAGAAAGAAAGAAAGAAAGAAAGGGAAATAATTATCCATTCGAATTCCAATTTGGATAAGAATTTCAATTCATTTAATGCCATGCGCCTTCATTGTTTTCACACACCTCGTGAGCTGTCCGATCAGGGATCCAACAGCATCTGTGTTGTCACCTACATTGCACTAATTAGGCAAGTGGTCGGGTACTTAACAACATAACAAAATCGGGATTTCTCCCTCTACGTTTAATCTTTGCTCATGATTCCTTCACTAATGTGTTCTTTTTTATTTCCACATTTAATGATACCTTGCTCATGTCCTATCAGTGAAGATTCAAGAAATGCCCAATTCTTGGGGCGTAATTTCTCCACAGCCACCTTGCATAAGTTGTAATATCGCAACTCCTATATAAATAGCATACCAAGTAGTCCCCTCGCATCACATGCAAACATTCTCTCAAGTCAATTTTCTTCAACATGAACGTCTTGCCACTTCTGAACTCATCTTCTCCTATAGGCTTGCAGCTCTCTTCCCATACACCCTGGTTCATTGGAGTGCAATTGTTCTTCAGGTAGGCAATTTCATCTCTTTTTCTTCATACTCGGGATGATAGTTTCACGTACAATCGACGAACATGGTTTTCCCCAAATTTAGATGGGGTTGCTACTACTACTCACAGATGTGGTGGGTCACAAGGAAGGAGAAGAATTTCCTTGGTGACTTATTTGTTCTACCCTTCTATTCTCCTTTCTTTTCTTTATCTCTCCAGGGACATCTTTATCTTTTCGCATCCATTTGGTTTCCTTAGTCGTGTGTCCCGCTGGCTACTGATGAAGTGAGATGGTTGTCAGTGACTGCCCTATCTCAACGGGCCCATCTCACTCATGTGGATAATCTTTGCTTGTGTGGATTTTCTCAATTTTCTGATTCGACAGATATTCAGTTGTTCATAACTAAGATTATGATTGTCCAAAAGTTACACAAAAATACTCTTTGGATTCAAAAATTATTCTCTAATGATTGGTCTAGTTTTTATTGTCTGATTTCAAAGTTTTAAAAACATGATTTTTAGGGTTTAATAATCTATATTCACTTTCTAATGAGTCAAGCACAATTAATAAAAGAAGAGGAAGGCCTAATTAACATGGGAAGAGGTGATAATGAGAGATTTTGAATCTTTACATGTTGACCAGAAAATGGTTGATGATAGAGCTAAATGGAAACTAAGGATCCTTGTAGTCGAGAGGCTTTGATGATGATGATGATGATGATGATGATGATGATGATGATGATGATGATGATGATGATGATGATGATGATGATGATGATGATGATGATGATGATGATGATGATGATGATTCTATTATTCACTTAATAATAATTGAAGAAAAATTTTAATGGATAAAAATTGCATCTTGGAACAATTCCATGATCAATAACCTTGTATCCACTTTATAAACTAAAATTGTGAGTTAATCTAGGGTTTTACAGAAGGTTTGGACTTCTACAGATTCACCAAAGATGTCCTTAAACCCTAATTAATGGATCAAATATAATATGTAGGTTTGAGTTGACTCTAGACTTGGAAGATTAGGACTTGATCTCTGACTTAACACTCAAGTCAAGCTATGTTTGCATCTCCTATTATTCTTGTTGAGCAATAAACCAATTTTCTCTCTCTCTCTCTTGACATACTAGCCTACACAATCTCTCTCTTCTGACAACTTATTCCTTGTGAAACATTCTACTTGATTATGATCTGATGATCATCCTATATTGTTGGACTTTCTTTTAACTCTAAGTTGTACTTTTATTCTTGATGATATGTGCCACATTTTCCCACTTATATGGTTGATGTTTATTTTGTCCATTTTCATGATGTCAACTTTACTTATTCAATGAAGGACTGAACTTTATACTTGCATCTACATTATGCATGCTTAATTGATTCAGTAGCCCTAGAGTAGTGTAGTTACATTGGTTTTGGGGTTTTTTACCCATGTTATATTTTGTGATGAAGGTTGTGTGCCCCGTACTGGGGTTTTATGCCCACTTTTGTATATACTAGGGAGATGATTGTGTGTCATACTCTATCAGGTTTAAAGGTAGTGAGCCTTGGTTGCCACTATTATTTATATTATTCTAGTGTTATGCTTATGTCACATACATATAGGTTGTTATTAATGTGATGGGTTTTGTGCCCAAGATTTATACGTGCTTGTGTAGCACAATCTTTATGTTTTATTTAATGGCAAGTATTTCTCTAATTTAACATCTTTTGAAATCCATATTCTTTTATGTCCAGTTGGGTAATCCTTTCCTTTTCCTTTAGAAAACCTTGTTTATTTGACGCCCTTTATTTCATAATGTTGCTCAATACTCAATTTAGTATGAACATACTAGTGTTTTGCTGATGTATCTACTTTTCTCCTCTTGCTGGGTACGCTTCCAACCCCAAGTGTAGGTTAAGGAGAAGTTAACTAAGTTGGACTAGGACATCATCAAGTGTAGATGAACCTTTTGGAGACAGTTTCGAGGTAGTTAGATGACCCTCTACTGATCCTTCATTGTAGTTAGTTTTTATATGTATCACCCTATGTGATGAAGTATAGTGACAATATCAATTTTTGTAATAGTTAGATGTTTTGTATCATGTTGCTACATTTGGTATCATGATACATATATTTTGAATAAATTGGTTATCGTCCCTTTTGTGAAAAATTTATATTAGTGTTTTATATGTGGGGTGTTTCATTTTTATTTTATTAGTAGGAAGTGAATCCCCTCTTGGGTCCCACTCCTCATAGTATGGTGTCAGATCCATTAGTTGGCAGTTATCTAACTATTTGAATCTTGTCTCCCTTAGATGATTACCTTTTTCGTAGGTTGCTTATATCTAGTACCCTTGCCTTGTGTGGGCAAACCCTTATGGCGGGAGATAAGTCATCTATTGACAACCTAGCTGGTTATGAGACACCCTAGAACCCAAGTACGTAATGCTGAGGATGGACCCTCCCTTTACCCCACTGATGTCTCAAGTTACCCCTTCAACTAGATGTCAGTCATCGATCGATCAAGATACCCCAGCCTCTGTTGTTGCTAATGTGGGTATAGTCATCTCTCCTGAACAAGTGTTAGATTTGCTACGACAGTTCCTTACCACACCTATGGTAGGAAATATGATCACTCCTTCTATGTCTGAAAATCCCAAGGAGTACTCATTAACCACCTTCATAAAGATGCAACCACCTAACTTCAAGGGTGAAGGAGAACGAGAGATGGTTGATAAGGCTGATGACTGGGTTTTAACCATGGAATGGACTTTTGATGGTATGGATGCCCTCCGCACCAGAAGGTCCTATTTGCTTCTTATGTGCTAGATGGACCTACACGTGTATGGCGGAATGATATAGCAAGGACTCGTGACATATCTACTGTGACCTGGGAACAATTCTTAGTGCTTTTTCATGGGAAGTACATATGCATTGCTGCCTTAAAGAAGAAGGAAGATGAATTCTATAGTTTGAAGTAGGGTTTCTTGTCTGTTTCCACATATGTGCAAAAGTTTATGTTTCTGGAACATTATGCTTATGATTGGGTGAGGATCGTATGGTTGACCTATTCTTGAAAGGAATCAATTACAATGAGGGTCATGCTCTTGTCCTACAACTTCCCCTGACTTTTCAATAGATGGTTGATTAATCTTTAGCTATTGAGTCTTATCCAGGATATCAACCTAACAAACATGACAAGAAAAGGAATTTCTCATTTTATTATCAGAAGAGGGACATGTGTGTTAAGTGTAATGGTTATCATCATCCTGGGAAGTATTCTCATGGTAGAAATCAATATAGACCACGAGATGGCTCTCAATTTATATGTCACCATTGCAATGAGCCTGGTCATACTCGACCTAGATGTCCCCAGCTTCGTGATGGATGTGCATGAGCTCAACAACAACCTCAGGCACCTCCTTGGAATAATGGAAATAATGATGGAAGGAGACCACTTCATAGGCGTGTTGGAAGAGTCTTTTCTTTGGATGGCCAAGAAGTTGATGAAGAAGAACATGTTGAAGGTAACCCATAATCTCTTAGTTAGACTTTAAAGATATATTTTCTACTTTGCATAGTACGTTGAAGATGAAAGCAATGAAGTACGTGAGTTTTGGAAAGACTATTCTTGAACCTATAGTGTTGTTTGACTTATTAGGTAAACCTTTTAAAGGGGTGGATTATGTTGGGATGATTAGATTTTGAAGACAAAACCATTTAAAGGAGTGGAGTGTTGTAATGAAACAGAACTTACAATCTTACCTTATTACATGATTAGAAATCTAGTAAGATTGGTTTCTTAGATATGACCCAAACAAAGATCAAAATTAACACACATTTACATAATAACCTAATTATGTGCCAACATGTAAATAAAATCAAGAAATTTGCTACATATATTTTCTTTAACTAACATGATGACTAAATAAAAATGAACAATATGCTTTGGAGTAACTATTGGTAAATCCATGTCCATAAATATTAATAATGACTCATAATTTAAATAAATATGTAAATAATGGACATAGAATGTAAAATTTCGTACATAATAATAAATCACTATTTTAAAATGTAATGGAAGATAATAGAACTCAAATAAGTAAATGTTGGAGATAAATATATATTACTTTAATGAATATAATGTCCTTTTTTATTTACTTGGGAACCACCCCCGAGGAGGAGCCACTTCGGTGACCCCACCCTGGCAATGTAAACCCAAGGGACATGAGCAGTGAGTTGTCTGGTCACCCCCTCCCATGCCCAATTAAATTTTGTTACTTTTTGCAGAGCGCCTCCAGCGTGATTCGAACCCAAGACAAAATTACTAATGATACCCTAACTTATTAAAGAGTATCTCAAAACCCAAAAATAATACAAAAATCATGTTCCTTGGATCCCAATCGCTTTGGGTGTCAAGTTGCACATTATTTGCATAATAATACCTATCTTAATTTTGTTTGGAAAAGAAAATATGATAAGAAGCAAAAATTGTTAAATACAACTACTAAAAGTCTTCAAAAGTGGAATTAACCTCGGCTTCAAAATCTATTTCTGCATTCAATGATACCTTATTCACTTCTTATCGGCAAAGATTTGAGAAACACCCAATTCTTCATGCGTAAGCTCTCCATGGCCACCTTGCATAAGCCCTAATACCCCAACTCCTATATAAATGTATACTAAGTAGTCCCCTCGCATCACATGCAAACATTCCCTTGAGTCAATTTTCTTTGAGATGAATTCCTTTCTACCTCTGAGCTCATCTTTTCTTCCATGCTAGCATATCTCTTCTTGAACGCCCTAGTTCATCAGAGTGTAATCATTCTTCATGTAGGCAATTTCAGTCCTTGTGCTTCATACTCAGCCTGACGGTTTCACGATTGATTAACAAACGTGGTTTTCCCCAAATTTGGATGGGGCTACTGTTGCTACTACTCAAATACATGGTGGGTCATGAGGAAGGAGAAGAATTTCCTTGGTGATATCTCAATTCTACCCTTCGACTCTCCTTTCTTTTCTTTATCTCACCAAGGGCATCTTTGTCTTTTTGCATCCATTTAGTTTCCTTAGTCACGCGGCCCATGGCCGCTGACTGGGTGAGATGACTGTTGGTGATTAGGCCATCTTAGTGGGCCCATCTCACTCATGTGGATAATCTTTGCTTGTGTGGATTTTCTCAATTATAATTGATTGGTCAGATGTTCAATAATTCATAATTAATTATATGATTGTCCAAATATCATGCAAAAATACTTGTTGGATTCTATTAATTGTTCTCTATGTTTTGATCTAGTTTTCATCGCCTTATTTCAAATTTTTAAAACCATGATTTTGAGGATTTAATAATCTATATTCACTTAATGATAATTGAAGAAAGATTTTAATGGGTAAATTTTGGATCTTGGATTAAATCCTTGATCAATAACCTTGTATCCACTTTATAAACTAAAATCATGAGTTAATATAGGGTTTTACTAAAGGTTTGGATTTCTAGGGTTTCACCAAATATGTCCTTCAAACCTAATTAATGGATCAAATATTATATGTAGGTTTTAGTTGACTCTAGACTTGGAACATTAGGACTTGATCTCTGACTTAACACTCAAGTCAAGGTATGTTTTCTCCCCTATTATTCTTGTTGAGCAATAAACCTATTTTCTCTCTCTTTCTCGACATAATAGCCTACATAATCTCTGTCTTCTGAGAATTTATTCCTTGTGAAACATTATACTTGATTATGATATGATGATCATCCTATATTGTTGGACTTTATTTTGACTCTAGTTTGTACTTTTATACTTGATGATATGTATCACGTTTGCCCACTTATGTGGTTGATGTTTATTTTGTGCATTTTCATGATGGCAACTTTACTTATTCTATAAAAGACTAAACTTTATACTTGCCTCTACATTTATGCATGCTTATGTGATTCAATAGCCCTAAACTAGTGTAACTACATTGGTTTTTGGGTTTTGTGCCCATGTTATATTTTGGGATGGAGGTTGTATGCCCCATACTCGGGTTTGGCGCCCACTTTTATATATACTTGGAAGATGGTTGTGTGTCATAATATATTAGGTTTCAAGGTTGTGAGCCACGACCGCCACTGTTATTTATATTGCTCCAGTGTTATGCTTATCTCACATGCATGTAAGTTGTTATTAATGTAATGGGTTTTGTGCCCAAGATTTATATGTGTTTGTATAGCACAATCTTTATGTTTTATTTAATGGCAAGTATTTCTCTTGTTTAACATCTTTTGAAATTTATATTCTTTTGTGCTCATTTGGGTAATCCTATCATTCTCATTTGGGAAGCCTTGTTTATTTGACGTCCTTTATTTCATAATGTTGCTTAATACTTGATTTTGTATTTGCATACCAGCATTTTGCTAATGTGTCTACTTTTCTCCTCTTTTCAGGGTATGCTTCCAACCCCAAGTGTAGGTCAAGGAGAAGTTAACCAGGTTGGACTAGGACATCATCAAGTGTATCTGAACCTTTTGAAGATATTTTTGAGGTAGTTAGATGACCCTCTATTGATCCTTTAGCATAGTTAGTTTTCATATGCATCACCCTACATGGTGAAGTATAGTGTCAAGTTTTGTTATAGTTAGATGTTTTGTATTCTGCTACTACATTTAGTATCTTTATACATACATTTTGAATAAATTACTTATCATCCCTTTTGTAAAAAAATTATAGTGGTGTTTGACATATGGGATGTTTTCTTTTTATTTGATTCAGTAGGAAGTGGATCCCCTCTCGGTTCCCACTCCTTATAGAATAAGAAGAAATTGATAGTAAGTCTGGCTATTTTATGTTTAGTTTAACAACATATTCGATATCTAGCACATTGGATCTATGGTTGTTCCATCTCTGATCAAGTTCAACTTTTGTGAGTTCTACGTTGGTGTCTAATGGAGAATCAAATTTCATACTAAAAACATCAACAGAAGTAGCAAATCCATAGCATTATCCCAAAAATCAATATGATTACTATTATCAAGATATGAAAGAGAATATTGTGATTCTAGATCAAAGAGAGAGGTAGTCATACCTATTTCATCTATAGTGAAGAAGTTTCTCTTATTTTGTCCCTCTGATGTGCTTTCAAAGACAATGTGTAGAGGGTTAGTGTGGTCCATCCTTTTGCTTTTGTGATTGTGTTGTGGATTGTGTTATTTTTTTGTCCTCTATTGTGACGCCCTGACACCACACAACGAGATAACTCAAAATAAAAGTGTGCAATCAAAAAATAAACAGCTACATTACCAAAATAATGGGTAAATTAAAAGTGATTTTATATTACTTAGTGGAAACATATTACAACAAGGTCCACAACCTTTAACATATCACATGCCATGTCAGGTACTAACATCTATATAGTGGCCATCTTCCACACACATGTTACGAAATATCTATTCACATATACAAGCCATATCTACAACCAAGGCATACTACCCAAAAACATGTATCGATGTACAAATCATCTACAAAACACATCCCACTCGAACCTGAGAGTACATGGATGACACATAGGACTCTACTACAGGACTGGCATCTCCCCATCCTTCTGTGTATACTGGTTTCCAAGATGCTCTTCCTCAATAGTAAGATCATGTCCACGCTATTGATGAACACCTAAAAAGATGTGGCAAACCACAAGGGTGAGACTCCATGTCCCAGCGAGAGATATAACTCTCAACCAATGATTATTACTATAGTAGGATTAACATTATTAAGAAGGATGAGTAGATTCAGCTAAATGAATAATTTAAACTAATGATACAAGTTAGGTAGAAGTAACACCTCTATAAGATAAGAACATCATCATATACTTTTAGAAGGAATATGAAGAACATGTATAATAGTTGATTTCTCTTACCGCATTATATAACAAACAAGCAGTAATAAAAGCAAGGCAAGGGTAAACATCCAATGTGAAGCAATTTTAACCCTAGGTAGATATACTACATAGTTGTATTATGTCTTTTAATTAATGTCCTGAGGATTTGAGTCATACCAACCAAATCCAACTGACCACAGCTAAGTTGAAATCAGTACCATATAAGATCTAGGAAGAGTCAGACTCCAAGATCTTCTCTGCACTACTCGGTCAGTACGAGTCTGCATCACAGTAACATGTCAGTCAAACTGCCACCAGTGACATATAGTCAAGTTGAAAACACCTATCCCACCTTGGTACAGGTCACATCTCTATAAACCAGGGTATACAACCCAATCCATGAGGTACAACTGTAGTTGTCCTCCAATCACATCACATATATAATCATTGAGACACGATTGCAACCGTTCTCAAACTGAGGGCTTGGAATGACTGCAACCATCCTCCGTAAAACACCTAATGTTTGGATGACAAGGATTTACTCTCCAAGCACCCTATATACTTAACAATATGTGCTCCAAGTTTCCCTTAGGAATACTCATTTCACCATCCAGCAAATTCTGACACTAGAATGGATCTATGACCAGGGCAACTACATGATTAGGGTTCCACTTGATTAGTTAAGCCAATTGGGTATCTTTTACTCCATCAATCAAGTTAAAATCAAGCCCTAAACAGATTCTACAAAGCATAGGTAGAGTTCAACATATGAAGGTATAAAACATATAAAGCATAAAGTTGATCACATCACCACATGGTATTGGTTCACTATGATACACAAGGCCATCCTCATTATCACATCCATGGGATACCAATCCCTTATCACACCACTAATGATATCACCTCAAATAGAGCACAAAGTCTTTGTCAGGCTAGAGGACAATTCACATTGTTCCCTACAAGAACATCGTTATTTCTCCATGCCTCATCAAGGTTCATCATCATTACACATGTGTCACATAAGTGATACTCCAATCAAACACTAGCTTATGATGTTCACAAGATATTAGTTAGGATAGAGAAAAGATTCTATCAACATATTAGTTATTCAAGTTACTTAGGCAACATCATTTTATACTGGCAATTAGGATTAAGTTTCAACTTAGTTAACCAAGTTAGGGTTTCAAAACAGCAACTAACATCAAAATCAAGATGCTCCAAGGAAAGAGAGGAAAACAAGGCTCGATCACCAACTCACAACCAAGTTAGAATCACCTCAAGGAGGGAAACAAAACCTTAGGTTAAAGGTGCACAAGGAAGAGGGAAAACCCTAGGCTGAAAAGACAAGAAGAAAGAGGAGTTTTTCATCTTAACTTGAGCACTGCCATAGAAAACCATGGATTCATCCAAGAAGAGAGAAGTCCCTCAAGAAGAACCACCATCGAGAACCATGGGTTTGGCCAAGAGGAAGAAGATATGGGTAGGGATGCAAGAAAATGACACTAAGAAGGATATATCACTTACCAAGATCAAGGAGCACCAAAGGATCACCAAATATGAGTTTCACCAACCTTAGATCCACACATGCAAGGTTCGATCACCTTGCTCCAAGGTTCAGCTCTCCTCCTTCACCAATAACATAAGGGAAAACTCAAAAAAGAAGAGAGAAAGAAAAGAGAGTGCAAATGGATCACTTGCATGAAAAGGGAGGGGTATATATATATATATATATATATATATATATATATATATATATATATATATATATATATATATATACAAGAGTAGGAGAGAGGTGAGGGAGGTTAGGTGTCATGCCACATGTGCCACTTGTCCCCCAAAACTCAGCCACGCAAGCACTAAAACTGTTACAACCCCAATTTTTGGGTTCATTTGGTGAGAAATATAATTTCTCATAATAAAGATAAATGAACAAATAATGATGTCTTTTGATTGAATGCATGAATTTTGTTTGAAATAGCCTTGTTGATTTATTTGTGAGCTTTATTGGCTATCGGTCCCAATAACAAGAAAAAGACAAAAGAAACTCCTTTTTTTAGTAAATAAGAAAATGGAGAAAAGAAAATTGTGGGAATATCTAGAAGGCAAAAGAATATGATCCAAAGTTGGATTTCGTGCCTCTTGGGTTCCTTGGGTTCCAAGGAGTCCAAAGTTGCAAATAAAATGCAATAAGAAAAGAAAAGATCATTAAGTATTTCTTTATTAAGAAAGTAATTGAAAACAATGGTAAAATGTGGAAAATAAGTGGAAAGAGGTATAATTGAGTTATCCTTGGTGGAATTTCGTATCCCAAGGATTCCTAATGTTAAAAGTAATACCAATGAAGAAAAAGAAAGAGAAAATATCTATAATAGAAAATAAGAACAATACATAATTAATGGATTATGTGGGATTGTTAAAAATGTGGTATTTTCTACTTAGGGAAGATATATTTTTGTGTCAAATGAATTAAAAGGCAAGTATAATGAGAATAAGGGAGAGGTTTTTAGAATTCCTAAATATCCAAATAATAAAGAATATCAAAAGATAATAAAGAGAGAGAAACTTGTTTCTTAATGAAGGAATATAATTCCTATTAGGAAAAGGCTTTGTCCCTTCGTGGACAAGCATGCTGGGGTATGGCTACCCTCCTCTATAAAGGGTAGACCCCTTGGACGAGCCCAAGCAGATCCCATGCATCTCTCTCTCCTCTCCGTCTTCTTTTTCATGAAAACCCTAATCTAGAGGGTAGGGCAACCCTGCAGCAAACAAAAGTATGTGGAGTCATCACGATGGAGGCGGGAGGTTTCCACAACAACCCTAGACTGATCGACTATCCTACCTCTGCCCTGGTCTTCGAGCAGCACCTTCCGTAGGTCTGCAAAAATGGCAGCATGCGGCAGCAACCGTAGAGGGATCTCGTGCAAAGAGCGGCCATATTGGCCACGATCTGGAGATGCTCCACATGTACAAGGGGGCGGCGCAGCTGGGGCGGCTGTTGGCATCGAGTTCCATGGTCCAGGGAGGGAGAGACATCCTGCGCAAGGCTACTGTAGGCGGTCGCTAGGGCTGGCTGGAGGTGGAAGACGACCCATGGGTCGTTCGACACTTTTGCCCCTCTGCAGGCTGAAGAAACCACTAACTTACTGAGGGCAGACCTGACATTTTGAAATATTTCCAAATCGGTGGGCAACGTTGCATGGAGCAGGACACTTGGCACGCTCTGATTGGCCCAAAGTAAGTTAATTTTGCATTATTCATATCTAATTAACTGTAGCTTGGATGGATACGCATAATATATGAATTTTTCTCAAAAAAACGAGAGGAATTCAATAAAAATATATTTGAAGGCTAATTCCTCTTGAAATTCGAAAAGTAGTGTAATTTATCAACTTTAATGAATTAAAGATTAGGAAACCCTATTTTGAGATGATTAATATATTTAGTAGGGTTCAATGGATGATTAAAGTTGGTATTAACATGTTAATGGTAAAAAGGAACATTAGGAACAAAAAGGATGAACTTTGCACGTAATTGGTTTAATTTAGAGTTTCATGTGCATGAAAATACTTTAATGGGCCTTGAAACCCTAATATTGGTAAATGTGACTCTTAATGGCTTTAGTTATTCAAAATTGTGAATAATGTTAAGATTTGATGATTCTAAGCTATTTTGAGTATAAGGGTTTCTATTTGTGGATAAATACCTTTAATGTAGAAATTAGGGTTTTCTAATGAATAAAGGTAGAATTAATGACAATTAGAATTCATATGTGAATTAGACCATAATGAACTATGAATTGATGATAAATGAGCATAATGATCTTGTCATGGAATAAAAGGGATAAAAATGGTAGATTTAATGTAAAAGAGGCTTAATGGACCTAATTGATGATTATTTGTGTTGTTTCTAAAGTTAAGGTTATATGTTGTTAAAAGGTAACCTTAATAACTTTCATGAAGGATAGATGAGAAATTAGGGCTCAAAAGAGTAAAATGAAGTAAAAACCCTAATTGCAAAGTAAACCCTAAAAGAGGTAGAAATCCTAAAAAGGAATAGAAACCTTAAGTAGTAAGATGGTTTGAATAGATTTTGATAAAAAGGAATTGGATGTAATTTCAGGACTCTTGTACTTGCTTGATTGGATGTCTTGATTGATTGGACTATTCTATCTCAATTCAGCCTAACAAGTATGTGGTTAATTACAATTAATCACATTAGTTTTCCCAAAGGTTACCTAGATGGTTAATTGCATTGATTGAAACTAAACAGTTTGGATGTTCATACTACAATTATAAAGTCACTATGGTTATCACAATTATAAATACATGTGTATTCCCGCACCTACATGCCACCCTGATGGAAGATGCCATAAAGGTCAGGCCCAAGAGGGTAGACCAATGGGCACCATGTGAGGTGACCCCAGACACCAAGCTCGAGGATGAGAAGGTGGCTTATGTTGCATGACTATGGGGCACCAGGAGAGGTGACCCCCAAGCACCAAGCTCGGGATTGAGAAGGTGGCCTTAAGTCAATGGAAAAAGAGAAACCCTAGAGGGGTATTCCATGGTTAGGGTAAAAGCATTGGAGAATGACACATTGAAAATGTAAATTGGTTTGCTAATTACCCTGATTGTGATAATTAAATTGTTAGCCATATTTGTGAAATTTTGGTTGTTCCCACATACCAGCATATTCCTATATGCTGACTGACGTTTTGTTTGTCGGTGTTTTAGGTACAACAACTGAAAGAACAAATAGTAAAGTGACACATTGTGGAAATAAGAAATAAAGTGCAAGGAGGATTAGATAGAATGAATCCAGACTATGGATAGAGTAGCTTACCAAAGTTTTAAAAAGGTATGCAGGGTTTTATTTTATACTAGTTTTCAGTTTAGTTGATACAATTTGATAATTTTATTGATTATTTATCAAACATTTGATCATGTTAATGGGGATAATGGCTCTGATCTCTTGGTCTCCCTTAATTGGGGGTTACCGGGAGGCGGGGTCGTTACATTTGGTATCAGAGCATCAGTTCCTCATTTAATCTTTAATAATTATTAAATTTTACAAACTCTGTAGAACCTAAGGGATTTATTAGAGGAATTTACGAAAGACAGGGGTGTCTAGAAAAGGATCACGTTCGGTGGTTGGCAAGATTTTCCTCTGCACCGCTAGTCGGAATATGAGGACTCCCAGATTGTGTGACTGCCTGGCCAATGTCTTAGGATTTGACTCGAAATAAGATACCTTTAGGACTCTCTCATCTTGATTCATCCCTTCTCAACTCAAATTCTATTAAGGATTTTAAGGATTAGGATTTTCTCTCTCTCTCTCTCTTCCTCACCCTCTTGAGGTATGAGTAAGGTTGATAAGAATTAAGGAATCTTCCACCAAATTAATAAAAAGCATGTAAATAAGATGTCATGGACATAAGCTTAATAGATTAAGCATAAAAGAATAGATACATGCTTAGGTCATATGACATAAGTTGTCATGCCCTCAGGAGAGACCTAAGGCTAGACCTTCTTGTTAGGAGGATAAGTAAAGAGAGTTAGTCCTGGAGGTAGAGACCTCCATTATAAGTAGAGACCTGGCACATCCTCTAAGGATGATGTTAACCCTAACCCTAAGTGAAGGTTATAGAGAGAGATGACATGATGAGTTAGATGTCATAGTAGACTAGGTGTTTGGATGGACACACCTTGGGAAGCCATACGAGCCATGAGAGGTTAGATAACCTAGTACCTTTGGTGACCCAACCCTGGAAAGGATCGTGCATGTTAGAGTGAAGGATAGCTCCTTTATTGATGATGTTAGTGAAGAACCTATAGAAACCCTATGGGCTTATGCAAGTAGGGGATAACATGCACCCAGAGTACGTCATTAGTGCGGCAGTAGGTTGAAACCCTGGCCAGTAAGTATGATGGATGGCTTATGGAATAAGCATAAAGAGCTATGAATAACCTCGAGCAAACGTAAGTTTGAACATAGGCTTCACCCACATAGAGGTGTGCTTGTGAGCTTGATCCTTAATGAAGAGAGGACCTCTAGTAGTAAGGTTGGATGTGGAGTTAACTCTAGAGAGAGATAGCAAGACCCAAGCAAGGAGGATGGAAGATTAGATTCCGAGACATGAGGAATAGTGGGGAGTTGAGGATGATGCGACCTAAGTGGATGATAGTGGTTGCCTTGTGCTTGATCCTTGGAGGCTGATGATATCTTGGTGGCCTTTAGAGGAACCAAACCCTAAAGATAGGATGATGCTTCTGGAACCTATGTGCCTATGGTATAGGAGTTTATGTGTTGAGATGAGACAAAGAGTGCCTTAGACCCTGAGGAGGTTTAAGTAGCAAGTTGTGAGGCCTTGTACCTTATTGGTTGCTCTTGAGGAAGACTCAACACTAAGGTGTGGCTCGAATAAAAGGATCATGGGAGTACATGACATACCTTGGACATGTTGGATTCGTGGTTAAGAGATTGAGCATGCAGTTGGATACCCAAAGGTGAACCTAGGGTTCCTAGGCCTAAGAGGGGAAGTGGTGTACCTGATGCTCATGACGAGGTTTTAGTCTCAATAGATTTGATCATGGCACTTCTCATGTTTTTAAGGAAAGATAAACCCCTTAAGTTTAAGGCAGGTTTGATGAACCCCCCACAGCTAAGTTGATGACATGGGAAGCTATGATCTTGATCCAGCATTGAGGAAAGAGAACAAGTATGACCTAGCATGGTTTAGTAGGTGGTCTGCTTGTGCCTTAGTAGATGATGGGTTAAGCATGCTCATATGGATGTAGACCCTAAGGATGTTTGTGACCTTATTGTCAATAGATAGTTTCCTCTTGGGAGAGGGACCCTTTTGTAGGGTGTATACCAGTTTTGTTGGTTTAAGGTAACCTAAAGAGGTCTCATAGGATCTTGAGAAGCTAAGTGAAAAGTACATTATATGAGAATGATCATGTAGACCCATAGATAATCATATCTAAGTGCATGTGGATGTGTTACCATGGAGGTAACCAGTATGGGGCTCGACCAAGGTAGGCAGGTTGCCATGACCCCTATGAAAGGATGGAAGTTAGCCCATGAATGTAGAGAAAGAGATAATGAAGGCTTGGGTAAGGTTATAAGTTGAACATGTACTATGTTAGAATCCTAAGTCTATCCTAGGGCCAGGTAGGGATAAGATCAATGGAAGTAGGAGTTGCCTAATTCCCTAGTTGCACATGACCATAGGGTCGGGAGGTAACAGCTATCATTGTCTGAGGGCCATGGGTTAGGAGATTGATCACCTTCATGAACTCATGGGACCCAAAGGGCAGATGAGTAGGGTACTCTCTGGATGTATGAGGGAAGAGGGATGACCCCAAAAGTGTCGGGACCCTATAGACCCAGAGGAGATGACCATGGATTGTATGTAAACCCCAGTAGGTTTGAGACCAGTTTTCCATGGGAGTATTTTTTTTTTGATATCATGATGTTTGTGATGTAGAGACATAAGTTGCACGTTTCAACTTAGATTTGAAGGTGTACTGGAAAGGTGGGATGTACCATCTCTACTCTTAGAACAGGAAGAACTTTGTATTTGGACGGGCACCAAATGCTTATTTCCTCTTATTATGAGAGTGAGAGATAGAACAGTACGCATGCCATACACTAGGAATAAGGATGATGTGAGTTGGAACGTTGCTATGAGGTATGAGGATAGAGATGATAACATACCCTTGAGTAGTGAACGATACATGGATGGTTTACCAAAACTAAGAGGAATAAGGTAGTCATCTTATGAGGATGTTTTTATCATGAGTTATGAGTCATGAAGGTTGAGTTTGATAACCAGGAGGATGAGCTCAGAGTGTTCTGATTAAGATAGACTTAGAGTTTGAGATGAGATGATAAGTAGAATACATGGAAGTGTATGTCTACAACACTACCTAATACCTAAGGATGTGAAGTGGTAATGGATGCTCTGGTTGAGATATAGTTGCCTAGTTTGGCTAGAGACTAGAAGAGGTTGTTAGGCTAACCCTAAGTTTGGAAATAAGATAGGTTTGGATAACCCTCAGATGCAACAATACTGATTGATTAAGTTAATGGTTGTTTGGTTAGCCAACCTAGTCTTTGATGCAATGAAAGGATGGTGGTAGAACCTCAGATACACTTCTTTGGATAAGAAGGTAATAAAACCCTGATGAGAGTGGTTTAGGGATTCTGAGGAATCGATCTTGAGGAATCATGACATATAGGAGATCATGGTTTTAAGATCACCATACACCATGATACTACAAAGATAGTAAGTGGTAGTAGCACTTTGGATGCTTGATATGGAGTTGCATGTGGCATGTGGCCATGCAAGTCGGGGGTGAAGGACGAACACCAGTAACCCAGTGCTTTGACATAGAGGATAAAGAGTCCCCGAGAGGGAATGGGAGTTCACCACTATGGATGTTGTGGTAAGTCTCCCCTTGACCCAGGGAGGTCAAGATACAATGTGGGTTATGGTTGATCACCTTACCTAGATGATAAGAGAAAGAAAGAGTATTGTCAAGGGACAAATCGGGTTGAACTACTTATAAGAGAGAGAGAGAGAGATGGTTCAGCTACACCATGATGCGAGTTCAAAAGTTCTTGAGTAGGACCTAAAGGTTCACTTCCATTAGGTGGAAGTAGATACATGAAGAACTCGATGTCAGTACAGTTTATCAGCCCATACTAATGGTCAGTATGATCCAGACTAGAGGGTCTGATGAGAGCATGTGTGCTCATTCAGGGTGATACATAGAGATAGTTATGAAGATGTGATGTTAACCACCAATAGCCTTTATCGGGATGCAAGAACTTCTATAAGGAGGTTGTGTCGGTCACCACTTCATTAATATGATGTTGGTGAAGGAGGCCTCACGAAGGTCAAAAAAGAACCACAGTGTGTGAAGATGAAGTCGCTTTGATCGTGTAATGGCTGAGAGGGAGCCAGAGGCGACATGAGTCGTGAGTTAATGCAAAGCAGACTGACATGCAATCCACTGTGGGAGAGTATGTGATGTGAAAATCTGACCCCTCTAAGCTACAGCTGAGAAAGATGAGTCCCCGATATATGGGTCCATTTGAGATGGATTGGTGGAGATGGTTTTGTTTAGCCTTACCCCTTAGGATAACATGACGTATAATGTGTTCCATGAGTCTGAACTAGAGCACTATGTGAGGTACCCAAGCCATGTGCTGAGCCCTAAACCTATTCAGCTTTTGAGAGGCTGAAATGTCCTGAGTCACCTATGAGGGTACGATATACCGAGGTAAGAAAGAACTCAGATGGAAGAATATGAGATAATGAAGGTTCTTGGGAAGCACCATGGAAAGGGTGAAGCCACATGGGAGCCTTGATGGATATAAGAAAGGCTTATCCTATTTATTTGTATGCCTGGTGGAATTTTGAGGACAAAATTCCTATAAGAGGGGAAGGATGTTACAACCCCAATTTTTGGGTTCATTTGGTGAGAAATGTAATTTCTCATAATAAAGATAAATGAACAAATAATGATGTCTTTTGATTGAATGCATGAATTTCGTTTAAAATAGCCTTGTTGATTTATTTGTGGGCTTTATTGGCTATTGGGCCCAATAACAAGAAAAAGACAAAAGAAACTCCTTTTTTTAGTAAATAAGAAAATGGAGAAAAGAAAATTGTGGAAATCTCTAGAAGGCAAAAGAATATGATCCAAAGTTGGATTTCGTGCCTCTTGGGTTCCTTGGCTTCCAAGGAGTCCAAAGTTACAAAGAAAATGCAATAAGAAAAGAAAAGATCAATTAAGTATTTCGTTATTAAGAAAGTAATTGAAAACAATGGTAAAATGTGGAAAATAAGTGGAAAGAGGTATAATTGAGTTATCCTTGGTGGAATTTTGTATCCTAAGGATTCCTAATGTTAAAAGGAATACCAATGAAGAAAAAGAAAGAGAAAATACCTATAATATAAAATAAGAAGAATACATAATTAATGGATTATGTGGGATTGTTAAAAAGGTGGTATTTTCTACTTAGGGAAAATATACTTTTGTGGACAATGAATTAAAAGGCAAGTATAATGAGAATAAGGGAGAGGGTTTTTGAATTCCTAAATATCCAAATAATAAATAATATCAAAAGATAATAAATAGAGAGAGGAATATAATTCCTATTAGGAAAAGGCTTTGTCCCTTCATGGGCAAGCATGTTGGGGTATGGCTACCCTCCTCTATAAAAGGGTAGACCCCTTGGACGAGCCCAAGCCGATCCCATGCATCTCTCTCTCCTCTCCGTCTTCTTTTTCGTGAAAACCCTAATCTAGAGGGTAGGGCAACCCTGCAGCAAACAAAAGGCTGTGGAGTCGTCACAATGGAGGCGGGAGGTTTCCACGACAACCCTAGATTGGTCGACTATCCTACCTCTGCCTTGGTCTTCGAGCAGCGCCTTCCGTAGGTCTGCAAAAATGGCAGCATGCGGAAGCAACCGCAGAGGGATCTCACGCAAAGAACAGCCATATTAGCCACGATATGGAGATGATCCACGTGCGCAAGGGGGTGGCACAGCTGGGGCGGCTGTTGGCATCGTGTTCCATGGTCCAGGGTGGGAGAGACAGCCCGTGCAAGGCTCTTGTAGGCGGCCACTAGGGCTGGCTGGAGGTGTTAGACGACCCATGGGTCGTTGGACACTTTTGCCCCTTTGCGGGCTGAAGAAACCACTAACTTACCAAGGGTAGATCTGACATTTTGAAATATTTCCAAATCGGTGGGCAACGTTGCATGGAGCAGGACACTTGGCGCGTTCTGATTGGCCCAAAGTAAGTTAATTTTGCATAATTCATATCTAATTAACCGTAGCTCGGATGGATACGCATAATATATGAATTTTGCTCAGAAAAATGAGAGGAATTCAATAAAAATATATTTGAAGGCCAATCCCTCTTGAAATTCGAAAAGTAGTGTAATTTATCAACTTTAATAAATTAAAGATTAGGAAACCCTATTTTGAGATGATTAATATATTTAGTAGGGTTTAATGGATGATTAAAGTTGGTATTAACCTATTAATGGTAAAAAGGAACATTAGGAACAAAAAGGATGAACTTTGTACATAATTGGTTTAATTTTGAGTTTCATGTGCATGAAAATACTTTAATGGGCCTTGAAACCCTAATATTGATAAATGTGACTCTTAATGGCTTTAATTATTCAAAATCGTGAATAATGTTAAGATTTGATGATTCTAAGCTATTTTGAGTATAAGGGTTTCTATTTTTGGATAAATACCTTTAATGTAGAAATTAGGGTTTTCTCATGAATAAAGGTAGAATTAATGACAATTAGAATTCATATGTGAATTAGACCATAATGAACTATAAATTGATGAGAAATGAGAATAATGATCTTGTCATGGAATAAAAGGGATAAAAATGGTAGCTTTAATGTAAAAGAGGCTTAATGGACCTAATTGATTATTATTTGTGTTGTTTCTGAAATTAAGGTTATATTGTTAAAAGGTAACCTTAATAACTTTCATGAAGGATAGATGAGAAATTAGGGTTTAAAAGTGTGAAATGATGTAAAAACCCTAATTGCAAAGTAAACCCTAAAAGAGGTAGAAATCCTAAAAAGGAATAGAAACCTTAAGTAGTAAGATGGTTTGAATAGATTTTGATAAAAAGGAATTGGATGTAATTTCAAAACTCTTGTACTTGCTTGATTGGATGTCTTGATTGATTTGACTATTCTGTCTCAATTCAGCCTAACAAGTATGTGGTTAATTATGATTAATCTCATTAGTTTTCCCAAAGGTTTCCCGGATGGTTAATCACATTGATTGAAACTAAATAGTTTGGATGTTCATACTGCAATTATAAAGTCACTATGGTTATCACAATTATAAATACATGCGTATTCCCGCATCTACATGCCACCCTGATGGAAGATGCCATAAAGGTCAGGCCCAAGAAGGTAGACTAATGGGCACCATGAGAGGTGACCCCAGACACCAAGCTCAGGGATGAGAAGGTGGTCTATGTTTCATGACTATGGGGCACCAGGAGAGGTGACCCCCAGGCACCAAGCTCAGGATTGAGAAGGTGGCCTTAAGTTAATGGCAAAAGAGAAACCCTAGAGGGGTATTCCAGGGTTAGGGTAAAAGCGGTGGAAAATGACACATTGAAAATGTAAATTGGTTTGCTAATTACCCTGATTGTGATAATTAAATTGTTAGCCATCTTTGTAAAATTTTGGTTGTTCCCACATACCAGCATATTCCTATATGTTGACCGACATTTTGTTTGTCGGCGTTTTAGGTACAACAATTGAAAGAACAAAAAGTAAAGTGATACATTGTGGAAATAAGAAATAAAGTGCAAGGAGGATTAGATAGAATGAATCTAGGCTGTGGATAGAGTAGCTTACCAAAGTTTTAAAAAGGTATGCAAGGTTTTATTTTATACCAGTTTTCAGTTTAGTTGGTAAAATTTGATAATTGTTATTGATTATTTGTCGAACCTTTGATCCTGTTAATGGGGATAATGGCTCTGATCTCTTGGTATCCCTTAATTAAGGGTTACCGGGAGGCGAGGTTGTTACAAAAACCATGCATGCAACAAAGTTCATTAAAACCTACGAAAGCCATCGACCTCACTTGGTATAAAAGACCATCAGTCAGAGAACTAAGCTCCAAAATCCCAACAGCCTCATAACGTCAAAACCTTAGGTTTGTATCGACCAAAGAGAGGGGGTAAAGGCTCTTTGACCAAAGAGAACACATGGCACACTTCAAAACCTATTTAAACATAGAGATCAAGTTTCAGGGAACAATAAGTTGGTCGTTGAAAATCAAAAATTCAATGGTCAACACATAAGGTCAACATCAACCTAGGGCATCCAAGCAAATCCTAGAAACAACACATGATGTCACCACATCTCTCCTCATAAAACCAAGGTACAACAATGCACCCAAGGGCACAAATCTCTCCACCATGATACGAAAACATGTGAGGTTCATCAAGCATATGACAAATTGCACGATAAACCCTAAACATGGGTAAATTATAATTAGGTGTAAAACAAGCACATATATGTGTAACTAGCTCAAACATCAACCAAACTAGACCAAACTGAAAACATAGGCATGTCACATGTTATTAAGGCACATCACATGATTAGATTGAGGTTTTAAGCATATTATCATGTTTAGAAAACATGATTAAGCATAAAGCAGGCCATGGGCCTTACCATTATAAACCCCTAACAAGGATTTCTCCCCCAAAATCCTACACGAAAAGAGATGAGTACTTACTACACATCTCATCCTATAACTCCCATGTGGCTTCTACCACACCATAGTGATGCCACAAAACCTTAACCAACATGATATCCTTCTTCTCAACTTATTCACCCTCCTATCCAATATCAACATAGGACCCTCAACATACGACACGTCCTCCTCCAACTCAACCTCCACCGGCTGCAACACTTGCTCTATATTCAGATGGCACTTCTTCAACATCGAAACATAGAAAATCAGATGCAACATGTGCAAATATGGAAGTAACTCCAACTTGTAATCCACCTTCCTGACACATGCCACCACAGGGTAAGGTCCCATATACCTGGGTGCTAACTTACCCTTCTTCCCAAATCGCAGCACACCTTTCTAAGGAGAGACCTTGAGATACACCTTGCCTCCCACTTAGAACTCCAAGGTCCTATGATGATTATCATCATAAGAATTTTGTTTGCCCTGGGATTCCTTCAGTTTTTGTTGTATCACTTTGATCTTCTCTGTAGTCTATTATGCTAGCTCTGGACCCAAAAGTTGATACTCACCGGTTTTAGACCAACAAAGTAGAGACCTACAATGCCTCTCATACAAGGATTCATACGGTGTCATGTTGATACTCCTCTGGTAAATGTTGTTGTAAGTAAACTCTATCAGACTGAGGTGGACATCCCAACCTCCAAGAAACTACAAAACACAATATCTCAATGGATCCTCTAAGATCTGAATGGTCCTTTCTGGTTGACCATCCGTTTGTGGATAAAATGTTTTGACTGAAGCTCAATTGTGTACCCACGGTTGTATGTAGACACTCCCAAAAATGAGTGGTAAACTGAGGACCTCTGTCATACACTATCGTCATAAGGATACCATGCAAACGCATTATCTCATTTACATATATTTATACCAACTTCTCTATTGTATATGTCGTCTTAATAGGAAGGAAGTGCACTAACTTGGTCAACCTATCCAATATCACCCAAATGGAGTCATGACCTTTAGCTGTCCTAGGAAGACCATACACAGAGTCCAAAGTTATATGATCCCATTTCCACTGTGGTATAGGCAACATTTGTAACGTCCATGTTGGCTTATGATGCTCATCCTTGACCTGTTGACACACATGATATCTATCCACAAACCCAGCCACGTCATGCTTCAAGCTAGGCCACCAATACAGATCCTTCAAGTTGTGGTACATCTTGGTACAATTTGGATGCATCACATACATCGAGGAATGAGCTTCCTCAAGGATCGTCTTCCTCGGGCCATTAACATCTGGAACCACTGTCCTGTCATGCAAATAAACTGTCCCATCCTATGTCTCATGGAAGCCCTCATGTTTCTCATTGCCAAACTCTGATCGGATTTGATATATCACTGTATCATCACGTTGTGCATCTCTGATCTATTGTATCAATGTGGGCTTCACCTACAAATGTGCTAACAATCCTACCAATAAGGAGATTTCTAACTTCACGTACATCTGATGCAACGACACCAACATGTCCTGCTTATGGTACACCAAGGAACAAAACTGTGCCTTCTTAGCAGATGATGACAAAGAAGACTTTCTACTAAGCACATTTGTCACCATGTTTGCCTTCCCTAGATGGTAGTATATCGTGCAATCATAATCCTTAACCAAATCCATCCATCTCTTTTGTCACATGTTCATCTCCTACTTTGAGAAGATATATTAAAGGTTCTTGTGTTCGATGAAGATCTAACACTTCTCTCCATAAAGGTAGTGTCTCCAGATCTTCAAGACATGGGCCACAATAGCAAGCTGCAGATCATGTGTCAGGTATCTCTCCTTGTGTTTCTTAAGTCGTCACAAAGAAAAAGGGATCATGTTCTTGGCCTATATCAGCATGCATCCCAAACCATTCTTTGACACATCACAGAAGATGATATAGCCTTTCCCTTGCTCTAGAAAAATTAACACCGGTGCACTGGTCAACTTCTCTTTAAAAATCTAGAAAGAACACTAACACTTGTCATCCCAGATAAAAGGTACACCCTTCCTTGTTAGCTTGGTTAGGGGTAATGCCACGGCACTGAAGTTCTTGATAAACTAGTGGTAGTAGCCCACCAAGCCTAGGAAATTGTGAACCTCCATCGGTGTCTTAGGTTGCTCCTACTCCAGCAATGATTGTACTTTCTTGGGGTCCACAAGGACACCTCTACCAGATATCACGTGACCCATAAAACACACCTTCTTCAACCAGAACTCACACTTGCTAAACTTAGTGTACAACTTGTGCTACTAAACAAAGTCAATGTCACTCATAGATGTTGCTCATGTTGTTGGTTGTCTCTTGAGTATATCAGTGTAACGTCCCAGATTTTTGCCTCCACAACTAACTCTTAATCATGGAGATTAAAACCCAAGGGCGTTATGGAAGAAGCATCAAGCAATACATAGAAACCACAAGATTTTATTACATCTTCAAATATTTGTATTACATGACATGGGTCACAAAAATGTTTTGAATATTACATTCACTTGATTAACATTTAAATTTTAAACATCAACTAAGCATTTGGTCATTTAGCCTGATGTTGCTCCCGCCAGGATCTAGTCAGAAAAGCCACACGATGAAACTTGAGGTCTTATTTAACCTACGGTGGGAGGGGAACAAGAACCATAGCAATAGGAGTTAGACAAACATCTAAGTATGGAGAGGCATAAAATTTAAGCAGAGCATGTAAATATTGAAATAGTTAAGAACATGAGACAAATGTTTATACATTGAAAAGATATAAAATTGAGAGTATGGTATGAAAGTTGGATCATGTGATAATGAAGTAAAATACATAATAAGAGAGAAAATAACATATCAATTGTTTTATTACATCATTCCCTAGTCAGTCTAGAGGGATTGTTAACCAACCCTAGATCCATCTCGTGGCCTACAACCACAACTAAGGTCACGTAGACCACGAGTAACAACAATATATATATTCACTTCGCACACCATCGTTAAACATATCACATAGATATCGACGTTAATCATGTGCTAATTCTACCCTTACAACTTCCTTTGTCCCACCTCACACAGTTGGTGTGGTTTGTAGGCCCCTGATTCGATGCCTACTCAAAGGGTAGTCCTACAGCCCGTGCTCTGCCCTCAAGGTGAGGTCTTATTCTAACCATATATCTCCATGGTCTGGAGGCCTAGTACAGGTGTGGTCACCTCAGCGGTTGTTATACACAACCTTTGATGATTTATCTCACAGACCAGTAGTACTTTGGTTGCCCTCAAGGTGGGGTAGGTGTAAGAGATAGGCTATTCCTCCTCCCTTATCCATCTCAAGGATACGATCTGGATCCAAACATAACATATCAATCTCAATCTTCCGGTCCTCACCAGCTCTGGGACTGTAAAACAAACTCTTCAGTGGTGGAATCTCAACAATAATTGTTATAATTTTATTAAACCCAAGGATGAATATCATTGAGCGTCATTATTCATGATTACAATATCATCATTATAACCATTTCATCATCAAATCTGATCAATTTATTCATGTCGAAGCATTGTAATAATAGGATAAGACTCGATGAAGATAAAAGGAAGAAGTAGAACATGTCTTTAGTCTCACTTTTCATAACTCATCATTTTAATTGAAACAATAGATACTATAAGTAATATTGATTCTCATGAGATCATATTAATCGAGAGTCCAATTAGATGAAACCACTTGTAATAATAGATTAATTGTTGTTGAGGTGGACTTATAAATAAAGTGAATTCCAATTGAGCATTTACTCTTAGATACATGTAATTAATTTTAGTATGAACATTAAAGACCTTAATGTTACATTATAAGTACAAGATACTTAATCATATATCATTTTTATAAAAGTAAGGTCCAATATAAGGGAAAAGGGTGAATGTAAATATTAAAGCTCTAACATATAAACTAGTCAACAATTTGATTATATTTTCATCTTACATTTGTGACATTAATAGATTTTACATGGTAATCATCTTGAGGAGGGCTCATAAATGAGGAGGAGTGAAGTTGATGACTTATCAAAATGATTATGATTTGGTACAACAATGTATGGGTGATTCTTATGACTCGTCAAAAGATAACCATTCAACGATGTATGTATCAAAATGAATCTGAAGAGGATACTCCATACAACAAATTATATAGCAAGGTGATGACTCAGCAAATGGGACTCCATACATTGATCTATGTATTAAGATGACTCGTCAAAAGATACTCCATACAACAAATTATGTAGTAAGGTGGTGACTCAACAAATGGTACTCCATACCTTTCATGTGAGATCTATTTGTATAAGCCTTCATATTCATTCCCTCTATATGTTGGTGTCAATTTCTTTCTCTTTAAAACAATCATTCGAGGGCCCTACTTCTCATCATATTGTACTTGCTTGATTCTTTCCATGGATTTCAAATCCAGCAGATTCATTGCCTAACTCGTCCATTGGAGGTTCCATGGATGAATTGATGGTGATGTAGGGTGAAAAAGACTTGCATGTGTATTGAGATTTATGGGTGAGAGATGGTAGGAGAAGAATTGAGCTTTTGTTGAATGTAAAAAGAACCATGTAAGAAAAAGAGAGAGGGAAGATTAGAGTAGGGTATGGGCATTGATTTTGTGACTAAGAGGACCCTTACAGTCAAGATTTGGATGCGTTGGGATGAGAGGAGACACATAGAAGAAGGTTAAGAAGAAGATGAAAGAGGATGAACATGTCATGGAGGTTGTGGAGGGCCCTTGAGGTGATGGTGCTCGTCTAACCCCTTGACTAGTGTTTATATAGGACGTCCGGGTAGATTGGGGAAGGGTAGTAGTCATTGATGCTAGACAGATAAAGCTTGGCTAGAAATTTTTCTAGCAGCACACAGAACGATGATGTGATGGTTTTGGGCGGTGATAGCTTCCTGTCTAGCTCACCATTTATCAGGAGAAGCGGTTGTCCATGTAGACCTTGGTGTAGGGTAGCATACCACCAAATTTCACGGAAACCCATGGCCTGTGTTTGCGGTTTTTCATCACCGGAGTGAGTACTTCGTTCATGGTGTACAACATTGTCATTGGTGTGGACGGAGGTGGAAGGCGATGTGCCTTATCACGAGGAGAGATAAGGAAAGTAGGTAGGGGAGAGAGAGTGTAAGAAGGGGGGAGATAATAAGATAAAGGAGTGTGAGTGGGCCCCAACAATAAATAAAAACAAACTAAAACGTTATGGTAGTAGAGGCGAGAGAGATGGATTGGTTGGGAAACCTGCGAGGGATTGGGAAGAGTCAAAGCAAAAACAAGAACGTGTGATATGGCTTTTGAAATTCAAATGGGCTTTTGCCCTTGTTTCAAAATTATTTCAACTATTGCATTTAGACCCTTTTGAATTTATGTTCCTACATGGAAATCCCATATTTAAAACAACCTTTGGGTGATTATGCTCACATAACTCAACAAGTCCAAGTATTAATTCCACAATTGTATTAATCATCTAAATAATGCTACATCTTATATTTATTTATAATTGTATTTACATAAATTACCATATGATACTTAAGTCTAAAATATTTTGTGTCTTTGTGTTCTCCTTTATTCTATCTACTTATTTTCTACTTCCATATATGTAACTATGTGTATAATTTTGTCTTTGGTCAAGGGCATATATTTCCTTCTTTTTTAATCAAAATCTTAATATCTATTCCTTTATATTTATAAAACCATTTTTCTCCATTTATATTGTTTTATCTTCCCTATAAAATGTATATTTTTTTAATTTGAACATAATATTGGTAATTATATTAATATTAGAATTATAGTACAATTTAAATTATATTTATGCCTTTACAAAAATGTGGGTTATAACAATCAGGATGTCATCGATTAACACTACCACAAACGGCCAAGATACGGCCTGAACACTCTGTTCATCAGATCCATGAACGTTGTCGGTGCATTGGTTAGTCAAACGGTATAACCACAAACTCATAGTGACCATAACTAGTCCTAAAAGCTGACTTGGGTATGTCATCTACCTTGATCCACAACTAATGGTATCATGACCTCAGATCTATCTTTGAGAACACTACAGCACCTTTCAGCTAGTCAAACAGGTCATCTATCTTGGCAAAGGGTATTTGTTCTTGATCATGACCTTGTTCAACTGTCAGTAGTCGATGCACAACCTCATAGATCTATCCTTCTTCTTCATGAACAACACGAGAGCATCCCAAGGGGAAGTACTAGGTCTGATAAAGCTCTTCTCTAATAGCTCCTACTCTTTAACTCTTACATCTCTGTGGGTGCCATCATGTACAGTGATTGTGCTATCGACTGCGTCTTAGGAACTAGATTAATGTCAAAATCAATCTCTCTAGGAGGGGGAACTCTAGGAGACTCTTTAGGAAATACATCCTATAACTCTTGAACAACAGAAACCTTACTAGGAATCCTCACCTTGGTATCCATTACAGGTGCCAAGAAAGCCTCATATCCCTACCTCATTAGTCTCTCTACTGTCATAGCTGACACCAAGCACATTGGAAGAATCTTCCTTTCTCCTTGGAAGACCCACAAAACATCATTGTCATGGAATGTAGCCACTTTGGAACTATAGTCCAAGACCACCCCATACTTCTCCAAGGTATCCATTCTAAGGATCACATCAAAATCATGCATTTCAAGTAGCATAAGGTCTACTTGAATGTTGCATCCTGAGAAAGAAAGAATGTATGATGGATACACTTCCCACAACTCAACGTAACCAACAAAAGTGGTTTCTAGAAGGAGACTATCAGATCTACAACTAATAAGCAAAGAACAACTATGTATCACCTATCTTGTGATAAAAGAGTGTTTCTCACCAAGGTCAACCAAAATAGATACAAAAGAAGATACATACAAATCAAAATGAAAAAATTCCATCTGACATATCATGACCCATGGATTGACCACTCTCTCCGGATGACTCATAGCATAGAATTGAGTCGTCGCATGTTGCCATCCCCGTCCTATGTTGGCTTTCCCAGAAGAACTTGCATGTGACGCCTGACCGCGTCCTATGCCACCACCACTACTTAATTGTTTTAGATGGGAACCTTGTTGACTCTGCATTAATTGTTGTGTAACCTCCTCTTCCTTCATAGGGTGGAACCACTTTGTATGTCCAGTCTGGCCACACTTGTAACATGTCTTTCTATCATACCATGGCCTAGACGGTCCTATCATCAAAACTGACATTGTGATATGAGCTCCTGATGGTGGAAAGCTATGACCTCTTTCTTTATGGGGGGGCCACTGAGATTGTACTATTGATCTATGTTATGTCTAAGGTGATGAAAACCTCTATTTCTTGCAGCCTCCAGAAGATTGTCCCTAAAACTGAGTCGGTCTCTTCTTAGCGTTGACTTCACGCCTCTCAACTGTCGACCGCTCGATCCTTCTAACTGACTCCACAAAGGTAGATAACCTCTCCTTGTTCTCTAAAGTCAACATCGTCATTGTCAACTCTATACTCAAACCCTTCTCAAACTGATGAATCCTCTCCTTATTTGTCGTAGGCATGTGAGGACAAACCTCAACAACTCCATAAACTTTATCTCATATTCATTGATCGTCATCGATCCCTACCAAATCTTTTCAAGCTACAAGATCTTCTCATCAAGATACGTCTCTGGGAAGTATCTACTCACAAACTCTCGCTAAAACTCTTCCCAACTGATCACCACTCCTAGTCTTTTCTCCTCCTCAATGGCCCACCAATGTCCAGCACTACCCTTAAGCAGGTACACCGCATGCTTCACCTTATCCTCTTCTAGGATATTGAGAATCTTAAATGCCTTCTCCAACTCCCTAAGCCACATATATGCATCCTTTGAGTTTGTCGTACCAACATACTTGATGGCTTCTATACACCACAACCTCTCAAAGGTCTTCCCAGAACTTGGGGATTCTGCATTGGGAACAGCAGCCCTTAATTGACGTATAGGCGCTCTATCCTCCATTGTGAAATCATAGCCATCAACTATCCAAGCATGGACTAAAAAGAGGTATTGGCCATGGTTGTTGGGTTAAACTGAGGAACTTCAAGCACTCCATCTAATCTGGACTGCCTCCTCGCACCATCTCTTGGTGCAATAATACTACTCTCAGCATGTTCTTCATGTTCTCCAGACATATCTGCATAAGTAGAAGCTACAATCAGATACGTTGGAGGATATAAGAATAAAAACAACCCTAGTCATATGCCCATGTAGACTCAGCAAACCTAGAAATCTGATACCAACCTAAATTGTGATGCCCCGATGTCACACAACAAGATAACTCAAAACAAAAGTGTATGATCAACAAGTAAAAAACTACATTACCAAAAGAACTGGTAGATTAAAATGGATTTCATATTAGCAACGCTGAGCGGAAACATATTACAACAAGGTTTACAACCTATACATATTATATGCCATGTAAGGTACTAACATCTGTAATGTGACCATCTTCCACACACTTGTTACAAAAGATCTATTCGCATATACAAGCCACTTATACAAGGCATATGTACAACCAAGGCATACTGCCAAAAAACACATGTCGGTGTACAGATAATCTATAAAACACATTCCTCATGGACATGACATTACAGGTATGACACATAGGACTCTACTACAAGACTAGTAGCTCTCCAACCTTTTGTGTCTATTGGTCTCCAATTTGCTCTTCCTCAATAGCGTTGTCATGCCCACGTCATTGATGATCACCTAATAAATATGTGGTGAACCAAAAGGGTGAGACTCATGTCCCATCGAGAGATATAACTCTCAACCAACGATTATTACTATAGTAGGATATAACATTATTAAGCAATATGAGTAGATTCAGCTAAATGAATAATTTAAACTGAATACACAAGTTAGGCATGATGTAACAGCTCCAGCAGATAAGCAGATAATCATATACTTTTAGAAGGAATATAAAGAACATGTATAACAATTGATTTCTCTTACCGTATTATATAACAAATAAGCAGTAATAAAAACAAGGCAAGGGTAAACATCTAATGTGAAGCGTGTTTAACCCTAGGTAGATATAATACATGAAACTATTACGTCTTTTAATTAATGCCCTAAGGATTTGAATCATACCACCCAAATCCAACTGACCACTGTGAAGTCAAAATCAGTGCCATATAAGATCTAGTAAGAGTCGAACTCCAAGATCTTCTTCATACTACTCAGTCACTATGAGTTTGCATTGCAGTGACATATCAGTCAAACTACCACCAATGACATATAGCCAAGCTGAAAACACCTAGCCTACCTTGGTACAGTCACGGTGTTAGAAACTAGGGTATATAGCCCAATCACCGAGGTACAACCACAGTTGTCCTCCAATCACATCACATATATAATCACTGAGACACAAGTGCACTTGTTCTCAAACTAAGGCTAGGAATGACCATGGCCATCCTCTCTAAAACACCTGGGATCTAGATGACAAGGATGTACTTTCCAAGCACCCTACATACTCAATAGTATGCGCTCTGAGTTTCCCTTAGGAATACTCATTTATCCATCCGGCAAATTCTGACACTGGAATGGATCTATGGCCATGGAAACTACATGATTAGGGTTCCACTTGATTAGTTAAGCCAATTGGGTGTCTTTTACTGCATCATTCAAGTTACAAGCTAACCCTAAATAGATTATACAAAGCATAGGTTGAGTGCAACTTCAAAAGGTATAAAACATATAAAGCATAAAGTCGATCACATCACCATATGGTACTGGTCCACTATCATACGCAAGGCCATCCTCATTATCACATCACCATGGGATACCAATCCCTCATCACATCACTAAAGGATATCACCTCAAATAGAGCACAAAGTTATTTTCAGGCCATAGGACCGTTCACATTATTCCCTATATGAACATCATTATTTCTTCATGACTCATAAAGGCTCATCATCATCACACATGTGCCATATAAGTGATAGTCCAATCAAACATTAGCTTATGATGTTCACAAGAAAGCAGTTAGGATTACAACAATTTAGGAGAGAGAAAGCATTCTATCAACATGCTAGTTATTCAAGTAACTTAGGCAACATCATTATGTATTGGCAATTAGGTTAAGTTTCAACTTAGTTAACCAAGTTAGGGTTTTAAAGCAGCAACTAACATCAAATGCTAATTATCACAACTTCCCACATTCTCGGAAGCAAAGAAGATCAACTATCATTATCATAAGGTGAAAACATTAGGTAAGCACATGTTCTGGGATTCTCATCGATAGAAGGGAAAACTATGTCACATATCATTGTGAACAAAGAGATATACAACCAGAGTGACTGAAGACAACCATCAACCCTAGCGACCAAAGAGAATAGATCATATCTTTACGGAAAAAACATCCCAACACTCTCATTGGTTGAAGAAGAATCAAAATCACAGATCATGAAGGATCATTGTTTATCTACCAAAGAGCACCATGAAATCATCATCGTCCGCATAAAACACAAGAGCATGGTGACTTAAGATAAAGAGGGGGAACTCATCGACTGAAGAGAAAATATGTCACCTTAGCAACCTCACAAGTGGGTCCATACTTAACGACCTAAAACCATCAAAACCCGACAACCACATGGTTCACATCATGATGGACATCCAAAGAAAAGAAAGTCACCTCCAACATATGATCAAAACAGGTTGATCACCCCCAAAGAACTGTAAGTCATCAAAGTTAAAGGTACAATAAGAAGGTCATCACAAAAACCCTATCATCAATCATGAGAGAAACCAAACCATAAAGCAAGGGAGAGAAAACCAAACATTTGACCATCAAACATGTATCCAAAACTTCCATCCTCAAACAAGAGAATAAAATCCATGATCATGATAAGAAACCAACATTTGGACTGTGCATGTAAGAACCAAAACCTCTATCATCAACAAGAGTTCGGGTACAAGAATTAGGGTTTAGATAAAGGGGTTAATGTACTCAAGATCACCGCATAATCATAAACATGTGATCAAGATACCATCATGATACTATTTATAACTATGTTTTAGATATACATTAATTGCATGCAAGGTTAGGTGTAACAATAATTGAGGAGAAAGTTATATAACTCATTTTGATTGTGAAGAAAAATTCCAAAAGCAAGATGCTCCAAGGAAAGAGAGGAAAATAAGCTTGATCACCAACTCACAGACAATCTATCATCACCTCAAGGAGGGAAACAAAACCATAGGTTAAAGGTGCACAAGTAAGAGGGAAAACCCTAGGCTGAGAAGATAAGAAGAAAGAGGAATTATTCATCTCAATTTGAGCACTACCATGGAAAACCATGGAATCAGACAAGAAGAGAGAATTCCCTCAAGAAGAACCACCATGGAGAACCATGGGTTCGTCCAAGAGGAAGAAGAGAGGGATAGGGTTGCAAGAAACTGAAACTAAGAAGGATAGATCACTTACCAAGATCAAGGAGCACCAAAGGATCACCAAAGATGAGTTGCTCCAACCCTATATCCACACATGCAAGGGTTCATCCACCTTGCTCCATGAGTTGAGCTCTCCTCCACCAAGGACACAAGGGACGAGCTCTAAAGAGAAGTGAGAAAGAAAAGAGAGTGCAAAAGGATCACTTCCATGTAAATGGAGGGGTATATATACCCAAGAGTAGGAGAGAAGTGAGGGAGGTTAGGTGTCATGCCACATGTGCCACTTGTCACTCAAAACTCGGCCATGCAAGCACTAAAACCATTCATGTAGCAAAGTTCGTTCAAACCTAGGAAAACCATCAACCTCACATGGTCCAAAAGACTATTAGTCGAAGAGAACTAGGCTCCAAAAGACCAATGGTCGCATAACATCAAAACACTAGGTTCTCATAGACCAAAGAGAGGGGGTAAAGGCTCTTTGATCAAAGAGAACACATGGCACACTTTAAAACCTCTTCGACCATATAGATAAAGGCGGAAGGAACAACAAGGTGGTCTCTGAAAACCAAAAAGTCAACGGTCAACACATAAGTTCAAAATCAAGCTAGGGCATCTAAGCAAACCCTAGAAACAACACATGATGTCACCACATCTCTCCTCATCAAACCAAGGTACAACAAAGCACCCAAGGGTACCAATATCTCCAACATGATACTAAAACATGTGAGGCTCATCAAGCATATGAAAAATTGCAAGATAAACCCTAAACATGGGTAAATTACAATTAGGTCTGAAACAAGCACATATATGTGTAACTAGCTAAAATTGGACCAAACTGAACAAATAAGTATGTCACATGTTATTAAGGTACATCACATGATTAGACCCTAAACATGGGTAAATTACAATTAGGACCAAAACAAGCACATATATGTGTAACTAGCTCAAACATCAACCAAACTAGACCAAAGCGAAAACATAAGCATGACACATGTTATTAAGGCACACCACATGATTAGATTAAGGCTTTAAGCATCTTATTATGTTAATCAAGCATGATTAATCATAAATCCATGTCAGGGGACTTATATCTATGATCTATGATTGAGGATATCCACCATATATCTAACTTCTTTTCTCTATGGTGAAACATATACTATTAGGATAGGATCATGGTGGTTGTTGTTCTTATCTGGTTAGGGGAGTCCTAATATGAATGGGTTGTTGTTATGTGGGTGTGTTTATCAAAATGGTGGTGTGTCATATCATAACCTTTTATTTTTGTGAACTAAATGTATGTATTTGGTTGAGTTTGGTTTAGTCTCTGGACCTTGTTTAGGGTGTAAAGGGGGTGTTGGGTGATCCATTTTGACCCACACATGAGCTTTGTTATGGTGTTATGGTTTGAGAGAAGCAATATGAGCAGATTTCCTTAAAGAATTAGCAGCAGACACTAAGGAGACATCCATAGGATTAGCATCTGCTTTCTCCTATGCTTCAAGAGCCAGGTTCCTTATAATTCTTGCACCTGAGAAATAGTTCTAAATAGAGGATTGATTCCAATGTATAAGATTTTTCTTGACCACCTGAAGCTTCTTGTATACTTTAAACATAGCAAAGTCCTCTACATTAGTCGACCAAGCATTACTAAAATGTTTAGAAAGTTTTCTTCATTGACCCAATTATTCATAAATTTGAAGGGGGGCTTCACAATTTGAGGATTACCCACATGAAGAGTAATAATTCTATGATCACTAACGATGTTTGATTTGATACAACCAAAGAAATCCAACAAATCATTGAGAGCATTAGCATTATAGAGAATCTTGTCAATTCTAGATGTAATGAACCTAGCTCCGTCTTAATGATTATCCCAAGTGAACGGAGGACCACTCAAATTTAACTCAAAAAGAGAATTATTAAGAACATATTCATTAGACTCTTCCATAGATTTCTTAGTGGGAGGAAGTTTACCGACCTTCTCATTATTATACCTCACAACATTGAAATCCCCAATTATAAACCAGGGAGCATCAGTAGACGAAGCAATAGAAGAGATAGACTCCCAGAGTTGAGTTCTATCATTGTCCTCATTTTGTCCATAAACAGTCGAGAGGAGAAAAAATCAGTATTGCCCAGACTAACTTCACATTGAATGAGCTGGTCAGTCCCATGAATCTTGTGAATATCACAGACATTAGGATCCCACAACACCATAACCCTTCCCAATGGATGGGAGAAATGATTAGAAATAAAGTGATATTAAAGAAAGAATTTAGACATAAACAAAACAAGCTTCCTTCTTCTGATCTTAGTTTCAATCAGAATAATAGCATACCTTGTAACCCTCCTCAACTCCTCCTGGACAGTCAATACTTTATTAGTAGGGCCTCTCACATTCCAGGAGGTGATCTGGAATGCATTCATTTGGAAACCTGGGCTGGATTACTACCAGCCTCAGTTTCAAAATCAGAACATGTGACTTCCAGATTTAGTTCCTTCTTGTTTGCTAGAGAAAAGATGGAGTTAATGAGTCTCTGAGAAAGACCATTAATAGCTTTCAGAATCAGGATAGGGATAGCATTTCCTTCAAATGCAGGGATAGGAGTAGTGGGAATAGATCTCAACCAGATCTTTAAAGGTCCATTCATGTTCAAGGAATCTTTAGAACACATACTGTAAGGCTCACCATCATGGTGAGAATTCCCACATTGCTTACAGATAGAAGACCCATTATTAGAACTCATTCCTTGATCAATAAGATCCATAGATGCATATGACACTTCCTTACCAATAGTCGAAGTACTAGGATCATCAGGAGGAAAAGACTTGCAGTAATCTTCTTCATGACCAAAGAATCCACAATGCCTACAGGTGCTAGGCTTTCACTCATATTCAATCCTTATTCTAGTTATGTCTCCTTCGTCAATCTTGAGTTCAAAATAGTTCAAGAAATATGTTGTGGAGGGAAGAAGGATTTGAATGTGAGCATACTCTATTCTGGTAGCAAGATTGGTTTGAAAATATGAGCATACTGGATGGCCAAGCATAGAACCAACCCTCTCAAACATTCTCGTGTCCCACAGATCAAGCGGCAAATGATGAATTCATACCCAGACAGGAATATCCCTAAATTTGTGTTTAACAAGAGGATCACCTGGATGCCATTTAGAGAGAAACATTGGCCTATTTTTAACCAACCAGGGACTGTACTTAAGGACAAACTCCATATCCGATGCAAGTTCAAATCGCACAATGAAGAATCCATCATTTTTGCCAACGACTTTGACAATGCCTTCTGGTTCCCACAATCAATAGATATATTCCTATAGTGTTGGCAAACGAGGTTTGAATCCAACTACATAACCAGCAAGGCAATGCTTCCACCGACCGACATTCTCCCTCACTTCAGATCTGGGATATATCAGTCATCCATCTTCCACCTTCAGTGTTGTCTTCTTTAGTCAGAACTCCTCGTTATCACTGAAAGATAGATCTAGCCATGACTTTGGAGCAGCAAAGGCACTTATAGAACAGGAACTGAGATCCGATGAACGACTAGTATCCTTCACCTTCCATATCTGGCGAGGCTTCGGGTGAGGGGGAGCCAGCGGCACTGAGTCACCCCATGATCGCCACTGTCGTCATGCGTCCCCCATCCTATCCCCCACCACAAAGTTCTTAATGATGAGCTTCCTAAGAAGGAGATACACCTTGGCGATATGGGTAGTCTGATCATTCTTTTAAAATCATTTTATCTGAGGCTTCAAATCTTGATATGTTACATGTGGGGTGTTGAGATTCAGATTTAAGGAGAGGGGGTGTTGTATATTTTGAGGTAACAAGGGTAGTGGTGGATATATACTCACAAGGTCGGGGGAGGGTTCATGCAAAGTTGGTATATGTATTGATTGCGGTAGGCATAGTTGCATATTGAAGAGACTTGTTGATAGGTGAGGTCGGTGGAGGATCGAATGCATGGATATAAAGTATCGAAAAAGGGTTATGTAGAAAGGTATGTGATCTATGTATGGATCTATGGGAAAGTGCATGGGAAAAGAAGCCTTTGCATCTTGCTAATGATGATAATATTGGTTTGTTTGTCCAATGGGGGTTTTTGATGAGACAAAATAGGTACTATGCGTGGATCAAGGTGGGGAGTGGAGTTGAGCCTATATGAGAAGTGGGGGTGCAATTGGGCACTTATATGAAAATTGGTCATGTCCATGGAAAGCATAGCAGAATTTAAGTGGCAATTGAAATGTTTGTGCCCAAGTCTAATGCAAAAAAGACATTTAAACATAAGCTCAGCATATCTATTCCTCTTAGTGATTGTGTTCTATTCCTTATGTTCCATAATTTCCGTATAGTAATATATGAGTAAAGAAGTCTTTATCTCTAGTATGATTATAGTGAGGGGAACATTGAAACCTCTGGGTAGATCCAACAATCGAGAATCACGATTAAGTCTCTCGGAACCTTGGTTGTTCTTTGTCATTGTGTTGTCTTCCGATGATATTGTTGTGTTGAATTGATCTGATGATGTAGCCCCATTCACCGTCGTCTGCATCTCATGTTGTTCTGAGACCTCAAGGGTGGTATGTTGTGGTGTATTAGTCATCTCCCTTTATGTTGATCCATTGCCAAGAAGTGATCTCAAATGTTGTAGTTAGAGGTAAGGGCCAACGAAGATAGATCGGTCGATCTCACCAAGGGAAGTTGGGGGAGAGGTAAAGGATGGTCTGTGTCATATGGGACCCTCATGGTGATGTTGTAGTCACTTGTGAGACATAGTTCAATGATCTGTCCCTCGAGGAGTCCTATCTCAGTTGTGACTGAATCCCAACCCTATACAGATCAAAGACTTTGTTCAGCATTTACCTGGAATAGTGACTACTTCTCAACGTGAATAAGATCCATCCGATTGCAAGTTGTAGTGTAGATATCTCCAAGCTCTAGGGAGAGTGATAAAAGATGAGGGTATGGAATCCACTCTGACTTCAAAATGAGACGCCTTATCTGCTCCATGTTGTTTTTGATGAGTAGAGGGATACACCTTGTTAAATAGGGTTTCAACTTAGTGGTGTTTACCTTGTGTGTCGCAATAAGTGGTGAGTCTATATGGGATCTAAATTATGAATGCAAATTGGTAATCATCAAAAGACACTCAATCCTCATCTCCGAGGTTGTGTATGTGTGGGCTTCTGTATGTGCACAAAGTTATTCCCGCCATATTCTCAAAATAATGGCACTAAATGGTGTGCCTAGGGAAGGTTTTCTATAGAGACTATAAACATTGTATTTAAACCATGGCATGAGAAGTCCCTAAGTGTAGTAGTGGACAGCACGGGAAGTGATGCTAATGTAGTTCCAAAGAAAAGACCCCCTAAAACCAGAGCTACTAGTCGGCGAGAATTAGGGAGACGAAGCCCAAGGGATGGGGGAAACAGCACGAGAAAGATTACCAAGGGTAGGAGAAATGCTCCTAATGCTAGAGAGATGTTGGGGCTTCCTCTCACTTACTTCTAGAGAGAAGTTGGAGCTCTCTCCACTACTAGCAGTCATGTCTTTCACCTACTCCACAATTGATTATACCACACTCCAATCCTGACTACAAAAAGACGATTTGAGCATAAAAATTAACAAGAATCAAAGTAGTAACTTACTACTTAAAACACTAAACAAAAGAATTATATGCAACACTTGGTGCTACCTATATACTACAACAATCAATTCACTATTTGAGAATCTAAAGCAAAAGATGCATTCAACCTTTTGTCTGCCTTGTTAGAATACACAAGACGAACTGATAATATAAAAAAAAATACCAATCCTTTTTGCATTCTCGCATAACTACCATATAACTCAAAATATGTAGTACAGATGGTCGAGCACAATATGTTCTTTTGGGAGATCCGGATTAAAACCTCCTATAAAACACATTATTTACCACTCGTGCGGTCATCCAGACTTAAGGAGGAAGGGGGTTGATGTCTAACAAATATAACGAGCTTTCAATACTTCCTGCGCAATCCCATCTTTCGAGGTCCGCAACCCTCGAGCTATTCAACAAAAATTGCAGTATCGCTCTCCACTCATGAGGCGTTTTCTGTCCTCAAATTAAATTTCATTTGCGTGCATCATCTGAGGTTCTTGCATACATAATTTGAGACGGGACTTCACCCTCTGACAATAAGAGCCCAATGATATCAAATAAACATCAAATAAATATCACATAGGGTCCCCGTGCCATGTATGGATTATCTGGGGTGGACTCGAACGGAAAGTCATATTTACATATGTGGCTAGGCATTTTCCCTTACGTTTTCCACTTAGTACTCCCCAGGTAAAATGTAAAATTACCATGCCCTCAGGAGTTCCCGAAATCTCCTCAAGGGGTTGGTCATTGCGGCTCCTATACCAACACCTCCAAATCCACAGCGTACACTTCCCCTTACGTTGGATCTTCCCTAATTATATAAAAATCCTTGTACACTCAAATTTTCAAACCCCTCCTATGGAGGACTCTCTTCAGCTCCTTTTATCGGAAACGTGCGCCCAATATATTCCTCTGGCATCAGTTAACTTGAAGATCAAAAATACAATTAAACCTAAATTCCTACAAGCTGTGGCCATATTTCTGTCCACTGTGGCATCAGTTAACTTGAAGATCAAAAATACAATTAAACCTAAATTCCTACAAGCTGTGGCCATATTTCTGTCCACTGCACACTTACTCACTCAATCCGACCATCAATAAGTACTCAAAAATTCAAATCAAGACTAAGCAAGATAATTTAGCAGCTTAAATAGGTTTGTCACTATAAAATTCAACGTTTCAACAGAGAAAGATGGGGTCAAGGTCCCCGATATATGGTCACAAAACTAGTCGGCAAGACCCCCAAAAATGAGAGCTGTAATCTGAATCTGAAACACCATAAACGTTCTTTCACGCAGAACCGGTCTCTGCAACTTCATCGACTAGTGAGGGAAGGCTAGTTGCTAGCTTTTTCTCCTTTTTCTTTAGCATCCTCTGCCGTCCCCAACCCATTGCCTGTTTTCTCATCGTCCTCGGCCTTCTCCTCCGCTTCCTCAATCTTCTCTGTGTCCTCTGTCATAAGATTAGCAGATTAGAATGATGCGCGCAAACATAATAACAAATCATATAAAGGAACAAGATTTCAGTTTGGAGAAAACAGAATCAAGGTGGCACCTTCTTCGTCACTATCCCCACCCCCAAAATCATCGCCGCCACCAAAATTCTTAGAACAATTTAAACAAAAAAATAGTTAGCAAAATATTTAGCATCAGATAAGAAAGAAAAAAGATAATGAACGACAAATGAGTCGCAGATTGCAGATTAAGTAGAGAGTAGTTGAGAAAAACATACCGAGAAGTCCATTCCACCCATATCCAAGTCACCACCGGCAGCCCCTGGAAGAAAAAGGCAGCACTATCATAAAAGACTGCCTTAGCATAAACTCCGCATTTTAAAACACTAATATTCCCACCAATGATGAGATACTGAGGCATGGTGCCACCAACATCAGCGTCTTAGAGCAATCACAAAGCTATTCCGAGATGAAAATGGAAGACAATGAACTTTTAACCTGATGAGTGCAATTTATCGGCTGGGCATTTTTAAAGCGTACAAAAGACGCAGTGGTTGGTTCCACTAAATAGAATTCCAAATTCGAGCAAAGTTACAACGATTTACTAATAAAAAGAGATCAAAAGAACACTTACCTGTAAAGATTATAACACGACCCATGAAGCATAAAAATAGAGCAGAACATTAGTGTTTAATTGTAAAGATTTACACTGAAAACTAAACAGTCAAAGAAAGATCACAAGGCGTGGAAGAGCAAAAAGAAAATTATGTTGTTAGAAAAACATGAATGACAACGAGGTTTGGGGGCAGAAAGAGGAAGGACGAAGAGTTCACAAGCTTCTCAAAAATAATCTCTTTTTTATCCTAACCAAATGCCAGCGAATATATATATATATATATATATATATATATATATATATATATATATATATATATATATATATATATGTATGTTTGCAGAAACTGTCATTTGAAATAAGAACCTACCACCATCATCATCTTCATCCACCCATTTATCCCAATCAACCTTGATGTAGTGAGGTGTCTTCCCATCACCCTTCAACAGTTTTTTCCACCAACCTTTTTCAGCTTTCTCTAACACACAGAATATACTTCTGACACCTTTGTTAATTTTGCTTTCCTGGTAATAAACATTATGACAACGAATTAGTGTTTCTCTAGACTGGTAGTTTCGCTTAAGAAATAAAGCAAGAAATATATCGCAGTAGTTATTGAAAAATTGACATAAATTGAGCAGTTACCTCAACATTAACCCTGTCAAAAAGGTCCAAATTCAACTCATACAGATTGTTTGCTGAACCAGCAGTAGCGGAGAAGGACAGAACACCATCTGGTTGCAGATTAACCTTAGCATCCTTTGAATCCGGTAGCAGCACAGTGATGTAAACCTTGTCCTCCCTCTGTGCCCATTTGACTTCAGGATGACGACTGTAAAGGAAATCAAGGGGATCGTAAATTTGTAATTCAAGCGACTCAGAGAAGTGAACCTGAAGCAATTAGGGTGGCTTCATATTACTTCACTGTGGAAGACTTCACAATAAGGCAACGCAAACTCCATCCTACGTATAGACACTAGCATTGCTTCCACAACCAATTCTCAGGCCACAAATCAATTAACCATGATTAGAGTTGGCTAATAATTAATTGACATATTTTTAGTCTTGAGTCACTTGACATTAAGAAAAAATTGTTAGATATCAACATTTAACATGCAAATTTCTGGAGGGCACTTCAATATAGGGAAAAATTGCATAGATGATCGTAAATAATAAATTACAACTAAGCATGTATGTTTACCAGACCCTAGGTGGCTAGGAGGTTTTTCCCACCCAAGGGGAGACTAGGGCGCCTAGTCACCTAGGCGGGAGCCTAGGCATTCTTCATATTTGTTTATTACATATATATATATATATATATATATATGATTTTGCATAAATTTAGATATATTCAAGTATGCATTACTGTGTACAATTAGTTATCCCTGAGCTTAATCAATCATACAACACACGTAAGCTAGACCTATTCGACATTAATTTGACCTAACATGATCTAAATTGGACCTAATTTAACTTAGTTTGCCCTAATTTGGCCTAAGTTAGACCTATTTTGACGTAACATGATGTAATCAGGCCTAACATCCCCTAGTTTGTCCTACATTGACCTAAATGGGCCCTAATTTGGCAAAATCTGACCTAATCTCACCAAACCAGACCTATTTCCCCCCAAATCATACCTAAATTGTCCAAATTAGATCTGATTTGGTCTAAATCAGACCTATTTCTTCCCTAAAATAATTAACTTCGTCGAGTTTGACCAAATAAATGTATTCATAACATGATAAGTTCGCCATGATAACTATGACCACGCCGAGTTAGAATTATCACAAATAAATGTATTCATAACATATGTAGCTTTGGGCTGATATTTAAGATGACACCCCTGACATATTCACCTTTCTCCTCTACCTCATATCCTACACCGCATCCACCACACAGCCACTCATGGGAAATGAAAAAATGACAGGGTGTCAAAAGATATTTTAGCCCAAAATACTGCAGATATCAGACTGCCAAGTTGATGTCTTAAATGTAGTGCACATCTTCAATTTCATGCAAATAATTGTGGCTGACTTTCAAAAACCTAAACCAACATGTCCTCTATGAAATTTGAAACTAGGAATCCTTTAGGTGCCGTGCGACTTCAGACAATCAAAATCTTGGTACTCAATCTATAAATGGTACTTGATTTTAACACTGTTGGGTGTCAGCAGCAAAGATCAGTTGTTCACAACCACAAATGGGCATGTGGCACAATTGCCACCCCCCCCCACCCCTAAACCTGCCAAATGTGTTAATATAAATGCTAGAACAAACATAAAAGGTATCTATTAGTTGCTAACTTGTGATGCAACTTAGCAAAATAAAGACATGAAAATAAGCACACAAACAATGATGAAGTAAGATTTACATGCATGGGGTTTGAAAAGAAAATTATTAAGTAACATGTTTAAAATAATGCTACTATTTATGTATGCTTCAGGAAGCCTCCTATCTTCAATACATTGGGGAAAAAATCCTTCATTTCTTACCTTTCAATAACAAATTGACACAAATTAACAAAATAATTACAAGAACAAATAGTTTAACAAAAATATAATCATTCCCTACATATCCTTTACATTGAAATGTAAAACTAAGAAAAGATGTTATAAAGAACAGTGAGAAAAGGCTACAAAGACATGTTCAGGATGGGTTTAGGATGGCTTTGCTTGGTGCATGAAATTCAATGATGATACAAATTAACAAAACAATTACAAAAAGTTAACAAAACATAGTTGTACAATATATATCATTTAGATTGAAATGGAAAACTAAGAAAAAATGTTATAAACAATAGTGAGAAAAGGCTATAAAGACATTCAAGATGGGTTTGGGATGGTATTTCTTGTGCATGAAATTCAATGATGATATTATAATGATTGATGAATCTAAAAAAAGACTAAATGATAAAGTTCAAGTTGGGAGAAATGTGCTGCAAATCTATGGATTTAACATGATAGAAGTAGAACTGGATATGCATTACAATCATAACAAATCTAGAGCTGTGAATGGTGGGGCCAAGTTGAATCAAGTTGTTGTTCCAAAATGTGACAAGATTCTCGACTTGGTTCTATTATTCAAATGGATGGCTATGTCCACGATGATGTTTGTCACGCGATCACAACATGATGGTTGGAATGGAGTACAACTAGAGCACATGTGGTCAGAAAAATCCTACCAGACTGAAAAGTAAGGTTTTAAGGAACAATTGTACGCACTACCATGTTATTTGGAAAGAGATGAACATCAATATGGTTTGGCTAGTCCGATTCAAGTCCTACCCACACCCAATCCAAGTTCGGCCGTATAATTTAAACGGGTTGGCTGGGCCCGATATTTTAACCTAGATTTTTGTAAGAGTCATGTAAAGGCCAAGTAGGGTCGTCAATTTTTGTCCGAACTTATGAACCCGATTCCATCATGTCCGAACTACCATATATCATATGTAATTAAGAAATTTTGTATGATCCAAATTTTGTTCTGAGTTAAGAATTGTGAAACCGGGTCCAGTTCTGGACATACAACCTTGTAAAAGAATCGGTTTCGGGTCGGTTCTCAATTGAACTATTTTGTATCAACTCAATTGTTGTTTGATTCGGAACTGACCTGGAACCGTTTTTTTGACAACCCCTAAGGCCAAGGTAAAGGGAGGCCCAAAAATCCAAATTTTAACCAAATATTTATATATTACAGTTGATTTTCAACCTTTAAATATTACATATGATCTAACACACATTTGACTACAAACTTCTAGTTTGAAATACATTTAGTCACAATAATAGGACTAAAAGAGCAATGTACTTGTGTAAATTTAAGTTACATGCACATATTTTATATTTAGCATGTTTGCATAATCTACAATATGATAAATCTTATAGATTTGATGTATACTACTCACACTAGATTTGAGACGAAAACCATCTCAATTGGGACATTGGTAGACCATACACTAAGATAAAAATGTGCATCTCGTAATCTTTAGTGATAGTAAAACTTCCATAGGTTGGATGAGTTTTAATTAAATCTCATAAATAAACAAAAAAAAATGTAATTTTTGAACACGTGTAATACAGACAATGTTATTTTTCATCAGTTGGGTTAATATATATAACAAATTCTAAATGTAGTAGCTTTATGGATGATACATATATATTGGGTGTATTAGTTGGTACACGTTTCCAAAACTACGTGAATCATTTGTCTTGAATTTTTGTCAAAAATTTCATCATTTAGAATGGTAACTGAGCTTGCCTGAACCTCACCAAAAATCCAACTTTCTTATGCAGACCGAGTATGGGTAAGTTGTTCAAAAGTTATATGGATATAAACCCAATCCCCAACCTATTATACAACATGAATTTGGACATGGGTTTGCTAAAACCTAGGGTGACATGGCCCCAATGTATTGAAATTGTTCTTGAAAATTGTTCTAAGCGGCCGCTTAATCGATAAAGCCCCTTCGAAGCTTGGATCAGCCCCTAAGTGCCAATTAAGGGGTAGATTGAAGAAAATCAGCCGCTTTTTGCCCAATTCACCTACATTTTCGCACTTTTTTCCTACTTTTTAAAATATTGATGTAAGCATGTAACATTAATTAAATTATATGGTCCAATTATTATTGGCTATCACTATCATCATCATCATCATCTAAGCCTCAATCCCAACTATTTTGGGGCCGGCTACATGGATCCTTCGTTTCATTTCAGCTCTATCATGGGTCATATTCTGGTCCAATTATATATTGACTATGATATATTAAAATTCATTATATGCTCTATGATAAACCCTAGTTCTAATTTAGATAGCTACTTTGCACGTAAGACACATACTTGTTGAGTAGCCCAACTAGTCGGCGACTGGTAAACCAATCAGTTTGGAAGCCAACGACTAGCATTGCCGCCTAATGTTTCTGTCCCTTGTAGTGTCTGCCCAAACCGACTGGTCAACTAATCAACCGACTAGTCCAACCAGCCGGTTGGTGCCCCTACAAGTCAACCGCTTATCTGGTAGGCCCGACAATTTTTTTTGTGTTTTACATTTTCCCACTCCCTGTTTTATACACACGAAACCACAAACGCCATGGAAATGGAAATAGATGGTCACATAATATAATTTCATTCACATTAGTAATGTACACTACATCAACGACTGAATTCAAAATGTTGTCACTCAATAACTCTTCTTAATCATGTTATACTTGTTGATTTTATTAATCAGTCTTGACTCTTGATTGAAACTTGTTTGTTATGTTTATGACAATATTTAACAAATATGGATTATTACTTAGATACATGTATCAATTAGTTTCTTTTATATAATGTGTTGTGTATAAGTATATAACTATATATATACTACTATACATAACTAATTATATGCAAAAAAAACCTACGCCTGGGCAGCCGACTAGTCAGCCTGGTCGTCCAAGGATCCAGGATGACCGACTGACCGCCTTGACAGGTATGGTATGCCGCAACAATAGGCTATTATTGCAATATATCCAAGTAAATTATATGTAACTATTTTCTAATTTAGAACGCATACTTTGATTATGTGTATTGTTGTAATGTATGACTAATTGACGATATGCAAATGCGCAATATGTTTGTAAAGTATCTATGATAAGTCTATTGTTTATTGCATAGCTATGCAAACATGTGATGCAAAATCTTTGTTATATCAAGTATATATATTAATTACTCTATAGTTGTGTAGGGTGCTTTACCAATGACAAGTATATTGTCTAGTATGTATAGGTATATTCATTGTTTTATATTTGTGTTATAAGCTATTTGGTTGTTTCATATTGTTGTATAGTGTGTGTAGATATGTATAAAAGCTTCAAAAAATATAATATATATATACGCATGTAAGTTTGCATAAAAGTTCATAAGAATTTACCGCTAAGCGCTTAAGCGGTTACAAGGTATTGTCCGCACACTTTCCGCTATATTTACTCTTTTTAAAACATTTTCTAACCCATACTCATCCCTATATAAGGTAGTGAATGGTGGGCGGTGAAGAAACAATGTCTTAACAAGATGAATGTGGCAAAAATATGTATTTTGAGACAAAGGCACCGGAAGAAAAAATTGCTTAAGAACTGACTTATCATAAAGTGGGGACCGCTAATATTAAGGACAAGTTGTGTGAAGGTTGTCTGAGATAGTACGAACATTTGTAACTCAAACTGACTAATGCACTAAGTCGAGCACAGTCAAAAAAAAGAAGAGGCAACCTAAAATAACTTGGAACAATTTATAAGAAGAGATTTTGAATCTTTACATCTTTATCAAAACATGACCTAAGACAGAGTTGAGCGCAAAAGTAGGGCCCATGTATCAGACTCAAAGGTTGGGAGTAAGGCTTAGATGATGATGACGAACAATTATAAGAGATACGAGCACAACTGAAAAAAGTTACTAAACTACACCCTAAACCCAATAAACAACTACAAGTGTTGATTATGATACATGCCTTAAATGTATTTCTTAATTAAAACATCCCTCTTTGGCCAAGGCACCCCAAGGGGGAATGTCATAACCTAAATTGTGCTCAAACCATGGATCCTTTCACATGCCCCTCAAGACCATAACCGGTTCTAATCTTCATCCCCATACGTTCAAATTAACCATTATTGACAATGTTAGGTGCCTAACACTGATGTTTATCACAAATTAACCGCCTTAATGTACATTTTTTGTCTTAATCTATACCTTGGAAATCACTTTTTATGTTGAGGACTTCATAGTTTTCGCCAAGGTGTACTCAAAATCATAACATTTATGTTGGAGGCTCTTTTACATGTCATAGGAACAGTAAATACCCATATTAGGATAAAAAATAGACAAAGGTATATTGGTACATATCTCTTGTAAGGGTGAAATTAAAAAGAAATTAAAAAATGTTGGGCACATATTCTATGCAAAAATTGTGTAATCCTCACATAGCATTTTAAACAAATTAAAAAAAAGCATCTTATAAATATCAAAAAATAGAAGGAAAATCAGGGTTCCTAAGGTGGCATCGTCTGGGCGCCCAATATCGTTTTAACTAAGTGTTGGTCTAGGCAGACCTTCTTGAGCGCCTAGGCCTCTTCAACACAATATTTGGATACAAATAATTATGTATTAAAGCAACCATCCTTTATGATAAGGACTCTAAATACCCATACTAGTTCAAGACTTTAATTGAGTAGCCACAGAATTTATACATATAATTGATCATATAATACAGAGGTATCAAGTTGATGAGTCACACGATGAAGCTTTAGGAGAGGATTATTGAGCAAAGGTTAAAATCTATAACGCAGGTATCAAAAAACCAATTTGGTTTCATGTCTGGAAGATCAACAACAGATGCTATTTTTCTAATAAGGAGGCTTATGGAGAAGTATAGAAAAAGCAAAAGAGATCTTCATATGGTGTTTATCGACCTAGAAAAGGCTTATGATCGAGTACCCAGAGAAGTGTTGTGGATGATTTTGAAGAGAAAGGGTGTGCCAATCCAATACATTGACTTGATCAAATACATGTATGATAGCTCTACTGCAAGTGTCAGGACTCCTGGAGGAGAGACACCAACTTTGATCACAGTTGGGGTACACCAAGGATCCACACTGACACTCAACCCATATTTATTCGTTCTTATTATGGATGAGTTGACAAAGAATGTTCAAGATGATATTCCTTGGTGTATGTTATTTGCTGCTGATATTGTTTTGATTGACGAAACTAAAGATGGATTGAATGATAATGTTGAATGTTGGAGAAAGACATTGGAATCAAATTGATTGATGATTAGCAAAAGCAAAATTGAGTATATGCATTGCAATTGCAGCCAATCTCACAGTGTGAATGATGGAGCCAAGTTGGACGGAGTAGATATACCAAAATGTGATAAATTTCGTTACTTAGGTTCTATTATTCAAATAAACGGTGATGTTCAAAATGACGTTTGTCACTAGATCACTGCAACAGGAGTATTATGTGATCAGAAGATCCCTCTCAGATTAAAAAATAAGTTTTATAGAACAGTTATACAACCAGCCATGCTCGGAGTGAATGTTGGGCGGTGAAGAAACAAGGTCTCAACAAGATGAGCGTGGCTGAAATGTGTATGCTGAGATGGATGTGCGGGAAGACGATAAAAGATCGCTTGAGAAATGACTATATTAGGAATAAAGTGGATGTGGCAAGCATTGGGGACAAGTTGCGCGAGGGCCGACTCAGATGGTACAGACATGTGCAACGCAGACCAATTAGTGCGCCTATACGAAGCATTGCTATTGAGCCAAACACTGTAAATAGAAGAAGAGGATGACCTAAATTAACACGGGATGAGCTTATAAAGAGAGATTTTGAATCTCTACATCTCAGCCAGAATATGGCCCATAATAGAGCTGAATGGAAACGAAGGATCCTTGTAGCTGACCCCAACATAGTTGAGACTGAGGCTTAGATGATGATGATGATGATGAATTGATCATATAATACAACCGTGAAATATGTCAATATAAGACAAAGCTACCATTACCCAAGTAGTATAAGTTGAAAGAGGGAAAAACTTAAGGTGCATACGTGCATATACCCACCAAGATGTCAAGACACTCTCAGCCTTGGCTGATCGTCATCCTGCTACCTAACAAGTGTGACGTGTCCTACATTTGGGTTGGCAAAATCATACCGGAGCCAATGGACCTAACCCGAACACAAATTGCTTAAGTTGGTTAGGGTCTACAATTTTTTTACCCGACCAAAATTCAGACAAAATAGTGAATCTAAATTTATTTTAGGGTCAAGTTCAAGTTTGGACTTTAGAGCCAACTGACCCAATTGACCTAAAATTCACAATTATATATCCAATAAATTAAAGATACCACCAATTGAATGGCTTGTTAAGTTACTAATACATTCCTCATTATGTATATTTGTGACAATTCTATGTATTCTTTTATATTGGTTCTTATTGATTTTAAATTATTTCTTTTTATTATATAAATATATTATTTTACACAATTCATTATGCTAATTTTTTATTAAGCTACGTTTAAACTCTTGTACAAAGTATATCTATTTTTATGTGTTTTTATCACATGCCAGTTTTGTTTACATTGGAATCTTTTGACTATACTTTATTACTTTCAAAGACTAGACAACTAATAGCTTTGTTTGCAAAATTGTCCTCTTGATTTTTTAATACATTTTAGATCTAGTAACCCAGATTACATTTACTGGTCGTGTTAGGCTCAAGGGGTTTGATACAAAAGATTCATCTTTTGCAAGTTCAAAGTCTAGCTAAAATGTGTTGGCTTGAAATGCCCCAAAACAAAACCAAGTCAACCCAAGCCCGACTGCCACCCCTATCCTAGATACATCCCCATCTTAAACATTTTAGTTGCATCACACTATAAAATAGTCCAAGCAGGTGTGTTCACACAATCTTCGCTACTTGGTGAAGTAATTTCTTGATCAATAAATATCAAGGACATATTTGAGAGAACAATTAACAAGGTTTGAAACTATCCATCATGGACCAACAAAAGAACTATTTATAAGATGAGTGATGTCATTGTAATGGAGCTAGTGGAGGATACTATAGAGACATAATAACATGAAGAGACTATTCAGAACAAAAACAATGAAAAGATACTTCAAAATAGACAATTGGTCGTACCAATGTTGCTGACAACAAACTAACCCCATAACTAACCCATAACAATAGGAAAACGTGCTCAAAACCACCTATATCAACATGGGCACTATAGTTCTATAATAGTAATATATTGTTTAAGAATCGAGTGTTGCTAGTGAGTTGGACGATCCTCAACTGTACACAACCCACAAAAATTCGCATTTCAAGGTGAATCTTAAAAAAGACATCAATTTCATCAAAGGCCTGGTCTAAGATTCTAAGTTGACAATACTAGACAACTAAATTGTTATCTAGAAGAGCTCACCAAAACTATACAGTCGAATTGTTAGCAAACATTACATAATAATGCAAAATAAATCATGCCAACCAGCTAAAAGCTATAAAACAATTTATTAACATCTCTTACCAACACTAGACAGCTCAATCATAGTTGGCAAATATTACATACTGACAAAATGAATCATGCCAGCTTGGTAACCATCAAAACCAAGTCAAAAACCACATGCAATCAACACCGCATGCTAACAGTCCATTCATGACAGTTCAGGTTATTCAAGTTCCAATGATTTTGGGATTCACGAGTTGGAAGGAGATGTCATTGGATCTTGGAAATGACGATACTATAATGAACCAACTTACACATTTATATTTTAAGGGGTTATGGAACTAGATAAATCACAAATCTACTTATTATGAAACAAAAAAAGCCTCTGCTCTGCAGATCTAGAAAATTAATTGAGAAAGTATAAGCCCTAACCAAGATCGATTATATGAAGTATGTATAGTACTGAACTTTAAGAATACCAATAATGGAGAACAAAATCTACTACATAGCCTTGTACCCAGCAATTATCAACTATAACAGTTATTCTGAACCGCAGTTTCCAATAAACCTCATGATAGGCAACTGGATGGGAACTAAACCTTCAACAGAAGGCATTTTTATTCATTTGGCAACTGGGTCTGAAAGAGCATAAGGTACAGATGATGCCTAGTATCAAGATTGGAATTGTCTGCTGAATTCGGTTGGAGCTGCCGTAGTCAACAACACTGTGGCAAGTACAGCCTTCCCGGAACAGGATCTCTGGTCACAAGGAAATGATTACCCCCATTATTGATTATTTCTTGAAGGGGCTTCCCTCCAGATGATCTTGCTGAAACCCAGCGCATTGCTCACGTCTCAAATCATGCCATAAAAAGCGCATGATGCCATAATACCTCAGGCATTTACAATTCGCACCCTCCAGGCTATAGCCTCTATCCAGACTAGATTCACGTGTCATCGTTAACACAGTAAATTAACATCTATGCATAACAGCCACTTAGAATTAAACATAACGGTAGCAGCACAGCAGTAAAGAAAATAGTAGGCGTTAACAAAATAGTAGGCGCAGCACTAACGCTAAAATGTTTGGATCTTCACGAACAACTCGAGAAGCTAAGAAACAGAGCCACTATAATGGAAAATATACTGACCTCATCACTGTAGTTGTACGGTGTAAAAATTCAGGATTCAGAAGCAAAACCCTAGAAAAAGCGCGCAAAGACGGTCGGTGTTGCGGCGGCCACTCTCAAGGGGGTAGAAGAAGCGGGGTGGGGCTGATAAAATATCCGGGCAGAGCGGAGGTTCGCGAAGGTTTTAGAAGGTCCGCAAAGTTGTTTTAATTACAAATATGCCATTCGAGCCGTGAGACACACCATGTTTGATCTGCTGTTTGGGCATTTTTTGGTCCTATCCTAAAAGTAGAAGAGAATATATTTCGGTTATATAAAGGAGAAAAGGAGAAATAAAGAGAAAGCTTGTTTCTGATTTGTTGACTACCACCTTTGTCATGTCGAAAAATTGTAATAGGTGGTCTCTTAATAGTTTTTCTTATGAGACTAATCAGGTTGTACCAATTTTATACAATATAAATGCATCTTAAAATGGTTCTATGAGGTTTTGTTTTGAGTGATGGGTTAGATTTTTTCTTGTTTGGGACATGACGCAACTGTGTTGATGGTAACCTCAAACTCAACGGACCCAACTCGAGACAACATCAATTATTGATCCATAATTACACGGACTAAACTAAGAACGTTTGTTTACTTTTATATTAAAAAAAATTATGAATGTACACTTTATTTTAAAAAGATTCATGTAACATTAATCCAATGTCGTCTTGGTTTTCCATGAATTAATTTGAAGTGTACCTTTTATTTTGTGTGTATGCGGGCACATGTGTGCATGTGCGTACGTGTTGAACTCTAAATGTCATTGTATTTTTACCACGTCTGACGAGACCTATTCAAATCACATGTGTTACTAACATACTCATTTGACACATTTTGTATGACAAATATGATACATGACCCACCCAAACAAGAGATTTATTTGTTCTAACCAACCGATTGTATGGCAATAATCTGTGTTCCATGATTTGGTCCAATAAATTGAGTTGCAAAGTACAAATATGTGGCATAATTATAAATAATATTATTACATTTTGCAACAACGTCACACGCAATCTAAGTAGACATAAAATGGCTAGGAGGGATAGCATGGTTATTGAATCCTAATGGTCCTCAATTAAGGGAGTCGAGTCCAAACCACATGAATTATGGGTTTTTAATTTACCACCCTTACACGCATCTGGCCTCCACCATGGGTTGTGAAGAATGATAGAAAAATATTTCTCTATTAATCCCAAAAAAGTAGTCACCAATGAGCTTTAAAAGTTTGAAATTACCACCCTCAAAGGCCTCCACCATGGATTGTAAAGAAGAATGGAAAAATATTTCTCTATTAATCCCAAAAAAAGTAGTCATCTATGAGCTTCAAAATGTTTGAAAATAAGCCACATACAAACAACAAGTTGGAGTAGAATACGGTCAAGCACATATGATTTGGGGCTTAGGTAGTTTGTTAACATTCACTAATCATATATATGTATATATGACCATATATTTGTTAGCCAAGTCGGGTAACTAAGGTCAGTTACTTATGAATCTAGTTTTATAATAAGAAGGTACTAAATTGTAATGAGACGAACAAATTTGTAATAAAAGATTCATTTTGTAAAAGTAACATCAAATTTTTATTTTATTCTCTAAAAATAGTAAGAATGACATTTTTGGGTAATGAAATCTCCACCACGACCTGTATCAATGAGCAAAAATGAGTAACCAAAGTACTAAAATTATAACCAAAATACTCATATATATGATACACCCCAAAATACTCATATTATAACCCCAATATATATATATATATATATATATATATATATATATATATATATACTACTGCTACTACTATAAAAAGGGCGAGTTTGATGTTGCGATCTCCTTGATTCACTCTCTTCTCTCCTTTTTTCAAGGAATTTTGCTCCTACAAATATATATTCCCACACTCTCCTATTAACTTTTATTATCTTTAATTTTGTATTTTTCTCTCCATCCCACGGTAATGGTTCCTTAATTCTCTCATTTCAAACAACCAACACAAATATCTTTTACCGTAGGGATCCTTTCACGGACGAGTCCTCTCCTCACACATTCTAACAAATTTTATATGCCATGTGCATGTGCACGTGTGCGTTCATTAGTATACATATATATATATGTATGTATATATTTATATGTATATATATATATATGTGTGTGTGTGTGTGTGTGTGTGTGTGTGTATACATACATATATATATGTATATATACATATATATATATATGTATATATACATATATATGTATATGTATATATACATATTTATATCTATATATACATATATATATGTATATATATATACATATATATATATATATATATATATATATAAAGAGAGGGCTAGAATTTAGTTAAGTGTAGCAAAGCTCTTATACACCTAACTATTTTGTCATTGGATCCTAATCCCAGATAAAAGGAAGATATCTTAGTTACAACGTCCTTTAGCAACAAACTTCCATTTCTTTTGTCCTCCTTTACCCATCTCTCTCTATTTGTCTATCTCTCTCTTATGAAACAGAAAATGTGACTTGTTTTATTCTAATGCTTATGCTCTTTATTCTCCTCACGTCCCTTTCTTCTTTCCTGATCCATCATTTGAAACCCTCCACCTTTCCCTACTCCTTTAGACTATAGGTCTTAGCTTAACGCCTCTCCTCCTTCTCCCTACCAGATCCTATAGCGATGATGGCTCTTCAAGGGTGTATTAGTATGCCTGAATCATGAGGACCATAGAACAATGACTTAATACATGGTGTTTCATGAACCAATCAAGGGGTGCCATCCATGGACAGTGCTAGCAATGAGATGCAACAACAACAATGAGCAATAGAGGGGTTTGACCATCCGGTTGCAGGGTGGTCGCCAATGGTGATAGGTGGATGCTTGCTCTGTGGGGAATGTGGCAGTTGTGTTGGAGGGTGAAGTGTTTTATTTGTGGAAGTGTGACAAGTTGCCCTTTGTTTGAAGTATCACAAGAACAAGAAGTGTTAGCATTAGTAGGTGGACATGCATGCTGCTTGTGGCAATTATTGCACATCAAAGTAGGGAAGTGGGAAGGCTGTGAATGGCTACTTTTTTTTCTAACAACAATGTGGGGAAAGTGTAGTAGTGGTGGTCGATCAGTGGTGGGTGTTTGTGGGGTGTTGTATTGCAGTGGGTATAGTGGCAGAGAGGAGGAGAGTGTTCTTGTAGGCTAACAATGTTTAAGGATGAGGAGTTATGGGAGTGTCCTGGTCTGGCAATGGGTTGTGATAACAGACATGGAGTTGATTGTAAAGCATAGTAATAACAGTAAATGATGGTATGTTGGTGTTGGAGTGTGGATGCATTAGATTCTCTGTGTCAAGTAAAACCGTGAACATTTAGAGAAAGATTTGTTTTATAGTTTAATAATTCAATAAGCATATTCATCTCGCTATTCCCACTCCCTCTACGCTCACCAATTTTCATCCAAAATGTGTTTCACTACATATCACTCTTTATGCCCATTAGATTAGAAAATGGAAGTTACATAATACATTTGCATCATAAAAGTTCAAATGTACTTTAGATTCAAATTATAAAGTTTTGATTGCCCTGTGACTGATGTTATTTCTATCTATTAAATGGAAGAGCTATTCCATACTTTGATCAAGAAGCAAATCGTCATTTGTATTTTTATCCAAATGTAATTCAACAGGTAGTATTAACAATTGAACCTATTTATTGATCAACAGAGTTTAATGACCATGTTCAAATGCATAAAATATTCTAGAATACAAATAGGTTGGAAATGTTATTGTGTTCAAAATTACTACACTTGGTGTGATCTTGCACTAGCCCTTGTTACAAGATTGAAATTGATAGCAAAATCCTGCTACAACATAGAAAAAGTGAATGCCTATAGGCTTGTGTTGGCGAGCAATTCACAAACTAAGTTTCTCCTTTTCAGTGAGTTTTCCAAGTTTATGCTAGTTGTTGAAAGACAGTGTGCTTCTTGATGTAATCTCAAATAGGGTCCCTTCTTGGAGCTAGCGTGAATGTTGCATGTGGTCATGTACTTAAACATGCATATGTTAGTATTTACCACTTCAAAGTCTTTTACATGATCGGAAAAAGCCATGAATGTTGCATGGGGTCTTGCATTCAAAGTGGTAGCCCACAATCACAATGTCGATATTGTATGCCTAAGACCCTCAGTGTAAGGACCCTAAACTTGCTTAAGGATTTGAAAAAGCTTAGTTATCATAATTGAATTCTTATAACCCAAATATAACCATGTGATATGCTTTCAAATCATAATACAAGCTGAAGTTTCAAATTCAATCCAATTTGGACACTATTTGAGCAAGTTATGCAATTTTATGCACATTTTGGACCTTTCTGCAATTTACCTAATTGAGAAGTTTTCTTTGCAATTTATCACTTGCATTATTTTCCTTGGATATTCTCTCATCATTCTTGAGCTTTTTGATCCATGGGGCGCGTATTTAAACCTTGGTTTGAAGGTGTTTTCTCCAAGGGTATTTTAGGGTTTACCCCTTCACGGATGAGCTACCTTTAGTAGCTATCAACTAATTAATTATGTGATTGGCTGGGAAATTTAACAAAGGAAAGCTAAGAAGGTCTATAAGGATGGTGGGGGAGCTTCTTGTGTGTGTGCTTGTATATTCTTAATAGTTTAAGGCCATAGAAACATGGTGAAGCTACTTTTACACCTCATGCTTGCTTCTATCTTTATCCATGGGCTATATTTACCTCTTCTTTGCCTAAATTCGAAACTATGCTTGATTTCTCTTTTCTTTAACCTGGAGCAACTACTCCCCTCTATTTTTCTACAGAACCAACTACTCTAAGGTAGAAGATAACCTCTTTTTGGAGAAGAAGGTCTCTTAGAGCTCCATTTAGCCCTACCTAGAGTTTCCAAGGTCATCTTCTAGGGATTTTGAACAAGACAAGTTATTTTCTTCCTTCCTTCTCTGTTTCTCTTGATATTATCCTTTCTTAGACCTTCCTCCAAGTCGTAACCTTATTTTTTCATGGTAAAATTTTCTCTAAAGCTCTAAAACCCTACCTTTCTTGCTCCTTATGCTTAGGGTTTGCTCATTTGATGAAGAAAGGTGCTAGATGGACGAGTTCATAGCTTATGCTTGGATTTTCTACCCTACCTGCTCAATATTTCTTTTGTGTGGGGTTTCATCTTCTCATTAGAGGCAAGTTTTATAACTTGCTCCGCGTTTATTGCTTACCATAAGCTTGCTAGCTCATGTTCTTGCTTGAAAATGATGATTCATGCACTAAAAAGCTATGCTTGACTTGGATTTCGGTTTTTATAATGTTCTCGGTTCTGATTTCAGTTCTATATGAACATGTGATCATGTGTACGTTATTTCTAAGGTATAATATGACTTGTATCAGGTTGGTTTTACAACCTATGGTGCTAAGCACCTATCAACCAATGGTCAATTTTAGGGTTTTAAGCTTGTTTCTTTTATAAACCCATGACCCGATGATGGTACCATTGCAAAAACCCTATGGTGTTGTCTTCATGACAATGGATGGTGGTAAACAAGGGTGTCAACTGACGTTCACCCCCTTAGGTCATGTTTTGGCCTAATTAGAAGCCTAGTGATTAACAACTAAGTACCCTAATGATGTTATCAATCAATGGTGATATCAGTTTGATATTTGATGTTAATTAACGAATATAGTGTTGATCTAACAACTTATGGTGACTTAATGGTCACTGATGATGGTGGATAAGGTCTCCAAAACCTATGGTGAGTTAATTATATAGTTGTATCATCAATTAAGCCTAAGACCAATGGTTTCTCGGGTCACTTGATGCAATGGTCAGATCTATACTGTAATTGATGGTTTTAACATATGAACTTGACCCAATGGTCAAGATCTAATGTTTATTCCTCAAATAAAGGTGAATGACGGCTAATGTAATATGTTAGTCCTAACAATGTGATTTAGATGGTTTCCTTTATATGATCGACTTAAGGAGCTTACTTGTTGACAATGGATGGCTTGTTTTAAATGAACAGTCGATTGTGGGTTTTACCCTACTCTCAGTAGAACTTTTTGTGTTGTTAATCAAGGGATGTCTAGGGTTATATGGTGAATATTTATAGAGCACAAATCAAGGATTTCATAGGTGGTTTATCCAAGGTGTTTACTTATGTAAACAACCGATGGTCTTACCTTTTAAACATCTAATGGTTCTGGGTGACATTGTGGTATGGGGATATGGATTGAATGATGACAGAACAAATGGAGGGTTACCCTTAATAAGGTAGTCTTACTTATTCACTCATATGAATAGAAGGGATGATAATCATATTGTGTTGATATGTAACCCTAATGAGGTATAGCTTGTTATACCTAGCTTTAATAGAACTAAATGATGGTAATTGGGTGTGAATATTCCTTGAATGACTAATGCAATCATGAAGTACTGTGTTAATGTTGTTGAAATCCTAGTATGCTATAACCCAATGGTTACACCTTGATTTATGTGTGGGTTCATACTTGAGAATAGTATGGAATGTGATGGTGATGCTTCACCTTATGCATCCATGATCCAATGGGGATGTCGTGAGTTAGGGTTTGGGTATAAGTGTTGATTAATAACATTAATATAATTTATCTTGTTGAACCTAACTCTAATGCAAATAGATAAAGATAAGTATTCATGTTTAACATTCTTATATGATGGCATTATGGTGAAATAACCTCCTTAACATGATTATAACCTTAATGTGTTAATTGGTGGTTGTCAAAGCCACATGGTTGATACTTGCTTATGCAAAACATGTGCATTATGAATATGATGAGGGTTAATCATATCTAGATTCCTTGCATGTTGATGTAATAAAGGAATGTTCTTAATGTTAATATAACCCTGCTATGATTGTTTATGAATATCTCCTAGCTCAGTAATACAATACTTGCTGATATGGTGTATTATATGTAAGTGATGTTGTTGAGCCTTGTTACAAGGCATGCAAAGATAATGATGATCTTACAAGGAATAATATGATGGTCTTAATGAACTTTGGGCATGGTTGATCCCTGAATGAGGTGTAATCCTCTTGCGTTGATAAGGGTTGATACCCTGTGATATTGTGAATGTGATAGTATGATGACTAGTGTGGTCTCATGAATGGCAAGTGAATGGTACCATGTGATAATGAGATGAGAAATTATGTTTCACACATTTTATATCTTTTCAAAGTTGTGATATTTATATGCTTTCTAGAAGTGAATTAGGGTTTGTATGTCCACTTGTTTGATGCAACCTTTATTCACCCAATTGGCATAACTAATCAAGTGCAACTCTAATCATGTAGTGCCCTATGTCGTAGAACCATCTTCAGTGTTAGAACTTGTTGGATGGTGAAACAAGTATTCCTAAAGGAAACTCAGAGTGCATACTATTAAGTATTTGGGGGTGACAGGTTGAGGATATATCCTTGTCATCCACAATGTAGATTTTGGAGGTTGGCTATAGTCATGCCTCATACATCTGATGTGATTGAGAACGGATGCGGTCATGTCTCGGTGATTATAACATGATATGATTAGAGGACAACTGCGGTTGTACCTCAGTGATTGGGTTTGAATGCCCTAGTTTCTAGTGATGTGACCTGTACGAAGGGTGGACTAGTGGTTAGCATCTTGACTATATGTCATTGTGGTGGCAACTTTGACTGATATGTCACTGCCTTTTACTCGTACTGATCGAGAGGAAGAGATCTTAGGATATCAGCACTCCTAGATCTTATACAGAACCAAATATCCCTTCGTAGGGGTCGGTTGGACTTTGAATGGTACGATTAAAATTCCCCAGGGCATAATAAAAGATATAATACAATTATATAGCATATATGCGTAGGGTTATACACGACGCTTCACATTGGATGATAACCCTTGTTTGTTCTCTTTACATAAAGATGATGCTTAGTGCAATTAAGAGATAGTAGAAATACTTATGTTGTGGATATGCTTAAGATTGTAGATGTGTACATACAGTAGCCATGATTATGTTGATAACTATACTGCTACTGCTGATTATGCTCATGATGCTAGATATCTCATGTTGATAGTTATGTTTAGCATGCTAGACATGCCGTTGTAACTATATATGCATATACTGCTAATCATGCTTATCCAGATAGTTGTGCTTATATTTTTAGCTCTTCTTATGATGTTGATATGTTCAACCAATTAGACATGCTCATGTTGTTACCTGTGCTATGTTACTAGACTTGCTCATGTTGCTAGATATGCATATGCTACTGAATTGCTTATGCTGTCAACAAGATAAAGGATGACAGTCTGGCTAATGATGATAGTTATTATCTGTTCCTTTATGTATTTTGTTAATCATCAGTATTGCTGATCTTATTTGTTATATCTGATTAAATAGCTTAGTTGTTTAATTACTTAAAACGTTGTGATCAATAAATGTTGTTGGAGGTTATATCTCTTGCTGGGATATGGGTCTCACCCTTGTGGTTCGCCACATTTTTTTAGGTAATTGGAAGTGACGAAAACAAACATGTGGCAACAAAGAGGATATATAGTAATTAATCTTTGATAAAGTTGATTAGATGTCTAGTGTAATGACCACATTTGTGCTTAAATGGTAAACTAGGGTTTACCTGAATAATTACATGCTTGATTAGATTGAACATTGTTTAGACTTGATTAATAATAGTAGATAAATTGTGACGTTTCAAACCTAAGAAGAAACTCTAACTATGATTTTAGTTTGAAGAATTAGGGTTTGAGAAATTTAAACCCTAATCGGCAAAAATTAGGGTTTTGATAGTACATGAATATGGAATTTGATCACGACAACAGTGTGGTAAATGATTTTGCATATTTTCTACAAATTTTGTATTTAATTGAATTTTATATATGATATGTATAACTCAATCATTCATATTAGAAAAAAAATTCAGAATATTTGAGTGTTCTTTGAATGTGGTTCTCGGTCAAACTATACTTTGACCAAAATGCTGACAGAGTGCTTTTTAGCAATGTAGTGTTTTATTTTGTATTATTTATTGGTAACTCTAAATGATCTAAAACTTTAACTGAAGATCTTAAACTCAATGTTAAACAATATGTAAAATTTTCATAATTTTTGGATGTGTTTAGACCTTATCAATAGACGAATTACAGTAATATTTTTATGATAGAAAATTCAACTGAAACAAGAGAAAGTATAGTGAGGGGTCAATGTGAAATTGATCCAAGCATCTCGATTGCTATATATGGTCAATCTAACACACAAGGAGCTCTCATAATTCATGATTCAATCTATATAAATGAAATCCTATAGAGAGAGTGAGAGTTAGGGTTTGAGAGGAGAAAGTGATGGAGATGCTGACCTAGGGTTTTGTGGTCTGAGGAATGATGAAATCATGTAAGTTTAGCCTCTTTGGATATAGTTTCATGGTGAATCTTCTCTCACATGTCAAGATTCCTTCCCTCCTCTAATTTGATCTAAAATGATGTCAGAACTTCCCCTTTTCTCATTATTTCTTCATAATCCCTCATTTTTAGGGTTTTTGAATTGAAAGGAAGAAGAATCGGGTGAATTGCTAGGGATTTGATATGAGATCAAGATTTTCAGGAATGAGTTGCGTTTTTAAGGTGTTTTCACACCTTAGGGTGAGTGGGTAAAAGAATATTTCAATCAATTGTACTCAATTAGATGGTTTTAATTTATATTCTCGATTTCTCCCTAGATGACAATAAATGAAAAGAACTGTTCTTGAATTCAGTTTATAGAATACTTCAATTCATGTTTCAACTATGATCTGAAAATGTTTATATGATGACATGGATATAGATATACATGTATCTTGAATACTATAGAATTAAGAAGTTTATGGAGAATCTTCTGAAGATATGAATTTTCAAGTTATTCGGGTGCTTGAACAACATTATAGCTGAAATTTGGATTTATGTTTATATGATCTTACTTATGTTCCTAGTGCATATAATTCTACATGTTTGATGTCTTTGATTTGATATATGGACAAATAGAGTTTCTGATTCTCAGAATACATATCCTGTGAACAACAAGTAATCAAGGATGTGGAAACCCAATCTAGTATGCTTTTACAAGTATACATATCTAATTTAGTAGTAAATGGCTGATTGAAATGATTCATGTGATATTGTGGGATTTTATCTGAATATTATCTTATATGCATATATGATTTTTTTATGAGATTCGGATTTTCTAACTCAAATACTTGTCATGAAATGCATATGTTGTTATGCAATTGCAAGTGGAGATATGACATGCCCTAAATAAGTATGTTATCAATGTCATGCATAAATGTGAGAAATGTTGAATGAGAATATTTATATTAGTAGACATGATATATGATTGAATACATGAGAAGTGTTATATGTGCATGAGTAAGGAGAAACCCTAAGAAAGGGGTAAACAATATGATAAGCATTCAGTTCAGTATCATCAGTGATTTCAATTCAATAGTCTGAGTAGTCATTAATATACATATTTAAAAGAGATCAGTCTAAGAGAAAGATATAATCAAAGTTACAGTACCGTTGGAACTGATATCTGAGATCCAACTTTGGGGCCTCATATGAGAAACCCTTCATTGGGAATAAAGGAACACGACATAAGGTTCATATTAAGTTTAATTATTAGTATTATATGAACTCTAAATATGAAATATGGAAAAGATATGAGAAAAGTATGTAAGGGGACAAGATAGTAAGAATCAATCATGAGGAATGGATTGTATAACTGAGTATAATGTTTTTATGTACTCCAAAGCAAAGGGAAAATAGAAGAAAAGAGCTAAGTATACAATAAGTACATAGAAGTGAAGGGTCTTCTAAAGAGTTAAAGTGAAGAGAACTAGATGAGCATGTAAATCATAAAACTAGGATAAGAAACTTAGTTGAAACAAAGAGAAATGTTGGAAATAATGAGCTTGATTAAGGAATGAGGGTTATGATATAATTGAGAGCATGGAATGTATACCGTTATTAATTAGTTTAATACATTCATCCTTACTGCCTTTGGATTCCAAGACTCTATAGAACAACAAACTAGTTTCTAAAAAAAAGAACAAAAGTGTAGCTAAATAAATGGATAAGTCATACAAAGGTAGACTATATTCAGGAAGGAAAAACTTGATTGAAAGAAAAACTATGTTTCACCCATGCATGAGCCGTTTGATTTAAAATGAAGGATATGTAATGTATTAAACATGAGGTGATACTAGTAGAGAGATTATTGATTTAGAATTTCAACTTCACATTAGTACAAGGATAAAAGGAAATATATGCAACATGGTATACATGATCATACACATAAAAGAAGCAACATGATCATAAGAGAAAACTAGAAATTAAAGATGACACGTGGAATAGTAGTATATGGTAAGGGGATTATGAAAAGTAAAGAAGGGTTTGAAACATAATGGAGTGATATAGATTATAAAAGAAAGAGGTTGCGAGATTCAAGAAAGTGCTAATTAGTCAAGTATCCTTGTTGATAATTAATTAAACCTACATATGAGAAATGTATTATTGGATGTTTGAAGATAAGAATTCTAAGTCTCAAAATCATCTTCTCTTTCATATCTTCCTTAATGAGAGTAATGTGGGAATGAAGTGATAAGAAAATGAATTATATATGATGCATAACCACCGTGGTAGAGACATCTAGTGAATGTAATAATGACACACAATATGATGATGAAACCCTAGCAGGGTAATTGAGAATGTAATCTATCTGAATCGCTAAGTAAGAGAAAGGAAATTCAATCGATAAGATAAAGAAGACTTTAGTAAAACTTGTGAGATCCAAAGTTTGAATTTCAAATTAAGGGAGCAAAGTTACATCACAATAACATCATGCTACTGATAAGGACCAAACCCTAGAATGTTTAGAGTTGTAGTAGTTCAAGGGATGTCACTAGTGATTTGACCTTGAATACTAGCATCTCTATAAAACAAGATCATGAGATTTGCACTATGAGAAGTAAACTAGCACTGATATTAATCTAGGGTTTAAAGATAGCTAATCTGAAAGGTAGATAAACAATATGGAAATGATTCAAAGTAAAGAGTAAGATATAAATTTGAAATGTAACAAGTGTGTTTTGAACAAAAGGAGAAATACAATATGAGTGAAGTACGATATGAGATAAATTCTTGCAGTGATAGCAAGAATGATGAATAATCTATTTGTACTTTGTATGTTTCAATTTTAGGAATATTTAATCTACATGATTAAAATGTGAAGGATAAGTAGTAAAAAGTAAGTAGTAGTGAATGAGGAGAGAGATAAGAGAAAACAATGGCTTTTAGTAATATGTGAATTTGTTTTTAGAAATATAATTTGTTGAAGGTATATTAAGGGATGTAAATTGGTTCTACGTATGATTTCAGTGTACATGTGCAAGCAATATGTTAATTAAAGGTGTCAGATAGTTGTAGTCATTCATACCAGTAATCCATCTTAGTATTGTACAATTGTGGTATGGTGATATGGGTTGAATAATGATGGAACAAATGGAGGGTTACTGTGAATAAGGTAGTCTTGTCTATTCACTCATATGAATAGAAGGGATGATAATTGTATTGTATTGATATGTAACCCTAATGAGGTATAACTCCTTATACCTAGCTTTAATATAACTAAGTGATGGTATTTGGGTATGAATAGTCCTTGAATGACTAATACAATCATGGAGTACCTTGTTACTGTTGTTGAAACCCTAGTATGCTATAACCTGATTGTTACACCTTGAATTGTGTGTGGGTTCATACTTGAATAATATGGAATATGATGGTAATGCTTCACCTTTTGCATCCATGATGCAATGAGGATGTCGTGGGTAGTATTGTACAATTGTTGTTGAATCCAGTCTTCCAACTCAAGACTATTTTGCTATTTGAGTAGCACAATAGTAATATTCAAAACAACATAGTGAACTCTCTTTTGTGACTCAGAGGTAATATAAAACAATAGTACATATTGAGCTGTATGAATTGAGATGGTTGGATCAGATTATCAATGTTGAGGTAACGCCCCAAGAGTATGAAAATATTGAAATAGTTGCTTCTCTATCTACTCTATGATTGATTGTGGTATAGAGAATTTGTTTGTTATCATTGAGAATTGTTTCAGACATGTTGCGATTAGAAAAGAAATAAAGGACTTAACGTTGAAAACTGCATTCAAGTATGAAATACAAGAATATAATGACATGTAAGATTCCATAATATTAAAATAAACTTTTAATATACTTTGTTTGCATATTTATGTTTCGAGGACAAAACTTTTTAAGGGGGTGAGAATTGTAATGACCACATTTGTGCTTAATTGGTAAACTAGGGTTTACATGAATGATTACATGTTTGATTAGATTGAACATTGTTTAGACTTGATTAATGATAGTAGATCAATTGTGATGTTTCAAACCTAAGAAGAAACTCTAACTATGATTTTAGTTTGAAGAATTGGGGTTTGAGAAATGTAAACCCTAATCGGCAAAAATTAGGGTTTTGATAGTACATGAATATGGAATTTGATTGGGATAACAATGTGGTAAATGAATTTCGTATTTTCTACAAATTTTGTATTTAACTATGGATATGATAAGGATAAATCAGTCATGCATATTGGAAAAAAAATCATAATATTTGAATGTTCTTTGAATGTGGTTCTCGGTCAAACTATACTTCGACTAAAATGCTGATAGAGTGCTTTTAGCAGTGTAGTGTTTTATTTTTAATTATTTATTGGTAACTCCAAACGATCTAAAAATTTTATTGGAGATCTAAAACTCAATCATAAACAACATATAAAATTTTCAAATTTTTGGATGCGTTTAGACCTTACCAGTAGACAAATTACAATAATATTTTTATGACAGAAAATTCAGCTGAAATAAGAGAAAGTATAGTGAGGGGTCAATGTGCAATTGACCCCAAGTAGCTCAATTTCTCTATATGGTCAAGCTAACACACAAGGAGATCTCATAATTCGTGATTCAATCTAGATAAACAAAATCCTAGAGAGAGAGGGAGAGTTACAGTTTGAGAGGAGAAAGTGATGGAGATGCCGATCTAGGGTTTTGTGGTCCGAGGAATGATGAAATCATGTAAGTTTAATCTCTTTGGATATAGTTTCATGGTGAATATTCTCTCACATGTCAAGATCGCGTCCCTCCTCTGATTTGATCTGAAATGGTGTCAAAACTTCCCCTTTTCTCACTCTTTCTTCATAATCCCTCATTTTAGGGTTTCTGAGTTGAAAGGAAGAAAAATCAGGTGAATTGCTAGGGATTTGATATGAGATCGAGATTTTTAGGAATGATCTGCGTTTTTAAGGTGTTTTCACACCTTAGGGGGAGTGGGTAAAAGCATATTTCAGTCAATTGTACTCAATTAGATGGTTTTAATTTATATTCTCAGTTTCTCCCTAGATGACAATAAATGAAAAGAACTGTTCTTGAATTCATTTTATAGAATACTTCAATTCATGTTCCAACTATGATCTGAAAATGTTTATATGATGACATGGATTCAGATATCCATGTATCTTGAATACTACAGAATTAAGAAGTTTATGGAGAATCTTATGAAGATCTGAATTTTCAAGTTATTCGGGTGCTTGAACAACATTATAGTTGAAATTCAGATTTAAGTTTATATAATCTTACTTATGTTCCTAGTGCATATAATTCTACATGTTTGATCTCATTGATTTGATATATGGACAAATCGAGTTTCTGATTCTCACAATACATATCTTGTGAATATAGCAAGTAATCAAGGATGGAAACCCAATCTAGTATGCTTTTACAAGTATACATATCTAATTTAGTAGTAAATGGCTGATTGAAATGATTCATTTGATATTGTGGGATTTTATTTGAATATTATCTTATATGCATATATGCTTTGTTTAAGAGATTTGGACTTTCTAACTCAAATACTTGTCATGAAATGCATATGTTGTTATGCTATTGCAAGTGGAGATATGACATGCCCTAGATAAGTATGTTATCGATACCATGCATAAATGTGAGAAATGTTGAATGAGAATATTTATATTAGTAGACATGATATATGTTTGAATACATGAGAAGTGTTATATGTGCATGAGTAAGGAGAAACCCTAAAAAAGGGGTAAATAATATGCTAAGCATTTAGTTCAGTATCATCAGTGATTTCAATTCAATTGTTTGAGTAGTCATTAATATACAGAGTTAAAAGAGATCAATCTAAGATAAAGATATAATCAAAGTTACAGTAATAATAGACTTAGGGGCCCCGAACACCGTAGATTCCCTATGAGAGGTCTATGTCGTAGGGATGAAACAACCTAACCATGGTAGTGTCTAGTATACGGGGGTCAGAACATACTAACATGTGGTATGGGGGACGAAGCCCTAGTGGAAGTCTCCTTAAAAAATATAGTATGTAGTATCTAACATCAATCAGAGATCCTGGTGGCACTAGAGTACAGAATAGCCAATAGGTGGTTTGACTCTCCGCCTGTGTGCTCAGGTTAGAGGAGGAGTCCAGTTTTACGGCCCATAGGTGTGCCGAGGCCATAGAGCCATTTTCCTATTGTAGACCAGCGATGTAGTCAGGCTTAGCATTCCCGGGTGTGTCAGCTAAGTCTTGTACGGTGAGATCATATTTTGTTACGATTCTTCATATGTAGAGTACACTGCATATGATCAGGGCATAAGCTAAAATATGATAATATAAGTTTAAAGAGTTTCTTATAAGTAAGAAGAGTTAAGAAAGATCTGATTTTAGTTTCGCAGCAGTTGTTCTTTATATGTAATATTGAATATAGTGAGGATTATATTTCTGTACTTGTTTATTTCTAATGATGTAGGATTCAATGTTATTAGTAAGTTTTTGAATATCTAGTCTTTTAATTTGAAATTACTATCTTGTTTTATTTCAATTATCCAAGAATGATAAATGTCTGATTCATTACTTTAGATTGCATTATTGTTTTACTCATTCACTGAGCGAGTAGGCTCACCCCTCTACTCAAATTTTTTAGGGAAACTGTGGGGATTGAAGATATCATTGCATCAGAGTAGATCAGCCACAAGAGTTAAGTTTGAGTATAGTTAAGTTCAGTCAGTCCTTGTCACTCTAGGTCCTTGTAAAGAAATAAGAGAGAGTTGTAAATGATGATGTATAACATTTTTCCTCTTTTAGCAATATATGCGAATCAACAAGTCTTATGTGCTTAAAAGTATGAGAAACAGAATGACTGTTCATACATGCATTTTTACTGTTGAAATCAGATTAGAAAAATCAATGTTTAGATTCCCTTGTAAAGTTAGTTTATGTGGTTCAATGCGAGAAAAAAAGAGTTTGAAAAAGAAGAAAAAAGTTAAGGGTGATATTTGTATTACGTTAAATCCTCAATTTATGCCCTAATCTCATGATTAATGGTAATTGTGAGATCGGGGAGTAACATCTAGTGTGTCTTAGTGTCGTCCTTGTACTCTCAGGTCTGAGCAAGAAAAAGTTTGTATATGGTGTTTCAAACAAATCAGACTTTTGTTAGCATATTAATGCCTGTTTGTGTGACATATATGAATATTGTTCTCATGTGTATATATGTGGTGGCTAAGATGATAGAACAATTTGTATCAAATTCTTGGCATAGTATGGATATAAGAAAGATTTTTGGCTCTTATGCAAATGTTTATAAGCAGGTGCTGACGTTGAAATCGATTTTAATTTACCAATTTTTTTAGTATGTGATTAATTAGTGATTGATTGTGTTTTATGTTTTGAGTAATCTAGTTTAGTGTAACGGGTTATCACAAGTTGGTATAAGAGCTTTAGGTTCATTGAGTCTATAAGGACACTAGGACTTAGGACTAGGATGATGTTTAAGTTAGGAATATGACATAAAAATGTGGTGCATACTACCTAATCTCAGTATTTGTGTGCCCTGGCCATGGATTCAATTATTGAAGAAAAGGTAAGTATGGAACTCTTAGATTGTTATATCTTTGATTACTCTGATCAAGTAGTCATTTTGAGACAATCTAAAGAGCATAACGAATAAGAAATCATGATGTGAATATCTCAATCCTACCTTAAAGAAGATGAGAATTGCATCATTATCTTTTAAAACTGGAATGTTTGGTAAATATAAGAGAAAGATACAACATCATGAAATCCAAATCTGAATACAAATAAGGAAAAGAGGAGTTCTTGAAGATGTGATTCAAAAAGATAATAAAGTAAAAGACAAACAAGTCTATGCTTATAAAGTGAATCAAGGTATGAAATCTATATAAGATAGAGAGAACTCCTATAACAAGTATAAAATGAGAAGATGAATGGGAACAATGACAAAGAAATAACATGGAACCTGAGTTAATCTCAGACCAACCTATGTATGTAAGAAATTTTTAATGAAAAATCAGCATGGCATGTGAAAGAAATTAAGGCAAATGATCCATTTTTAATGAAGAAAATGTGGAATATGATGATTTACATGTTGATAAGTGGTTGAAAAACATAATAAAATAAGAGAGCATACCCAAGTGTGATAAATAGTCATCAAGGCATGAATCATGATGATTCCTATGCTAATGGCAAGGAACCAAAAATGAAAAAGGTAAAATGATAGATAAGAAGTTGTAATATGCATAATGAAAATAGAATCAGTTACCTTTTTGCTAGTGACCCTGAACAATGTTGCTCTGATGTGGGAAGTATGTTTCCCTTTGTGTCTTTCCTTTCTAGGGCACAACTTTCAAGTGGATCATTGTCACTTGGTACATGTGGATTCGCTGCAAACATGAGGGTGGATAGCTTATTATAGCATAAGGCTGCTTGGACTATGGTTCTATGTTCATAAAGTTTATGATGATTTTTCTTTTGAGCCTTCTAATAATTAGGAAGACTCTTCTTATATGTCTTGATATTTATTATGTTGGTAAAACTAGATGATATAAGGATGTGAGTTTCTTATAGCACATGAGGTGGATACCAAGGTAATGAATCCTAGTATCCAAGATGTATCAATAATATGAGAAATATGTGAAGGTTGGAGATGTTTATTAAATGAACATTCCAAGTATTCCTCTTCCATAGAGAGAGAGAGAGAGAGTCGATGATGACCCTCTAAATGTTGTTTGGAAGGAAAAACAAAAGTGATTCTATAATGTTGTGTATGGTTCAGTGATAGCTGGGCAAGACCACTATCAAGGATATATGATTTGTTGGTTAATGGATACACGATACTGTGTTCCTTTAAGATAAACCTATGATCAAATATCAATACATAAGAGTTAGATTGGATGACATAATTCACATGACCATGATGGGTTTAGAGTTATGTCCTTTAGACTAACCAATGTACAAATAGAATTTATGAATAGGAGGAACAGAGTGTTTTGTCCATGTCATACAAGTTGTATATCAAGCTTTGAATGATGACATGTCAAAGTATTTCAAATATGGTCAAAAATATGATCAATATTTCTTCAAAAACCTTAGGGTTGTTGAAGCAACAATAGTTATGAGATAAGTTGAACAAGAGTGAGATGGGGTTGATTAAATTTCTTGATGGGATCATGATATGTCTTCTAAGTAGGTTGTATAAATCCTAGTAAGGTGAACATAGTGTTGTTATTTCACCCCTAACAAGGTTGACTAGGAATGATGTTTCCTTGTATGGAATGACAGGTGTCAGCGTCAACATTTCTTTTGATGCAGAAAAAGAACTGACAAGAGTTTTAGTGTCAGTGTAAAAAAAAGGATGGATACATTGCCTTTTTTTATGCTTCAAGGAATGGTATGGGACACATGCCGTGATTGGTAAAAAGCTAACAAGTATGACTTTTGAGTAATGTGTTGATATAATACATATAATTTTTGGATGATAGCTAGAATTTAAAGTTGAATATTACTACTAGAGTTGTACATATGACACAACAAGTTTCTATGTTCCATATTTGCGAATGTCTTCTTAGGTGGGGATTTTGTGTTGACCCAAGATGAGATATGTATAAATGATGTGACATCACCATGATATGTAAGTAACCATGTTAAGGTAATAGGATGAGGTGCAAAGGAAGTACCCATCTTTGTTTACCTTGGATTTTGGGGGCAGAATCCCTGTTAGGGGTTTATAGTTGTAAGGCTCCTAAACTTGTTTAATGAGTTGAATAAACTTAATTATCATAATTGAATTCTTATAACTCTTATATAACCTTTTTATATGCTTTAAAATCATAATACAAGCTTAAGTTTCAAATTCAGTCCAATTTGGACACTATTTGATCAAGTTATGCAATTTATGCACATTTTGTACTTTTATGCAATTTACCCAACTGAGAGGCTTTCTTTGCAATTTATCACTTGAATTATGTTCCTTGGATATTCTCTCATAATTATTGATATTCTTGAGCCATGGGGAGCCTATTTAAACCTTGGTTTGAAGGTGTTTTATCCAAGGGTATCTTAGGGTTTAACCCTTCACGGATGAGCTACCTTTAGTAGCTATCAACTAATGAATTATGTGATTGGCTGGGAAATTTGACAAAGGAAAGATAATCAGGTCTATAAGGACGGTGGGGGAGCTTCTTGTATGTGTGCTTGTATATTCTTAATAGTTTAAGGCCATAGAAATATGGGGAAGCTACTTTTACACCTCATGCTTGCTTCTATCCTTATCCATGGGCTATATTTACCTCTTCTTTGCCCAAATTCGAAACTATGCTTGATTTCTCTTTCCTTTAACCTGTAGAAAATACTAAGGTATAATATGACTTGGATCATGTTGGTTTTACAACCTATGGTTCTAATCACCTATCAACCAATGGTCAATTTTAGGGTCTTAAGTTGATTTCTTTTATAAACCCATGATCCGATGATGGTACCATTGCAACAACCCTATGGTGTTGTCTTCATGACAATGGATGGTGGTAACCAAGGGTTTAAACTGACGTTCACCCCATTAGGTCATGTTTTGGCCTAATTAGAAGCCTAGTGATTAACAACTAAATACCCTAATGATGCTATCAATCAATGGTGATATTAGTTTGATATTTGATGCTGATTAACGAATATAGTGTTGATTTAACAACCTATGGTGACTTAATGGTCACTAATGATGGTGTATCAGGTATTCAAACCCTATGGTGAGTTAATTATATAGTTGTATCATCAATTAAGCCTTAGACCAATGGTTTCTTGGGTCACTTGATGCAATGGTCGGATCTATAATGTAATTGATGGTTTTAACATATGAACTTGACCCAATGGTCAATATCTAATGTTTATTCCTCCAATAAAGTGGAATGATGGCTAATGTAATATGTTGGTCCTAAGAATGTGATTTAGATGGTTTCCTTTATATTATCAACTTAAGGAGCTTACTTGTTGACAAAGGATGGCCTGTTTTAAATGAACAGTCGATTGTGGGTTTTACCCTACTCTCAGTGGAACTTTTTGTGTTGTTAATCAAGGGATGTATAGGGTTAGATGTTGAATCTTTATAGAGCACAAATCAATGATTTCATAGGTGGTTTATCCAAGGTGTTTACTTATGTAAACAACCAATGGTCTTACCTTTTAAACATCCGATGGTTCTGGGTGACATTGTGGTATGGGGATATGGGTTGAATGATGATGGAACAAATGGAGGGTTACCCTTAATAAGGTAGTCTTACCTATTCACTCATATGAATAGAAGGGATTATAATCATATTGTTTTGATATGTAACCCTAAGGAGGTATAGCTTGTTATACCTAGATTTAATATAACTAAATGATGGTAATTGGGTATGAATAGTCCTTGAATGACTAATGCAAACATGAAGTACTATGATAATGTTGTTGAAAACCTAGTATGTTATAACCCAATGGTTACACCTTGATTTATGTGTGGGTTCATACTTGAGAATAGTATGGAATGTGATGGTGATGCTTCACCTTATGCATCCATGATCCAATGGGGATGTCGTGAGTTAAGGTTTGGGTATAAGTGTTGATTAGTAACATTAATATAATTTATCTTGTTGAACCTAACTCTAATGCAAATAGATAAAGATGATTATTCATGTTTAACATTCTTATATGATGGCATGATGGTGAAATAACCTCCTTAACATGATCATAACCTTAATGTGTTAATTGGTGGTGGTCATAGCCACATGGTTGATACTTACTTATGCAAAACATGTGCATTATGAATATGATGAGGTTTAATCATATCTAGATTCCTTGCATGTTGATGTAATAAAGGAATATTCTTAATGTTAATATAACCCTGATATGATTGTTTATGAATATCTCCTAGCTCAGTAATACAATACTTGTTGATATGGTGTATTATATGTAAGTGATGTTGTTGAGCCTTGTTACAAGGCATGCAAAGATAATGATGATCTTACAGGGAATAATATGATGGTCTTAATGACCTTTGGACTTGGTTGAGCCCTGAATGAGGTGTAATCCTCTTGTGTTGATAAGGGTTGATACCCTGTGATATTGTGAAAAGTATTTATATCATGTGATAGTATGATGACTAGTGTGGTCTCATGAATGACAAGTGAATAGTACCATGTGATGATGAGATGAGAAATTATGTTTCACACATTTTATATCTATTCAAAGTTGTGATATTTATATGCTTGCTAGAAGTGAATTAGGGTTTGTATGTCCACTTGTTTGATGCAACCTTAACTCACCCAATTGGCATAACTAATCAAGTGCAACTCTAATCATGTAGTGCCATGTGTCGTAGAACCATCTTCAGTGTCAGAACTTGTTGGATGGTGAAATGAGTATTCCTAAGAGAAACTTGGAGCACATATTGTTGAGTATGTGGGGGTGGCAGGTTGAGGATATATCCTTGTCATCCACAATGCAGATTGTGGAGGTTGGCTATAGTCATGCCTCATACATCTGATGTGATTGAGAAAAGTTGCGGTCTTATCTCAGTGATTATAATATGATGTGATTAGAGGACAATTATGGTTGTACCTCAGTGATTGAGTTTGAATACCCTAGTTTCTAGTGTCGTGACCTGTACCAAGGGCAGACTAGTGGTCAGAAGCTTGACTACATGTCGCTATGGTGGTAGCTTTGACTGATATGTCACTGCCTTTTACTTGTACTGACCGAGGGGAAGAGATCTTAGGATACCGACACTCCTAGATCTTGTACGGAACTGAATATACCTTCGTAGGGGTCGGTTGGACTTTGAATGGTACGATTCAAATTCCCCAGGTCATAATAAAAGATGTAATACAGTCGTATAGCATATCTATTTAGGGTTATACACGACGCTTCACATTGGATGATAACCCTTGTGTGTTCTCTTTACATAAAGATGATGCTTAGTGCAATCAAGAGATAGTAGATATACTTATGTTGTAGATATGCTTAAGATTGTAGATGAGTACATACAGTAGCCATGATTATGTTGATAACTATATGGCTACTGCTGATTATAATCATGATGCTAGATATCTCATGTTGATAGTTATGTTTAGCATGCTAGACATGCCTTTGTAACTATAAATTCATATACTGTTAATCATGCTTATCCAGATAGTTGTGCTTATGTTTTTAGCTCTTCTTATGATGTTGATGTATTCAACCAATTAGACATGCTCATGTTGTTACATATTCTATGTTACTAGACTTGCTCATGTTGCTAGATATGCATATGCTACTGAATTGCTTATATTGTCAACAAGATAAAGGATGATAGTCTGGTTAATGATGATAGTTATTATCTGTTCCTTTATGTATTTTGTTAATCATCAGTATTGCTGATCTTATTTGTTATATCTGATTAAACTGCTTAACTATTTAATTACTTAAAAACGTTGTAATCAATAAACATTGTTGGAGGTTATATCTCTTATTGGGACATGGGTCTCACCCTTGTGGTTCGTCACATTTTTTAGGTAATCGGAAGTGACGAAAACAAACATGTGGCAGAAAAGAGGAGCTATAGTAATGAATCTTTGGTAAATTTGATTAGATGTCTAGTGTGTCCTAGAGTCATCCTTGTGCTCTCAAGTTCGGGTGAGAAAAAGTTTGTATATGGTGTTTCAAACAAATCAGACTTTTGTTAGCATATTAATGCTTATTTGTGTGATATATATAAATATTGTTCTCCTGTGTATATATGTGGTGGCTAAGATGATAGAATAGTTTGTATCAAATTCTTGGCATATTATGTATATAAGAAAGATTTTGAGCTCTTATGCAAATGTTTATGAGTATGTGCTGACATTGAAATCGGTTTTAATTTACCCATATTTTTTAGTATGTGATTAATTAGTGATTGATTGTGTTTTATGTTTTGAGTAATCTCGTTTAGTGTAATAGGTTCTCACACTCAGTGTGTTAAACTACCATCAACTAGGCCTTTGTAGTTTCCCTCGATCTTAGTGAACTCTTGTTGTGGCATGTCGTTGAAGGCATCCATGGATTTCATTATGAAGAGATGGATCATGTGTTTACGGGGTACCTATATATGAGTAAGGAACATTGAACCGAGTATGATGGTGCTTTCTTTAAAGACACAACATGAAGTTGTTGTTGGTAATATTAAATCTTCTCAGGAGCCACCTCCCCTTTGCTTTTAGGAGTCATGCATCTCCATCTAACTCATACTTCTTCAACCCTTCCAGTGCGTGGTGAAAGGTGTGGGTGTTGAGAGTGATGACATCACCAATGGAGATGAACATGTTGATAGATGAGAGTGGGATTGGGGAAGGGAGGTGGTGCAAAACATTGTGGATGGTGCACAAGTTAGGATCAAATGATTTCCAGAGGAGGAGGATAAAGGGAGGCAAGGTATTAGGAATTTAGGATGAGGAGGAAGGAGATAAAGGGAAGGATGTTGTAGGGGACAGTTAAGATGAGGGATAAAGGATGAATGAGAGCATGAAGAGCTTGTCAGCAATGATGGCTACAATCCATGTACGGGAGGTTTTCCAGTTTGTCTGATGCCCCAACGCGCCACAAACGAGATAACTCAAACTAAATGTGGAATTAACACTAAGCAAGCAGATTGTCTGAAAAACACTGGAAATTAAAACTGGTTTCATTATAGAACCATAAGCTAAAAACTTTCACCTATAAGTCCACAACATGACACCTAGATCACATAGCATAAATAAAGGTGCTTACATCACCATTTACAACCTTCTTATCATCAACCTATTACATGAGATGCTTGTTCTGTATATACATACATGTACACATGACACATCTATACAACAAAAGGCACACAAGCCAAAAACCTAATATTGGTGGCATCTCTACAAAACACATCAAAAATACCCCCAAGGACCTGAGTGTACATGGAAGACTCTAGGACTCTAACACCAAAAGACTAGCATCACATCCAACCTTATCAGCTACTGCTCTTGTTGTTGCTCTTCCTCTCTGTACGATCTCCACCTCGTCCTATAGGACCACCTAAAATATGTGGAAACCCACACGGTGATACTAGATGTCCCAACAAGAGATATAACTCTCTACCAACATCTATTAGAGCACAAATTAGCTGAAGCGGAAAAACAATATAATTATGAACTGAGCAGATTCAACTAAACGATATGTATCCAACATGTAAAATAGGTTGAGAAATACTAGGCAGTTATCACTGAGCAGTGGAACAATTAAATATTCTAAGAAGGAATATGAAGAACGTGTATATCTTCTATCAATAAAACTATAAAAAAGTAAGGCAAGGCTTCAACAAATATTATCTGCATTTTTTTTTGTGAACCCAACTCATCTATTGCTTTTTTTAATTTTTTGAGAATGTACAAGGAAAAGAGTACCATCTTAGGGAACAAACTCCACTATGGGTATGATCAAAGCAGAAAAAAGGAGAGATTATCCACATTTGTCCCTATGCAAATACACTACACGACTGCATTACGTCTTTTATTAATCCCTAAGGAGATGAGGTATACCACTCATACTCTAACTGACCAATACTAAGTCAAAATCAATGCCATACAAGGACAATGAAAGAGTCAGAATCCACGACCTCCCCAACACCTCGTAGTTAGTACACCAGAATACCTCATTGACATAACATATGAGTCATATGCAAAACAACCTAGCCTTCCTTAGTATATAGGCACAACGCTAGTGAAACTGATCTATGACCCGCAATCACACTCCTATCAAAGTATGGACCGCATCCAATCATGTGAAAGTATCATAAGTATATAATGAGTCACATCATTGAGTTACGACCCGTAGCTGCACTCCTGCCAGGGTATGGCCTACAACCGATCTCGTGAATGTGTACACTCAAAATATACGACTCTGAGATTCCCCTAGGGGAGAACATGTTTCACCATCCATTACTAAGATTGCCACTAGAATGGATCTATGGCCAGGGAAACTACATGGTTAAGATTCCACTTGATTAATTATACCAATTAGGTATCTTTTAGAATCAATCAAGTTACAACGTACAAAGCCAAAACAAACTCAACAATAATAAGGGTATAGTACAACTTCAAAATATATAAAATGTATAAGGTGTGAACTTGTCACATCATCACATAGCATTGTAGCACTGCCATTCACAAGGCAACCATCACTATTGCACAACCATATAAAGCTATCACCTATGTCACATCACGGTGGAATCTCAATCCCTCAATCACATCTCTACAGGGTATCACCTCAAATCACACACAAAGCATGTGCCATGTCAACAAACCCAAACACATAATCCTTGTATATAAAACTTCACATTATGCCTCAACATTACTCATAATCACCATCTTATATAATATAGGATTCATTGTAGCATTCACATGGCTATGGCATTCAAGTTCATATAACCTGCAAGGTTAGGGATTTATAAACAAGAAAGAGACACATCATACATGATAACCATTTCATCTGAGAGATGCAAACATATCACATGGCTCTACAATTAGGGCTAGGGTTTCATTGTATATTCGATTAGGGTTTTGTACCTATATCCCAACACCCAACCCTAGGTGCACCACCTTCCACAATCTTGGAACTGATTTAGGGCGGAACATCATTAGTTGAGTCATGATTAGGGTTGATTAAGAAACCATCCAAACATCACTATACATGGCTTATTTATTAATCACATATACATGTATTGATAATGTGTTCAAGTATGTGTCTCAACCATCAATCTTACTCATGCCTCGACCATTCATGCAAACAAGGTTGTGACCTCAACACAACTAATGTGTCTCAACCGCGACACCCCCATAGGTCTCAATCCCTCATGAACTACGATTTCAACCACCCTATGAAGCACATGTCTCAACCTCAAGAAACAAGGTTGTATCATTTTCAAAACAAGAGCATGTCACAATCAAAACCAAGCATGTCATGACCTCCAACTAAGGATATGTCGTGACCAAAATAAGGATGTGACCGTTCTCCCTGAATGACAGTAGTGTAGTGCCTCCCAGCCACAACACCACCCTCGAATCTCCACCAAATCACTCCCAATCCATCTCCAATAAATCCCCCACCATTTCTACTACCTTAATCTCTAGATTTCATCCATTTCCATCCACAAAACACCCCATTTCTCTCCAATCTGCCCCAACAACCCTGTTCTTCGGAGAAAACCTAAAATCCTATTTTCTCCACCAATTTTGATCCAAAATGAAGCAAATGACCAATAAAGTTGTGTCTAAGACCAAGGAGGTCATTTCCTACAGATGCCATCCCAAGAATGCATCCTCTTCTACTTTAATGGCTCCTCTTGCCCTCCTGACACCATCGCCAGTCTTCGGTTTACATGGGGAATCACCCCATGTGGCTGCGGCCATGGACCCTATGATGAAGGAGTCATCCAGGCTACCTAGAAGAGGTAGGGAAGTAGTCCTACCATCAGTCTCAGAAGCCCATCCATCGGTTTCAGCAGCTCATCTGTCATTTTTAGTTGCATGCTCCTTGATGTCTATGGCACCGCAGCCACGACAACAACTGAGAGCACGAAGACAACTACTGGTAGATGATACAGATGAGGCAATGCCAGATGCATATCCATAGGATGCACTTGAAGTGTATCATGAGGCGACACCTGACAGTAAGAGTAAGAAAGTGAAGAAGCCAAAGCTTCTAGAGTGCTTGACACGCCGAGTGATTGCCACTCGCTACGGGTGCTAGGAGATGATGAAAACTTTGAGAATCTTCAAATTTTTTTAGGATATTGTGGAGTCCATTGGGATAGTTGAGGTGTTGACCATTGTGTAGGAGACCTATGTGGAGCTTACACAACAATTCTTTGCCACATTAGAGAAGGTCTCACGAGACGCCATCAATGTCACCTTGGGGAGTAGTACCTACTTCATCATTGCATCCTTTCTGAATGGCATCTTTACTTCAACTCTCGAGGTAGCAGAGTCACTTGATCAAGGAAGAATTGATAGAGAAACCAATGCAAACTACATTGCAATGTGGAATAAACTCATAAGTCAAAGCAATTTTGTGAGAACCCATTACACTAAACGAGATTACTCAAAACATAAAACACAATCGATCACCAATTAACCACATACCCAAAAATATGGGTAAATTAAATCTGATTTCAACAAAAACAACCGCTCAGAAACATTTGCATAAGAGCCCAATATCTTTGTTGTATCCATACTATGACAAGAATTTGATATAAAATTTTCTATCACCTTAGCCACAACATATATACACATGATAACAATATTTGTATATGCAACACAAACAAGCATTAACATGCTAATAAAATTCCGATTTGTTTGAAACACCATATACAAACTTTTCCTGCCTAGAACTGAGAGTATAGAGATGACTCGAGGGCACACTAGACATCTAATCAACTTTCTCAAAGATTCATTACTATAGCTCCTCTTTACTACCATAGGTTTGTTTTTGTCACTTCCTATTACCTAAAAAGATTTGGCGAACCACAAGGGTGAGACCCATGTCCCAGCAAGAGATATCACCTCCAACAATGTTTATTGATTCCAACATTTTTAGGCAATGAGACAGTTTAAGTAGTTTAATCATATATAACAAATAAGCTCAACAACACTAATGATTAACAAAATACATAAAGGAGAAGATACTAACTATCTTCATTAGCTAGACTATTCTCTTATCCCTATTAACAGTATAAGGAGTCCAGCAACATGAGCATCTCTAACATCATGAATAAGTCTAGTATCATAAGCATAGCTAACAACATCCACATGTCTAACAAGTTGAACATATTAACATCATAAGTAGGGCTAACAATATAAGTACAACTATATGTATAATCATGATTAGCAGTATAGGAATCTCTAGTTACAAAGGCATAGCTAACAACATGTGATAACGAATGTCATAATCATAGCTAACAATAATAATATCTCTATCAACTTAAACATGGCTATTGTATGTACACATTTATAACATGAGCATATCCACAATATAAGAATATCTACTATGTTTTAATACATTAAACATCATCTCTATGTACATAGAATAATAAGGGTTATCATCCAATATGAAGCATCATGTGTAACCCTAAATAGATTTGCTAGACGGTTGTATTACATCTTTTATTATGCCCTGATGAATTTGAGGATACCACTCAAAATCCAACTGACCACTGCTAAGTCAAAATCAGTGTCATACAAGATCTAGGAAGAGCCAGACTCCTAAGATCTTCTCTGCCCCTGGTCAGTATGGGTCCACCACAATGACACATAAGGTCAAGCTGCTAACAGCCTAGTCCATCCTTGGTATAGGTCACGACACTAGTAAAAGGAGGTGGGTACGCATACCCTACCATCCGAGGTACAACCACAGTTGTCCTCCAATCTCATCACATATATAATCACCAAGACACAATCGCATCCATTCTCAAACTGAGGGCTAGGTATGACCGCAGTCATACTCCCTTAACCTTTGGTTTTAGGATGACAAACACCCCACATACTCAATAGTATGCGCTCCGAGTTTCCCTTAGGAATACTCATTTCACCATCTGGAAAGTTCTAACACTCAGATGGATCATTGGCACAGGGCACTACATGATTAGAGTTTCACTTGATTAATTATGCCAATTTGGTGAATTAAGGCTGCATCAAAAAAGTGGACATGCAAACCGTAATTCACTTCTAGCAAGCATATAAATATCACAACTTCAAAAGATATAAAACATGTGAAACATAATTTCTCATCTCATCATCACATGGTAACCTATAGGCTTCACCTATTTGAGGTTCTTAGCACGACATGAATGCTTCCAAAGGTTGCCAAACCAATATGGGACATCTCCTATGGTTTATATACTGATAGGCACCCCCATATTCCCTTCACAACTCGACACAACCTCTTCTATGGTTCAAGGTACTCAACTTTCTATGGTTCTAACATCACTAAGAGTATTATCACTCAACCAAGACTCAAACAAGGTACCCCCTTCTCTCTCTTTCCTCTAGATGATACTAAGAGAGAGTAGGAACACTCTAGTGGTGTTAAATTGCATACCAACCCCATATATTGGGTAAATTACAAGTTACACCAAAACTAGCACATAAAGCACAAGCATCAACCATACAAGATCAACTTGGAATTTAGGCTTTTCATAAGGCACCCCTTAGCATCATACTCCCTCTTATGATGATAAAGTACTAAGGGAACAGTTCACTTGGCAAAACACCTCAAGAATGTCAACATTGTGCTTTTGTCTCCGCCTTGCTCTTGATGGCTCATCTAAGCTTCAATGAATGGTGGCTCATTTGCTTTGTCCTTGCTTGCATCAATATGAGGTGGAACACTAGGGATGGTGGGAATTGCAAATGGAGTTTGAGGTGGAGCACATGGTATCCCAAAATCAACAGGATGTATCACTGAATCAACTTTGGCAATAACAATCACAATATCACCACTTGGCTGCCTTTGCTTTGCTTTATCAACCTTTCTTTGACTTGTAGGCTGCTCAAGAGATTTCCCACTCCTTAGGAGTGTCACAACACTTCCTTGCTCATGGTGGAGAGGGGGGTCTAGTTATGGCTGTAGAGGAGGTGGATGTGACACTTGGTGTTGAGATTGAGGTGGAAGGGAGAATTGAGGTTGGAAGGTGAATTGTTGAGAAAATGGTGGTGATGGAGGGAGAGGTGGTGTATAAGGCTTGGGATCACCTTGGAAGTGATAGATGGGCTGCACTTGCATGGGAGGTGGACTATAGAAAACTTGAGAAGAGGGCATTCGTCCACTTGCTTCATGGTAGCTCATGATGGGTTTTGAAGACAACTTTTCTTCTTAGAGAGCAATTATGGAAGATAACTACTCTATTCTCTCTTCTAGCCTTGCAACATATTTTTGAACATCATCAAATATTTTCAATCTAGAGGGAACCTCTTCCTCAAACCTTGAGCTATATTTTGGACTTTGTGCCTCTTGGTAGATATAGGAGTGAGGTGTCTTCTTTTCTTCACCATAGAACTCAATAGAATTTACCGGGTGGCAAAGAACATTTGTCACCTGGTTCTTCATGAAGCTCACCATGTCACCAAGAATCTTTGTCACTTGTGGGTTTGAGTTATTATGAGTAGGAGGTGTCCCACCAAAGGCATAGCCTCCATCATTCATCATTCTAGCAGCTCAAATTCTTGATCCTTCAGTCAGTTGCTCAAACAAAGGCCATATCTCCTCAGGTGGCCTAGCCATGACAAATCCTCCATAAGAAGAATCCACTGCATCTTGGTCCTCTAGAGATAAACCGGAGTAGAATGAATGAACTAGATGCCATAAAGGGATCTCATGGTGTGGTCACTCTCTCAAGATCTTCTTAAACGTCTCCAATACATTATAAAACCGCTCATTTTCCATTTAACTAAAACTTATCACGACACACTGCATTTGTGTCAACCTTGCTATAGAGTAGAATTGCCTTAAGAAGGCATTCTTCATTGTTTCCCAAGTCATGATGTTCCTCCTTGAGTCATACCAATCTTTGGCTCTATCTTTGAGGGAGAATGAGAACAAGGTCAATTGATTGTATCATCACTAGTCGTCGGTGTCCTGAAGGTGGAACATACTTCAAGAAAGGAGTCTAAGTGCTTGCAGGGTTCTCACTCTCCAAGCCATAGAATATGGGTAGGATCCCAAGAAGACATGGAGGGATGGAGAATTTCTCCCCTGGCATTTGATCAACCATGCTAGCAATTGACGATTTATAGTTTCTAGGCATGAAGTAATATTGAAGTGGCTTGTGGGGTGCATTTTGGCCTTCCATCTTGTCTTCTTCAAATGACTTGTCACATGCACAAAGCACAACCAAACAAAAGAGAACAAGTTAGTAAACCAATATACACAAAGAATGCAAAGAATTATGAATAAAGAATAGCAATGATGAGGGTAGTAGGAAAAGTTAAAGAAAAACTAACTAGCTAGGCCGAGCACCTTTAATCCCCGACAACGGAGCCAAAAAGCTTGGTGTGCTCCCAACAATGGCGTTACACACTACTTAATTGAGATTTGAATAGATGCAAATTTGCATAAAGAACCACACAAGTAGATTCCCTTTTAAAATTTATATTGACCTAAACGGACACACATACTTCTACTAAAATTCTAACCCGCAAGTACACGGGGTCGTGTTGTAGTATAGGTAAGGTGGCAAGTATAGGGTCGATCCATAGGGAGAAAAGGGGGCACTAGATCTAGGTTAGTTTTTAGGTGCTAGGTTCCTATCACGGAGACTAGGGTTAAGGGTTTGAAGGTTGTTTTGATCGTTAAACTAAGGATGAACATGCAAGCAAGTAAAGGAAGACAAGCAATACTAAAACCTAAGTTAACCCTAGATAGTTAATTCTACTAAGCAAGAAAAAGGCAAACCAAGCATGACAAGTCAAAAGAGCAATTAAAGACCTAATCTATCAAGAGCAAAGCAAGAACAAGGCAAGAAGCTATCTAAGCAAGAAAAGAGCTAATTAAGCTAACACTAGCTAAGCAAGATGGAAACTAGGGTTTTAAAGCAACTAAGGAAGATGTGGGTTGTTTAGGTTATTTACTTATCAATTAGGTTGGGGTGATCTGTGAGCATTATAATTCCATTTAGATTATCAAACCAAACAACAATCTAGAGTCTAATGAATTAGCCTAAGCTACTAACTGGCATGGATATACTAGGTTGTGTATAGGGGAACTAGTCCCTAAACTCCCTACTACCCTTACTAGGTTCAATTGGGTTAGGGCTTGGGTTTAATTCAATTAGAATCTAAACAAGCTTAGGTTTATAGGTTAGATGATCTTAGGATGATTAGGGACTGTGATTAGTAATGGGGGTGGAGGTGAGGTTTTAGGCCTACCCACATTCTAACCTTGAGAAAGCTCCATGCTAAACATACCAATTTCATATAAACTAGGTACTTAGATCTCTCAACTAGGGTTAGAAGAATTTATTAGGATGTATGAGGATGGGTATCTAGCTAGGGATCCAAGAATTGGACCTAGGAGCAAATCCCAAAATTCACACATATAATCAATTTCCCTAAATTTCCAATTGATTTCAAGCACAAACCAACAAACAATTCATGGAGAATGAGACATAAATAGAACATAATCATTAGAAAATGAAATTACAATGTTCACATATCATTTTCCCCCAACATTATATCAAAGTAACATTTTACACCCCAAACGGCCCACCCAAGGGGCCTAGCTACTCATAACAATGCAAGATACAAAAAGAAGGGAGAAAGAGATAGAAGAAGCCATGGAGCTCAGTGTAGACGGAGAAATCCTCCACTCCATCTGTTGTTGGATTCCCTCCTCTCTCCTCCAAGGTGTAGGGGCATGGAATGGTGGTGGAAATGGGTGGAAATAAGAAGAAACTAGGGTTTTGATGGTGGAAATGGTGAAATGGAGGTGGAAATGAAGTGGAATGGCTAAGGGGAGAAAATGGGGATCTAGGAGGTGGTAGAAGGTATCTAACCTTGTGTTGGATCTGCCACCTAGGTATATATAGGTGTGGGGGAAGCACTAGGTCAAGTAGGGGTAGTATGGGAAAAATAGTACAAAAGTATCTAGGTTTTTGTAGGTGGCACGACTGTGGTGGTCACCACGGCCGTGGTATGGAGGGGTGAGAACGGTCGTGGTGTATGGGAACGACTGTGGTGAGAAATGGTGAAAAATCACAGGGAATTGGTGAATTTTGTACTGAAGGTGGCATGACCATGGTGATCACCACGACCGTGGTGGCTCAAAATGCACATGTCATTCTCTGCTCCATGGTCGTTCTTCCTCTGTTGCTACATGGTCGTGCAAGGGGGAATGGCCATTCTAGTTCAGTGCACCACAATCATTATGTATGGCACAACCGTGGTGATTCTATCTTTGCTTGGGGATGACTCTATTGATTTGCAAGTGTCCTAGCACAGTCGTTCTGTGGTATCACAACTGTGATGGCCTCTGAGTCAGCACTTTGACTTGTCTCCTTGAATTTTCTTGTATATCTTTGCTTCAATGGATCTTTGGCCACTAGGGGTAGGTTGAGGGAGCATCATAATTCACTTTAGGTCTCTCCAAGGGTATAGAAACCCTAGGATCACTCCTTTTCTCTCTCTCTTCCATCAAGCGTGGTCCAAATGCCTAAAAAACATGCAAATAATGTCCATAAGTGCATTTTATACAAATATGCATATTGAGGGAAATAACATGTAATCTAACATGTATAAATGTAATTGAAGTGCAATATGACACAAGATGAAGCCCTAAAATAGGGCTAAATTATCACCCCAAACTTAAAACATACTTGTCCTCAAGTATGCTCCAACTCAATCTCTCTATAAATTTTTCACAATCAAGAAATGACAAATGCAATGCAAAGGACGATTATTGTTGAATGGGATCAATAATGACTAAGTGCATGCATTCCACCTCTCTCCTCTCCTGCTTTCACAAACCAATTATGAAAAGAGCACAAAGCATATGAACTTCAAATATAGTGCATAAAACACACACGCTATCCATATTTCTTTCATGTAGTTCCGGGTAGACTGTTTCATGATGGCGTTAATCAAGGATGACTAGGAGTGTCGTTTCACCTTCATGTATTCAACCTTATGTTTCAAATCACACCAAATGACCCACGTGGCTGTGAAAAGGGCAAAATGAGCTAGGTTTGATGTTTCCTAGCTCAATGGGTATGCAAATGGAAGAAAGGATTGAGGTAAGCTTTTGGAGTGCTTTCACACACTCATCTTTTATTTATTTAGATGCTCTTAAATAGGAGCATCTTTTATTTTCTTTTTGCTTTTTCTTTTCTTTTTCTTTTTCTTTGCCCTTGGAGTAGATAGGGAACATGGTGATGAGAGCGAAGCAGTGAGATGTATATGTGGCCACCCCAAACTTTTGGAGGTGGCCACGACTCATGTGTGCACTTTGGCATCCTTTCATGAGACGGAGGGGTAAGAAGATGGTGAGTGAAGAGTCTAGTCAAAGAGGGGTCATTGGCATGATTCTCAACATAAGGTCTCCTGCATGAAAATTAATCCAACACTTCATCCAACAATTTCACACCACATGAATGAACAACCAGAAATTGATACTTCTATCAAGTGATTTCATAGGCACTAAGCGCTCATAGCTTGCTCAAGTCACAATTCAACCAAAACATTCACAAACACAAGAGGGGTGACACGCATGTAAAAAGTCAAGAATTGATACCATTTAGCAATAAACAATGATAATTCACTTGCATTTGTCAAAGGTCATCATTTTTAATCCAAAAAGTAGAGATTGGGTCGAAACACACTTTTAGGAAAGAAATATCAAATTTAGGAAAAATTGGCCAAAACGGTTCCAAGTTGCCTTCAATCACATCTAATCCTATATTATTGAACTTGAAGTAGTAAACAAGAAAATCGTAGGTAAAACATGCAAAATTACCAAAAATCTACATGATATACAATGCATGGCAAAAAGAGCAATTTTTTTGAAAATTACGCAAAAATGCAAGAAAGTAACTACATGGCATGCATGTATTCAAAGAAGGTAAATTTTAAACTAAAACTAACAAAAGTAAATGGCAGGTGAAATGCAAAAAGAGAGTGAGAAAAGGGCATACCGCCCTACCACCCCAAACTTTTGAATCATGTTGTCCTCAACATGACACTAAAGTCTAGGAATGATAGGGTAGACGATCAATGTGGTGGCGGTGGTCCTCCCTGTGGTGGAGGGTGTTGGTATTAGGAACCCCAATAGTTTGACTGTGGAGGCAGGTAGTTGTCCTGATATGCTGATAGTGAACCCCACCAATCTCCCCCCCACTGGGGGTTCCTCTAGGACTGGGCATGCTACAACTGATATAAGTGGTTGACCTAGTAATGTATCTACTGATGGTCTAACCACATGGCATCATGGGTGCACTGAAAGCCCTCCTGTGTCCTCAAAATAACCTCTTGGGTGCTTAAAACATGATCCTGGGTGCTCTGAATACCCTCCAGATGTGCATGTATGGTGGACATGTCATATGCATTTGTTGTGGGTTGTTGCAACTACTATTATGTCTCTACCTCATGACACCCCACTCTATGATGCTCTCACTCCTCATCTGTCCTCCTCCTCTCAGTAGCTGCCTGTGATTCTCCAAGCCCCTTAGGCAGATCTCTGGGCTACTGCTGCCATGTATCTCTAGGATGCTCCTCTTCCCACCTCCTCAAGATGTACAGAAAATCTAGAGATGGGCCACATCCCTATAGGAGAGGTGTGGCATGGTAGGGGAGCTCAAGTGAAACTCCAACATAAGGAGGGTTGACCTAGTATAAAATCTTCTAATCAACCACTAATATCATTGATGAGCGAGTCAAGTAATGCAAGTCAACTAGCTTTCCTCCTTCTGCCTTTGTGTAGCCAGATACATCATGTCCTAGGGCCAAAGCAATGGAAGTAAGAATCCCTCTCATGATAAACATATTCTTGCTCTTAGACAAGATTATCTTCATATGATCAATGATGAGTGACCCCAGATTTACAATCTTTCCATGCACCATCCTCCCAACACAAAAAGGTCTTTCTTGGTGCAACTGCCTTGATTTTCATATCAAGCAAAGATGTTGTTTGCCAAGACCTTCAAAATGTACCTTAGGATGAGGTTGTAAATCAAGCTAGTCTTTGATTTTCCTGCCATAAAACTGCTTTGCCCTATGAGTTTCTTCCACATCGCATCGTAGTTAGCATTGGTTTCCCTATCAGTGCTTCCTTGATCAAGTGATGTTGCTGCCTCGGGAGTTAGAGTAAAGATGCCATTCAGAAATGATGCAGTGATGAGGTAGGTGCTACTCCCCAAGGTGACACTAATTTCATCTTGTGATACCTTCTCTAATGTCCAAGAATTGTTGTGTAAGCTCCACATAGGTCTCCTGCATAGCAGTCAACACCTCAATTAGCCCAACGGGATCCACAATACCCTAAAAAAAAACCCAAAGATGCCTAAAGTCTTCATCATCTCTTGGTACACGTAGCGAGTGGCAATCACTCAGCACGTCAAGCACTCTGGATGCTTTGGCTTCTTCCCTTTCTTACTCAAACTGTCAGGTGTTGCCTCATGACGCACTTTAGGTGCATCCTCTGGTTGTGCATCTGGCATTTCCTCATCTACATCATCTACCAGTAGTCGCCTTCATGCTCTCAGCTACTCCTTTGGTTGCAGTGCCATAGACGTCGAAGGTCGTGTAGTTGAAAATGATGGATGAGCTGTCTAAACTGATGGATGGGATTTCGAGATTGATGGTCCGACTACTACCCTACCTCCGCTAGGTAGTCTGGATGAATCCTCCATCATAGGGTCCACTACCGCAGCCACATGGGGTGATTCCCCATGTGAACTGGAGGCTGCCAATGGTGCTGGGAGGGCAAGAGGAGCCATCAGAGCTGAAGAGGATGCATTCTTGGGCCGGTGTCCATAGGAAATGACCTCCTTGGTCTTAGACACAACTTTCTTGGCCATTTGCTTCATTTTGGATCAAAATTGGTGGAGAAAACGGGATTTTAGGTTTTCTCCAAAGAATAGGGCTGTTGGGGCGGATTGGAGAGAAATGGGTGTTTTGTGGATGGATATGGATGAAATCTGGAGATTAAAGTAGTGGAAATGGTGGGGGATTGATTGGATATGGATTGGGGGTGATTTGGTGGAGATTCGAGGGTGGTGGAGTGGCTGGGAGGCGCAACACGACCTCCATTTGGGGAGAACGGTCGTGGTGCTCGTGGAATGGCATATAGAATTATTTTGTGATTTTGCAAATTGGCTGACTTAAGTGTTGGAGTCAGGCTGCAACACAGTTGTACTGCATGACACGGTCATGGTGGCTCGCTCGCTTGCACGGCCGTGGTGACCCACACGACCATTCTGAGTGGATGTATACAAGCAATGGATTGGGTAGGTGGGCCGTTTGGGGATGTGATTTGATATTAGTTGGGGGTGTCAACGTGGCATGCAAATCTCACAATTCAATCTAGATTACCAAACCAAAAAACAAGGCAAGTGCTATTAGAATGTACCCTATACTACTAGTTGGAGAATTAGGGTTAGGTGTAATTCTACTAGGACTTGTCAAGTCTAGGTTTCTAAGGGTAAGTGGTATTAGGGAAATTGAGATCTAAGGGTAGGAATGGGAGTAGAGGTGATGGTTTTTCACCTCATGTTACGTGCCATCTAGCCTTTAGGAAGCTCTAGGCTATTGTACTAATCACACTTACACTAGCTACTTATATCTCACATTCACTTGTAGAAGAAGGGAGAAGTATGTAGGAACAAAAGGGGCTAGCTAGGGATCCACTAATGGTACCTAGGAGATTCCTAAGATTGCCACATACATTCCAATTCCTTCTAGAAGCTAAGTGTCATCAAACATCTCAAAGCAATCAATCTATGTTAAAAGCATAAACCACATGAAATAAAATAGGAAATGAGATAGAAGTAAGAAGCAATCATCATATAATGAAATCATGTTCATTACAAGTTATTTCCCCCCAACATGGTATCAAAGTCACATTTTAATCCCAAACAGCCCACTAGTACGGACTTAGCTAAATATAATCAAAGAAGAGATAAAAGAAAGGGGAAGAAGGGGATAGGACCCCATGGAGCTCAAAGTAGATCTTCTTTCTACACCTCCTAGCTACTATAGGGCGACCTCCTTCCTCCAAGGTGGATGATGGGCATGGAAATGAAGGGGGATATGGTAGAAAACCTAGAAAACTAGGTTTCCATAGTGGAAATGGTGGGTGGAGAGCATAAATGCAAGGGGGTTGCAATGAATGCTCAAGAGTGGGTTGAGAGGAGTAATGAAAGCTAACCTAGTGATGTGGCCGCCACCCATGTATATATAGGTGGTGGTGAAAGCACTAGGATAAGTAGGGGCATTGATGGAAAAATAGTGCAGCAAATGGTAGGGTTTATGTGGTAGCACGGTCGTGCTGGGCAGCACGACCGTGGTGGGTAGAGGTGGGAACGACTGTGGTGGTATGGAACAATCATTCTAAGAAAATGGAAAAATCACAAGTTGAAGTAGTGAAATGGAGGCTAGTAGCATGACCGTGCTGGGCAGCACAACCATGGTGGAGGCTAGGTAGAACGGACGTACTAGGTAGCACATATGTGGTGGTGGAGTTGGAGGTGAGGTCGTTCCCTCTAGCACGCCCGTTTTGTCTTCAACTAGCACGACAGTGCTAGGCAGAAGGGTCATTTTGGGGGCTTCGTGGCATGGCCATGCTGGGTAGCAAGCTATGGTGGATGAGTTGTTGTAGCTTGCAAATCTTGGGATTTTGCCTATAACTTGTGCATTGGCCAGCACGGCCGTTCCTTGACACCACAGCAGTGCTGGGGTCTTTAGTAGCAAGATCAACTTCAATCTTCATGATCAATGGACTTCTTTGCTTGATGTCGAACCTTGACCATTAGGGGTAGGTTGAGGGAGATTTGGGGTCTTCTTTAGACCCCTCCATGAGTGGAGGAACCCTAGAAATCCTTCCTCCTCTCTCGTCCATCCAAAACATGGTCCAAGTATATGAAAAGTATGTAAAGAACGTCCATAAGTGAATTTGACAATAATATTCATATTGGGGAATTTAACTTGCATTCTACTATGTTTAGATGTGAATAAGGTACAAAATGGCACAAGATGGAGCCCTAGAATAGGGATGCATCAATAGGTTACACCCTATCTTTTGTGTCTCCATGCTGAGGAAGTGTCATCCAGATACAGAGTAGGTGTTGCAACCAATGGAGATTGAGTTGGAGGAGGATGTGTCTTGTGAGGAGGGTCATGTGTTGATTCTGGATAGGAGAGTGAAGAAGCTAAAAAAGAAGGATATAGTCTTAGTGAAGGTGTTGTGGTATCTTCGTAGCATATAGGAGTCCACATGGGAGTTAGAGGATGATATGCATATGAACTACCAGTCTCTGTTTGCATAGGATTTCAGGGGCGAAATCCTTGTTAGGGGGTTTATGCTTGTAAGACCCATGACTAGGCTTAATGGATGAACATGATTAATTATTAAAATTAGATGTGTAAAACCTTAATATATCCCTATTATGTGCTTTGATATCATGTGACAAGCTTAAGTTTCAAGTTTAGACCAGTTTGGACATTGTTTGAGCAAGTTATGCAATTTTATCCTTATTTTGGACTTTTCTGCAATTTACTCACATCTATGTTTTTTCTTGCAATTTGTCACATGGTTTTTCCTTACATGTTCTCTTATCATGTTTGGTTTCGTTGTTTTTTGGTGCGCCTAGATGCGACTTGGTTTAATGGTGACATCTATCTAGGGTTGAGTTAGGGTTTTGCCCTCATTGATGAGCTACCTTGGAGGTCAAAACTTGATGGTACCCCTTGGTTTATGGGATACAATGGTATTGGTATTTTATGGTGGTTTCTTGTTGGTCCCTAGAGGTGTGAGGATCTATGGTTTCCCCTCTTGAGGCTCTTTGGGTCGATGGTTTACCTAGGAAGGTGCTACAACCAATGGTTTTTACCTTTGTGACCCATGGTGCATCAAATAATGGTCACCATGCCTTGGAACTCAGTAGCCACCCTGAGAAGTCATGATCCAATGGCCCTACAGACTCCCACAACTTATATATATAGTGTTTTCATGGACTTAGTGTCCTTTGGCCATGAACACATGGCAAGCTTAGTAGGACACCTTAACCTTCTCTTCTCTATCTCCCATAGCTTTATAAACCTCCCCTCTTCCATGCAAACAAACCCTTTGGAACCCAAATCTTATTCCTTTCTATATAGATCTCGTCCCTCCTTGGTTAGGTGGAGAAGAAGGTGCCCAAGGTAGAAGAAGGTGGCCGATCTTCCTTGCATGTGCATCTAGGGTTCAGATCTACCCTCTCCTTGAGCAAGTGGAGCTTCGTTGGCTTGTTCTTAACCTAAGCAAGTAAGCTCTCCCTCCTTAACTTCGTTTTCCTTGCTTTCCTAACTTCTACTATCTTATTATTGGTCTTACCCCATGGTGTAACTTGTGCTAGAGCTTAAAGACCATCTCTTTCTTGCTTCCTTGACCTAGCGTTTTGCTTCCTTCCTTGGAGAAGGAGCAAGCTTGGCCATGTGGAGTGCTCAAGCTAAGGTTTCTTCCTCTTGTACTCGAGATACCTTGCTTTTTGTAGCTTCATCTTCAGTCTAGAAGTGATTTATATAACTTTCTCCATGTTTATTTCTTACTACTAGTTTGCATGCACTAGATCTTGATCTAAAACAAGGTTCTAAGTAGAAAGATCCTATCTTTGCCTAGGCTTTGAGATTAGGTGCTAGTTCTTGAGTAGTTGTCTTCTTGGATGGATCCTAAAACATTGTGCACAAACCTTCCTTGGTATAAAAAGATTTATACCTTGCATACATGTGAGAAACGATGGTTTGTATTCACCAAACAATGGTCACTACTTAGGGTTTTTGAGTTGTTTTTCCTTTTTGCTTGCCAACTGATGGTTTGGTCCTTGATTCTGTTTTGGTTGCCTTTCTTGTTCGAACCAATGGTTTGACTTAGTTTTGTTTTGGATGCTCATATACACAAGAAATGATGGTTTTGGTGCTCCTTCAAGTGGTAAAGTCGATGGTTTTCCTTCCCTTGCAAGTCTGATGGTTTTACTTGGAGTTTGAAGCTTGTTTCACCACATGTTGACCAAACCTGATGGTCATTCTAGTTCAACACTTGATAGTCCCATTGGTTCATCAATGAATGGCCTCACTGGGTCGATGGTTCATCAACCAATGGACTCATTGGGTCGATAGTTCATCGGCCAATGTCCTCACTGGGTCGATGGTTCATCAATGAATGGTTTCCCTGACTTGATGGTTCATTGACCAATGGTTTCCCTGACTCGATGGTTCATCAAGAAATGGTTTCCCTGACTTAACAGTTCACCAACCAATGGTTTCCCTGACTTGATGGTTCACCAACAAATGGTTTCCCTAAATTGATGGTTCATCAATAAATGGTTTCCACCTAATTCGATGGTTCATCAACTAATGGTTGGAATGGGTCGATGGTTCATCAACCAATGGTTGGACTAGGTCGATGGTTCAACAACCAATGGTTACCCTGCTTTCAAAATTAATGGTCTTTATATATTACAATTTGATAGTTTTGCTTAACAAGCATCCAATGGTTTTAAGTGATTTTTTGATGATGTGGTATCAATGGTTCTATGTCCATAACTTTATAGTCTTGCCTTTGCCCTCATATGAATGAAAATGAATGGTCACCATAGTCAGTTGATGTATAATACTAACCTAGACTATCTTGCTACACCTAACCCTAATACATATAGGTGATGATGTCTAGTTGAACTTAACTTCCTTGTGTAACTAGCATTATGATGGAATACTCTCTTAATGTTGTTGTAACCCTAATATGTTGCTATATGAACATCATAAGCTTCTTAATGCAATGTTTTGTTAAACTTGTGTATCATAAGTATGGTGATGGTCTGTTGAATCCTATTATAAGGAGTGCAAAGATAATTATGTTCTTGTAGGTGATTATGAGAATGGTCTTGATGACCTTTGGGCATGTCTTGAGCCCTAATGGAGGTTTCATCCTCTTCATGATGTGATAAGGATTGGTATCATGTGATTATATGATAAGAAATATGTCTCATGTGTTTTATATCTTCTGGAGTTGTTGTATATCAATGCCTCTTAGAAATGAATTAGGGTTTGTATGTCCATTTGTTTGATGCAGCCTTAATTCACCCAATTGGAAATAAATAATCAAGTGAAACCCTAATCATGCAGTGCCCAAATTCGAAGAACCATTTCATGTCAGAACATGCAGGATGGGGGAAACGAGTATTGCTAAGAGATTCTCAGAGTCACACACATAACTGTTGAGTATGCATGGGTGTAGGGAGTGTAAATCCTTGACATCCTAATCCCAAGGCTATGGAGGATGGTCGCTGTCATGCCTCAATTTGAGAATTTGTATATGTGATGTGATTGAGGATAACTGTAGTTGTGCCTTGGATGATTGGGTTCTGTATACCCTGGTTTCTAGTGTTGTGGCATGTACCAAGTACGAACTAGGTGTTATCATCTTGACTATATGTTGCTGTAGGTAGTTTGACTAATATGTCACTACAGTTGACTTGTACAGACTGAAGGGGATGAGATCTTAGGATTTTGGATCTCCTAGATCTTGTATAAAACTAATTACAACCAAGTAGTGGTCAGTTGGACTTTGAGTTGTACGACTCAAACTCCCTAGGTCTTAATAAGAGACGTAATACATCTATGCAATATATCTGTTAGGGTTAAATGCACTTCACATTAGACGTTAACCCTTGACTTGTTTCTTATAATGCTAAATGTTATATAATGTAGCAAGAGTAGTCAACTATTAGTACATGATGGTTTTACCAGTTCCTTTATATACCTTGTTAATCATGCATGTTGATATGCTTATCTATTTAACTTGCTTAACATATTCAATCTACTTAAATATGCCTATCTTGTTTAATAATATAACACGTTGTAATCAATATCTGTTGTTGAGAGTTATATCTCTCGCTAGGACATGGGTCTCACCTCCTGAGTCACCACATCTTTTTAGGTGGTCATCAGTGACGTGGTCATGTTTGTGGTGGTGAAGAGCAACTTGAAGAGAACTAGGAGTAGAAGGTTGGCTAGTAGTTAGTAGTGTCCAAGAGTCATGCATGTACTCTCAGGTCTAGGTAGGGGATGTTTTATAGATGATATGTATATTGACTTGAGTTTTTGGCAGTATGTCGATGTTCCGCAGATATCTTGCTATGCAGGAGCCTAACAGTTCCATATATATACCCCCCTCTCCATGACCTTCACACAAATAGAAATCACTTAACCAATACGACATGATAGCTAACCTTCTTCTTTATCCTCCTATTCATGTTACTTTGAAGAGACATCAAAGCCTTGCAATCTCATAAAACAATTCATATGGTGATACTTTCTCAACCAATGATGTTTTAGTCCTTGGAACCCTGACTTGGATCTAAGATTCAGACCTTGACAAGTTGACTAACGTATAGAGATATGTTGCAACTCTTTATGAGTTATATTGATAAAACACCTAATTTCTCCCTCTTTTTGCTGTATGTGCTTCTTCTTTATTATCTAGGCCATACTAATATGACCAACAAACTATTCCCATATGAGACATCTCTTAGTTAAATCTTGAACATTATTGAATCTATTTGATAATCCTATTTCCTTATTATATTTTCCTAGTTTTTTATTGATTCCATGAGACCCTATGATTGTAGGTTGTATGACATATGTGCATACAATTTTGGGATGATATTATCCTCTTGAATCAAATTGATAGTGACTCAACTTTAATATTGCCTTTATTTTTTGTGTGTATAAATAGATTAAGTTTATTTATAATAGCATGTATATATTTTACCATAATATATGGGCGTGTATTTCCACCTGAGTGTGCCTTTCCACTCATATATATATATATATATATATATATATATATATATATATATATATATATAGGTAGCGATCTGGTGAGAAGCAGTCTACGGTGAGAGCATGAGAGGCATTTGAATAACTATAAAGTTATAGCTTGTTTCTAATATACAACCTTATGGATGGGAAGAACATCACTTTGTTTACCTTCACACAGAAAATCATTGCAAACATATATTTTTCTACATATCCATATATATAATATACATGTTTTACATCCAACCGTTAGTCTGAAACTCGATATTGAGTGTTGAAAAGTATTGTTTTGGATGCAATACATGTCCTATGATGATGAAATTTTATGGGAAGGTAATTAATAAGGTCTATTTTCAATCCATATGATTGGATTATGAAAAGTTGATGATTGTGCAAAGTTATTCAAATGCCTCTCATGCTCTCACCAAGATATGTTTCTCACTGGATCGTTGTCCTATATATATATATACATACATATATATATGCATATAAATGTATACATATGTATCTCTTTCTCTTTCTCTCTCTCTCTTTCTCTCTCTCTCTCTCTCTCTATATATATATATATATATATATATATATATATATATATATATATAGGCTTGAGATATTATGGGTTTTGACCCTACACAAATTAAAGTAGTCTAATTATTTTACATGCACTGATCATGATTTGTTAATGTTGTTATATGGCAATCATATCCTTTTTGATAATGCCTCATCTATTGATCTGTTAACTCTCTTGAAATTCTTATTCTTTTGATATCTACTTGGATGGTAATTTTTCTTGGATGGGAAGCCTTGTTATATTTGTGTCTTTTTTCCTAATGTTTCTCAATCCCCAACTAACATGCACATATCGAATTTCATGTTGATAGTTTCCATTTTTGTCTTCTCTTATGGAGTATGCTTTCAACCCCTAGGTAGAGAGCAAGGAAGAGTAAACGAAGGTTGACCAAGACAAATTCAAGTGTAGTTGAGCCTTCTTAGGAGATAGATTCGAGGTGGTTAGACAACCCTCTATTGACCCTATGCTATAGTTTAGTTTTCTTATGTTTCACCTTACAATGTGAAGGATGGTGATAATATCAAGCATTGTAATAGTTAGAGCTTTATCTTCTATTGCTAAATATTTGGTCTTGTATACCACTATTTGAGAAATAAAAAAAACACTATTCCAATATACATTTTCAGTGTGCTTGGATTAGATGAGTTTATTATTCAAATTTAGTAGAGAGAGGATCCCCTTTAGAGACCCACTCCTTGCAAATATCATGACAACATGAGTGATTGGACATTTGTTTTCATTAAATTGTTGGGTGTGCATGCTAAGGTTTTTCAACTATTATCTCAATGGGTGTGATGGTTCATCTAGAAGGGAGTCTATTTCTGCCCAAACAAGAACAAATCATCATGGTCATGCATAGATTTTTCACTGATCTAGAAAAGAAAAAAGAAAGAACTAGAAAACTGGCAAATGAAAGGAAAAATTAGGAAAACTACAAATACCATCCAGTTGCTCTCCCCCTAAGCTTGGAATATACATTGTCCTCATCGTAGAAATCAAACTCAAAGAGGATTGCATCCGGGTACCTGTCATGGTGGAGATGTCAAAGTGAAGGGCATGTTCTTTGATTTGAGGCTGCAAATTGTTGTGCTAAGGATCTGCGCCTCTTTGTCAATATATTTTTGATTTTGGAAAAATATTTATGCTTATGAGTTTTAGTGAAAATAATTTTCTAGATATCAATGTTGTTTGTCCTTTCACTCTCTTCTTCAAAATGGCCAAAATCACATTTAGAGAGAATTTTCTCATCACCAAGCATTGTTTCAAATATATGTTGAAAGGGGGCATTTGGATTGGTTGAAAAATCATCATGTGGAGCAAGCGTTGATTTATTCCATTGGGATTCATTATCATTGCCTACATTGGAGTCAACAACTTTAGATGATATTGTTTTTAATGGTGAAGAAGATTCTCCTATAGAAGTTGCACTCCTCAAAGTCACCGACATGAATGTCTCCCTTGGATTCATTTTCAGTTGATCAAGGAACCAGAAGGTGCTTTCTGATCCAAAAGGGCTAAGCAATTTGGTTCTCCAACACTCTTGTATAAATAGAAATCCCATCCACCTTAGAAGAGAGAGAGAGAGAGTGAATGACATCCTTCATGAGTTGTCTTTGTTGGAGGAACTCATCATTTTGCTTCATTTGAAACAAAATCCTCTAGGAGTAATTCCAAGTTGGACTTTGACTGTAGTTGTTGTTGATGAACTTCACTTACTTCACAAAATAGGTTGACTAGTTGAACATGTTGGGTGCTTAACTTCTCAATCTTTTGATATAAGATGTCTAGCTTTGTTGTAGTTAAGTCCACTTCATCAACTGTCTGCGTGCCAACTTGCACCTCGAAAGATATGGTTGAGGAAGATGGTTGCTACTTCTTTTAGAGATCCATTGACAATGATTTATTTCTATGTCTTTAATAATGGCATAAGCCTCCCTATATGATTTGTTATTAAAGCACTATTTGCAGCAACATCAATATACATCCTTGTATTGTAGAATAAGCCACTATAGAAAATTTGCAATAGAATCCAATTGCTTAAACCATGGTGCGTATAAAGACATTTAAGGTCTTTGAACCTTTCCCATGTGTCATGCAAGGTATCTCCATCCCTTTGAGAAAAATTGTTGAGATGACTCCTCAATTGTGGAGTCTTGCTTGGTGTAAAATATTTATCTAAGAAAACTTTGAGGAGTTCCTACCAGTTGTTGATGGAGTTTCTTGGTAAAGAGTAGATCCACACCTTGGCTCTATATCTCAAAGAGAATGGGAAAAGAATAAGGCAAATCCCATTAGTAGGAACACCATTTATCTTGAAAGTATTTAGACACTATAAAAACTCATCAATGTGGAGATTGGGATCTTCCATGAGTGTCCCTCTAAACTATTTCTGTTGTATCATCTGTATAATAGTGGGGCTGATAGAATTTGACTCGATTTGGGGGATATTTGTAACAACCTTGACCTGGGTTATGGATTAACCCTAGGAGTTTTTCTTAAGCAAGTTATTTACAAACTGATTCTAATCTTTTGAAAAGTAATTAAGACTCTTTGTGAAGTTTATTTTCAAATGTGAGCTTAATTGCAAACTATTTGTGCATTATATGATAGTCTGAGTGTAAAGTGCAATTTACCCAAGATAAGGGGTTACATTGAAATATGTCACACGTTGAATGTGCCTAAGTGCTTTAATATCATAAGAGAAAGAATAATGCTAAGTGGTGGCTTGTGGAAAGCCTAAATTCCAAGTATTGAGCATGTTTGAATAATGGTAGTACCTTGTGAACCAATTTTGGTACAAATTGTAATATACCCAAAATGTAGGGTTGATATGAAAATTTCCACCTCTAGAGTGTCACTACTCCCTCTATGTATCATTTAGAGGAGAGATAAAGAAGGAGACACCATGTTTGAACCATATTTGAGTAATGGTACTCTTGGTGATGTAAATACTAAGAAAGGATTGAATTTGAAGCCCTTACTTGAGTTGTATCGAGTTGTAGACTTGAAATAGGAATGCCTATCTGCCAAGGAGCCATAAAGGGATTCCATATCGGTTTGTGGACTCTTGGCAAAGGCCATGATGACATAATCAGGGAGGTAATTTATGATGAGTTAGATGCTCCTTGCAAAAAGTGTATCGGTTTGCATTATTTGTGAGATAAAGATAAGATGTCTTATCCAAATAGATAAAGGATGGATGAAATATCATCTATAGATTATCCTCTAGACTTTTACATTTCAATATAAATGTAATATAATGCATAGACATGTGTCAACCATGCATGGCCACGTGTCACCAAGTAGCATATGGTGAAGAGACCTCTTATACATTCTCTTTCATGAACCTCAAGTTTATATATACTTCTCCTTCCACCTACTAATGGAAGTTTACGAACCCCACAACTCTCTTTCTTGGAGATATCATGCATACCCTCTTAGATATTATGCATAGTAGCCCAAGGAGAAAGGGGAGCTCGAGCACCAAGCTTAAGGTAAGGCTTTGGTCATCTTCAACCTTAGTTGAAGCATGATTTCGGGTTATAAATATTCCTCTATTTTCTTCTTCACCAAGTTCTTAACTATGGTGATTTCTTATATATGGTTGATAACACCCAAATATACACATATTATCTATGCATTTCATCTATGGTTTCGTGTCACTTTGGTCTTAATATGCACTCTTTTGCTCATGTTTTAGTTCTTTTCTTATTTACTTAGATAAGATAACTAGCTAGCCAATAAAGTAGCCAATCTAGCCATTTTTGGGACAAGCTGGCACTGAACCTATGATGACATCTTTCCCCATGATCTCTCTCTCTCTCTTTGAGTCCCTTTTAAACTGTATAGTTGCTATATCTTTTAATGATGAATGACTAGTTATCTGGGTTTTGTTCGCTATCTTGGGGCCAGTTTTACTCTGATTATCCACATCATTGCTTAAATATTCTAATATGCAAATAAGACCTAGCTTAATTGACTTTAACTGGATTTATAATTGATGTGCGGGTTTATTTGGGCCCAAATACAATGGGGTCGTCCCCTTTATTTCATCTATGTTGCGCTGCTGGCTAGCCACCCCCACTATCACTTACCCTCTAAACCCTAACACCTCAGACACGTCTCAACAAACCGCGACCCCCACACCTTTAGACTGCGCCCACGGTCGCCCTCACCCTCAAACAGACAATGATCCCTTCTTCCCCCTACACTTGCGGTCCCCTTCATTACCTACACCGCGACCTCAACCACCCTACAAACCGCGATCGTGGCATCTCACAAAAACCGCAGACACCTGTCACCCTTACTGCGGTTGCGGTTATTTCCAAAGATCGTGACTCCTCCATCTGCACCACGATCTGCTCCCATCCTCCTCGCACCTGCTCTAGACCCAGCCACCACCAGGCCGCGATGTCCCACGACATCACCCTATGTGCCACCTCCTCTTCACCATCTCTTCCTCAGTGACACCAGTAACCCGTGGTGCATCTTCCTGCTCCACGCCTTCACCATGGACAGCCATCGACGGACCGTGACCACCTTCGAACGTCAACAACAGCCGTGCCCACACCCTCTCCACCATTCCAATGTCTCTCCTCTGCCTACACCTCCCGCCATCACCTCTTGTGCGACGCCAAGACAACATCACTTCCGCCGCCACCATAACCACGACCTCCCCTTCTATACCGCGATCGCGGTTGTTGACACTGCGACCACGGTTATTGACACCACGACCACGGTTATTGACATCACGACCACGGTCTCTCCATACCGTGACCTCGTGGCACCCATCTCTTTAGTAGCGTGTCGCGACCTCAACGACATCTCCGCCTCCATCATCTTCACCATCGTGGTCTACGCCACCTTCTCCGCAGGTTGCAACTCCTCCACCTGCATCCTCTCACCACGCCTGTAAAGGGGTCTTGCTCCAGTGCACCTCAACCCCCCCGCAGACCATGGAATACCTCCCTCACATCGTGACCTCCACATACCCAAAACCGCGGTCGCAGTTTGCACACCAAAACCAGGCTAAGGGAAAGAAACTGTGACCCGATTCTTACTTAAAGTACCCGCGATCAGCATTACAAGATCGGGACAGAGATCTACAGACCGCGAACGGCCCAACTCTATAAATACCTAGATCTGTAGAGTCTGAAGGGGGGGTCTGGGGAGAGTCCAGAGACCGGAAGGCTGCGAGTTTGTGTCCAACCCAAGGAGGATCTCGACCCCGAGTCCAGCGGGAGAGTACGGAGGTCTGAGAAGACTACGGTGCTCACTCCATGCTACCCTCTATAGTAGACTTCCATTATCTCTCCATCCATCCACCTATTTCCACCCATGTCTGTGGTGGAAACCCAGATCTAGATCATCTTCCACCTCAGTTCATCCACTAAGCCACTGTTTGGGGTAGATCTAGAGAGAGAGAGGACCAAGGAGTCCATATCTGATCAAGGAGGAGGACTAAAAGATGAGATCCAACCTATACGGAGGCAAAGGAGTGAGAGCCACCTCTCCTCCATGGGCTAAATCTTATCTTCTTCCCTTTTCTTCTGTTGTATTCCTTGGTTTCTTGTACAATGATGTTCTTCCATCTTTGTTCGGTGCCAACTATACTTGTCCATGGCTAGTTGAGCTCCTTCTTGGCTATGTAGCCCTTTTTGGGCATGTTTATGTACTTTTGCCTTAAACAAGTAGATTTATTTCAGATCTAGTATGTTTGCTTATTCTATCTTCTCTCTCTAGTTGTGATTGCTAGTTTGGTTGATCTCTTTCTAGTATGAACTGCTATTTCTGCCTGTATCGAGAGATCTGTGTAGGAATAGACGCGATAAGATAGTTTGGATCGGAATCTGAGAGGAGGACGGTTCAAGGTCGTCCATTCCTAACATCCCTAGAATATCCTAAGACCCGAGAGGGTACCTAGAATATTCTCGGGTGTTGATTTGTCATCCTCGAGAGAGGTTCGATGGCATATCACGATGGTTTTAGTCACGCTGCGCAAGAGCGAGTGGGATGACCCCACAGAAATAGACACAACAATACATACTATGTTCCGATATAGATTGCTTGCTCAGGTGTTCAAGGGTTGTCTATGTCCAAGAACGGGTGCATAGACTGCCCAACTTGTGGTTACATAGCCAAGAACTCCTCTCTGATTAGTAGAATCTCGTGAACTCTGTTTTGTTTTCGTTTCTTTTCTTTGTTTTCTCTTTTAATTCATGACAACCCGCTAGACTAGTTCTAGCACATATTTTCATCGACTATCATTTTGGCTTATCTGACTAAAGAACAAAATATGTGGCATCCTAAATGTCACCACATCCCTGTGTTCGACCCCGTATATCTACTTTGACCCCGTAATAAAAGTTGGGGGTGTCCTTAAAGGTTTTGGGTTATAAATTCAAAAGTTTCGACTCGCTTTCGGGTCGATCAACTTTTTGGTGCCGTTTCCAGGGACATGGTTTTCCACGTTTACACATCTAAAAGATTTTGTTCTGTCACTTTTAAGCCTGTATATATATATATATATATATATATATATATATATATATATATATATATATATATATATATATATATATATATATATATATATATATATATGAATTGTCTTTCTTCTATTTTAAACATACTTGTTCATATATATTGAATACCTTTTTCTTTTGCTTATACATTTTTCAACCATGGATCTTGCTTCGGCTAGACAAGTCATCTTGTCCACCTGTCCTCCCAAGTTTTTCTGCAATTCTGACTGCTGGTAAATAATTGAATGTCGTGCTCTACATCTAGTTGAGTTATACTTGCCTCCACACTTGTCCTATAATGAAATTCCAACAATGGAGACTTCCAGTTAGCCCTCGACTTTTGTGCTATCATAGGATCAATAACTGATTAAGGCACTGGAGTTAGTTGGGGAAAGTATTCACGCACCCACCTCCTTAGCCCCTCATCTCCAAGAACATGTCAATCCGCTCCAAGAACTATTAGATAAGCAGGAGCGTCAACTCCAAATAGCAGCGGAGATTGCAGACTGCAGTAGAAGTATGCTTCAAGTTGTTGAACAAGGATTCATCTGGAAACATAAGTTTGATACAGCGGATTCCCATAAGATGTGTATGACAGAATTGACGGGTCTCGAAAGCATGGCTGCTCAAGTACAACAACTTCCTGATAAAGATTTTGAATAAGGCAGGAGGCTCCAAGAGCTCATCAATTTGGTTACAATTCGGTTACAAGTGCCATCACAAGATAATGAAGACTCTAGTCATCAATACTATTCCATCGGATCTGAAGCAGAGTATGTCTCACCATCCTATTCAGACCATCAACTGGATTTACCAGGATTTTTCTGTGAAGACCAACCCACTTGGGGAATCCCTTCATTCTATCCAGATGACCCAACTGATGAAAAAAATGGAAGATATGATTCATAGACATGAATGGTTCTATGATGATGATGAAGACTCTTATACTCACAATGATAGCCAAACAACCTCGCATCCAGAAGGTTGGTTTGAGGAACCTGAGTCTGACATTGACCCTAACCAGGGTGATGTCTCTCATATTGAGACATGTCACTTAGCTTTGAGAAGTACATCAATCATGGTTTGAAACAATTTGTTTGATGAGGACGACGATGACTATTCCTCTCAGTGGAGAGAATATACTGATGACGACGAGTTGGAACAACATGAGCCAACATTTGCCACCATCCCTTTACAAGGCTTGGGGGAACTCAAGGGAACTAGATGGACAATCCAACACAACATGGCGGCTGAACATGAGGACACCCAGGACCCCACAGAAGGCAATAAGCTTGGGGTGGAAGAACAACAAACAGATTCTTCTGGGGACATTTCTTGCTTAGAAAATGATTGGATGACTCAAACTATACATGAAAGTTTACCTGAGCATCCAACCTCAATTTCAGAGATGGAGAGAGATGAGATGAATTGTCCAGAAGATATTCAGCCTGTCTCCTCCGTCTCATCATGTGTCGACATCCTTGGGCCTTCCTATTCGAATTCATATCTTGGAAGGTACCTCGAGGATGAGTTGCCGAAGAATTCATCCCAGTGCAGTTCAAGTCAATTCCAGTACAAAGATGACTTCACTGAGTCGCCGAATTTTACTTTTCTACTTCAGACTCAGAAGGGCCCTCACCTCCACCTATTCTGTTCCTATCGTGAGGTGGACCCCGCTGGAAAGACACAGGTGGCACTGGTCCCAAAACTTAGGATTTGGGACCCCAGTGTCGGCATCGTGGGGCAGCCACCCCCTTTCTTTTACCTCTTTCTTTTCTCTTTTTGTTAAAATAAAATTTTGTTTTTCATGATCTTGCTTAGATAGTTTCTTTCCTCTAACTGCCTTATTTTCCCATGCATACATGCATCATTTTAGGACTTTAATAATATTCCCACCCTAACTTCCATGCATTCCCACCCTATTATCCTAAGCATAGATCTTACTTGAGGACGAGCAAAATTTTAAAGCTTGGGGCGGTAAGGCTATTCACCCTTCTACCTCTTCATCCTTCTAACATGCATGTTTACTTCCTGCATTTCGTTTCAAAATTTCAAAATTTTTAGCTTTTTAGCTTTACAATTATGGCCATATGGTGTGAATCTAATAGATAAATGCTTGACTTTATACCTACATGCGCTGTTTTCATCTTAAAATTGCTTGACCTTTCTCTTGACTTGCTCTTTGACTCTTTCCTTGAGTTTGGCAATAAACCTAAGGTTATGTGCCTTTTACACAGCTTAAAGCTAAACTCCCTTGATCTATGTTGTGAATGACAAATCCAAGGTAAATGATCGATGGAATGAGCTAAAATAGGATCAAAGAATCCTAGCTACGGTTTCACGAGCTTGCCTCTATTCTAAGGATTCTTGAATCATAATTGCAACATTTCACATATGTGTCAAGCGGATCATGACGAGCTTTGAGCTATAATCAAGATGAAATGTTTTCCTTGATGGACTACGTGCCTTCTCACATTAGATTGAGTCAAAAAGATGAAAAATATAAAAAGTTGCAAAAGAGGCTTGGCCACCCACAAAATCCCAAAATATCTATATAGTTCTCACCCAACCATTAAAAATTAGAATGCATGGAATAAAATCCTGAGTGTGAATAAATGAGCACTTGTTTTCTCTTTTAGGAGAGTTGAGGATGGTGCCCATCCAGTGTATGACTGCGCTCATGAACACGAGTATATCGTGCCTGGTAGTATCATTCCAAAAACTCATTAGAGAGTCACTAGGAACCCTCAGGAGACCATTGAGATCATCTCAGTAGTAGGTTTGGTTCGGGCGCAGTATGAGGAGTTCATCTCACTGCTTTGGGCCAACTGGCTCAGACTGCATGGATTGTTGCTCGTTACATGGGCCAACCTGATGCAGATTGGGATCCTCAGAAGTCATTGGAGTCTTTTGCTTTATTTCTTAGGACATGAATAAGTGAGAGGCATGTTGTTATTGATTGATATGCATGGATTCATGGTGATGGCTCATTGCTCATCACCCATGTGATCACCTATGTGACAATTCTTTCATGACTAATAATTATGATTCATACCCTCATGAGTATCGACAGGTTGTAGTGAATTCGCTTAATCTTGCCTGGAACTCTTTTATCTTGCTTTGGCAGGACTGTGGTTGATGGGTGGGGGTTTATTTTGAAATGACATGAATCAGGAGAATTGATGCTTTAAACTACAACCTTAGCATTTATTGCCAAGCTTAATTTGGATGTTATCTTTTTATTCTTTGAGTACAGTCTTGCTTGAGGATAAGCAAGTTTTAAACTTGGGGTAGTTGATAACACCCAAATATATGCATATTATCTATGCATTTCATCTATGGTTTCATGTCACTTTGGTCTTAATATGCATTCTTTTTCTCATGTTTTAGTTCTTTTCTTATTTACTTAGATAAGATAACTAGCTAGACAATAAAGTAGCCAATCTAGCCATTTTTGGGACAAGCTGGCACCAAACCTATGATGACATCTTTCCCCATGATCTCTCTCTCTCTCTCTCTGAGACCCTTTTAAACTGTTTCGATTCTATATCTTTTAATGATGAATGACTAGTTATCTGGGTTTTATTCGCTATCTTAGGGCCAGTTTTACTCTGATTATCCGCATCATTGCTTAAGACCTAGCTTAATTGACTTTAACTGGATTTATAATTGATGTGCAGGCTTATTTGGGCCCAAAGCCAATGGGGTTGGCCCCTTTATTTCATCTATGTTGCGCTGTTGGCTAGCCACCCCCACTATCCCTTACCCTCTAAACCCTAACACCTCAGACACATCTCAATAAACTATGACCCCCACACCTTCAGACCATGCCCACGGTCGCCCTCACCCTCAAACAGACCGCGATCCCTTCTTCCCCCTACACAAGCGGTCCCCTTAATTTCCTACATCGCGACCTCAACCACACTACAAACCGCGATCGTGGCATCTCACAAAAACTGCGAACACATGTCACCCTTACCGCGATCGCGGTTATTTCCAAAGACTGTGACTCCTCCATCTGCACTGCGGTCTGCTCCCATCCTCCTCGCACCTGCTCTGGACCCAACCACCACCAGGCCGCGACGTCCCACGACCCCACCCTCTATGCCTCCTCCTCTTCACCATCTCTTCCTCAGTGACACCAGCAACCCGCAGTGCATCTGCCTGCTCCATGCCTTCACCATGGGCAGCCATCGACGGACCATGACCACCTTTGAATGTCAACATCAGCCGCACCCACGCCCTCTCCATCATCATGATGTCTCTCCTCCGCCTACACCTCCCGCCATCGCCTCCTGTGTGACGCCATGACAACATCACTTATGCCGCCACTATAACCACGACCTCCTCTGCTATACTACGATCGCGGTTGTTGACACCGTGACCACGATATATCCAGACTGTGACCTCATGGCACCCATCTCTTCAGTAGCGTGCCACGAACTCAACGACATCTCCGCCTCCATCGTCTTCACCATCGTGGTCTACGCCACCTTTTCTGTAGGTCGCAACTCCTCCACCTACATCCTCTCACCACCTCGCCATGCCCACAAGGGGGTCTTACTCTAGTGCACCTCGACCCCCACCTGCATACCACGACGTACCTCCCTCACACCGCAACCTCCACATACCCAAAATCGCATTCATAGTTTGCACACTGCAACCAGGATAAGGGAAAGAAACTGCGACCCAGTTCTCACTTAAAGTACCCACGATCAACATTACAAGACCGAGACGGAGATCTACAGACCACGAACAGACCAACTCTATAAATACCCAGATCTGTAGAGTCTGAAGGGGGGTCCGGGGAGAGTCCAGAGACCAGAAGGCTGCGAGTTTGTATCCATCCCAAGGAGGACCTCGACTCGGAGTCCCGGGGGAGAGAATGGATGTCCGAGAATACTGCGGTGCTCACTCCACACTGCCGTCTATAGCAGGCTTCCATTATCTCTCCATCCATCTGCCTATTTCCACCCAGGTCTGTGGTGGAAACCCATATCTGGATCATCCTCCACCTCAGTTCATCCATAGATCCACTATTTGGGGTGGATTTAGAGAGAGTGAGGACCAAGGAGTCCAGATCTGATCAAGGAGGAGGACCAAAAGATGAGATCCAACCTATACGGAGGCAAGGGAGCAAGAGCCACCTCTCCTCCACGGGCTAAATCTGATCTTCTTCCCCTTTCTTCTACTGTGTTCCTTGGTTTCTTGTACAATGATGTTCTTCCATCTTTTTTCGATGCCAACTATGCTTGTCAGTGGCTAGTTGAGCTCCTTCTTGGCTATGTAGCCCGTTTTGGGCATGTTTATGTACTTTTTCCTTAAGCAAGTAGATTTATTTTTGATCTAGTATGTTTGCTTGTTCTATCTTCTCTCTCTAGTTGTGATTGCTAGTTTGGTTGATCGCTTTCTAATATGAACTGCTATTTCTGCCTGTATCGAGAGATCCGTGTAGGAATAGATGCGATAAGATAGTTTGGATCGGAATATGAGAGGAGGACGGTTCAAGGTCATCCATTCCTAATATCCCCAGAATATTCTAAGACCCGAGAGGGTACCTAGAATATTCTCGGGTGTTGATTTGTCATCCTCGAGAGAGGTTCAATGGCATATCATGATGGGTTTTAGTCACACTATGCGAGAGTGAGTGGGATGACTCCATAGAAACAAACACGACAGTATGTACTATGTTTGGATATAGATTGCTTACTCAGGTGTTTGAGGGTTATCTACGCTTGAGAACGGGTGCATAGACTGCCCAACTTGTGGTTACATAGCCAGGAACTCCTTCTCTCTTATTAGTAGAATCTCACGAACTCTATTTTGTTTTCATTTCTTTTCTTTGTTTTCTCTTTTAATTCGTGACAACCCGCTAGACTAGTTCTAGAACATATTTTCATCGACTATCATTTTGGCTTATCTGACTAAAGAACGAAATTTGTGGCATGCTAAATGTTACCACATCCCTGTGTTTGACCCCGTATATCTACTTCTATCCTGTAATAAAAGTTGCGGGCGTCCTTGAAGGTTTCGGGTTATAAATTCAAAAGTTCCGACTCGCTTCCGGGTCGATCAATGGTGGAGTTGAGAACAACCTTGGACCTTGGATAATCTCATCTTCAACCTTAGTAACGTGAAGCTTTGGAGCTTGGAGCTTTGAACTTGTTCATAAGGTAGGTTATATAACTTGAACCCAACTATGTTATTATTCACCTTCAATATTGTTGAACTTGTTGATCTACTTTCAATTTCAAATTCCTTTGATAAATTAATGATCCTTTTAGTTACAAAAGTATCTTAGAACTGTTGCCCATGAACTAGAACAGTGAGAATAAGAATCTAGAGGTTGATGATGATGACATCATCAAAGCCTAACCCGATATTGGGTTGAAGACTGTCTACACGATATGGTGAGGAGAATACACTACTAGCATGATATGGTGATAAGTAAGTACCTCTTGCATGTTATGATGATGAAGTACACACCTTGTGCATGATATGTTGTTAAGAAAACACCATGTTCATGATATAATGTCATGTATATATCCTATGCATGACATGAAGTCAAGCATATACTCCACTTGATATATCAAAACCCTAGGTGATGAGTAACCCGACATGTTGATATGTACACACCATAAACAAGATATCATGAGGAGTGTATATGTCATGGGCAAAATGATTAATACATATACATCCCTTGAGCACGATATGGGGTCATACATTCACCTTATGCATGATATGGTGTTAGGCTTATATCCTAACCTGATATGGGTTGAAACCCTAGATGGTGATATGAAACCCAAAATGATGGGTAACCCAATATAGTGGTGAGTGATACCACATGAACGATAAGAGTGATATCTCATGGACGATAGGAGTAGTACCTACTTATACCTTATGAACGATATGAGGTCAAATATATACCTAATGCACGATATGGTACACTCTACCCGATATCGTTTAAAACCCTAGATGAAGGATTGTTGTGAAAGAGCCCAACCTGATTTCTAGCTTAACGTTCAAACATATGAAGGGACTGATTCTTTTGAAGGCATGAAAGAATGTGAGCATAAGGGTCTACCCAATACGCTAACATGATATGTTAGTCAACATGATAACCCAATATACCAACCCAATATGGGAACCCGAGATGGTATTGTGTATATGCTACTAAAACGATACCATGATGAGGCATATACCCATGCCGATATAGTGCACACCTTGTGCACGATATGGAATCAATTATACCCTTATACATGATATGAGGTCAAGCTTCCATCTCATAAACAATATGAGGTCATATATCTCTAATTTGAGATGATAAAATCTAAGTGATAGCCAATCCGATATGAGTACACAATATGGTAATAGGGGATACACCCTAAAATACGATATGGTGATGTGGTTATACCACATGCCCAATATGGATACATGATATGATGTGAAGGTTGTATCTTAAGCACAATATGATAGTAGACACACATCTTTATACCCGATATGGTGGGGATACTTCAATCATATGTATTTAATTGAGTGACATATGTTGTGTGTTGTGTTAATTGCAATATTAAAAGATAATGATATTTGATAATGGTGAGCTAATGTACCTTAAGAGGAGAATTGAGCCAACCTAGTAAAAGTATGATGCAATCAACACCCGAATGAGGATAAGAGATAAACTTTTACATGTGTGATAAAAATGTTAATAAGCATGCATTGATACTTCTAAAAAGAGTGGAGTATAAATTAGGGTTTGATTCTAGAAAATATGATCTTGAATCCTTAATTTGTTAATAAGGGGAAAACATAACCCTAATGAAGGGTGATGGTATGCACTTACAACCCTAATTGGTTAGATTGAGAAATCCTAACCCTAATAATGGGAAAGATGTATTTCTCTTATATCACATAGTGATGATGTGAATCTGAAACCCTAATTGGTTAAAATAGGAAATCCTAACCCTAATAATGGGAAGGATGTATTTCTCTTGAATTGCATAGTGATGTCATATACTATTAGAGTTTTTATCATAAAGTGAAAACTATTTAAGAATCATGAGATGATGAACATAGCTAGGTATGAGCTATGATGTTTTATATGGTACAAATTTAAATGAGCCTTGTGAGCCATGTTAAATATATGTACAACAAGTATAATGATAATACAGTCTGATATCTTAAAAGATAGTTGTTGCTTAGTGAGAGGTGACAAAATATTTAATGAACCATGAGAGTTATGTGAAATACTTGTACAACAAGTGTGTTGAATACCTTGGTCTGAGGACCTAGAGGTAATAGTTACCTATTATAGAGGTAACAATGCTTAGTGATGATCTAAGGGTTTGAATACCTAGATCCAATAATCATGATGATGATGATGATGTGACAGGATGAGGATTCCCAGTATTGTGATAAGGGACTAAGATCCTGAGTGTTATACATTCAAAGTGTTCCAAAGATCTTAAAAATACTACCACCTTCTTTATAGCATCCGTTATAATTCATGTTTGAAACTTGGTTGATGCTAAAAGATACTGTAATGTACCTAATTAATCAAGTTAAATCTCATCATGTAGTTGCCCTGAACATAGATCCATTCAGTGTCAAAAATTGCTGATGGTGAAATGAATTTAACTCAGAGAGCATATTTTTTAATATGCAGGGGGTGAAGGACTAAGTATATCCATACGTCCCAATGAAGAATCAATGTCACACCTTCCTTATTTATCATGGGATGATGTGAATCTCCTGACCAAATGAGAAATTGATGTGTAAATCCTTCTTCACTCTAAGTGGTATCAGGATTGAAGTATAAAATCTCCCGACCAGGTAAGGAATTGATGTTTAATCTTCCTTTTCCTTATAATCCAGGAAAGCTATGTGGTCTTCTCCCAAAGAGAGTACATGCTACGACTGTAACTCTATAGCGAAGATGCCGCTATACCCTGGCATGCTATTTGCAGATGACACAAGATGTCCTACCAGCAGATGACACGAGATGTCTCAATAAGTTGTCTTGTACTGACCGAGATAGGTGAGGTCTTGACAGCCAACTCTTCCATTGACCTTGTATGGTACTGATTTTGACTTACTAGTGGTCGGTTGGGGTATGAACATTATACTCCATCTCCTCAGGGCATAAGTGTGATTGTAATATGTAATCACCTGTGTAGTGTATTTGCTTAAGGATCAAATACAGAAGACATTGGTTGATGTACACTCCTTTTTATACATCTTAGTTGGATAGATGTTAGATATGTTTCTTTATATTCCTTGTAAGTGAATAGATGGTTTATTGCTCTACCATAGATAGATGCATTATTTTAAGAGAAGAAATTACTTTGTTCTTCTTATATAATGATTAATCCTGCTTGTTAATATAAAAGAACCTTTGCTCACTTTTATACTGCTTAACTGTGATAATAATATTGTTGGGAGAGAGTTATATCTCTCATTGGGACAATTGTCTCACCCTGTGGGATCCACAATTTTTAGGTGGACGTGCACGAGGAAGTAGATACCTTTCTGTAGAGGGAGAACAACAACTGGGACAGCAGTAACAACTCAGGTTGAGTGTATTGTCTGTCGTGTCTTGTAGATAGAAGTCCTATGTGTCGTCTCTGTACTCTCAGGTCCTTGGAGTTAGTACATAGTGGTTTTACGAACGATCTGATATTTTGGCTTGTATGCCTCGAGGCTTTATGTTGCTTCAATATATGTTTTGACAGAACAACTGTTATATGTTGTCCTCAAGATGAGATGATACAGTGTATGCACCATGTGAACCGGGATATGTATAAAGTTTTGGTTCTTTCAAAAAGAGTTTCTGGGAAGAGGACCACCTTGTAAAATGGTTTAAATTTTTAATGATTTTGTTAATCCACTTCTTATGGTTTTTCTGCAATTATTTACTGGTAATGACTTGATTTGATGTCGGGTCATCACAATATTGATAGCCTCATTGATGTCTATAGAAGTTGCAACAACAAAGTCTTTAAGGGTACGAACGTGTTTCATGATGGTTCTTCTTATTGATTAGGATGTTTGGGTGGAGGTGGTGATGATTAAGGTGACAAATGTTGTGATTCCACCATATCTAATTGCGATTCACCCCTCCTTACTTTTTCAAGGCGGCTAAATTGTGCTCAATTTCAAGGTCTAGAAATGTGGAAGGTTAAACACCCCTTTTGGACCGCCTCATACAATCTTGTAAGTAAAGAGGGTGAGTGAAGTACACAAATGAAAATGGAAGATACTAAAACATGATAACGATGATGATCGTGATGGGAAAAAGTGGTGGCAAATACTATAGGTGATGGTGTGATCTACTCTCACTTACTACTCAACACTTCTTACTCTAGCAAAAGTATTGACGCTCCCTGACAATGTTGCTAAAAATATGTTAGTTGTGTGCACAAGTATTAAATTTATAACTCAAGCACTACCCCACAAGTATATGGGTGTGTCTAGTATATTTGAGATCATCCAAGGAGTAAGGCTTTTTTAAACGTAAGAGTGGTGAACTTCAACAATCTAGATATTTTTAACAACAAAGGTTTTGTTATATTAACTAAAAAATTTATAAGAAAACAAACTAAGAAAAAAATCACTTGAATTAGGGATCAAATTGGATTGGGAATTCTTGAGAACAAGGTTTCACATACAAAACATAACATGAAGAACAATAAAGATCAACAATACTAGAAATAACACAAGGGGGGTTTGTATCCTACACCTACCTCTCGGTAGTGTAAAACAATCCTAACTTCATATACCACTCTCATAGATATACTTATATTCAGACTACAAATATTTGTTCCCCATCACATCCAAACCACTCTCATAGTCAAGGTAGTGCATTAAGGTACATCTCCTTACTCATGTGCATATCTTCCCAAATTATACAAAGAGAAAAAATCATACAACAAAGTGGCCAAAAAAGCATGTAAGAAGAAATCAATACTGATGAACCTTAGAACAATGAAAAACTAGGTTTGTATAGGAAATTCATGTTCAATATATTTATGACATTGGATTTTCTCCCCTGTGCTGAAGAATAAAGTTTCTACTCATCCATGGCAGTAGAAATTAGATACAAGCAGTAGAGAATAGGGCTAGACATCACAATAGAGGGAAATAAATGTGGATTTATGTGGAAGAAGTAATAAAGAGTTGGAACTCCAATCATGGAGTCAAACTCTATCCTTGCCACTAGAAACTATCTAGAATGCTTCAATCTAGAGTGGAGAGAAGAGAATGGTGGAGATCCATGTTGCAATTGTTGGAGAAGAAAGAAGAAGAAGTTTCCTCTCTCAAGAAACCAACTTTTCTCCCTTGAAACACTTTCAACTCCTCCTCACTTTCCCTTACTTGAGTCCTGCTCAAAATGGTCTAAAATATTTCTTGATAACTATCCCAAGATGGCTTGGGTTGTATATATGAGCGTCGGGCATCCACATTCATGTTTAAGTGAAATATACAGGTGACATGACTTGTTTGATAGACAACACGACGTGTTAGTTTTGATAAATGAAGTTGAATTGCCTTGATCGATGGTGACACATGGTGTTGGTTGGCAAACACGACATGTTGCTACAAGTTAGGGAGTTATAGAAAATTATGGAATGAAGAAACACAACATGTTGATATCTCAACATGCTGTGTTGCTTGATGTTAGGGAATTTGGATCCAAATTCTACACTAAAACACAGTGTGTTGAAATGTAAACATAGCGTGTTGATTTTGATGACATCTTGATATCTGGACATGACGTGTCCAACATTGATTTTCTAAATATTTAGATGGTTAGGGAATATGTTGATGGATGATATGTTGGTGTTTCTCTTATGGACCACTTTTGGTTGCATTTCCACATCAATTCTACCCAATAATCACTCTTCCACTTTATTTTTATCTTTACTTGATCTAGGGTTTTCATTGTAGGTACTACATTTGATGCCAAAATGTTTTACCTACAATGAAAACCCTATATCAAGTAAAGATAAAAATAAAGTGGAAGAGTGATTATTGGGTGAAATTGACGTGGAAGTGCAACCAAAAGTGGTCCATAAGATGATATAAAATATGCACATTAGTTTGATATACAATTGGCATTAATTTGTTATCAATGAATTTCTTGTGCACATTACTGGTGATCAGTTTAGGGCTGACCACAATAACATTGATGAAATTGGTTTAACTTATTTTCAAAACAAACGACTATAAATGTAATTCCATCAACCATTTCCTATGCATTGTTCCTAAATTTTGCTCATTATAATTTTGCATTCATATACAATCATGCTTTTTTTGTAGTGTGCCATTAGGTCTATCTTTTTTGATGTCTCAATTTTTTTGGGTTAGAGAAGGCATTTAAATACATCAAATGAAAGTCATGTTAGGGATGACCACATGTTGTATGCCTAGTTATAACACTCAACTTCAGATGTGTTTATTCCCTAAACTAGACTATGATTATTTTTGGCATGGATATGAACCATTGTGTTTGATGCCCCATTTTCTAATGGATTTCCCCATGATACATATGTTGTCGGGTATATTCTGTCGTGTTTCCTTACATATGTACACAACCAATTATCATGTTAACACATTAGGGCAGGTCATGTTTACCAAACATCAAGTTTGACCTAATTAATCCATGTCATTGAGGTAATTCTATTTTCCATTGTTGTATATGTTTCATAAACATATTGCACATGTTTGGTAGATGTATAATGGTGATACAAGTGGTTGGTACTTAGATGTAGAGCCAATAAATTAAAGTTTAGCAAACATCACCTTTTACCAAATCAAGGCATGGCCTTTCCTAAGCCAATTTAAACATAGATTCCTTATTGACGAGATTTCTTAAACAAATAAACATTCTTTTACCAATATATATGTAGACATACATGCAAATGTTGTACACATACACGTAGGACTGTGTGCACACCCAGCTTTTTGTAACTAGTTAAATGCATAACTAGGTATTCATACCATGTTAATCCTAATATTTAGAACTCATTACACCCTCACCTTTAAAATGTATTATAGTGTCATTGCTAATATGACTTCTCAATACATGTGGATCCATGTTGTATGGTCTATGGAGGCCTATGAGGCTCTAGTTGCTTCATTGAGACAACAATATGATGTAGGTAGATGTTTAGATTGGCAATTTACTCAAGAGGCATGGGGGTATATGCTTTGTAATTGGCAAATGAGAATGGGGAGGCCTAACCTAACATTGGAGTAGATCAAAACCCGATGGAAGAATCTCAAGAAAGAATTTGTCAAGATGAAAGATGTGACCATCCTTAGTGGCATTGGGTGGGACAATCTAAGGAACAAGACCATACTACTTGATACCCATGAGTGGAGGTATACACTTAAGGTATGTCCAACATTTCACCAACACTTAACATAGGATTCATGTATGAATAACCTCCAATAAAATTCTCTACCTATTAGGGGAATTAGGAGCTAGCAAGACTGCTTAACCACCCCTTTTATCATTACCATGATATCAAGTTTATGAGGGGGCAAAAATATCTTGAGGGATCACCATGCAATGCCTTAACTGATAGACAGTTGCCAATGGATGTTTCCTTAGAGGATGAATCTATGGTTGACTTAGACACATGTGATAACACTCCTTCACCTCAACCACAACGGTCTTCTTGAGCTCTTTTAGGAGATGACATAAGACTTTTAGGTGACATGGACATCTTAGGCTTTAGAAAGAGGGCAACAGTTCCAAGATGGATTACCATATTAGTGGCATAAGAACATCTTTCAGTCAAAGGTGTAGGAAGTGAGGGGAACACACACATTACTAATTTATTTTGTCAAATGATGTGTTAAGTGAATTCACCCAAGTGTTTGCAAAGGTTCATGAACTAGGAACCAATGTGGCCAACCGCTCTATTGAAAAGGAGTAGTATGCCCAAATTTTGCAACAACTTAATGATAAATTCCCATATACACTATTAGTTGTTTTTAGTGAGGTCATGAATAGCATTAAGGAGGCCTTCAATATACCTTATCCTACTCCAGAATCTCGATAGACTTTTAGGATGGTTATAGGACCTTTATTTTTTGTACTGTGGAGGTTCCCCTTGATAGTAGATTGTGGCATGTTTTCCCCTTCAGGCCTTCATTCTCAGTAAATGCCGACAATAGAACCAACACTGACTGTGTTGCCATCATACACGCCGAAACATCTCAAAGGTCGTTCACAAACCCCATATCCATCATTCAACACCCCTTATAGTATAACATCCATGTGGCAAGCATTTAGTGGTGATGCAGGCTTTAGTCCACCTCCTTATCTTATGTCCAAAAAAGCACATCTCTGAATCGAACAATAGTCAAGATGTTGGCACAACATGCCACAATAGAGGGCTTGCACCTTCATAGGAAAATATGGAAGTCTTCATTGTGTTATCTTTCAAGGAGGAGCATACCTCCCATGCAATATTATTTTTTCCTATCATTTAATTTTATTGTGTGTAATATTTCCTATTAATTTTTCCTCCCATTTAAGGTTATGACATGTAATATTGACATTTTTTCTTGAAATTTAATATTATGCCATGTAATATTGACTATTATGCTTTGTTATTAGATGTTAATGTTAGTGCACTTTGTATATTTCATTTGCATGTACACCTTTGTGAGTACCTTCTCATCTCTTCAACTGTAGGCACCATGGATGGTAATAATCATACGAAAACACCAGATTTTTTATTAAACATGTTGGATACTATTTTAGGGCCAACAAGCCTAATTGTTGAATCAATCACAGAATCAATTGCAAAATCCATCATATATAACACCAACATTTGGTGAAGAGTCAAATACTCAAATACCTAGGCCCATCAGTATTAGGAGTGGTCACCAAAAGGTTTATGAAATCATCACATGACTTAGAATGATGGCATATGACCTTTATATAATGAAACCTCAAACTCTGTAAGCCCTTATTTATAAACTTGAAACTCGTGGGTTGTTAAAAAGTACTAGGGGTGTATCAACAATCGAGAGTGTTTACTACTTCCTCTAGATGGTCGTCAATGGCCATACCAATCATGATATAGTAGAGGACTACATCCACTTAGGTTAGATAATAAGCATAAAAATTCAACGAGGCTTTGGACACGATTTGTGAGTTGGTTCATAAGTATATCCTCATGCCTACCACATCACAGTGACAATCCATTAGATCATAGACAACCCATTGTTCAACTCATACTTCAAGGTACCAATTAACATGTTGCTATAATTTTGCTTACCATACTGGAAATTGTTAGCATAATTTGGTACTACCTTTTTTTAGGATGCTATTGGGACACTTAACGAGACACACATTCCTGTGATGATTGATAGGGAAAAGCAAAATCATTTTCATGACATGAAAGGGTTTGTCTTAGCAAACATCATGGGTGTTGTAAACTTTTGACATGGAGTTTATGTACATTCTAATAGGGTGTTAGGGTTCCACAGTAGACATGAAGCTCCTCCAGTCAGCAATGATGACAAGGGGTTTTAAAGTCCCTCCTAGAAAGTATTACCTACTGGATGCAGGCTACACTAATACCCCTCAATTTATTGCCCTATTTTGCAACACATGTTATCACTTGGGTGAGTTTAGAGGAGGCAACAGACAAGCACACTACAATAAGAAGGAGTTGTTCAACCATCGACATGCACAATTAGGAGATCATTCAATGCATTGAAGAGGGGGCTTTCTTATATCCAAAAATACATGACATATCCCATCCATACACAATGTCGTATAAACATAGCAAGTTGTATCCTCTAACACCACCAAAATGGTGATATTATGGTAGACCATGATGAGGAGGACAATTATGGACTTGTAGGCCCAAATAAAGAAGCAAAGTTGAACTCCCTCCACCAAACTACCCAAGCCGATGTCCGAAAAGGTGACATACTACGTGAGAGAATTAGTGATCTTCATTAGGATAGATGTTGACATGGATTTGCATATTGACTAATATTATGTAGTATCGGTAACTGTTGAATAATATTATGTTGATGTCAAATTCAGTAGACGCTATACCATAACTTTTGGTCTACTATTATGTTCAATAATATTATGATATGATGTCAAAGTAAAGTTTCACATGATTTCTAGTATACTTAGGTTTTCTTGCAATGGACAATAGAATGCCTCATGTCTGTGTGGCCTCTCCTACACCGTGCGAGTATACATGGATGCCACATATGCAACTAATGGTTGATTCAAAGAGAAAAAAAAACCATGTGCATATTTTACATGTGGGAGGGGTCTGGTTTAAATTAGATGTTGTATGATGTTGTTTGTGCAACATGTTGAACATAATGTGAGCATTTTATATACAATTGGGGATGCAATGATAGCACAACTTGCATTTACAGTCTATGAACAAAAGAAATGGTCTACTCCCTATGATTTCATATGTTCCACAAGATCAGACACCAATAGGCTAATAACAGAAATAAATGCCCATAGGAAGAGACAAGACTATGTTCACAAGCGGCTGCACCTCCCGAAAGACAATGGTTCCTCATGGATGAGGAAGGATATAACATGTCATGGTATTTATGTACTTATAATGTCATTTTTATGGTTTAAACTACCTTTGCTATTAGATACATATATTTTTAACCTGTGGAGGCTGACAGACATATTACTACATTTTAAATGAAGTTTACTCTATTAGATATCAACATATACTTCACAAGTTTATAGGTGTATGTGTAGTAATGTTTCCACATTGCATATGAACACTGGGGATGCAAGGTTGTATGAATTCAACATCCTTAGTGAAAGATCAGGGGAAACATATATATTTGTTTGACAAGACATATTCTCTAACCTATAACCAAATATATAAATGCAGTAACCTGTATATTATGGGTTCCTTGTCAGTAACACAAACAAAATACATTATAGGGTAAAGATCAGTCAAAATAATTTCACTAGGAAAACGATCTTCCCCCAACAATGCAATGTCTGTAGGTTGAAATTAAGTTACTAAATGATGAATGCAAGATAGTATGGGTCCAGGCTATGAACATGGAGTACTTTGTTAATATAAATGGTTACAAATCATATCAGTACAATCAACTTTACGTCAAAGTGAATAAGTCAGAGGATATAAATCACCTTTTTGAGATTCCTTCACCTTTGATGACGCCATATGCCTATTTTTTGTAGATATAAATTGATGAAATTTTGCTAGTGAACACCGACCATAGTATGTCTACTTGTTTGAGTTATCATATCATATGTACATGTTTGCCCGATGCAAGATTGTCAAAGTTATATTATATGTTGTTTGAAAATTATGTCATCATTTTTGAACTATCATATTATATCTGCATATTTGTGTATTGCCCTCTTATGATTGAAATACATTACACACATAATTGGTAATATGGATGGATAAGAGAGGAGGTCATATGGTCTATGGTCTAGGGAGGCCGATTAGGTCCTACCATATGCAATGAGAAACCAATATGACATGGGTAGATGTGTCAATGGATTATATGCTTGAGAGATTTGGAGGGTGAAATATTGTGACTTTCACAAAATAATGATGATGCCTTACTTGTCTATGGACCAGGTCAAAACCTGATGGAAGAACCTTAAGATATATTTTATTAGACATAGTTGCTTCATTTTGGGAAATGCATGGGTTGTTCAGCCCCAGACGTGAAATATATTCCTAACCAAGTAGGAAACCACTAAAAGTTCCCTTACCAAGCGATCTCTAACAACTTTATTAGTGATCATTGCACTTTCCCACTAAGAGTCGTTGCATTGAACAATACTAAAAACATCAATGATGCAATTGTAGAGGTTGGTGGCCAAGGCCGTGAATGAAGTTGTAAGAATCCCTATGTAAAATGCGTGACCAACAATTTGTGTGGCAACATTAGGGTGTACATTACTATGTTCTTTGTTCACCCTGTGCATGTTAGAAAGATTGTGAACTAGAACTTGTAATGTGATGTAATATTAGTATCTATTGAACACTTTGATGTTAATGTCAAACATATTATACTCTAATATGGAATATCATTTTAGGCGCATTTAGTTTTCACCTTTGATGATGCCATAGTATTTTTTAGATATTAGCAAAATTTGACTCATGAGATGGACCATGTGCTTGTTGTTGAAGAAGTTACATTATAACTTTGTATTTAAGTTTTCTATTAACTATTTTCATAGTTCGTTTTCTATTATCATTACGGGCACAAATGTGTATATAACTTTTCTATTGAACGTTTCATCACCTAGATGTCGCACTCTAAGAAGGAAAAATTCAATTGGTCTAAAATTGTCTATTCTTGCAAGCCTTCCCGCTCCAATTCTCCATCTTCACACCCTGAAGAGCATGTAGATGCACACTCTCAAGAGCCCATGGGCGAAAAAGAATACAAGGATGAGGTTGCCACCATGTTTGCCATTTGCCCCAATTTTTTGACTGACCAAAAGCCAATATTGAGGAAGAGGACAACATAGTGGTGAAGGAAGATTGTGGGGTATTATGGAACCAGTACGAAGACACCCTAAGGTGATCAACTGGGATGGCCCTACTTAGGTTATGTGTAAACATTCATTGGCACCGCAGACAAGTCAGCATAGTAGTTGGTCGCCATCTTAGAGTGGTTGTGGGTTTGTCAACCTAGGCATCCACCATGACCTACTACAACATTTGGAAGATGTCAAATGAACCTTTTGGTATAGAGAAGCTTAGCAATCAAACAATTGAAGAGGTATCTAATCATGCAAGTGAAAAAATAAAGAACAAGAGTATGGAGATACATTTCTAAGAGTATATATTTAATGGATATAAGTACTTACATGTCGGGAGAGACTTAGTGGCTACTCCCAAACCAAGAAAATGAATTAGCCACTCATGATAATCAGTGACGGTTTAGATTTACAAATGAATGAAGACATGAAGATGGATAGATGAATGGAGACGTACAAGATTAAGGTTGAGAGAGAAAAGGGAAGAAAACTTGAATATAGTAACAACAAAAGGGTAATAAAGCTTAGGGAAGACCTCCTTCTATCTTTGGCATAGACGATGGCAAGGTGGACTATGGAAAGTAGCTTCCATCGCCCTTCTTCTCTTGAATAAGGCCTTAAAATTAACATGAGGGATATGGAGGTATGTGTAACCATGGACTCTCATCCTTGGTTGTTGTAAATTCACAGAAGAACCTAAGACTCTCATCTGAAGGTTGATGGTGGATGAGGAATACAACAACATTTCATCCTAGTGTGTGGAGCAATGAGAAATTCCTTCTTGATAATGTGGGGGTTGCTACTTATAACCTATGGTGCAGTGCTTGAGGCATTGATGGGTGAGCTTTTCTTGCACTCCAAGGACCCCTAGCACGTACATCGTGGCACATGCTTAACTGTCATTGCGGAAGCCATACATAAGACTACCTTCGAAAGACAAGTCTACCACAGGCCCATCAGAGGACAAGAGTCTGCCGAGCCATCATAGGCGAGGCCAACAGATTGTCCTTTGGTAGGTGGAGACCCAACTGAGCCATCAGTAGGCAAGGTTGGCTAGCAATCCTTGAATTGTAGACATTTTTCTCAGTCATTAGGAGGCACCTCACTATTGTAAGGAGACCGTCCTCACTGGGCTTAGTCCCCCATACCTATTTAATACACTCCAACTATCTCATTTTGGATTCTACCAGTCAATAGGCATGTTTCCACCTTCATGGCACATGCCTATGTGATGGATTCTACAATCACTTAATGTCAAATTGATTCTTTAGTTTCATTGATAGACTTACTATTATACCTTTCTTAGCTTAAATGTGACCGTAAGGCTTTTATTTTTGCTTTTCAAACACTAAAACTAAAGTAAATAAGTATGTAACTTGAAAAAATCATCGATGACATTACATATTCATGATATGATTCATATTGTGGAAACTATGGTAAACCTGGGATTCCAGTGCCTCTATCTCTATCATTTATACTTTCTACAACTTCATAAAAAAAGTAATTCTAGAATTGAAAATATCAATATGACATCACAAGTATACTAAAATAATCAATAATTAAATTGAAATCTTATGCTTGGGCTTAATAAACTGAAAATAGTGACTTTCATAGAAGATGATACACATTCCTTATGATTTGGCTTAAAAGTGACTTTCCTCTCACCTGTACTTGATCTATCTTACTAATCTTGAGTTAGAGCTAGATATACTTATATTCCACTTTATTGAGCTTGGATTCGAGCTCCAGATCTTAAAAACTAGTTCTGAACAGCCTGACATTGGGTCAACAAATCTAAAAAAAGTATGCAAGAGTTCAAAGATAACTAAGTAAGTCAAGGAAAATATTTAGTATGTGAATCAAAAGTTTTAGAGCTAGGGAAAGCAAAGACATGGAAAAAAATCTATGACTAAAGTCACCCTAGGTTTTCTATTATTGATATTATTCACATTCTTCCCAATAATCACCCTAGAAGTCACCTTATTGTTCTTGTTTTTTGCATTTCAGGGCTATGATTTTTTATAGGATCGAAATATGAATCCAAGAAAACAAATTTCATCAAATTCCAATAAGTATATCAAAATTTATGGTCATTTTTGTGATTGGTTGTGCTGGCGGCAGCATGGCACAAAACCACCAGTTTGTTTAACCAACGATTCACAAAAACCATAGGTTATTAAACGATCGATTTAAGAAAAATATCGGTTTTTGAACTACTATCTCTTGAAGACTATCAGCTGTTGAACCATCAGTTCAAGATATGTCAAATGAATGTTCTTTTGAGTGAAGACTAAAACTTCCATAACTTTCTCTTTGTAACTCTATTTAGTTCAGTAGTTTTGCACTAGATTCATAATTGAATTCTCTACAATTCTACAATAAAAGTTTTATAAAACTATACATTAATAAGTAATTTATTAATTCGTTCCTTAAATGTCTATAATGCTCTTCCACATACATGTGTGGGTTATTACTATATCGACTAGGTTTCAAATCTGATTATATATTCAAATCATGACTTTTAACTTGCAAAAGATCAAGTTTAAGCTAAAATAAAACATAAATCAACCATTTGATAATGAAAAATGTTAATAAAGGTGTTATTAACACTAGAACTATCTTAAACCCTCAAATTACCAATAAAGCAAGGTATGGACTATAACAATCTCCGCTTCTAATAAAAGTATCATCTAAAAATTCCTAGAAGAGGAGAGGATATTTTTTACATATCTCTGACTCTAAATCCCATGTAGATTCTTCTACACCATGATTCCTCCAAAGGACATTCACTAATGGTATCTCCCTTCTACAATCTAGAATTCGTATAGGACCATCAACATGGGAGATATCTTCTCTTAGTTATACTAGTTCTGAGTCTATGATCTCCTTTGTACCTTGATGACACTTCTTCAACATGGCTACATGAAACACATCATGTAAGTTGTCTATCTAGCTCAAGAGGCAACTCAAGTTTTATGCTACTGGTCCAATTCTTTGAATGATTGGACAAGGATCCAAAATTCTAGGAGTTAGTTTACCTTCTTTTCCAAAACCTTAGTATACCCATCCACGGTGACACTTTTAAGTAAACCTCATCCCAAATTCAAATTGAAATGGTCTATGTTTTTTCTCTTCATAACTTTTATGTCTGTCATGTGCAACATTCAACTGCTGTCTGATCACATATATCTTTTCTATTGTCTCTTCCACCAACCTTGGATCTAAAATATGCCTCTCACCAACTATACACCAATAAATAGGAGACCTACACTTTAACCCATACTAAGCTTCATAACGGACCATGACTAAACTAGAATGATAATGTTATAGTCAATATCCATAAGACTAAGGTGATTATCCCAACTACCACTAAACTATAATACCCATGCTCTCAACATGTCCTCTAGTTTTTGAATTGTCTACTCTTACTATCCATTTTTCTAAGGATGAAATTTAGTGCTAAACTTTAGACATTTTTCCAAGGTACAGTGTAACCGATTCAAGAATCTAGATGTGAACTTGGGGTCTCAATTAGATTAATAGTGATATGTATTCCATGCAATCTAAATATCTCATCTATAGAAACATTATCCAATTTAGGTGCATCCCAAGTTGACTAAACATATAGCAAATGAGCAGATATAGTTAGTATATCCACAGTCACCCAGATAGAGTCAAAATGATGTGATGTTCTAGGTAACCCCACCACAAAGTCCTTGGTATATATACCCATTTCCACATAGGAATAGGGAGTGGTTGTAGGGTACTGGCTGGCTTCTCATGCTTAGCCTTGACTTGCTGGCACACTCCACACTTGGCTACATACTAAGCTACATATTTTTTCATTCCTAGACATCAATATGGTTCCTTGAGGTTTTTGTACATCTTGAAACTTCTCGGATCCATAGCATACATAGAAGAGTGAGCTTCCGTGAGAATCTTCTTCTTTAACTCAATGTAATTTGGCACACAATCTATTTAGCAAAAACAACATCCCATCATATGAATATTCGACCTATGTCCTCTTACCTTCTCTCATATCATGCATGATTTTCTTCAATTAGCCATCACTATGTTGAAGCTCTTTAATTTTCTCATAAAATGTAGGTCTAACCTACATCTGTGCAATCAACCCACCTTGTTCATACACACTTTAATTCAAATTCATCTCTCCCATTTTGACCAGTTACTCTCTTTTTACACATGCCAAAGAAAATTTCTACAGGTGATGTAGGCTTTCTAATCAGAGCATCCGCCACAAAATTGTCCTTCCTATGGTGATACTCAATGGTAACATCATAGTGCTTTATTTTTTTTGAAGGTAAGGGTCATAACATATATTTAAAACAAAGCAAGCAAACACCTGCTTTGACGAGTCGTACATGATGAGAATATGAAAGAAAATGTTCTGCTGGGTGAAAAAAAGGAGTGATGTTTAAAAGATTAAGGGGGAGGCACCCCTTAACAAGCCTCTTGTAACACTAATCCATAAATTTTCCTGAGAAAAGTGCAGCTACTGGACATAATAGTATCACTGATGTTGTTGTAGAAAACTGACTCCCGTTTCATCGTCCACCATATCCTTCAGGTCACAGAGAAAATGGGCTTCATATTCACCTTCATCGGAGTCCCCCTTTCTATCTAGGCTCTGTTTACCTGCACATGGAAAGCAAGTAAAGGTCTACATCTATTTGTGAGATGATATTTTGTCTCAGTTTTGTAGTGTTGTTGAAGATTCTATTGTTTCTCTCAAGCTAAAGGTTCTAGTTGATGATGATGAAAATGTCATTTCCCATGAAGGAGTTGTAGTGTCTGTTTGGTGTAATCTGAAGGGGAAAGGTAGCTGATTTGAGATCCAACTGGTAATTTCATGTGAAGTGTGAGATGATGTTTAGTGAGATGTTACACTTAAAGAAAATGTGTTCTACTGAATCAGAGTCTAATTTGCATAGAGGGCATCTGGAAGGACCAATGAAGCCCTTCTTGGAAAGGTTTTCTCCAGTAAGCAACTTGTTGTGAAGGAGCAGCCAAAGAAAGGTTTTATGTTTTTGTTGCCATATTTTTGTGGTAGGGGGGGATAAACCTCTGTAAGATAGGTGAGTGTAAGCTTTCTTAATAGTGTAAGAGTTTCCCCATCACCAAGTGATATTGTTTGAGGAATTATATTCAAGTGTCTGCTTTAAGGCACAAAGGTCGTCAGGTTTGAGATGCATGAGAATGCATCTTTTGAGAGAGTTTGTTCTGTTGCTGGTTAGAAGGCGGAGGGCCTTGACAATGTTGATCTTGAGGAGATTGTTTGGGATGGTCCAATTTGTGTGCAGGTTTAGAACAGATTTTTTTTCAAACCAGGGATCGCTCCAGAAGGAGATTTTTAGGTGGGAGTGTGGAGGAGTGTTGATGAGTTGGGTAATAATATGGATGTTTTTGTTTATGTATTTCCAAAGGAGTGAGGCTGATTTTTTGGAACTTTGTGCCAGGGAGGGGATTTTTGATAGTATTTGTAGTTGATAAGGCTCGTCCATATTTTTGTCTTATTTTTAACCAGACTATTGATGATTTTCATTATGAGGCAGAAGGCATGGGTTTCAATGTTTAGTATACCCCAGCCACCTTGGTCTAAAGGGGCAACAATAGTGTTCCAATTTACAAGATGGTAGTGCTTTCTGGATTTTGTGGATGGATGGTAGTTATTCTAGAGGACTTTCCTTCTTACTTTGTCAAGGAGTGTTTTAGTTTTGGATGGAAGGGGTATACAACTCAGGTAGTGTGTAGTGATAGGAGTGATGACACTGTTTAGAAGAATAAGCCTTCCCGAGAGATTTAGGAAGTTATTTGTCCAATCAGAGAGTTTTTTATTTATTTTCCCAATGATGGGAGACCAGGTAGCAATTGTGATGTTGTGGGGGGTAATTGGGAGACCTAGGTATTGAATGGGGAAGTCATCAATATTACATCTAAGGAGATCTCTGTACCTTTCTAGGATAGATTGTTCAAGGTGGATCCCAAAAATGGACGATTTTTGGAGATTTATTTTAAACCCCAAAATGTAGGAGAAAATGCCTAGAATTATGAAGATATTGAGTAAAGAGGCATCCTCTGGGGAGGAGAGGATTATGGTATCATCAGAAAATTGTATAATGTTCTCTTTGCATTCCTCTGGTGAGTTAATGAGGCCACTAATTTTTCCAAGTTGTATCATATGAGAGAGGATGGTTGTGATGATAATAAACAGGTAAGGGGTGAGGGGGTCGCCTTGTATGAGGCCATTTGAATTATGAAAATAACCAAATGGAACTCCATTTATGATAGTTGAAAAGTGGTTTGTGGATATGCAAGCATGGATCCATTTGACCCATTTGTGTGGAAATCCAAAGCCAGTGAGTTTTTTGTTAAACAGTTCCAGTTTACAAAGTCAAAGGCTTTTTTAAAGTCCAATTTGATGGCTAGAAGTGGTGTTATGTTTTTGTGGCAGAGATGTATTATTTTGTTGACCATCAGGTACGCATCTTGAATGCTTCTACCTTTGAGAAAGACATTTTGATTGAGGGGAATGATTTTGTTCATGTGTGGTTTTATTCTATTTGCTAGAGTTTTTGCTAAGATTTTGTATGATGTGTTGATAAGGCTGATGGGTATGTACTGGGAGATAAGATCGGGTTGATTGGTTTTTTTATTAGGGTGATGAAAGTTTGGTTTAGGTGCTTGATGATGTTGTGGGGGTTTTCACTTTCGTAGAAAGTCTTAAGCAAAGCTAGGAAGTCAATTTTGTAGTGATACCAGGTTGCAAGATAGAATTCTACATTAAGACCATAAGGTCAAGGTGATTTATTTAGTCCTAGTGTAGTTATGGCCAAGTCCAATTCCCCCGGGGAAAAAGGCTTTATAAGGTCTTGAGGATTTTCAATTTTTGTAGGGCAGATCATAGTCCAGTCCAAGTCATTTAGGCAGGAGGGATTGTGGTTGTTGTTGAAGATTTTTTTGAAATGGCCAGTGATGTGGTTTGCGATAGATTGTTTGTGGGTTGTGATCCTTTTGTTTATCAGAAGGTATGTGATGGAGTTTTTTCGATAATTTTTGTTGCAAATTTAATGAAAGAACTTTGTGTTTTTATCCCCTTCTTTAGCCCAAGTGATTTTTGCCCTCTATCTCCACCTAGTGTCAATACACTTTTTGGTGAAGTCAATGTCAGCTTTAACGGACAGGACAAGAGCAGGGCCAGCTGTCGGGTCCTTGTCCACAAAGAGGAATTGTTCTTCTAGTTTTTTTTGAGTTTCGGAGAGCTTGTTTGGGTTTGTGTGTTTCCAGTTTTTGATGTGTTTTTTTGATGCTTTTTGTGTTTTAGAGAATGTGGAGGCCTAGGTTTGTGGTCTGGGAGTCGGCCAAATTCCAATGCTCTACACAGATGGTGGTAAAGTTTTTTATGGAGAGCCAAAAATTGTCAAATTTGAAGGGTCACTTACCCCATAAAATGGTTTTTGTATCGAGAATAAGAGGGAAATGATCAGAGATGGCTCTAAGAGAGTTGTAAACCGCGGAGAGTGGGTGTTTGTCTTCCCAAGGGGTGGAGCAGATGAAATGGTCGAGCCTGTAAAAAGTTTGATTTCTTGACCATGTAAAGGATGCATTTGATGGTTTAAAATCAATTAATGCATGCTTTGTGAGGAGATGGCTAAATTGTTTGTCAGCTGCAGACATGGTTTGTGTGGAATTTGTGGGGTTGGATCTATCATAGTTTTGGGTTATCAAATTGAAGTCCCCGCTGACAACCCAGGGAGTCAAATGGTAAATAGTCATAAGCGATTTTAGTTCAGTCAAGAAGGCTGATTTATTTTGTCCTGGTTCTCCATAAACCCCAGAAAAGTTCCAACAAAAACCATCAGATGTGTTTTTAAAGGAAATGGTTATGGAGTAGTCTAGAGTGGTGGAGTTTAGGGCAGAGAAGGTAAGATTGTTGTATCCAACTAAGATCCCTCCTTTAAAGGCAGTGGGGGGGATTTGGACCCAGTATGTGATTCTGTTACCTCCTATGGTTTTGAGATCAAAAGGGGAAAGACTAGTTTTAGTTTCTTGGATAGTGATCAGGTCAATTTTATTTTTGTATATGTGTGAGTGGATTTCCTTATGTCTATTGAGGTTTGCAGCCCCACAGACATTCCAAGAAGAAAAACACATATTTTGTGGATATGCTAAGCAGGGAGAAGGTCGGTTCTAAAATGCAGGCTAGTCAATTTTGAGAAGTGCAAAATTTTTCTTGGTAGTTTCCAAAACTCTTTTGTTTGTCCACGCCATAAAGAGTTCTATATTATCTAGAGCTTTATGTGCCTTGTCTTCATTTTCAAGATGTATTCCTATATTTTGTAAAGCTAGTGATGGTTGACCATGATGCAAGGTCCTCAATGTTATCTATATCACAGTTTATAGACTTTGTAAAAAGTGGGGAAGAGGTATCAAGAATTGAAGATTTTGCACATGATGAACTGAGAGAAGTGGTTGTGGATGTACCTGAATCTAGTCTGTTGACGATTATTTTTTTGTTTGCCTCTTTTGGACCTTGCATCATAATCTTATGGGTATAGCTGTCTTCTTGACTTTCTTTTGAGCTCTTCTGCTGATGACTCTGCAAAGAGATGACATCCTTTAGCATGGAAGGTTTTTGTTTTCTTAAAGATTTTTTGTTTGGGTTTTGTGCTTGGCAGCTTTCCTTGGTAGATGTCAGGGAAGGAAAAATGGTGCCAGATGGTGGAGAGGTGTTTCCATGAATGGAGGGAGTGGAGGTTCTAGTTTCTTTTTCTACTTGTGAGGAGGTTTGTGTTATCGGAGGAGGTGGTGTTTGAGTTTTTTCTTTCCCAAACGTGGTGTCTATCACCTATAAATCGGGTGAGAGTAGGTGTCTTTCTATCTTTGTTTGGGTAGAACCATGAAGGTGGGTGGTTTGAAAGATCAGAGAAGGCAGTTCTATTTTTAGAAGGATGTTTGGCAGACAGTTTGATGTTATATATAGATTATCTGATCCTAATATTGATGGAAGGTGGTAAGGAAATGGCTACTTTGACAGCAAAGAGGCAAAATGTTTTAATGTATTGGGTAGGATGCAGGGTTTCTAGGCTGATGTATTGAAGAGTAGCCCCGATGGAGTGGGATAAACCTATGAAAATCTCAACTTCCCAGATGTGGGGTGGGAGGTTGGTGATTGCAACCCAGTCTGAGCTGCCAGGTGGAGCTGGGAAAGCTTCAAGGTCAGCCGTCCATTTTGACAATCTGGCTGTAATAAAACTAGATCCACATGGTATAGTAAGAATCTGGTTGAAGAGATGGTTGATTTTTGTACCTTCAGGTACAATGTATATCAGTTGGGTTGGAGAAAAGATTTTTGGTTTTAGAATTGTCTATCCAGGGTTGAGGAGGGCTAGAGCGCGGGTGATATCTAGGACATTTATCGGGTTGTTGTCTATGTTATTTTCAATGGATATGAGGATGCTTCTCAAAGTGAGGACTTTGAGAAGTCTCATGGAGTTTGCAGGTAGGTCAAGGGCTATCACATATTCAAGGTGTTTCAGAGTTTTCATGGCTGATGGTGTAGGGTTGGTGCTTGAGCTGTGAATGGAGGTACCAGAGGAAGTGTATGAGGAGTGGGGTTTTGGTGGTGAAGCTAAGTGGTTTGTTGGCTTGTGGTAGGGTTTTAAGAATGGCACAAATCTGGTGTTTATATGCTGGTGTTGAGTTTTGGGTGTGCCTGCATGTTCGGGCGGGAGGTTTGCAAGGCATGTAAAGGCATTGCTTGTGAGTGGAAGAAAGGGTGGGGGATGGTTTGGTCGTCTATAGTCTGTTTCTCTTTTTTTTTGGAACTCACTGGTTTTCGTTGTAAGTCGAACCTTTTTCAGGAAAGTGCCTAGGGAAGAAAAGCTCAGGGTCTGTCTGAGTTCTGATCTTTGATGGGGGGGACGAGATTTGCAGTTCCTTTTGGTGTGACCTTCTTGGTGGCATCTGAAGCAGGTAAAGCGGGTAGGGCATATGGAAGCTGAATGGTGTTTACTTTTGCAAAGAAAATAGTGAAGGGCTTGAAAAGGTTTTCTGGGAGGGGCTATTCTCCAGGTTTGGGCGGTGGGGTTTACCTCTAAGAGTTTGTTGATGAGGTGTGTAGATTTTTCTTGCCCTAAAATTAGAAAAGTGCGGTTTAGGAGTATCGTGTCTTTTGGGATAATATCATCCGCTGTGAAGGATCGGGGGTTTAGAGTTTTGTGGAGCGTAGATAGAGAGAGTTTTGTAGTCATTTTTTTCTTTTGGGGAGAAAAAAGATGGTACCTTGCTGCGATGGAGCTTGTTTGATGTGGTGTTGACGTTGTGTCTGCAACATCTTCCTCCTCTGAGTAAGAGGAAACTGAGATGGGCCAAGCCTTTGTTCCTACCGGGGGTTGATGGACATCCCGAATGAAAAGCTGATCAGCCGAATTTGATGAAGTTGAGCTTTCTTGGTCGTATTTTTTTATAGAGATGTGCTACTCTGGTGGCGTGTCAGCATTGAATTCCCTAACCCAAGCCAGGAACATTCAATTTCCGATCGGATTGATGAAGATAGACCATTCCGGCTTGAGCTTGAGGTCAGATATCAACAGGTCCCGACCCTCAGAGATGAGGAGGGTTGAAGCTTTTATTATTCCAGTGGTGATCAGCCTGGGAAGACCAAGTGACCATCACCGGGAAGGAATGGTGGCCAATGTTGATCATGCATGACCCCGGTGACAAGTCAAACTTGTGGTAGATCCAAGCTTTCGGTAGGGGAACACTAGTGGAGTAAGAAGGGTTTGAGAGTGGATACTCCATGAAGGTGAACCGTGAGTCCATGTCTGGAGGTGTAGCTGAGACCCTCGAGCAGTCGTCAAGCGCCGAGGTTTTTTTTTTCTATTTTAGGGCACTCCTGAAGATTTTTGTTTTGCCTTCTTTTGATAGTTGAGTCTTGTTTATGCATGTGTCCAGGGTGAGCAGGCCACCCATTCTCATGATGTGGTCTTGCAGAGAGAGCAGGTGAGTAAATGAAATAGATATTCTCTGGGAAGCAGAGAATCGAGATCGATGAGACTGCAGTTAAGGCACAGGGAGGGAAAGCGATAGCTGACAGAATGGTTTGTAGCTAGAGAAACTTTTAGAAAGGGATGTTTTGGAGCATCAGACAATCCTGGGCGCAATAATGAGAGAATGTGCCCCAACCTCTATTGATGGGGAAAATCAGATGTTAAGGTTAAATGGTCTGCATGTAGCCATTTTATCTTGGGTTTGCAAGCTAGGTGCCTCGGGAGTGATCCAAAACTCCAGGATTAATTGTAGAGGAGTGAAGAGGGTAAATGAGTTAAGAGGATGTACCTTTTACGCCGCCGCTAAGCGCACCAGACAGGTGATAAGTCATCATGAGAAGAGGGAGGGGAGAATGTGCCAGATCTTTTACCGTTACCTGATATGAAAAACGCTCCCACCATGCTGAGGAATCAAGGGCAGAGCTCGACGGACATGGGGGGGAGAAGACCGAGCTCGGCGTAGCCCACTCCACAGAAGCACTACCCGAGAGGGATGGGGGAGTAGATTCTAGGGCTCACCAGACTGGGGCTCACCAGGGTGGAGAGGATGACGATGTGATCTTGGGGTTGTTTCTAGAGAGAAGTTAGTGCTATCTCTCACTTACCACCCATTGTCGATTCTGTGATCGGAGAAAAGTAGGGCGGAGTTCAACGAACAGGGGGGAGAAGGCCGAGCACGATGAAGCCCAAACCACAGAGGCGCTTACCGTAGAGGGCAGAGGAGTGAAGGCTGGGGCACGCCGGACTGAGGCTAACTAATCATAGTGCTTTATATATCTAACCATTTGCATTGTCTCAGGTTGAGATGTTTTAGTGTGAAAATGAATTTAATCTATCAGGTAAAATCTATATTTCATAGTCAAAATCTCCCAGGAGGTAAACTTGGTAACTCATTAGGGAAAATGTTTGTGAACTCACACACTACCATCATCCTCTATATTAACTTTTTTTTCCTTTGCATTTACCACATGTGTCACACCCTTTTTTCATCATCTTATCAACTACAAAGACTAATATTATGCATGTGGGTAAAAATTGTTTGTATTAAGTGAATACACAGGGTAAGCCATCTTGTGAAATGCAACCTCTTTCTTCCAAAAATTTAATTGGACATGGTATGTCTCAAGGAAATCCATGCTAAGATTATTTTTAAAGAACTAATGCCTAAGGGTATGAGATTAACCGTTATGGTATACCCATTAAAACTCAAAAGACATCTGGGGCATACTTCTGCCAAAAATGTTGATCCACCTAATAGTACTCTTAATAGTAATTCATGAGATAAATAGAGTTAAGATGTTCAATCATGAACTATTGATCTTTGCATAAAAGGATGTGTTGCACTAGGATCTATCGAAACTATAGCTGAAATGCTTTTAAAGAAGCATCTCACATGTAAATCCTCCAGGCAAGACTACTTTAGATTCAATCATAGATTTTACATCTCCCTCTGTCAGGTGTCCTTTTTGTCCATTATGGCTACTAGGTCCTCCCCCTCTAGAGATGAAATCCATTAAAAACTTGCTCCTCTACCTGGAGGGTGCCTCTACATAGTTTGAAACTAAGACTATGAAATCTATGCCGGTGTGATCCAAATATTTGGAAAATCTCTCTTATAATATCCCATTTGTTCATAATGATGGCATCCTTGAATTCAGTTGCCCAACACTAACCAGAGTGTGCCTTACAATAAGTGTCAAATAAGGTCGTATCCTATCTATGTAGGCATATCACCGATGTTGATAATCCTGAAGGCCTTAACGAAGGTGCCACCTAGGTGGTGTATTCCATCTTCTAGGGCTAGATCTTCCCCTACTATGAATACAACATCACTTTAACCAGATCACTTCCTCCTAAATTAAACAACACCTCACCATGTTTTGGAAAACAATCCACCAACTACTACTCTGTCCTTCTCTACTAAAATATCTAGATCTTATTCTACCCTAAGAATGTTTATCAGCATTAACTGACTCTTCAATATGTCATGTTGCCTCCAAAAACTATCCAAAATTTTGTCTCTCTTTAGCAAACTTTTGATATGTTGTGTCTAAATTCTGGTCTTAAACCCGCTTGAAACCTCCTACATTTATCTATGTCATCTGGTACAAGATGTGGACAAAACTTAACCAATCTTGTAAAGTATACCTCATACTCACCAACTATCATATTTCTTTGTACTATGTAGTTGTCTAATTTTATCCCTCAAGAAGGTTGGAGGGAAATATTTAAGGTGAAACTCGTCAACAAAGTCCTTCCATTTCATCATTGTATTTCTCCTCTTATCTTCTATTCTGCGCCTCAATAACTCAGTATCTCCTTAAAGTAGATAGATATTTTTTTTGATCTGCTTGTTCTCTGATAATCCCATTAAGTGGCAAACCTTTTCCAGCTATCAAAAGCTACACATCTACCATAGTTGAGTCTATAGTTCCAAAAAACTCAGTCCCACTAAGCTTTTTCACTACCCCGTAGGATCTCATCATGTCCTTGGTAGAAAATGAAATGCTAATGTCCATCTTATATTTCTCTTTTGTCTCCAAAAAGACATGATACATCATATCTCCCTCATCTATCTCTTCTCCACCTAGAACCATTATCGGAGGTTCAAGGTTATAATGGTTCTCAACTTGTTCTTCATCATGACCATATCCTCTTCTTGACATCTGCATATCCATAACAGATCATATATGTTAGAAAATTATAGTTAAAAGAGGAGAACATCCCATTCATATTGGTGGCTTACCACCTCCATCCCAACCCTAAGCTCTGATAGAAAGAGTTAACATGACCCAAATCTAGTAACCAATGTTTATTCCCACCAAAGAGGGATTAGACAAACCACACACTTTTAATCACTAACTGAAAATTAGCCTTAATTTTTCTTGCTTACTGTAAATTCATAGAACTAATGAAACATCATGTTAACTTATAAGATACCATCTGATTTAAGCATAATCATCACAAGTTTAGAATCAAGTTTTACTTTTTCATCATAATCAGCTAAAAGAAACTAGCTCTTGCTTTAATATATATTAATCACACCTTATTACAAAACTCCTCACTCTCACACTTTCAAGACCAGAGGAAGGATAAGAGACCATATAACTAACTAAATACTCCTCTTGAGACCTCAATAGAACTACTCCTAATGAAAGATAGCTTCTGAATCCTATTGTAGAGCTAGACCCTATCCTGAATAATGTTTTAGTATGAGCTACTAGCTCAGTGAGTATGAAATCAACAAGAAATCATGATTATTTAAGTTGTATAATATTAACATAAAAATGTAAAAGATAACAAACATGTCATGCATAGGTCATGCTTAGCAAATCCACTTTGAATGCTATTCCCATCTATGCCATGTAGAGGAATGTTCTACCCTTATTCATGTGTGATAGAATAGATGGAGATATTAGAAGATTCATATGGGTTGGAAACCATAAGGAAAATCCCCTCTCCCTTGCGATGTGGAACAAAGTTACTAGTAACAGCGAGAATGGGGGGCTAGGACTAAAATACATGCATGATTGTAACATGGATTTAGTTATGAAGAATGTCTAGGAGTCGAGTTGCCAAAGGGGCACTACCTGGTGCCGTGGGCTAGCTAGAAAATTTGGCAATCACGAGAAAGGAAAATGCATGCAAGCATCTAGGCTGGCTAGAGTGCCCAATCAAGGGAAGTAGTTCATCATGAACCATTCTCGGATGATCCCCGTGAGTGGAAGATAGGTGGTTAGAGTAGTACAGACTAAAGGAGGTTGACATATGACCTATACTTGAGGATCTCAAAGATCTAAAAGTAAATAGACTAATTGACCTTAATGGGGAGTGGGATAAGAAGTTTATTGAGGATTGGTTCTCGAGAACTACTATTGATGCCATCGTGAAAATTAATCACCCTATTGACAATGATCTACCTGATGTCCTGTGTGGGATATATCAAAAGGAAAAAAATTCTACCACAAAGTTCACCTATAAGGTGCTTAGAACTGGGATGGACATTGTTGTTGTTGGGGATTGGTCTCCACTCTATAAAATGAAGGTTGTTTCTCGTGATCAAGGTTGTTTCATGAAGATGACACTCCATGAGTATTCACAAACTGCATGAGGTTCTTCATATATATGTGAACTAATAGTAGCAATCTTGAGGAGGAAACAACTATACATGCTTTGAGGATTGTGTTCATGTCATAAAAGTGTGGGAGAAGTTGATCATGAGCATTGTGCATCAATTTTTCTTCATCCCAACTTGTATCATTGGATGAAATATAATCTCATCCAGGGAGAAATGACAAGCATTCAACTTATGATAGGCTATTGGTTTATTTTGAGATGTAAAAACAAGCATGTATTTTGAGAACTAGAATGCTTCAATTGAGCATCAAATCACATATGTTACTAAGGAGGTTGCATCCACTCTCATAGATTAGGATGAAGACTCTAAGAAAGTTAATAAATGAGCTATGTAGTGGTCTAAACCAGTTGAAGGCATTCTCAAGATAAATACCAATGTAGCCATTGGAAAGGTGTTAGTCATTCATGCAATTTCCAGGGGTAGTGATGGAAGGTTCATAGATGGTATGGGTGATGTGGTGCAAACATCTGACCCTACTATGCTTGATCTTGCTGGCATCTATTCCACTCTTAAACTTGTGACCCTAATGAACTTCAGTAAAAATTCTAATGAGTCTGACACTTTGGTGGTTGTGAACATGATCAGAAGTTTTCACTGGCACTTTACTAAATATGCTTCATAGATTGTGAGGATCCAAAGGTGCTTGTATAATTTTAGGACTATGCACTTTATTCCATGGGAGAGTAATAAGGCGGCTGATACGTTGGCTAAGTTACATCTTAAGAACCCTAGGCATGACTATATGTATGTTAGACCCAACAATGAGGTTAGCAATATTTTAGTTAACAAGGCATTCATTGTAGTAGTACTACCATGTTTCATTCAAATAGTTTGATTAGTGATTGTAATCTGTTTCCAAATTTTCTTACAAGAGGAGGGAAAGATGGAATAAATGCCTCTTGACTTCTTCAAGAAAAACTGTAAACCATCCAACATGGCAATAGTTATGATAGTCACTTTAATAAATTAATAAACTGAATCCATTTGATAAATCATTATTCATTTTATTATGCCTTGGACCCACATAAAGTGTACTACAATATGCAGAAGTAACATAGAAAGCAACTATCTTGCCATATAAGACTTAGAGTAGATGTGTGGCTCTAAGTCTATTAAACTAGCTCCCCATTTTGCAAAGAGGCTCCACGTCTGACATCAGTGGATAAATATCTAGCCAAATAAAATAGACTCCTCTAAACATGGGTACTTAGGTGGAAAGCCAAAGCACCTGGCTTAACTACTTGCATCAGTGATTCCACAAGGGATGACCTATTGAGAATTATTTTAACTGACTAAACTATATTGGCTACTGCCAGAAGCTTTGGTTAATGTTTTATACCTCACTATTTTAAGGAGATCATTCTTACCGGTCTTAGTCCCCCATACCTATCTAATACGCTCCAGCTACCTCATCCTGGACTCTACCAATCGGTAGACATGTTTCCTTCTTCATGGTGTAGACCTCTGTGATGGATTCTATGAAGTCCAGGGCTTCTAATATCTAGTTGATTATTTAATTTCACTAATATACTTACCATTGTACCGTTCTTAGCTAAAATCTATACTTAAGGCTTCTATTTTTTATATCTTAACAACTAAACTTAAATTAAATATCTATCTATCTTGAAACAATAATTGAATAAATCACAAATTCATAATATTATTCAATATTGTAGAAACTAGGGCAAACCTGGGGTTCTGGTTCCTCTATTTCTACCATTTACACTCAATACAACTTCATATTCTAGTTTACTAAGCTTGGCTTCGAGCTATAGACCTCCAAAACTAGTTTGAACAACCTGGCATTGGATTAATAGACCTAAATGAAGCCTTCTAGAGGTATAAGATAAGAAAGATAGGTTAGGAAAAACCTTTGATAGGTAAATCATAATATTCTGAGCAAGGAAAAATGAAGATAAGAATAAATCTATGACTAAAACCAACTTACCACGAAGGATCTATAGTTACATTTTCTATTATTGATGTTCTTCATTTTCTTCCTAAATTGCCCTAGAAGTCACCTTAAAGCTATCTTTTTCCATGTCTTAAGGCTCTATGTATAGAATACTAAAATATGAACACAACAAAATAAATTTTGTTGACTTCCAATAAGTATATCAAAAGTTATAACCAGTTTGGTGATTGATTTTGCTGGGCGGCATCGCAACACAAAACCACCGTTTTATGAAAAGCATCAGTTTCTTGATTCACCGGTTCATGAAAACCATCATTTAAAAAATACCATTAATTGTCGAACCATCAAATCATGAAAACCATTAATCGTGGAACCATCAGTTATCAACTAAGGGAAAATTCCGAGTGAGGACTAAAAGTGCCATAACTTTCTCATTTTAATTCTGATTTGGTTCATTCTTTTTGTATTAGATTAATAATTGAATTTTGTACAATATAAATAGTTGATAATTATTAATTAATAAATTATTTATTAATTATTTCTTACTCTCCCCGTGGCCGCCCCCTTCGCTCTGGCGATTAGGGTTAGGTGTGTGGGAGTTCCTTTCTCCATTAGTGGTTTTCTCTTGCAGGTCCAAGATTGGAGTGATCCTACTGGTCCTACCCCGACGATGGCAGAAGAACTTGCAGATCATTGTGCAAGGTTATAGCTGACACAGGACGAAGAGGAATTGATAGAAGTATCACAGCCGGCGGAAGGCGAAAAGCAAGGGCACCTAAAGATAGCGTTGATAGCAAGAATCCTATCTGATTGACCGGCGAACTTTTGGGCATTGAAGCGCACGCTAACACAGGCGTGGGGGCTCCAGGGGAAGGTACTCTTCAAGCAGGTAGAAGGCGATCGATTCATTATACAATTTCTTGACTGGCGCGATAAGAAGAAAATCGAAGACGGGACTCCATGGAAATTTGATAACAAGTTGCTCCTAATCAAGAACATTGAAGCAGATGAGCACCCGAGCACTGTTGAGATCAATCACAGCCCATTTTGGGTCCGCCTATACGGAATCCCGCTGGGTTTTCGCACCAGGCAAGCGGTCGAAGAGATCACAGGAAGGTTGGGCAGTGTGATGACTGCAAACCTAGATGAACTGGGATGGGACTCTTCCGTGAGAGTCCGGATCAACCTGGACGTTACAAAGCCGTTGAGGAGAATCCTACGCATGAAGGGGAGGAACAACAAAATCATAGAGATTGATATCAAATATGAAAGACTCGCTAACTACTGCTACAGGTGCGGCCGGATAGGGCATGTCATTAGGGACTGCACCAATCCGGAGGAAGAAGATGACCAAGGTCCTTAGTGGGGGGCGTGGCTTAAGGCTTCACCGAGGAAGCCAAGACAATCTCTGCAAGAGGAGTTGTTCGGTAACACTAGAACTAAGAGGGAGATACGTTTCAAGTTTGAAACTGGGACAGCAGCGTCGGCGTCCACGACACATGAAGGCACAATGGCGGCCATGATAGGGCAAGACCGAGAGGTGAACAGAAACAAAGGCGGGGAGAGGCATGAAGGAATTACAGAGCAGGAAGAGTCGAGTGGGGAGGGAGGGGCGGAAGGGACAAAGCTCAACCTAGAAGCCATTTTTCCAGTGCTGACGGGAACATGAGATACCGGGCATAGGGAGAACGAACGAGGACAACCGCAAGGCCTGGATAAGATGAAGGGAATCCACAGTGTAGTTGTTGAGGCGCAAACAGCGGGAAACAAGAAAGGGATTCAGTACACAAGAGAGGAGGTCGTAGCTCTTAAACCAAACGAAGTACGAACAAGAGCAGGGAATAGTGGAGTCGAGGCAGAAACAACAGCTTCAAGGGGGGCAAATCATGAAGAAGGCAATAAGCTCGTGGGAAAAGAAACTCAGATAATACCTGAACAAGCACCAACAGCAGCAAGAACTAGAGCACAGACGGAGAAAGAACATCGAAGAAGGATAGGTAGGGGGGGGAAGCAGATCAAAGGAAGAAGAAAGATGTTCTGTGGGTGTACAAGATGAGTAGGAGCCAACGGCTTGGAGTACCTGACAATGAAGTGGTCTGGAAAAATATTGCAGGGAAAAGGGACAGGCAATCTGAGCTATGTGATATGGAACTCGATGTGGTTGATACTGTGATTGACACATGCAAGAAGGCACGGAACATAGAGATGGAAGCACAAAGATAGGGAACCAACGCGTCCCAAGTAGCAGGAGCTGGCGTAGACCAGCCCCGTGAAGAGCAATGAAAATCATGAGCTGGAACTGTCAGGGACTGGCCCGCCCTGACACAGTTAATGCTCTCCGATCATGGTGTTGGAGGGAGGGCCCGAGCATAGTCTTCCTTATGGAAACTATGATTTCGAGTGCAGACTTGGAAGTAGTGATGAGAAAGTGTGGCTTTACTAAAGGGATCTATTTAGCTAGTGTCGGCAGAGCAGGTGGTGTAGGTTTATGGTGGAAGGATGTTGACCTTACTGTTACAGCCTATTCACAACATCACTGTAGTTGCAATATCCATGACAGCAATACAGGGGAGACGTGGAGAGCCATTGGTATATATGGATGGGCGGCACAACAACAAAAATTCAGAACTTGGGATCTTATGAGGGAGATGATGACGAATGAAGACACACCCACGCTTTTCTTTAGTGACTTTAATGAAATCCTATCTAATACTGAGAAAGACGGCGGAACACCCAAACCCTTCAAATATATCCAAGATTTCAGAAGCGTGGTTGATGACTGTGATCTTACGGACCTGGGATACATCGGAAGCATATTCACATGGCAGAGAGGTCTCACGCCAGAAACTCTTGTACGGGAACATCTTGACAGAGCTTTGGGCAGCCTGTAACACCCCGATTTTCATATCACATGAGCGGAAGAATTTTTTTTTGGGGTATCACAAACATGACTATCATTGCAATGAAAGTAAATGAAACACTTTGCATTAGGTAAAATTAATTCATACATAGTCATTGATAAAAAGAAAACTACAACTCATCTAACCTACTCTTTAAACAAGACTAAGCATAAAAAGATCTGTCTAAACTCTGGATTGTCTCGGTAGATGGCACCCCACTAGGCAAGCTTGAAAACTTGCTACACCTTTTCTTATTCTTTAAATCTTCCGCTGCTCTAAACCCTGCGGATATCGCGTCCCCAACCATGCATTGGGAAAAACAGTCGTTAGAGTAAGCGGCATGAGTATTCTAAAAAAAATGTACATGACTAATAATCTGAAATCGACATTATAAACGACAAATTACTATCAAGCTCTGAGTAAAATCTGAAACATAAAAATCTCTTACTTCTGAATCTGAATTTTATATCTTTCTATCTTATCTTTCTCTAGAGACATGTACCCTGGTACATGGATCTCATGACCTACGCCAAAGTGCCTAGGTCTTACTTATCTTATCTAATACCCTCTCATCATTACTCATGGATGAGAATATGGGAATCTCTAATCTATGGTATCTTTTACTTACGATTTTTATCTGTCTGTGGCCACCATTATACAATAAGTCCTCCTCTGTGACACCGAAGTGTCCTCTATGGTGCAACGCACCCTCTGTTGGCACAATGTGCCCTCTGTTGACACCGAAGTGTCCTCTATGGTGCAACGCACCCTCTGTTGGCATAACATGCCCTCTGTGACACCCGCAGTGTCTGGCGCAACGCGCCTCTAAATCGTCCCGGGACTCTCTGGTGAGGACTTATTATATAATGCATTATGTGAATGTTTCAAATTAATTATCTTACATCTATCTTTACTAAATATTGAATCTAACTTATCTGAAACTGAGTACTAAACATGTACTGAATTCTGAATCTGAAATCTGAATCTGAATCTCTGCTCTTTAAAATTTGAACATAATCTATTATAGAATTTGGATATGTATCTCAAATTACAACATATTTGAAATTGGGTCTATATGCATATCAAGTACCTTTTATTCAAAATATGGCTACTCACACAGTGAGTAGTCTAAGTCTGAATCTAAATCTCTTATTCTTGAGTTCTAAACTGAATATGTTATTGGATTTAATCATGTATCTCATTATCTAGGTAAACTTTATTCTAAAACTCTGATTTGGTAAGATTACTTCATTATACCAATTATATCACACACGAGTCTAATGTCTTATGAGACGAGATCTGAAATGAGTATAGAAATACTAAATATACAAAAGTAACTTAAGTAATGTGTATAGCTAAAGTATGATATCTGATTCTTGGCAAGATAACTCATTCTATGTTAAAACCTCATCAAACTCTGATCTTAATGGACTTAAGTCTTAAGATCATAAACCATAGAATAGAACCTTAGAAAATCTTAACTTGCATCTTAATCATACCCAATTTAATCTCATTAAGTCTGATCTCAATACATTTGTATGAACTTAAATCTTAAACCTTAAGGTAGAAATCATATAGATTCTCTTCGTGCAACTCAATCATGGCTTAATATCTCATAATATGATAATATCATCACAAACTCATGTTACAATATCTTTAATGCCACTTTAGTACATTTATCCTAGAAATTGGGCCATGGTCTACCATGTGCAACACCCATATTCTCACATAATACTTAACTTTTAAACATCAACCTTAGTAAGGAATCTATTTCACTTTTTAATTTCTTAGATCGCTACATATATAAGAAACCTTGATGACATGTTCCTATTTGAAATATCAATACATGGTTACATCTATATTTAAGAGATATGATAGAACTATATTTTCTTATCCTTCTTATGAACTTAACTTCATGATTTAGAATCATTCCATGACACATCACTACTTAAGATATTGAGCATATGAAATTCTACAATCATAAGCACATAAAATCATTCTTACATATTTAACTTAAGTGTAGGACGTGAATGGCTTACTTAAGAGGCATGTAAATGTACTTGGTTTGACAAACATACATACTCATGGGCATGAACCACTTACCTCTTATGCAGATGGCATCGATAAGGAAGTCTCGATTCTAAGTTCCATAACTTTAATAACCTGGATATCATCATAGTTTTATCAGTCCAAGAGTATGATCCCTCTTTCTATTTCTAAATATCACACCCCACTTTCCTAACTATATATACCAACTTCGAGTTCTTACACATAACTTTATACTCACTATAAAATCTTGGCTTTGAAATTAAAATAAACTCTTATTATGTATTTACTATAATCTTTATACTCAACATAAATCGTCTTACGCACTAATATGAACATATACTTCATATAATGAGAATAATTTCTAAGCATAGTCACATGTTAGAAAAATTACTGACTCAAATAGGAAATCAAAATATAATACCACCATGTTAATAATATTAGACCTAGTTAGCCATACATATACCACTTATTGTCAAGATAATCATATATTACCCTCACATAATGGTCACTCAGGTCCAAATCTTAATACAAATATGATAACACAAGAAAATCCATCAAATCTCTAGAAAAGTAATCACATAATGTAGTAAGATCATGTATAAAATATTAGGCTATTTAAAAAAAATCATATCATGGGTGAAATACCCAAAATACCCTTATTAGGGTTTACATTAAAAACCTCTTTAAAACTTCATATATGAAAGATCAGGATCTAGATTAATGTTAAACATATCAAAACACACATTCAGTAAAATTTGTATAAATTTCTAAAGGTGTTTACTATTTTTAATTGACAAAACATCAAAATCATATAGTTTTGTCTACCCAGAATATAATAAATAGAAGACATCAAAATCATACTCTGAAACTAATTTTATAAGATAGTACACTCAAAGAGCTTTCCACAGGTACCTTGTTTGTCCCAAACTGAGATCAATAACTCAAGATATGAATTTTTGATGTTACCTTACTCAATATTAATTCCGTCCATTGATCGGAGATCCAATGGCCCTGATCTATTGGTGCAACATCCTTCTTCTTCGTTGTATGACCTGCGCTTGCTCTGTTCCAGGTCCGAAACAGGGTGGACGGCGCATAGGTCCAGCGGCCATGCTCCCAGCACTCGGACTGCCCTCTCATGTGGGAAAGGTCCCAGGTGGCATCGTCCCTCTACCCTGATCTCCGGTGGCCGGATCTCCATGAAGATCGGCTTTGGACCGGAGGTATGCAACCTCCATCTCCTCCGAGAAAAGCACCATGGCTATTCAGTACAAAGGGGCAGCGTCTCCCATGTTCCACGCTCGAAACAGAGCACCCACATTGCCAACCTCGGTGGCGGCCAGTGTGCCATCTTCTGTGAGGTAGCCCCCTCGTTTGCTACCGCCTGGCCGACCTAGATGGGCGACGTCGTAGATGCTCGCGGAGAGGCTGTGATTGAAAGTACAGGCTTGAATAACTTCAAGCCGCCACCTACAGTGCCTCGCCCTTCGGCTCCTTTGTTCTCCTTCTCCATGACTTGGTTCCCAGTCGAATCGTAGCCTTAGCTTCGGCTAACCCTAGGCTTTTCAGATCCATGGTTAATATAGAAAACATGAGTCCGGATAGTGTGGGGGGTCACCTCCTTTGCGGACTCTGTCCTTTCTAATGGAGGCGGCGCTCTCCAGTCCGTGTTGGGCTGGAGTGGCCCCCTTTTTTATTTTATTTTTCTTCTTCTTTTTGATAAAAGTCCAAAACAAAGAAATATTTATATAGCCCATCATATAGCTCAGTCTGACTTCAAATTTTGGAGTAAATACTATATAATCATCAACTTCACATAAAGCAAAATTTTAAGTAAAAACTAGTTGTACAAACACTCCAAACATATCTTTTAAATAAAAACATTATAACTACTAATTTAATTACCTAGGCCACTATATACATCAAAATCATATAAATTTTCTCCCACCATCTTATATTCTAATTATACATCTACTAAAATTATTATCAACACTTATTATGAGGGCTACATGCTATATTCCCAATTTTTTAATTTAAGGACCCACATGTGAATCTTATTTGGCTCAATCATGATTGAATAAGGTTCTAGGGCCCCCAAGCCGTTCCCTTGTCTTTCAAAAGGTCCAATATCTATTCTTGATTATATAACTAAGACATTAATCAATATTCACTCAACAAAAGCTTTTATATGATATATTAGATCAACATTACTTTACTTCCTTAATGATGAGACCTAAGTTGGTCTAAAGCTCAAGCCAATAACTCAAGTCTTTATATTATATATGTTTGTCACATTATTATTCACAATAATAGTTCATTCATATTCATCTACACCTAACTACAATCATACACATTAAAGCCATTATGTCAGTCTTGGTTGACCATATGGCTTGTATTACACACTTTATAAATTTAATTACAAACCTAGCCATGGTTACGTTCATTACGTCTCTTGGCATTCCTTTACTAGAAAAGCCCACATTAAAAGCTTACTTTAATTATGAAATTGAGGATGTTACACAGCCCATCCTGGGTTGCTAATTTTCCGCATGCAAGAGTTATACATCTCACAAAGTATGAACCTAATCATGTCCCAATCATCATCAACACGGATTACAAGAAGAAAAAAGCTCAAAGAAGACAGCAGTACTTTTTCTTTGAACCTATGTGGGTGGAGGATGAAGCATGTGAGCAAATTATAAAATCTGTTTGGGAGGAAAATCAGCATTCAGGTCTGCAAGGAAAAATGGAACAGTGTGGAAAAAAACTGAAGGAATGGGCAGGAAAAAAATTTGGGGAAAGGAAGAAGAAAATAAAAGAGCTTGAAAATGCGCTAAATGAGTTCCAACAACTTCCTCAGGACAGCCAGAACCTTGCTAGATGCACACAACTTACAGCTGAATTGCAAGAATGGCACAGGCGTGATGAGGCGTATTGGCATGCAAGGGCACGGGTAAATGAAATGAGATCGGGTGACAGGAACACTGCCTACTTTCATCATAAAGCATCACAAAGAAGGAAAAGAAACAACATTGAAGGGCTGAAAAATAGTGAAGGACAGTGGAAGACGGGACATGAGGAGATAGAAAAAATAGTGGTGTCTTTCTTCAAAAATCTCTTCAACACTTCAAATCCATCGGGATGGGAGGAGGCGACTCGGGGAATCTCTATGAAAGTGTCTATGGCGGAGAGGAATGAATTGGAAAAGGACTTCACGTCTGTAGAAATCCACACAGCTATAAAGGCTATGCACCCCAACAAGGCACCGGGTCCAGATGGAATGAAGGCTATGTTCTTCCCAAATTATTGGCATATTGTAGGAGAGGATATCTCTAGTTACATAAAAGGGTGGTGGAAATCTGAGAGAAGTATTGCAGATCTAAACACAACACTAGTGGTGATGATCCCAAAGATTCATAAGCCAGAAGAGGTTGGGGACTACAGACCTATCAGTCTCTGCAATGTTGTCTACAAAATTGCTTCAAAAGTCATAGCAAACAGACTACGGCCGCTCATGGACAAAATTATTTTTGAAAATCAAAGTGCTTTTATTCCAGGAAGGCTCATTACTGATAACGCTCTCATCGCCTATGAGCTTTTTCATGCCATGAAAAAAGGGAACCGTGCAAAAAAGGGACACATTGCTCTAAAGCTGGATATGTCAAAGGCCTATGATAGGGTTGAATGGAGCTTTGTGGATTATGTTCAAGGAAAAATGGGCTTTGGGGAAAAATGGAGAAGGAAAATTCTGGATTGCATGTCAACTGTAACCCACTCTTTTGCAATCAACGGGGAACGGACCAGGAGGATTCAACCAACCAGAGGACTTCGGCAGGGTGACCCTCTCTCTCCTTATCTTTTTATTTTATGTGCTGAAGCTTTTTCTACTTCTTTATCCCTTACAACACAACAAAAGGTCATTCAGGGAGTCTGAGCTAGCCATCATGGCCCGCGGATTTCTCATCTTTTCTTTGCAGATGACTCCATACTTTTCACAAGAGCAACCAAAGAAGAATGCCTGAAATTAGCTGAAATTATCAGCCACTACGAGCAGAGTCCGGGCAGAAAATAAATTTATCCAAAACTGAGGTTGCTTTCAGTAAAGGTGTGGACAATGTGAGAAGAAGAGAGTTGATTGAGTTGCTGCAGGTCAAAGAAGTGGACAGGCATAGCAAGTACCTTGGGCTTCCTATGGCAGTGGGCAGGTCAAAGAAGCAGGTGTTTGCTTACATTCAGGAATGCATATGGAGGAAGCTACAAGGATGGAAGGAGAAATTGTTGTCAAAGGCAGGAAAAGAAGTTCTCATCAAAGCAGTAGCACAGGCCATACCATCATATATTATGATCATTTTCAGACTCCCGGAGTATCTCCTCGACTCAATTAATAGCACAATCTCGAGATTTTGGTGGGGAGCAAAGGACGCAGAGCGGAAGATTGCACGGGTCAGTTGGGAAAACATGTGCAAGCCTAAGAGTCAAGGCGGCATGGGCTTCAGAAACATAAGCATTTTTAATCAAGCTCTGTTGGTAAAACAAATATGGAGGCTCTTCCACAGACGGGACACGCTAGTCTACCGAGTTCTCCAAGCTAGATACTTCCCAAGGGGTTCCGTACTCAATGCAAGGAGGGGATATGATCCTAGCTTCACCTGGAGGAGTATTTGGAATGCAAAAAACATCATTTTCGAGGGCATGCAGTGGAGAGTGGGGGATGGGTCCAACATCAACATCTGGACTAATTCATGGATTCCGCAGCTTGGAGGAAGCCTGGAAAAGGTATATGGGGTATCTTGCACTACTGTACAATGGGTGAGTCAACTAATGGATGGAGAAAAGAGAGAGTGGAACGAGGAGTTCATTACAAATCTTTTCACGCATGATATAATGAGAAAGGTGATAGTGACTCCATTGGGTTTAACAAGACAGGATGACGGGATTTTCTGGAAGCCTGATAGGAAAGGGGACTACACTGTTAGATCCGAGTCTGGATGGCTACACAGAATGCAGCGGTGGTGCTGGAAGAGCAAAGAAGAGAGGAGGAAGCTAGAACATGGAGAACTATTTGGCGTAAGGGCCTTATTCCAAAAGCGGCACACTTTCTATGGAGATGCATGACAGGATCACTGAGTACCATGGGAAGGCTTTTTGATAGGCACTGCCATGACATTGGAATTTGCAGGATTTGCGGAGGAGAGAAAGAAGACATTAGCCATATGCTATTCAGGTGCCCCCAAGCGTGGGAGTTATGGAAGGAGAGTCCGGAACCGGTGCAAGACGAGATTAGAAAGGCGGGGCAAGGGAGGACTGACCATGCTATTATTTCCCTCACGACAGCAGCTAATGAGGATGATATTGATATCATGATTGCATCTTTGTGGACCATGTGGACAAGAAGAAATGAATTTATATTCAAGGATAAGGTGCGGCCACCTCTTACCATCCAAAGGAGCTTGCTTGCATTAATTAAAGATCACCGAACAACCAACGAGTCCAGAAGCAGGCACAGCCAACGTGAGGCAATTCAGCCTTGGAAACCGCCGACAGTAGGAACTGTTAAATTAAATTGCGACGCAGCTGTTAACATCAATGGCAGGGACGGCGCTGGGCTAGCATGGAGAGATCACAACGGGAAGATAATATGTACAGCAGGGACAAGACGACCGTCACTGTCTAATGTCCAAAACGCAGAAGCATGAGCAATACGTGAAGGACTAGTACGGTCGAAGGAGCTAAAGATGGGATGGCTTGTGGTCGAGTCGGATGCGGAAGCTATCATCAACTACATCAACGCCAAGTCTAAGAGAGCGGACCTCCTGGGAACCATCCTTGCAGACATATATAGTCTAGTTAATGCTTTTCATTATGTCCTGTTTGTTTCTTGTAGAAGGCAAGCAAACAGATTAGCACATCTGCTAGCCCGTGAAGCTACTAGTAGTTCTTCCCCTTTTCTTTTACTTTCGCATTTCCATTCCTCTGTAGCAAACTGGGTTGAGCCCCCATTAGGCTCGCTTTAAATAGTAGATAAGTCTTACCCTCAAAAAATAAATAAATAAATTATTTATTAATTAATCCCTTATATGTATATAATACTCTTCCACTTCATGTGTAGGATATTACTATATTGACTAGGGTTCAAATCTCATAATATACTCAAATGATTTTTAACTTATCAAAGAACAAATTTAAGACAAAACAAAACACTAATAAACTGGCTAATAATCACAAGTGTTAATAAAGGTGTAATTAATGCCACAATTATCTTAAACCCTTAAATTACTAGTAAAACAAGGTATGGGTTGTAACACATTACCTTACTTTCACTTTCCTATATATATATATATATATATATATATATATATATATAGGGTCTCAGAGTATGACCAAAAACTACACAAACACAACCCCTTTCCTATTAAGTGTTTCTCTCATAAAATCTTCTCTAAGGGGAAAGGAATTCACACACTTATATCTAGCCACAATCTTTGGCCCCAAAAGGGCCACCTTGTCCCTAGATGACCCTTTTTACGAGTATTTCTATCAAACAATCTCCTCCGGGGAGAGGGGAATCTCACACACCTATACCCAACCACATCCCTTGGCCCCAAATAGGTCACCTTTTTCATGGATACCCTTTTCCTTTTGAGTATTTCTCTGATAAGATTTCCCCTAAGGAGAGAGAAATCTCACACACCCAACACTAGCCACAGTCTCTTGCCCAAAAAGGGTCAACTATCCTTGGATACCTTTTTTGTCAATATTTCTCTTATAAAATATCTTGTGAGGAGAGAGGAATCTCAAACTCCCATATCTAGCCATAACATTTTCCCCCCATAGGGGTCACCTTGTCCCCGAATACCCTTTTCCTTGTGAGTATTTCTTCTATAAAATATCCTCTAAGGAGAGAGGAATCTCCGACATCCATATCTAGCCACAATTTTTGTCCATGAGTGGGTCACCTTGTCCCTAGATACCCTTTTTCTTTTGATACTTCTCTCATAAAATATCCATAAGGAGAGTGGAATGTATCACATCAATATCCAACCATAGTCTCTGCCTCAAGTAGGTTACCTTTCTGCTTGATATGCTTTTCCTTGTGAGTATTTCTCTCATAAGATTTCCCCTAAGGTGAGAGAAAGCTCACATATCAATATCCAATTATAGTCTTTGGCCCCAAGTAGGTCACCTTGTCCATGTGTACCCTTTTCCCTGTGAGTATTTCTCTCATAAGATTTCCATTCAGGAGAGAGAAATATCACACACCCATATCCAGCCACGTTCTCTGGCCCGAAAAGGATCACCTTGTCCTTGGATACCCTTCTTTGTGGGTATTTCTCTCATCTAATATCCCATGAGGAGATAGAATCTCACACACCCATATCCAACCACAATCTCTATCCCTATGTATATGACCTTGTCCCTAGATACCCTTTTCCTTATGTGTGCTTCTCTCATAAAATATCTCCTAAAGAGAGAGGAATCTCACACATCAATATCCAACCATAGTCTTTGGCCCTGAGTAGGTCACCTTGTCCCTAGATACTCTTTTTCTTGTGATATTTCTCTCATAATATTTCCTCTAAGGAGAATGAAATCTCACACATCAATATCCAACCACAGTCTTTAGACTGGAGTAGGTCACCTTGTCCATGTATACCCTTTTCCTTGTGAGTGTTTCTCTCATCAAATTTCCCCTAAGGAGAGAGAATTCTAACACATCCATATACAACCATAGTCTTTGGCCCCAAATGGGTTACCTTATCCCTTAATATCCCTTTTTTTGTGAGTATTTTTCTCATATAATATCCCATAGGAGAGAGGAATCTCACACACTCATATCCACCCACAATCTTTGGTACTGAGTAGGTCACCTTATCCTTGGAAACCCTTTCCCTTGTGATTATCTCTCATAAGATTTCCATTAAGGAGAGGGAAATCTCACAAACCCATATCTAGCCACAGTCTCGGGCCTTGAAAGGGTCACCTTGTCCCTAGATACCTCTTTTCTGAGTATTTATCTCATGAAATATCTCTTAAGGAGAGAGGAATACCACACACCTACATCTAGCCACATTATCTATCCCTAAATGGGTCACCTTATCCCTAGATATCCTTGTACTTGTAAGTGTTTCTCTCATGAAGTCTTTGTTAAAGAGAGAGGAATGTCACACATCAGTCTCCAGCCATAGTCGTTGACCCTGATTGGATCACCTTATCCTCGAACACCATCCTAACTCCCCCTCTACAACTAGCAATCACAATATGCATGCTTTGTCATCGTGATACTAGACATATCTCATGATAAGACTGAAAAATCTTTCCATGTCACTCAACACATCCCTCTCTTCATATCATTGGATTTAATAATATGTGTTGATACATGAACAATCCTTTTCCATGGAAAGAGCAACATTTCAATTTTGACATGATCAATGCTCCCTCTCCATGAAAGGGGTAGGATACCTTTTTCTATCATGACTTTCAACATCCTCTTTACGTAAGGGACAATTTCTATTGAACCCAATTGGGAATGTTGGGGACACAAAAAAATGTGAATGCTATCTATTGAACCCTATTACATGACGCAAGCTACAATTTGTTTACAACCATGTTTCTTCCATTTTCAACTCCTTGCTACACAAAGATAGATTCCCAATTGGTCTCTTGATCCTAACAACCAACCATTCTACCTTCAAAATAGAGGATTACATCACAAAATTCGTAAGAAGTAAAATCTTTACTCATAGTTGAAGAAAGAGCTTTTTGAGATGGAAAGAACCAATGAATAAGCCCAACACTGATAAGGTGATGAAGACATTAGTTGAAGACTTTAAGAATGGACTAAAAGCTCAGGTTGACACAAGATCTATCCAGCAAGCATGACATGATGAAGAACCACATGAGGCACTTGATGTAACATCCCAGGATTTGAGGCCTTGGATAAAATGATCTTAAAAGGAATGATTGGACTACCATATCACCAAGGTGCACCTCCTTTCAGGGAGCCCGCCAATAGAAAACTTTGTAGTTAAGCGTGTTAGCCCAGAGTAGTACTAAGATGGGTGACCAGTCAGGAAGTTGATCTTGGTTTGTGAGTGAGTGAGAACAAAACACACATTTAAGGCTAGTGGTGGTATGTGGGGCCATCCGCCATTCTTGAAAATCTACTAGAGCCTTGGGCAGTGGGCCTGAGCATTACAAATAGTATCAGATCCAATTCCCCTCCAGTAGGTGGTGCCCAGTTGGTCACGTGGCATTCCAGTCTTTGAGCCGTATAGTCCAGGCATGTTGGGAAGGGCTATCTGTGGTGATGGATACACCCTTGTACTGGTAGTCATGGTCTAGAGCTGGGTGTACATGGGCCATTTGGGTTTTCACTGAACTGGGGAAAAGATTATGAGGCCATATAGTTCAGCCTTGACGAGGATGTCAAGAGTCTAAGTGGGGGAGATTGTAACACTCCAGGATTTGAGGCCTTGGATAAAATGATATGATTGGACTACCCATATTACCAATCTACACCTCTTTTTCAGGGAGCCCATCACTAAAGAACTATGTGGTTAAGCGTGCTCATCCCAGAGTAGTACTAGGATGGGTGACCAGTCAGGAAGTTTATCCTGGCTTGTACGTGAGTGAAGACAAAGTGCGCAGTTAAGGCTAGTGCTAGTCTGTGGGGCCAATCGTCATTCCTAAAACTCTACTAGAGCCTTGGGTAGTGGGCCTGAGCATTACAATTGAGTTTGGAGGTAAGTAGACAATCAAAGCTAACATGGTTTAGTCAAAGACATAGATGTAGGTGTTCCCTTTGGAGGTCATGCATAACTATCATCACGATAAAACCAACAAGGTGAACAACATCACATTGGATAACTTCCTCCAAGGTACTTTCGTGCAAGAACGTTACATTTGAGCATCTTTAGTAGGAGACATCCATGATACACACAGTCACTACACAGAGTATCCAAGTAGATGTCTAGGTAGAAGAATCCAATGAACAATCAGAAGTGATTGTTTATCATGGCAAAATGCTAAAAGCTAAAAAAGGTTAGAATACTACAATTTCAGTGCAGAAGAAGAGGTCTTATGCAGTTTGTCCGATGATGTACCCTCTATCGTCATCCTGGACCTATACTCTAGTACCAGGACCATATGGGTACCCGCCTCATCTATATTTGATTATAGAACAGATAGACGAAGGCTTCCCTTAGGTCCAACATATTGACGGTCCCATCCTGAGAGAAAAGATGCAAACATCGAAAGATATAAAGGGAAAGATATAAGAAATTGATACCTTCATAGGTCACCACCATAAGATCACAATATTGATTGCTAATGTAGGATGAAAGGAGATACATTTCTAGAAGCTAATATTGATTCCACTGGACCGATGGGAAGTATCACAACAAGCTAATGTACGAGAGTATCACAACAAGTTTCTATGTGGAAGTATCACAACAAGCTATGGAATCTTGTCTAGAACGAAGTCACTTGACATTTCGACAAGTTTAGAAGTTTCTACTTTGTCACAATGTATCCTATTTGTATCATATCTTTGAAACATTTGGCATAAATTAGTATCTCCTTTATGATATCTAATAAAGGAATGTTCATATTTAGGTTTTCTTTACTACCTTGATAAACTTCTTGTATCTCTTCTTCAGATGAGCCTTAATAAGCTTGTATGGAAAAGGAATTCTTGGAGCATAATGATCTTTATTAGCAATTTCTTTGGAAGTAGAATCATGTTGCTTTTTCTTTAATTGGTTTCTTTCCCTTGCCTTTCTCTTTTGATTTTGTCTTTTTAGAAACAACTACATGTGTAGGCTCATGTTCAATAGTGATTGTTTCCATCCATGACTTAGGAATAGGAATGCTCTCTTGGTGAAGTTTAGATGATTGATTCTATAAAAGGGTACATGAACTTAGCATGGCCATCTTTGGAGTTTCATATCCTCTAGTATTTTTCTCAATCCTAGAAGGAATCCTTCCACAAGGGCTCTTGATCAAGTCAAACAAATTCACCAATTGCTGGTAAATCATTTTATTTTGGCTTTGCAAATCAGATATATACCCAATTACATGACAATCAATGCTTACATCATGCTCATAAAGTTATTGTCGCTAATCAAACTTTGATTGACTTTGGATTGATATATGCTTGTCTTTGTGCAAATATGAACATCTAAACGATTAGGTTTGGCTGTTTCTAGCTCTGATTCTAACTCTGCCCTTGGTTTTGTCCTTGTTCTAGAAAGTTATTCATGTTCTACTGATAAGTTGTACTGGTGAACCTAGATGGTCCAACACATCTCCCAAATCCAGATGGCCTTAGGAGTAGATTGTTAGGTATGTTCAGCTGGAGAGAGTTTTTGATAGCATTCTTGTTGCCATAGGAAAATCGAGGGTGGTCAGGTCTCTTAAAGTTGGCATAGATTCATTTTTGATTGGCCCATTTTGGTTATCCTCTTCTTCATGAGTGTAGATGTAATAATTAGTGTCATGTCCACTCTCTCCATAGGTTACACAATTCATTACAGTTTCAATGTAATTCTCTCCTTTATACCCAATATCTTTCATAGCGTAAACATCAATATCTATCTTGTATATTTTGGTGGTAAGAGCTTAGTGTGCCTTAGAATATGTAACGATCGTCACAATAGAGACATTACTAACTGGTCCTCTTTCATATCCCAAACTGTATTGCGGGATGGATATGTTATCAACTAATTCCTTCAATCCTTTTAGGTTATGCCCCATAAAGCCACTTTTGACAACAACGTTGAGGAATGTTCTCTTACTTGTAGTTAACCCATTGTGGATGGTAGTCACCAAGTATCCCTCACCAAAGTTATGATGAGGGAAATCTCTTTGGTACCCCTGATATATTTCCCGATCTTCACTCACTTTCTAATTGGGTTTCTAAATGAATCTAGTGATCTTGCTTCTACGGTGTATGGTTTATCTATAGGGTAGAACTTGGTGACAAAGGCATCAACTAGGGGTTCCCAACCATGATGAATTCCATCCTTTAAAGTCAGATACCAGGCGAGGGTCTTGTACCTTAGATGGAACTTGATAGACTTGCAGTAGATGACCTTCAGAGTGACCTTATTAATCTTGAGGGTATCACAAATGTTTTTGAATTCATGTAAGTGGTGGTAGGGATCTTCATCTAGCAAGTTTCCTCCAGAGGTTTGTTGTTCTATTATGTTCAGAAATGTTAGTTTCATCTCAAAGTTTGCAATGTAAACCTAGACAGAACAACTGTTTGCATTATTTCATTGTCTCATGTGGCAGCCAAGTATCAGAGAGATAGATCTTCATTGGGTTGGAGTGGGGGAGTTTGAGGGTTTTGATCATTGTATTTAGGTTCTAGATCATCACCCAAGCGTGATTGCTCATGGGGAGGGTCGTCTCCATCCTTGTTTTTGTTCCCCCTTCTCCTTCCTCTTCCACCACCTTGGGTAGAAATGAATTCATTGGTAAATGAAGAAAGATTCAAATAACATTGTTCTTGTAAAGGAAATCCCACCGTTCAAGTTTAAACATTGGCACATTAAACTAGTTTTCAACATTTATAGCATTATTGAATCTAATAGAGTGCACAATTAATTCTATTTCTAGACTTAAGGCACTAACGTAGTTTAAGTAGACCTCGGGTCCTTAACATTTGTCAAATTCTTACCTCCCACAATGGCACCAAAAGTTGATCGCCTAAGATCACACATCTATAATAGAGTCAGATCTAGAGTAATCAAACTTTATATTTATAACTTGATACTTAGATGACCACAACAATAATATAGGGTCTTGCGTAGTAAACAAGGTCAAACACTAGGACATGGGGTGACAAGTGTATTAGATTTGAGGTCTTATCTTAGTTTCATCTAACCAAAAGGTGAGTTAATCTATATTAACAAGTAAAGATAGGACTTGGTTCTTTTGGGATGTTTTAATATATAAATAAAACTTGGATTGGGTTTTGTTGTTTAAGGTCTCCCACCAAAATGAAATACTCACACCCATTGTATACCCTTGGCATATTTACAAGCAATCATCATTAGTGTTTATTCCCTCCTATCTTAAGACTAGGTTAGATATTAGATCATAAGTGTGTGTCTCTCTTAAGATGGAAAAATACAACTGAAAATACAAATATATCATCATTAGCTTTAGTATTCCATCACTCAATTGTATTCATACTAATCCATAACTAAAAATATAGACTAACACTACTCTTTCAAGGCATTAGTAATCAAACAACCAAGATGGTAGCTAATCATGCAAGTGAAGCATTAAGACCAAGAGTATGGAGATAAATATTGCTAAGAGTGTATATACTCAATAGATGTGAAAATTTTCATGTTACGATAGCCTTCGTGTCTACTCCCAACCCAATAAAAGGTCTATCTACTCATGGTAATGAGAGGCAATACATATTTACAAATGAGAAAATTCACAACAAGATGGATGGAGGGAGGGAGAGGAACAAGATGGAGAAAAAGGAAGAAAATACAAAAAATAGTAATCACAGGGGTGCTGATGGTTGATGGAGGCTCCAACAATCCTTCTTCTCTCAAATATAATCCACTAAGCCTTGGGTAGCAAGGGTAAAATATGAAGAACTTTGTACTCTTGTCCTTAGTTTCTAATGGTCGATGCTGAGTGTGGAATTGGATAGCACTTTGTGGAGTCATCAATGGTGTCTTCAATGGAGGTTGTGAACCTCTTTCTATGGGTGATCCTTGTGTACATGAGGCACCTTGGCATAAAGCACTTTACTTGTGCCTCAAGCCTCAAAGAACATGCCTTAAGACATGATATTAACTAACAGTAGCGATGAGCATTATTATCAGAAACCTCATCTGGTTGTAGGCTTCACAGAATCTTCATTTGGCTCAGCTGGTCTATCCTACTATCAAGGTGGTGTCTTGCCTGATCGTTGGGCCCTATATAGGCAAGCCATCAGGCTGGTCATCCATCGGGGCTGAGTGTAGGAATTGCCTCATCGTTTCTCAAGTTCCGATGGAGTCATTGACACCATTCATTGAGGGTATCCAAGAGTTTTCCCATTCATCACGTTGTTGTCTGTCGAGTCCCAACCAAGCATTGACATTAGAGATGAAAGTGGGTTCATCATCAGAGCATGGCTGATGGCTGGCCTGAATCTTCATTCTCTTATGATCTAAGTAGTTGGAGGATGCACCATCGGTGAGTGGCCAATGAATCTCATATGTGATCCCATCGTTGCTACCTTAAGTCGTCTGGGAGGTTGTTAGGCTATGACTGATTGTAATGTTGGTTCTAGTTTTTTCCTATAAAGATTAAAAAATGTGAAGAGGAAAGTATTCATGAAGTGCCAGTTAAAGTGATATTTCTAAACATAAAACCAAAAATTTTAAAGGGGAATGAGGATAAAATAGGCATGTAACATCCACAAAATTGTATTTTATCACATTCCTCCTCCTTGCTATCCTATCATCTTCCGCAGCCTCCAAATTCTCCTTCAACACTAATAATTACAAGTCTAAGAATTGGAAAAATATTCTCAATGTGTCACCCCATCACACACCATTGTACCTAAACACCATAATCTATTTTGGATCTATTTAAAAAAAATCTTATTTGTTGACATATAGATAATAGAAACATTTAAACTTATCTTGATAAAAATAAAAGTTAAAAAGAGAGCGTAGATCTATTGAAATGACTATAATTATTGTAGTAGTAGTTGTGAAATTGACCAACAAACAACTTGAATATCAAAATATAACCTTGTATAGTACCTTCATTTTAGAAAGACGTGTATATCTATTATCTAGTCCATCTATGTATTATAACCTAACTAAATGGTGATATAAATAAGATACTATGGATGAATATACATGATAAAATGGTGTACCCTGCCTTTGAATGTGTATATACATGTAATAATTACCACCCAAACACGCACACACACACACACACACACACACACACACACACATATATATATATATATATATATATATATATATATATATAATGGATCACATGTTCACTTAGTATATTAAAAAACCTAATGTTCCTCTAGGTGAGAAAATTTAAGATAAAAACAATACACACACACACACACACACACACACATATATATATATATATATATATATATATTAACCGATCGGCTCATGCACAGAGTGAAATGAGCGGTTCAAGTGTTGAATCGATCGGTTCAACTGGTGCAACCGAGCAACTTGGGAAAGTAGGATTGGTGAGAATTTTCCTTGCGTTTCACTTGCCCAGTTTGATTGGAACAAGGATTGGTATTCAATACCAATTAGAAACAAAAGAAGGAAAGTCAATCCGGGATCGACCAGGACCACCAACCGACCGGTTCACTTGTGAACCGAGCAGTTGAGGTGTCCCAACCGATCGGTTGGTGCTCCAACCGACCGGTTCAGGTCCCCAACCGACCGGTTCACTTGTGAACCGACCGGTTCAGGTTGCGAGTTGGTTTCTTTTGTGGAAAATCTCGAACCCTTCTACTCCTTCTTTTAGTCCCATATTGCTGGGGACAGAGAACCCTGTCCCATGACCCACATATATATAGGGGTATTGGGGGCTTCTCAGAGTACAACTCAGTGCAAGCCGGTTGCTCTGCAAAGTTGTCATTCTCTCTGGTTTTTGTAACTGAGAGAGAGCCCAAGCAAGTGCTTCCCGTAAAGGGAGGTGCAGCAAGGGAAAGACAATTCAGTTGCAATTGGCAGCAGGAGAGTGTGTTGGTGACTAGTACGTAAACAGGAGGGTGTGACTCCTTCCACTTCCTTGTAGGACAAGGAGTGTGGAGTTCCAGGTGGTCCGTGTGGACTACTTCAGAGGTGGGAGGTCACTGCCGCTCAGGAGGACAACTGTCATCTGACAGTCCGGTAGGAGGAGGAGTCTTCAGTCTTGGTGCGACCAGGAGCTGCACAGACACCGTCCAAGACCGGAGGTGAAGACCACACAAGGCGCGAGGTACTGTCGCCGAGCAAGCCTCGGGACAAGGTATGATTCACAAACCATCTTTCCTATTATATAGACGTTGACGCGATTCCTTTTGTTCTGGGTTTGGGGAGAAATTTTTTGTTTCCGCTGCTTCTCTGCCTCCTGTAAAACCCTACATATATATATATGTATATTTATGTATATGTATATGTATATGTATATGTGTGTGTGACTGAATTTAGTTACCCCTTGCTAACTCTTTAAGTGGTTAGTGGGTTGTATATTGATCCTTTATAAGAGGTGGGATCTTGCAACATTTAGTATCTAGGAGCACCATTCAAATTTAGGGTTGTCTATGTTTATCCAGGAATACTTTAGTAGGTCAGTGATAATAATGACCTCATTTTATACCAACATTGTTTATCTACTATGTGGCTAGAGTGAAAAGGTGACCTTGCTTAGTGGACCACCATATATATCATTCAAATAATTAGGAAATTTTTGGATAACTGGGTCTATTTTATCACAAATGTTGAGCAATAAAGTAGGTAGCATGAATTACTTGGTAAAAGAAAGATCATCATGAGGTTGTAGCTTTAGATAAAACTAGATTCATATACCTTATCAGAGGTATTCCCATGATCCTACTTAATAGTACTCAACCTAAATAAATCTTAGCTTATGTGCGGGATCAAATATAGATGGTTGGTATACAATTGTTTTAGTATCTAGATATCTCATGCTTATATTGTTGGTATGTATGCCCTGAGAGACAATCATGGGATGATTGGTGGGATACATTAAGATTGATTTGATAAACATCAAAGGCAAGCTTCCAATTCTCTCTGGTTCAGTCATATGAGATAGTTATAGAATAGATTGAATGTTTAGAGAATGACAGTACTCAATGACGTATGCTTTCAGGTTGAGGACCTGAACGATGAGATCATACAGATGCTAAGAGTTTGTACATTCTTGTTATGTCCCTAGTCGGATGTCATTGTGGAAGGTAGATAGACAACAATGACACACAAGACTAGATTGTGGTGTTGGTTGATGACAGAATCTCATTAGTCATGATATAGAGATATCAAACCAAACACATAGGTACTTGTTAGAGAACAAGTGTACCGGACAGACCCACCGTGAGTTTGACACATGGAGCCATGACATGGTAGTCACAGTCAGTACTCGTAGTGATGGTGGTGAGTGTGATTCTTTGACCTAAAATCACTACACTCAACACATGTCGTTGGGCACACTTTGACATCATCAAACGCAGTCCTGAAACATGGGTTGTTATAAAGGTGATGATTGGGTGGCTTTGACACATGGGGATTTTGAGGGGTGAGTGATAGATATGGGATTTGTCCCTCCTAAGGGAGTTTGATATCCAAGGCCACTTGATGAGTAGGATTGAGTTAGGCATGCGCACACATGTATGAATCAGTATGTGATATTGATGTCATACATATCTCGTTCAATCTACTCTGAGATCAAGAAAGTGAATGAACATTGACAAGATGACTGTTCCATGCCTCGAGTTCATCCAGGATATCAGTGATAAAGGAATTATACATTCTCTGTAACACCATTCATAGATTGTAGGATTGAAAGTTCTCCAAATTTCTACTTTCACTTGGGTAGCACTGATGTGTGACTAGGCACCGCTCTTTGCTTGTGAAGTCATAAGTGTTATGGACTTTCACTGCCAACGTGAAATGAACCTGTAGGGTCACACACAAAGGATTTAACATGGAAGAGGAGTTTTGTCCACAAGCAATGTTTAGATTGATAATTAAAGGAGTTTAGTAGTTCAATTAAACACTCAATCAATTGATAGCTCAATATCATATTGTTCAAGGTGTTGGACACATTGATTGGAGTATCAGATTGATTGAAATCGCAATAGACTAATTCTGCACAACTTGTACTCCCAACCGATCGGCTCATGTGATGAACCGGTCGGCTGAGCTTGGTGAACCGGTCGGCTCAAGTGTTGAACCGATCGGCTCAAGATCAGGGTGAAGCGATTGCTTTAAGTGTTGAAACGATCGATTTAACTGGTGCAATTGAGAAAGTTGGGAAAGTAAGATTGGTGAGAATTTTCCTTTCATTTCAATTGCCCAATTTGATTGGGAAATAGGATTGGTATTCGATACCAATTAGAAACAAAAGAAGGAAAGTCAATCGGGAACCGACCAGGACCACCAACCGACCGGTTCACTTGTGAACCGACCAGTTGAGGTGTCCCAACCGATCGGTTGAGGTGTCAACCGACCGGTTCAGGTCCCCAACCGATCGTTTCAGTTGTGAAACGTTCAGTTCAGGTTGCGAGTTGGTTGCTTTTGTGGAAAATCTCGAACCCTCTACTCCTGCTTTTTGTCCCGCATTGCCCGGGATAGAGAACCCTGTCCCATGACCCTCCTATATATATAGGGGTATTGGGGGATTCTCAAAGTACAACTCAGTGCAACCAGTTGCACTGCAAAGTTGTCGTTCTCTCTGGTTTTGGTAACTAAGAGAGAGCCCGAACAAGTGCTACCCGCAAAGGGAGTTGCAGCAAGGGAAAGACAACTGCAGTTGCAAGTGGAGGTAGGAGAGTGTGTTGGCAACTAGTACGTCAACAGGAGGGTGCGACTCCTTCAAACTTCCTTGTGGGACAAGGAGTGTGGAGTTCCAGGTGGTCCGTGTGGACTACTTCAGAGGCGGGAGGTTTCTGCCGCTCAGGAGGACAACTGTCAATCTCGACAGTCCGGTGAGAGGAGGAGTCTTCAGTCCCGGTGTGACCAGGAGCTGCACAGACACCATCCAAGACCAGAGGTAAAGACCGCGCAAGCCGCGAGGTATTGTCGCCGAGCAAGCCTCGAGACAAGGTATGATTCCACAAACCATCCTTTCCTATTATATAGACGTTGACGCGTTTCCTTGTTTCGGGTTTGGGGAGAATTTTTTTGTTTCCGCTACCATCTCTGCCTCCCCTAAAACCCAACAATGGTATCAGAGCCAGGTTAACTGCTCTATATTTTAGGAATATCGATATGATCAATTTTGGTTTGTCACCTTTATTTATTGCATACGATGCAAATAAAATAGGCTTTATGCATGTCCAATCCTAAATCCACAAATCCCAAATTACATATATGATATGTATTATTAATGCACTCGATACGCGTCGCCCTTAAATGAGTTTTGTGGTGGATGTATGGCATGGTTATGGCCAATAAACCCTATATGTGTATGGTTGTATGTGGTTGCTTGCATCTCGGTCTGCGCACCGATCTTCCTTCTCCTATTCCTGATGTAACTCGAAATAATTCGAGACTTCTTTCCTACCTTTGCTCCCCCCGATTGTAACTTGGGGTTTCTCCTTTTATACAATGTAAAATAGGATAGAATTTTATTTCCTGTTATGTCAAAGACCCGGAGGACATCCTGACGACAACTGAGATGATCAGTTCAAGGCATGAACCGATCCGTTGACGTTCTAGAAGATCGGTTCAAGGTGTGAACCGATCGGTTGATGACCGGTTCGAGGAGCGAGATGAGCGGGTGGCGGCCATGACAAGATGCATGATGACCGGGTGAACCGATCGATTGGAGGAGCCAACCGATCAGCTGGTGGCACGCAGACGACTGGGCCAGGATGAGCAGTCATTCATATGATGAGTTGAACTACTTAGAAGGCAAAGCACAAAGTGCATCTTGTACATGTTGCATGTGATGTAGACCTAGATGACCGTGATTCCTCTTGGCTCGAGGAATCCATTTAGGATGACCATAATCATCGCTTTTATCGTTTTGCATGTTTTCTGTGGGATATAGCATGTATATGATACGTACTATGTATTGTGGTGATTGGATATGTATATGTATATAAAAACCAAATCTCTCATTAAACATTAATTTTTAGATGCCTTCCAAATGCGACATACGTGAAAAGCTTGATCGACCAAGTGTGGGCATGCCCTAGCGTGGTGCACCGTCTATCTTGTGGAAGTGTGAAGGATGAATGTGTGGGTCTGCCCTAGCAGGGTGCATATTCATCGTGTTTGCTTTGGGTCGGACTTAACAAGGTGACCTAGATAGGATCTAGTACCTTGAGGCATAGAGATGTTCATGGCAAGGAGTTGCATATGACATCTTATCAAGAGTTGCATATGATGCAATTGGCAAGAGTTGCCTACCTGAGAGATCTATGTTGTGGGTGACAGCCCTAGCTGGTCCATGACTGAGAGGATTTCAGGATCTTGCCCACTAGAAGGTTGTACGCTGCAATCTTCCGAATTGATGGTGAGGGCTATCAATTTGAAGTAAAATAGTGGGAGCGATAATTAATTAAAGGCCTAATTATATCGTCAAACTTTCAAATCAATTAAATAAGTCAAAAATGAGTTTTTGGACTAAAATTGCATATTTCCTTTTGTAGTTCAAATGGCAACAAACAACAATCACTTTTCTTTGCGATCGATCCTTGACAAGGACAAACTAAATGGGACAAACTTCCACGATTGGTATCGGACATTGAGAATTATTCTCACTTAAGAGCATAAGCTCTATGTCCTGGATACTCCAATTCCAGAGGAACCCACTCCTAATGCACCAAAGGCAGAAAGAGATGCTTACAAGAAGCATTTTGATGATGCCATTGATGCAAAGTGCTTGATGTTGTGTTCCATGAACCATGAGTTGCAGAGATAGCATGAGAACATGGGTGTCATCGAGATGATTCAGCATCTCAGGAACATATATGAAGATCAGGCACGACAAAAGAGATACAATGTTTCTAGGGTGATGTTCAAGTGCGTCATGACAGAAGGATATCTAGTTGGTCCTCACACACTCAAGATGATTGGGTATGTGGAGAACCTACAGAGAGTGGGATTTCCACTGAGCCAAGAGTTGGCTACTGACGTGATACTGCAATCGTTGCCAGAATCCTACAGTCAGTTTGTGATGAACTACAACATGAACAACTTTGAAAGGCCACTGTCAGAGTTGTTGGGCATGTTGAGGACAACTGAGATACAGATGAAGAAGGACAAGCCTAAGCCTATGATGGTGATCATGAGCAAGAAAGTCAAGTCCAAGCGCAAGGGAAAGGGCAAAGCTAAGAAAGGTTCTGATGCTAGCCAGGAGTCCAAGCCATCTTCAACTCTCAAGGCCAAGGGAGGCGTGACCAAGAAAGGAAATTGCCACCATTGTCAAAAGCCAGGACATTGGAAAAGGAATTATCCTCTCTATCTGGAAGAACAAAAGAAGAAGGAGGCTACAGACGTCTCTACATAAAGGTGTCATGAAAGTAAACTTGTAACACTTTTTGAGGTATATGATACCAAGATGTAAAGTGTAAAGCACTCATAATTGGGGCAAGTGTTGCCACCATAGATAGGAGTACTTTAGTTTATTTTCAGCCTACAAGGCATGTAATACAGTTCTGAATTGCTATTTCATATTTTCCAATAGATAGAAACACTTTATTTTTGCATATTGTATGACAATGATGGCAATTAATAAAGTTGAGTTTTCAATCTTAAAGATATGATCTTTGTGGCAATGCCTTATTTATCTTGTGGTATTTGATATGCATAAGATAAAATGATACCTAAAAGTTATAGATAACTCAAACAATCAAATTAGCATCAATCATGAGAAATTCATTTCTAGTTTCCATATGATGGATAAATCTAGACTCTTTTGGTTAGAGAACCAGTAAGAGACATGAATATCTTGGACATGATTAATCAGTCTTCACTAAAGGTAGTGGGAGAATGATTATCCTATTAGGTATAATACATGTGATGTATTTACATACCTATTGGAACAAATGCTAATACTTCAAATGGTGTTTAGAGAAATACCAATATGAAAATCTTGAAGTGTTCACGATTATCATGGTTGAAGTACAAATTTGGTAAAGTGTTAATTCTTGATGAGATAAATGAATGAAATACTTGGACCAAATGTTTTAAGATCCTTATGAGTGATTATGATAGTGTATCATAGTGAACTCATGATAAAGGCATGGTGATGTCTAAATCAAGAAGGAATCATACTCTAAAGAGTTAGAGAATGATTATCGAATAACTGAATTCTTCTTAATAAAAGAATACCTCACACTAATAAAAGAAATTAAGAATCACAAGGGTTGTGGGTTCTTATATACTTAACAGATACAACTCAATTATCTATGAGTTGTTCATATGATGAATATGAGGAACCGAATTTGTAGTTCTGGTTTATGATCATTACATTCTAAATGACATCTGTGTGAACCATAAGGTATGACCTTGATGGTAGCACTCGTTGGATGAAATCCATAAGTGCAAATAAGTCTTAAGTGTTAAGACACATGGATAACATTTTGAGAAGGATGATGCTTGTTGATTACAACTTAATGACTAAGACATTTGGCATATGGATACTAAAACCGCATTACTATGAGGAATAAAACAAGGATGTGTACTTGACACAACCTATAAGGTTTATGAATCCACTAATGCAAATGAATTCTATAAGTTACAATGGACTAATCAATGTGATTGATTGAGTATGAGCAACTCAGAATTGGATCTTTGCTTTGATGATATAGTCAAAGGGATTGATTGATATATCAAAGGTAAAGAAGGGGTCTGTGATTTAGTGGGAGCGTGTTCACATTACACATGTTGATGTGAAATGGAAATGGTCTAGAATGGAAATCCAAAAGTGGAAATTATCTTTAAGGAAGATAGAGATGTTTCCTATGTGATAGGAATAGAGATCTACAGAGATAGTTCTCAAAAACCTCTTGACCTGAAAAGAGAAAGCATACATTGGCAATCTGTACTGAAGGGTTCAGTGTACACAGATTCAGTGGGAGAAAACTTGTACATGTTACATGGAGTTAGTATCCCAAGGCCAAGTGTCCAATTCTTATGAAGAATGGGAACACTAAGAATAGATATGGATCTATCATGTATGTAATCATCCCATTATCTTGCATGTATAGACATGGCAAGAATAAAATGCATTCATCATTTTGTATGTATGACATGACAATATGATGTGCTCATCCTGATAACTCGTATGTGGGACATGACGAGTGGATGTCTGTCTACTTCCAGTAAGGGTTACTGGAATACCATGAGAACTTGATAAGTACTTGGGAAGTACTAGTTCTATGGAGATAAAGAAGAGTTCAATGTAAAGAGTTACATTGATGCGAACTTCCAAAAGGACAGAATATTAACTGCAATATATATATATATATATATATATATATATATATATATATATATATATATAGGATATATAAAAGTGAAAGTTTGTTGATGATTGGAAGTGTTCCAATAAAACCATTTAAAAGGAAATGCCGAGTATCTATGCGTTAGAGAATAGCAGTGGATACTATATGGATCTGGAAGTTCATGAGATGTACTTATAGATATTCCACTCATTGATGACAAGTATGGAATCCTTGATCATGCAATGTGGCTAAAGGTTAGAAAAGGAATACTAGATCACATATCACGATAACTCCATCTCATACATGTGACGTACAACGAAGAGATGTGAGACATGCAATTTATACTGACTTTGGCAAGGTGTTGCCATTACTCACTATGTTAGCACTAGAGCACAGTAACATGTGGGACATCTTTGAAGATCACTATGAATATGATTCAAGGGTGATTGGATCACAGTGCAAGTGGGAGTCTGTTGGTATGTATGCCCTGAGAGCCAATCATGGGATGATTGGTGGGATACATTAAGATTGATTTGATAAACATCAAAGGCAATCTTCCAATTCTTTCTGGTTCAGTCATATGAGATAGTGATAGAACAGATTGAATGTCTAGAGAATGACAATACTCAATGACGTATGCTTTCAGGTTGAGGACCTGAACGATGAGATCATACGGATTCTAAGAGTTTGTACATTCTTGTTATGTCCCTAGTCGGATGTCATTGTGGAAGGTAGATAGACAACAATGACACACAAGACTAGATTGTGGTGTTGGTTGATGACAGAATCTCATTAGTCATGATATAGAGATATCAAACCAAACACATAGGTACTTGTTAGAGAACAAGTGTACCGGACAGACCCACCGTGAGTTTGACACATGGAACCATGACATGGTAGTCACAGTCAGTACTCACAGTGATGGTAGTGAGTGTGATTCTTTGACCTGAAATCACTACACTCAACACATGTCGTTGGGCACACTTTGACATCATCAAACGCAGTCCTGAAACATGGGTTGTTATAAAGGTGATGATTGGGTGTCTTTGACATATGGGGCTTTTGAGGGGAGAGTGATAGATATGGGATTTGTCCCTCCGGAGGGAGTTTGATATCCAAGGCCACTTGATGAGTAGGATTGAGATAGGCGTGCACATGCATGTGTGAATCAGTATGTGATATTGATGTCATACATATCTCGTTCAATCTACTCTGAGATCAAGAAAGTGAATGAACGTTGACAGGATGACTGTTCCATGCCTCGAGTTCATTCGGGATATCAATGACAAAGGAATTATACATTCGTTGTAACACCATTCACGAATTGTAGGATTGAAAGTTGTTCTCCAACTTTCTACTTTCACTTGGGTAGCACTGATGTGTGACTAGGCACCGCTCTTTGCTTGTGAAGTCATAAGTGTTATGGACTTTCACTGCCAACGTGAAATGAAACTGCAGGGTCACACACAAAGGATTTAACTTGGAAGAGGAGTTTTGTCCACAAGCAACATTTAGATTGATTACTAAAGGAGTTTAGTAGTTCAATTAAACACTCAATCAATTGATAGCTCAATATCATATTGTTCAAGGTGTTGGACACATTGATTGGAGTATCGGATTGATTGAAATCATAATAGACTAATTCTACACAACCTGTACTCCCAACCGATCAGCTCATGTGATGAATCGATCGGCTGAGCTTGGTGAACCGGTCGACTCAAGTGTTGAACCGATCGGCTCAAGATCAGGGTGAACCGATTGCTTCAAGTGTTGAAACGATCGATTTAACTGGTGCAATCGAGCAAGTTGGGAAAGTAGGATTGGTGAGAATTTTCCTTTCATTTCAATTGCCCAATTTGATTGGGAAATAGGATTGGTATTCGATACCAATTAGAAACAAAAGAAGGAAAGTCAATCGAGAACCGACCAGGACCACCAACTGACCGGTTCACTTGTGAACTGACCGATTGAGGTGTCCCAACCGATCGGTTGAGGTGTCAACCGACCGGTTCAGGTCCCCAACTGATCGTTTCAGTTGTGAAACGATCAGTTCAGGTTGCGAGTTGGTTGCTTTTGTGGAAAATCTTGAACCCTTCTACTCCTGCTTTTAGTCCCGCATTGCCTGGGATAGAGAACCCTGTCCCATGACCCTCCTATATATATAGGGGTATTGGGGGCTTCTCAAAGTACAACTCAATGCAACCAGTTGCTCCGCAAAGTTGTCGTTCTCTCTGGTTTTGGTAATCGAGAGAGAGCCCGAGCAAGTGCTACCCGCAAAGGGAGGTGCAACAAGGGAAAGACAACTGCAGTGTAACTGGAGGTAGGAGAGTGTGTTGGTGACTAGTACGTCAACAGGAGGGTGCGACTCCTTCCAAAGAGTTCCAGGTGGTCCGTGTGGACTACTTCAGAGGCGGAAGGTTTCTGCCGCTTAGGAGGACAACTGTCAATCCCGACAGTTTGGTGAGAGGAGTCTTCAGTCCTGGTGCGACCAGGAGCTGCACAGACACCGTCCAAGACCGGAGGTGAAGACCGTGCAAGCCACGAGGTATTGTCTCCGATCAAGCCTCAGGACAAGGTATGATTCCACAAACCATCCTTTCCTATTATATAGACATTGACGCGTTTCCTTTTTCTGGGTTTGGGGAGAAATTTTTTGTTTCCGCTGCCATCTCTGCCTCCCCTAAAACCCAACATATATAGCATAGAATAAGAGGCTTAGTAGACTCTAGTAACCTCATTTCAAAACTCCCCTCCTTGATCAAATATAATAGATGATATAGAAATAGTGGGGGATGATAATTAAATTTACCATATGAGTTCTATGTAACCCTTATAGAGTGAAATGGTGTGAAAATCAACGACCCTAACTACCTTAACATCATTACCTAACTAAAACCATATATTTTGTTTGAGACGTGTAACTCAATACACTATCATATGGATGGATAGATTTCTAATACAAGATCCAATTTAAGGAGTTGAGTGCTTTAACATATTGTAACATATACATATATACTAACACTTCATTTCTCATTACTTTTCCTCTAGTATCAGTTTAAATCCCCTTTACTCTAAATTAGATGAAGACACATAGATGAAGACACATGTCTTGATATTAGGCTACACCCCATATAGTGTATAATATATGCCAATGTACAAATGTTAATGTGGTTGGGGAATAATGTAGGAGTGTGAATAGACATGCTTAAATATTTGGTAATTTTTAGAAAACACCTTAAATATCTAAATAAATAATAATATAATAATCCCATGTTTTTAATAACTCTATTTTCTTTTATAAAAATAATATCAACTATAAACTATTATAAGAACTAGTTTTCTCTTTATAGGGAATCAATTATGTTTTTTAATTGCATATGTAAACATTTAACTAAAAATTAGAGATATAACTAAGTACCATCTTCAATTTACATCTAAAATGACCATCTTAACCCTTGTGTGACTAAGTGCCTAATTAGCAAGAAACACCAATGTGCTATTTTTATTTATGTGGTATAATGTTTATTATATACTCTCCTCAATTTTTACGACCAAAATATTTCTAGATAATAATATAATAAATTTTTTATTCATAACCTTTTTGTAAATCATGATGTTTATGTTTTAGACTCATTAAACATCTTTGGAATTATTTTTTCTGATTACTAAACAATATATTTTAGCTTTTTAAGAATATTTAAGAATCAATAGACTTTTATAACAATTTGGAGCTATAATACACGAGACCGCCGCCCAAGGCTTTGGTAGAGTTCGACAACTAACCCCAAAAATCACCACTAGTTCAGTTGCATGTCGTGCCCTCACTCATCTTGGATTCAACTTCTCAACAGGTCACCCATCCTAGTACTATTGTGGACCAAACACGCTTGACCATGGGCTACCTAAAAAGGAGGTGCACCTTGGGGATATGGGTAGTCATATCATTCCTTGTAATATCATTTTATTTGAGGCCTCAAATTTTGAGATGTTATTATATCCCCCACTTAAACTCTTGATGCCCTTGTGAATGCTAAACTCTATGCCCTCATAATATTTCTCCATCTTAATGTTGACCCAGATTCACCCATGTACACCCAACTTTTGGTCACAAATACTAGTATAAGGGTGTCTACATAACCATGGATAGCCCTTCCAAACACTCATGGACCGTACTGCTCAAGGTTGGCATGAAACATGCCCATGTGGGGCCCACCTACTATAGGGAATTGGATCTAATACTATTTCTAACACCCAATACCACCACCTAAGGCTCTAGTATTTTTTAGGAATGAAGATTGGACCCTCATACCACCAATGGTCTCAACTATGCACATTGCCCTTACTAATACACAATTCATGATCAACTTCCTAATAGACCACCTATCGTAGTAATATTGGGGGCCAAGCACACTTCACCACCTAATACCTATTGATAGGTTGCCTGAAAAGGAGGTGCATCTTGGTGATATGAGTAGTCAATAATTCTTTTAAAGATGACTTTATTCGAGGCCTCAAATTATGGGATGTTACAAGAGCCCTAAAATGACTATATTGACCCTAACCAATTTATTAGCCTTATAGAACCCAAATTACAAAATTGGAATTTATTTTATTAGCCCCACATATAATCTACCTCTCCTTATAAATTTTATCTCATTTGGAGTTTATATGACCCGCCAATTAAATGCATAATAATAGAATTTATTGCATTTATTTTGTTCATTTACATCCAACACAACTAACTTCTATTTTTTTCTCACAATAGTTGTGCATCACCCTTTATTGTCTCCTTTGTGCATTTCTTATATCTAGTAGCCACCAACACCATGGGTGTGGTTGACATTTTTTCTCCATCCTTCTCTACTTCTCTTTCTCCTCTCTTCTATATTTATTCCCCCCCCCTTATATTTTTCCTCATTTATGTAAGCCCTAGCTGCCCTACTCCCTTTCTCCCATGCACCAACCACTATGGTCGCAAGGCAACAAAGACACCTAATTGAGTGTTTGTCGATGGCTTCAGTGGCCAACATATAATCAAATGATTGTACTCTTATCTAGCCTGTTAGACATCACAATTTTTCCTCTTTTTACCAACCTTGCCACCCTAGTACCTTCTACAACCTAAAAATTCCCAATCGGCGCCAATAGTTTGGAACATTTCAAACATAGTTCAATATGTCAACCCTTCACGCACCATCTACATTCAACATTACAACATATTTTGGATCTGAGACTTGCAAATGTCAATCAACATGCACCATGAATTTGAGCTCCAAAAAATGACTCACACTTTGTTCTTGCAAACCCATGAAACCATGATGTGTGTAATGAAAATTACAATCTCCTCCAGCTACCTCACTATGCAATGATACTAATTAGATCTAGGGAGATCCAGTATAAAGACTATGATCAAACATATTTTGTCAAAGATTGACATGAACTGATGGGAATGATAATTAATTATCAACATTGTTCACCATGGAGTAGGTTCACTGTTGCTTCTCATAATCCTAAGTTAACAAATGTGAACTATTGGAAAGGATGAGTTATATAATGATATAGACAATATCGGTATTAGTTAGACTACTAAATCGCTAAACTATTTTAATATATGTGTATACATTTTTTAAAACCATAGAGCTTAATTTGTACTCATTCTATGCTCTATAGCAGGCCAAAAAGAGTTAAATGAGACATTAACATGAAACCCTAACCAGGGTGGTTTAGAGTTGCTAAAATAAAGGTGTGACCGTGTGAGAAAGAAGACAGAGAGTTTTGTAATGGAATCTGAAACTAGGTTAAGCTCTCTGGGAGTATAGACTAGATTAGCACTCTGGTATGCATTCTCATTCTATGATACATTCTCTATAAGGTTAAAGTATCCCAGCTGGTGGTGTATTACTTGTCAGAATGGTGATAGCCTACTGGGAGTCAGAGAAGATTACCACATTTTGCCATGAGAAATTCCTTGATGGTGTGGAGTGCTTGGATGATAGGTTCCAATTCTACATCAAGGAGTGATGAAGCCAGCAATGGTATCCCCAACCCCATTATGCACGATCCATTTTTATCCACAAATGGATACCTAGTATGTACTTCTTAGTAGAGCTTTGAAAGGTTGCATCCACAAAGATATGCCATTCACCTTCAGTTAGGCGTGAAGAACATTCTGATCTTTTCCATTGAGGGCGGTAGAATCCTTGAGTCTTTACAGAGATAATTATACTGGAACACACCTTGATGAACTTGACACTAGTGTTATTCATGACTTTCTTACCAATATGGATCAAATCATTGCACATGTGCCAAACATGCCAGCATGCTACTAGAACTGTGTGTTCCCCAATGTTGATGGAAGACAATAAAATAATCGATATCCAGTCATCCTCACCCAAGAGAAAGAAGGAATTGAAGTTCACCAACTCAAACCAGATGGGTTTGATAGTGCTACAATCTCTCATGATATGTAGTAGAGAATTAGGTTCTATATTACATGTCAGGCAGGTGATATCAACATCGATATGACATCGTATATTCTTTGCATTATTGAGAAGAGACTCATGATGTAGTATCTAAGAAAAAGTATGAACGCTTCCAGAGACTTTCATTTTCCATATTCCAAGCCAGTCTCCATGGGGACAAACCCATGCATCATTTCTAAAAGATGGATTGGGCGATGGGATGAAGCGGAATTGATTCTGAGTGCATATGGGGAAGAAAGAGATGATGAAGTCAGAGTCCCATTCTTCGAAGTTAAGAACCATGCACTGCATGGTCATATCTGCTAACTCGAGTGGGGCTTGGAAATAAAGATCAAAGTCTCTAATCTTCATGCTGTAAATTCATTTGTTAGTCAACACATTTGTTGATGACCCAGAGTTAACGACTTTGAAGCATTCTCTGGTGACTACAACCATACTCTTCTTGATGAACAACCAAGCCGACGATCTTGGTTTGTTGCATGGGCGTCCCTGGAGCATTTATTTTTCACTCATCACCTGGACGCATAGTAAGTTGGGCTTGTTGATGAAACTCCATACATTATTTAACATCAACACATGACTCCGGTCTTAGGCACCCTTTACATCTAGGCCCCCTTTCTTCTTGCTCATGGTGAGCTTCTTCCATGAGATCATGGACATTTTTTTCTTCTCTCCTCCACTTGACCACATGAAATTCTTGACTTTTTAGTTGATGTCATCACATAGGATAAGTGAGAGCCTAACTATTTGCATAGAATATGAGGGGATGGCCTGAAGAGTGGATTTAGCCAAAGTGATACAACTTGTAAGGGAAAGATGGCTAGATGACCGACTGGTCATGCGTTCCTACATAGTGGTGATCATGCTTTCATGGGTGCTCTTGTTTAATGGGTAGTGGAGGATAGGGACCCCAAGGTAGCGGCCAAGATCATCTTTCTTTTAGATGCCCAATCTTTGACATAAGACATTCTTCACTGATCGTGGGGTGTTTGGGGAAAAAAGTAGCATGCTTTGTTAGTGGAAATGGATTGACCAGATGCAACCGTAAATCACTTCAAAACTTGAAGGATAACGTCGGCTTGTTTATTTGATGCTTCTGCCATTAGCATGATATCATATGTGAAAAGATGTGTGATAGGATCGTGTCATTGCGGGCAAGTTTGATAGGGCTCCAAGGTCTGCTTGTGACTTTTTGGAAAATTGCCCAGCTCAAACATCCCATGCACATAACAAAGACATATGGTCTGATCAGGTCACCTATCCTGACACCCTGTGTGGCTCTGAATGGAGGTAAAGGCATGCCTTACTATAAGATGGAGGTGTTACCACTGGAGATGGTATCAATAATTAGAGAAGTGATGTTTTCTAGGAGTCCCACTCATTGCAGTGTATCTAGGATGAACATCGAACACATTATATCGAATGCTTCAAAGAGGTCTAATGTGATGCAGACCCAATGCTTTCTAGTAACAATCACCTCCTGAACTAGAAGAATATTGTCACTGATTTGCCTGTCCGGAATAAAGCTAGACTGAGTTTTAGAGATCCATGAGTACATGAGTGGCTGGAGGTGCTCAATAATTATTGTGGAAATTAGTTTGAAAAATGAGTTGTTTAGGGATATTGGTCTTAGATCACCACATCTTTAAGGTTGCTTGACTTCTGGGATTAACACCATATATGAATCAACAAGCTTGGGGTCGATCCTCCCAATGTTGAAGGTGGACTAAATTGTTTTAACCACTGATGGTCCAATGTGACTCCATCGGGTTTGGATGAAGCTGCTATAAATCCCCTTTGGACCTAGGGCCTTAGCGAGGGCCATGAGAAAGGCAATGTCTCTAATCTCGTCAGGGCCTGACATTCTGGCAATGTTATTTCTATTAGTCGGGGTGATGCCAGGAAAGGAGCTTGCTAATGAGGCGATCTCCAAGGTGCATGTTGGCGGTGAGGGGTTTGTCTTCATTAGCTTTTGAAAAGTAATGTGTGATGTGATTCTGGATAGAATCTTTATCTTCAATCCAAGCATCATCGTCACCTATGATTCATGATACCTTGTTGCGCATGAGCCTGGCCTTAATTAAGGTTTCGAATAACTTTGTGTTTTAATCTCTAATTTGAAGCCAATTGATATGAGATCACTGCTTCCCATTTTCTTCCTATCACAATAGGATATTGTGGTATTTTTCTTATAGCTCAACAACCCATAATTCGTTAGAAGAATAGGGGTTAGAGTTAGAAAGTACTTAGACTTTTATCAAGTTGTTGAAGAATATATGTCTTCTCCTTGGGTTGAATCTTGATTTGTTTGCACTCCCAATCACTACCGGTAAATTGAAACCATGGTAGTGCATCGAGGAATGATCACCCTCGGTCCCACACTAGAAGCAAATCTTGCTTGAAGCTCCAATTTAGGTACCATCTTGCCTTGGTGTGAAAGCAAGCCTTTGGCTTGGTGGGTGAGTGATTGTTGGAGACAAGGATGGGGTTGTGGTTAGAGTAAAGACGGGGAATGATGGCAATGTCAAAGCCTCCCTCGATAGATAGCCATCTTGCATTAGCTATAACTCAATTTAGTTTTTCTTTGAGATGGAGACATTTGAAGGTATAAAAATGTCATTTGGCTTACATTTTCACAACTCAAGTGTAGCGGGCCATTTCCTTGAACATGTTGCTAGCCCATGTATTAAGGAAGAAACTACTAGTCTTCTCTTTGGAATCTAACATAGTGTTGAAGTTGGCTAGGAATGCCCACACACCAATGATGGTGTGGGAAATCTCCTTCATCCATTTCCATAGGAGGGAGTTTGGTAGGGTTTGGACTACCATAGATGAAGGTAATGTTCCATCTTCCATTAACCTTGTAGTGGATGAGCTAATGGTGGTTGTGCATACTTTAAATGTCAACATTAGTTGGTTCCTAGATAAGCCAGATGCCCCCTGAGAAGCCTAACACTTCAACTATGTGAGAGCTAGGAAAGACAAGCTGTTAGATGGCATCTAGAGAAATGTTGCCACTGCATCTGGTCTTGATTGAGGTGAGTAGATGAAGTTTGTAGATATTTTTGTATTCTTTTTAGTAACCTAATTTTGTCCTTGGATTTTTCTCCTTGAACATTCTAGCATAGGATGTTCAACATAAAGGAAGCTATGAAGGAGAGGGACATAGGAGAAGCTGATAAATGGCTACACACAATCCAATGGACTATTCACCATTGTCTTAAATCTCCTCTGTAGCATTGCTCGTCTCCCCAAACTAAAGTATTCACTTGGCCTCATAGTTGTCATTAGCACTGCCAATCATCTAGGAAAGATTGCCTTCTTATATTCTCCACCCAGGATGACCTGCACCGTCTGATATATAACCTTTCCATTCCTTAGCATGATACTAGCTCCACCACCTCCCTTGTTACCCCAGTCGAAGGTTGGATTAGTATTGTCTTGTACACCTTTGTTGTGTTTCTCACCAAACCTAAAAGTGGATCCTTTTCTACGCCCTTCACTCATCTCATCGTCATTGAGGATGATTGAAGTGTCATTTTTGGCGGCATCATTCTTATTGCTTTTATGGTGCATGCTATCAACTTGGGCTAACAGGAGAGAAGTCTTGGTTGATGTTGCTCTAAACCCTTTCTTCTTTTAGTGGTGACCTTGAACATAGTTCCAGACACTTTGGTTGTCACATTGTCTATACTTTTGAGTCTGGTTTGGTGGTGGAACTTACGACCACTATATGACGTGTGTTAAAAGCTTGGGCACCTTCTTTATTTTGCTTAGGCCTTAGTCACTCATAGAGGTGTCCTTGACTGGTTTCTTAGTCACCGACCTTCGTTCTGGCTTCTTAGCATGGATCAAAGGTGTGTACTCAACCGGTGTGGGCAGTGGAGCAAAGACTGACATGGAGGGATTGGGAGGTGCAAAGATGGGTAGGAATTTACAATCCATCTCTAAGTGATCGATCCTCCCACACTTCATACATATGCCTAGCATATTCTCATACTCAAGGTGGAATTTCTCACCATTAATGATGATAGCTAGCAGTAGAGACTTGGTGGTGTCCACCTCCACTAGTATTCTTGCAAACCTTTCTCAATTGCTTCCTGACGTAGTGTCATCTATCTTGATCGCACGCCCAACCAAATCACTGATTCTTAAGAGAAGTTGGGTTTGGTACAAGAATATTGGAAGGTTTGATACTCTTTTCCAAATCACAAGCTTGTGAGGGATCAAATCCAATGGCCATAAGTTTGGTGACCATAATTGAACCGAGAGGTAGTTTCCAAAGATGATCCAGGGGACTTTGGTCATTGCCTTCATGAAGTCGTCTTTGTTTGTGAGTTGGATGACGTAGTACCCCATCTCCAGGTCAATAGCTTGAAAGTATCCATAGGGCTCCACAGAATGTTGACACACTTGAGTCTTGACCAGATCCTGGAAGACTATGTCGATTCCAATGAATTGACAATAATAACAAATTTCTAAGGTTTCAGGAGAGGTTCCAAGGATGCCAGGTTAACACTGATTGTAGGGAGAGATATTGTGATCAACCAAGATGTCTTCAGTTTATAGCGTGTCTGGGGATACATGCTTGCTCACTGATGAGGTGTTTTTTTTTGCAACCATGGTGGCCACATACGTCCAACCATCACTAGTGTTTTGTTCATTGGCGGTAGTTGAGGAATTGTTATGCACAGTGTCAGGGTTAACAAGAATCCAGAGAGACTCAAAGGAAGCTTCTAATGTAGCACTGGTGTCCGAATGGTGATCGGGATGGAGGGAACCCTTTTCTCCCCCATGGCCTCTGTGGCCACGATCGTTATCGCCTCTACCTCCCCCAACCATGTATATGGTTTCTTATATGTATACATTTATTATCATATGTAAAAGTCTAAATTCATGCATATTCATTATTGTATATTCAAATTGGCAAAGATTAACTAGTATATATTAATAGATGAGACCATAGTGAAGGGTAATAGATAATGATTAGTTAGATTTTTGTGTCTTTGACCTCTATCATTTATATATACATAATTTTTAACTTCTGTAAATAAGAGGTCTGAAATGGTGTATCTTTATATTATTAACATAAATTTGTTGAACATCAAATGTGATTATAATGTTAATATATCCCGGTCTACTATATTATTGTTTCCACATAGGATTTATAACCTTAGTGTTATATATATAAATATATAAATAAATAAATAAATAAATAAATATATATATATATATATATAATGTGCTTATATGTAAGTATACACACTCACATAAGCACACATCCATGACACCTATAAGTGAAATATGGATATAGGAAGTATTTCTATCTATACTGGTGAAATACAAATAAAATGATATATTTGAAAAATAGCATATATATGTAAGTACTTTTACATACATAAGTATGGATGACATTCTAATTTGATAAAGGTGTATTATATAACATCTAGGTTTAAACTATAGTCATTTCCATTTATCTACATGGTATATATTTATATTTAGGTGCACATTTGAGACCAAGACAATAACATGTGTTAACATTTATCATCACATTACAATAATAGAAGACTTATTATAAAATACATCCTATTATCAGATAAATGGATAATGCAAAATACTTAAACTTAGATTTACAAACATAAAGTTCAGAAAGACAACATGTATCTATCTCGATAAATATAATTATTGAAGAAAAAAATGTGAATCTTCCAAGAAACAACCTGAATAAAAAGAACCTTGAAAAATGTGAATCTTCCAAGAAACAACATGAATAAAAAGAACCTTGTATGATGTGTTAGTTTAATAAAGACATGTGTATCTAACATTGAACCCACCTATCTATTTTTCCCTAACTAAATGGTGATATATATATATATATATATATATATATATGTGTGTGTGTGTGTGTGTGTGTGTGTGTGTGTGTGTGCACGTGTGTTTGTGTGTGTGTTACCATGGATATATATACATGAAAAAATGATGTACCCTGCCTTATAATGGATATACACATGTAATAACTACCACCTAGATGTTAATATACATTTGATCATATAGTCACTTAATAATATTAAAAAACCTAATATTCCTTATGTGATTAGAATCAAGATTATAAATAAATAAATAAATAAATAAATGTATATATATAGAAGGAATGTATTGACATGCTCGTTTTGATTTGACTAACATACTTAATATGTTTTTAGGATGAAACATTGATATCATTGACCAAAATTTACCAATATAATTACCTTTAGCCCTAAATATCAAGTATGTGTGTATCATATTTCATTGGGCATCGATATGACTAAACCCTTACTTCTTTTTGATGCAACATATATCCTAAATAAATCTTATTATTTGATTATATTGGATCTCTTTTAAAATATCACTTGTTTTTCTTTGATTTCTTCATTTTTATTAGTAAAATCTATATTCCTCTCATTGAATGCCTCAATGGATAATACTTACTTATGAATTGTTCTATCTCTTATTGAGTATCAAAATTGTGGAATATCGATAATGGGTCCTCTGACATCAATTTATATGTTATTGATATTTACATCCCATTGTACATGATCATGTTTTGAAAATAACTAAATTGTATATCTTGCCTACTCTATTGATCTAGACTAACATTTTCTAAGACAGTGTGCTTCTACACAGTCATACATTAGGATATGTTTTTTCATATAGGGTGTACTTTTCCATCCATTTATATAGATGGGCACACTTTTGCACCCATGGTATGATTTTCCATCCAATCTTCTATCCAATATACTATGGTGTCACAGACCTAGTATAGATAATATTAGTACATATTTTGTTGGGTTTTGTGGAGAAAACATGCGCGGCGGAAGCGATAAAATCCACGTACCCAAAACAGGATCTCGTCGATAACAACATATTCGGAAACAGGTTTGTGGGATATACCTTATCGCGGAGCAAGTCCGGCGATGTCCCGCTGCACGACGGTGCAACGCTGCTTGTCAAACACGGACGGATCTCCTCTCCCGTTCGCTGTCGCAGGTTGATCCGGTGATGCTCCTTTGCGGCGGTGACGTACGTTGCTCACAGCACATACATGTGGTCGTCGACGTCCTCCGAACGCAGGCGTCAAGGCGTCTGCGTCTCTACTTCGTCCACGCGGATGGACGGAACTCCACGTCGCGCTTCTCAAGCCGGCGGGAAGGAGCGTGTCTCTGCGGCGGCGTGCTAGCGGCGCGTTGCTCTCCTTTCTCTCCTAAGGACGGCGACGGCTAGGTTTACGTGCGTGAGCGTAAACTGAAAAACCTATATCTATCTTATATAGATATCGGCCGTCAATCCTCCTTTAAACAGGATACGAAGGGAAATAGGGTTTCCTGAACCCATCGGTAAACAGAAACGTTGCGTTAATTAAAACGCTCGTGGATTAATTAGAATATTTTGGAATTCATTAATTAACCAAATAATCACATTAATTGATTAATTAATATCCGACTCCATGCAATCGCTTGGGATGGCTCTACGGGCATACATATACCAACATATTTAATTTACATGCATTGGTACAAGTATTTCAATTGTGTAATGATTAATAAAGGAATGAATCTCATAATCATTGATTGTATCCCTAAAATAAAATATCTCATACTCTTTAAAATTATTATTATTTAGGTAATCATCTTCTTGATCAACTTTCTCTTTAACTTACCTAGTTGCCTATGTCCCTATTTTAACTCTAAACAAACTTTTTTGTTTGTAGTTGATTCTTCAAATATTCTAGTAATGCTTCTATTACACATATTAGTAATTTTACTAATGCATACCTTATCATGTTTCTTCCTCTTTTGGATGTTGTTTCCAAACCACCCGTATGTAGGTGAGTCAGGGGAAGATGAGTTTGGAGGAACATGTACTCAAATTATGTACAAGGATATCTAAAATGACCAAGTTTTCCTCTACAACTATTCCTTTGTACATGTTGTAGTGTATTTTACTTCACTAGTGCATTTTTGGTCTTTGGTGCCACTTCTGATGATGTTAGATTTCAAGAGAAACTGACATTACATATTTATCATGTTGGTTTTTTTGGGGGGGGGGGTGAATTAGACCTTTGTATTGCTATTTTTTTTTGTAAGTACAAGGAAAGCTATACCAAAAGGTGAATAAAAACATAACACTATACAGTCATACCAAAAAAAGGAAAGAAACTATACAACTCCAAGGGAATGTAAGCAAGCTGAAAAACCACCAAGCATAAGGCAGAGAAGGATTAGGTCAACTGCAAGAAGAAATAATCTTGTTCCAAAGCACATTGCTGTCAACAGAAAGGTTCATACGAACCCGAGAATTCCTCTCAAACCATATGTAGTGGATAGTAGAAAGGGCAAAAGAGTGCTCTTTCCTATACTTGAATTTAACAAGGTCCTACAAGGAGTTGGGGATGAATTTGGAATAATTCTCAGCCACTGCCTTTTCCCAAATGGAAGCACTCTACTTGCAACCAAGAATAAGATGTTGAGTGTTTTCAACATCACATATACATAAAAAGCATAAAGAAGGTGTAGAAATCCCTCTCCTTCTGGCATAATCAATGGTGGGAAATCTGTCATGACAACACTTCCAAGCAGAAATTTGGAAACTGTGAGGCACTTTGAAGCTCCAAATCCATTTGAACAGAGGTTTAACAACACCCTTTTCTCTGATGTTCAACCAAATAAGATGTTGGATTGTACTAAGTTCATTACAAACAAGGACTTTATCCTCACCACTCGTAGGTTTATCAATTTTATCAAGGATATGACAAGATGATGATGTAGTCTAGAAGAGGAACTCATCCAACAATTCCCATTAATAACAGAGCTAACTCTGCAAGAACTGATGAAGCCAGACCTAATAACCTCCTTGCTCCCAATACAGTCTTTAAGGAATAAACCCTTGGGCATCCATGGATCAAGCCAAAGAAAAACACTATCACCATTGCCGATCTTATAATCAACTAGCAATCTAAAATCATCTAGGTGTCTCAAAATATGAGTGAAGTACCAAGAATGATGAGTAGAAGGATCAACATTCCATAAGAAATTCTTAGATAAATACTTTTCATGAACCCACTTAATCTACAAGGTATCCTTCTTAGAGACAATTCTCCAAATATTGAACAGAATTGCAGCTTTACAGACCTCTTTTACATTCCTGATCCCAAGGCCTCCTTCATCTTTTAGCTTAGTAACTATATCCCATTTGATGAGATGTAAGTTGTTATTACCATCAGTTTGACCCCACAAGAAGTTTCTAATAACTCTCTCAATCTCTTCACAAATAGATCTAGGAAGAGGAAAGGTGGAAGACCAAAATATGTAAATGACAAATAGGGTGGAGTTGCATAAATCTAACCTTCCAGTAAGGGAGAGTTGCTTGGCTTTCCAACCATCCAATCTCTTATCCAATCTATCAATGAGCAGATAACAATGATATTTAAATAGTTTTCCAACAAAAAGAGGAATACCCAGATACCTTTAAGGCATGACTCCTTGCTTGATCCCCATAATATTAGTAATCATATCAACATCAACACCAATGCTAGAAAAGAAAGAGTTCTTCTCCTGACTAACTTTAAGACCAGTCAAACAAGCAAGTTTATCAAAAATATTTTTAAGGTTAGTAACACCAAACTCATCAGCATGCATGAAAACCATCAAATCATCAGCAAAGGCTAAATGTGAGACACTCGAAGACTTTGAGGAAAGAAGAGGCTTAATTCCTTCTGACTCAACTTCTTCCTTCATGAGCTACGTGAATGTTTGCATAACAATAGTGAACAGATAACGGGTAAGAGGATCCCCCTGCCTGATCCCATTAGTGGGCTTAAAAGGTTCAGTAGCTTCACCATTAAAAAGAATTTCATAAGAAATTATACGAAATATCTCTCTCAACCAGACTACCCAACTTTTAGGGAAGTTCATAAGGTCCAAAATCTTGAGCAAAGAGTCCCAGTTGATAGTGTCATATGATTTAATAAGGCCAACCTTCACAAAAATCCTCTTACTACTCCCTTTTCTATTAAAGTCTTAGATCAACTCATTATAAAGTAAGATAGCATCCTAGATACTTCTACCTCTGATAAAAGCACATTGGTTGTTACTAATAATAGTAGGAAGAATATCATGCAGCTTGGTGGTGAGGATTTTAGAAATAATTTTATAAGTCACATTATAGAGAGCAATGGGCCTCTAGTTCTTAATAAGATGGGACTCATCACTTTTAGGAACAAGAACAATGAAGGTTCCATTTGCATCTTTGAGCAGTCTACCACATTTGAAAAATTCCAAGACAACAACAGTGACATCCTCTTCGATAATACTCCAGCTAGACTTAAAAAACTTTCCATTAAGACCATCAGGACCCGAGGACTTATCAACATTAAGTTCTTGAACAACATCCTCAATTTCCTTTCTCGTGACAAATCTACTAGGAGCATCCTTCTGTTCATCAGAGATAGGAGGAAAATTAAGGTTCTCCAAAGTAGAAATCTCCATAGAAGAGTTGGTGTTAAACAAACTAGAATAGAAAGAAAAAACATAACTTCAAATCTCTTCAGAGTTATGATTAAGAGCACCTTCAATCTCTGAAGCTTTGATGTGATTTCTATATCTTCTAGTTTGGATAGTCGAATAGAAAAATTTAGTGTTGGAATCCCCCTCCTTAAGTGATTGAATTCTACAGTTCTGCCTTGTCAACGATTCTTCATTAAATCTTGCCTCTCTAGCAAGTTTTCTGCTTTCACAAGCTTGAAATTGAAGTTAAACATTAATTGGATCTTTGTCAAGATTAGCTTGAATCATCACAACATCCCTTTCAACAATAGCAACCTCATCTGAAATATTACCCACCTTTTCATGATTCCATCTAGAGAGATTCTTTCTTAAAACTTTAAACTTCGAATAAAAGGATATACATAGGATAATCCTGAATGTCATCCTTCCAAGAGTCAATAAAAATCTTCTCAAAATCTTCCCTGGTAGTCTAGGAATTTATAAACCTAAAGGGAGCAACAATTTTCCTCTTTTTTCCAACATTCAACACCATGATCTTATGATCACTAGTAATATTAGGAATAAGAGTACAATGCATCTTAGGAAAAGAGTCCAAGAACTCATTATTATAAAGGATCTTATCAATCTTTGAAGTCCCAAAATCCAAACCACCTTGGTGGTTGTCCCACAAGAAGAAGGATCCACTTAAGGACAATTCAAATAACCCACTATTGATCATACAATTATTGAAGTCATCCGTGGATATTTTAGAGGGGGGTTCCTTGCCAACCTTTTCATTGTAGCTCTTGATAGCATTAAAATCTCCCAATATAGTCCATGGTTCATAAATATTCTTGTTAATAACTTCCTAGTCACTCCACAAGGCAAATCTATCTGAATCAGGGTTGTGCTGGTATACAGTTGTAAGAAAGAAGCTCTTATCATCGCCAGAAACTTTAGTGTGAACAAATTGATCCGATTATAAATTTTTATCGATAGTAAAAAAATTTCTATCCCACAAAAGAACAACTCTACCAAGAACATGACTCACATGATTGGAAATCCATTTGTATTGAGAAAAGTTTTTGCTCAAAATTCTATCAATTTTACCAATACGAACTTTAGTTTCAACAAGAATTAAAATGTGAGGTCTAAGCCTCATGACCTCCTCTTAAATTCTTAGAGCTTTGATATTAAGAACCCTTACATTCTAGGAGAGGATAGTCAGCTTATCTTCAGACATTGGAAACATTTTGAACCAGTACTTCACTGGTTTGGTTCATTTCATCTTCCCCTTCACTACCAAGACTTTCAAACTTGTTATGAAGAGTGGTGCCATTATCTTGAGCTTTTTCCCCCTTACCCTTGGCTTTATTTCTTGTATTGCCTTTTGGGACCTCAAAAACCTTTGAAATCTTTTGCCTAATAGAGTTCGGTGGAGTGGATAAATCAACCACTTCCCCATCTTGAGGCAGGCTAGGATCAATGCTGTCTTGAGTAGCAATATTAGAATTCTGATCACTATCTTCAAAGGTTTCTTCAGTAAAATGAAACTCTTCATCTTCTATTTTAGTTTCTAGATGATTTGTCTCTATCATATCAATAGTAGCTTCAGCTAGCATTTCTACAGTAAGCTTCAGTGTACTATTGTCAATGAGTGGAACAGTAGAAACTTCCTCAATGGTTTTCTTCTCAGTAACTTTAGGAACCCAAACTTTCTTCCCCTTATTTTCAAGAGGAGCATCATTACATCCAACTTGCACATAGTCATTATGCCCAAATAGATTATAGATTGGATACCTAAGGGGAGTCCACTCATACTAAAAAAGGACAATATGTTTCTCTCCTTTACTAATCACCTCAAGAAAACCAGGGAATGTTGACGTCGCAGGTAGCAAAACTTAGATTTGGGCATATTCAAGCCTACAACCCTCATGTGTAAATCTGTCTATTCTCAAAGGAATGCCCAAGAAGGATCCAATCATGGAGAAAATCTTGGAATCCCACAACTCCAAAGGAAAATCATGGATCCCAATCCAAACTGGAAGGTCTTCAAGCTAGAATCTCGATAAAACATCACCAGGCTTCTATTTGAGCAACACCATTGGCTTGCCTCTCATGTACCACATTCCTCCTTCGTCAATAGTTTCTAGGTCAGAGTGATCCAAAAACTTGATTAAGAAGAAACCTCACCCATGACTCATGATTTCTATGGAACCTTTCAGTGGCTAAATATAAGAGAGATGCTTCTCTAGAGTAGGCAAGTGAACTTTAAAGCCAATGACGTAACCAGCAAGACAGTTCTTCCATCATTCAACATTCAAGTCTGCCTCCTCCTGCGGACAAACCAGAAAGTCCCCCCTCATATCAATCTTTGTATTCTCTAAAGTTGTGACATCCTCAAAAGGTTTATTAATCAGTTTACTCCAGAAATGCAAAGCCGTTGAGAAGGGAACACCTCCAGTTGGACCAACATTGGAAGAAGAAGAAACCTCTAGTGAACTTTGCTTCTGATGGCCATGGCCGCCATCATTCACAGAATCGCCAGACACTTCTCTACTCTTCGCCATCATTATTTACATTATCTATCATGTTGGTTACATAATCACAAACATCATAATTGGTCAAGACTTGTTGTTGAAAAAAGTAAACATGTACAACTTTCGTTCCCATATGGGTTGCTTGGTGACAAATTGATTTGACATTAGCCCATGAAATTCAATTTCTAGGGAAAATTTTGGGAAAGCATGTGTCGTATTGGTTGATAAGGAACTGACACTCTTCCCATGATTTAAATTTTACCTCCAAAATACTAGGTTGTTGGTTTTTGTTTAAGAAATCAATCAGATAGGTCAGTTGTGGTGTCAATTTCTCTTGTAAGAATTGATGATATTGAGTTTATGCCCTGTGCTCCCACAAAATTATTCTCCCCAAATTGGGTTATACTGTCGAATTTTCTCTTGAAACTCGCATAATAGGCCTAAATAAGGGTGGATAATTTTGTAATAGGAATAAGGACATATGCCATTTGTTTCCTAATTTTGGACCAACGACATAGAACTACCTATGTCATTGATTTTAGTCTTCAAACTAACACGATAGGTCTTAGTGAGGGTGGGAATTTTTATAGCATGGGATTCAGACATATGTTGTCAATTCTCTTAAGCTAAATCGATGCCAAAGTACTACTAATAACACCTACATAAATTTCATTCCCCCATTCTTTATTTCATCCGTGTAATACCTATAACTCTGGTGATTATGTGCTGCTCACACCTATTTCCGCCACTCTCTTTAGTGTCCCCAAGTGTTAGTGCACCAACATCATCGTCTCTACTTCCTCTTCTTCCTCTCTCCATTTTTCTTCTCTAACCACTACCATTGTCACTCCCTCTTCTTCCTCCTCTGACCACCACCACCCCTGCTACTGCTACTACTTGAGATTTCATTGTTTCCACTAGCGTTGCTACTAGTGTTGCTACTACTCTCTCTCCTCTTTTTTCTACAACTAAGGTATGTTTTTTTTAATCTCTAATTGTCCATTTTAAATGTTACGGTCAAACTCTTATTTTACATTCTTGACTATCTCCATCTATAGAGATGCATGTATAGTTGTTATTACATGTTTTTTAGGTCACCAAATTCTAATTGTCTATCTAATTAGATTTGAAAATTATGCCTAGGAAAATGCATGCATAGTTGCATGTTTGGTTTGTTTAGAATTATTCATATAAACTTAAAATATTATGTATGGTGTCATTATGCATATTTGGTACGAAAATTATGTCTAACATTGTTTATTGAGACAAACCTCTTACCCTAATGATGATATTTTCTTATCAATGACCAGTATAGTTGGCATAAAGACCGGACCTAATATCTAAACCCTTATCTCAAAATCCAAACTTCTAAACCCCAAACCATAGTCGAAAAACCATAATCTCTAAACCTTAATTTCGAAATCTGGTGTTGGCCTAGAAACCCATCCAAGATTTACTCATTAGGAGAATCTTGGATAGTCCCCAGTTTGGGAGTGTTCTTGGACACTGAATCTCATTTAGGATGTAAGTGTATTACGTGATTAAATTTTCAAGATGTTTTATCAGCACTTCCCCATTTGTTCTCTAAGTAAATATATAGGTGGGTATTTGACCATCTACATCAGTATACTTAGAGAACTATAGGGAAATGTTTTCAAAATATTCTTAATAACTGAATGCACATTATACACTTACTAATGATATTAAGTGCTCAAGAACAGGATAGGTGGTACATATTCATCACTAAACCCTAGGCCCTAAAGCCTAAACCCCAAGTGATAAACCCTAATCCCTATATTGTGTTGGCCTAGAAATCCATCCAAGATTTATTCATTAGGAGTAAATCTTGGATAGTCTCCATTTTGGGACTGTTCTGGAACAATTGATATCACTTAGGATGTAAGTATATAATGTGTATTTGGTTTTAAAGATGTTTCCTAAGCACATCCCCATGTGTTCTCTATGTAAATATGTAGATGGGTGTTTTCTCATCTACAATGATGTACTTGGATAAATACGGGGAAGTGTTATGAAAATATTCTCAAAAATTGAATACACATTATATACTTACTAGTGAGATTAAGTGTTCAAGAATGGATAGGTGGTACACATTGATAAATATGTAGGTCACACCTGATTTAGTTCAAACATATTTTATTTTGAAATTGGGGTATCTAACACCTAATTCTTTTCCTTTTGACCATATAAATTGGGTCCATTCAAAGTCACTTCACTCTAGAGTTTATTACTAGTTTTGATTTGTTTACAATATTTGTGGAAGAACATAGGAAACGACTTGGAGATAGGCTCTATTACGCACGTAGGAATTGTAGTAACAACTTGAAAGTCAATATTGTTGAATCAAAAACAAAATTCATGTCATGTGCAACAAGATTATATAGGGATAAACAAAATGAAAATGGAGCGGAGAGATTCTTACTATAATATTCATATATGTTGATAGTGGTACTTGTATTTAAGAAGAAATTGTCAACAATGTTGATGTGAATGAACTAATTTCGATAGACATGGTTGATGTGATGCTAGATAGTTGTGGGGTAAATATTATTGATTTGTATTCTTTGTTTAGAAACATTGAGCATGATGCTGAGAAAGTATTATGCTTAGGTTGTACTAAGTCTAGAAGCTGAGCTTTGTGTTGAGATTGTATACTCTGACGACTAGCAATAGGTTAAGCAACAAAAGCTTCATGTATCTACTATCTTTGTTGAAAGAAGTTCTCCCTAAAGGTGACGAGCTTCCAATCTCACATACAAAACAAAGAAAATTTTGTGCCCAATGGGAATGGAGGCTAAGAAGATACATGCATGCCCTAATGACTGCGTGTTATTCCAAGAGAACTATTTCAACATGAAATATTGTACAAAATGTGGGGCCAAGTGATAAAGTGGATTTTTAACATTTATAATCCAATTTACAATTATTCCATTCTACTATCCAGAATTGCTCAATTGACTCCACTTCATCACTCATTATCATTGAATGGTTTGGACATGTAATTGCAATTATGATGCCGAAATATCATAATATGTACATTGTGGCATCAATACCTATCTCAACTAATGTTGTTACTCAATCAAATCATGTGAACTTGAAATTTATTTCTATATGTATAGGGAAGTTATGTGAAGCATTAGTTGAAATCACATAATTTTTGGATATTACAATTGGGAGTTGTGAATTATATAGGAAAATACCTTTAAATACCCCCAAATTCTTTTCTCTAACCTAACTGGATCCCAGCCATACCTGGATCAGGGTAGCATTTCATGTGAGGGAATCTTCTACTCCACACAGTTGTTGCAAAGGAGAACGTTCACAGTGGCACCTGACTTCGAGCCCCCTATTTTCTCTCCTCTAGCATCCTCTCCAAGTCAATATCATTGCTCCATGATCCGACTTTATCTCCTCTATCCACTGATCTACAAAAGAACATGTGTCTCCCTCTATTTCAAGATTTCCCAAAGTATCAACAATCTATGCATGAAAGAGGTACACCCTCATGCAACCATACACTCCCAGCTTGTTATTTAAACCCTCGACCACCTCTGTTGACCTCTTTGCTCCCCAAACCTAGCCTCAATTTAACTCAAACTTTCTTCTTGTCCACCCGAGTCCTACCTCCTCTTCCTAAATTGGAGCACCCCACTTCCTCCATAGAGCTCCTACATCAAATCACTCATGCCAACACCATCAAGGTACCTCTACAGATCTTCCTCTACCCTTGCAAGGTGTAGTTAAGGACTCAAGTGATCGATCAACTAGTAACCTTATATACCACCTACCCTAACTCTGGCAACCTATTTCAATTGTCACCAAGAGTCTCTGAATCTGACACACAATCTCAAGAAAGAGACCACATCATTTGTGACCTCCAGATGCACTGCCAAACACATATCAAATACTCTATAAACTTGTTGATTTGGATATTGCTAACACTCTAGACTCCAAGAGGTATGCTTTTATTTAATTTCCTCCTTGAATAGACTAGTGGTACTGAATGATACTTGTATGTACTCTCTTGAATCCATACTTGTCTATGTATTTGTTTTAGCTGCAATGTTCCCTACTGAGTAATCTTTTGATTTGTATATTTATTCTTGAAAATCCTTGAACATAAATGATAATTCCCTTATGAGTGCATGCGATAATGATGTTGATATTGGGTAAGAGACCTCGAAATATAGGACGATGGAACTTGTAAAAAATGGTGACCTCCCTAATTTTTTTTGGGGTGATGGAGCCTCCCATATAAATAAATAAATAAATAAATAAATAACATATATATATATATTGTAACTTCCCTGATTTTTGCCTCCATAATTAACTCTTAATCATGGAGATTAAAACCCGAGGGTGTTATGGAAGAAGCATCAAGCAATAGATAGCAACCACAAAACTTTATTTCATCTTCAAATGTCTATATTACATGACATGGGTTACAATAATGTTTCAAATATTCCATTCACTTGAATAACATTTAAACATTTGAACATCAACTGAGCATTTGATCATTTAGCCTGATGCTGCTCCTGCCATGATCTAGTCAGAAAAGCCACACAATGAAATTTGAGGTCTTCTTTAACCTACGGTGGGAGGGGAACAACAACCGTAGCAAGAGGAGTTAGACAAATGTCTAAGTATGGAGAGGCATAAAAATTTAAGCTGATGATATGTATTATGGAAAATTTGATAACATGAGACAAATATTTGTAAATGAAAGACATTAAATTGATCATATGATATGAAAGTTGGAGCATGCCATATTAAAGTGAAACACATAATAAGAGAGCAAATAACATATAAATCATTTTATTATATCATTCCCCCCTCAATCCAGAGGGATTGTTAACCAACCCTAGATCCAGCTCATGGTCTACAACCACAACTAAGGTCACATAGACCATAAGTAACAAATCAACAATATTACTTTGCACACTACCCTATCATAAAGACATCGGTATCACGTGTGCCAATTCTACCCTCACAGCTTCCTCTGTCCCACCGCACATAGCTGGTGTGGTTTGTAGGCCCCAAATTTGATGCCTAATCGAAGGGTAGTCCTACAACACTCAGTCTTCCATCGAGGTGGGGTCAGTCTACAACCATATCTCTCCATGGTCTAGTGGCCTAGTGCAGGTGTCATCACCTCGGAGGTCATTATACATAACCTTTGATGATTTATCTCACAGACCAGTAGCACTTCGACTGCCCTCAAGGTGGGATATTTGCAAGGGAAAGGCTATCCCTCCTCCCTTCACCATCCCAAGGATATGATCCAGATCCAAACATAATATAACATGTAACATAACATATCAATCTTGATTTTCCGGTCTGCACCGGATCTAGGACTGTAAAACCAACTCTTCGGTGGTGGAATATCAACAATAATTATTATAATTTTATTAAACCCAAGAATGAATTTCATTGAGCATCATTATTCATGATTACAATCTCATCATTTTAACCATTTCACCATTTCATCAAATCTGATCAATTTATACATGTTGAAGCATTATAATATTAGGATAAGACTCGATGAAGATAAAAGGAAGAAGTAGAACATGTCTTTAGTCTCACTTTTCACAAGTCATCATTTAATTGAAACAATAGATACTATAAGTAATATTAATTCTCATGAGATCATATTAATTGATAGTCCAATAGGACAAAACCACTTGTTTTAATAGAATAATTCTTGTTGAGGTTGACTTATAAAGAAAGTGAATTCCAATTGAGAATTTACTTTTAGAGACATGCAATTAATTTTAATATGAACATTAAAGACCTTAATGTTACATTATAAGTACAAGATACTTAATCATATATCATTTTTATAAAAGTAAGGTCCACTATAAGGGAAAAGAGTGAATGTAAATGTAAAAGCTATAACATATGAACTAGTCAACAATTTGAATATATTTTCATCTTACGTTTGTGACATTAATAGATTTTACACAGTTTTCATTTTGAGGAGGGCTCATAAATAAGGAGTGAAGTGGATGACTTATCAAAATGATTATGATTTGGTAAAACAATGTATGGTGATGCTTATGACTCATCAAAAGATAACCATTCAACAATGTATGTATCAATATGACTCAGAAGAGGATACTCCATACAAAATTTATAAAGAAAGATGATGACTTAGCAAATGGTACTCTATACCTTTGTTTTGAGATTTATTCATATAAGTCTTCATATTTCTTTGGAATACATAATGATCTGAACTTCCTTCTCTTGGAACACTCATTTAAGGCCACTACTCTTCATCATCTTCAATTTTCTTGATTCTTTTCACGATGGATGTAGATTAACAATAAATCATATAAGTTTGAGGATATAGGTGTCATGATAATGGAGGGTGTCAAGACTTGCATGTGGACTCAATTTCACATTGGAGAGATGGTAAGAGAAGAGAAAAACTTAGGTTTTACTTCAAGTAAGAGGGAAGGAACTGCATAAGAAAGAGAAATGAAATCTATTGGAATGTGGATGGTACTTTGAATTCTACATCAAAGAGACTCTCCCGTGACTCGAATGGTCTAAGGACGAGAATAGGATCGTGGGGAAGAAGAAGGGTAACTAATGGAAAGTATAGCATCTTCGACGAAGGGTTGTTCACCAAATTCAATGGCCACTCGCATACGACGGTTCCCATCGTCCAACCGTTTTTGGGAAAATCAATAATTTAGTTTTTCTATTAATAACACAATAATAATATATTTTACAGGAATATTTCTCAAAACATCCACTCAACTTAATAAACCAGCTTGCCCTAGCTATCCCACTTTGCCTCTGGTCAGTTTTGGCGGAGATGGGAAGTCGAGGAGTCTGACTTGCACATGAATAGGAAGAATAGATTGGCAGTTCTAGCGGAGCTGAGAAGTTGCACCTTGGTGGTTCCAGTGGAGCAGAGAAGTTGCAGCTTGGCGGTTCTGTCAGAGGTAGCGAGAAGACACAACACCGACATGCCAAAGTTGTTGGAAATCACAAGCAGTGCGAACTGGCAGTGGATGGTGCGACGGGTTGAAGTTGTTGGCTCTGTTCTAAGGTGTTCAGGATGGTGGTTCTCCAGATCATATCTTCGTCCCAAGAAAACAAGCACCAAAGTGGCAGCTTTCTGCAGTACAATGAGAAAGCGGTCGTGGAAAGCTCATGAAGGCAAGTTATTTTATAACCAGTTCCCTCTTCTCATTGGTATTAATCACATCAAATCGCCTTCTCATTGAAATGAATATAATCTGACTCATCGTATGGTTTATATTGGTGTTTGTCGCTTGGCCCTTTTCTTGGTCCTCAACAGTTCTTTTTCAATCTGACGCCTCTAAATGTGACGTTATAAGCTATTTATATAGTACTTAGGGTAAAGTTTGTGTATTTCTATATATACTGGCATGTACATGTCATGTTGTGGTGTTGATCAAAGGAATGTGGTTTGGCCAAAGACGGCTCTGTCGTCTCTCTGTTCCTTTTCTTATTTCTTTTTCATTCTTAGGAAAAGGTTGTAAAAGGGTATGTCAGAACAATCTACGCAAGTTTGGTCTGGTTGCATGTGAAAAATGATGGTGTGCAGATTAAGATATCAATAGTGATCCTGATTAATTAACTCAGTCGATACCCTTATCCATTCATTGTGAGATGTTGCTAAACATGTGTGTATTTCTTAGTGAGAAAAAACATGAGTCTGCAATAGGGTAAAAGACTTACAAAGTCACAGGCCAAAGGATTTAAAAGCACGATATTTTCCTTTTGTCCTTTTCATTACCTATAATCTACCTATACCATGTTCTAGAAAATCATATTAGAACATAATAATTTCACTCTTGAAGATTGGTTGGCACTTCCAATTAGTATGTAGTATACTACTTATAACAAATGTCCAGTTACTAAGGTACCTTCACATGTAGTATACTTCTTATTTTGTGAGACAAGTAGTTGTTCATAATTGATTTATTTAATTACCCCATGTCCCCTAACTCTTCTTTTCTCATATGTAGATGGAATACATATATACGTTTCAAATTATTACTCTCTATTTATATTTTTAGGATCATGATGCGTATTGGTAGAAGGACGAGAGCACTTTTGACCATAGTCATGCTTGTGAAAATAAAGATGCTTCAAGTAGAAAACAAAGCTCTTCTTTTGGTTTGGGTGAACCATTAAGAAATCTTTCCGGTATGATATTTAGAAATACTTGTAGTATATTACAAGGTTTAATTCAAACTTTTAACTTTTCATTTGTGAAAAATAGGAATTAAGGCTCCTTTGAAGAAAAAATTCAAAGAAAAGGAGATTTCCCAACTTACAAAAGGTGAACATGGATTGAAATATATCTCAAATGCTCCAATTTCAAATGATGGTAGGGGTTGACATTATTTTTCATTATATAATTAGTTGAATATCATCTTGCATGACTTTTTGTGTTTTCACATATTAAGGGTCAAATAACATTTCTTCTTAATTTATCCAAATTATTTTATCTAGATGATGTCGCCATGGAAGATAGAGAGAATATTTAAAGTTTCACTTCATTACTAAATTCTTCAAGGCTACCAAGTGAAGGTTCTCAAAATGGCAATTACATCAATACTTTTACATTCTCTAAAAGGTATATCTTATAAAAATCAAATTTGATAGGTTAATTAATGCCTTTTGGAAGTAATATCTCGAGCCCCAATATTCCATGTTATTCTACAAGGATGCCAAATGAAATCTCTCAAGGTGATAATTTATATACATACATATATAGGTGTATCTATGTATTCTAAAACAGATGCATTAACCAAAGTTTCTTGATGAACACAAAATATATAGGTGTGCCCATGCATTCTAGAATAGATGCATCTGTTGTAAACATTCCAAATAGTACTACAAGGATACCAAATGAAGCATTTAAAGATAGACATGGTTTACAATGAGTTTAGTGAAGTTATATGTATATGTCCATCAAATTCAGACCATATCCTTTTTCTAATGGGTCATTTTTGTTTGGTAGGTGATTTTGTGGAACATAGAGAGAATCGTTATGGCCTTAACTCATCATTAGATTCCACGATGTGCCCAAATGAAGGATCTCAAGGAGGTTAAGTTTTTTTATCTTTTTGGTTGGTTGGTATGTACATCATTAATAGAAGTTTTATATTTAACATGTCTTCATGATTATGTATGCATGGTTTTGTTGAATTGATTAATTCTCTTATTGAAATAAACACTTATAGGTGTACCCATGCATTCTAGAAGGGATGCATCCGATATGAACATTCCAAATAATGCTACAAGGATACCAAATGAAGCATTTGAAGATAGACATGGTTTGCAATTGGTTTTAGTGAAGTTATATGTATATGGTCATCAAATTCAGACCATATCCTTTTTTCTAGTGGGTCATTTTCATTTGATAGGTTACTTTGTGGAACATAGAGACAATAGTTATGGCCTTAACTCATCATTAGATTCCACAAGGTGCCCAAATGAAGGATCTCAAGGCGGTAAAGTTTTTTTATCTTTTTGTTGGTTGGTGTGTACATCATTTATAAAAGTTTGATATTTAACTTGTCTTCATGATTATGCATGCATGGTTTAGTTGTATTGATTAAATCTCTTATTTAAATCCACACTTATAGGTGTGCCCATGAATTCTAGAAGGGATGCATCCTCTATGAACATTCCAAATAATACTACAAGGATATCAAATGAATCATTTGAAGATAGACATGGTTTGCAATGGGTTTAGTGAAGTTATATGTATATGCTCATCAAATTCAAACCATATCTTTTTTCTAATGGGTCATTTTTGTTTGGTAGGTGACTTTGTGGAACCTAGAGACAATCGTTATGGTCTTAACTCATCATTAGATTCCACAAGGTGCCCAAATGAAGGATCTCAAGGTGGTAAAGTTTTTTTTATCTTTTTTGTTGGTTGGTGTACATCATTTATAAAAGTTTGATATTTAACTTGTCTTCATGATTATGTATGCATGGTTTAGTTGTATTGATTAATTATTATAGGTGTACCCATGGATTCTAGAAGGGATGCATCCTCTATGAACATTCCAAATAATACTACAAGGATACCAAATGAATCATTTAAATATATACATGGTTTGCAATGGGTTTAGTGAAGTTATATGTATATATTCATCAAATTCAGACCATATCCTTTTTCTAATGGGTCATTTTTGTTTGGTAGGTGACTTTGTGGAACATAGAGACAATCGTTATGCCTTAACTCATCATTAGATTCCACAAGGCGCCCAAATGAAGGAACTCAAGGTGGTAAAGTTTTTTTTATCTTTTTTGTTGGTTGGTGCGTACATCATTTATAAAAGTTTGATATGATTATGCATGCATGGTTTAGTTGAATTGATTAATTATCTTATTGAAATCAACACTTACAGGTGTACCCATGCAATCTAGAAGGGATGCATCCTCTATGAACATTCCAAATAATACTACAAGGATACCAAATGAAGCGTTTGAAGATAGACATGGTTTGCAATTGGTTTTAGTGAAGTTATATGTATATGGTCAATAAAATTTAGACCATATCCTTTTTCTAATGGGTCATTTTTGTTTGGTAGGTGACTTTGTGGAACATAGTGAGAATTGTTATGACCTTAACTCATCATTAGATTCCACAAGACGCCCAAACGAAGGATCTCAAGGCGGTAAAGTTTTTTTACAGATGGCGTGTACATTTTGTTTTGAATATTGTGTTACAATACATTCCTTTTGACTTTCCTCCTAAATAGGAACTACAAGGAATACTTCTATGGGTCAAAATGCAAGAATGGTCACACACTCTATTGGTAAAAAGATCCTATTAAATTATATATTTTTTATATTAGAATTATACATAATCTTAAATTGTCTTATGTAATTTTGTAGTTTGTAATGTTCCATCTATAGAAAAGAAGCGATATAGAGGAGCAGCAAAGTTAGCTTCTTTACTACCACCTCAAGGAGAAGTACACAAGTGTTTTTTTAATGAGCGAGGAACTCCAGTTGGTGATGAATCTAAAAACTGAGTAATTATCTTGGAATTTGTGCAAAGAAGGGAATGTATTTTTCTCTATACAAAGAATGGGGGTAGATCATATTAAGGTCTTTGAATCCACTATGGATGATGTCATGGTATGTCAATGAAAATTATACTTATACTTTGATCTTTTTTCATATGAACTTGTTAACACTTGCATTTCTTTAGGAGTTGTATGAGTTTTTCATGATAGATGGAGAAACAGTTGCAAATATGCAAGATGTCATGTATTGGTGTTATAGTAACATATAAAAAGGTTAGATATTGGTGTAGTATACTGAAAAATAAAAAGTCTTCTAAGGAGAATCCAAATCAAGATTGTCAAGAAACACTAGATCTAAGAGTTACTAACTGTGAATGGAAGAAACTACTGGAGTATTGGAAAACTCCCATGAAACATGTGGTCAAATAAAAATATTGGGTATAGTTTGTAATGTTTATATTTTTTAATAAATATTTAAGCTTTATTTCTTTCAATCATTCATAAGAAGAATGCAATTGAAACAAGATGAATCGTAAAGGTCCCCGTCCCACACATAGAACATGAGCAAAATCATATTCTTGTTGTTATCATGAATGGGTAAGTATTGATAGTTGCATTCATTATTATATGTTCTCTTCTAGGTATAATCTTGGAAAATATATATTAATTTTGTATATATGATGATAGATTGAAAAAGGTATTGTAGAATCCGAAGGGCATGCGTATGTTAAATATTATCAAGATCCAAATGGTGAATATTTGGATGACTATACCAAGAAAAAATGTGTAAGTTTATTATTACCTCATACTTTCCACAACCTTTATTTCAAATTTGTGTGTATTTATATGTATTTGAACAATAATTATAGGAAGAAATTGCCTCAAAATGTGAACAACGAAAACTTCAAAGGTCCAAAAATCACCATGTCTTTAGTCGTGTGCTTGATGAAGTACATGGAGAACATCATGGTGGCTATGAGAGGGGATATGGTGTTGATGTTTCAAGACAAAGGTGGAATGCAACTCATTTAAAACGTATACAAAAGAGAACTTATGTTAGACAACAATCTCAGATTAGAGAGTTGGAAGAAGAAGTGTTACGCCTCAAAGAGAAAGATCGACAAGTAATTATAAGTCAAATAGATTAATTTTATCAAGTTTCATTTTAAAATATGATCATATTCTATAGGAAAATAAGGTGGGAACATCTAAATTTGGTGAACCACACACATCAAGTAGTCACAATAATGTTCAGGTATAAAGATTTTTTATGTAATTTTATGACCATGTTGTCTCACTACATGCTTGATTTCCTTGAAATTGCAGCACCAATATTCACCAATGAACTCTCATAGACCTTGCGGTCAATAAACCAGTACATTCAGAAGATGTAAGTTTAAAACTAATCAATCTAAGTTATATTATTACTACTATTAAAGCACAATTTGATGTTATTTTACATTCTTTACAGATAACCAAGCTGCTAGATTTTGTCGTGCTTAATGTTACACCCAATCAACTATCTTTTTCAAACAAGAATACTCACATGTGTTGGCAAATTTTGGACATTCACCACCCTTGTAGGGAGTACATAATGGAGAGAACAACTATGAGAAATTGATAGACAACATTCTCTTCATTGTAATTTGAGAACAATTCTAATTTTGATGTAATTTGAGATCATCAATTCCAATCATTTATATGGAACAAGATGTAACATTTTTTGACATTTTATGGAATATGACTTTTTGGTAAATGGTATATGATATTTATATTCTATTTATCATTTTATGTTTCCAAAAATATGTTTTCTCCAACCATTTAAAAGCCTTTCTATATTGAGCAGGAACTGATAAATTTAAATTCATATTGTACATTGGCCTAAAATAATATTGTTCTTTTTCTAAATATGATTGATAATGGCAATGATATGTATAATTCTGAACACAATGGACGGTCGGAACCAACCATTTTGCTTTAATTTTTTTTTATAATTCATTTGCATGGACGAAGCTCAGATTTGATGGTTACTGCCGTTCAATGTGCTAAACCCGTCGAAGGTGCTACCAGTTTTGACGGACCTACAGAGGACGGACCGAATTCGACGACTGAAGTATACCAGACAGATAGGGTTGACTATTCTACGACAGATTGGACGGATCCAACCATCAAATATGGACTCCTTTCTACTAGTGGGTGATGGAGGGTCGAATGTGAAGATTGTTGGGTTTTAGAGGAGGTAGAGAAGGCAGCGGAAACAAAAATTTTCTCCCCAAACCCAATATAAAGGAATCACGTCAACGTCTATACAGTAGGAAAGATGGTTTGTAGAGACATACCTTGTCCCGAGGCTTTCTCGGTGACGTTACCTCACGGCTTCACCTCTGGTCTTAGACAGTGTCTGTGCAGCTCCTGGTCTCACTGGGATTGTCAGGATTGGCAGCTGTCCTCCGAGCGGCAGAAGTCTCTTGCCACTGTAGTCATCCACACGGATTGCCTGGAACTCCGATCGCCTTATCACAAAAGGCACCAGAAGGAGTAGTACCCTCCTGTCAGTGTACTAGTCACCGACACACTCTCCTGCCACCAGTCACTTTACTGCAATTGTCTTTTTCTTACTGTGCCTCCCTTATCAGGTAGCACTTTCTCGGGCTTCCTGGTTACCAAAACTAGAGAGAACGACAAATTTGTAGAGCAACTGGTGTTCTCAGTTGTGCTATCAGAGAATCCCCCAATACCCCTATATATAGGATGGTCATGGGACATGCTTCTCTACCTCGGGAAATGCATGATTAAATCAAGAGTAGAAAGGTTCGAGATTTTCCACAAAATCTGAAAAACTGCCCAGTTGAACCGATCGTTTCAACCCTGAAACGGTCGATTGGTGACCTCAGCTGATCGGTTCACACCTGAACCGATCATTTGGGGCATCTGAGCTGATCGACTCATGCTTGAGCCGATCTTTTCATGCTCCTGGTCCAACTTGGATTGACTTTCCATGTTCGCTTGCAACTAATCATATATTAGTCCTTGTCCAAATCAAATTTGACAAGTGAAACTAACTCAGTTGGTCACCTGACCAGTTCAACTATGTGAACTGATCGGTTCATTGACCTGAGCCGCTCGACTCACCAGCCTGAGCTGATCAGTTCATCTGCATGAGCTGATCGGTTGGGGAAGCAGATCAGTCAATCACAGTTTCAATCACTCCGATACTCTAATCATTTGATCCAACACCTTGAATACCATGATTTTGAGCTATCAATCGATTGGATGTTTAATTGAACTACTAAAATCCTTTAGTAATCAATCTAAACAAGATTTATGGAGAAACTCCTCTTCTAGGAACATGTCCTAGTGTGTGTGACCCTGCAGGTCCATTTCACATTGGCAGTGAAAGTCCATAACACTTATGACTTCACAAGCAAAGAGTGATGCCTAGTCACACATTAGTGCTACCCAAGTGAAATAGAAAGTTAGAGAACAACTTTCAATCGTACAATCCATGAATGGTGTTACAATGAATGTATAATTCCTTTGTCACTAATGTCCTGAATGAACTCAAGGCATGGTACAATGATCCTTTCGACGTTCATCCATTTCCTTGATCTCAGAGCAGACTGGGTAAGATGTGTGTGGCTTCAATATCACATATTGATTCACACATACATGAGCATGCATTTCTCAATCCTACTCATCAAGTGACCATGGATATCAAACTCCCTTAGGAGGGACAAATCCCATATCTATCACTCACCCCTCAAAAGCCCCATGTGTCAAAGTCACCCAATCATCACCTTTATAACAACCCATGTTTCAGGACTATGTTTGATGATGTCAAAGTGTACCCAATGAAATGTGTTAAGTGTAGTGATTTCAGGTCAAAGAATCACACTCACCACCATCACTGTGAGAGCTGACTGTGACTACCAAATCATGGTTCCATGTGTCACTCTCACGGTGGGTCTGTCCGATACACTTGTTCTCTAACAAGTACCTATGTGCTTGGTTTGATATCACTATATCATGGCTAATGAGATTCTTTCATCAACCAATACACAATATAGTCTTTAGTGTTATTGATGTCTATGGTTATTTCCACAATAACAACTGACTAGGGACTGAACAAGAAAGTATACTCTTAACATTCGTATGATCTCATCGTTTAGGTCCTCAAGCCAAAAGCATACGTCATCGAGTAAAACAATTCTTTAGACATCTATCATGTTACACTATCATCTCAGAAATAGTTAAAACATATAGATCGGAAATTGCCTTTATTATTATTCAAATCATTTACAAAGTATCCCATTACAATCATTACATGACTTGCTCTATGGGCATACATACCAATAGACTCCCACTTGCACTTAGAGCCAGTCACCTAGGAACCTCAGTCCTTGTGACCTAACATGACCATCATGCTTCTGCTGAGAAAGGGCCTTATTCAGTGGATCAACTATGTTGTCTTTAGTTGGTACTTTGTAAATCTTCACATCTCCTCGTTGTACGATCTATCGTATGAGATGGAAGCACCATAGTATGTGCTTGGACCGCTGATGTGACCTGGGCTCCTTAGCTTGAGAAATAGCTCCATTATTGTCACAATAAAGCTCAATTGCATCACAACTACTTGGAATTACACCAAGTTCGGTGATGAACTTCCTGATCCACACAGCTTCCTTTGCTGCATGTGAAGCAGCAATATACTCAGCCTCTGTAGTAGAATCGACAACTGTTTATTGCTTGGAACTCTTCCATCTCACAACTCCATTGTTTATGCAAAATACAAATCCTGATTGCGATCTATAATCATCTTTGTCAGTTTGGAAGCTTGCATTGATGTAACCCCTTACTACCAGTTCTTCCTCTCTGTTGTATACAAGGAACTGATTCTTAGTCCTTCACAAGTACTTGAGGATGTTCTTTACGGCTGTCCAGTGAGCATTCCCGGGATCTGACTGGTACCTTCTCGTCATGCTGAGAGCATACAATACATCTGGGCATGTACATAACATAGCATACATGATGGATCTAATGGCTGATGCATATGGGATCCCATTCATACGCTCCCTCTCTTCACAAGATTGGGAACATTGAGCTCTAGAGATGGTGACTCCATGTAGCATGGGTATGTTTCCTCTCTTTGAGTTCTCCATGCTAAACCGTTTCAACACTTTGTTAATGTACATGCTTTGACTTAGTCCAAGAAGCCTTTTAGATCTATCTCTATAGATCTTAATCCCTAGAATGTAGGATGCTTCTCCTAAGTCATTCATTGAGAAAGTATTCCCAAGCCAAGTATTTACCTTCTCTAAGGCTGAGACATCATTCCCCATCAACAGTATGTCATCTACATACAATATAAGGAATGTGGTCATGCTCCCACTAACCTTCTTGTACACACAAGGTTCATATTCATTTTGAATAAAGCCAAACACTTTGACTTCCTCATCAAATCAAAGATTCCAACTTCGAGATGCTTGCTTCAATCCATAGATTGACCTTTGTAGCTTACCGACTTTATTGGCATTCTTTGGATCTACAAAACCTTTAGGTTGTGTCATGTACACATCCTCATTTATATTCCCATTAAGGAATGCAGTTTTAACATCCATTTGCCAAATCTCATAGTCATACTAAGCTACAATCACAAGCATGATCCTGATGGAATTAATCATGGCAACTGGAGGAAAGGTTTCGTCATAGTCAACACCTTGAACTTGTCAGAAACCCTTTGCAACCAATCCGCCTTTATAAGTTTGCACATTGCCAACCATGTCGGTGTTCTTCTTGAAGATCCACTTGCATCCTATGGGTTTTACCCCTTCAGGTGGTTCCACCAAAGTCCATACTTTGTTGGAGTACATGGATTCCATCTCGGATTTCATGGCCTCAAGCCATTTCTCAGAATCTGGTCATTCCATAGCCTCTAGATAAGTAGTTGGATCATCATCTATGATCAACTCACCGCCTTCCTAAGTCACAAGGTATCTAAACCTCTTAGGTTCAAGGTGGGTCCTACTAGATCTACGAGGTCCTTGTGTTACTTGAGGAGACTGAGATTCCATAACACCTTGTGAATCTCTATGTTCCTCTTGTACATCTATTGGTTCAATGTTTTCTTATTGGGCTTGAACCTCTTCAAGCTCTATTTTCCTCCCACTGTTTCCTATGGAAATAAATTCCTTTTCTAGGAACACAGCTGTCCTAGAAACAAACACTTTGTTGTCAGTAGGGTGGTATAAATAATATTCCCTCATTTCCTTGGGGTATCCAACAAAATAACATTTATCGGACTTGGGTCCAAGCTTATCAGGAAATATTTTCCTGACGTAAGCCTCACAACCCCAAATCTTAATAAAAGACAAACTGGGACGCTTCCCGTGCCATATATCATATGGTGTCTTTTGAACCGATTTAGATGGTACTCGATTAAGTGTAAACACAATAGTTTCAAGAGCATAACCCCAGAAGGAAATCAGAAGATTAGCAAAACTCATCATTGATCACACCATATCAAGTAACATGCGATTCCTTCTTTCAGACACACCATTATGCTGTGGTGTTCCAGGCGGAGTCCATTGTGATACAATACCACGGGCTAACAGAAGGTCCTCAAACTCTTGGCTTAAGTATTCTTCACCTCGATCGGATCAAAGTTCTTTAATACTTTTACCAAGTTGGTTATGTACTTCATTTATAAAATCCTTGAACCTTTCAAGGGTTTCTGACTTATGTTTCATCAGGTACACATAGCCATACCTACTGAAGTCATCAGTGAAGGTAATGAAGTACTGATACCCACCTCTGGCATTAGTTCTAAAAGGCCCACATACATCAGTATGTATGAGTCCTAATAGATCACTAGCTCTCTCACTTTTACCTAAAAAGGGAGTCTTTGTCATCTTGCCCAACAAATAAGATTCACATGTCTCTATTGATTCATAATCAAAAGAGTCTAGATAACCATATATATGGAGTCTAGAGATGCGCTTCTCATTTATGTGCCCTAGACGACAATGCCAAAGATATGTTTTGTTTGAGTTGTTGAGTTTTTGTCTTTTGGTATTTACGTTGTATACACTTGTCTCTAGATCTATCAAGTATATACCATAAGACATTGGGGCACTGCCATAAAGCATCCCATCTCTTGAAATGGAACATTTTCTATTCTTAATGAGATATTCAAAACCATCCTTGTCTAAACAAGAAACGGAAATGATATTCCTATTTATGGCAGGTACATATTAGAAGTTCTTCAACTCTATTATTATCCCACTAGGTAAAGTTAACTCATAGGTTCCTATGGCAATGGCGGCAACCCTTGCCCCATTGGCAACACGTAGTTCAACCTCACCTTTCCCTAAAGGCCTACTTCTCTTAAGATCCTTCACATTTGAACAAATGTGAGATCCACATCCGGTATCAAGTACCCATGACAAAGAAGTAGTAGAGTTAATCTCTATCACGTATCCACCAGAAGTAGAGATCTCTATCTCTCACTTCTTCTTCCATCGTTCCTTCCATCCTTTCCATGCAGAAAACTCTGACATTGGTTTGGCGAGAGAACCCTTCTCTCCCTCACCTTTGTCGTTGGACTTTGTTCCATTGATCTTCATCACTGAACTATCCTTCTTCTCAAACAACACATTAAGCGTACATGGAGTGGATTTAAAGGCTACCGGTATATTTGGATTGTGTAGAACACTTCTCAAAATCCTGAACCAGTTATGGAATTTATTCTCAATTAATTTGCCCATTTTAAAAGATGATTCTTTTGCCATTCTACATGAGAAAATTGCATACGTAAAAACTCCTTTTGATTTGATTTTAATAAAATTTGATGATAGTTAATTAGGCCTTTAATTAATTACCACTCCCACTATTTTGTTTCAAATTGACAACCCTCACCATCAACTCGGAAGATTGCAGTGCACAATCTTCTAGTGGGTCAAGATCTTGAAATCCTCTCAGTCATGGACCAGCTAGGGATATCACCCACAACTTAGATCTTCCAGGTAGGCAACTCTTGCTAATTGCATCATATGCAACTCTTGAAAGATGTCATATGCAACTCATTGCCATGATCACCTCCATGCCTCAAGGTGCTAGATACTATCTAGGTCACCTTGTTAAGTTTGACCCAAAGCAAACACGATGAATATGCACCCTACTAGGACAGACCCACATATCCATCCTTCACGCTTCCACAAGATAGACGGTGCACCTCGCTAGGGCATGCCCACACTTGGCCGATCAAGCTTTTCACATGTGTCGCATTTGGAAGACATCTAAAACTTTAATATTTACTGATGGATTTAGTTTTGTATGTACATATACATATCCAATCACCACAATATATAGTACGCATCATATACATGCTATATCCCATAGAAAACATGCGAAATGATAAAAGCGATGATTATGACCATCCTAATGTGATTCCTCGAGCTAAGAGGAGTAACCTATACAAGAGGCACCTATACAAGATGAACTCTGTGATTCGCCGTTCTGGGTTTGATCAACTCATCTCCATGATTGATCGGCTCGCCATCCGCCCGGTTGGTTGGGTGCCACCAGCCGATCGATTGGTGCCTCCAGCCGATCGGTTTACTGGTCATCGTGCATCTCCTCAGGTCGCCACCCACTCATCTCGCTCCTTGAACCGGTCTTCTAGAACACCAACCAATCAGTTCACACCTTGAACCGATCATCTCAGTCGTCATCAGGTTGTCCGCCGTTCTTTGACATAACAAGAAATAAAAGTTCATCTCATTTACATTTGAATTGAGAAACCCCAAGTTACATTTGGGGGGAGAAAAGGTAGGAAAGAAATCTCATGTTATCTCGAGCTACATAAAGAAAAGGAGGTAGGGAATCAGTGCGCAGACCGAGATGCAAGCAACCACATTCAACCAAGCACACATACATAGGGATTATTGGCCATAACCACACTTATACATCCACCAAAAAACTCATTTAAGGGCGACACATATCAAGTGAATTCATATTACATATCATATATGTATTTTGGGATTTGTGGATTTAGGATTGGACATGCAAAAAGCCAATTTTATTTGCATCGTATACAATAAATAAAGGTGACAAACCAAAATCGATCACATCGATAATCCCAAAGTATAGAGCAGTTGACGTGGCTCTGATACCACTGTTGGGTTTTAGAGGAGGTAGAGAAGGAAGCAGAAACAAAACTTTTCTCCCTAAACCCAGTATAAAAGAATCATGCCAACATCTATACAGTAGGAAAGATGGTTTGTAGAGACATACCTTGTCCCGAGGCTTACTCGACGATGTTATCTCGTAGCTTCACCTCCGATCTTGGACTGTATCTGTGCAGCTCCTGGTCTCACAGGGGCTGTCGAGATTGACAACTGTCCTCTGAGCGGCAGAAGTCTCCCACCTCTATAGTCGTCCACACAGACTGCCTGAAACTCCAATCGCCTTATCGCACAAGGCACCGGAAGGAGTCGTACCCTCCTGTTGACGTACTAGTCACTGACACACTCTCTTGCCACCAGTCGCTTTTCTACAGTTGTCTTTCCCTTACTATGCCTCACTTATCAGGTAGCACTTGCTCGGGCTCTCCTGGTTACCACAACCAGAGAGAACGACAACTTTGCAGAGCAACTGGTGTTCTCAGTTGTGCTATCAGAGAAGCCCCCAATACCCCGATATATAGGAGGGTCATGGGATAGGGTTCTCTACCCCGGGCAATGCGGGATTAAAGCAGGAGTAGAAGGGTTTGAGATTTTCCACAAAATCTGACAAACTGCGCCAGTTGAACCGATCGTTTCAACCCTGAAACAGTCGGTTGGTGACCTTAGTCGATCAGTTCACACCTAAACTGATCGTTTGGGGCATCTGAGCCGATCGGTTCATGCTTGAGCCGATTGGTTCATGCTCCTCGTCCAACTCAAATTGACTTTCCATGTTCATTTCCAACTAATCATATATTAGTCCTTGTCCAAATCAAATTTGACAAGTGAAACGAACTCGGTTGGTCACCCGACCAATTTAACTATGTGAACCGATCAATTCATTGACCTGAGCCGCTCGGCTCACCAGCCTGAGCCAATCGGTTCATCTACATGATCTGATCGGTTGGGGTAGCAAATCAGTCAATCGCAGTTTCAATCAATCTGATACTCTAATCATTTGATCCAACACCTTGAATACCATGATTTTGAGCTATCAATCGATTGGGTGTTTAATTGAACTACTAAAGTCCTTTAGTAATAAATCTAAACAAGATTTATGGAGAAACTCCTCTTCCAGGAACATGTCCTAGTATGTGTGACCCTGTAGGTCCATTTAACATTGGCAGTGAAAGTCCAATACACTTATGACTTCACAAGAAAAGAGCGGTGCCTAGTCACACATCAGTGCTACCCAAGTGAAATAGCAAGTTGGAGAACAACTTTCAATCCTATAATCCGTGAATGGGGTTACAGTGAATGTATAATTCCTTTGTCACCAATGTCCTGAATGAACTTAAGGCATGGTACAATCATCCTTTCAACGTTCATCCATTTCCTTGATCTCAGAACAGACTGGGTGAGATGTGTGTGACTTCAATATCACATATTGATTCACACATGCGTGCACATGCTTTTCTCAATACTACTCATTAAGTGTCCATGGAAATCAAACTCCCTTAGGAGGGACAAATTCCATATCTATCACTCACCCCTTAAAAGCCCCATGTGTTAAAGTCACCCAATCATCACCTTTATAACAACCCATGTTTCAGGACTGCGTTTGATGATGTCAAAGTGTACCCAACGACATGTGTTGAGTGTAGTGATTTTAGGTCAAAGAATCACACTTACCACCATCACTATGAGAGTTGATTGTGACTACCAAATCATGGTTCCATGTGTCACTCTCACGGTGGGCCTGTCTGGTACACTTGTTCTCTAACAAGTACCTATGTGTTTGGTTTGATATCACTATATCATGACTAATGAGATTCTGTCATCAACCAATACACAATCTAGTCTTTAGTGTTATTGATGTCTATGGTTATTTCCACAATAACAACCGACTAGGGACTGAACAAGAAAGTGTACTCTTAACATTCATATGATCTCATCATTTTGGTCTTAAACCCAAAAACATACGTCATCGAGTAAAACAATTCTTTAGACATCTATCATGTTACACTATCATCTCATCGTTTAGGTTCTCAACCCAAAAGCATATGTCATCGAGTAAAATAATTTTTTAGACATCTATCATGTTACACTATCATCTCAAAAACAGTTAAAACATATAGATCAGAAATTGCCTTTATTATTCAAATCATTTACAAAGTATCCAATTACAATCATTACATGACTTGCTCTATGGGCATACATACCAACAAAGATGACTCCCCTACTGTCCTTGTAATGCTCGGGCCCACTGCCCTAGGCTCTAGTCGAGTTTCAGGAATGACGAATGGCCCCACAGACCACCACTAGCCTTAACTGCCTCAAGACTGGAATGCCATGCCCATGTGGGCCCTACCTACTGGAGGGGAATTGGCTCTGATACCATTTGTAACACCTAAGTCCACTGCCCAAGGCTCTAGTAGAGTTTCAGGAATGACGACTGGCCCCACAAACCACCACTAGGCTTAACTGCGTACTTTGTCCACACTGACGTGCAAACCAGGATCAACTTCCCGACTGGTCACCCGTCCTAGTACTACTCCAAGCCGAGCATGCTTAATTATGGAATTCTTTAGTGATGGGCTCCCTGAAAAGGAGGTGCACCTTGGTGATATGGGTAGTCCAATCATTCCTTATAAGATCGTTTTATCCGAGGCCTCAAATCCTGGGATGTGACAGTCCTGATGGGTGTTTATATAGGTGTGGGCAACGGATTCTGGCACAGTTCTCGGTGGTGGGTTGAACCTAGATGAGGATAAGGAGACATGGAGTTCAGTCTATCATCTGTGCACTATTTCAAGAACTCACTATTTCAAGAACTAAGGAGTTTCTGATAATGATAGGACGTTTCATGGTTATTCATTGGATAAGATGAGAGGTCCTATATGTAGCCCTTGAGTTGGCAAATCAATCCACAAAGGTTTACAGCCAGAGGTGCTCTGATGTGATTAGGGTGGGTTTCCGAAAGTAGCCACACGTTCACACTATTCATCCTTATCATGGATGCAAACCGATATGAAGGAGACCGAGTCGAGCTACATCCTTCCTGCCCAGGAGCTTTCAGGACCTAAAACGTCAGTGGGGACTCGGTCGTCAAGTTTGGGAGCCAATCACAGTCGGACATGGCCGCAGTAGCTCGCAGTTCATCTGCCCTGTAGGCCAGTAAGGTGGGCACCAGGCAGCAATCGAAGATTCCAACAGCGGGTACCTAAGAATGCTTGAGATTTTTTTGGAAAAGGAGTAACCTTTTATTGAAACATAGTCATTAGACTATAGAACTATATGATTACAATAACATCATCAAGGAGCATAAACCTTTTTTGCATCATTACAAACAATTTACACCTATAAAACTACAAGGCTACTACATGTTATAAAAATTGTTCAGTTAGAGTTGCACATTTACAGAGCATCAAGGATCAGAAGATTCAACTTTCAAATATAATAAAAAGACCTAACAAAGCATCATGCACATAATAACTATGTCTAAGGTCTTCCTCCTTTATTGTGAGTCTTTGTTTGATAGGAACAAACGGGGGATTGGGAAATATCTTGGTCAATATTCCTTATTAACATACTCTTGATTAGTAATGAAATCTGCTTGTTTCCTAACTTGGCCCCAGGTGAGATATGGGATAGCCTTCATCTTCATGCTGATACTCCTTGCTTCTCGGATGACCTTCCCCGATAATCTTTTTAAATGTGTATTATTGAATGGTTCAGAAGTTTGCAACTACATTGTAGTAGTTACAACACTAGCTTGCAATGTATTGTTTCAACATAACTATCTTCAGCTGAATGGACTATAACCTCATCCAGATATGGATTAACCACTATATAACGAATATCAACATTCATATCTAAGTTGACCTCTGTTGGCACATCTTTATGGACCTGAATGTCATCTAGTGTTGGGTTAGCAACGATTATCTCTGTTTCTGTAACAAAATGCCCGAAAGGAGAAGCAAGGTCTTCATTAGTTACTTGTTTTATTTTCCTACTCCAAATCTTGTTTCCCATTGATGTGGTCCTTTTTGTGTGAAAAGATATCTAATTTTTATCGTTTGCAACATCCTCCACTTGTTGTTTTAGAATTGTGAAACAATTATTTCATTCAGTGGATCCTCCTCTGTCTAATTTAGTGGATTTGTTTGCATGAGCTGGTCGCTTAGCATGCAAATTTCTACCATAAAATACCTACCACTATTCTTCATCTTGTACCCAAGAAACATCTACCTCATTGTTATTTGACAATGAATCTTCTATATCACTTGATATAGTCAGGACATTGGGTATGTGCATGATCCATCAAACTACAACGAGTTCAAATCCGGGGTAAGGATTCACACTTGGCCTTGAAGATTGAACCATTAATAATCACCACAGGGTATATTGGATGAGAAGTGTCAATTTCAACTGCCACTCTAGTGAACTTGTTCTGAGTGCAATTGGTTGTGTGCATCTCAACCTTAATAAACTTACCAATTTCCAACCCAATCTTCTCAAAGATGATATAAAATAGTCATAGAGATGGAGAGAGTGATCCATGACTCTAGCCCATGTGACAATGCATGGTGATAGGTTGTTGGAGGGGACAAACTGTTCTTCCCAAGGCCACACCATTAAAACAACGATTGAAGATAGTCCAAGGTCCAGCAGTTAGAGCATGTAGATAATCTACCCCACACGAGAATTTAACAACAAAGTGGTTAAAACTATGTTCATATAGGTTCCATCATCCAATCGGTTTCCAGATAAGGTTTATGCAATCTTTCAGAGTCATGTAACTGATTGTTTTCCCTATCAACTTGACAACAATTGTGTATGTCCATTGTTTGTGCAAAGTGGTGTAAGATTCTAGTGCAATTAGCAATTTTGGAAATACCCTTTGATGAGTGATGGACACATCATCTAGAATTAAACGTGTAGGTTCTTCATAAAAAGCAAAACTTTTACCTTTAGATATATTCAGACATGCAATGGCATCTCTCAATGTCTTGGTTGTAATTATAAGAATTGTTTGACTTGCAGTTGTATAGTGAAAAACTAGAACATATTTAGTAACAAGTATAGGAAACTTTGTGTGAAAATAAGAAATCAAACCATACATCTACGTAGAGACTCTTTTACCATAATCAGATTTAGAAGGAGGTCCATGCATACATGCATAGACGAACTGAATCCCAATTTTAGTGATTGACATATTTGGTTGCTGCACATCTATCAGACAATCCATATCATCCCGGTCATCTATGTCAATTATTTGATGTGGATGGTTACATATCTTTGTATCTTAACACATCATCACTGCTATTAAGCGCATCACTTCCTCCAATCTCCATATATGTATGGTCGTCCCTTAATACACCCTTGCTGCCTCTTTCATGTTGTCTACCGACATGAATTCCGGAGTGACCCCCTCATTGGCTCTGGTAACTGCTACCAACTTGAGCGTTGTCTAGAGCATGACACTTTCCATTTGCATCATTTCTCTTATTCCTAGCCCTTTTCATGTGCATATCATAAATAATCCTTTTAAAGATTAACAATGTCAAATCAAACATTTTTTAAAGATTAACAATATCAAATGAATGATTATTTCCAAATATTAACATTCCTCTCAACATCAAACAATATTTTTAAAGATTTAAAATATTAAATCAAACAATCTCTTTAAAGATTAAGAATCCTTCTCAAATCAAACAATTTTTTTAAAATTAACAATGTCAAATTGAACAATCTTTCTAAAATTAAAAATCTTAAACCAAACAATTCTTTTTAAGATTAACAATCTCAAATCAAACAATCTTTTTAAAAGTTAACAATCCTTTCACAATCAATCAATATTCTAAAGATTAACAATATCAAATCAAACAATTTTCTAAAAGATTAACAATCCTTTAAAATTGAACAACATTTCTAATTATTAATGATCTCAAATAGAACAATCTTTTTAAAGATTAACAATGTCAAATAAAATAGTATTTCTAAAGGTTAAGATACCTTTCAAAATTGAACAATATTTTCAAAGAGTATCTAATCAAATAGTGTTTTTAAAGATTAACGATACTCTTAAAATCAAACAATCTTTTGAAAGATTAATAATGTAAAATCAATTATTCTTTCAAAGATTAAGCCCAGTCGAGTGGGGGAGCCCTTCCATGTCAAGTGAGACAACACTTTCCAATGCTGGTGTAACATACTAGATCTTGGACCCTACCCTAGAAGTTTGACCTTTTGGGGCTTAGGCAAACTAGGTTGAAGTTAAACCTAAAAGATGTTTAGTATAACCCTAATGAGCTAATGCATATGTATATAACCCTAATGTGACCTAATGTTCTCACATTAATCTTAGGCCAATAATGGACACATAAAATATGTCACATGAAATAATATAAAATTCGTCTAAATAATCACACATAATTATTTTGATGATAATATTAAGTTATGGAACACAATGGAATGAGCAATGGTGATAATAATGAAATAATGTGATAATAATGGCCACAAATATTAATTGTGACATAACTCTTAAAAAGAAATCCCAAAAGTGGAATCTAAGTTAAGAATAGCATTCCTTGGGTCCCAATTATCTTGGGAGTCAAGTTTTACATTATTCACATAATAATAATTAATTTAATTCATCTTGGAAAGAGAAGATCTGAGTTTTTCCAAAAATATAAAATAAAATATTAAATGATTTCAAAGTGTAAAATAATCTTAGATTCATAATCTACATAATAAATATAACCTTTCGATGAATTTTCATCCAATTAGGAAGATGTTTGTTTAAAAGATGAAATCAGGAGAAAGAAAGTGTGTATAATCTTAAAAATATTAAATGAATGTACAAACCTCACTAACATGTAAAATTAGTGGCAAATTCATATTCAACACATGAAAGATAACTTGTGGATGAATTTTCACCAAATTTGGATTAATTTTAATAATGCATGAGGAAAGAGAAAACATGACTTGCTTAATTTAATACATCAAAAGTTTCCAAATGTAGAATCTAATGCCAAAATTAGATTCTACATGTCTTAATTAACCTAGGTGTAAAATTTCATATTAATTGGGCTTTGTTTGGACCCCCAAATAAATTAGGAAAGGATCTATACCATAAATATCAAACATATATCATCTATTAACCTATGTTTTTGATTTTCCTAAAGTCTCACATTATATAGTTATCACACTGATTTCTTTCAATTAATAAAACCCAGATTCTTGGTGGCTATCAGATGTGAATCTAAGGGCGGCATAGTTGTCCCCTACCTTCCGTTTTGAGCACCTCAGTGTGAATAGTTTCTGTAAGGTCCATCTTTCCCCTTCGACCTCTCTCTCTGGTCTCTCAAGATTTTTCCCTATTTTCTTCTCACCCATTTTCCTCACTTTGTCCAGTTTTGAGCGATCCTATAAAATGTAGGGTTTTGTGGATTCTATGTCAGTTTTGGAGCCCAATTTCCCTTTCCCATGTTCTCCCTTTTTTCTCCTTCACTTTAGACTTCAGACCCCCTAAAATACCTCCCTTCACCTCTGCCAGATGCCCTGGATCTGTTCTCCGACGTTGGTTACACTGCTTACGACCCAGGGCATGGCAAGACTCCTCCGTATACTGCAACTTGTAAGGTCGAGCTCACCAACATTTCTCTGTGTATTTCAAGGCTTTCTATTGGTTTAGATAAACCTCCTATGACTCTATGAAGCTTCAATTGACTTTGATTGATCCCTCAATCACGGTGTGCAGTTGTGCCTTTTTTCTACTCAATTTCTAACCTAGTAGACTAGTAGTAACTTCTGGTTGATCTTGACGCCTCGTTTTCTCGCCAACCTCCTCAGTTTTGATCCAGAAGTCAATCTAGGTGTTTTACTTTCATATTACCTTACCTTTCCTTTGGTTTCCAAACTTCCCCCTCTTTCTCGGCCATGGTGGTTAGGCTTGGACATGCTACATATCGCATTAGATCTCATGATCAGGCTCGTTGAGGCCGTCAGGTGATGAGGAATCTTATGAGATGGATTTCTTGTACCCAATCCCGGTAGATCCCCAGATGATCCCTCACATTTGATCATTGTGTATAATTTGTTATCTGTGAATCGGGAAGCAAAGGAGAAGAACATGTTACCTGGTGACATTACAAAACTGCTATTTTTCTTCTCTGTGTTTTGGGTTTGCTGATAAGGGTAACTTGGTCTTTTCACCGTCTATCTTGGTTTTCAAACATGATAGGTGGTTTTCCTGACTTGGTCCAGTTTGTCATCACCGATTGGGCAACCTCAACCTAGTTTGGCTCTCATGTGGATTTCCTTACATGGATTTCTAGGATTTTCTGATTGGATGTTATTCTAAAATTCATAGTAATTAATTTACTACTAAAAAAAATAAAATAAAAATGTTTTAGAATTGGAAAATTATAACGTACTCAATAGTATGAGTTTCATCACCTGATTCCAATCTTATAAAAATATGATTTTTATGTTTTTTTTTCCTAATCGATTAAAATTTGTAAAATTCATAACTAAATATTAAAAGTTAGAAAAATATAATAAAATATATTTTGGACTCAGAAAAAAATAATCTAAAGCATGGCATGGTTTTTTTAAATTAATTTATTAATATCAAAAAGGATATTTTTAGGGTTTTGGAATAATCATTGTAATTCTAACCCTAATTCTACATATATGCATAATAGGTGCTTTAGAGACCTAGGCTTGGATCTAGAACTTATTTTGGACTACTTAAATTCTTGAGTGAGGTATGTTTGCATCCCTGATTATTCTTATTGAGAAATTATCTTACTTTCTTCTTTCTCTTGGTCCTATGGACATTAGCCTACACCTTATCTTATTCTTTTGGAAAATATGCTTCACGTGAAGTAGCATTTATTTGTTATTGATCTTTGACATTCTTTTGGTCTTATCTTATGCCTTCTTCATGGTATGGTGACATGTGATATCTTTTTTCCCACTTTGGTGGTGGTTGCTTAGATTGTCATTTATGTGGTGACAAATCTTGCTATTTTGACTATACTTTTTACTTGCCTCTACATTAAACATGTAATGTGATTTAGTAGCACTAGAATAGTGTAATTGCATTGGTTTTGGGTTATGTGCCCTTTATGCTTTTGGGATGGAGGTTATGAGTCCCATACCCGGGTTTCAAATTTATGAGGTTTGGCCCACATTTTATATATTAAAGTGTTTGGTTATGTGTCATTCTTTATCAGGTTTCAAGTTTATGAGACTTGGCCGACTTTGTTGTTATATTGTTCTAGGGCTATGTTTATCTCACATGCATGCATGTTGTTATTCTGGGTTTTCTTACCGAGAATTTATATGTGCTTATATGGCACAACATTATTGTTTTATTATGGAAAGTATCTCTTTTGTTATTGTAAATCATTTCTCTTAATACCCACTTGGGTTGTCCTTTTCTTTTTCATGGGAAGCCTTTGTATTTGTTGTCATTTATCTCATATATTGCTCAATTTCCTTTTTAGCATGCACATACCATCCTTTGTTGATGTCTTCTATTTTTCTTCTCTTGCTGGGGTATGCTTCCAACCCTAGGTGAAGGATATGGAGGATGTGGCATGAAGTTATGGACATAGCTTAAGGAGTTAAAGCTTGGAGACAAACACTGATATGGTTTAGATTTCCCTCTACTTAGATCCTTATGTTGTATCTTACACGTAAACCCTTTGTGGGAGATTATGATGTTCTTTTGTAACCTTGTAATAAATTGAATATAGTCAACATTTTTATTCCGCTACTATACTTTGGTTGTTTTGAATACCATTAATGAGATTTGAAAATTTTACACCCACTCCAACATATCTTATGGGTGTGTTTGGACTGGAGGTTTTATTCTTCAAATTTTAGTAGGGAGTGGATCCCCTCTGGGTCCCACTCCTTACATCTGTGTCCACTCCATCCACGATCTAGGAGTACGACCTAAAATTGGTCCATTACCCAACTTTCACACTCTTATCTCTATGGTCTTGGACTATGACCTAAAACTGGACCAATTAGCTTCGTCTCATCTCACATTTATGGTAATGGACTATGACCTTAACCTGGACCATCTTATGCTTTCAATCTCACATTTATAGTCTTGGACGATGACCTTAAACTAGATCAAGTTGTGCTTTCAAGCTGACATTTATGATCCTTGACTATGACCATAAGCTAGACCACCTTACACTTTTTATGCCCACATTTATGATCTAGGACTATGACATAAAGGTAGACTGCAACCCATACCAACTCCATAGTCCATAGGGAGAATCCAAATTGATCCCCCCGCCTTGCTAACTGCTCATCACTTCCAAGGGGCAAGGATCCCAGGAGAAACTCTTCAAACAAGGAGGAAACCATAGTGTCATAGATGCTACCAAGGATTTCAGTCTGGGAACCCCATTGGACGAGGACACCCTAGGGAATAAAAGTGATTGATTGAGAACAATCATTGGCATAGTGAGGGCTACCTTAATCTTGATCAACCACTTGAATCCTCACCTTCCATCCTCTTTTGAGTAATTCTTTTGGGACACTTCCCTAAAGAACATCATGTCCACCATTGTTTTGCCATGGCATTGCCAAGCACATCTCACACCAAGAGTGAAAAAACTCCTCTATCTCTTCCAGGCTAGGCACAAGTACAATCACTTAAAAGTAACCAATGAAAAAAAGAGAAGCATCATAGGTGTATTTCATCTTAAGATGGTTGGAAGAAATCAATGAACACTCCTTTTATACACTTCTCTAACAAAGGGGGAAGTCTTTTAATTTTTTTGCCTAATATAATGCATTTAGTTGGACCCATCCCCATACACAAAGTAACTTCTCATATAATGATACATCCTACTTTTGAATCCCATTAATGTGAATTTTAGGACATCATGGGAAGTTCAAGAAGCCTGCACTTCAACAAGTTTTTCCAATGATCACCCTAGATGTCGGGGATAAGTAGTACAGATCGTCAATCTAATATCAGAACCAAGGGAGATGCCATCCACAACAAGAAAGACAAACTTAAAGGAGTGGAACATGACAAAGAATCTATGTGGGGTGCCTGAGGCATATGCCCATCAGGAGGGTCCTTCACACAGCATGTTGGAGTATCTGACTGATTTACTTGTTATGCCTCCACCAATCTCATGATACAGAGTAGGTAGGCACTATCTAGGATTTGTAAAAAAAGGAGATACATACACGAGTTCATCCGTGCCATTATTTATATATGGCATATGGGTGTAAAAGAGTGAAATCACCCCTTTACTAAAAATTTGAAGAATAAAATCCATTCCAAACATACACTAAAGGCATGCTGGAACAGGTGTAAAATTTTCAGAACATTATATAATGGTATACAAAAGACCAAAGAGTATAGCAGTGGAATAAAAATTTCATGACTATAATCAATTTTACTAAAGTACATCATCATTCTCCCATACATGGTTTACATGAAAGATACAACATAAGGATCTAGATAGAAGGAAATCTAAACCATAACAAGTTTGTCTCCAGACAACAAATTCATGAGATAGGTCCATGCTGAAAGCCATGTACTCCTTATCTGAATCCTAGGTTGGTCCTCCATGCTCATGCTGCACATCTCTGATCCTAGGCATGGGTGGTTGGGACATAACCCAATAAGAGACAGAAAAATAAGGTATGTGTCAAATAAGGAATAAGAACAAGATATAAATAACAAAAGATATTATGGGGTAAAGATTCAACTATACTAAAGAGGGTCAAGAGTATGAGGCACATACCAAAAGATTCTGGCCAAAATATCACGTATTAATAATGAAGCATGTATGATTAAAAGTATAACTTATTGTCTAAAGTAGGACTAAGGCACCTACCAACCTCAACCTAAAATAGATGAAGGGAGAATTATCACATTCCCAATCACCTACAATATATATATATATATATATATATATATATATATATATATATATATATATATATATATATATATATATATATATAAAAGTGGGGAGAATTATCAGATTCTCCAGGGAGAATTATCACATGCCCAAAACTATAGGTGGCTAGTACATAGGTACACTACTTTAGCTAATAAGTCATTAAAATATCATGCTCAAAATAAATCACATGGAAACATTAAGCATTTTAATAGTGATATGACAGGGGGTTCAAAACGCAAGCAAATAATGAAGTAAATCTGCCAAAAGGAACAAATATAGGAATAAGAGCTTAAGTCCTTGCCTCATTGGGAAATTAAAGTTGGATAACAAATATGCCCACTTTAAGGTTAAGAATGCACATACCTCTCTGTTTGATTTCAATTATCAACTTTCACCACTTTAGACGATTCCAAGTTCAACTTTGTCTATTTTCAAGTTATTCACATATATTATATTGTATATTAATGTATAGATATCCAAAATTAGACCTTTTTAGCAGAACTTAGATTTTGACTTTGAAAATCTCACCAATCGACTTATTAGGTTTTTGATTAAGAAAATATATTTAATTTTATGTTAATTTTGGAGTTAATATCATCAAGTTTTAATTTTTATCAATTTTACACTCATATTTCATTCCTAAAAAATAATCCTTTGATAACATGGAAATCGGGCTTTCAAACTATTTTCATTAGAAATATCATAAATTTTCAATTTCAAAACATATTTTTACTTAATTTTTGGACAAGAAGATTAAAAGATATGATTTTTACAAAACCGACCAACCATAATTGACTAAAAAGCCAAATAAGCAATATGTACGAGAGAAAGTTAGGCCTGTTGACAAGGCCCAATCAAACACGATCATGTCGCCCAATTAACAAGTAAGAGGGATCACTCAAGGTAAAAGAAAATGGGGCAAAAAGATAGATTTTCTATTAGTGGAGAAAAGAAGTGAAAGAGGAAAAGAAGAGGAAAACAATGCAATTGAGTCAAAGATAGAAAGAACCAATGAAAACACCCTTCGAATCTCCCAACTGCGAATTGAACACAAGGCAGAACGGTGAAGCAGGAAGCCGACCCTAAACTGTTGGTAGACGTATCACTTCATAAGGTAAAGAAATCCTAAAACTTGAGTCTTAAGAATTTACCTGAGTTCCATGGCAAAAGAATCCAAGAAAATATTAAATAGTAACCGGCTGATCTGTATCCTTTCCACCAACTAACCATACCAGGGTCATCACTCTGGTGAGGTTCCATCATGTTTGTTGCCAATGGAGATAGGCACAAGATTTCCCTGCTTGAGACTCATCTGACCAAGACGAAGATCAGCAGAGTGCCGAGATGATAGACTAGTAAATAATTGGCTTGAAGGTGCATGAAGAGAATGATCTAAGAAAGACCATTCCATGAAAGAGAGGGTAATAACATCCTATTATATATATACATATATATATATATATGTATATATACATATATATCAGAGATCGTGTTACTGATAATGAAAATAGAAAAGAGGGAGGAAAAAGGAAAATGATCAGAGAAGGATAAGGAAGAGATCGCAAGAATTGAAAATGGAAATGGACAAATGAGAAAAGGATGTGATACAAAGCAAAACACAAAATATCTTTTGCTCTGTTCACACGTGAGATTAGCCAAAAGAGGAAAATTGATGATACACATCAAACCCCACAATTATAATATGATGACTCAGAAACAAGCCGAGTAAATACATGACAGGAAAGAACATGCGATGCGGTTTTAACTAAAATTATTGGAAATAGTTAGCAACTGATTAATTACTGAAATATAAAGCATTTAAAGTGTATATTTTTAATTTCTTTCCTCCTCGAATTGGGATGGTTTAGTTGATGCAAGAATTCACACACATACTAAATTTGGTATGCAAAATCCAAATATGGTATTATGTAATTAGTTTTCATATTTGGAGACTCTAGGTGTCTTATTTAATTCATTTAAAGTAAATCACATTTTCTCTTTCTTATCAGATTAGATACATCTAGAATCTTCTAATTAATGTAAAACTTCATCCTCAAGAAAATTAAAACATACGGAACACGAATTGGATTTTAATTTTATCCCTTGAAGTTATTTATCATATTATTTAACATTTTGGAAAATTACACACTTTCTCTCTCCTAATCTACACATGTATATTAGATTATTCAAATTATATGGAAATTTACTTAAAGGCTATATTAAATGTATAGATTATGAATCTAAGATTATTTTCTACTTTTGAAATCATTTAATGACTTATTTCATATTTTGGAGAAAAATCACATTTTCTTTCTCAAAAAAAGTTGATGCAGTTAATATCATCCAAAAATTATGAAACTTGGCCTCCAAGCCAAACCAAACTCAAAGAAAATGAATCTCAAGTTATCTTTAACCAATCGATATTTATTTTATGAATTTTGTCCTATTATCAATTATTACCACTATTTCTCATATTAAATTATTCAATATCACATTAACATGTTTAAAGGATTATTATTCATTCCTTTTTCTCTTCCTTAGTCTAAAAGGTTAAGGAACGTTTTAGAATGAATTTATTTTATCAGTATGCCTCACAAGTGGTAAATTTATATTTTAAACCCTGATTGAAACATAAACTGAGGTATTTGTGCATAAACCCATACATTGGCATAAATGGTGATCAAAATCACTCCAAACCGTTAATAATTCTACAATTTCAACATCAAGGACAAAAAGGATAGAAAAGATAGGAAAAGCTTGAGAAAAGGATAAAAAGAGAATATACCCAAGATTTTAGTTCGATACAACACTCCACCCTTAAAAAGGATTACGTCCTCGAAATCTTAAACAAAGAGGGAAGGATGAGTGTACAACATCTCATCTCTAAATAAACTATAAAACTTCTACCAAAACTTTCACTAACTCAAACTCCTTATTCTTCAACTGCTTAACTCGGGAGTTCAAAAACTTCACCGTCAACTCCTCAAAGGTTAGGTTCTCATGGGTCACTAAAGGTTCCATTATTAAGATTTCCTTTTATAACACAATTAACATTTTGACTTATTAGTATTATATTAATTATGATATTACATCATCCTTATTATTCTATTAACTGTGTCTTATTATATCGAGTTTGTTGCCAAAAGAGTTACATTTTATTATTATGTACTTAATCCTATATATCTTATTTATCTCATTAAGAATTTTAAGCACAATTGTGGCTTACTCAATTATCCCAATGTCTATATGTGACCATTATCCTTAATAATTTGGATTTAAACTTTGTTATTCTCATTTTATCATCATATCAAATTATATCAGATTATTTGCATGAAATACACAAGTTTTATCCAAATTGTTATTAAGTTTACAATTACCCAATTACTGTCACATAATTACTTCCACCTACATTAAACATATACATTGTCACATTACCTTTATTACTCACGTTAATGCCATCATTAATCATTTTATCATATTTATTCACTTCTTATTAGTGATTATGTGCATTTATATGATTCCACTTACTTCATATCTATATTTGAGTCATTATATGTATTTTAGTGAACAAGGTGAAACATATTATATATTAATGATTTATTTCACATACCAAGTTATGATTCGATGATTAATTAGGTATGTTAATTATTAGAGAATAAGACATGCATTTCTTACCGGTGACTTGATCAATCTATAATTAGGTAATTATATACTATTTATGTGTAACTATGTATGTTATCTGATTATGACACCTAGTGTCACTAATGTATCATCAAGGATGCATATATTAAGGTTAGATGATTACAACTTAGGGTTTCGATCAACATGATAATTATACTTGACTTATACCTTCTTAACACACATTATGTCTAAGATTATGTTACAATTATCTTGCTCATCATATCATTAGGTTTATTGGTTGATGACACAATCAACATCATATGTAACCACAATTAGGATTAATATGTGAGCTACTTATATTATGTGCATTAAATATTCATTAGGGTTCAAACATGTGAACTATTCATTAGATGACCATTACATGTTCATTAGTATATAAACAAACATGTGGGGTTATAACTATAACTTGTTTGATCAAAACTAAGGATTCAAGCACACTAACCTCCTAATCATGGAGTTAGGATTTTTAGAGTCAGAGTAGCTAGATTTCAGCATGTTTCAAGTCTGCATCTCTTGAAAAGGATTTCATCCTCAAAATTAGCAAATCCATGTTCTATCAATGTACTACTACTACTACTATCCCTCCACCCCTTAAAAGGTTTGACCTACCAAGTCAAACTAAACTAGAGGCAAAAGGGTGAGTCTAACTAAACCATGCATAAGATATATCACTTGATTGCTTGCTAAACACCAAACTTCAAAGTCTAGGCTTAAGAGATAGACTAACCAAACATGTGATTCTAAGGGACATAAGGGAACTATATTGGGTATCCAATCCTCAAACAAGTCACAAGGCCAACATATTAGATTACCAGAAGTATCCGACATAGATGTCTAAGGATACTAATGCCTAAATGTATGCTATTTCGGACAATCAATATTAGCTCATGCTAGGCAACGGATCCAGGAGTCCTCGTAAACCAAACTAGTGGCGTGAAGGAAAATCTTGTCAGCCTCTGAACCTTGATCCTTTCTAGACACCTTTTATTTCAACTTATTCCCTAATAGCCACCTAACAGGCTCATCACATAAAGGTTAACTAAACATATTTCTAATATGAAACTCTTATTATCCTAAATCAACCTTTCATCATATCATAAAAACATAGGTCAATTCTAGGGTGAACATCGTAACTAGAGGGGAACTATGTAAGGTAAGGTTTCTAACTAAGGAGGCAAAATTGTAATAGTCAAATTCTGACTACCATGGGCTCTGATACCATGCTGTAAAAGAGTGAAATCACCCCTTTACTAAAAATTTGAAGAATAAAACATCCATTCCAAATATACTCAAAAGGTATGCTGGAACAGGTGTAGAATTCTCAAATACTTATATAATGGTATACAAAAGACCAAACAGTATAGCAGTGGAATAAAAATTTAATGGGTGTAATCAATTTTAAAAAAGTACATCATCATCATTCTGCCATATAGGATTTACATAAAAGATACAACATAATGATCTAGATAGAGGGAAATCTAAATCATAACCAGTTTGTCTCAAAACAAAAACTTCATGAGATAGGTCCATGCTGAAAGCCATGTACTCCTTAACCTAATCCTAGGTTGATTGTCCATGCTCTTGCTGTGCAACTCTAATCCTAGGCATGGGTGGTTGGGACATCACCCAACAAGAGAGACAAAAATAAAGTATGTGTCAAATAAGGAAAAAGAACAAGATATAAATAAAAAAATATATTATGAGGTAAAGACTATACTAAAGAGGGTCAAGAGTATGAGGCACATAACAAAAGATTCTTGCCAAAATATCATGTATTAATAATGAAGCATGCATGCTTAAAAATATGGCTTATTGTCTAAAGTAGGGCTAAGGCACCTACCAACGTCAACCTAAAATAGATGAAGGGAAAATTATCACATTCCCAATCACTTACAATATATATATAAAAGCAAGGAGAATTATCAAATTCCCTAGGGTGAATTATCACATGCCCAAAACTATGGGTGGCTAGTATAGAGGTACACTACTTTAGTGAATAAGTCATTAATCCATCATGCTCAAAATAAACCACATGGCAATATTAAGTAAAAATTTAATAGCGATATGGCAGGGGTTTCAAAACCCAAGCAAATAATGAAGTAAATGTGCCAAAAGGAGAAAATATAGGAATAAGAGCTTAAGTCCATCCCTCATTGGAAAATTAGGATTTTTTTGGGGTGAATCAAACCTTTGTATTGCTATTTTTGTTTTTTTGTAAGTACGTGGAAAATGCACCATAGAGCCAAGAAACTATATGAGCTAAGAAGGCTCCACCAAAAGGTGAATAAAAATAGAACACTATATAGTCAGTCCAAAAAAAAGGAAAGAAACTATACAACTCTAAGGGAATGTAAGAAGGCTGAAAAACCACCAAGCATAAGGTAGAGAAGGATCAGATCAACTGTAAGAAAAAATAATCATTTTTCAAAGCACATTGCTGTAAATAGAAAGGTTCCTATGAACCCGAGAATTCCTCTCAAACCATATGTTGTAGATAGTAGAAAGGGAAAAGGAGTGCTCTTTCCTAGACTTGAATTTAATGAGGTCCTGCAAGGAGTTGGAGATGAATTTGAAATAATTCTTAGCCACTGCCCTTTCCCAAATGGAAGCACTGTACTTGTAACCAAGAATAATATATTGATTGTTTTCAACATCACACCTACACAAAAAGCATAAATAAGCTGTAGAAATCCCTCTCCTTCTGGCATAATCAGTGGTGGGAAATCTATCATGACATCACTTACAAGCAAAAACTTGGAAACTACAAGGCACTTTGAAGCTCCATATCCATTTGAACAGAGGGTTAACAACACCCTTTTATCTGATGTTCAACCAAATAAGATGTTGGTTGACACTAAGTTCATTACAAACAAGGACTTTATCCTCACCACCCGTAGGTTTATCAATTTTATCAAGGAACTAACAAAGATGTTGATGTAGTCTAGAAGAGGAACTCATCCAACAATTCCCATTAATAATAAAGATAACTCTGAAAGAATTGATGAATATAGACCTAATAACCTCCTTGATCCAAATACAGTCTTTAAGAAATAAACCCTTGGGGATCCATGGATCAAGCCAAAGAAAAACACTCACCATTGCCAATCTTGTAATCAACTAGCAATCTGAAATCACCTAGGTGTCTTAGAATCTAAGTGAAGTACCAAGAATGATGAGTAGAAGGATCAACATTCCACAAGGAATTCTTAGCTAAATACGTTTCATGAACCCACTTAATCTACAAGGTATCCTTCTTAGCGACAATTCTCCAAATATTGAACAGAATTGCAGCTTTACAAATCTCTTTAACATTCCCAATCCCAAGGCTTCCTTCATCTTTTAGCTTAGTAACTTTATCCAATTTGATGAGATGTAAGTTCTTCTTATCATCATTTTAACCCCATAAGAAGTTTCTAATAACTCTCTCGATATCTTCATAAAGAGAGCTAGGAAGAGAAAAGGTGGAAGACCAGAATCTGTGAATGGCAGAGAGGGTGGAGTTGCATAACTCTAACCTTCTAGCAAGGGAGAGCTGCTTGGATTTCCAACTATCCAATATCTTATTCAATCTATCAATGAATGGATAACAATCAGCTTTAGATAATTTTCCAACAAAAAGAGGAATACCCAGGCACCTTTGAGGCATGACTCCTTGTTAGATCCCCAGAATATTAGTAATCATACAACGTCAGCACCGATGCTAGCAAAGAAAGAGCTCTTCTCATAACTAACTTTAAGACCAGTCAAACAAGCAAGTTTATCAAAAATATTTTTAAGGTTACTAACACCAAACTCATCAGTATGCATGAAAACCATCAAATCATCAATAAAGGCTAAATGTGAGACACTCAAAGACTTGGAGGCAAGAAGAGGCTTAATTCCTTCTGACTCAACTTCTGCCTTCATGAGTTGTGTAAATGTTTGCATAACAATAGTGAACAGATAAGGGGCAAGAGGATCCCCCCTGCCTGATCCCATTAGTGGGCTTAAAATGTTAAGTATCTTCACCATTAAAAATAATTTCATAAGAAATAGTACGAAAGATCTCCCTCAACTAGACTACCCAAAATTTAGGGAAGTTCATAATGTCCATAATCTTAAACAAAGAGTCCCAGTTGACGGTGTCATATGCTTTGGTAAGGTCAACCTTCACACAAATCTTCTTACCACTAACTTTTGTATTAAAGTCGTGAATCAACTCATTAGAAAGTAAGATAGTATCCTGGATACTTCTACCTTGATAAAATCACTTTGGTTTCTAATAATAACAGTAGGAAGAATATCATACAGCTTGTTGGTGAGGATTTTAGAATTAATTTTATAAGTCGCATTATAGAGAGCAATGGGCCTTCAGTTCTTAATAAGAAGGGAGTCATCACTTTTAGGAACAAGAACAATGAAGGTTCTGTTGGCATCTTTGAGCAATCTACTAGATTTGAAAAAATCCAAGACAACAACAATGACATCCTCTTTGATAATACTCCAACTAGCCTTAAAAAACTTTCCATTAAGACCATCAGGACCTGGGAACTTATCAACATTAAGTCCCTGAACAACATCCTCAATTTCCTTTCTCATGACAGATCTATCAAGAGCATCCTTATGTGCATCAGAGATTGAAGGAAAATTAAGGTTCTCCAAAGTAGAAATCCCCACAGAAGAGTTGGTGTTAAACAAACTAGAATAGAAGTCAAAAACATAACTTATAATCTCTTTAGAGTTATGATTAAGAGTACCTTCAATCTCTAAATCTTTAATGTGATTTCTATGTCTTCTAGTTTTGATAGTCAAATAGAAAAATTTAGTGTTAGAATCCCCCTCCTTAAGTCATTGAATTCTAGATTTCTGCCTTGCCAACGATTCTTCATTAAATCTTGCCTCTCTAGCAAGTTTTTTGCTTTCACAAGCTTGGGATTGAAGTTCAACATTAAGATGATCTTTGTAAAGATTAGCTTGAATCATCACAACATCCCTTTCAAGAATAGAAGGCTCATTTGAAAGATTACCCACCTTTTCATGATTCCATTTAGAGAGATTCTTTCTTAAAACTTAAAACTTCGAATAAATTATATACATAGGATAACCTTGATTGTCATCCTTCCAAGAGTCAATAACAATCTTCTCAAAATCTTCCTTGTTAGTCCAAACATTTATAAACCTAAAGGGAGAAGCAATTTTCCTCTTTTTACCAGTATTCAACACCATGATCTTATGATCACTAGTAATATTAGGAATAAGAGTACCATGCATCTCAGGATAAGAGTCCATGAACTCATTATTATAAATGATCTTATCAATCTTCAAAGTCCCAAAATCCAAACCACCTTGGTGGTTGTCCCATGAGAAGAAGGCTCCACTTAAGGACAATTCAAATAACCCACTATTGATCATACAATTATTGAAGTCATCCATGGATCTTTTAGGGGGGGTTCCTTGACAACCTTTTCATTGTAGCTCCTGGAAACATTAAAATTTCCCAAGATAGTCCAGGGTTCAGAGATATTCTTTTTAATAACTTCCAAGTCACACCACAAGGCAAATCTATCTGAATCAGGGTTGTGCCCGTACACATCTGTAAGAAAGAAACTCTTATCATCATCAAAAACTTTAGTGTGAACAAATTGATCTGATTCTAAAATTTTATCAACAATACAAAAATTGCTATCCCACAACAGAACAACTCTACCAAGAACATGACTTGCATGATTGGAAACCCATTTGTATTGAGAAAAGTTTTTGCTCATAAGTCTATCAATTTTACCAATACGAACTTTAGTTTCAACAAGAATTAAAATGTGAGGTCTAAGCCTCATAACCTCCTCCCGAATTCTAATATTAAGACCCCTTACATTCCAGGAGAGGATAGTTAGATTATCTTCAGTCATTGGAAACATTTTGAACCAATACTTCACTGGTTTGGTTCATTTCAACTTTGCCTTTACCACCAAGATTTTTGACTGGGATAACAAATATGCCCAACTTAAGGGTAAGAATGCACATACCTCTCTGTTTGAGTTCAATTATCAACTTTTACAAATTTAGATGATTCCAATTTCAACTTTGCATATTTTCAAGTTATTCAAATATATTAGAGTCCATATTGTATATTAATATAGAGATACCCAAAATTAGACCTTTTTTAGCAAAACTCAGATTTTGACTTTGAAAATATCACAAATCAACTTATTAGATTTTTTTTATCACGAAAACATATGCTAATTTCGGAGTTAACATGATCAAGTTGTAATTTTTATGAATTTTACGATCATATTTCATTCCTCAAAAATCATCCTTTGAAAAATATGGAAATCAGGTTTTCAAACTATTTTTATTAGATAGATCATAATTTTCTGATTTCAAGACATATTTTAACTTGATTTTTGGACAAATAAATTAAAAGATACAATTTTTATAAAATCAACCAACCGGAATTGACTAAAAAGCCAAATAAGCAATATATGCAAGAGAAAGTTGGGTCTGCTGACAAGGCCCTGATGCAACCCTATTTTAGGGCTCCATCTTGTGCCATTTTATACTTTATTCACATATATAGATAGTAGAATGCAAGTTAAATCCCCCAATATGAGTATTACTATCAAATGTACTTAGGACGTTCTTTGATTATTTTCATGTACTTGGACCATGCTTTGGATGGATGAGAGAGAAGGAAGGAGTTCTAGGGTTCTTCCACTCATGGAGGGGTCTAAAGAAGGCACCAAAGCTCCCTCAACCTACCCCTAATGGCCAAGATTTGACATCAAGCAAAGAAGTCCATTGATGATAAAGATTGAAGTTCATTTAGCCAATGTAGACCCCAACACGGCCGTGGGCATCCACCATGATCGTCTGAATTACTATGAAGATCAATAGGGAAGTCAGAGCTTTTGCACCAAACGCACCACAACCGTGGCCACCAACATGGCCATAGCCCACTGAAGACACCACAGTCGTGGCCAATAGAAGACACAACGGTCGTGGCCTCCCACGACGACCGTTGCAATTATGCACCAAGTCCCCCAAAACCAATAGGGAAGCAACCCATTTTGTGCTTGTACGACCACGGCCGTGGCCACTCACCACGGTCGTGTCCCCTTGAAGACCACCTAGTCCGTGCTTATCCCCACGTCCATGACTTCCTCCTCTAAAATGGCCATGGTACACCGCCACAGCCGTGGTGCCACTTACCCAACACGACCGTGGCACACTGCCAGAGCCGTGACCACCACTTATACTCACTACTAAAATAATGGTCTACATTGTCAGTTTTTTTAAGCATGTAGTGTCACTTTTTAACCGACGCCTAAGTGGTCGTCGCTATAGAATTTTCTCTATGGGGTCGATTTTTTTGAACAAAGAAAACCAACCTTATAGAGTAAAAACCGACCCAAGAGGCTGTAAAAAACTTGACCCAAGCGATAAAGAAGAGGTTGTAAGGTCAGTTATTCCTAAAAATCTGACCCTAGAAATGTCTTGTAAGGTCAGTTATTGCTAGAAAACCGACCCTATAAAGAAACAAAGGTTTTCTCGGCCGAGAAATACTTCGACCGAGAAGGATTTCAGTCGAGAAAATTTTCGATCGAGAATGTACTGTCTTAAGATTTTAGAGGTCTTCTAAGGTCGATTATTTCTAAAAAACTGACCCAATAGAGTACAAAAAATGAGCGTTATGATCCCATTACCTATAAGATCCTAAAAATCTGACCCTATGAAACAATAAAGTTCCTGTAAGGTCAGTCTTGCTCGGTCGAGAAATACGTCGACCAAGAAAATTATCGACTAAGAATGTACTGTCTTAAGCTTCTTAGAGGTCTTCTAAGGTCGGTTATTTCTAAAAAACCAACCTTATACAACAATAGAGGTTTGCTCGATTGAGAAATATGTTGACCGAGAGATCTATAAGGTCGGTTATGTTTGAAAACTGACCCTAGAGATCTCTATGTTTGGTTATTTGAAGAAAACCGACCCAACAAGGAAGCGAGTACCTAATAAGTTTGCATTGAAGCTATTAGGTTGGTTATTTAAAAAAACCGACGTAGTAGATCTCTAAGGTCAGTTTTTTTTAAATAAACGACCCTAGAAGTCACATTTTTTTTAAAGAAATTTTTTACAGAACATAAATCTTTAGAACAAAAACCTACAGAACAGAAATATGCTTTACACAGTTTAAAACCTGCAATAGAAATAGACTTGCAAATGCAATGATGCAAGCCAGAAAATGAGTTCCAAATCCATTTGCTAGCTTTTATGTCCAATCCTTTTTGAATTGATGTATCAATCTCCAAACCACACACATTCATAACAGAAATAATTAAAAATATTCAGTTGAGACGTACTCATACACATAGCACATACTAAGATTCATGCAAGTCTAAGATAAATTCATTCAGTTGAGACATAGCACATACTAACATTCATACACATTCCACATACTAACAACAATGATAGATTGCAAGTCTAAGATGATATTAAAATTTATGTCAGATACAAAAGTAAATTTGATAGAGTTTCAAAATTACATATACAAATGAAGCTATGCATTAAATCCAATGCTATAGTCACTTCATTAAGAGAAGCCTCTGACCACTCTTCTCAGAATTCATTTAACACATCAAGTGTGTAAGTCTGAGTTGTAAAGATCTGCAATAGAAAATCCACATGCTAATATTTTATAAAATGAGTACATCTCACTTGTAAATTAATGATGTTATTCTTTATTACCTGATCTATAGTATGAATGTCATTTGATGCTCCTTTAACAATAGCTTGCTTATATTTCATTACATAGTAGCCACAAGCCCAATCATTATTTTATATATGACACTACAAATAAAGAATTATACTTAATGTTAGTAAACTACTATAAATAGAGTTGAGATAAGACTATAAGGGTTGACATATAAGAGTTGACATATAAGAGTTGACATATATATTACTATAAGAGTTCTACATATATAAGACTAAGTCGTCAAAGTAGTTACCTAGATATTTTTTTAAAGTCAATGTCTTTAATTTGGTGGGTATTATTCCTCCACCTTCACAAAAAGCCTTTATACCCCTAATTGATTCTGATAGTTGTCAAAGTAGAAATTCTAAGTAGAAATATCATGTTGAAGCATAATAAGTGATGTGGTAGAAACTAAATTTATGCTTACTCCATAGTTGGCAATTTCAGTTTGTGACTCCTTGTTGTTATTCCCATTGGGTCAAGTAATAGAAAGCCATCAATTTTGGGACAACCACCACTAGTTCCCAATGTCTAGATCTGAGTAAAATGCATATTGAAAACAAATATTAGAATTATAAATTTAGTCAATATTATAATTATATTGAATAATAATACTTACTTGACGTTGAAAGGAATTACGATAATTTCCTTTCCCACACTAGCAAAATATTTGAATGCAGTAAAGAAGTACTCATTCACATCCTCAATGTGTGTCACCACTTGACTAGTGATTGAAGGAACTAAGAATCCAACATTCCTTATATCAAAGTTTGTCATCTCGGTATATAAATGGCTGTAAAGCATTTGTTATTATTTCATATATTAGAAATAAGCTAAAAATAAGACCTCCTGCACGACCTCTTTTAGATTGTGAAGGGCCAAAATAAGACTTGAATCATATGCCAACTCCTAATCCCATAACACGGCCAAGATGCTCCTTCGTACCAAGAGCAAATGATAGTTCATCCATGCGGCTAGTTAGGATGAACTTTCCTTCCTTCCTTTGCTCATGGAGATTAATCTATTCATATAGTTAATAAAAATATTAAATCACAATATCAATTAGATATAAATAAATCTAAGTTTGTGGGAGTTTCTCTTTACTTAGTTGGGATAAACCTACCATCTTTTGTGCCACCTCCTTAGTTGCAGGGTTGACAATTTCACCTACTCGATTCTTTCTAGCATCAATCCACTACAAGTGTCAGGGTGGACGCTCAGCTTGAGTTGTACTAGACTCTTCTCTAGAAGAGAGTTGCTTCTCTTATAGTTGGCAGAGAAAGGTATAACCACCGGGCTCCAAGCGATGGTCATGCACAATTTTGGCCCATCTTTCCTTTTGGGCCTCGTGAATAGCCTGATCATTTAAAATGAGGTATTGCAATTTAGACTTGGCAAACATATATAAAAAGTTTCACCTCCTTAATTGTATAAAATTAAAGATTCATACAATACATCACAATCTTTATTACCTGAAACTCTTCCGTGTTCCTAGCTGCAACAAATCTTTCCCACACCTCAGGATCTATAAAAACATACATATCTACTGCTTTCTTCTTTTGTTTAGGATTATCTATAAATTCCATTTTGAGATGTCTTAAAAACCCTCCATTGTACACCACAACGTTGTAGCACTTTTTTCTTATGATCTTTTTCATTTAGATAAAAAACACCCTATACATGCAAAAGAAGCTATAATGTTGTCTTAAAAATGATATGTCTTTCCAAGAAAACTAAATTAGAATCAATAAACAAAAATATATTAAAATAATATCACTTCCACTCACATATATATATTTCCATAGGAGGTCTTTTAAGGTATTAGAAACATCATGCCAATTTTCTATATCTATTGGCACCTTACTACGTGTGATCGCCCCTACGTAATGCTTGAAAGCATTAGCATGTTCCCCAATAGGTTCTCATGTGATATCAAACTGGACTGCCAATTTCTCCCCTTTGGCCCTGAGCTCCTGCAGCCTATGCATCAGTGTGTGACCTCTACTTTTCTTAGCATCACCACTACCATCCTCATGGTGCTCATGCTCAGAATGTTCATCTTCACTTGCCGTTTTAGAAACTGCAAGTATACATGATAAAAGAAACATAAGTGATAATAAAAGCACAAGTGGTTGAATGATATATGATGTATATTTAAAAGATTACATGCTTGAATGATAATAAAATAAATATTTGAAAGAATACATGCCTCTAGTATTGGTTGAGTTGTTAGTCAAGTAAAATTTCTTCAACACGGACTTGACATTTATAGTATTCGTCGGTGTTATCTTCAACATTTACACTTGGCAAACCAACTTAGAATGGGCTGGAATCATCATACTTTTCATAGTATTCTTCTTCATTTATAGGATCTACAATAAACTATCTTTTTCCATGAAGAATGACAAACTAATTTTTATTTGCCGGGTCATCAATATAGAATACTTGTTTTGCTTGGTCTGCCATGATGAATGTCTCATCTTTCTCACCAATCTTTTCAAAATTCACCAATTTGAAACCCAACTCATCCACTAAAGCTCCTTTGTTGTTGTCAACCCAATTACACCTAAAGATAGGAACTCTGAAATTTGTATAGTCCAATTCCCATATGTCCTCAATGGCGTCGTAATATGACATCTCAGCTTCACATGATTTTTTATCTTTGACACTAGAAAAATACAACGAACAAGCTTGAACAGTGACCCCACTATTTTGGACTACACTACTTTCATCTTGACGCTTTATGTAGTATGAAAATTCGTTTATGTCATAACCTTCATATGACATGACATCCATTTTTGGCTTAAAGGTGAGCCATTTTATGTTCTCAGCAACATTATTCGATGATTCAGATAGTTGATTAAAGACTTTCTCTTCAAACCACCTAATAAATGTTTGATTATGCTCTCTTGCAAACCACATTGAACTGGATCGTGGATGATTTTTCTTGATAAGATCATTATGTTCTGTGATGTAGCTACTAACTTCATCGATGTTGTGTAAAATATACAAATGTGCTTGTACCCAAAACTCATGACTGATTCCATTCACTTGTCCTCCCAGAGTTCCTTTTCCACAATAAGATTCAGTGTGATGGGAATTTTTTAGATCGCTAGAAGTTTCATTGCAATTCAAAAAATCATTGCAAAAGTCCATCACCTCCCTAGCCACATAACCCTCAATAATACTCCCTTCAGGACGATAATGATTCCGAACATCACCCTTAAAAAAACTCATGTAGCTTTCAAATGGATACATCCAGTATAAGAAAATTGGACCCAACATCTTCACCTCCCTTGTAATATGTACTACAAGATGAACCATGATATCAAAAAATGAATGAGGAAAGTACATTTCAAGCTGACACATAGTAACAATTACATCTTTCTGTAATTTATCAAGAGTATAAGGATGTATCACTTTGTTGCATATTGCATTGAAGAAGAAACCGGGTCTTGTGATTGCAAACCTTACATGCTTTGGAAATATAGATCGAATAGCCACAGGTAAAATTTGTTGCATTAAGGTGTGCCAATCGTGATATTTGAGACCTATCAACTTCAGATCCTTCTTTGATACCAATCTATGGATATTAGAAGAGTATCTTTGTGGAACCTTAATATTATACAAGCACTCACAGAAAGTCTTTTTCTCCTACTTTCACAAAGTGTAACAAGATGGTGGTAAATATGTGCGGCGACCCGTGATCTCTACTGATAATTCTTTTCTTATACCCATTAATTCTAAATCTTTTCTAGATTTGATTCCGTCTTTAGTCTTTCCTGGTATGTTCAATAGAGTACCAATGATGCTATCACAAAGATTTTTTTCAACATGCATGACGTCAATGCGGTGTCTAATTGCCAAAGATCTCCAATAAGGAAGATCCCAGAATATTGACCTCTTCTTATATAGAGATTTGTCACATGCAAGAGTATGACTACTTGAACTCTTTACAAATTCATTAACAATATGTTTCACTCTATCATATACAACATTTCCTGGTATAGGTTTAGGAGCACTTCGTTCCTTAGTTGACCCATTAAAGGTTTTGCATTTCCTTCGATAAGGATGCACTGGTGGGAGAAATCTCCGATGACCGAGATATACAATTTTACCACCATGTTTCATTCGGATTGAATCAATATTTTCCTCACAAATAGGACATGCTTTGTATCCTTTTATGCTATATCCAGACAAATTTTCATAAGCTAGAAAGTCATTAATTGTGTAAAACAACATAACACGCAAACTAAAGATCTCTTTACATGAAGCATCATATGTCATAACACCTTCTTCCCATAGTTTCATTAGGTCATCAATTAGAGGTTGAAGGTAAACATCAATATCATTTCCAGGTTGCTTGGGCCCTGATATCAATATTGACAACATGACATACTTATTTTTCATACACAACCGTGGAGGAAGATTGTATATAACAATCATAACAGGCCACATGCTATGTTGGCTGCTTAATGTACCATAGGGATTCATTCCATCTGTACAGATTCCAAGTCTTAAGTTTCTTGGTTCTTTACCAAATTGAGGGTATAATAAATCAATTTTCTTTCATTGTGGTGAATCATATGCATGTCGTAGGATGCCATCATCATTGGTATTTGACTCCCCATGCCAAGACAAATTTTGGGCATCTTCTGTATTAGCAAATAAGCGTTGAAATTGTGGTATTATTGGTAGATACCACATCACCTTGGCAGGAGAGCCATTTTTAGCCTTAGCTGAATTTGTGGTCTTATACCTTAACGCACCACATTTTGGACAATTTATCAAATTACTATAGTCCTTCTGAAATAACACACAATCATTTGGACATGCCTGAATCTTCTTAGCCTCCATTCCCATTGGGCACATTGTTTTCTTTTCTTGATATGTTGAAATTGGAAGATCGTTGCCTTCAGGAAGAATTTTCTTTAACAAAGACAACAGTGAAGTGAAACTCTTATCACTCCACCGGTTTTGAGCTTTAAGAGTATATAATCACATCACAACACTCAACCTCGTGAACTTAGTACAACCCTTATATAATGATTTTTCAGCATCATGGACAATGTTTGCAAATAAAGAAGGTGGGTCAATGACATTGTCCCAACAACTACGTAGCATCTCATCAACCATATGATTCTGAATTGGGTCATCCTGAATCAGTTCATCATTGACATTATCATCATTATCTATATCTTCTATGCCACAACTATTAATATCGACATTTTCTGATCCATAATTAAATTTCTCTCCATGCCAATACCATTCATTATAACCTTGTATGATTCCATTGCATATGACATGATTCTTAATTTCCTCAACAATATCAACTTTCAAATTGTTGCCTTAATTTCTACATGGACAATAGAACCTATCTGTAGGTAGTTTCCTATGTTCCTCAGCAAATCTGATAAATTTATCAAGACCGTTGGCAAACTCTGGACTACAACGGTTCTTGATAGACATCCAACTTCAATCCATTTTCTAGATCACATTAAAATTAATTATAAAAGTGAGCATTACTATAAGTTGTAAGTTTTTATCGATAGGAAGTTAATTACTTTTATACTAAAGTGTACCACCTATCCCATTTTTGAATATTTAATCTCACTAGTATCTGTGTAATGTATGTTTAGTTTTGAAGAAAATTTCAGCAACATTTCCCCTAAGTTCTCCAAGTACACCGATGTAAATGGCAAATAACCACTCACATATGTACCCAGAGAACAAATGAGGAAATCCTACTTAAATTTTATTCAAAACTAGACATACATTATACAGTTACATCCTAAGTGAGATTAAATATCCAAAAACAGTCCCAGACTGGGGACTATCCAAAGTTTACTCCTAATGAGTAAATTTTGAACGAGTTTCTAAGTTGGTACATGCATAAATGTATTATTGTCATATTTATATATTAAGTTAAACATCATGCATCGATGATCTCATCTATAAACCCTAAAGTGTCAATCTGGGAACTAAGATCGAGAAGCTTTAGATACTCTTAGAATGCATCTCAACTAATCTTGGCCCATCATCGTTTAGATGCACCTTAGGTAAAATATATATATATTCATCAAAGACAACACATAATTTACAAAATTCAAAACAAAAAAAATTGTTTTGTAAACAACGGTTGTTGCATGGTAGGCAGCACATTTTTAAAAAGATTCAAGCATACAAATAAAAGTTACATAACATATTTTTAGTGGTATCACATCACTAGCAATTCTATATGTCAATTTTTTGTATTTGAAAATTTGTTTTAGGTGTACCACATTTTACTTGCTTTGTATGAACATTTAGGATATATGGACAGAAAAAATAAAAACAAACACATCACTTACAACAAATAAAAGTATCTTGGAAATAACTGATGCGTCATTTTGGGAACATACTGGTAAAGATCTTAAATATGATAATGCCAATGGAGATGCATGTTTCAGAATGTTATTAATGTGTGAAGAATCTGATACATGTTGGAAAGCCATGCTAATGATTAACTGGTGAGTTCAGTTGAGAAAGGCAGGTGAAAGTAGGTTAGGTAGAGCACCTTACCTTAGTGTTCAGGTGCCGATGGTGAGGCAGTGAGGGTTTCTTCTCCTTCACAGGTCCGTCGGCGGCGGCAGGGGGGGTGAGGTACTTTCTTCTTCGTAGGCATGATGGCGGCGAGGTAGTTTCTTCTATGTAGGCAAGGAAGCGGTGCTCTCCATAGGCAAGGTGGTGGTGGAAATGACAACAGGCTTGTGTGCGAAAGCGGCAACGACAACGACAATGACAACTGGCTCGTGTGTGGACGCGACAGCCGGAAATAGAAGCTCAGATAGCAGCGTACGAGAGTAGCAAGTTTTGATCAAAATGGCAACCTAACCAACGAGGGCAACATGTTATAGTTAACCGACCCTACATCATTGGTTAACAGGGAAAACCGACGCTACAGATGAAGTGGTGCCTGCATTTTTTGTAGACATATAAGGTCGGTTATTTGGAAAAATTGACCCTATAGATCGAGGCACGAAATCAAAATCGAGCAAATTTTCGCCGCAGGAAACCTAATGGAGCCAATTTTTGTCTCGGTCGAGAATTTTGTCGACCAAGATGCCCTACAAGGCCGGTTATATGGAAAAAACCGACCCTAGAGGTACTTATAGACATGCAAAGGCAAAATGGAGCCAATTTTTGTCTCGGTTGAGAATTTTGTCGACCGAGATGACCTACAAGGTCGGTTATATGGAAAAAATCGACCCTTGAGGTACTTATACATGCACGAAGGAAAAATGGAGCCAATGTTTGTCTCGGTCGAGAATTTCGTCTACTGAGATGCCCTACAAGGTCAGTTATATGTAAAAAACCCGACCTTAGAGGTACTTATACACGCGTGAAACCTAATGGAGCCAAATTTTGTCTCGTTCGAGAATTTTGTCGACCGAGATGCCCTATAAGGCCAGTTATATGGAAAAAAATAACCCTAGAGGTACTTATAGATGCGTGAAGGAAAAATGGAGCCAATTTTTGTCTCAGTCGAGAATTTTGTCGATCGAGATGCCCTACAAGGTTGGTTATATGGAAAAAACTGACCCTAGAGGTACTTATACATGTGTGAAACCTAATGGATCCAATTTTTGTCTCGTTCGAAAGTTTTTTCGACCGAGATGCCCTACAAGGTCGGTTATATGGAAAAAACTGACCCTAGAGGTACTTATAGACGCGCGAAGGCAAAATGGAGCCAATTTTTGTCTCGGTCGAGAATTTTGTCGACCGAGATGCCCTACAAGGTTGGTTATATGGAAAAAACTGACCTTAGAGGTACTTATACACGCGTAAAATCTAATGGAGCCAATTTTTGTCTCGGTCGAGAATTTTGTTGACCGAGATGCCCTACAAGGTCGATTATATGGAAAAAACCTACCTTAGAGGTACTTATACACACACGAAACCTAATGGAGCCAATTTTTGTCTTGCTCAAGAATTTTGTCGACTGAGATGCCCTACCAGGTCGGTTATATGGAAAAAACTGACCCTAGAGGTACTTATATATGCGCGAAGGCAAAATGGAGCAAATTTTTGTCTCGGTCGAGAATTTTGTCGACCGAGATGCCCTACAAGGTCAGTTATATGGAAAAATGACCCTAGAGGTACTTATACACGCACAAAGGCAAAATGGAGCCATTTTTTGACTCGGTCGAGAATTTTGTCGACCGAAAAATTTTGGTTGAGAAAATTCTCGACTGAGAAAGTACTATCTTAAGCTTCTCAGAAATCTTATGAGGTTGGCTTTTAAAGAAAACTGACCCAAGAGGTCTTAAATGGTGCCCACGTTTTTTGTAGACATATAAGGTCAGTTATTTAGAAAAATCGACCCTATAGATTGAGGCGCGAAGCCAAAATTGAGCAAATTTTTTCCGCGGGAAACTTATTTGGTCGGCTTTCTGATCCCATTGCCTATAAGGTTGGTTATTTAATGAAAACCGACCCTATAGAGATACACTACAAGGTCGGTTATTTTAAGAAAACCGAACCAAGTGGTCTTAAGTGGTGCCCACATTTTTTATAGACATATAAGGTCGGTTATTTGGAAAACCGACCCTATAGAGATATACTACAAGGTTGGTTATTTTAAGAAAACTGACCCAAGAGATATTAAGTGATGCCCATATTTTTTGTAGACATATAAGGTCGGTTACTTGGATAAGCCGACCCTACATGTAGAGAAATTATTGGCCAAAAATGTAGTAGTGACTTAGCCTTTTCGCTCTTTTTCACACCTTGACCGTGTCCAAATCCCCACGACCATTCCATGATACCCCCACCATGGCCGTGGAACATCAACACGGTCGTGGTGACCAACTAACCCTACCCCTTTTTTACACTGCTTTTCTTATTCTACCCCTACTTACCCTAGTGCTTCCCCACCACCTATATATACATAGGTGGCTGATGGGGCACGAATGTTAGACCCCCTAGCTTCCATTACTCCCCTCTATCCACTCCTTGAGCATTCATTACATCCTACTTGCATTTATGTTCTCCACCGACCATTGCCACCTCATTTCCACCTTGGAAACCTAGTTTTCTAGGTTTTCTTCCATAACCCCCCATATTCTCATGCCCATTTGCACCATTGGAGGAGGAAGGACGTTCCCAAGCTGCTAGGAGGTGAAGAAGGAAGATCTCCCCCGAGCTCCATGGAGTCTTGTCCCCTTCTTCACCTCCTAGCAAAAGAAATAGCAAATGTGACTTTGATACCATGTTGGGGGAAAATAACTTATAATGAATATGATTTCTATCTATGATGATTGTTTCTTACTTCTATCTCATTTCCTATTTTATTGCATGTGATTTGTGCTTATAACATGGATTTCTTACTTTGAGATGTTTGATGACACTTAGCCTCTGGAAGGAATTGGAGTGTATGTAGCAATCTTAGGAATGACTCCTAGGTCCAACTATTGGATCCCTAGCTAAACCACTTTGTTCCTACATACAGATCCCTCCCTCTACAAGTGAGTGTGAGATCTAAGTGGCTAGTGTAAGTGTGATTAGTGCAATTGCCTAGAGCTCTCTAAAGGCTAGATGGCTAGTGGCATGAGGTGAAAAATCCTCATCTCTACTCCCATTTCTACCCTTGGCTCTCAATTTCCCTAATACCATTTACCCTAGAGACCTAGACTTGACAAGTCCTACTAGAATTACACCTAACCCTAGTTCTCCAACTATTAGTATAAGGTACATTCTAATAGCACTTGCCTTTTTGTTTGGTTTGGTAATCTAGATAGAATTATGATAATTGCTTGCTATGATGACTCCCCCAACTAATATAAAAACACATTCCCAAATGGCCCACCTACCTAATCTCATTGCTTAAAACCCACTTTGCCTTCATAGCTTGTTCATGCTAATCTAGTTTAGTTGCTTTTGTTCAATCTATTTAATTGTTTAATATTTTTCTTTAGGGTTAACTTAGGCTCTTTCTATCTATAGTGGTTAACTTAGCTCTTAGTTGCTAATTGATCTACTAGTGTAGTGTAGCTAGTCCTTGCTCTTGTTTAGCTAATTGCTTGATATGACTTCTTAGACTTGCTTACTTAGGATAATTTAGGGTTTACGATAACTTAGATTTCATTTTCCTTTTACTTGTTTGTTCACTTAGTTTAACAACCAAACAACCCCTTTTAAACCCTTCAACCATAGTCTTCACATTAGGAACGTAGCCAACACTAACCTAGCTCTAGTGACCCCTCTATCCCTGAGGATCGACCCCCTACTCTTGCCTATCACCTATACTACAATAGTACCCCGTGCGCTTGTGGGTGACCTATTTAGTGTTGTGATTGAGTCTCATTAGGGTTATTATAAATCTTGAGAGATCCCGTGTGTTCGAGTTCCCTTAGGGTTGAATCTAGCCACCTTTAGTTGGCTAGCTATAGCCTTGATAAGAATATCACCAAGCCCAATCAAACACGGCCATGTCACCCAAATAATAGCCAACAAGGCTCACTCAATGCAAAAGAAAATGGGGTGAAAAGATAGATTTTCCTTTAGCAGAGAAAAGAAGCGAAAGAGGAATAGAAGAGGAAAATAATGCAAATGAGTTGAAGATAGTACTAACCAATGAAAATACCCTTCAAATATCGCAATTGCTAATTGAACACAAGGCCGAACAGAGAAGTAGAAAGTCGATCCTAAATTATTTGTAGATGTATTTCTTCATAAGGTAAAGAAATACCAAAACTTGAGTCTTGGGAATTTACCTGAGTTCCATGCCAAAAGAATCCAGGAAAACATTGAATAGTAGCCAGCTGATCTGTATCTTTTCCACCAACTAAGCATACCAGGGTCATCACTCTACTGAGGCTCCCTTAGTTTTTGTTGCCAATGGAGATAGGCATGAGATTTCCCCTCTTGAGACTCATCCAAACAAAGATGAAGATCAACAGAGTGCCGAGATGACAGACTAGCAAATAATTGGCTTGAAGGTGCGTGAAGGGAATGATCTAAGAATGACCACTCGATAGAAGAGAGGGTAATAATGTCCTATTTTATATATCATAGATTGTGTCACTGGCAATGAAAATAGAAGAGAAGGAAGAAAAAGGGAAACGATGAGAGAAGGATAGAGGAGAGATCGTGAGAATTGAAAATGAAAAAAAGGAAAAATGAGAAAAGGATGTGGCACGAGCAAAATGTGAGGAATCTCTTGCTCTGTTCACACGCGAGATTGGCCGGAAATAGAAAACTGATGATACACATCAAACCCCACAATTATAACATGATGACTCAGAAACAAGCCGAGTAAAAACATGTCAGGAAAGAAAGCGTGATGCGGTTTTAACTAGAATTATTGGATATTGTTAGCTACTGATTAATTACTGAGATATAAATCATTTAAAGTGTATATTTTTAATTTCATCCCTTCTCAAATTTGGATGATTTATTTAATGTAAAAATTTACAAACAGACTAATTTTGGTATGTAGAATCCGAATATGACATTATGGCATTAGTTTTTATATTGGAGACTCTAAGTGTTTTATTTAATTTGTTTAAAGTAAATCACATTTTCTCTTTCTTGTCAGATGAGATACATCTAGAATCCTACAATTAATGTGAAACTCCATCCTCATGGAAATTAAAACATATGGAACACAAATTGACCATTAATTTTATCCCTTGAAGTTATTTATCATATTATTTAATATTTTTGACAATTACATACTTTCTCTCCTAATCTACACATTCATATTAAAGATTATCCAAACTACATGAAAATTTACTCAAAGGCTATTTTTGATGTGTAGATTATGAATATCAGATTATTTTCCACTTTTGGAGTCATTTAATGACTTATTTCACATTTTGGAGAAAAATCACATTTTCTTTCATAAATAAAATTGATATATTTAATATTATTCCAAAATTATGAAACTTGGCATCCAAGCCAAACCAAACCCAAAGAAAATGAATCTCAAGTTATCTTTAACCAATTGGTCTTTCTTTTATAAATTTTAGCCTATTATCCAATATAGCCACTATATCTCATATTAAATTATTCAATATCACATTAACATGTTTAAAGCATTATTATTCATTCCTTTTTCTGTTCTTTATTCTAAAAGGCTAAAGAATGTTCTAGAATGAGTTTATTTTATCAATATGCCTCTTAAGTGGTAAACTATTTTAGACCCCGATTGACACATAAACTGAGGTGTTTGTGCAGAAACTCATACATTGGAATAAATGGTGTTCAAAATCACCCCAAACCACTAATAATTCCACAGTTTCAAAATCAATGAAAAAAATGATAGAAAAGATAGGAAAATCTTGGGGAAAAGGGTAAAAAAGAGAATATACCCAAGATTTTAGTTCGTTATAGGTTCCCACCTACCTCAACTAGAACCATCCCAGCAAGGGCCCTATTAGGGTCCATCATTTGTGAATACTGGGGCAATCCCGATAACTTAGGAGGTAACGACATTTGTTCTAAACCTCAAAGGAGAAACTGAAGGGAGAAAGAAATAAGAGGAAGCCTCAGCTGTAAAATAAGATCCTTAGGATGTTGAGAAGGCCAACACAATTGTCAAGATTCAAGCACAAAACGTTAATGACCAAGGGTCAGTCCCCAACCCACACTCTCTTTATCCACCACCCCACTCCTGGTACAACATGTATACAGGAGGAGGGTATGGATTCCCACGAGTACTATACATGGCGCCACCAAAGAGAATCAGAACCGAAGTGATACCAATAATGGCCGCACACCGAGAAGGCACTGCACAAGAACTTGTTTCTATAGACCCCCTACTTCTCAAGATCCCAAAAAAGATCAAACAAGTAGAGGGGAAGAAAGATAGCATGAAAGTATTCAATGAATTTTGTCACTTACTAGATGCCAAGCTACCTGACAACTTCAACATGCCCAAGTTCCATGAGTACTTTGGAAAAGGATACTCCATTCCCCACACCAAGGCGTATTGTCCAGACATGGAGGTCTAAGATGACGTCAAAGTATTCATCGAATGATTTGAATGGACCCTGATAGGTCCCACATTGACATGGTACAACAAACATGACATGACAACCATCACCACTTAGGTCAAGATGGTTATGAAGACCTTTGATCAATATTCTTGGAATCTAGACCGAGTTCCCACCAAGGAAGAGTTAGAGGTGCTAAAAAAAAGGTAGATGAAAGCTTCTCCAAGTTTGTAGGACAATAGAGGGATCTAACCTCCCAGTTGGAGTTCAAGCCCACTGATAAAGAAGCATTGGACATTGTTATCAGAGGCACCACACCAACCCTCACATCTCTTTTGTCTTTACAAAGGTACAATACCTTCCCAAACTAAGACATGCATGAGTACAAATTGAAAACTCCATCAAAATGGGGGTCTATCTAAACATAGACCTCACTTTCCAGTCACAACCCACGTCTACCACAACCAATCAGAAGTCTAAGTGAACCAAAGCAAATTCCACAAATGCAACGATAGGGGAAATACTTTTCCCCATCAGCAATGACAAGCACAACAACCGACTGTCTAGATTTTATGGGTTCAGACTCTAGCAGTTCATACAACCTATACAATGGCAATCCAACAACAATTGGAAAATGCAATGCGACCCAACTATCAACCTCAGTACATGCCCCCACAATACTCGTGGTTGCTAAGAAACTACTATGAGTATGTACCACCACCTTTTCAACCACCAATGTAGCAAGATAGAAAACAGTCATCCAACATCGTGTAAACCGATATGTCAAGCAGAGGTGACAATTACAACTCTATCTTCCAAAGAACCTACCAAGCCAAAAAGGAACTCTAATCCCTTGAGAGCCCACCTCAAAAAATATTGCTAGAATCAAGCACCTGTTAAAGTTCCCAGCCATAAGTGATCCGTTGAATCCCCTACCAAAGAGATATAATGCCAATACCTTTTGTGACATTCACCAAGCTAAATGGCACAATACAAATTTATGTGTCGCACTCAAGAACAACTTACATGACTTGATAGAATCTAAGGGGGTCAACGCAGCTGCATCAGAGCAAATGCCTTCATATTCAAACATAGTGGCTATCATCTCATCACCAGATGACTCATCACACTAGCTCATCCTTCCTCTAGAATAAGTGGTAAAAAACTAGACTCAAAGTACCTGGATTATTGCTTTGGTCCAAGAAAAGAAACCGGTAGTTCTAATAAGCACAATAAGGCTGGTCATAATACTATGAGCTTGCCAGAGATAGAAGTACAATCGGTCAGCATACCAAGAGCCCCCAAGGTCCAAAAGTACAAAAGACCTAGGTCCCCAAGGCACTAGTAGTGGGAAAAACCAAGTAGACTATGACTCCATGCCCCGTGGTAAAGTTACAAGTTGCAGTATCCACACGAACCATGACGGAGGAAAATCAACACCCCATTCTACTAGAAGTACCCTCTCCCCCAATAAGGGTAAGGAGAAGATAACTATATATGTAGGAGTCCCTACCAGTACGAAAAAAGAGGAGACATGCAATGTCTCTATTCCAGCCATTGGTAACAAGAACATACCACTAATGCTTGAGCTTTGCAAGGAAACTAACCTAGAAGGCTAGTATAAAATCTAATTCCTAAATGAACCATAAGGTAAAGCGTCGCTCGCTGAAGTGATGCCAATTCCCCAATCCATTTGGAAGAAGTCATTAAGACTCTAAAGGGGGCTTATGTCTCCAAAAAATTGAGGCTAAAATTTCTTGCTTCGATCATCCAATTAATCATGACCCCACACCTAAAATCATTCTCCAAAAATGAGATATCGACCAGAGTAAGTCACAAAATTCCCCTATTAATCATGACAATATACAACAGCCTCAAAATACATTCATGCTTCATCAACAATGTACATCAGAAAGAAGGAATCGCCATCTCATGTACAATCCCACTTCATTTACACAATGTTGTGAGAGATGCATATCCATCCCGATAGAGGAATGGGAGCCAAACAACAAGAGTGTACATAGATCATACATATTCCTTCAAGGTAGAAAGGGTAGGGTCTAGGGTTCTATGGCCCATCATACACATGACCTCAAATCACCAGGTGTATACCATATTGAAAGCCTGTAACATTATGACCTACTATGACAAACCTGAAAGAAGAGGTTACCTAGACTATATATGATTAACTCGAGACTTAAACTAAGAGGCTTGACACATGTGGCTAGATGAAGAGTGTTGACTCAGGGTGCTTTATTGATGGGAACTAGACAATAAGCACAAGGATCCCATCCATACTTTTTCTAGACTATGACCATCATTGAAGAAGATATTGGCATTGCCAAGGCTATCATCCTCATGACAATATCTTACTTTGTGACAGAAGTTGAAGAAGACAAGCATGATGACTCCCAAAAATTACAACCATCATCAAGGAGATCACACTCATCACCAAAGAAATCTAGGGTGTGTGGACCAACCCTGAACAACCAACCGTCTGAGAACTAGATCATCCCTCCAAACAAGGAAGAAATCAAGGGGATGCCTACTCCTTCAACAACCAACAATACCATGAGCACCTTGACACTGGAGAAGGCTTCAAAAATCATTAATCTAACACCTAAAGGGGTGGAGGCACCACCCACATAGCCTTTAATGATCCTCTCTGGATTTGCCTCACCTGGCCTAGCCAAGATGACTCAAAGACAATAGATGTTGAGGTCACAGAGGAAGACTAAGGAGTTACATGGGAAGACTATGAAGACATTTATGACATGATTGAGGGATGGGGCATCATGCCATATTTGACGTAGAAGCTGTGGAAGACCCACAAACCCTCATCCTTCCTATCTTGAATAATGAGGAAGCCCAGAATTGGTGTGTATATGATTGCAACGTCCTGAGGACTAGGTCCCTACATGCACCAAAAAAGCATGTTAGAGGAACAACACCCCATTGTTGTAGATATCCCAAATTGGATATTTAGACATGCTTTGCCACATCCTTATTCATCCCAAAAAAAATCAAATAAGTTGCAAAATATATAAACCCAAAAAAATTCAAAACTCTGAATATCATACAGTACCTAAAGATGAGCAGATTCTCAAGGAATTTTCTAGCTATTTAAATGAAGTAGTGAAAATATACAATGAAAAATGTCAAGTTTGAAGATGTACCTATATCAAAAAATGACAAAAAAGAATCAACCTTTTCATATCGAAGACAAGACACAAATGGTGAATACCAGTTTAGGCCCTGAGAAACAAAAAGTTAAAATAAGGGCACATCAATCACGAGATATGAAAGAGCGAGTGATCATGGATCGACACCTCTACATCAACATGTTTGCATGGTCCTACGCTAACATGCATGGATTGGATGAGGTGATGATTCTTCATCATTTGCCTATTATCCAGGGCATTCACCCTATCAAATAAAATACTAGATGGTTGTGGTCAACATGGAGCCTCAAGATCAGGGAGGAAGTTTAGAAGCAATACAATACTTATTTTTTAGAGCCAATCTCACCAACATCATAATAGTACTAAAGAAGGAAGACAAGGTAGGAATCCATGTGTATTATTGTGGCCTAAATAGTGCATCTTTAAAAGATGACTTCATGCTTCCACACATAGACGCACTAGTTTACAACACAACCGATCATGCACTACTTAGTTTCATAGATGGATTCACCGGATACAACTAGATCAAGATGGTTGAGGAATATGAAGAGAAGATATCTTTCATCACAGAATGGGGAGTATTATGCTATTGAGTTATGTTGTACGGTCTCAAGAATTACAAAGATAAATATCAAAGAGCTATGACTATTCTCTTTCACTACATGATTCACAAAGAGGTAGAGGTTTACATGGATGACATGATTGTCAAATCTAAAAGTCTAGAAAACCACATAACTAATCTTGAGAAGATATTTCAATGACTGCGACAATTCTTCCTAAACCTAAATCCTACTAAATGTACCTTTGGGGTTATGTCATATAACTTACTTGCATACCTTATCAGTCAAGGAGGAATCAAATCCGAACCTAGAAAGGCTCGAGCTATCGAAGAAATGCCCTCACCAAGAATAGAGAAGGAGATACAAGACCTACTCTATTGTCTCCAATACATTAGGCACTTCATTTTCAAACTCACACCTATCCATTAACCAATCCTCAAGATATTAAAGAAGGACTCAGACAGATGATGGAATGAACAATGTGAAGGAGCCGTTGAAAATCTTAAAGACTATCTCACCAACCCTCTAGCATTGAGGATATCTGAGCTTGGATACCATCTCACCCTCTGCCTATCAGTCTGTAAAGAATTGATGGGTGGAGTCCTGAGTCAAGCAGCAACCAATGATATGCACACTCTATACTATCTATCCAAGAAGTTTAATGACATAAAGGCCCTCTACAATATAATCGAAATTATTGTCTGGCCTTGATCCGTGCAATGAGGAAGCTACACCACTATCTGATGACATATCTTTCACAACTAATCGCTAAGCATGATCTCCTCTACTACTTGTGCAACTGTCCAACCTTAGCCGGATGATGCGTTAAATGGCAGACAATGTTGTCAGTATTCTAATGAAAATAGTCAAAGCACAAGCTTTGGATGATCAGCTAGCAAACACCCCACTCCAAAAACAACTGATGCATGAATGCAACTTTCCAAACAAAGACATAGGGATGATTTATCCACCAGACACGGAGACTCTTCCAGCCACAGACATGTGGAAAATATTATTCAACGAGTTTAGAAATTGAAAAGGATCCAGAATAGGTGTAGTCCTTTAAAACCCAGGGGGAACAACTACTAGTGGCAAGATGACTGGAGTTTGACACTACTAACAACATTTACTAGTATGAAGCTTGCATCTTAGGACTCTAGCTTGCCATAAAACAAGGAGTACAACTATTCCAGGTCTATGGCGACTCCCTTATCATAACATTGCAAGACCAGAATAATGGGAAGACACACCATTAGAACTTGGTGTCATATCAGGAGCATATGTGATCTATGGATTGAGACTTTGAGCATAGTTCCTTTCACTTTATCAAAAGATAAAACAATGCATTTGTTGATGCTCTAGCAACCCTCACTTCTTGGACTGACATCCAAAAAAACTAGACCTCTTGTAAAACTCAAGCACTCTGTCAGCCCACCTATTACATGGTCATCGAAAACCTACATAATGATGAAGGAAAGGATTGGTTACATGACAACAAGATGTATCTATCAAACCAGGTCATTCTTGGAAGTCTTTCTTGAAGAGATTAATAGGCACTCAAATGGCAAGACCTGCAATATATCCTAGGGGCATAACATTTATATCACAAATCCTTCAACTAGACTCTTCTCTGATGCATAGAAAAATCTAAAGTAGAAACTCTTATGAAGGAGGTCCATGTATATTGTGTGGCACACATATGAGTGGAGTTATGCTAGACAAGAAAATACAACTCTTGGGGTATTACTGGACCACCATGGAGACGGGTTGTTGCCAACACAACCACAAAAACTGAACTTGCCAAATCCATGGTGACTACATTCATTCTGCTACAAATACACTATACAACATGGCCATTTTCATATTGGAGAATCAACATGATCGGGAAGATCAATCCTAAAGCATCAAAAGAGAATTTCTTCATTCTGGTCGCATTTTGTTACTTCACTAAAATGGGTAGAAGTAGTGTCCATCACCAACACATTAGCCCAACAAGTCATCAAACCAGTATGGGATACAACACGAGATCGTATCCAAAAATGGCACCAATTTCATCGCCATGACTGTCAAGGAGTATCTGAGCTCTTTGGACAACAAACACCATTGAGTATCATCCTATTGGTTTAGATGAACAAAGTCGTAGAAGTTGTCAAAAGTATGTGATAAATATTCTAAAGAAGACAATCAACTCTCATACCAATTGACATGTAAAACTACGGTCCTACAACACTTTTATCAAGACATCCACAAGAGCTACACAATAATTTCTAGAATACAGAAGGGAAGCAATCCTTCCATTTGAAATCTAGATTCCTTCACTCTGCACACTACGAGAAGCAAATATTTCTAAGGCAGAGTGGCTTCAGGATCAAATATACTACCACAACACCCTTGAATAATGGCAGACAAGAGTTCTACACCATGCCCAATGTTACCAAGAAAGAGTGTCTCGAACATTAAACAAAAGGGTTTAACCACACAGTTTTTAAAAGGGTGACCTAGTGTTACGCATAATGCATAATGCCAATTCTAGGGGCCAGTTCAACCTTAAATGGGAGGGACCCTACATCATCCATGACATCTATGACAGAGAGGCCTGTACCTAAAGGACATGGATGGAGACATTCATTTTCATCATACAAATACCAACCTCATAAAATGTTATAATTGCTGATGATAAATATTCAATGACAAACAAGCCTCTTGCAGAGAACCATGTAAGGGATCTGAAAGCTCCCGCTCCTCTAAGAAAACACCTAAAATCTACTTTAGTACTCGACCACATCCCCCATGCACCCTGAAGTAGAAAGGTCAAAGTAGAACCTAGGGCCTAGGATGAAAGGAGTACAATTGTTATCCTGAGGCCCCAACTATTTAACAACCTAAAAATAACTGCTTAAAATAGGCTCATTATAACAAAATACACCCAAAAAATTCATGATTGATGTAAAGGAAAGGAGAAGACTCATGATCAACATCATAAGAGGATGGTAGAACCTATGAGTCCTCAAAAGTATGTTATAACCAACCCTCACAATCAACACCCTAACACCTATGCCTAGGTAGATGCCCTAACACTAGCATCTGTTGGGGTCAACTTGAAAGAATATCACTGTAGGGATAAGGTAGAAGTTGAAACTCCTTGCGGATATCCTTGCCTCATTTTTTATTAAAAAAAGTTGGGGCCAAACCTACAAACTCCGGATTTATGAGGTAGGAAACCCTCACTGAGAAAACCCCATTCATTCCCCAAAGAATCTTAGGCTCTTAGACTAAGGTCCTTAGCATCAATATCCAATCAAAAACTTCAATGAAAAGTCCCACAACTAGTGGGCACCTCACAAGAAAAATCTTAAATCCCTTTAAATAGGTATAGACATGCTGGTGGTAGATCACTACACAAGATTTTTCGAAGAAAAGCCTATAAGGGTGTCTCAACACATGGTGCCTTGGCCCAACTAAGTAGGGAATTACCACTAGTACACCCACTACATGGCATGAATTTAGCATCTATCATGAAATTCATGTTCGATAGAGCTTTTATCCATCTCCTCCCCTAGAATGAGATTTGCCCTCATAATAGAATGAGACATGAATTTTTAGAGGGAAGAAACACCTACCATCATATCAAGAGGGGGATAGATAAAAATGCTAGTGGTTTCAACCTTATGAATTCATTCAAGGTGGTGGATGGGAAGGAGGTAATCCTAACATTGCTATGAAGATTTATAACCACCCATGGCATCCTAAAATGCATAGATATGAGAACCATTTTGATCTAGATAAACATGCTTTTCAGAAAGGAACTCATAGAACTATGCACCTCAAGGACAAAAGTCCAAACACAAATCCCTAAATATCATGGAGGGATTACCTATAACTGGTTCTATGTCAAAGGAACAACGGTCTCCTTCCTCCAAAGGGTGGCCGCAACTCCAACAACAACAACCATCACTCGCTCGATGGTCTCTCCAAAGAACAACTATGCCAAGATGATCAGAGTATGTGTCTGCAAAAGTGGCATATTAGGATATTTGACACCACATCACACTTTTCACTTAAATGGCTCCCACATGGATGCCATATGAATGAAACGACCATCACCAGTCATCTATCGAGCACCTCGAGACTTCTTTATGCCAAGTAGACTCCCCATCTCAACAACCTAACTCAACTTCTTCAGTACCACATGTCAACGATCATGCAAAAGGAGGCCAGGTGATGTTGGCCACATCTTCCAAGGTGGGAGCCACAACAAAATCCCCAAAGTGGAGGGAGTGACTTAGAGGATCCAAAAGGGGATCTTCATTGACATCAACTCTCTCACCATGTGGATGTAAGCCAGATGGAAAAAATGACGGTCACACTAAAGATCACCGGCTCTACTTCTTAAACCATAGAGAGGTCAATAATTCGACAACATAGTAAAGACAAATTAACGGAGGGCACCACAAAAGTGATATTTCCCTTATCTCCCTCTCTCCCATGACTCTAGGTTGTGTAGGAAAAAATGTGTAGAAAATATGAAAGCATATATCCTTATTTATAGGTCCTATGTAGGATATATTCACATTCCAAAGACAAAAGGTTCTTGTCCTTTCCCTAGTGGAATTATGCAATCTGCCACATGTGTCTACATCAACGGTCAATACAGACACACATCTTGAGACGACATGACTTTGTGTCCTGCAAGCTGGTGGATTTTGTAGTTTTCCACCACTCTATTGGTATGTTGATCGAGGCAATCTGCCAAATCTCACATACATCTTCCAAAGATCAAACTCCTAAAATCATATTCTGCATTGAAGATATCAAAAACTCACAATTTGATAAAACCCAAATTTAGACTTTTATTTAAAAACTAAAAGGAGCCTTGAAAATATGAACATAAATATACAAGAAGAAAGGAAAATTACCATGATAAGAAGACTGCTATTTCTTCAGCTTCTTCTTTAGCCACCTCATCAAATGCTTGGCAAAAGGTCAATGATCAATAGAAGAAGAGTCAAAAGAACGATGCTCAATGCTTGCGCCAGAAAAATGTCACTGGTGCACCACTGATGACCTGAAGAGGAGCTGCTAGAAGGCACCTCCACAACAAAAGTAACATCTTTATGATGGGAGCAACCTACTCCAACACTAGCTGATGGTGGGTTTGTAGTCGAAATGGAACACTACTACAGATTTGACATATATTGTCGGTTCTTTTTTCAAGGAAAACATATGGTAGCATCTATAGCGTCAGGTATAAGTAGGAAACTATCATGGATTCACCAGCTGAGAAAACATGGGCTGCACTTTTTTGTTGTTGTCGGTCACTTATTAGAGAAACCGATGCTATATATCACCCGCCAAAACAAAATTTTGTGCAAAATTTTTGTGGGCATTTCATTTGCCTCCAAAGAACCTATATCTCTAGTTCTTTTAAACATAACCAATGGGATAAAGAGGTACACATGTAATCTCTCCCATGAGAATTTATTGGCATTTGTTGTAGGTTCTTTCTGATGTGACCTGAGAGAATGATGTTCGCGCCATGTGTCCTGTGAAAAATGTTCACCCCTCTCTTGATGTTTAGCGTCAATTTTGTTGATTACAACTGATTGTGTATATGTCATTGGGTCGTGAGTTTATGTGTTAGTTTGTCAAGGACAACCAACTACAAAGTTTAAGTTTGTCCCATGGTTGTTTATGGATAATCAACACCCTATATCCTAGACCATCGATTTTTTAAATGCGGTATATTTATTACTTAACCCCTTGAGAAACCCTTTCTCCCCTCTTTCCCCTGCCTGTGTTATCTAGAATTAGGAACTTTGGTGATTCTTACATGACCTTCGATGCTCATCCACCTTGCTGCCTCTATGTCTCCACGCTATACCCTTATCACCTACCAATGCCTCCAACTCCTCTTCTGACTGCCACTGTTGCTACTCCCAATGCTGCCAGTGGTGACCCCCGACTGATCTGACCATCCTCTACTTTCGACACCTATTCCTCCTCATCCGCCTCTACTAATCAACTGTTCCTCTTCTTCCTCTTCTGCCACATGTTTCCTCTCCCCCTTCTTCTTCTCTTCATTTCTCCTCTATCTCCATGATGTCATCTCCCTTACCCATTTCCTCATTCCTCCTCTCCTCTCCTTTCCCTGTTGTTTTATGAGTTCTTCTCAAATTTCAGAAGGAATCATACTAGGGCTATCGAAGGAGAGGAGAGGAGAAAGGAGGATAGGGGGAAGGGAGATGTAGATAATTATGTACCCTATTTTGATGAAATTAACAAAAATCATAGTGAATTGTGATGAAAATTAATTAGATTATGATGAATTGTATGATTGTGATGAAAATTCATATATGTAACTATGTATTTAATAGTGATTCATGCTACATTATGTAATCAATTCAATATCTTATGTTGTTTGTGACACCTAGCTTCAATTGGATCTCATATGTGTTGTAATGATTATGCTTGCATGAAAAATGACTCAAAATTAACTTGAATTGACAATGTCGATGTTTATGTGGACTATCTTGCTCAAATCATTTGATTTTCCATTTTTATGTAGATATCCTAATAATTGGATCCTCAATTGTATTTTCTTGAGTCACACTAAGTCTAAATGAATTCATATTGTATGATGTAACATGGTAATGAACATGCATGGCCTAGTTTGAGATATTGAAACTAATATGTAAATAAACCCTAATTTGTGAATAAACCCTAATATTAAAGACCAATATATAAATGTAATATGTAAACCCTATATTCAAAGTCCTAATCAATTTATAAACCATGTTGTTGGCCAAGAAACCCATCTGAGATTTACTCGTTAGGAGTGAACATTGGATAGTCCCCGATTTGGGACTGTTCTTGAGCACTTTATCTCACTTAGGATTCATGTGTATAATGTGTGTTTGATTTCAATATATTTTGACAACATTTCCGCTTTGTTCTCTGGGTACATATGTAGGTGGGTATTTTCCCATCTACATCGGTGTACTTGGAAAATTGTGGAGAAATGCTGCCAAAATTTATTGAAATCGAACACGCTTTATACACTTACTAGTGAGATGAAGTGCTCAAGAATGGGATAGGTGGGATACATTCATGAATTTGAATGCTACTATATGATTAGAGATCAATTATTCAAACATATTTTTTTTCTTGAAATTAACTTACTAGATAGAACCTGATGAGCTACTCATCTCCCATATGATCATATAGAAATAGATCGATCATGGATGTCTAAACTAAATCACTACACTCTAGAGTTTATTAATGGTCTCAATGAGTTTGTAAGATTTGTAGAGGAACATAGAAAACAATATGGAATAGATTCTATTGCCCCTATAGGAATTTTATCAACAACCTAAAAGTTTCCACTGTTGACACGATCAAATATCATGTCATATGCAATGGCATTATACATGGATATACATAATAGTATTAGCATGAAGAGATTCCTAGTATGAGATCAAAAAATGTTGGTAGTGGTAGTTGTGTGCAAGAAAAAATGACTGACGATGTTGATGAGAATGAACCAATTCCAACAGACATGGTTGATGCTATGCTAGATAGTTGCAGGTTAAATGTTACAGACCTACCTCCCTTATTTAGAAACATTGTGCACGATGCTGAGAAATAGTTATACTTAGGTTGTACTGAGTTTATGAAGTTGAGCATTGTGTTGAGATTGTATAATCTGAAGGATAACAATAAATGGAACAACAAAAGATTCACTTCTTTGTTGTCTTCATTGAAAGAAATTCTCCATGAAAGCAACGAGCTTCCAATCTCAACATACGAAATGAAAAAGATGTTATTCCCAATGGGAATGGAGGCTAAGAAGATACATGCATGCCCGAATGACTGTGTGCTATTTTAGAAGGACTATATCGATTTGAAATAATGTTAGAAATATGGAGCGTCTAGGTACAAAAGGATGACATCGGGTAAGACCAAAATTGAGTCTCCTACCAAGGTGATGTGGTATCTACTTATAATACCATAGTTTCAATGCTTATTTGCTAATATTGTTGATGTACAAAATTTATCTTGGTAAGCAGTGATAGAGAAAAATAGCGATGGTATGCTACGACATGGGTCTGATTCTCGGTAATGGAAGAAGATTGATATTGTATCCTGAATTTGGTGAAGAAGCCTAGAATTTAAGACCGAGACTTTGTACTAAAGGGATGTGGAACATTAAGCAACAAACAAAGTCCTTGGCATGTCATGATTGTTGTATACAATCTTCCTGTGTGGCTATATATAAAGAATAAGTATGTCATGCTGTCATTACTAATGATGGGTCTCAAACAACCTGAAAATGATATTGATATTTACCTTGAACCTCTAATTGATGACCTAAAGAAATTATGGGGAGAACATGTGATGACTTATGATGCTTGCCCCAAGATATGTTTAATTTACGTACTATGTTGTTTTCCACTATTAATGACTTCCTGGTTATGAGAACTTGTCTGGCTACAATGTCAAAGGATCCAAGGCATGTCCAATATGTGAAGAAAATATAGATTCTATCAGATTAAAACATGATGGTAAGACATATATCTTGGTCATAGAAGGTTTCTACCAATAGTGCATCCTTATTGAAAGTTGCACAAAACATTCAATGGCTCAGTCGAGGAACAAAGTGCCCCTAAACCTATGTTAGGGGAGGATGTTTATGTAAGAGTAAAAAACAATGTAAATCATTTTGGTAAGAGACCATGTACTACTCCCACAGGTGAAAAGTCTTTATTCAAAAAGAGGTCGATATTATGGGATCTTCCTTATTGGAGTTCTTTGATAGTTTGACATTGTATCAATGTCATGCATGTTGAGAAAAATGTCTGTGATAGCATTATTGACACTCTGTTGAATATACTCAGCAAGACTAGAGACGGCGTCAAATCTAGAGTGGACCTACGTGAAATGTGTATAAGGAACAAATTTAACAAAAGTAGTTGCCAAAGGTCACCGTGCATATCTACCTCCTACTTGTTACACCTTATCTACAAAGGAGAAGATAACTTTTTGTGAGTGCTTGCCTAATGTTAAGGTACAACAAGGTCAGTCAATATCTGTAGATTGGTATCAATGAAGGATCTAAAGTTGATAGGTTTTAAATCTCATGGTTGTCACACCCTAATGCAACATATATTGCATGTGGCTATTCGATCTATCCTTCCTAAGCATGTAAGGTTTGCAATCACTAGGCTTTAATTATTCTTCAACACTCTGTGTAGAAAAGTAATTAATTATGATATTCTAGATAAGTTGCAAAGAGAAGTGGTCATTACCTTGTGTCTACTTGAGCAATATTTTCCCCCTTCATTATTTGATATCATGGTACATCTAGTTGTGCATTTGACCAGGAAAGTGAAAATGTTGGGTCCAATTTTCTTGCATTGGATGTATCCTTTTGAGTGGTACATGAGTGTTTTTTAAAGGTGATGTTCTGAACCGATGTCGCCCCGAAGGGAGTATCATTGAGGGCTAAATTGCTAGGGGTTATGGATTTTTGTAATGATTTTTTGAGTTGCAATGAAACTACTTCTAATGACGTGAACCCTGATGTTTATTCCGATAAAGGTATTGTGGGAGAACGACAGATAAATATCAGTTGTGAGCAGTGGGAAGAAACACATTTGTATATTTTACACAACATTGAAGATGTGGGTATATATATCATTGAACACACTAACGAGCTCAAGAGAAGTTGTCCCCAAGACAGTTCAATGTGGCTTGTTAGAGAGCATAATTGGACATTTATTAGGTGGTTTGAAAGGGATGTATTCAACCAACTATCTCAAACATCAAATAGTGTTAAAAAAACTATCAAATGGCTCATGTATAAGCAAAGACCCACATTACATCTTACGAAGGTTTTTACATAAATGGATTTTCATACTATGCAAAACATCAAGATGATAAAAGTGTTGTCCAAAATAGTGGGGTCACCCTTGATGCGTCTTCATTGTATTTTCTAGTGCCAAGGATAAGAGTCAACATGAAGGAAAGATGTCTTATTACAGTGTCATTGAAGACATATGGGAACTTGACTATATAGAGTTTAGATTTTCATTATTTAGGTGTAAATGGGTTGATAACAATAAAGTAGTTGTGGTTGACGAACTCAATTTCACAATGGTGAATTTTGAGTGGACATGTGAGAAGGATGAACCCTTCATCATGGCATCACATGCAAAACATGTATTTTATATCAACTTGTAAAAGAGAATTGGTCCATCGTTCTTTATGGGAAAAGACAGTTCATTTCACATCCTATTGATGATGAAAATTTTGAGGTATTTATATATGATTGGATGAACACATCAATGATAGAACTTTGGATATGCTGTGTGAATACCCCGTCATAAGTAAAAAAATTGTTTAATTGTTTCCTACATATAAGCTGAGTGATTGGTTATATATATTTCAATCATTTGTATTACGTGGCTCGTGACTTTGGAATAGCAAATATGTAATTTCAAATTCCATCATTGATTAACGATGTACTTAGAGATTCGAGTGGTGTAAAAGAATATGTGACTACTGCAATGCAGTCTTTTGGTGCTTCCAAGAATGTGATATTATCTCCCTTCAACGTTAAGTAAGTTTTTGGCTTTTTATTTATGTCTAACCTATGAATACAATTTTATTGTGAGTTTTAGTTTTTATTTTATTTGCCTTCTATTCATTCAGAAATAGGCATTGACAATTGTTATTGATTGCTCCAAAGACTTGGAGTGCGTATCTCTTTGATCCTTCGGGTAAAAAACTTCCACCAAATGAGGGACACCCAATGAAATTGTCAATTCATGCATAAGTATAATTTTTTAGTACCTAACATATGTTAATATTTGCATCATATGACAGTTTAATAATGTAACATATATGTTAATTTAACTTACATGGGTATGAAAGCATTCTTTACAGGCAAAGGGAAGGTAGATAAGAAAAAGAAATCAGTAACTTGGAGGAGTGTTGATTTATAGTGTTCTTATTCCAATTTCATAATATATGACCAACTCTGCTTAATTACATTTATTATATAATTTGTAAATATACAAGCCCCTATACAAGATAATGGTTGGGCATGTACATATTACATAATGTTATATATGTAAGTGATTGTCAATCATGCCGAATAAATCAAATGTATAGAGAATGTAAGTTATTAGTCTTGAATGATAATATATTAATGACGTAGTCTCATTTCATATAAAAATAATCAAATATAATTAGAAGTCCCATTCTCTTTGAATTTTTTTACAAAGACTGAACCCTATACATTGGAGCAGCTGAATGACCTAAGTGAACAGCGGGCAGCCTGCTTCATTGAAAATGTGGACTTGAACGAAAAATTTGATGGTTGATTGATATTTTTTGGTAGTTCAAATTTTGATGTTAGATTTTTTATATGTATTTTGTGAGTGTGTGTTGATTTGTATACATTGTGACTTCAAATATGAGATGGTAGATGATATTGATATGTAGAAACTGTGACTTTTATTTGAGATGGCAGCTGATGTTGATATGTATTTTGTGATTGTGAATTGAATATTAAGTGTATATGTGTGTGTGAATTTGATCATGTGAAGGCATGAGGAAAAGAATGATGTTTATTTGTGCAATATATGTATGAATTGAAGTGTGGATGAGAAATGAAATAATTAAGCTGTGAGTTCATGGATTTGTGTGCAATTTGAAGTGAAGAAAATGATAGAATGTGGAATGTTTGAGCCTACTCTATATAAAATCTTTTTCTTACAGGTGTGTTGGCCTATTGTTAAGCCGCAATGCTTGTAGAGAGCCTATTGTTCTCCAACACTTTCAATTCTAAAAAATAACAATCTCCAGACAGGCTAGCATGACGGACAGTAGGTCTACAGACCTGTTATATAAAAAATACAAACACATTTATTATCGATTATTTGGAAATAACCAACTACATAGTGTTTTACCGTCGGTATTTCCATAACAACCAACAATGTATACCTGGAATTTTCATTGTTCATTCATTGATAAAACTGACATCAAGAAATTTGGCATCGACCATTTGTCATTACACCACCAATGAGGAAATCTCAACAACGTTAGTTTTGTCTTGCAACTGCCAAGAAAAAGGTCAAAGCGACCACAAATTATGTCGACCACTATAAGTTATGTCGTCGATTCCATCCTAACAAAGAACCAATGATATAAATCATTTTTGTTGGTTTGCCTAACTAATAGTGAAAGTTTGAGTTTCACTGTCACCCACTTGGTCATCGATTTGGAATCGATGCGGAATGCCTAAAATAACTATCATTGTATCCCCATTTTGTACTAGTAGAAACATCTTAGGAGAAGTTGCCAACATGAAAAGATACTCGAGAGTGTTAAATGCACCCGTATCTAGGTGGGAGACTCGAGCCAAAGAGTCCACCCACTGCATCCAAATATGCATCTGTTTCCTAGAAGGATGAGGTCCAACCAAAGTCACCTGGGAAATGTCACGAGCCTTCCATGCCAACATCCATATGAAGCCTCGGTCAGGAGAGTTGTCAAAGCCATGAACATCAATAAGAGGGGAAGGCAGAATCTTAGGAGAAGAGTCCACCTTAGAAGGGAGTGGATGACAAAACTCATACCCCTGATCATCCTGCTCCTTAGTAGAATCATAATTGAGCACTTGTAGAAAACACATATCATAAAATGCAAGTAGAAAAAGACAATAAAATCAACTTACTTACCTCTAGAGGATGTCAAGTCTAATCATACACACCTCTAGAAATAAGTATTGGTTGACCACGTATGCAGTACCACTCTAGGTACTCATCGTGCGCCACTTAACCATACATCAACTCTTGAGCATGTTAACAGATTCTAATACCAGGAGGGATTGGAAATGGGAAAGGGTCGAAGGAACTGTGCTATCCACCAACCCAATCACAAGAAACACATTTGCCCATATACAACACACTCCCAGAGGGAGACATGAACCGAATCCAACAAGCATCCAGAGACAACACCTCAAAGAATGTGGCATAAAACATCACAGACTCGCTATGTGTAACTTGGAGAAGATCCTCAATCGGACCTAAGAATGATAACAAATTGGAGTTAGCCAAAGTAAATATGCACAAAATAAACAATGATAAAGTACTATGCATACCTAAGCAATGATCATTGTCTCCAGTTCACCCCTCCACTACTCATACCTCACCCTGCTACTATAGCCAATCCAATGACAACATGTTAGGAGGGAAGCTTGCAAATAACCTTCTAGCCCACTCAGAGTAACATGTCTACAAAGTTGGAAGTGCTCATAGACCGACAACTGCAAAATAAGAACCAATGAAATCAACTACTATAAATACAAAAAATGCAAAAAACAGTAGGTAAATTCTTACCACAATCAATCCTATGAAGTCATGCATCCCTTTGTAGCTCAGACCATCTCCCCTTGAATTCGCCCACAAGACACCTTCTTAGGTGCTTCACTAGAAGGACATACACACTTCCGCCCATTCAAAGGATTACTAGCACCCCACTTCTCACCCTCATGGAAGAAGGTGGCTCTCAACCAACTAAACTTGACCTCATATCTATATACCATCTCAATATCCTTGGGGTTCACTCCTAGAATCTTAGCCAGACGATGAAGTCCATGTTTTTGTTGGTCATGTAGAAAACAGATGGGTGTCCCACTAAATCCTAACCCAGTGATCCCAAAAAATTTCAATAGGGGTGATGGCTAGCTCTCCAAAAGTAGAGTGAAATGTGCCAGTTTCCAGCAAAAATGCTCAATTAAAAGAATGAGATAGGGTTTGTCTATGATCCCACACTAACATATGCGACCAAAATTTCTCCTCTCAACAAGTCTACATCCTCACCCTCTAAAATTTCATACAAATATTCCACCTCATTCCAACAGGTTCGCCAATACAAATTTGAGAATAAGACACCCTAAAGAAATAAGATGGAAGATAAAGTCAAAACCATTGATACATGGTGAAAATCTCCATTCAAGCTTTGCAAAATAGAAAGAAATATCATGGAGCAAAGTTTCTATGTTATACCTTAGACCTCAATGATGCAGATTCATTCATAATATGCCCAAATGATGGATGAATCTCTCAGATGGGATCAATTCCCTCATGATCCTTCTTGCATTGTTTGTGATGCCTTCTCAGAACAAATGCCAATAAGAGATTTTGTAAGCCAAATATAAACTCTATAAAAGCAAGTACCATGCATAACGTGGATACACATCAACCCCTATATTGTCATCAACATCATTCTCATTCATGACAAGGTCCTCATCATGCTATTCATGAACAACCATATACAAAAAAATGATGGTGACACCATAAACTTTCCACATCAAATGAAATCAACTCAATAGGACAACATACGGCTGAGAAAATGACAAAACAATAAAATCAATTAGATCATAAATTAGATGCACACCCAGGTCATCTTCAACCTCCACTCTATGAAGAACATTAGGAAACTAAAAACCTAATTTCTCATGAAGAGCCAAAATGGCCAAACTAAAGTGTAAAAAGGAAAGCTATGCCTTCCCTGAGATGAATGTAGCTAAAATTTGTACAAAACACTGATAAAAAGGTGGCCCATGAGCCTCCCCAATGCTGGAAGGGAGCATATTGCCACACCATCATGCCTGGCTGGTGGAACACCACTATTTTCCACATCAAAGGTGGTCAAATATTGCAATTTGTTGGCCTGGTCTCCTCTCTCCTCATTGTGATCATGACCCTCGTTTGCTCAAATCAACTCTATGCTCAGCGCCATAGCTTGAGTAGGGAACAAATGGGAAGTATGCTCAACCCTCCTCCCATTTCTCCTCTTTTAAAAATAAAAACTTTTGCAAAAATGGAAAACATGTCCCTGGGTTTTCAACAAAATTTTGAGAACCTTACAAGTATTAGAAGAAAAATTGTAGAAAAATCTAAAAATACAAATAAAACACCAAAAAAATTGTAAAAATATAAAAATGTCAAATCTTGACTCAAAAAGTTGAAACTCCACCTTTCTAAAAGAAAAATATTGTTAGAGATAACTCCAATATTTTAGGGTCTTGGACTATGGCCTAAAACTAGACCAACTATATATACCACTTTCAAATCTTTTAGGATCTCAGATCATGACCTTAAATTGAACCAAAATCAATATGTACCTAGAAATCTTTCATGGTCCTAGACCATGAATTAAAACTAGAAAATCTTATTTTCCATCTTATAATCTTTTTGGGTCCTAGACTATGACCTAAAACCGAACCAACTACATGTCTTACTTTCAAATCTACTTGGGTCCTAGATTTTCACATATATGCAGGGTCCTGATTCATGACCTTGAAACTGAAGAAGGAGTTCCCTCCACTCAAATCTTCTAAATGACCTCGGATCATGACCAGGGCATAAACTTTGCTTTTACATTTGTATTCTTTGGCAATCGTAGATCATGACTTGAAAATGAACCAAATCGCTGGCACCACTTTATGAACCTGAGTTATGGCTCAAATCTAAAGGATATATGATGAACTAGTAGGAGAACACATCATGAAGACCACCTTTCACTAGATAATTGCCTAAATATCCAATCTTAGCTCAATATTAGATGCCTCAAATTAGATGGACAACAGACTGACACAGTCACTGGTGAAAAGACCACCTTATGTCTGACGACTTGTCTAGCACTCAATTACCAATCTTGATGATCCAAGCCATATCCAAGATAGGAAAAATCCCCACATTACACCTTCTAAGAGTTTTGGTCCTAACTCTGAATCGGGCCACTCTAAGAAAAAAAAACTTAAGATGAGTAGGAAGAGGAGAGATTACTCTTTTCCTTAGAGATCTTCTTATAAGCAGAGAAATTGCCACTATTTTTCAATGATTATAGACCCCTATCTTAATTTCTTTCAACAAACTTCAATCCACATTCATCTTTTCACATCCACCTTTTCTCTCAATAATACATGAGTTAGTGAAAGAATCTAGCATGCTAATTTAAGAGCTGAAGCAATGTTAAGAGTCACTTTTGCAACCAAAAACCCTATTCTAGGTCATCATAACTTCATGAGAATGAACGATTGGTCAGGCATGGTAAGTGCCTCATCCAATTGTTACCATTAATCTAGAGAAATTGTTCACTCCCAAACCTATTTTTTTATGAATGGCTATTTCATTAACTTATCTTTAGAAGGAAAAGAAATCAACTTCATCTTCCATGCTCCACAAGGTTTGTTATCTGTGATGACTCACCTTTTTTGGCCTTATGTGACCAAAAATAGGGGTAAAACTTGGCTCAAGCATGCGGTTCTCACTCTTATCTTGAACCTTTCCTTGAGAGGGACAAACTGTGGATGCCTCATTTTTGCTCACTCGAAAGAGATTCACAAATTATTGCAAATTATATGGCCGATGATGGAGTACATTTTGTATTCCAACCATTTCACATTTTATCATTTTCCCACAATTTTCCATATTTTTTTAATATTTAATTTGCCCATTTACACCTACTTCGGGACTTTTTGTAAAGAAACCTTCTTTTTAGACCTAAAGTATAATTTGCTCCTTAGTTCTGCTTTTTGTAAGTTGTTTTCCATAAATTTCCCAGTGAACTATCTAAAATAGAAATATTCTTTTTTTCAAAGGATATTCAATTGCTTTTCACTACTACAGAAAATACTTTTTACAACGGGAAAAACACAACAGTTCTGTTTGTTTTGTTGTAGTTAGCATATCTTTTACAACAAGTCTATTTGTGTGTTGTGAATTATATATTTTATACAACACAAGTTATATACAACAGGCCAAACTCATTGTAGTATATGTGATAGTACAACATGTGCTAAATTGTTGTAATAGATTGTAATATCACAACATACTCAAACCTGTTATAAAAGACTATAACTACACAACGTGCTCTAACCCGTTGTAATAGTCACATAAGATAACTTGTTGTAATAGATCATCATTACACAACATAATCTAAACCGTTGTAAAAGATCATAATTACACAACATGCTCTAACCCGTTGTAATAGTCACATAAGCTAACTTGTTGTAATAGATCATCATTACACAACATACTCTAAACCGTTGTAAAAGATCATAATTACACAACATGCTCTAACCCGTTGTAATAGTCATGTATGTTAACTCATTGTAATAGACCATCATTACACAACATACTCTAACCCATTGTAAAATATCATAATGACACAACATGCTCTACCCGTTGTAATAGTCACATATGTTAACCCGTTGTAAGAGACCATCATTACACAACATACTATAACTCCTTGTAGTATACTATAATTATACAACAAGCTTTCACCTATTGTAAGAGTTACCCATTGTAATAGACCACAATCACACAATAGGTTTGCACGTCATTTGTTGTATATGTACAACAAAGAATATACATGTTGTATAAAATGAAACTGGTTCAGCGGTTTGAGATGTGCCTTACTTTCAAGTGGTCTCAAGTTCGAAACCTTGTGTCTAGATGTATTTTACTTTTGTCTCAACATGTTATATACAACACCCCTATTACAACATGTGTGTTCAATGATCTATAACATGTATTAACTATTGTATAAAATACATATATTACAACATGCGCAACACATGTTGTATAAAGAACCCCCCATAAGACCACACGATCTAATACAACAGTTGACACCCGTTGTAAAATGGAAAAATGAACTGTTGTAAAAACCATTTTTTGTAGTAGTGTTTCTAGATAAATCTGAGTGATAATCTTGAAGTACATTTCTCTGTAGTTTTCTTCAGTTTTATCCATTACATTTCCAAACTTAATAAAAACTTAAGAAATCAATTTTCAGCCAACTAGGGCACTCAGAGGATCCGATCCATTCGCCACGTGCCCTGTGGTGGATTGCCTTGATACACACACCCCTCCTAAGTGGCTCATTAGCGTGATCTACCACCTACTCCAGAAGGTTCTGTTTAGAATCCTGAACCCTAACATCCACCTATAAATTATCCCACCAAATAGCATTCGTATTCCGGGTCCCTTCCAAACCTCCTGAAGCTAGAGAATTGAATTACCTCTCTCCTTCATATATGCATTGCTCATAATCAGATGATCCTTACTCTGACACCTCTTGCCCTAGTAGCATCTATAGAATGGTAAACTACTTTAACTATTACAGCTAAACTGCCTTGACTGCTACAGTGGATATGTTCAACTACTATAACTGCCTAATATAGCGTTGTTGTAACTGAATTGTTATGCACATCTTTTGAGAAATAAAGAACTTATTAGCCTACATCTGTTATAACTGACTACTACATTTTTGTCTAACTTGTTATTTCACACTTCAAGCAGAATGACCTGTCATATGTATTTGATTGCTCTCAATTTTAGTGAAATATTCTAGGATTTTGAGATAAAAACGGACTCCAAAATACTAAGTAATCAAGAAACAGACTCATAGTGCATCAAATTAGAAAACATCACATTTCAACTTCATCCGTAACAACTACATCCTACCAAACATGCTTTATTATAGCTCATTGGTACTCGTTAGGTTCTTTGTATACCTAACTTAGTTTATTCAATCAAGAGTCCAATAATCGATCATAACTCTGAAGAAAGAAGAGCTCACCAAATTGCACCATGAAACTTTGAAAATTGGACGACCCCTGTAAGGAAGCGGATGGCAAGGTGTCTTCTATCAGGAAGCAAATGGCAAGGTGTCTTTTATGAGGTAACTTATATGGATTTTGTGGGCCGTCTGAATGATAACATTTAGAATCAGTGGCGGAACCAGAAAATTACACTAAGGGGGGCTGGAATCATATATGTGTACATTTTAGCAGAGAGAGGAGGCTGAGCCAAAAATGTTGTCCCCATTGAGAATGGAACCTACATCATTTGCTTTAAAAACCAAGCTATATACCACTCCAGCTAGTCCCATTCTTTGAAATTTATACGTAGTTAATGTATTTATTTATACTTTAAGCTATACTTAATACTAAAAAGATAACTATTTGTATTAGTTTTTTGGGGGGAGGGGGGCTAAAGTCCCGGCAGCCTCCCCCTAGTTCCGCCAATTAGAATTCCGATAGTTGTACATATAGTGGTGTCTAGATCCAACGAGTGGGTCGAGTTGGTTTGGGTAGGCTATTGTCGCTGTCGGTTTTGTGGGTACAGATTAAAAAGATTTACTTCTAAACAAGTGGCCAAAACACTTAATCAAACACGACCCAACATGTCGTAGGTCGACTCTCACGTTCTCACTAATCTATAAAAGCGTACATCTATAGTTATGACAGTTGTACAAAAACATACCATAAAGACCGGTCTAGTCACCAATATTAGCCGATGCAGCTTGATCTATGATAAACTGTCACTAGTCAATGCATGCACGAGACTTCATTTCAAATTCATTTGTTTCGTAAAACATAAACGTAAACATGTAGATGCATTACTATTAGCTATAAACCAGTATGCAATATTTGTTTTTATCCATGTAGTCTCGTAGTTAGTGACGTACTTGCCTTATAAAAGAAACAGTAATTTAGTTGCTCCCTTGCCTCTCGCTTAAACAGAGAGCAACCACAAAGACAATGTCATGTTGCTATATTGCATGCCGTTGTTCTATAATCAGGTAATGGGCTACCTGTCGTCCTTCCGCCAATGTTAAAAGACGGTTGCCAATCTTAATTATTCCCTATTGTTCGTACTTGAGTTTAATGAGATGAGCTCAGCAAACGATGAACTAGTGAGCCGATAATTATAGGTCAGAAAAGTGGAGCCATGCGTGTCCGTTATTACAGTTGTTTGTACGCGTTTGGTTTATCTTATGGATGGCTAATCCAAATCATCTAAATGTGTTATCTATACTACTATAAAAAGAGCGAGTTTGATGCTGCGTTCTCCTTGATTTACTCTCTTCTCGTTTTTTTTCAAAGAATTTTACTCCTACAAATATTTATTCTCACACTCTTCTATTAACTTTTATTATCTTTAATTTTGTATTTTTCTCTCCATACCACGGACACAGTTCCTTGATTCTCTCATTTCAAACAACCAACACAAATATCTTTTACCGTATGGACCCTTTCACGGACGAGTCTTCTCCCGGCATATTTCAACAAATTTTATATGTCACGTGCATGTGCACGTATGCATTCACTAGTTTATCTATACTATTATAAAAAGGGCTGTGTTCTCCTTTATTCACTCTCTTCTCTATTTTTTTAAAGGAATTTTGCTCCTACAAATATTTATTCTTACACTCGTTTATTAACTTTTATTATCTTTAATTCTGCATTTCTCTCTCTATCTCACGGAAACGGTTCCTTGATTCTCTCCTTTCAAATAACCAATACAAATATCTTTTACCGTAAGGACCCTTTCACAGACGAATCTTTTCCTCGTATATTTCTAACAAATTTTATATATCACGTACATATACACCTGTGCGTTCAGTAGTTTATTTAAATAAGCACCCGTGGGCAGTCGAGGGGTAACATGTGATACTCTAAAGTAAACACGTGTGTTTAAATTTGGTCAATACGCCGACGGGTAACGAGATGTGTTGTGGTCTTCTGGCACTCGCCGGTGTACCTTTTCGTCACATAAATATTTGGGGCCGGTCGGTTTTTTCTATGTAAAGTCCCGGTAGTTGTCTATAAAAACAAGTTACTGTTTTTTTTTTTTTTTGGTTTTGGTATGGCATTTATTCTAATAGATAGGCAGTATCCTGAAGCATGTGGGTTTTTAAGTGTCGCATATTGCGGAATGCCATGCTCATCGGCTCCTTCGAACAGCTTCCAGCCCAGTATTGCCATTCTGATACCACTTTATGCACCGCGTTATTTATTTAATGAAGGCCTATAGTTAGCGCAAAGATAAGTATTTGGGCGTATATATTACATGTGACTTTGAAATTGACAAAGACTCGTCTTTTTGGCTCCTCCCAGTCTCCCACTCGGGGACTCCCATCTTGACACCTGCCTGGTGCAGCGATGAGTAAGTGAGGATGAAATATCTAAGAAAAGAAAAAGCAACCGACCAATGCTAAAACAGTGAACTTGTTAGTATTTGTAACATGTATTTTTTTAATTAGCTTTGGGGCTAGTTACACGGCCATATACCTCTCCTTCTCAAGCTCTAACTTTAGACTTACGTTCCCAGGTTGACAACTTGATTCTATTTTTACCGACTCAAGAATAGAATGTCAATGCAAAGCCTGGCCCGCACCACCAGCTTCAACCTTCACCTTTTTATGAGCTAGAAGGGGGAGCCCACATATCTCAAACATCAGATGCAAAAAGCTCATGATACATCAAGCTGGAGGCAGTTCATTAATAAACGGAAAAAGGATCAAGAAGAAGAAATTACGACACCAAGCTCGTTGAAGAGGGCATTCAACTGGCTTTGTATAGCTTAGTAAAGATGTGTTCATTGTAACAAGAAAAATACATGCATCTTTGTGAAGATATGCTTAGCTAAAACAAGACAAGCTTGATGAAGACTTACCTAAGTACCAATACACCATGATGAAAAAGATTTACAAATTTTACTACTCAATAGGCAAATATGATTTTCAATGTAGAGCATAAAGTATATCACAAAAGTAACGCATCAAAGGCTTGGTGTCATAAATTTTGGCAAGTGGATTGTTATATACTACAAGTAGAGCTTCTCTCAAGTCCAACAATGCCACTTCTCTCGTATTGATGTTCACTCAAGAATTAACAAATTATGGTGCATATTTGAGTTCTTCGACATACTGTTGATGGTTGAGGTCTTCTCCATGATAGTTGAGGACACTCCTACAACATTGTAGAGCCAAACATGGGCAATTATGAGAGTTTATGTTTCAATAAGGCACCTAGTATGTGCATTGAACTTTTGGACCAAATTATTACTCCACCAAGACTCATCAAGATATTGAGTCAAATAGGAGTGTGTGTTAAAGATTAACTTTCAATGTCGACATCCGCTCTTTGTATTAATTCTTTAAAAAAATTGTATTTGATCTAACTATTGTTCAAACAAACAATGTACCCATCAAACTAAAGCTAGACTAAGTTTGTCGTCATTTTATCAACTTTCAGGTGAATACTTGATTTATCACTCAGTAAATACCAACATTTAAATTATGTAGACTTTGGTCAACAAACCTTGTAGATGGACACCTTGTGACCCTATTGAGATTAGAAAAATTGACTTTGATCGAGAGATTCTTGAACTTGATCAAGATATTCCAAGAATTGGGGTTTAGGCTCAGTGTTCCTCCAATTAACCACATTTGCATCAGATTCTAGCTCTTTGGAATTATAAGTTAATCCCTACTTTTTTAGAGTTGAGAAAATGAACTCCTCTAGAGTTCTATACTAATTAGTATTTAGTTTTGACCCTAAGTTCAAAGCTTCAACTTGATCGATTGAGTTTACTTAATTTCTACCTTGTGCATGCATGTTTTGATTTGTATAATTGTTGACCTAACAATTATACATTGTCCATATTTTGATGATGACTTATATTTTATTCATAGGTATCTAATATGTCTATTTGAGATTGATATCAGTTATTAGGTACATGAAAATAATGAATTCAACCAAACACTAGCTTGACCAAAAACAAGCCAAAATCAATGCAAGTGCACGTTTGTGCAAAATGCCTTGAACTACTTAGAACATGTTTGTAAATCACTTGTATTGATGCTATGACATGTAACTAAGCTAAGAAAAAATATAAAATGCACTTAAATCGAATATTAAAGCACTTATATGGAATTTTCCAAAATTCATCGCACACACTTTTAGCAATTGAGTTTCACTCACATGAAACTCGGCCTACAACCCTTTGTGGATCTTGGTAATAGACACGGCCGGTCGAGTTTTCCCAGGACAAATTTGGCCGACACCCCTACACCGGTTTAAGTCGTCGGCCGAGTTTCATCTAGGATAAATCGACCAACAACTCAAAATTACTTTATCTATAGTGCCATCATCTGTGTTACCTTTATTGAAACTCAATTCACAACATTGTACAAAATGTGCAAAAAAAGTGTCTCTAACTGTTGGAGTGTTGAAAAACTCAAAAAATATCCATGGCAACACCCCCAAACAACTAGAATTTGTTCCTAAGTGTATCTACTGGCTAGTAGACACCCAAACTATAAATAGGTGACATTAGACTTCATTCCAAGTTTTCCTTCTTATGCTCCTAGCAATAGTTGAGTGGTTTACTCTACTAAGAGCCCCTTTCTCTCTCAAGTTTGTTACAGATGTACATCATTCCAAGTGAATAGGTTACTTGTGAGAGAGTTGCTTCATTGTACAACTTGTGAAGCTCTCAACTTCCCTTTCCCAGTCTCTTTCTCTCAATCTATGATGGTGAAAGCTTATCCTTGGTGAAGGTGAAGTTGAAGGATAAAGATCCAAGAGAAGAGTGGGTACCTATTTCAAGGAAGAAGACTTGTTTCAAGAGAAGATCTCCTTGGTGAAGGCAGCTAGCTCATTGCAAAAGTGGGTAAGCCCTTATGAAGGAGAAGACTCTTGCTCTAAGATGGGTAAGTCCTTGTAAGGTTATTGGATTCCTCATCCTCAAAGGAAAGGATAGGTATCCTCGTCCTTGAAAAAGAAGGTCATATTATATCTCCTATAATGGAATATAAGAAGTGTGCAATGGTTGCAAATCCTAGAGATTGACCCATGTAGGTAGTGGATATACATATTCTAGTTTAGATTTTGGAACTAATATACATAGCTTGTGTTCTTGTTCTTGTTTAATCTCTCTCATCCTTGCTATGTAAGCTTATTTGCACTCAAATTCCATATATGCAACCTCATCTCTTGATATAATTTGAAGGTTTAATGAATTTGGTTTAAGTGTTTAGCTCTATTCAATACTCCCTTCTAGATCCCATTGATTCAATAAGTTGTATTAGAGTAGGTCTTCTCCAAGCCAAGTGCTCCTACAAGACGAGAAGATGGGTGAGAATTTGGTGGGGTCCCTTAACATAGAAGGAGGATTCTCCATGCCCCCCCATATTTGACTGCACAAACTTTCTCTATTAGAGGAGAAGAATGTAGTTGTACCTTCAAGGTATGAGCTACAAGATGTGAAGAGTGGTTTCTTCTCTATACAAAGAACTGGAGGGAGACATGGATACTTGGAATGAAGCTTCCATGTAGAAGGATCAACTCAATACCAAAGCAATAAGCATCATCTATTCATCCTTCACTCCCACCGAGTTCAACCATATCTCCACTTGGGATGCAACTCATGAGATATGGGATAAGCTTTGTGTTACCTATGAAGGCAATAAGCAAGTCAAAGAGTAAAAGGTATACATGTTCAATGGATTTCTTGAGAACTTCAAGATGGGAAGGAAAGCAAGGATTGCTTAAATGTATGCTAGGCTCAACACCATTATAAATGGGCTTGCATATATGGGACAAACCATGGACTTAGAGACACCTTGCAAAAGTTCCTCAAAGGGAAAAATCCCTAAATGAAGTCCTAGAGAACTCTATCAAACAAGTGGGTAGAAGTTGTTTGGGATTTGAAGGAAAGCCTACGAACAAAGGGAAAAGTAAGAGAAAGAGCAAGGGATCCCAATATACCATGGAGAGATTTCCAACTCTAAGGCATCTATGGTTTGCTCTCATTGTAAGTGCGATGATTATTATTCTACTTTTTGTCCTTATAAAGAGAAGGGGACCAACCCAAATATGAAATGGGCCCCTAAGCTAACTCTATATCCCAAAGTTTGAATTGGGCACCAACGTCTCCTTTATATGTATAATAAAGGCAAATGGATTGTTGATTGTGGATGCTCAAATCACATGACTAGTGTTAGAGACAAATTCAACAGTCTTACTAAGAAGAAAGGAGGTTCGGTGACATTTGGAGACAACTAGAAAGGTAAAGTAATTGTGAGGGTGATGTATGTGATTCACTATTCATAAAGAATGTTCTTCTTATGGATGGCCTACATCATAATTTAGTTGGTGTTAGCCAACTTTGTGATAATGGTTATCTTATTCTCTTTACTTCAAATGAATGCTTGCTTCTAGATTCCCTCTCTTACAATGTCATATATAAGGGAACTAGAAGTGTAAATCTGTATATTATTGTTCTTGATTCTCTTAAGCCTATTCTTGGTAAATGCCTAGTTGTTTATAAAGATGATGTATCTTTGTGGCACTATATGCTTGGTCATGTAAATATGCATCAATTGAAGAAGTTGAGCAAAAAGGACTTGGTCAAAGAACTTCCTAAATTGGATTTTGAGAAGGATGAAGAATGCCAACCTTGTACCCCAAGGAAAGAAAACCAAATCCTCCTTTGAATACAAAGGAGTCCTTAGCACCAGGAGGGTTCTTGAACTTATTCACGTTGATCTATTTGGACCAATGAGAATTCAATGACTTCGTGGTAGTAAATATTGTCTTGCGATTGTCAATGATTTCTCTCTTTTCACATGAACTCACTTTTTGGTTTCAACAAGTGATACTCTTGATGTAGTATCCAACTTTTTAAAACAAATTGAAAACAAAGCTTCTTTCTATATTGTATCTATCGATAGTGACCATGGATAGAGTTTGGAAATGACTTGTTTGAAAGTTTTTGCAAAGAATCCAATTATAAGCACAATTTTTCTTCCCTCTGTGCGCCTCAACAAAATGGGGTAGTTGAGAGGAAGAATAGGTCTTCACGACAAATGGCTAGAGACATGCTTTTGGAGTATGACAACCCCAAGAAGTTTTGGGCTGAAGTCATTAGCACTGCATGTTTTGTGCAAAATTGGGTTTGCACTTGTCCTTTACTTAAGAAAACCCCCTATGAGTTATGGCATGATAGGCAGCCTTCAATCGACTTCTTTCATATGTTTGGTTGTCCATGCTTTGTTTTGAACACTAAAGATTCTCTTTATAATTTTGATGTTAAATATTATAAGGTTTTCTTTCTTGGCTATAGCACTACAAGTACATCTTTTAGAGTGTTTAACATTGAACTTTCTAAAGTAGAAGAATATATGAATGTTAAGTATATGAGACTAACCCCTCTATTACCAAGAATATTATAAATGACGATGTTGTAAATGAAGTGATTCCTAGATTTAAAGATATCAACATCAATGACAAAGGAAAAGAGGTGGTTGTAGATGAAGAATCAAAAGAAGATGAAAAGAAGGATCCAACTCCCCAGTTTGCCAAAGATCATCCAAAAGAGTTCATCATAGGCAATCCTTTTGAAAGGGTGAAGACACGAGCTATCTTCAACAAAGAACAAGTCGATATCACCTTTATCTCACAACTTGATCCAAATAATGTCAAAGAAGCTCTTAAAGATGATTAATGGATCCTAGTAATGCAAGAGGAACTAGAACAACTTGAGAAGAATAAAGTGTGAACTCTAGTTCCATGACCAAGTGGAAGAAAGACCATTGGCACAAAGTGAGTATACCACTACAAGATTGATGAAATTTGTAAGGTGGTAAGTAACAAATCAAGGTTAGTAGCTCAGGGTTATAATCAACAAGAAGGTATTGACTTTCATGAAGCTTTTACTCCTATTGCTAGACTTGAATCTATTAGAATGCTACTTGCCTTTTCTAGTCATAATAACTTCTTCCTATATCAAATGGATGTAAAAAGTGCATTTTTGAATGGTAGAATAGAGGAGGAAGTCTACGTGGCTCAACCTCCCGATTTTGAACATGACAAGCTTCCTAACCATGTCTATTTGTTATAAAAAGATCTTTATGGTATGAAACAAACCCCTAGAGCTTGGTATGATAAATTGAAAAACTTTTTTTTCAATAATGGCTATGCCATGGGAAAAGTTGATTTAAACTCTTTCTTAAACACACTTCTAACAATTTCTTGATTACTCAAATATTTGTTGATAATATCATTTTTGGCAGGACTGATCTTGATCTTTGCAAGGATTTTAGTTCTCTAATGTAGAGTGAATTTGAAATTAGCATGATGGAGGAGCTTACATTCTTCTTTGTCTTTCACATCAAGAAAATAAAGGATGGAAACTTCATCAACCAAGGTAAGTATACAAGTGAACTCTTGAAGTGATTTGGGATGGAGAACACAAACCCAATGGATACTCCCATGTCAAACACCGCCAAACTTGATAGAGATGAAGAAGGTGAGAATCTAGATGAGAAGATTTGTACATGTATTATTGGTAGCTTACTATACTCAATGGCCTCTAGACCTGATATTATATTTAGTGTTGGTTTGTGTGCTAGATACTAGTCAAGCTCTAGAAAACCCCATGTGACATCTGTTAAGAGGATTCTAAGGTACCTAGCCAGAACCCAAAATTTTGGACTATGGTATCCTAAGTCGAGGGACTTTACTCTCACAGCTTATAGTGATTTGGATTATGTCAAGTGTTTAATTGATAGAAAGTGCACAAGTGGTACTTGCTTCCTCCTAGGACCATGCTTGGTTTGTTGGTTCTCTAAGAAACAAAGCACAATGGCTCTTTCAACTACCAATGTTGAGTACATTGCATATGAAAGTTGTTGTGCCCAAGTCCTATAGATGAAGCAAATGCTCCAAGGCTTCAATGTTTTCTATGATGCTTCTCCTATCTATTGTGACAATACTACTGCAACTAATTTATCTTACAATCTTATATTTCTTAGTAGAGATAAACATGTATAATTCCACCATCATTTCCTTTATGACCACATTACTAAGAAAGATATCTATTGTGACACTCCAATTACACCAACGAGATAACTCAAAACCCAAAGAATGTGATCAACTACTAAAAATCCAAATTACAACAAAACATGGTAAATTAAAATGGATTCATATAACCATCACAAGCAATCATTTACATAAAGGTCCATAACACTTGCATAGAAACATATACCATGTTAGGTATTTACTTCTCTGTCCACTGGGCTTAGCCACCACCTATATACAAAAGGAAATGTTCACATGTACATGCCATATATATACAACCAAGGCATACTGCTAAAACATGTGTCGATATACATCATCTACAAAACACATCCCTCCCGGGACCTGAGAGTACGTACAGGGACGACACATAGGACTCTACTACTACTCAAGCAGCTTATCCAACCATCTGAGCTCACTGATCTACAAGTTGTTGCTCCTCAACAACATGATCTCTACCAACAAACCCATAAGGTGAGACCAACTTCCCAGCAAGAGATATAACTCCCTGCCAACAGTTATTGTTACTGCAAATATATTACTATAATACAGGATGAGAAGATTCAACTAAATGAATTACTTAAACTAATTAAACAGGTTAGGTAGATTAAATAGTTGTAGAAGATAAGTAGAGTATGTTATGTGATTAATAGGAACATTAGGAACATCTATTACATATGACTTTCATTTAAACATTCATAATAATTGAGCAGTCGTAAGAAACATGATTGCAACATAAAAAACTAACAACACAAGGAACAAGGCAAGGGTAAACATCCAATGTGAAGTGTGTTTAACCCTAAACAAAATAATGCTATATGGTTGTATTACATATTTTATTAATGCCTTTAGGATTTTATTCGTACCACCCAAATCCAACTGAGCATTGCTAAGTCAAAATTAGTGTCGTATAAGATCTAAGAAGAGTCAAACTCCAAAATCCTCCCCGATACCACTCAGTCAGGACAAGTGTGCACCGCAGTGACATAAGTCAAACTGCCACCAGTGACATATAGTCAAGCTGAAAACACCTAGCTCGCCTTGGTACAGGTCACAATGCTAGTAGTCACCAGGGTAAACCCCGTCATCAAGGTACAACAACAGTTGTCCTCAAAATATCACAGGTAATATCGATATATGACCATAGCCATTCTCACACTAGTACATGAGTGTAGTCAACTACCAAACTCTTGAGGTCATGTCAAGGAGACATAGTCACTTGCACCTCAAATACTCAATAGTATGCACTCTTAAGTTTCCTTTAGGAATACTCGTTTCACTATCCAACAAGTTTTGACACATGAATGGATCTATGGCACAGGGCAACTACATGATTAAGGTTCCACTTGATTAGTTAAGTTGATTGGGTGAATTAAGGTTGCATCAAACAAGTGGACATACAAACCCTAATTCATTTCTAGAAAGCATTAAAGTAAAGCAACTTCAGAAGATATAAAACATATGGAATGAAAATCTTGTCACATCACTACATGGTACAGTTCCACTACTATCATTGAATCCACACTCCTTGTCACATCATCATGGGATATGGATCCCTTGTCACATAAGCAAGAGAGCTATACATATAATAGGTTTCAACCATGCCCACGGGTCATTAAGACCATCACATCATAATCAACTACAAGAACATCATTATCTTTCCATGCCTTAGCAAAGGCTCAACCACAATCACCATACTTGAGATACACATGTTTACATAACCTTGTGTTAGGATGTTCCATAACAACATTTTAGGTTTACCACCACATTAAAAGGGATATTCCATCACCACATAAGTTACACAAGGAAGCTAAGAATAAGCAATAACCACTTGGTTGTATTAGGGCTTGGTGTATCAAGGTAAGCTAGATTGGCATTACACATCATCTCAGTATGGTGATCATAAGTTCTCATTCATATGAGGGAAAAGGTAAGACTACATGATTAAGGGAAAACCTCCATTGGATTCAACATCATTCAAACCAAACCAACATACCACAAGAATAAACCCAAAACCATTGGATGAGGGGAGGTAAACCATTGGTTGTAACACAAGCAACCATCTTAAACAAACAACATTAGAAAACATTCGAGTTGTGACATTTGTTGAGTCACCATACCTTCTAGTCAAGCCATCATTTAATAACATAGAAAGCACCATCGATTGTGGGAACACATCCCACCATAGAGAGATCACATGATGAAAACCATTGGTTGACATTATTACAAGTACCATTGGTTGATCACCTAAAGAAGGCCATCAGTTGTAGGGTCTAGAAACACCATTGGTTGTGACACTCAATGTCACCATCAGTTGGACCATCGGATCATGAGCCCAGGAAACCATCGGTTGAGACCCAAATCAACCATTGGTTGATGACCTAGGTTGGCCATTAGTTGTGGGACTTAGAACCCCCATAAGTGTTGTCAACAACAGGTGAGAAAACTAGGCAAAACAAGATAAAACCATCGTTTGATGAATGAAGGGAAAACCATCGATTTAGACCACTCAAGGGTACTTAGACCACTGCTTCTTGAGCACCAAAGGAACCAAAATAGAACCTAAAGTACGACCATTGGTTGACATGAAGAACACCAGCAGAAAAATAGTAAAAAGCATGACCATCGGTTGTTACAGTAAGGTACACCTTCGAGTGTCAGAAAGGGTAGAAAATCAACCATAGAAACCCTAAGTAAACCATTGATTGATGAGCAAGAAAAAACCATTAGTTGATAAGAAAGCAACCATAAAGCTTCCTATAGCATAGGAAGGTTGTGCAAAAGGTATGAAACACATCCAAGAAGGTAAATCCTCAGAGAAACTAGCATCTAAGTTCAAACCCTAGGCAAAGGTAGGTTCTTTCTACTTAAAACTTTGTTTTAGAGCAAGGTCTAGCACAATCAAGCCACAAGTAAGCAATAAACGTGGGGAAAGTTATATAACTCGATTTTAGGAAGAAGAACAAACTCTATATAGCAAGGTATCTCGAGTACAAGAGGAAGAAAACCATAGCTTAGATCTCCACACGTTCAAGCAAGCTTCTTCTCTAAGAAAGAGAGCAACCCTATGTCAAGGAAGCAAGAAAGAAGGGTTCTTTAAGCTCTAGAGCAAGATCCACCATGGAACACCATGGACACGACCAAAAAGAAGGAATAAGGATGTAGGTCGGTAAGGAAAATGAGGATAAAGAGTGCTAGCTTACTTGCTTAGGTCAATAACAGTGAAGGAAAGTTGCACAAGCTCCAAAGGAGGGAAGATCCATGCTCTAACAGTACATGCAAGAAGCTCGACCACCTTCTTCCACCTTGGTCACCTTATTCTCCACTAGAGAAAGGAGGATGAAGCTCTAGACATAAAGGAAGGGAAAGAAGTCCAAAAGATTTGTTTGCGTGGAAGGTAGGAGGGTTATATAGATATGGGAGAGAGAGAAGAGAAGGTCTAGGTGTCCTAACATGTTAGCCAAGTGTCCATGGCCAAGGGACATCATGTCCATGCAAGCAGAAGATCCATCTCTAAGCCATCAGATCTTGGCCCTTCCAGGGTGGCCGTCAAGTTTCATCATGTGGAGACCATTGGATGTTGAAACCCTAGGTCACTAGATGGAAAACCATCGTTTGGTCACCCCTTCCAAGCAAACCATCGGGTCCAAGCACCTGTAACGCTCGGGCCCACTACCCAAGACTCTAGTAGAGTTTCAGGAATGATGACTGGCCCCACAGACCACCACTAGCCTTAACTGCGCTCTTTGTCCACACTGACGCGCAAGCCAGGATCAACTTCCCGACTGATCACCCATCCTAGTACTACTCCAAGCCGAGCACGCTTAACTATGGAGTTCTTTAGAGATGGGCTCCCGAAAAAGGAGGTGCACCTTGGTGATATGGGTAGTCCAATCATTCCTTTTAAGATCATGTTATCCGAGGCCTCAAATCCTGAGATGTTACAATCTCCCCCACTTAGACTCTTGATGTCCTCGTCAAGGCTCAACTATATGGCTTCATAATCTGACCCCATTTCAGTGCAGACCCACAATGGCCCATGGACACCCAGCTCCCGTCCACGGCTACCAGCGCAAGGGTGGCTCCATCTCGTCTCTACGGATAGCCCTTTCCAACTTTCCTGGACCGTACGGCTCAAGAGTGACATGCCACATGCCCATGTGGGCCCCACCTACTGGAGGGGTTATGGCTCTGATACCATTTGTAACGCCCGAGCCCACTGCCCAAGACTCTAGTAGAGTTTTAAGAATGATGACTGGCCCCACAGACCACCACTAGCCTTAACTGCGCTCTTTGTCCACACTGACGTGCAAGCCAGGATCAACTTCCCGACTGGTCACCCATCCTAGTACTACTCCAAGCCGAGCACGCTTAACTATGGAGTTCTTTAGAGATGGGCTCCCGAAAAAGGAGGTGCACCTTGGTGATATGGGTAGTCCAATCATTCCTTTTAAGATCATGTTATCTGAGGCCTCAAATCCTGAGATGTTACATCACCCCAAAATAGAAATCCATCAATGTATAACCTCTAGGAAAAACCACCAGTTTTCCCACTTGATGATGACAACTTTGTTCTGAATCCAGGGGAACCATCAGTTGATGGCCTTTCAAGATGGCTCATCTATGAGGGCTAAACCCTAACTCAACCCTAGAAGAGTTAACCCACCAAACCAAGGCACAACAAGCCATATCCAACTCAAGAATGGTATGAAGACATGTAAGGAACATAAAACATGTGAAAAATTGCAAGAAAAACCTCATATATGGGTAAATTGTAGAAAAGCCCAAAATATGCACAAAATTGCATAACTTTCTCAAATAGTGTCCAAACTGGACCAAACTTGAAACTTAAGCTTGACACATGATATCAAGCCACGTAATAAGGTTAGATTAAGGTTTTAAGCACTTAATTAAGGCAATCAAGCATATTAAACCATTAAGCAAGGTCTGGGGTCTTACAACCATAAACCCCTAATAAGGATTTCACCCCAGAAATCCTACGCATAAAGAGATCGGTACTTCCTAAAAACCTCATCCTATAACTCCCACGTGGATTCCTCCTCTCCATGGTGATACCAAAAAACCTAAATAAGGGCTATATCCTTCTTCTTCACCATCTTCACCCTCCTATCCAAGATCAATATGGGACCTTCAACATAAGACACGTCCTCTTCCAACTCAACCTCCACAGGCTGCAACACTTGCTTTGTATCTAGATGGCACATCCTCAACATAGAAACATGGAAAACTGGGTGCAACATGTGTAACTATGGCAGTTGCTCAAGCTTGTACGCCACCTTCCCAAGATGTGCCACAACAGGGTAAGGTCCCATATACCTAGGAGCCAATTACCCTTCTTACCAAACCTTAGCATGCTTTTCCAAGGGGAAACATTAAGATACACTTAGTCTCCAACTTGGAACTCCAACGGGATATGGTGACTCTCAACATAAGACTTCTATCTGTCCTGAGATGCCTTCAACTATTGTTGTATGACCTTGATATTTTCTATGGTATGTTGTACTAGCTCAGGACCCAAAAGATGATATTCACCTATCTCATACCAACACAACTGAGACAAAAAATGTTTCCCATACAAAGCCTAATACGGTTCCATGTCGATGCTCCTCTGGTAACTATTGTTGTAGCAAACTCTATGAAGCTCAGGTGCATATCCCAACTACCCAAAAACTGTAAAACACAAGCTCTCAATAGATCCTCCAAGGACAGAATAGTCCTTTTAGACTGGACATGCGTCTGTGGGTGGAAAGTAGTATTGAACCTCAAATATGTACCCACAGTTGTATGCAAGTGTTCCAAAAGATGATTGGTAAACTGAGGACATCTATTAGAAACTATCGTCACTGAATACCATGTAACTACACTATCTCATCAAAATACATCTGTGCAAGCTTCTCAACTATAGACATTATCTTGATAGGTAAGATGTGTGATGACTTTTTCAACTTATCCACTATTACCCAGATGGAATCATGACCATTGTATGTCCTAGGAAGACCAACCACAAAGTCCATTATGATATGATCCTATTTACACTATGGAATAGGTCTAGCTGCAAGGTCCCTACAAGTTTCTGATGCTCCACCTTGACCTGCTGACACACTGGACATCTTGCCACAAACTTAGCCACATCAAGCTTCAAACCAAGACACCAATATAGATCCTTCAAGTTGTGCTACATCTTGGTACTTCCTAGATGCATTGCGTACATTAAGGACTGAGCCTCATCTAAAACCATCTTCCTCATATTATCAGCATACCACTACCCTTCCATGGAAACAAATTGTCCCATCATCTGCCTCATGGAAGCCATCACGCTTCTCGATGCTAAACTCTACTCGAATTTATTATATCACGGTATCATCTTGCTACGCATACCAGATCTGTTGCCTTAAGGTAGGTTTCACCTATAACTTTGATAGCAAACTTTCCAATAAAGAGACCTTTAACTTTACATTCATCTGATATAAGTAGACCAAGATGTCTTGCTTATGGAACACCAAAGAACACAACTGCGCCTTATATGGTAGATGGGGACGAAGAAGACTTCTTGCTCAAAGCATCTGCTACCACATTAACCTCCCCATGGATGGTAATCTATCATGCAATCGTAGTCCTTTATCAACTCCATGCATCATCACTTCCGCATGTTCATCTCTTGCTTCAAGAGGATGTATTGGAGGTTTTTGTGGTCAGTGAAGATCTAAACTTCTTTCCATAAAGATAGTTCCTCCATATCTTCGAGGCATGGACCAAAGATGCAAGATCCAGATCATGCATCAGGTAGTTCTCCTCATGTTCCTTAAGCTGTCGTGAAGTGAAATAAATCATTATCCTATCTTGCATCAGCACACACCCCAAGTCATTCTTTTACGCATCATAGAAGAAGATATAACATTTTCCTTACTCAGGAAACATTAACACGGGTGCACTGGTCAAGTTCTCCTTTAAAAGCTGGAAAGAACATTGATGCTTATCATCCCAGACAAAAGGTATGAGTTTCCTTGTCAACTTCATTAGGGGTAACACCACAACACTAAAGTTCTTAATGAACCTCATTTACTAGCCCGCCAAACCTAGGAAACTGTGAAATTTCATCAATGTACTCGGTTTCTCCCACTCTAGCACTGACTCTACCTTCTTTGGGTCCCCACAGACACCCTTAGAAGATATTACTTGTCCAAGAAGAGACACCTCCTTCAGCCAAAACTCACACTTACTAAACTTGGCGTATATTTGGTGTTGTCTCAACATCATAAAAGCCATGTGTGGATGTTGTCTGTGTTGTTGACTGTCTCTGGAGTAGATTAGGATGATGTTGATGAACATCACCATGAACTGGTCAAGGTATAACCCGAACACTATATTCATCAGGTCCATGAATGTTGTCAGTGCATCGGTTAGCCCAAACGGAATAACCACAAACATGTAGTGACCATACCTAGTCCTGAAGGCAGAGTTGAGTATGTCATCCACCTTGATCCATTACTGATGGTATATTAACCCCAGATCTATCTTGGAGAACATTGTGGTACCCTTTTAGATGGTCAAATGGATCGTCAATCCTTGGCAACATATACTTGTTCTTCATAGTGACCTTGCTCATCTGTCTGTAGTCAATGCACAACCTCATTAAATCCGTCCTTTTTCTTCACAAACAACATGGGAGCACCCTTAGAGGAAGTGCTCAGTCTAATAAAGACCTTCTCTAATAGGTTGTGCAACTGCTTCGTCAACTATTGCATCTCTGTAGGTTCCATCATGTACCGCAATTGAGGTGACAAAAACCTCAACTTCTTGAAGCCTCCAGAAGACTACCCCTAAAACGGAGTCAGTCTCTTCTTAGTGTTAGCCTCATGATTCTCAGTTGTTGAGTGCTCGATCTGCCTCATGGACTCAACAAAGGTCACAAACCATTCTTAGTTCTACAAAGCAGACACCGTCATTGTCAACTCCATGTTCAACCCCTTCTCAAACTGCTTGATCCTCTCCTTATCCGTCGTTGCCATATGAGGACAAAACCTCAATAGCTCCATGAACTTCACCTTATACTCGTTGATTGTCATTGATCCCTACTGAATCTTCTCAAACCGCAAGATCTTCTCATCCGGCTACGTATCCAAAAAGTATCTACTCACAAACTCACATTGAAACTCTTCTCAAATGATTACAACACCAGGCCTCTTCTCCTCTTCAATGGCCCACCAATGGATAGCACTGCCCTTCAAAAGGTACACCACATGCTTCACCATATCCTCGTCGGGGATGTTGAGGATCTTGAAGTCCTTCTCCAACTCTATTAGCCACATATCTGCATCCTTCGGATCTGTTGTACCAGCATACGCTATCGCCCCCACACACCTCTACCTCTCAAAAGTCTAGTCAGAACCTTGAGATTCCACATTGGGAATATATTACCTTGCTTGAGTTACGGGCACCCTATCCTCCATATGCAAAATTGTGGCCATAAATTGTCCAAACATGGACTGTAAAGTGGGATTGTCCAAGGTTGTCCGATCAAACTGGGGCATCGCGGGTTGCTCCTGCCCCATCTCAGGAACTCTATCCACTCTAGCCTACCTCCTAGAACTACCTCCTAGTATAGAAACACTACTCTCAACATGTTCTTTGTGTTCTCTAGATATATCTTTTTCTTATTCGTCTTCTTATTCTACATAAGTAGAAGTTATGATCAGATATATTTGGACAACACAAGAATATACACAAACCATAGTAATATGTCCCATAGGACTCTACTACTAGGACTCTCCTAGGACCTCAGAGTACATGGATGACACATAGGACTCTACTACTACACAAGCAGCTTATCCAACCTTCTAGAGCTCATTGATCTCCAAGTTGATCCTCCTCAATAGCATGATCTCTACCACATCACTGATGACCACCTAAAAAGACGTGGATACCCACAAGGTGAGACCAACATGCCAGCAAGAGATATAACTCTCCACCAACGATTATTGTTACCATAGATATATTACTATAATATAGGATGTGCAGATTCAACTAAATGAATTACTTAAAATAATTACATAGGTTAGGCGCATTGAATAGATGTAGCAGATAAGCAGAGCATGTTATGTAATTAACAAGAACATGAGGAACATGTATTGCAGATGGCTTCCATTTCCACATTCATAATAACTGAGCAGTCATAAGAAACACTATTGAAACATAAACAACTAACATCATAAGGAACAAGGCAAGGGTAAACATCCAGTGTGAAGCGTTTTTAACCCAAAATAGAATAATGCTACATGGATGTATTACATCTTTTATTAATTCCATGAGGATTTGAGTTGTACCACCCAAATCCAACCGACTACTACTAAGTCAAAATTAGTGTCATAAAGGATCTATGAAGATTTAAACTCCAGGATCTTCCCCCACACCACTCAATCACTACAAGTGTGCACAACAGTGACATATAAGTCAAACTGCCACCAGCGACATATAGTCAAGCTAAAAACACCTAGTCTGCCTAGGTATAGGTCACAATGCTAGTCACTAGAGTAAACCCTATCATCGAGGTACAACCACGGTTGTCCTCAAAATATCACGGGTAACACAGAGATATGATCATATCCATTCTCACACTAGGACATGACCGTAGTCAGCCACCAAACTCCTGGGGTCAAATGTCAATGACACACAGTCACTTGCTTCTCCCATACTCAACAATATGCACTCTGAGTTTCCCTTAGGAATACTCATTTCACCATCCAACAAATTTTGATCCTGGGATGGATCTATGACACAGGGCAACTGCATGATTAAGGTGCCACTTTATTAGTTAAGTTGATTGGGTGAATTAAGGTTGAATCAAACAAGTGGACATACAAACCCTAATTCGTTTCTAGCAAGCATTAAAGTAAAGAAACTTCCGAAGATACAAAATGTATGGAATACAAATCTTGTCACATCACTACATGGTACAATTCTACTACCATCATTGCATCCACACTCCTTGTCACATCGTCATGGGATACAATCCCTTGTCACATAAGCAAGAGGGCTATACCTCTAATAAGGCTCAACCATGCCCAAGGGTCATTAACAACATCACATCATAATCACCTACAAGAACATCATTATCTTTCCATGCCTTAGCAAAGGCTCAACCACCATCGTCATACTTGTGATACACATTTTTAACATAACCTTGCATTAGGATGATTGCATAACAACATATTAGGGTTAGCACCACATTGAAAGGGATAGTCCATCACCAAATAAGTTCTACAAGGAATCTAAACATAAGCTATCACCACTTAGTTGTATTAGGGCTTGGTGTATTAAGGTAGGCTAGATTAGCATTACACATCACCTCATTATGGTGATCATAAGTTCTCATTCATATGAGGGAAAAGGTAACACTACATGATTAAGGGCAAACCTCTATCTGATTCAACATCATTCAAACCAAACCAACATACCACAAGCATCAACCTAAAACCATTGGATGAGAAGAGGTAAAACCATTGGTTGTAACAAAAGAAGCCATATTAAACAAACCACATTAGAAAACCATCGAGTTGTGGCATTAGTTGAGTCACCATACCATCTAGTCAAGCCATCATTTAATAACATAGAAATCACCATCAATTGTGGGACATCCCACAATCAGTTGATCACATGAAGAAAACCATCGGTTGACATTATGGCAAGTACTATCAGTTGATCAGGCTAAAGAAGGCCATCAGTTGTAGGGTCCAGGAACACCATCAGTTGTGACTCTCATTGTCACCATTGGTTGGACCATCAGATCATAAGCCCAAGAAACCATCGGTTGAGACCCAAAACAACCATTGGTTGATTACCCAAGTTAGCCATTGGTTGTGGCACTGAACCCCTCCCCCGCAGTTGTCAAATAGGTGAGAAAACTAGACAAAACAAGACAAAACCATCATTTGATGAATGGAAGGAAAAACCATCGATTAAGACCACCAAGGGTACCTAGACCATCGGTTCTTCAGCACCAAAGCAACCAAAACAGAAGCTAAAGTAGGGTCATTGGTTGACATGAAGAACACCAGAAAAACAACACTAAAAAGTAGGACCATTAGTTGTTACACTAAGGCACACCATCAAGTGTTATAAAGGGTATAAAATTAGCCATAGAAACCCTAAGTAAACCATTGTTTGATGAGAAAGCAAAAGCCATCAGTTGATAAGAAAGCAACCCTAAAGATTCTTCTACCATAAGAAGGTCGTGCACAAGGTATAGAACACATCCAAGAAGGTAAACCCTCTAAGAAACTAGCATCTAAGTTCAAACCCTAGGCAAAGGTAGGTTCTTTCTACTTAAAACTTAGTTTTAGAGCAAGGTCTAGCACAATCAAGCCACAAGTAAGAAATAAACGTGGGGAAATTTATATAACTTGCTTCTAGGAAGAAGAACAAGGTGCAAACAGCAAGGTAGCTCAAGCACAGGAGGAAGGAAACCCTATATTAGTTCTCCACACATTCAAGCAATCTTCTTCTCTAAGAAAGAGAACAACCCTAAGTTAAGGAAGTAAGAAAGAAGGGTTCTTTAAGCTCTAGAGAAAGCTCCACCATGGAAAACCATGGGCACAACCAAGAAGAAAGAAGAATGAGGTAGGGAAGTAAGGAAAATGAGGAGAAAGAGAGCTATCTTACTTGCTTAGGTTAATAATAGAAAAGGAAAGCTCCACACGCTCCAAATGAGGGAAGATCCAGGCTCTAATAGCACATGCAAGAAGCTCGACCACCTTCTTCCACCTTGGTTAACTTCTTCTCCACTAGAGAAAGGAGGACAAAGATATAGATAGAAAGGAAGAGAAAGAAGTCCAAAAGGTTCGTTTGCATGGAAGGTAGGAGGGTTATATAGCTATAGGGGAGAGAGAATAGAAGGTCTAGGTGTCCTAACATGTTAGCCAAGTGTCCATGGCCAAGAGATATCACGTCCATGAAAGCAGGAGCTACATCAATCATGGAGTCTGTTAGGCCATAGGATCTTGGCCCTCCCAGGGTGGACATCAAGTTTCATCATGTGGAGACCATAGGATGTTGAAACCCTAGGTCACTGGATGGAAAATCATCGATTAGTCACCCCTTCCAAGCAAACCATTGGGTCCGAGGACCCCAAAAGAGAAAGACATCGACCTAGAACCTCTAGGAAACACCACCGGTTTTCCCACTTGATGATGACCATCGGTTGTCATCAATCCATAGGAACCATTGGTTGATGGCCTCTCAAGGTGGCTCGTCTATGAGGGCTAAACCCTAACTCAACCCTAGAAGGATAACTCCACCAAACCAAGGCACACCAAGGTGCCCTAAGCCACACCGAACTCAATAATGGTATGAAGACATGTAAACAACATAAAACATGTGATAAATTGCAAGAAAAATCTCAGATATAGGTAAGTTGTGAAAAATCCCAAAACATGCACAAAATTGCATAACTTGCTCAAACTGTGTCCAAACTGGACCAAACTTGAAACTTAATCTGTCACATGATATCAAAGCACATAAAAAGGTTATATTAAGGTTTTAAGCACTTATTTAAGCTAATCAAGAATATTCAAACATTAAATAAGGTTTGGGGTCTTACATCTATATCACTCATTTGGACAACGAAAATCAACTTGCAAACATTTTCACTAAACCTCTAGTTAGAGAGAAATTTACTTTGGTTAGATAAAAAATTCTTATAACTGCTCTTGAAGATAATGGTATGCCTTCTAGCTAAGATGTTCACTTTTCTATATATATATATATATATATATATATATATATATATATATATATATATATATATATATATATATATATATATATATATATATATGTTTGTGCTACAAATGCCAAGTTTCATTACTTTATTTAATCTGTTTTACCTTTAAAATTGCAAATGCTTGTTTTATCACAAAATAGTAGGCAATGATGAGTAAAAAGTGCTTTTATATGTTCAAAATACATGATAGTCTAGAGAAATGCATTTATATAGTCATATAGGACTCTAGAATTAAATTCCAAATCTTGTTTACATGCACTTTTGTTGGCCGAGTTTGTTCTGGGAAAACTCGACCAACAAATAGACTATTTTTGAGTTCATCCTTAAACCCTAGACCCTCCCCTACCATATACTAGCCTTCTCCAACCCCATTTCCCTTCCCTAACCTTAACCTAGATATACCTAGTTGTTAGGGCGACCCATTGTTAGTCTTTCCTTTGGCGTCATCTACCTCTACTCTCCTCTCCATGGCATCAAATTGAAGGAAAAGGATGCATCCTACTAGTGTTCATTCTTCTTCCTCCTCTTCAAGGCTCATTAGGTATGATGGAACCTCTTTTATCAACTCTCAACATGTTAATCCATACAAAAAGTTCTTTGATGTGGTTTATTATCGCACTAACAAATTCACTCAGGGTTGAAATCCCTAAGCTTTTACCAAAACTTGTGCAATAATACCACCCGCAAGCGGACGGGTCTTATCGCAGTATAGTTGAGGATCGAATCCCAAGAGACAACATTTTTAAGAATCATTGTTAGTCAAATCTAGCTCAAGTAAGACTAATATTTAGAACGATTGATTGATTTTGAAGTTGATTAAACTAAGTGCAAGAACTAAAGTGCAGAATTAAAGTTGATTTAGATTAATGATATGGAATCACTGGGATGGTCCCGGGTTTCACCACCACAGCACATGCAAACACATCCAAACACAAAACATCCAGGCAAGATCTAACTATCCAAATATAACTGCTGTGAACCCTCCCTGAGGGATGTTTAGGTTCACGTAAACATCACCTTAGGCATCAAATGTCTCGTTACCATCCACATCATGCACTTACGGTTCCGAAGATACAAAAATCCAACTAAGGTTTTGACCCTCCCTGAGGGATGTTTAGGCACACAGAAGTGTCATCATGGGCTAGATGTCTCACCCCCTCACGGATCATACTCTTACAACATCAAGGAATCCCATTCTATTTCTAGTTTGGGAGTCAACCGTGTTAATACACATTCTATCCTACATATTGAAGTTATCACAACATAGGAAAGAACAAGATAAAAGCATGTGGGTGATCAATCTACAAGCAAATATCGACAATTAACAACAAAATGAAAAGTTACATACATTGCCTTGGAATGTTAAAATGAAAAGACATGAAAGCATGGGTAGCGGGGCTAGTCCTTGCACCCCAGCAAAAAGGAACTACTCGCTCATGATGCAAGAAACAAGAAAAATAAGAGAGAGGGAAGATTCCACCATGAGCATGATGCAGAAGGTGGTCACAGCTCGGTGAAGATGATGCGGTCTTCTACATCATGTAGGAGCAGATCTGGATGAGGAACGAGGGATGCCAAGAAAGACCAGGCAGTCTTTCTCTCTCCTCCTTCCTTCTCTTCTTGATCTCCTTGCTCACATTAGGAGGAGCAGGTGAAGTGACGGCGGTGTGATGATGGATCTGGATCGAATCTTGCGTTCGGGTAGCCTGGCGGCATACCGGATCCGATGCTTCAAATGAGGACCCTGCTGGTCCTATTTATAGGCATTGGTTGGGGTCTTCACGATATGTACACCGGTTGTAATTTTCACAGTTGTACTCTAATGGTTTTGGAGACCGTTTAGTCTTCTAACAATATGGAGTTGATATGTCCAAATGGTCTTGAGTTTTGACCTCCAAACAGTTTCTGTTCTAACGATATTGATCTTCAACAAACAGTCTCGGCGTCCCTGTTGGCCTAATGGTCTGATGTTCAACCAATTCATCTCATGGTTTGCGTGCCAACCGGTCTCCATCTAAATGGTCTTGGCTTGTTGCCCTAGCAGTCTTGGTCATGCGATCGGCCTTGCGTTCCCTAGATGTTGTGGGTCTCTCATCCATACGGTCTCAGAGACCGATAATCATCCAAATGGTTTTGATCTCTGATCGGTCTTGCATTCATGCAGTCCTTGCATGCCAAACGGTCTTGAGGACTGAGTGGTTTGCTACTGATCGGTCTTGAAGAGTAAAGGGTGCACAATGGTGGTAGGTAGGTGCTGCGGGCACTACTTTCTTTCATGGAAGAGGTGGTGATGACGAAAGCAGGGATGTTTGGTGTCCTGGGCGACGGAGGCCTAGGGTTTGCAGAGGTGGCGAAAGGAAGAAGAAGATAGAGGCAGAGGTAAGTAGGGCTCCGATGTATTGGTGGTGATGGCAGGGACTGTGGGTCTAGGCAGAGGGAAGAGCAGGTATTGTGCCAAAGGTGGAGGTGGCACTAGAGCGGCATCACTGTTGTGAGGAGGTCGACCCTAGTACAGGTCCTGGCAGCCTGGTCTTCACGATCATGGATAGGTGGTCGTCCATTCAGTCTTGAGAAGGCAATTTCCCATACAGTCTTGAGATCAAGGGAGGGGGAGACCGTATGGAAGCAGAATGATAGGGAAGATCGTGATAGAAACCGTTAGCCCAAAATCACATGTTCGAGAGACAATATGAAGGAAATCACTAGCGTCGAGTGAATGAGGACCGCAGATCCATGATTTGAGGGTGCGGAAAGGCTCGCGGTCTGAGACCATGTCGATGAATGGCTAAGACCGATAGGTCAAAACCAAATGGATGAAACTGAATGGTACAGATCGATTGTTCAAGACTGTTTGGTCAAGACCATTTGATCAAGACTGTGGATGAGAGGATCATGGGTAAAGGTAGATCTAGGGTTGAGAAAGGTGGGCCCCACGTATTAGGGTTTGATACAGATGATGGTTGATGGAGATAAAGGTGGAATGAATCAAGCAGTGGTGATGATTATGTTGAAGGTGGATTAGGGTTAAATGGAGGTGGGATCCATCTGATGGTTGAACCTCATCATGACTTGCATAAAATCAACATAAACTCGGTTAATAATCTTGATAATTGAACCAATTAAGCAATTTTGCATTTTTCAATATTTAGTAGATGAAAGTGAAATCATTGAGTCGAATTGGGCACAAGATGGCGATTGAATATTATGATGAATATGCATTCATTAAAACACCCCGAACTTAAATGTTGCTTGTCCTCGAGTAACACAAAATCTGAAATAGTTGCCAAATGAATACTTTCAACTCATGTGGTTGCCTCATCTTTACATCACTATAGTTTCCTTTTTGCTTAGTATGACTAAGCATATCAACTTCCTGAGACCACTGAACACATCTTACCATATCTTCCACTACTACAGAAACAACGTTCAACGTCACTTTTAGAGGCGTCGGTTTTTTTAGTAAAATTGATGCTGGTCACATTAAACGTCGGTTAATAAGGACATACGATGTCTATATTTGAAGACCAGCCAGACAATAACTTTTCATTCAGCGTCGGTTGAAGAAAAGATACTGACGCCTAAACTAGCCTGCAAAATTCAATTTTTTCGAGCAAAAAAAAATTGCACTAAAGTATCAGATACAACGTCGGTGTTTTACCTAATAACCGATGTTGAATGAAGATAAAATTTGTGCCAAAAGTTCCAATATGGGCATCAGTTGTCTTAGCATAACCGACGTTATAAGGGTGCATGCGCCGTCCCCTCCAAAAAAATTAGGGTAAAGGAATGTCCAATTGGACGTCGGTTTGTTACTATCAACCGACACCTAAGGTTTTAGGTGTCAGTTTTGTAGATAAACGACGCCGTTTACAAACTTAATAGACCCGTGATCACCCGAGTCTTCCCCTTTCTTCTATTTCATCATGAGAATTCTAGCTCCTCTCCTACTGATCGCCTAAAATTGCTCGACGACGCCCCCGCCCACCCGCATTCAACCTACTGGTCACTGCCGCTACTACTAGTGCGTCTGCTGCTCACCATCGGCACCTCTACTGTTGTTGCTCTCCTCGCTGACACCGCTACTGCTGCTGCTCTCCTCGCCGGTGGTCTCCTTCTCCTCCTGCCACTGATTGCCCTACTCTCCTTGTCAGTTTCCTGAAGGTACCTGCTCCCGCTCTTCTTCCTCCGCCCTCAACTAGGTACCCTACTCTGCGTGGGATTTCACCTCTTCTTCTTCCTCCTGCTCCCTCTCAGATGGTTGTTGGATTAAAGAAATGCCACGTCCGTGGCTGTGTTGGCCTACCATGATCGTGTTGGCCAGCACGGCCATGGTAGGCCAACACAGCCATGGTCATGGTCAGCCCACACGGTTGTGGCCTTGCTTTAATCCAACAACCATCTGAGAGGGAGCAGGAGGAAGAAGAAGATATATTTGCAATTGAATACTAATGCTTGACCTAATTCTTTAAATTTTGATGCATGTTGAATTAAGATATTAAAACCCTAATACACATTTCACCATAATCTTGAATTAACTATATTAATATTGTGATCAATCTATGTAAGATATTAAAACCCTAATGTTAAATCTCTGATTTTGTAGTGATGTGTCACCCTAACATCTACATGAATCCCTATTGTATGATGCAGATTGATGATAATGCATGAGCTAGTTTGAAATTTTGAAATCAATTATGAATCTCTCCATCCCTAGGTCATACTAATTTATGTGTAATCTTTATCTTGATGATGAACATGCATGGACACTCAAAATGTTGAAATCAATGTTATAGAATGACAACACATGTATTTGTTGTCCTAGAAACCCATCCAAGATTTACTCATTAGGAGTAAATCTTGGATAGTCCCCGGTTTGGGACTGTTCTTGAACACCTAATCTTAGGATGTAAGTGTATAATGTGTATTTGGTTTTCAAGAAAATTCTGGTAGCATTTCCCCGTTTGTTCTCTAAGTACATCTGTACTTGGAGAACAGCAGGTAAATGATGTTGAAATTTTCTTGAAAACCCAATACACATTATACACTTACTAGTGAGATTAGGTGTTAAAGAACGGGATAGGTGGTACACATTTATTATATATAAGAATGACAACACATGTATTTGTTGGCCTAGAAACCCATCCAAGATTTACTCATTAGGAGTAAATCTTAGATAGTCCCCGATTTGGGACTGTTCTTGAACACCTAATCTCACTTAGGATGTAAGTGTATAATGTGTATTTGGTTTTCAAGAAAATTCCGGTAGCATTTCCCCGTTTGTTCTCTAAGTACATATGTACTTGGAGAACAACGGGGAAATGCTGCTGAAATTTTCTTAAAAACCCAATACACATTATACACTTACTAGTGAGATTAGGTGTTCAAGAATGGGATAGGTAGTACACATTTATTATATATAAGAATGACAGCACATGTATTTATTGGTCTAGAAACCCATCCAAGATTTACTCATTAGGAATAAATCTTGGATAGTCCCCGGTTTGGGACTGTTCTTAAATACCTAATCTCACTTAGGATGTAAGTGTATAATGTGTATTGGGTTTTCAAGAAAATTTCGGTAGCATTTCCCCGTTTGTTCTCTAAGTACATATTTTTTTAGAGGCATGTTTATATTTTTTTATATGTTTTATTTTTCTGAATGTGAACTTTACAATGTGAATTACTTTACAATGTGAATGTGAACTTTACAATGTGAATTTTACAATGTGAATTACTTTACAATGTGAATGTGAACTTTACAATGTGAGCTTTACAATGTGAATTACTTTACAATGTGAACTTTACAATGTTAATTACTTTACAATGTGAATTTTACAATGTGAATTACTTTACAATGTGAATGTGAACTTTACAATGTGATCTTTACAATATGAATTACTTTACAATGTGAACTTTACAATGTGAATGTGAACTTTCAGATGGTTGAGCATTATCCTGATGACCATGCTGATGATTACCGTGAGGGTGAGGACATTAAAGCGCCGCCTTACAATATAAGCTTTAAGAATATATATCATATATTTATATCTATATGTCCATTTCTAGTTATATCCTGTAAGTATGTTTATTTTTTCAAATTTTAGGTTGATGATGCAAATGTACCCTCTGAAGCACTTGAGGTACTTGATGAGCAACACCAAAAAGTTGACAAGAGAAGGGGCATCACTATGATGAAGAAGTTAATAGCGCAAAGGGGCAATGGACCCAAACTTGTTGTGGATTTCGATAATGCAGGAAATGCAATTGGAGTGAATTGCAATTCGTTTGTTTCATATCTTGGGTATGTTACTCGTAGCCATTGCGGTTGTAAGATAGATTCTTGGCATAAAGTTCCTAAGGAGAAGAAAGACGTAATATGGAATGATTTATGTGTGAGTTATTATTAATTTGCAATTCTATTTGTTAGATTACTAATTTTTTGGATACTAGTTAATAGCAATTCAATTTTGCAGAGTATATTTGAATTGGATGAAAAGTTGCATCGTAAATGTGTGATGCAACGCTGTGGGAGAGTCTTAAGGAACTATAGGACAAATCTCACCTGAGAATACATAAAAGAAGGTGACAAGAGGAAGAAGATAGCCACAGAACAGTGGAACTTCCTGTACGAAGAAGAATGGGACGCATTTGTTGCTTCAAGACAAACTGATGAATTCAAGGTATTAGGCGTCACCCCCAATTTAATTAATATACGTTGTATTCACCTATTCAAGATTAACATTTAGTGTTACTAACCAAATCATTAATGTACATACTAACTAGGCCCTCAGTGAGGTGAAAAAGGCAAGGCGTGCACTGAATGTGCATGACCACACAATGGGTCCAAAGGGGTATGCAGGCATTCGCCAAAGACTATAGTCTGAGGCTACTGCTCAGTCTGCTGCTACTCAGGAGTCCTCTACTATAGGTAGCACACCTCTGCCTCGCCATGATGTCTGGATAGATGGGAGGCAAAATAAGAAAGGAGAAACAAGGAAGCCCACAACTGCTGAGGCGGTTGCTAAAATGGTAAAATACAACTCTTACAACAATCGTTCAAATATTGATTATTTGTGGTATTTACTTAATTACAAAATTTTATTTTGGCGATTAGTGGGAGCTGCACGAGCTGAGGAAACAAGGCAAGTTCATCCCTGAGGGCACAAGGGATGAATTGACAGTTGCTCTGGGTAACCCAGAGCATCCTGGACGTGTTAGGGCTGCAGGCACTGGTGTGGGCATCAAAGCATTCTTTGGGTCATCCCAGCGCAAACATGTCCCAAAAGCAGGACTTTCACAAGAAGAGGTAACCTATTCTTTCGTTATAATGTTACTATAAAAGAGAATTCAATAATCAGAAGCTAACATTTCTTTTATCCATGTATAGGTAGATAAGCTAGTTGATCGGAAACTCAAAGAAGCACTGAGCAAGTGGTAGGCATCTCAGACTGCCACTTAGCAGACAGTACCTATGGCATCCCGCTCTACTCCTACTGCAGAGGTTGGGAGTAATCTTGTAGACCCACCACCTAGCACATCCACTGTAAGTATTTTTATGACATAATAACTGGTCTTTTCAAGATAATATGTATATATATATAACATTCTTTACACAAAATTTTGTAGGGGTTGAAGCCATGCCGTCTAAAAAGTAAAGAAATTGTCGTTGCAGAGGCGTCAGCTTACCCATCCCTACCAGGAGAAATGTTTCATGGCTCTCCATTACCAGCTGGTTGGGTTCGTGTGAGCCTGATACGTATATTCCCCAACTGGATGGATATTCCATTGCCATATGCCCACTCAGATTGTGAAACGCTTGGTGAGGCAGAAGGCGGAGTGATATTGTGGCCAAAAGCGGATGTCCTCTATACTGAAACTGTATGGTAAATTTACATTACGTTAAATTGTTAGTGTGTGTATATGATGTCAGTTGATCTGAAATTATATATATATATATATATATATATATATATATATATATATATATATATATATATATATATATATATGTGTTAAAAAGAAGACACCCAGAGCATCTAGGCCTCCACCTCCACCTCCTACATTACCAAGTTGGGTTCCACAGGACCTACCTGTCCCATTAGGTCCTAACTGTAGGGGCATGGCAATATGGTTAGGCGAACATGATATAAATTGTCCTATAACTGTTTCTATAGATGTGGATGCTACATGTCAATCATACGAAAGCAACCTATTTATATAAAATATTTTGGAGTTGTTTCGATATGATTGGTTGAATACATCTGTGATAGAGCTATGGATAAGGTGAGATCTTCTTTATACATCCATATACCTTGTGTAGGATCTGGTGATCTAATTTCTTATTTATTAATGCATGTGTAATACATGTTTTACAGCTACTTAGACAAGATATGTACATATTTTTCATTCGAACATGTAGGATTTTTTATTCCATCTTTGATTAGTCTAGTAGCTAAAGACCCTCCGTCAGTTCAACAATACTTTTGTGATGCTTTTACAAATTTTGCTCAAAATAAGAAGACGTTGATAATAGATCCATTCAATGTGGAGTAAGTTTACTTTGCTTATTATAATTTGGACTTAAGAAAATTACATTTTTATTGTGGATTTTGAGTTATGAATTTTTAACTTTTTTACCTCTAGTGGTATGCATTGGGAGTTACTAGTTATTGTCCCTGAGACACTCATTGTCTATTATCTAGATCCTAAGGGGAGTAAATTGAATTCAAAATATGGACACATAATGAAAATGACATTATTTCGATGAGAAATATTTCATTTTCATATCCGTTAACATATGTTATTACATTGCTATTTAATTATGCAATGTACTTTGTTAAATTAACATGTAGGGGTTTAGATGAGTTCAAAAAGGTTGGAGGAAAGGTCCCCAGGAAAAAGAACCAGCAAATAACTTGGAAGAACGTGGAAGTAAGTTCCCGACTGTAATGTATATATTATTTATGTGAACAGTGCTTAATTAGTTGTATTTTTTAATATTTTGTATGTTTCAATTTATAGTGTGATACACAAGACAACGGATGTGCATGTGCATACTACGTGATGTGATTTATGCACATGATTATCAAATATGTCGTAGTGGACATCGATATCATTCCTGAGGTATTATATATAGTCTCATTAGATAATATGAAATATATCAATCTTATTTATAGCTCATTAATTATATATATACATCATTCTCTTTGCAGGTGTTTAAAACTGACCACACTACAGGAAAGGCCTTACCAGATGTACATGCTCCCTATACGACGGGAGAATTAAATGAAGTAAGAGAAGAACGGGCAACAACCATACAAGTAGTGGGGGTTTCAACATATAATTGGGATGTTGATAGCGAATAATGACTAAAGAATGATATTTTGTAAATGAATTTCTGAATTATAATATGTGTGAATGTTTCTATATGTATGAATGTTTCTACATGTGTCTGAATATTTATACATGTGTGAATGTGAAAATGAATGAAAATGTTGGTTGCTATATGAATGTTTCTACATGTATGAATGTGAAAATGAATGGAACTGCAGATTGCTACATGAATGTTTCTACATGTGTGAAAATCGAATGGAATTGTAGGTTTCTAAATGTGTGAAAATTAATGTTGTTAATTTTGCAAGTTTGTGGCCTGTTGTTGGCTGATATCAATGGATGTCATAAACCCTGCAGTTCATAACTGAACAACAGGTTTCTCATCCTACGACCAGCCACAGCAGGTCTGCAGACTGATAAAAAAAACTTGCAATAGGCATCGATTATTTGTTTAAAACCAACGACAAATGGTTACAGCGTCGGATAAATAATTAAAACCGATGTCGATTTCCCTAATGAGGCCAACACCACGGCCGTGCTGGCCAGCACGACCGTGGCAGGGGGCCAGACAACACAGTCGTGCTGGCTAGCACGAACGTGGCAGCATGTGAGATGGTGTCAGTTATCACTAATAAAATGATGCTGATAGTGCCCCAGATGGCGCCCTTTCTATGGTGCGAAGGTTTATGGCATCAGTTTCAAAGCTAATAATCGACACCTATAGCCCCTACTAGTGCGTTTTCAGTGGCGCGCGAAGGTTGTGGCGTCGATTTGAGAATCGACGCCTAACAGTTGGCCTTTTAGCGGCGCCCACATAGGTGTCACATTAAAACTGACACTAAATGCTTTAAATAACCGACACTAAAGGCCGGTTATGTACTAGTGTTCGTTCCTAAGTTCGTTTCCCAACATCACTTCTTCCTCACTTTTTCCAACAACAAGCATTTATAAGAGTTTTGTAAGAGTCTAGAGAGACCGGCAGAACAAAAAGTGTGCATCTGATCTGACACTGGTGTTTTTCAGGGTAGTGAAGGAAATCATTGAGCCATTAGGTAGAAAAGGGAGTGAAGGGTGGTATGGAAGAAATAAATCTCTCCTCTATTTGACTTGAGATTTTTATGATATGATTTGCAATTTCATTTATTGCATTTTTTGTGTGTGAATCTCTCCTCTATTTGACTCGAGATTGCATTTATTTGTGTGCGCTTCGACATTTTTTCTTGGTGGTACGCCCCTATTAATTTCTGAGGGGTATGGAAGAAGCAGATATAGAAGGAAATGACGTGCCACCCCAAACTTAGGGTTTGGCACTATTTTAGCCATTTTTGTTTATTTTTTATGGATGGAGGGGTACGAAGATGATAGAAGAAGTGTAGAAAAGAGTTTAGATCAAAATGCCACTTGATTTACAATTCAGTGCATTGAGTCGTTCTCTTTATTGTACTCTCTCAAATAATGACTTGATGAGGATCTGGTGGGGATTCCATGTTATTATTCCACTTGTCAATTAGGAAGCATGAAGTGTTTGATCCCTATCAGTTTGACAGACACTTTCCATATTTGCAGAAGGATCATGATGTTAGGAATCATAAGCTTCACAAGATGATTTCAATCAAAAGGTTAGTTTTAAGAAAATGGTCCTTTTGAGGGTTAGCTTCGAATAAGGAGGGTATAATGATTTGGAATGCATAGCAGGCTAGGAAATGGCTTTTAATGAAACAGAAAGTGTCAAAACTTCATCAAGTATCTGTTCAATTTCTTTAAAAAACTTTTAAAATTTTTGAATTTTTTTTGAAAACTTTGGTCAACAATGCAACGATGAAAACTTAAGTCTGAAATAGATGGGTGAAGGTGGAAAGTAACGTACATACCACCCACCCTCCACCCCAAACTTAGAAATTTGCTCATCCTGAGCAAACCCTAAATTCAAGATGGAGGGGGAAATTCATGTCGTTTGGACTACCAGATGTGGTTGCGTTCCAAGAAGTGTGTGTCCTCCATCTGAAAATCTCAAAATGAAGATCAATCAAAACTCAAGATGGCATCTCGCGATGCAATTTTTATTTAGTGCAAAATTATCTAAAATTTAAAAATAAAATTAAGGAAAATTCTAATTAAAAGTAAAAATGAATTTATTGATCGGGTTGCCTCCCTACAAGTGCCTTTGTTTTATGTTGATGGCTCGACTGAACCCTTCAATTTTATGATGGATATGTAGGATTGGAAAGATCCAGCATTGCTACAGTGCATGTGTCATCTGAGGTGAAATATCTCTTCAATCGTTGACCATTTGCCATAAATTCACCTGACTTTTCACTCCATAAAGAGAAAGCACCATGTGGGGAGATGCTCTTGACAATGTAAGGCCCAGACCATCGAGAACAAAGTTTTCCTAGGAATAACTTCAGTCTTGAGTTGAATGGAAGAACTTGGTCTCCTACTCGTAAGTCTTTTCTTTTCAGATAACCATCGTGTCAAAGTTTCATACGTTCTTTATAGATTCGTGCATTTTCATAAGCTGTCATTTGGAGTTCTTCTAGCTCCTGAAGTTGCAGAATCCTGGCATGGCCTGCTTTCTTCATATCAAAATTTAGTTGTTTTATTTTCCACCATGCTTTGTGTTCGAGTTCTACAGGCAGGTGACATGACTTCCCATAGATTAACCGAAATGGTGTAGTAACATGGGGAGTCTTAAGAGCGGTTCGGTAGGCCCACAATGTGTCATTGATTTTCACTGACTAATCTTTTCGATTGCAACCTACTACCTTTTCCAAAATAGCCTTGAGTTGACGGTTAGAAACATCTACATATCCACTTGTTTGTGGATGGTAGGGTGAGGCTACTTTGTGCGTTACACTATATTTTCTCAGCAATGCTTCAAAGCTTCTTTCCAAGAAATGAGATCCTCCGTCAAATATCACGATACGTGGGACTCCGAAACGGGGGAAAATAATATCTTTGAACATTATGATGATGGGTTTGGAATTGCTAGTGACATTTGGTATGGCTTCTACCCATTTTGAGATGTAATCCACCTCTACTAGGATGTAGGAAATCCATGAGAAGATGGGAATGGACCCATGTAGTCTACACCCCAAACATCAAATATCTCGACTTCTTTCCACAACTTTAGTGGCATCTCATCTCTCTTTGTTATGTTACCCATTCTCTGACACTTGTCACATGATAAGACAAAGTTGTAGGAATCTTTGGATATGGTTGGCCAAAAGAAACCACATTGCAAAAAATTTATAGTAGTTTTCTTAGAACGCATACGGCCTCCAACTGGGCCTGAGTGACATTGCTCTAAAATGAGTTGGGGCTTCTTCCTCAACAATACAACATTTGTAAAGACCATCAGCACTGACCTTGAAGAGGTGTGGCTCATCCCAGTGATACTAATTCACATCATGCATGAATTTCTTCAGTGCATTTCCGGTGCATTCAAGGTGGATGACACTAGCGGCGAGGTAGTTCACATAGTCCGAGTACCAAGGGTTAACTTCTAAAACTTTCATTAGTTGGTAATCCAGAAGAGAATCATTAATCGGGATCTTCTCGGTTTCTAGAGTGTGGATGCGACTGAGGTGGTCTGCCACAACATTCTCTGTACCCTTTTATCACTTATCTCTACATCAAATTCTTGTAAGAGGAGAATCCATCTTATCAACCTGGGTTTTGCATCTTTCTTCGCTAGGAGGTAACGGATAGGCGCATGATCTATGTAGACAATGACTTTTGAACCTATGAGGTAGGATCTAAACTTGTCAAAGGCATACACGAATGCAAGAAGTTCTTTCTTAGTAGTTTCATAATTCCTTTGAGCCTCATCGAGGGTCTTTGATGCATAGTAGATCACATAGTGTTTCTTCTCTATACATTGCTCTAGAAAAGCACCCACAGCATAATCACTGGCATCACACATAATTTCAAATGGGTGATCTCAATCTGGATCTTGGATGATGGGTGTTGTTGTAAGAGCATGCTTCAAGTTGTTGAAACTTTTGATGCATTCTTCATCAAAATGGAAATCAACATCCTTTAGTAACAAGTTGGTCATAGTCTTGGTTATCTTGGAGAAATCTTTGATAAACCTTCTGTAAAACCCTGCATAACCAAGGAACGCGCAAACCTATCTTACATTGGTTGGGATAGAGAGTTTGGAGATCACTTTGATCTTGGCCTTGTCCACTTCAATTCCTCGGTTACTGACCCTATGGCGAAGGACAATGCCTTCTTTTACATAAAGTGATATTTCTCCCAATTTAGCACAAGATGTGCTTCTTTACATCGTTTGAGTACCAGGGAGAGGTGTTTCAGGCATGAGTCGTATGAATCTCCATATATGGAGAAATCATCCATGAAAATTTCCATAATAGTTTCAGTGAGTCCAGCAAATATGGCTGCCATACAACGTTGGAAAGTGGCAGGAGCATTACAAAGTCCAAATGACATCCTTCTGAACGGATGTGTTCCAAATGGGAAAGTAAAGGTTGTTTTCTCTTGGTCATCTGGATGTATAGGTATTTGATAGAATCCAGAGTAACCGTCAAGATAACAGAAATACTCTTAGTGAGCCAACCTTTCTAGGACTTGGTCAAGAAAGGGCATTGGGAAATGATCCTTTCGAGTCGCCTTGTTCAACTTCTTGTAATCAATACACATCCTCCACCCTATGACTGTTCGAGTGGGGGTGAGTTCATTGTCTTCATTCCATATCATTGTAGTCCCACCTTTCTTCAGAACAACGTGCACAAGACTTACCCATGGTGAATCAGAGATCAGATAGATAATTCCTATCTTGAGTAACTTTATAACTTCAAGGCGGATAACTTCTTTCATATTCAGATTAAGCTTCCTTTGGTGTTAAATAGTTGGCTTGTAATCTTCCATCATGGGGATTTTATGCATGCACAGTGCTTGACTGACCCCGGTGAGATCACTCATCTTGTAGCCTGTGTCTTTTCTTCTTTCTTTTAATTCCGTCAAGAGTTTATCTTCTTGTTATGCCGTTAGATAAGAATTTATGATCACTGGGCAGACTTTGAGGTCATCTAGAAACACATACTTCAATCCCTCAGGTAGGGGTTTCATTTCAGGAGCTTGTGGTTTTTCACATGGTTCTTCAGTGACATCCATAGCTTTGAGTTCCGCAATCCTGGCTTCAGGATCTTCTTCAGCCGTATCGAGGTGGAGAACACAATCCTTTATCTATTCATCAATGGAGTTATCAGCGGATGGGTTTTTTAGAGCCACTTTTAACAGATCGTTTTGTTCATAATCCTCTTGCGTAAGTAGTGTCATCAGCTCTATGCACTCAATCAAGTAAACTTCTTCTTGTATACTCGGTCTTCTCATACTTTCAAAAACTTTAAACTCGAGGGTTTCTTTTCCTAATCTAAGCAGCAAGGTTCCTACTTCAACATCAATTAGAGCTCTTTCAGTGGCGAGGAACAGACATCCAAAGATGAGAGGGTATCTAGTGTTTTCCTTTATGTCCATGATGACAAAGTCACAAGGGACATAAGAATCTTTGCCAACCTTGACAGGGACATCTTCAATGATTCCTAAGGGTAGAGTCACAATGTTATCTACAAGTTGTATTGTCATACCAGTTGGGAGTATTTCAGCAAACCCTAGCCTTTTTCCAAGGCTAAGTGGCATGATGGAGATACTGGCACCGAGATCGGCCAATCCTTTCTTACACAATGAATCACCGATATGGTAGGAGATCCCAAAAGATCCTGGATCTTTCTGCTTCTTGGGCATCTTACTCTGGATGATGTTTGAAGTAGTTGTTGCTACCTTAACTGTCTCATATTCTTCAGTTATATATTTCCTGGTGAGAAGTGACTTCAAGTACTTTGTTCAAGCTGGTATCTCAGCCAGTGCATCTAGAAAAGGTATATCAACATGAAGCTTTTTCATGGCTTCCTTTAACTTATTGAAACACGTATCAAGCTTGGTTTTCCTTAAACAAGCAGGGAAAGGTGGACAAGGTTTGTACACTGGCACATCTGGCTCTGGTATTGCTTTCTTGGTACCAATAGGTTTTTTAGAACTTTCCCCATCTGTCTTATCAGTTGTTGATGACCCTTTTGGTTGAGACTCAGGTGTTTTAGAGTCTTAAACAGTCATTGGTTCATCCTCGTCTGTAATAACCACAAGTGTCTTGACAGGAGGATCAGAATAATCTTTTCTAGACCTGGTGGTGACAACTTTTAGTTTCTCAGGGTGCTTAGGATTATTTTCTGGTTGGCCAGCAAAGGCTCCAGCAGGTGGCTTCATGCTAGCTGCAAGTCGAGCTAGTTGAGATTCAATAGCCTTCTAATGAGCTTGCTGGTTAGCTATCATAGTCTGTTGTGACTGCAACATCTTCTCAATGGTTGTTAGTTTGTCATCCGGAGAGATAGGATTGGCTTGTTGTCCTTGTGGTTGATAGGGGACCTGGTTGGGATTCTGAAATTGAGAATTATTCTGATGTTGGTTGTAGTTCCTATTCTGAAGGTTACCCCTAAAGTTTCCTTTATTTTCGAAATTTTGTTGTTGGTTATACTGGAATCCTAGTGGGCCACATTGTTGATTGTTTGAACCAAGTTGTCACGAGTTTCCCGCTCCTGAAGGATTTCCATATTGAAATCTAGGATGATTCCTATTCTGATTTAGATTGTAGTATCCTTGACCAAGAATGGTGTTGACAGCATGAAAATTTTCCAATTGACTATTATCTCCTTGGCCACATGCGTTGCTAAGAACAATATCGTAGAGAACATTGCATGCTAAAGTGGAATGATCAATACCTTTACATGCTTCATAGAACAATAAAGTTGACTTGATCTATTCTTATTATTGAGGGGGTTAACATCCTCTTCCAAATGCAACAAGGGATGATTTGATATGGTCTTGCTTAGCAACTAAGAGTTTGAGGGTTTCAGCGATAGACTTGTATTCTGGAATAACTTCAGCCATAACTACCTTCAATACTCCCTTACCGACAGATCTACCCCAATTTTCTTGATTTTTAGCTCCAAGGTGACAACCTTCCATGCACTGTCATAACTTTGACGCATGAAGTTCCCTCCATATGAGGAATCTAAGAATCTCTTGATATCGTCATCCACACCCCTATAGAAGATCTCGATGAGTTGATTCATAGGAATGCCATGGTGTGGACACTTGCGTAGAAGCTCTTTATATCTTTCCCACACTTCCGCAAGGGTTTCTCTAGGGGCTTGAGTGAACATTGTTATTAAACCCCTAATTTCATAAGTGAGAGAAGGAGGGTAAAATTTTTCCAGAAAAACATTTTGCAATTGTTCCCATGTAGTGATGGGCTCGCATTGCAAGGAGTTGTACCAACTTATAGCTCTATCAGCAAGTGAATACTTAAAAAGACGGAGTCTAATGGCATCGTCAGACACTCCATTTTGCTTTGTCATGGCACATAGATCAATAAACCTCAGAAGATGTTCTTGACTATCTTCTCCTTGTTTACCATAGTCCTTGTTTACCATAGAATGGGCTATTTTGAAGCAAGGTGATCCAATGTGCTTGGATCTCGAAATTTGGAGCGTTGATGGGAGGAGGTTGCACTGGGTGATGAACGTCAACAGCTTTAGGAATTGAGAACTCTCTAAGGTCCTTTTGCAGTTCTATTGCTAGCGCCGCTGCTTGTGCTGTTTGAATCTCTTCTTGAACCACAACTCTGGCTTCTTGCATGAGCCTTTCTCTTTGTGTGTTAAGGGCTTGAGCGACCCTTCAGGCTATTTCCTCTTCTTGAGCCATTCTTTCTTGGTTTTCTCTATTCTGATGATGAAAAGTTTTGTCTATCTCAGGGTCAAAGCTAGTAGAGAGTCCGAGACTATTCAAGCAGTGAATGCACTAGTCTTTGGTGGTTCCTGAGATGAAAAGATTTTTCAAAAGTGAGATTGACGGAGTAGAACTGAGTTCAAGTGAATGATCAATTGTATCAAAAGAAAAAGAAAAATCCTAGATTAGCCTCAAAAGAATTAGATCTGACTAACGGATTCCTTTGTCCCCGACAACGGCACCAGAATTTGACGTGGTCTATTATCGCACTAACAAATTCACTCAGGGTTGAAATCCCTAAGCTTTTACCAAAACTTTGTGCCATAATACCACCCGCAAGCAGACGGGTCTTATCGCAGTATAGTTGAGGATCGAATCCCAAGATACAACGTTTTTAAGAATCATTGTTAGTCGAATCTAGCTCAAGCAAGACTAATATTTAGAACGATTTTGATTGATTTTGAAGTTAATTAAATTAAGTGCAAGAAAATAAAGTGTAGAATTAAAGTTGATCTAGATTAATGATATGGAATCACTGGGATGGTCCCAGGTTTCACCACCACAACACATGCAAACACATCCAAACACAAAACATCCAGGCAAGATCTAACTATCCAAATAGAACTGCTGTGAACCCTCCCTGAGAGATGTTTAGGTTTGCATAAGCATCACCTTAGGCATCATATGTCTCATCACCATTCGGATCATGCACTTACGGTTCCTAAGATACAGAAATCCAACTAAGGTTGTGGCCCTCCTTGAGGGATGTTTAGGCACACAGAAGCATCACCGTGGGCTAGATGTCTCGTCCCCTCACGGATCATACTCTTACAACCTCAAGGAATCTCATTCTATTTCTAGTTTGAGAGTCAACCGCGTTAATCGACATTCTGTCCTACATATTAAAGTTCTCGCAACATAGGAAAGAACAAGACAAAAGTAAGTAGGTGATCAATCTACAAGCAAATATCGACGATTAACAATGAAATGAAAAGTTACATACATTTCCTTGGAATGTTAAAATGAAAAGACATGAAAGCATGAACAGTGGGGCTAGTCCCCGCACCCCAATGAAAAGGAACTACTCGCTCATGATGCGAGAAACAAGAAAAATAAGAGAGAGGGAAGATTCTACCATGAGCATGATGCAGAAGGTGGTCGGTGAATATGATGCGGTCTTCTATGTCGTGTTGGAGCAGATCTGGATGAGGAATAAGGGATGCCAAGATAGACCGGGTAGTCTTTCTCTCTCCTTCTTCCTTCTCTTCTTGATCTCCTTGCTCACAGTAGGAGGAGCAGGTGAAGTGATGGTGGCGTGATGGTGGATCTGGACCGAATCTTACGTTTGGGCAGCCTGGCGGCGTCCCAGATTTGATGTTTCAAATGAGGACCCTGCTGGTCCTATTTATAGGCATTGGTTGGGGTCTTCACGATCTGGACCCCATTGCAATTTTTACATTTGTGCTCTAACAGTTTTGGAGACTGTTTAGTATTCTAACGGTCTGGAGTTGATATGTCCAAATGGTCTTGAGTTTTTGCCTCCAAACGGTTTCTGTTCTAACGGTCTTGATCTTCAGCAAACGGTCTCGGCGTCCCTATTGGCCTAACGGTCTGTTGTGCAACCGGTCTTCATCTCACGATTTGCGCGCCAATCGATCTCCATCCAAACGGTCTTGTCTTGCTGCCCTAATGGTCTTGGTCATGCGATCGGTCTTGCATTGCCTAGCAGTCATGGGTCTCTCGTTCATACGGTCTCAGAGACCGATAATCATCCAAACGATTGTGATCTCTGATCGGTCTTGTGTTCACATGGTCCTTGTGCACCAAATGGTCTTGAGGACCGAGCAGTTTGTTGTTGATCGGTCTTGAAGAGCAGAGGGTGTGCGATGGTTTCAGGTAGGTGTTGCGGGCACTGATATTGTTCATGGAGGAGGCAGTGATGATGGCAGCAGGGATGTTTGGTGGCCTGGGCGACGGAGGCCTAGGGTTTGCAGAGGTGGAGGAAGGAAGAAGAAGATGGAGGCATAGGTAAGTAGGGCTTCGATGTGTTGGTGGCGATGGCAGGGACTGTAGGTCTAGGCAGAGGGAAGAGCAGGTGTAGTGTCAGAGATGGAGGTGGCACTGAAACGGCATCGCTGCTGTGAGGAGGTCGACCCTGGTGTTGGTCCTGGCATCTTGGTCTTCATGATCTTGGATAGGTGTTCGTCCATTCGGTCTTGAGAAGGCGGTTGCCCATACGGTCTTGAAACTGAGGGTGGGGAGACCGTATGGAAGCAGACCGATAGGGCAGATCGTGATCAGATCGTTAGCCTAAAATCACATGGTCGAGAGATAATATGAAGGAAACCACTAGGGTCGAGTGAATGAGGACCGTAGATCCATGATTTAATGGTGCGGAAAGGCTCACGGTTTGAGACTGTGTGGATGAATGGCTAAGACCGATAGGTCGAAACCGAATGGATGAAACCAAATGGTACAGATCGATTGCTCAAGACCGTTTGGTCAAGACCGTTTGATCAAGATCGTGGATGAGAGGATCATGGGTGAAGGTAGATCTAGGGTTGAGAAAGGTGGGCCCCACTTATTAGGGTTTGATACAGACGATGGTTGATGGAGATAAAGGTGGAATGAAGCAAGCGATGGTGATGATTATGTTGAAGGTGGATTAGGGTTAAATGGAGGCGGGAGCCATATAATGGTTGAACCTCATCATGACCTGCATAAAATCATCATTAACTCAATTAATAATCTTGATAATTGAACCAATTAAGCAATTTTACATTTGGAATATTTAATAGATGAAAGTGAAATCATTGAGTCGAATTGGGCCCAAGATGGCGATTGAATATTATGATGAATATGCATTCATCATTGTTGCCTATAAATCACTATCTATTTAGGCCCTTGTTACTAGAAATGAGATTTTGAAGGAGGTTAGTAAGGTTTTCACATACCAATACGTTGGTGCACTTTATGAAAAGTGATAATGCTTTTCAAAATTTCAAACTAGCATGAAAGTTGCATATGAATTCTATGCCAATCTTACATGGAACTACAAAACTCTTGTGCCATCCCTAACAACCAAGTTTTCCTTTCTTCCATGATTGTGGGGATAAGGTTTCAAATCTCTGATTAATCCTTGAATTAGTACTTCTCTAACTCCTCATCCTTGAAAGATTGGATTGCATCCTATAACTCAAACCATGACCTCCTTGACCTGAGACGTTCTTCAAGAGTTTTAACCCTGAGCTAACCCTTCCTGACATCCATAAAACCCTAAACAAACATGAGGTTCCCTATAGTAAGAAGGAAATCCTACCCTCCTCTACTCTTGACATAAATACATGTCTTATAGAACTCATAGTTAATTGCAATATCCATCCAAAATGAAACCAAATGGATATTGCAGAGAATTTATTGTGCTTATGTACTGTCTTTTTCAAAATGTCAAAGTCATATGTGCCAGATATTTTCTACATCATATGACCTATTTTGACACAGAGAAGAATGGCAAGGACTCTCACCCACCCTACCCTAACTTGATATGTGGACTGTTTGAATATCGTTTTAACAAATCTCTTTCAAGGATCTTGGATACAAAGCCAATAGAAAAGGGGTTTACATTAGTGACACCACTGTCAAGAAGTCCTTCCAACCCACCTCTACATCTACCCCTGGTACCTCCTCCTCTACCTAGGATCCTCCACCTCCTCCTCGACTAGCATGTGAATCTTTTTCTGTGTCTAATGAAACCTTTTGGGGTTATATGATGCACCAAAATGCCTATCAGATGCAGATTTAGGAGCACCTTCACCAAGACCTTGTTCAAATCATGTCCAACATGAACTTGTCCTCCTCACACCCTTATCCCTCCTACCAGTTGTTCCCAGCCAATGACTATGTTTCCTAGGCATATGATTAGTTCTATCCAGCCTACCAAACTACTACTTACACTCTACCTCCTACCTCTGGTGAGGGGCCTACCTCTATCTCATCTCAACCTAATGCCTCTCAGATTCTTGCACTTCCCATTGTCCCTACTGTTGCAATGCTTTCTAATTTTAATTGGACTTATATACCCAAGTATGATCAAGACAAAGCATTTCTCGCCTGTGGCATTTCTTGGGAAGAGCAAAACCATAGGTGGCTTGTTCCTCACTCTTTTTTTATTGAAGAGGATACAAATATGGATGAAGAGGATGATGATGATGAGGGTGATGGTGATGAGGGTGGTGGATCTGATGGTGATAGTGATTATGATGAGGACACTGCTACTACTGCACCTTCTGAGCTGATTAGTGATGAGGACAACCAACACGATGAGGAGTTTGACATAGATGAGCTTGATGTTTAGTTCCTAGTCTATAGAGTGCTCATATATGTGTCTTTTTGTAGGCTTTCATGTATTGAACATTGGGCATTGTATTTGAGGACTACTATTTTTCTATCTCATCACTTTTATTGTTGTTTATATTTTTCATCTTGAGAGGACTTACTTCTATTGTAATTTTGTCATATGTACCTTTAACTCTATGCTCTTCTATATTTCATGAGTTATTTGTGTGTGTGCTTCCATATATTTTTTTAGAGAAGTCAGGAGGCATTCTTATTCATCCCGCCCTCCTCTTGCGAGCAAATTCAAATCAAGTTTACAATCACTAATAGTATCTGCATAATTAAATGAGGTAGTACTACTACCCTGACATAGGTCCCTCACTAGGAGATCATAGATCTTGGAGGGGGGAGAGTATACTAAGTGTAACTCTCCTGCTGCTTTGAGTGGATTTTTGCTAGGCTGTCGGCCACACAGTTACTCTCTCTATAGATGTGGGCAACCGACCAGGTCGGTCTGATCAGCGATCTAATCCTCATCACCAGCTTGGCATATCTAGGATTGTCCTGCCAAGTGGAGTTGGCCAGTTGTACTACCGTAGTAGAGTCTATTTTGAAGATGGCTATGTCTACATCATTTGCATTTGCAATTTCCATAGCCAATATCAATCCCCTGAGCTCGGCTTCGATGACGTCTTGAGTATGAATCAGCTGTGCAGCTCCACCTCTCCATTTACCTTGGCCGTCTCTGACCACCATCGTGCAGGCCGCGTGGTTTGGTTTCACGGCTGCATCAGAATTGAATTTTAGTGCGTTCCACCTGGGAGCTTGCCATTCTTCCTTCTTGTCCATTGTCGTGTTCTGTTCAGAATCGTTCGCCATGAGGAAAGCCTGGATTTGGTTGCAAACCTCCTTGATGATAAATCTGACTTGCTGTTGCGGATTAGTTACTTCGCCCGGGATCGCTTGCTTATTCCTACAGTTCCATATATGCCAGTAAGCGGTTAAGAAAAGGATTGTGGCCTCTTCTGAGTTGCCTATTTGTTCCTGAAACCATTCAGCGAAGCTGCTGTTGCTGAAGAAGCTAGTATTGAAGCGATGACCACACTGCCTTCGCGTGGGTACAGTCCCTAATAGCATGGATCGTGGTTTCTTCTTCTAAAAGACAGCGTGAGCAAGTAGCATCAGTGCTGATATATCGCCTTACTCTTCTCACATTAGTCAACACAACCCCATGAAATAGTAGCCAAGCACAATGTTTGATGCGGGGAGACACTTTGGCTTTCCAGATCTTCCTCCACGCCCCATCAGTAGGTCAGCATTTTCCCTCCAACAGCTTGTGGTAGGCAGTCTTGGTCGAGTAGAGACCGGATTTGGTGTGGTACCACACTCTAATGTCCTCCCCATCGCTGTCTCTGGGAACATACAACTTTGTAATCTCATCTACTATGGTAGGAGGGAGCCATACATTTAGGAACGTGGTATTCCAGTTACCTTGGAGATCGGTGAGGCTACTCACTCTCAGGTCAGTAAGATCAGCGGGAATTGGATTCAGCGTGTGATGTTTGAGGACTTTCCCATTTCTCCACCACTTATCCTCCCATACCTTGATGTTGTGGCCGTCCATAGGTACTAAGTAGGAGTTGTTCTCGATAAAGGTCTTGCCTTCGAGAGTTGCTTTCCCAAGCCTCGACATGTTGTAGGATTTTCCAGTAGTGGCTTTATTGAAATGATCGTGCATTCCGTCGCACCACTGGGATTTTCGATTAGTCTCTAGTTCCCAAGAATGTTTATAGAGCAAGGCCTGGTTCCAATATCTCATCTTCTTCAAGCCAAGTCCCCCTTTATCCTTGCCGCAACAAACTTTATCCCAAGCTACAAGAGCTAAAGGGTGTGCCTTGTGAGCACCACCCCATATGAACCTCCGGATAGTGTTGTCGGTCCTATCACAGAGTTGCATAGGTATTCAAGACGTTTGCATTACATAGGTAGGCATCGCAGCAAGGGTGGCCTTGGCTAGACACACCCTTCCGGCTAGCGACAGGCTTCTCACCATCCAAGCCTCAATTCTATTTGACACCATGTTGAGACCTCACCGTAGGTCTGTTTCGATACTCTGTGGTGTATGGTGGGGACACCTAGGTATTTCCCTAGGTCTTCAGTGGAAAGGAAGCCCGCCAATCGCTTGATTCTTCTTTTCATAGCTGCATCAATGCTCCTGGAAAAATAGATTCGAGTTTTCTATTATTGATTATGAATTGAGTGTATTTGTTCTTTTTCTAGCTTATGTGTGGTGTTTGCAAATGGTGGTTGTTTATGGTGTTTGTGCAATTGTATAAGACCTATTTTAGCTCTTATACCCCCCTCCCTTTTTGATATGACAAAGGGGGAGAAATGATCTTATCACGTATTGAATTTGATCCTTTTCTAGTTAATTTTCTAAAATATATTGTGACTGTGAAAGTGGACTCAAATAGTACATATATGTTATGGTTATGGTTTTTGGAGGAACTAACCATACAGGTAAAGGTAAGCACGAATTGAGGGGGAGAGATTTCTATTGTACATTCATGTATCCCCCTACAATTGGCAATGTAAAAAGTTTGAATTCTAAGTTCTTTTCAATATGTTAAGGAAGGGTTTGTCATCTTCAAAAAGGGGGAGAATGTTGACCTAATAATTATACATTGTCCATATTTTGATGATGACTTAATCATTTCATTCATATGTATCTAATATGTTTATTTGACATTTAATTTATGTATTAGATACATGAAAAGAATTCAACCCTGCCCTAGCTTGACCAAAAACAAGCCAAAATCAATGCAAGTGCACTTTTTTGGAATATGCCTTAAACCCCTTTAACATTTTTGTAAACCACTTGTATTGATGGTATGAATTGTAACTAAGTTGACAAAAATATAAAATGCACTTAAATTGAATATTTAAGCACTTTTATGGCACTTTCCAAAATTCATCACAAGAACTTTTATCGGTCGAGTGTCACTCACATGAAACTCAACTGACAACCATGTGTGGATCTTGGTAACTGTCACGGTCAGACAAGTTTCTCAAGGATAGACTCGACTGACACCCCTTCACATGCAAATCAATTTAAAACGGTCGGCTGAGTTTCATCTAGAATAAACTTGACCGACAACTCAAATTGCTTTGTCACATAGTGCCATCGGCCAAGTTACCTTTATTAAAACTTGACTGACAACACTATACAAAATGTGCAGAAAAAGTATTTCTAACTATTGGAGTGTTGCAAACTCAAAAAACAAATCGGTTGCAACACCCCAAATAGCTAGAATTCATTCCTAAGTGCATCTACTGGCTAGTAGACACCCCCCACTATAAATAGGTTCCCTTGGACTTCATTCCAAGTTTTCCTTCTTATGCTCTTAGCAATAGTTAAGTGGTTTAGTGTATGAAGAGCCTCTTTATCTCTCAATCTTGCTACAGATCTACATCAATCTCAGTGAGATAGGTTATTTGTGAGAGAGAGTTGCTTCATTGTACAACTTGTGAAGCTCTCAGATTCCTTTCCCAATCCCTTTCTCTCAATATATGATGGTGAAAGCTTATCCTTGGTGAAGGTGAAGTTGAAGGTTGAAGATCCAAGAGAAGAGTGGGTAATTCCTTCAAGGCAGAAGACTTGTTGCAAGAGAATATCTCCTCGGTGAAGGCAGCTAGCTCGTTGCAAAAGTGGGTAAGCCCTTGTGAAGGTAGAAGATTCTTTCTCTAGGATGGGTAAGTCCTTGTAAGGTTATTGTCTCCCTTGTCCTCAGAGGGAAGGCTAGGTATCATTGTCCTTGAAAAGGAAGGTCATATTGTATCTCTTATAATGGAATATAAGAAGTGTGCAATGGTTACAAATTCTAGAGATTACCCTCTAGGTATTGGATGTACATCCCCTAGTTTGGAGTTTGGAACCACTATAAATAGCTTTTTGTACTTGTGCTCATTCAATCTCTATCATCCTTACTATGTATGTTTAGTTGCACTCAAATTCCATATATGCAATCTTATCTATTAATATAATTTGAAGGTCTAATTAGTTTGGTTTAAGTGTTTTATCTCTATTCAACCCCCCTTGTAGAGCCCATTGATCCAATAATAATTACAAGCATACAAACTGACATTTAGATTCATATTTCACATATTGGTATTCATTACACTTCATGTTGTCTTGAATCACATGAACACAGAAGTACATACAACATGTGAAGTACCGAAATTTGCTAGGTATATGTGAAAGAATTTTGCATACCCCTATTCCATGATGGCTAGAAAGTTACTATAAAAAGGTCCATATGATGATCAAACTATTTTCTAGATTTCTTAAATTACTAATCACCACTGGTAAATGTCATCTTTAACAAAATTTCAACTAAGTTTTACATAGAAACCCATGGTGAGACAAAAAAGAGTTCCCATACTAAGACTAACATGATAAGACATTGCAATAATTTCCACTCAAAAGAAAGAAGCATTTTCTAAGATGTACATATTCATCATTTTTCATTCTTACCTTGAACTTATGAAAAGATATGAATGCTTACAGAAAGAGACTACACTTTCAAAAAAAATACAATGATTAAAATTCCATGTTGAGACAAAAAAGAGTTCCCATACTAAGACTAACATGATAGGCCATTGTAATAATTTCCCCTCAAAAGAAAGAAGCATTTTCTAAGATGAACATATTCATCATTTTTCATTCTTACCTTGAACTTCTGAAAAGAGATGAATGCTTACAGAAAGAGACTACACTTTCAAAAAAATACAAAGATTAAAATTCCATGTCTTGTATTTTCTAGGAGGTTAGCTTGATCACTATGAAGTGTAGGTTTACTTGAACACTCATATCTAGTTGTAACCCTAGTTATAACATTTTTTGTTATTTTTCTAGCATGTGTCGCATACACCCACTTTAGGTGTTGAGCATGCATGGATGACAAACACAAAATGCTGAGGTAAATTTTAGAATGGAGATTATTCCCTTATTGTAAATTGATAATATGAACTGTGTTTATTATGGATAGGCATGCCTAGCCTTCAACGTGGAGTTTCTCAATATAGCCTTAGCAAAATCCATCTATCTAAGAGTTGGATATTATCCTCATTTAACTTGATATGCTCATGTATGAGGGTTGATGGATAGAATTTGTTAGCTCAGTATATATTCTTAAGATTTCATCTCTCTCTCATCTCCATAGTGTGATTGGTTTACCTAATGATCAATATGAGGAGCAATTTGACTACTTCTTTCACCTTGTCTTGTAATAGAATCATGGTTGTAAATCATCAAGTGAGGAAGGAACCCTTATCTCTTCCTATACTAGGTGGATGATCATATGGATCCCTTAGGTCTTGAGATGAAGGATATATTATGTATAAGAAGGTTAATTTTCTAAATACAAGAATGTGTGACTTTATATTTTAACAAACTTACTTATGATGGCATGATTGGACTATATTATTTGCATTCATCTATAATCGTATCATATGCATTCATATGGCAACTTGGAATTTGAGTAAGAGCACGAGAAGTATAAACTTATACATATATGGAGGCTAGTGGGATTTAAACCATAATATTCTCTAAGAAGAGTATGATGTCCAATAATAACTCATGTAACATAGATCTCGATCCCGGTTAACCCAAATTGAGATAATAATAAAAAGAGAGAAATTGATGTTACAAGGCCTGATTTGTAGGAATGAATTATTCACGGATATATGTAACCTAGACGTCCTAGAGTTGTGTATCTAAAGACTAATATTAGGACTAAAACATAACAAATCATATGTCCACTCAATAGGATTAAGAACCCTAATCTTTCATTATGTAATTGGGACTAGGATAAGAACAATATGAAAATATATAATAAGGAAGTATACACAATTTAATTTTGGTTTGACTGACATACATAATGTGTTCCTAGGATGTCTTATTGACTTCAGGACCAAGTATATTAATTGAGTTAACCTTTAGGTGTGAATATCAAGTATGTACAAATTCTTATTTATGATTGAGCATTTAGTTGACCATAATTCCTAATTTCTCTAAATGAGGCAATTATACTTTATTTTATTATTCTTACTATTCCAATTGGAATTCCTAAAACACAAATTATTTATCCAATTTCAATGGGGCATAGGATCTATGACCCCACTTGCCTTGCTACTTGGAAACTGGAATATGAACGGACTAGTTGTCTTGCTTCTAAATTATTTCATGTTGGATGTTCAACTATTTATCTAGAGTAGTGGTTCATAGTCGCCCTTATAAATCAACCAAAATACAAATATAACTATTAACACAAACTCATATCTAACACTAATATGTATTCTACCACTTAACAATTTTACTTCTCAAGTTTAATACAAGTGACTAATCTAGAAACTGAGGAAACATGAGATATAATGACGGTCATGGATCATCATAGTGTAGAAGAAGACATGTGACATATTGAGGAATAGATGTCCCATTTATGTTTAATTCTTTTCCATGAATTTAGGGAAAATTCTAAAATAGGGGTGATATATAAAATCACAAACCTAGATCTAAACCTAATATGTTCTATACCACTTAACAATGAGATTTCACATGTTCAATACTAGATGAGTGTTCTACAAGTTAAATTCTTAAGCTATGTTTTCTATGTGTATAAGTTTATTAGTTATCTTTTGCAAATAAAAACCCTGAATACCATTAAATTAGGGCTTTGGGGAGATTTGTTGATTAACATGTTAAGATGGTGAATGTATAATACAAGTTATAAATAACATGTTCTAGAGAGTCAGTGGTAGTTTGTGAGTCTATATCTTGGTTTAGTTGATGGTTGGATTTGTTACACAGAGGAAGATTGATTCTTAGTCAATATTGGCTGCAAGTTGTCCGATCTTTTCTATAAGAAATCTGACCTTTATAGGCCACCCACCACCAAGTGGTCGTTGCATTGTCTCTAAGAGGTTGGCCCAACCTACCAAGAAGCTAGGTTGACCTCTTGAAGAGATTAGCAAATGCCAACCCCTAGGGATAAATCTCTAAGGGGTTTAATAAAGAAAATTCTATTTTTGTGCAACCTAAAACACAAGGAGGGTTAATTGCAACTTGCATAAATAATACTAGTCGCATAACAGTAAACCAAATAGTTATAAAGTGAAGTAACCACAAAAAAACGTGTATAATGGTTCTGACATGAAATTCTAGTTTTCCACTACCTAGTTGTTTCCAAATAAGGTTTCTTAATGTGTAATTTTATTCACCTTTTTATATATTGATAAAAGCTATAAATATCAATGTTTTTTGGGTCAAGACCAACCTTCTTTTCAGATCAAGGATAACTGTCACCTTCTTTGTGTGACACGGAAGACCATCATATTTGAAGAAGATCACAATTTATCTCCCCCACATTTGTACACAAACTTCTTGCAATAAGTATCTCCAAAGCACTTTTTCATACCTTATTCTAAGAAGTAACTGGAAAGAAAAGAACCAAATAGGAAATATGAACAAAGAAAGAAAGTACAATACCATTTTTACAAGATATAGAATTGTAGCATTCTTGAACAAGTGATGACAAATTACACACGGGTTTAGGCAAGGCTATATGTGGTGGAGTAGTGCATTTGAGTTTGTCTTAGCTAAGACTCACCTAGAAGCACATGGAGAATGATGTAGAATACTAAGCTTTAGAGAGATAACATGTATATCCAATTGGTCAACTATGTTTGGGGTGTTCATATGAGAGTTATATATATGTATATATATATATATATGTGTGTGTGTGTGTGTGTGTCTATATATATATATATATATATATATATATATATATATATATATATATTTGTATATGGAACACTTAAAAATAGATAAGATAGCTATTGCAGAGTGTCTAGGATGAATTTTGTGGGAAACTAGTCTTTGGACGATAACTAGTGGGATATAAACAATTTACAATATACTAACTAAAAAGTCAACATATGTATATGAATTCTATTTTGATTGAGTTTCAATGGTCATATACAAGTAGAAAACTTGGTAAGGATGGCTTTGGGTTGTTCATGAATTGCTCTTATATGATACATGTTAAGATGTACACTTGCACTTGTATTCTAGGTACAACTTACTTACAAGCATCCATACACATATAATATTTGACATTCTTTGATATTGGATTTGTCTAATTTCCTTGGTCACCTGAAACACTTAATTTACACATTACTTCCACAAATGGGAAATATTTGTATCATCAAAATCATAGTGTGGCATATGCAAAAATCTAATATAGGGATCTATGACAACATGGGTCGGTTGTTGGGACCTAGTCACTGTCATAGTTTCCCAAAGGTTGATATTCCATTGGCGTCTGTCCACATTGTGTATCTATAAAAAGAATATTGAAAAAAATGGAATTAACACAAACACTTACAATTTGTTATAAGTACCAAATACCCTAAGCATCTCTAAACATTGTTCTATCATTCATGACTCAATTTTGGAGGAAGAAGAAGAGATTGTGAGTGTTCTTGGTGGATTTTCCCTAACTCCACTTAGAGTCTTTCTTTTAACCAAGATTTAGGTTAACATTTTATAATTCCATTAAACTAAAAATTATTTCTCTCATTTTCATGGCATCATTCCTTTATACTGAAATGCTAATAAAATTTCCTCTAGACCTAGTTATTCTCTTTATGTGTATTTTATTTTTCCTATAAAATATATGGTGGAATATGGTTATGAGGAGTCATGGAGAAATATTTTGTTCTTGATCTTAACTTCACCTTATTAAGATATAGTTGAAATATTACACCCCTATTTATGGATTTAATAATACTCTAACATCAATCAACATGAATTGATGCCAATTAACACAATCTAAGACACTTTTGGGAAATTATGGGCTGCAAGATGAAATACAATATTGGCCAGGGAGATGAAATACAATATCAATGCCTTGATTATCATAACTTATTTTTATGTAACCCATTTTAATCCAAATATACTAATAGTGAACTATTTTCGTAATATTTTGTCGATTTCACCCATTTATTCCTATATTAGATGGTTATGTACATTTAGGTCAAATCAAGTTTAATTGTTTATAATTTTGTATGAACCTTTCTAGGAATATTAAGTGCCAGTATAATGTGTGTTTGTTATAGTGAATGATGAATATCGAGTTACATTTGGGAAATGACCAATTATGTAAGAAAATACAATTTTATGTAAAATGGTTGTGTGGAACCAAGTAGTTTACATATCGGATTTGAGTTTAATGATAATCAATATGATTAGTTATTATGTATTAGATCTTTTTGAACATGATCTACAATTTAGAGATGATATATATTTCATGTAATGCCTCTTTTTAGCATTTTAAGCTTAATTTTAGTTTTCCTATTAAAAATAACTTTTGATGTAGGAGTCTACCTTTTTATTTTTGTGTTTAGTGTAAAATGAGTAATATAGACTAGTATCAAGAGAATACATTATTCATTACAGTTCTAGGATGCACTGAGCACCAAAGATCTTCCCTTGAGGTATGAAGTGGGAAAGTGAAAGAAGTTCTCTTTTAGCAATCTGTGATCATAAATATGAGGATATATGTGGTTAGTGGGGTAGACTGCAACTTCACTAAATATAAGAAGAGGAGTGAATGACCCCCTAGTGGGAAAACTCATAGCTTCACTAAATATAAGTAATAGGAGTGCATGGCCCCTTTAGTGGGAAAACTCATAGCTCCACTTCACTTATCTAGTTGTAGTAGGGATTGTGATGAACAACAATATTTCATGGAGTTTTATGATAAAGGGTTTGGTGTTTAGCATTACTAGACCAAGACTCCTTGTTTGTTAGGACTCCATAATGTGTACCTTGGATATGAGGCCCATACTTCTATTCATGATTTGTCCTGAGAGCCAATCATATGATGATTGTAATGGCACGTCTTGTAATTGATTCGAGTATTAATAAAGGAAACTCCAATCATTATGCTTGATTCAATGGGATAATGAATAAATACAATAATGGCCTAAGAATGTAGGACTCAGTGACGTCTGAGTTCAAGATGAGGACATGAATATGAGATCATGTGTATATTAAGAGTATCCATTCTTGTCTTATTCCCTAGTCATATATTATTGTGGATATTGTGATAGCAATAATACATCAAGACTAGTATGTGTGTTGATTGATGACTATGTCTTATTAGTCATGATATTGGATATCAAATTAAACACATAGTTACTTGTTATTAACTGGTGTATTAGATAGACCCACCTTGAGTGTGATACATGGAAGTCAATAATGGCAGTTAGAATCACATCTCATTGTGACAGTGGTGATTTTTGTCCTTAGACTTGAAGTCACTACAATCATTGCAAGTTATTCAATGTGCTTTAACACTACTCAAGGTGACCTTGAAAAGAGTTTCTACACAAGTAGTACTTAGGTGCATTGTGACACGTGTGATGAGTGACATGGATGAAATTTGTCCCTCAAATTGGAGTGATATCTTGGCCACTTGATGAGCGAGACTGTGAATGCATGGCCATGCTCATGCGAGTCAATATATAATATTGAGCTCATATGTATCCTAATAGTCTACGCTAGATCAAGAAATAAATATTGAACATTAAGAGGATGATGTTTCCATGCCTTGCATTCAATATGGATATTAGATACAAAAGGATTATACAATCATTATAACATTGGTCACAATACTAGGTAAAGTTGTCATCCAACTTCGACAATTATTTGGATAGAAATAAAGTCTTGCTAGATACCAATCATTAATTAAGAAATCATAATCTGATTATGAATACCATTTCCAATGTAATTTGGATCCTACAAGGTCACACACATTGGATGTATTGGAATAGGAGTATAATTGTAGATATGCTTGAAAATGTTCCAAGTCAAATTGATTACTAAATATTTAGGTCATCTAATAGAACAACGTTAAGTTAATAGGTTACAATTTTTAATCCAAATAATTAGATTTAAATTGTTGACTTAGATGATAAGTCGATGGCTAACCCCGAGCAATCAGATAGAGTCAGATGACCAAAAATTAGTCAATTTATTAATATGATTCATTATTTAATTAATTAACTACATGATTCTATAATATGCTAATTACATGTTTGACACTCCATGAGCCTCCCATTTTAAATGTAGTCGTAGCCTTTCATTTCACAGGATTTTCAAAAAAACCCTGCTTCCTTTCTTATCCTATTTAAAGGGGCATGAAGGTTGGATTTTTGAGACATGCTCGTGTATGTGAACCCTAGTCATTATTGTCCATGAGAGAGAGAGAAGGAAAGAGATAGTGACACTAGCTGCCATCAAGAAAAAGGTTGTGCCTTCCCATGACTTAGGTAATGCGATGAGGAGTTCATGTCCATCAGTGTGGATTGTGTAGAGATGCAGACGTTGAGTGACTATGTTAGGAGGACATAAACGAGGATTGTTTGTGCACATGAGCAGTGACGCACACCACCACGCGAAGGGGACTTCACTGGACTTACTCAGCGATAAGGTATACATCATGCACCCTCTTTTCAAATATGTCATTGTTGACGAGATCTTCTTGTAGGATACATGGAGAGTTCTTTTTTTTGTTTCCCCTTCACTTGCCACCTCCATGATTCCTAACAACTTTTTTAATTCAGCAAATGATCTTTCTCTACTGATAAGATAGCTCATATAGTTTGTCACATATCCAATTCTATGTATCTAATGTATCACTTTCTTTTATTATTCCTTTCCATGGTAATAATACTAAGTTTATTATTCCTTGATATAAAATACATTAGGATCATTCGAGTCAAATAATAACATTTTCTATCAAATATCCTTTAAATATGAAGTTTTGGGATAAATGAACTAAAATGAATTCATTAGTTGAGTTTGTTGTTCAATTGAGGTTGGCCCACTGTGTGACGGGATATATTAACCAATATCATGTGTACAACTAAGGAAGGTTGTGCACCTTTAAAATGAATTATCCATTTATGCAGGATGGACCATTGTGTGATTAAACGCCCCCTCCAGTGTTTGAGTAATTGAGGGAGGGTTAGGGGTTTACACTTACAGGGTGGGGTTATCGAAGTGGCTCTTCTTCAAGAGTGGCTCCCACTTCATCCAAAAATAATACACCAATAAATAGGTTTTGAATCTACTATTAACATTATAAAGTCATGCTAGGAGTAGAGTATAAGGAAAATGATGAATACCAAAAATTGTATCACAATTGCTAAATCAAGTGTAATAATGTCTTGAGTGAATACTTGATATACAAGTTATAAAACGTTATACCAAAGGTTTTATAAGGTAAAATTGATGTTTCATATATAACTTATTATAGCGTGTAAGTCTTTCGGATGTTAATTACTCCACAAACCCAAATAGGAAGCAAATATGTACTTGACATGTGTTTAATTTTTAAATTTAGGTTCGTCACATTTAAATCCCCAAAGTTCCATTGATGTCTTCGTTGATATGACCCAGAGACATGTTAAACAATCTAAAAAACCTCATTGCATGCCTATTGGATTGAATGATTCCCATATGTATCCTTTCTCCACCCCTTTCTGTCATAATATTTGCACAAGTGTGATTTTCCAATGTTAACTTCTTCATTTCATGTAAACAATTTTGCACAAATTCTTCATCATTCAACTCCTTTTACTCATCTGTTTTATTTGATCCTTTAGCATAATGAAGAGTTAACAATTGCAAAAAACCCAAATGAACCCTAATTTGCTCCACTATAATTTTCTACAAATGTCTCAAAACCCCTTACAACCTATTACCCATTTTTCACTTAATAACCTGGGAAGCTCCAAACTACACTTTGCTTCCATTTCCCACAACCAATCAAACATAGTACCCTCCTTTTCACCATGTTTGCATTGGTCATCCTCTTAGGAAACCTTCTCACCATCTCAACGGTGCTCTCCACTGCAGTCCAATTCACCACACGAATGGATTCCCCACCCTTTAATATTCACAATTATGCTCTTATATCTTTGTGTGATTTACCAATATGAGTTCTTCGACCTCTATCTCATGTTCCCTTGTGGATTAACTTTCTCCATGTCCCAGTGACATCATGACCCGAGCAAAGGCCCTCGTGTCTATCTTGGTCCTGTGAAGATTATGGGATCATCTCCCCCTAAAAGGATGCAAGGTGAGGACCATAGCTATCACAGTCAAGCTCATGTAGATCCATGGTAGTTCTAGGGTAGGATACAACCTCCCTAGGATTATACCCTTTTGCCCTTGTGCTTGTGAGCTTACTATTTGGCCCTCAAGGGAATAAGGGTCAATTGACCCCTTGCATCTTAACATTTGCATAGATTTGTAACAAGGAAAATACAAATATGCCATGTCATAACCTATTAATTAATAATAAGATGTGATTCATATCAATATTCTTTTCCTTTTTATTTTATTAAGTATTTAGAATTTATTTAACTTGTTTCAATCATACCTAATTATTTGTTTATCAAATGAATACAAATATATAGGTTATTAATCAGATATATGCCCAACTTATTGGTGTCATTTTCATAGTCTAAAAGTTAAAGTTTTCCAGAAAAAAGATTTTCTAGGGTTGTGTTAATTATGTAAATCATTTTAACCCAAACACATTAATATTACAACTAGATGTTGAAAAGCCTAATCTCTGAACTTTAGTTGGTTGGGTAACTAGGCTTACTGTGGGGTACACCTATCATATTTAGGAATTAAATTTACTAAAATCCTAAAGTCTATCACGAGTCATATTCTTGCATATTTCCTTTTTGAAACCTTAGTTGAACTCTCTCAATTTATGTTTTATAATCTTTTAATCCATTTGTGAGTGTTGAAGTGATCTTTTGAGCTAGATTAATAACCCCTCATGCCATGAGTTTATTTGAATATTCTAAACACCTTTTTAATGTGATATTGACTAAGTAGTTTTATCTAGACACATTATTATGCATCATGGTATTAAGATTTATTTATCAATAGTATATGTTTATGCATATTCATATATTTAAGGATGTATGTCTCTATCTTAGGTGCACCTTATCACCTTTCTATATATAGAGCACATTTTTCTACCCAGGGTGTGCCTTTTCTCCCAACTTTTGGCCAATGATTCTATGTTGTCTCAGACTTACTATAGATAGGTTTATTATGTATTATTTTTGCATGTGATTGTATAAATTCTTTTAAAATAGAGTATTGATTTAATGGTAAGATTATTTATAAAGCCTCCTTGCACTTATGAAACAAATGCCTCATTCTTTTGATTTTGTATATTAAACTTACAAAATTGGATACAACCCACTTTTGTAAGGGAACACCCTCTTCTATACTTAAATTCCTTATAATGCCCAAATATTCTTGTTTATGCACATACACAATAATTTCTAATGCATACCTCTTTTCTGTCTCTTTTTGGGTGATGTTTTTGATCTGTCTAGAGGTTGAGAAGCCTGCAAATCAGGTGCTTGAGGAGGAGGGATTTGATGATCTAACCATGAGTAATTCATACATAGAATCTTTGAGATGCCTAGGTTTCTCTCTATAGATAATCTATCTAGTGCTAGTAGTCTCATTTTATTTTCATTTATGTCCTTACGAATCAAGTTAATGAACAATGTTTAAATCTTGTAATAATTTAGTTGATATTTCTTCTGCTATAACTCTATCCGCTCTATGTCCATCAATTTGAGAAATAATATGCATCCCTTGCTTTTATATTGTACGTGATGCATGTTTGGGATTGCTTTATTTATGTTTGAAATTAAAAGTAAGGAGTTGATCCCCTTCCAAGTCCCACTCTTTACAATGTCTGAGACATAAGAAGTCTTAGTGGTACCAAGTACCTTAAGACTTGTATAGACTCACTTGGACATGATCATTTTGACCATAGCTAGGTGGGTATCAAATCAAGCACATCAAGGCTAATTTTGAAATGTATTAAAGTACCTGAGTAGAATTGCATGGATAGTATAGTTCTTTCTATGTTTGCTATAGCCAATATGTTTCATTCACAATCATTGCCTAGCGTATATATGTTTAATTTTTTTCACAACACAAGATAAATATTGTGATGTATATGATTAACCTTCTTGTTGTTAATGCCTGCATAATTTTGTATAATAAGCATGTTATATCTTTTGTTGGATGTTCTAGTGGTCATTGGGACTCTACTAATAACGTAGGACTTTAGGTTCACAAAAGCAATCTTCTCCATATCTCGGTGATGACTCACAGGCAACATACCCAAAATGGCCATAGAGGACTCTACTTCAAACATGAGAGTCAATGTTAGGTGTCTTAATAAAAGTCTTCCATGTATGCTCAATATTTGGGTAGGGTATATTGTAATTTCTATGCGTTTTGACTGGTCAAGTTTTGTTGAACAACATGATGAATACACAAACATAACCATGTTGCATGAGTAAATGAGATGTAAACTATGGTACATGAATGTAGATCACTGGTATATGTCTTGTTTATGGTTTAATTTGAAGAAGAAGAAAAGAAAAATAATCTTCCCCTTTTTTTGTTTTATGGTATAGCAAATAATTGGCTTATGCGACTCAAGTTGAGATTAAATTATCAAACTATTTATCATTTGGCCTCAGTGGTTAACAATAATCTTATAGTTGGGTGTCATACTCAATTATTTATTTAAATAAATTACTTCTCTATCACACTCCCAAAAATGGCAAGAGTCAATTCATTTAAACAGACTAATTCCAAAATAAAATAACTATTTTTATAAATATATGTTCAAATATTTGACACACAAACAATATAAATAAATAGATGTTTTATTGGCCCATGTAGGCCTCTAACCTCCCATAAAATGTCATTCATGTTTTCACGTTCTCGTCTTATTTGTCTCTTCTCTGGAAAATAAGTTTCCATTAGACCACCACTTTCAATGTCTCAACAACTTTACACTAGATAAATTCCCTCCAATCTTCACCTCTCCAAAAAAATATTAACAATCTTCAATTCATACTCTACAAAATAATTCACAAAATAATTGAGACATATCATGATATTTAATGTGCTCAATTGATATATATAAAAATGTGGTATTGGCTCATATAGGATGCCAAACCTCTCACAACATTTTGTCCATCTTTTTACATCTTAATATCATTTTCTCTTCTCCTAAAATACATTTTCATTAGACCACCACTCTGAATCGCTTAACAACTTTAAACTAACCAAATGCCCTATCTATCTCTCTCCAAAAAGATTGACAATAGTCTTTCACAATTGTATCCATAAACAGATAAATATTACAATATATATCATATCATATCATATCATACCATACCATACCTTAACATATTTCTCATGTCCAACTGTATCAATAGAAAAATGTTGTGTTAGCCCATGGACCTTCCACATAGACGAATTCACAAATAGAAATAATTATTAGAAAGAAAGACACACACACGCACACGCGCGCACGCACACACACACACACACACACACATATATATATATATATATATATATATATATATATATATATATATATATATCAATAATAATATTGTATTATTTTTCACTCGTACCAAAAACATATCTCTATTAAATTTCCTTAATCATTCAACAACTTTATATTAACTAAATCTCCTCTTAATTTCTATCGAACAAGTGACAACAATCAATTCATTCACAACAAACAAATCTAGAAAGAGATAAAACTACAACAATATATATATATATATATATCTTCTCATTTTTCTCATACAAAATTAGTATCAGTTTTAAAATAGTATTGGCCATGCGGGTATTGAACCTTCCTGGAATTTCTCCCACACTTTTCTTTTCATTCCACTTCCTCTCACATTAAAGAGGTGCTTAATAGAAGTATTATGACAATAATATCTTATTATATTACGTATTACCCAAATAATATCAACTAAATACTAAATTGGCTAGTCCATACGGAAAATATATCTCTATTAAATTTCCATTGATAATCATTCAAAAAATTTATATTAACTAAATCCCCTCTTGATCTCTATCCAATGAAATTTCTGCAACGCTTTCCTTTTTATCCCATTTCCACTCGCATGAAAGTGGTGATTAATAGAAATATTACAACAACAATATTTTATTATATTTTTCATGCCGAAATAATTAATTAGAATACTAAATTGGTCCCGTGAAATTTCTCAAACACTTCCTTTTTATCCCACTTCCACTCGCAATAAAGAGATGTTGAACACAAGTATCACAACAATAGTATCTTATTATTTTTAAAATTCAAAATTAGTTTCTCTTGATCTCTATCCAAAAAGTGACAAAGTCAATTCATTCCCAAAAAACTAACCCACAAAATGAAAGTATAATAATAAATACTTCTTCTCATTTTTTCCTATAAAATTGGTGTCAGTGTTGAAATTGTATTGACCATGTGGGTATACCTTCTCCGAAAATTTTCCCATACTTTTCTTTTCACTCCACTTCCACACCCAATAAGGAGATGATTATTGAAAATAGTAGGACAAAAATATCTTATTATGAATTTCATATCAAAATAATAACAAGAAAAATTATAAATTAAATATCCAAAATGTATCTCAATTAAGTTAAGCATTCAGCAAACGTATACTAACTAAATCTCCTCTTGATCTCACGATAAAATGATTGTATCTGACACTTTCTATTTTATCCCACTTTCACTGGCATTAAAGTGATACTTCATAGAGAAATTAGAACAACAACATGTTTTTTTTCTTTGATAAATATCAATCGGAAATTGGCCCTACGAAATTTCTCAAACACTTTCCTTTTAATCCCACTTCCTCCCGTAATTTAAGAGATACTTAACAAAAGTATTATAACAATAATATCTTGTTATGTTTTTCATGCAAAAATAATTAACTAGAATACTAAATTGGCCCAATAAAATTTCTCAAACACTTTTCATTTTATGCCACTTCCACTCGCAATAAAGAGATGCTTAATACAAGTATTACAACAACAATATCTTATTATTTTTTTAATGAGAAAATAGTTTCTCTTGATCTCTATCCAAAAAGTGACAATGTCAATTCATTTACAACAAACTAATTCACAAGATAAAAGTACAATAATAAATGCATCTTGTCATTTTTTTCTTATAATTGATATCAGTGTTGAAATTGTATTCACCATGTTGGTATATCATTCCCAAAAGTTTTCCCACACTTTTCTTTTCATCCCACTTCCACTCACAATAAGGATAGGCTTATTGAAAATAGTAAGATGATAATATATTATTATGAATTTCATATCAAAATAATATCAAGAAAAATACTAAATTGGATATCAAAAATGTATCTCAATTGAATTGTCATTGTTAATCATTGAATAAATTTATACTAACTAAATCCCCTCTTCATGTCCAAATTTCTCCAACACTTCTCTTTTTATCCCACTTTCACTCGCATTAAAGTGATTCTTCGTAAAAATATTACAACAACAATATGTTAGTATTTTTATGCTAAATATCAATTAGAATAAAAAATTGGTCCCACAAAATTAGTCAAACACTTTCCTTCTTATCCCACTTCCGCTCGCAATCAAAGCAATACTTAATACAAGTATTATAACAACTAGGGGTGAGCATTCGGTTAATTTGGTCGATTATGGCTAATTTAGTTCAGTTAAATAGCTAATTTGTGATTTGAGATTTTAACCATTAACCTAACTGAATTAGTCTCAGTTAATTTGGTAATGGTTAATCGTTAAAGGGTTAATTCAGTCAGTTAATTTGGTTAACTAAATAACACTCTTGTAATAGCATTGTATGAAATTACTCATAAAATTTTGAACAATTATTATATTATAGTAGTATTGCATGTAAATTTAGATGTGCATAGTTAATGAAAATATGATAAGTATGTGAATGTAGATGTTTTATTAAATAAAATTACAACCATGTAAGTATATATATGTGTAGAATTTTTTCAGTAAATATATCTTGTCTATTCGGTTAATTTGGTTCACCAAATAGAAAATATGTTTAACTTGTTAAATTAATCGTTTAACCAATTATCCAAAATAAATTATCAAAATAAATTAACCATTTGATTTTAACCATTCAACTAATCGATTATTAATCATATTCTGCTCACCCCTAACAACAATATCTTGTTATATTTTCCTTATAAAAATGATATCAGTTGTCATACTAAAAGTACAATAATAAATACATCTTGTCATTTTTTTAATTGATATTAGTGTTGAAATTATATTGACCATGTGGGTATACCATCCTCACAATTTTTTCACACTTTTCTTTTCATCCCACTTCCACTCGCAACAAGGAGAGTTTTATTGAAAATAGTGGGACACAATATCTTATTATGAATTTCATAATATCAAGTATTACAACAACAAGATCTTATTATGAATTTCATAATATCAAGTATTATAACAAAAGTATCTTATTATTTTTTAATGTAAATTAATTTCTCTTGATCTCTCAAAAAGTGACAACATCAATTCATTCCCAATAAACTAATTCATAAGAATAAATACATCTTGTCATATTTTCCTATAATTGATATCAGTGTTGAAATTGTATTGATCATGTGGGTATACCATCCCCAGAATTTTTCCCGTGCTTTTCTTTTCATCCCACTTCCACTCACAATAAGGAGAGGCTTATTGAAAATAGTAAGACAACAATATCTTATTATGAATTTCATATCAAAATAATATCAAGCAAAATACTAAATTGGATATCAAAAATGTATCTCAGTTAAATTTCCATTGTTAACCATTCAATAACTTACGCTAACTAAATCCCCTCTTGATATCCAACAAAATTTCTCTAACACTTTCCTTTTTATCCCACTTTCACTCGCATTAAAGTGATGCTGCATAAAAATATTACAACAACGATATCTTAGTATTTTTTTATACTAAATATCAATTAGAATACGAAATTGGCCCTATGAACATTTATCAAACATTTTTCTTCTTATCCCACCCCCTCGCAATCAAAGAGATACTTAATACAAGTATTCTAACAACAATATCTTGTTATGTTTTCCATACAAAAAAAATATCAGTTGTCATATTAAAAGTACAATAATAAATACATCTTGTCAGTTTTTTTCCTATAATTGATATCAGTGTTAAAATTGTATTGACCATGCGGGTATACCATCCCTAGAATTTTTCCCATGATTTTATTTTCATCCCACTTCCACTCGTAATAAGGAGAGGCTTATTGAAAATAGTAGGACAACAATATCTTATTATGAATTTTATAATATCAAGTATTACAACAACAATGTCTTATTATTTTTAAAATGTAAATTAGTTTCTTCTGATCTCTATTCAAAAAGTGACAACTTCAATTCATTCCTAACAAACTAATTCACAAGATAAAAGTACAATAGTAAATACATCTTGTCATTTTTTCCCTATAATTAATATCAGTGTTGAAATTGTATTGACCATGTGGGTATACCATCCCCAGAATTCTTCTCACGCTTTTCTTTTCATCCCACTTCCACTCGCAATAAGGAGAGGTAGTAGGACAACAATATCTTATTATGAATTTCATATCAAAATAATAACAAGAAAAATATTAAATTGAATATCGAAAATGTATCTCAATTAAATTACCATTATTAATCATGCAATAAATTTACACTAACTAAACCCCCTCTTGATATCCAACAAAATTTCTCCAACACTTTCCTTTCTATCCCACTTTCACTCGCATTAAAGTGATACTTCATAGAAATTTTACAATAACAATATCTTAATATTTTTAAAGCAAAATATCAATTAGAATACTAAATTGGCCCCTCGTAAATTTCTCAAACACTTTCCTTCTTATCCAACTTCCGCTCACAATCAAAGAGATACTTAATACTAGTATTACACCAATATCTTGTTATGTTTTTCCATGCAAAAATAATCTCAACTATCATACTAAATCAGCCAATGCAAGTCTCGAACCTATAACCTTCATGGTATTACTATGACAATCTAACTAACTGAGATAATAGAACATCCGCGACAAAAAGGTTTTTAAACTATAAGTTAATATTGACAAAAGTATTACTTGAAAAATTATGTATTAAGTATGTTTTTTAAGCTAAGTATTAATTAGAATACTAAATTGGCCCCATGAAATTTCTCAAACACTTTCCTTGTTATCTCACTTCCGCTCGCAATCAAAGAGATACTTAATACAAGTATTATATCAATATCTTGTTATATTTTCCATGCAAAAATAATATCAACTATCATCATACTAAATCAGCCAATGCAGGTCTCGAACATGTAACCTTCATGTAGGGCTGTCAATGGGGAGGGTATGGGGAGGGTAAGGTCTTACCCTTACCCTTACCCTCTTTGGGTAGCGGGTAAGGGTAAGGGTAATTATCCTTCTCAGCAATTCCCTTACCATCCCCTTACCCTTACCCTCTCCTCCACAGGGTAAACGGGGAGGGTAAAGGGTAAGCGGGTAATTTTGACAAAATAGAATTTTATACACATTGTGTGTTGATTTTTAATAATTTTATAACTAACTTATTGATAACAACATATAAAACATTATATCCAATTCAAAATCATATGTTTCTCCGTTTCACAATAATAATTTTTTATGCATAAATTATTTTTTTTCCTTTGCATAAGTATGCATAACAAATAAGTGTTTCACCAACACCTCATTTTCCGCAAGATATATATGTTTTTCTCTCCACAAGAAAGTATTACAAGCACAACACCAAGTCATTTTCCAATGATAGAATAAAGTATTAGGGTTAAACATTTACATACAATCCCTTTAGAATATTTATATTTGTGTAACATTTATATCATGTGCGGGTAAAAGGGTAAAAGGGTATGGATAATGTCTATACCTTACTCTCCCCTTATAGTATAGCGGGGAAACGGGGAACGGGTAAACGGATAAAGGGTAATAAAAATCTTTACCCTTACCCTTACCCTCCAGGGTATAGGTAAGGGTAATCGGATAATACCCTCCCCATTGACAGCCCTACCTTCATGGTATTAGTATGACAATCCAACCAACTGAGATAATAGACAATCAGCAACAACAAGTTTTTTAAACTATAAGTTAATATTGATTAAAAAAAGATTATCTGAAAAACCATGTATTGTTGATTTAGTATTGAAAAATATTAAATTGAATATCGAAAATGTATCTCAATTAAATTACCATTATTAATCATGCAATAAATTTACACTAACTAAAACCCCTCTTGATATCCAACAAAATTTCTCCAACATTTTCCTTTCTATCCCACTTTCACTTGTATTAAAGTGATGCTTCATAGAAATATTACAATAACAATATCTTAATATTTTTAAAGCAAAATATCAATTAGAATACTAAATTGGCCCCTCATAAATTTCTCAAACACTTTCCTTCTTATCCCACTTCCGCTCACAGTCAAAGAAATACTTAATACTAGTATTATACCAATATCTTGTTATGTTTTTCCATACAAAAATAATCTCAACTATCATACTAAATCAGCCAATGCAGGTCTCAAACCTATAACCTTCATGGTATTACTATGACAATCTAACTAACTAAGATAATAGACCATCCGCGACAAAAAGGTTTTTAAACTATAAGTTAATATTGACAAAAATATTACTTGAAAAACTATGTATTAAGTATGTTTTTTAAGCTAAGTATTAATTAGAATACTAAATTGGCCCCATGAAATTTCTCAAACACTTTCCTTGTTATCTCACTTCCGCTCGCAATCAAAGAGATACTTAATACAAGTATCATATCAATATCTTGTTATGTTTTCCATGCAAAAATAATATCAACTATCATCATACTAAAATCAGCCAATGCAGGTCTCGAACCTGTAACCTTCATGGTACTAGCATGACAATCCAACCAACTGAGATAATAGACAATCAGCAACAACACGTTTTTTAAACTATAAGTTAATATTGATTAAAAAAAAAGATTACCTAAAAAACCATGTATTGTTAAACATTCCATTGCCGGGATTTGAACCCGGGTCGTCTGGGTGAAAGCCAGATATCCTAACCGGACTAGACGACAATGGATTTATGATTTTCATACGTTAGTTAATGCATACATAACGTATGTAAGTTACTGAGTTTATCGTTATAATTTCAAAACGGTAAAACGCAGAAAAATTTCCATTGCCGGGATTTGAACCCGGGTCGCCTGGGTGAAAGCCAGGTATCCTAACCGGACTAGACGACAATGGAATTATGCTTTGTAATGGCACGTTTTTATTTATACTTTGTGAAATAGTAGGTTCTGAAATCAAGCAGCAAGTCCAAAACATACAATAGTATCATTCTTGATAACCTTATTGATTATCAAAATATACAAATTAGCAACTGAATAATATCAACTAAACATCGATGAAATTGAAATGATGAATTAATATTTTATGATAGAGCTTATATATCTAACGTATTACTTCCTTTAGTCATAGCCCTTTATTATAAGCATGAGCATCTTGTAGCTATAATATTTTCGACCAGGTTAAAGTACAAACAGGCACAGAAACGACATCCACAATGGATGGTGTTGCCATTGCAAGCACTTCATCAACCAACAACCATGACGTTGACGTCTACAAACTCAACCACAACTGATCTCCCAACAACTTTTCCATGATCCACAACTATAACAACATCAACCCAAGCACACATGTAAATCTTGATTGCACATAGACACTGTGATGCCATTACCAATCCAAAAACTACCATAAGCAAGCTTGGCCATTATCATTCTTTGTTGCCCGCTATAGCTACTACACTTGCTATCACCAATGCTAATGGATACAAGATCAATGTGCTACTGCTTGGCATCGATGCATGCATCAATGTTACCAGGCTTCTACTTTGTTGTTGGACATTGGGCTGAGGTCCACACTTTATTTAGTAATTCTAGTGTATTATTTACAAACATTTATACAAGACAATAGTGTCTGTCTAGTAGGTTTTATTGTCAATAATATGGTCATGGATTGATCATCACATCATGTCTACAAACAATGCAAGTGACCATATTAGTCACAAAAAGTGGCATGTCCAACATTTGTATCATTTCTTCCTGATTGCAATGATTGCATTTCTTGTTGAAATGACTATTGTCTTATGATAAACAATCATTGTAAGCCATCAATGATCATTGCATTATTCTCTTGTTAAAAAATTCATTTAGTAAAATTAATATATAATCATGACAACCTAGGACATATCAACAATCATTTTCTTTCTTTTTTCAAAATCTATCTATTGTAATCTCCAAACGCAACAATGTGAGTGTTCTCTCAACACACACACACCCCCTCGCACTTTACATGTTCTTTATGTTCTTGTACATTTTTTTTCTTTAATACGGTGCAAACTTTCTTCACACTTGCTTGTTGGGGTCCACTCTGATACCATATGAATGTATGGGTATTCAACTTGAATCAATTGAAAATGAGTGAAGGAACAACACACTTTTTAAACTCAAGGATAATTGTCAAACTCTCAACAGAGTGAGACAATTATCACACCCCTTCTCAAATGTGTCCACTTTTCTTGTGTGCTTCCAGTTATATAGGGTATGATCATAGCAGTTATTTTGTAAGGTCCACTCTATTACCATATGTGAGTACAAATATTCAATTCAAAACTAATTGATGATGACTGAAGAGACCACATACCATATAAACCAAAAGAGAACCCCCCAAATCCAGTAGTGTGAGTTTATTCTCAACAACACCACATTCACGTTTGGTGTTTATATAATATCAAACCGCATAGATGACATTGTACGACACAAAGAAAATATGAAATTGCTGTGATCTTAAATCTTCAGACTGTCGACTGCTAATGTCTTACACAGTTGCTAAATTTCAAAAGTCCAACTTAGTTAAATCATCAACAAGAAAGACCTGGAATCATAGAAAGTGATTCTGATGTTAAGATCATAATGATGAGTCTGCATTAACATTTCGGGCACTTTTATGTAGCAAGATCTGGTCAATCATATCAGTCAATATATTTTTAATATAAAGCCTATCGTTTGGGCATGTAAGCCAAAATGGACCAGATCCTCCGGGTTAAGCGCTGAAATATTTTGACTTCCTTTTTTCCACGTATCATTGTATTATATAGTTTGTTTAACAAGTATGCCAAGAAAGCTTGCTTCAAGTTTTGGCTGGTTTCGTTAGGTGTAGTTGGGGACTGCAAGTCAAGAATTCACAATGTGTTTTATGCCCCAAAACCAACTATGCTGCCACACTATATCCAACTAGACAAACCCTTGGTTCGCCACACAATCTACTATAGACAGCCAACGAACTTTATTTAGGAGATTAGAGAGCAGAACTAACAACTAAAGAGAAAAGGTTTATATTTCAAGCTATGGAATGGTATCTACAAAGATTTACACAAAAGAGTAGAGAGATGGAAAACTAATTGCTTCCCAATAGAATGTCAAAGTTACATATAGTTAGAAGTTTGTAAATCTGAAGCATCCATGTAGATGGGTGACGTCCCAAATGCGCAAGTAAGGATTTGTGCATGAATCCTATTCGTTAGAACTTGGAAGACCTTCCAAATCTAGAGTCTTTGCAGATCTCTTTGCTCAGGCTGAAGTGCGTGGTGTTATTCCAAGGAAATAAGGTACGGGTAATAGGAAGTTTCCTCCTAAGGTCCTGCATCAACAAATAAGTATCATGCTAATATGTTAGGACTTTACCAGACTTTGGAAATGTTCATACGGCAGAAAACACTGCTCGTCCCAATTAGCAAGTAAGCAACATAGGTACCTTGAATGTTGTGTCCGGTAGTTTGAGATACGATGCCTGCAATATTAATAAGAGATAACTTTTCAGTGCAATTCAGTCCAATCTTCAAATGCAAAATAATGATTTCATCATCAAACCTCAAGGGTTGTGAAAAATTCAGTTTCATGATGCCGGATCATGCTGGCAATAGAAGCAGCAGTATCTTCTGGGTTCTAAGAAAGGCAATAAAATTACATTTATCAGCAATGTACAGTAGAAAATCAGTCAACAATATTGAACGGTGTTTAATGTACATTACATGATGTGAGACTAAAAGAAGAGAGACTTCAAATAAATAGATACCAAATAGCTATAAATAAGTATATATTCCTCTCAATGATCCCCCTCAAACCAGAGTAAAAATATCAATTATACCTAACTTGAAGCATATTTTTATAGGGTACTTCCCATTAATGAGAGTTGGTTTAGCTCTTTGTTCTTGCATTTTTTCAGGATAATGATCTTATTGCTCATGACAACATTCCAAACAAAGTGACTTTTGACTTCAATATGCCTTGTTCTTTCATGAAAAAGAAGGATTACTTGCAATATATGTGGCAGCCTAATATATAATCACAATACATAGGAATAACATATATAATGGAGCATCCAAATCAGCAAGAAGGTATTTCACCCACAACAGCACACATTTCGTATGAGCATTGTCTATACTCTTTCTGCCGCACTGGATCTAGGGACTACATCTTGCTTATTGGTGCACCAAGTCACTAGATGGTTGGGCCTAAGGGCTATTGGTCCAGACCATGGGAAAAAAGCCCATTAGGGCTTCGTGTGGCTGCTACCCACGGGATTATAAATCCCAACCTCATGTGCAGCCTGCAAGGATGTGCGATAAGCAAGAAAAGCAGCCGCCACTACTAATAGAGATCTGTTGTTCGCTGCCCTGGAGACAGGAGGAGAAAAGAAGAGAGAGAAAAAAAAAAAAAGCAAGACTGATCCGTCATGGCTACCTGGTTGTCTTCCTCAGGTTACATACTGATGTTGCTATTTGGGTAGAGGGTGTACTTGGAAAGTTCTGATGCCTTACATTATCTATTGTCCCCGTGATTGTATTTTCTCAAATTTGGGGTCAAAATCCAAGAAGAACATTGTATCTTTGTTCTATATTGGAATTTTCCGTCTTGGCTCATGATTTTTCCCTCATAACAGTGAGAGTTTTCTACATTAAATATGATGTTCTCTCTCTATCTTCTTGCTATTCTTTTCTTGGGATTATATGCTCATATGTAATGCTTTAGTGAATTTTTCGTCGCATTCTCTGGTTGCTATATTATAATATATGTGCATATTCCTAACAAATGGTATCAGAACGCAAGGTGCAGATACATATCCAGATGAGGAAGGATGGTGATGCAACGATAATTGACAAATTTGCAAACACAAGATGGAGGATATTGTTGCAATGTGCATATTCCTAACAAATGGTATCAGAACGCAGGGTGCACATACATATCCAGATGAGGAAGGATGATCATGCAATGATAATTGACAAATTTGAAAACACAAGATCGAGGATATTGTTACAAGGACTTGTACAATCCGATAGAGGGGCAAAAGTCAGGGAATATGTCTGATGCGGATTGGACCAACTAAACAGTTTGACCGTGGGAACAATGCGAAATGACTTGATCTTTTTTGTTCCACCACATCTTGGAGGAGACCAATGCCAAAGATTTGTATGAAAAACTCAAGTAAATGTATGAACGGAAGACTGTGACAAATAAAGCAAGATGGTGAACCTAAAATACGGGAACAATACTAGCATCGACGAGCACATGAATGCATGTCAGAGCATTTTCAATCAAATGAGGTTGATGGAGATGGTTCTCGATGATGAAGTCCATGCACTTCTTATGGGATCACTACCAGTAGGAGAGGTTTTCTATGACAATCACCAATTCTGCACATTAAGAAAAGTTGACACTTGATCAAGTGAAGAATAGTCTACTGAATGAAGATACTAGACGACGGGCCTCAGGCGATAGCGGTTCAAAGTTGCACTTCACCGAGAGTAGGAAAACTGACAAAGCGAGAGACCGTGATTTGGATCACCAATTCTGCACATTAAGAAAAGTTGACACTTGATCAAGTGAAGAATAGTCTACTAAATGAAGATACTAGACGACGGGCCTCAGGCAATAGCGGTTCAAAGTTGCACTTCACCGAGAGTAGGAAAACTGACAAAGCGAGAGACCGTGATTTGGATCTCAAAGCCATGGTGAGTCGTAAGACCGCGAAAAGGCTCAAGGTAGATTTAATTCGAAGAGCAGAGGATGTTTTCATTTCAGGTCATTTCAAAAAAGGATTATAAGGATAGAAAACGAAATATGATTCGAACTTTTGAAGTCAAAGACAAACAGGATGGTGACAAGAACACTGCAGCGATATTTTTAGATGATAGGAATAATGATAATGGTGTCATTTTGATAGTCAAGGAGAAATGCCTACGTGTTGGTGATGTGGTTTGGACAGTCCACAAGCAGTGCCTACATGCAGGTGACATGATTTTGATAGTCCAAGAGTAGTGCCTACATGTCGATGATGGCGGTGTTGAGTGGCTGGTGGATATTGCAGCTTCTTATTATGTGTCACCCAATAAAAAGTTCTTCACTACATACAGTAGTAGAGACCTTAGTAGGATGAAGATGGGAAATACCAACTTATATAGAATCGTCTGGATTGGAGACGTTTGTATTTAGACAGGTGTTAGTTGTACAACCATGCTCAAGGATGTTCATGATGTCCCTGATTTGCGGATGAGTTTGATATATGGCTCTTTCTTTGATACAGAATGCTATCACCCGGACTTTGGCAAAGGAAAATGTAAGATTGAAAAGGGATATTTGATTGTTGTATGTAGTAAATTATGTTGCACATTGTACAAGACCCAATTGAGAGTATACAAATGCGACATACACACAGTTAGGGATCACCAAACAGATCTATGACACAAATGGTCGGGGCACATGAGTGAGAAGGGCTAGCAGATTCTATCAAAGAAAAGTTTGATTCTTTGTGGTAAGAGCATCAGTCTCAGTTCATGTGATTCATGTCAAACAAGAAAGCATTAACAAGTTTCTTTCAAGAAGGGGTCAAAAGTGAAGTCAACGCTTCTACAGTTGGTTCATTCAGATATTTGTGGCCCGTTTGAGGTGGTTTCATTGGGTGGCGGTATGTATTTTATAACATTCATAGATTATATAACCAGGAAGGTGTGGGACTATTTGTTAAAGACCAAAGATCAGGTGTTCCAATGATTTCAGAAATTCCATGCCAAGGTAGAGCGAGAGACAGAGTACCTCTAGGGAGTTGCAGGAGTATTGCGCAAAGCGTGGCATACAACATGTGAGGACATAACCCAACACACCACAAATTGAGAAGAGGAACCATACAAATGGTGTAGGGGCGAATATCTTAGGTCATTTGTTGTGAATTTTGCTAAGAGTTGGTGTTGATGGCATGGCTATATTACCAGGATCCATAGTCTTACTCCATTGATGCACCTAAGCATAGGATTGAATAGAACAACATGAAATGATGTGCACAGAAGGGTTCATAGGAATCTCGATTTCTATAGAATGAAGTCGTGGAGAATCATGAGATGTAATGATTTCCCTTTAGAGAAGAACATCTTTTATTTTGGTAATCCAATCTCTTCTATTACTTTTCTTTGTGTTTTTTGTATAATGTAAAAACCTTTCTATACATCTTGGGAGCAAGGGATGAGATTTCGTCGGTATCGGTGGTATACCGCTCGAAATACCGATACCGACGTGTATCGGTACAGATACATGCAAATTTGTCGTTAGGATCGCATATATCGGCATACCGGTGGGTATACCGCCAAATATCGAGGGTACCGGTGCAAAATGCACCACTTACACATCGGTACAGGGCGGCATGGGCAGCATACCGCCCGATACACCGATTTTTGCGAGACGGAGTCTGCTGGTGCTGTTTAAAGAGGAGAACCTTAGGGAGTTTGGGCGATTTTCGAGATTGGAGCCCAAATCAACCCCAATTAAGGTATGTTTACTTAATTTCTTGCATTTCCCATCATTTCCAACCTCTCCCCTCTCTCTTCTCTTCTTATAATTCTATTCTCACCTAAAAAATTCACCAAATACCCCTAAAATCCTAGATCTACTCCAAAATACTTATGATTGATGCTATTTATCACTAGATCTATGATTATATTATATAGATCTACTGATTTATCACTAATTACCTCACTAATAATTAACATTAACATGTTATTTCATTAATTAATTGTAATAATACAATTAGTACCATTAATAATATGTATTTAATTTAGGTTTAGTAGAAGAAGTTCTATCAAAGACTAACATGAACATATATAAACAAAAATATACCCAAAATATCTAAATAATTCGTATTTTTTATTTATAAAAATGTTGAAAATAAAAAAAACGTTTTTTTCCTTTTTTTTCTTTAGAATTGTGTGTGTTAATGTTGTATAAGATGAAACTAGCATGTGGAAAGCATATCACTTGTCTTTTTAATTAGTAAATATCATGTTTTATAATTTTAAAAATAATTTCAGACTTTATTTATATTTAAAAAATAATTATCTTCAAAAGAAAAATCTTAAAAAATCTTGTGTTTGATTCTATAATTACAAGCAAGTATCATACATTATAAAATATCGATTTTTATTCTACATTACACAAAAGAAATCTATTTTGTTCACTTAATGGCTTATTTTTATTTGATATTAGTATTGTTAATAGAGAATAGACTTAATAGTTGATACGACAATGTACATTTCTTACTAGTACTTTTTTATTAAATGCTAAGTTACTAATATCATTTGCTTTGCTTGTTTGTCTTTGTCTTTTTCAGTGTTGACTTTTGAGTTTTGAGAAGATGTCTTCTTCGTCTTCAAGTGACGCTGAGGGTGTGGCTGGTCATGCATCAAAGGATGTGGATTTTGCATGGAGTCACTGCAAGCTTGTACCTGGGTCTGGGAATAGGGCAAAGATTGTCTGCAACTACTATAAGAAAACACTTGGTGGTGGAGGAATTACTAGATTCAAGCGTCACATTACTGGTGGTGACAAGAATGTGGCAATGTGCCAGAAGTGCCCTCCAAGTGTTAGGGATGACTTCAAGAAACTGATGGGTGCAAAGAGGCAAAAACAACAAAAGTTGAAGCAGGTTGAAAAGGCTTACACAGATACACTCTTTGATGTTAGGGCCACAGGTTCTTCTACTGAATCAGATGATGATATTGCATATCCTCCAGGGTGTGATACTGCTTATACACGTCATATGTATAGGCGTGCTCTCAGAGACTCCCGCAAAAGTGAGTGGGATAGGGAGGAAGCAGCTCGGCTTACGAGGAGATATGGACCATCTAGTGCAGGTGGAGGCAGTAGGGTTGCGCGTGTCCCGGTTGTTGACTTAGATGATGATGATGAAAATCAGCATGCTCAATATAAAAGAAAGAAAGGCACCGTTGATACACTCTTTCATTCTTCTAGTGCAAGATTGAAGCATTTTGATGAGCCAGGGGTTAGGAAGTCTGATGCTAGGAAAAAAACCCTAAAAGCAATGTTTATTGGTGCGAAAGAGAAGGTGGGCAAGGCAGTGGGTAAGTTCTTCTTTGCTCATGGTATACCCGCACATGTTGCAACCGAACCATATCTACAACACATGGTGGATGTCATAGGGGAGTCAGGTAGGGGTATCAAAGCCCCCACTGTATATGAGTTGATGAACAAGTATCTTCCCAAAGAGAAGAAAGATCTGCAGGTATGGATTGAAAGCCAGAAACAATTGAGGTCTGAGTATGGCGTCACACTCATGTGTGATGGGTGGACATCTGGAAATAGAAAGCAAATTATTAACTTTCTTGTACATTGTCGTGGATCTACTGTTTTTCTAGACTCTGTTGATGCTTCTAGTGCAGTCAGGAATTACAGTTACATCAAGAATTTAATGAAGAAATACATCAAGCAGGTAGGGGTTGGGAATGTAGTGCAAATAGTGACTGACAATGGCTCTAACTTCAAGAAGTTCGGTGAAAGTACAATGAAGAAATATCCGGTCTACTGGACACCATGTGCTGCCCATTGCATAGATCTGATCCTCAAGGACATGGGCTCAATTGATTACATCAAAAGTGTGACAATTGATGGTAGGTTGATCACAGGTTTCATCTACAACCATTCCTTCTTGTTAAATGCTATGAGGCGATCTGAGTACTGTGAAGGTGATCTAGTTAGACCAGGGGTGACTAGATTTGCAACGAATTACTTGGCCTTGAACTCATTAAAGTCCAAAAAAGATGGCCTTTGGAGGCTCTTCAATGGTGTGAAGTGGACCTCCATGAAGGAGCACAACACCCCGGTTGGCAGAAGGATTGAAGAACTAATTTCCAGTCGAGCTTTCTGGGATAAGGTTACAAAGGTGTTGCGGATAATGGAACCTGTTGTCAAAGTGTTGAGGCTGGTAGATGGTGACAAAGCCGCAACAATGCCTTACTTGTATGATGCAATGCAAGTAATGGTGGAAGGTATTAAACAAGCAGCTCCTAGGTCCCATTCATAATACTTGTCAATTGTAGACAAGTGTTGGACAGATATGTTGTCTCATCCACTGCATAAAGCAGGTATATAATTTATTTCTTCTAAATTCAGATTTATGTTCTAAGTTTCTAACTCTATAACTTGCAATAAGTTAACTAAATCTAAATCTTATTTCCTTATTTGAAATTGGTGACAGCTTACTATCTGAACCTGAGGTTCCAATACTCGCAAAAACTGGGCTTAGATTCGACTCTAATGTTTGTTGTGAGAGATATAACTAACAAATTCTTTACCTCTACTGAAGAGCACACCATAGTGATGGATGAGGTATATAACTAAATATATTACATAACTTACATGAAGTCATGAACATCTTCATTCTTGTTTGATGTTTCATCATTTGATTATGAAGTTTGTTCTTAAATATTTTGCAGTTGTGACAGTTTCGTGAAGGCCTCGGTTGTTTTGGTCATCCAAATGCAGTTGCTGACCGTGATCAGGGTGATCCTTGTGAGTGGTGGGTATGGAATGGAACGGGTGCCCCCCATCTAAGAAAAGTGGTTGTTCGTATTCTTTCTCAAACAACATCTGCAAGAGGTTGTGAAAGAAATTGGAGCACTTTCAATTTAATTCACTCAAAGAGAAGGAACAGGTTGGGGGCAGACAGGCTAAGAGATCTCGTATATGTTCACTACAACATGCGGTTGAGGGTTAGAGCAATACGAGATGCCAACTACAAAGAAGTGGATTTTGCTGTCGTCTACGATCCCATTGACACCGCATACACATTCAACCCATCCAGGCGTAGAGGCATAGAAGAAGTTGATGATTCAGAAGATCCTTTAGAGGAATGGATGAATGAGATAGGTCGTCCCATTCTTGATAATATAGATGGTCGTCCAGATCCATACATAGAAGAGCACTTTGAAGGAGATTCTGATACTAATGTTGACCAAACTCCACCTGAAAGACTTGAGCCTGAGCCTGAGCATGAAAATGTTGATATGGAGATCAATAGAGCAGTAGAAGAAGCATTGGGTAGCACAGAGTCTCCTTCTTCAAAAAGTACATCTGGGTCAAAATCAAAATCTGATAATAATGGTGGCAATGATGGCGGCGGCAGTGAGCGCTCTCCTGAATATCCTCCTGTTGATCCTCAATATGATGATCGTCCTTATGTTACGACAGCTGCACCTCCTCCTCCAGCAAAAAAAGAATATCCCATGTGTGAAAAAACTTTTTAAAGGAGGAAAACTCGAACCGGCAAAGACTACAGTGGTGCTACACCACCTCAGGCTACAGGCTCCTACGGCTACAACAATGATCATTATTCTGATATTGTTGATTCACTTGGCAACATGAGTATTTCAGGTTCTGATTCTCAATCTCAACATGATTCAACATTGGGATTTGGCGATATGCTATTTGGGCAACCATACCCATCTCACTCTCAATATGGGTATTCTGGATATCAAAATCAGCCACCACCACCACCGCCACAACCAGAAGTAGAACATCATGTTGGATATACCTATACAGCAAATGTCTCAAGCCCACATGGAAGTTATCAGTACAACTCCCTTGCATTTTCTGAGGATGGTGGGCAAACATGGAGTGGTGGTCATTCAGTTCTTCCTGTTTCTCCAGTCCCAATACTTCCTATGGTTGTGCCTGTAGCTATTCAACATATTCCTCAAGGAAGTGAACGTCCACTCACTCGAGCTCCTCGACCTACATCTCCAAGAAAGGCACAATATCTCAGAGATTTAGAACAACATTTTCCAAAGATTGGGATGATGCAATTTGTCAACGATACTGTCTATGAGGAGCATGTGACTACATACAACCAACTTTATAGGATGCACATGTCATGGGCGGAATATCTCAATAGTATCAACTCATTACAGTATGGACAACCTGCGCGCCACTCAACATACAACTGATGTGAGTTGGTAAGTAAATATGTTATTGATATGTTGTAAATTGTATATTGTTGCATAATTGTGTACATTTAAGTTTGTGGATTGTGCTAGTAAAATTTCATATCTGAATTCCTACATTTTGTCATCGAAATCCTTCATCAAAATCCCAACAAAATAGGACAGGTTCCTTACCTCCCACATGATGGACCCCCCTACCCCACATCCAATATAGAATTTTATTGTATAGAACGATGCATTTAGGTGTGGAGATTACACCTGTAAAATTTCATATCTTAATTCCTATGTTTTGTCATCGAAATCCCAACGAAACAAGACAGGTTCCTTACCTCCCACATGATGGACCACCCCTACCCCACATCCAATATAGAATTTTATTGCATAAAACAATGCATTTAGGTGTGGAGATTACACCTGTAAAATTTCATGAATTAATTCGTTCATTTTGGCATTGATACGGCCAGGATTGCATCTATCGGTATTTCCGTCGATATACCGGTAAATACCTATTTCCAAGCTGTCGAAACGGCGTCGGTATCGGTCACCTTATTCCTTGCTTGGAAGAACATTACTCTCACCAAGTAAAAAAGAAAAAAATATGGACAGGGAAGAAAGTAAGGGTTGAGGACCACCAAACGACTTGATCATAAGAACAATAAAACCGAACAAACCATCTTCAGAATCCTATACCAAGGGGAGGTCTAAGAATAAAGCCTTCAGAGAAGACCAAAGAACAACATCTAGCTTCTTCTGAACCGATCAAAGGCTCAGAAAATCTTCACGTCAACAGGGAGACGGCATCAGAAACAAGCAAGGAGAAAATGAAGCATAACTTGATCATAAGATCAACAAAACTCGATCCACCTTCAAAACCTCAAACAGAGGAAGGTCTAAAGATTAGACAAAAAACACATCTGCCTTCTTCTGAACCAGTCAGATGTACAGAAGATCTTCATATCAGCAGAGACAACAATCAAGACCAAGCAAAAAGAAGATTCATAAAGGTCAATAGAAAAAACTCATAAAATCACCATGAATGATATTTCAGAGGCAGTTAGCGGTCATTTCTTTCTCCTTGTGGAACCTAGTATTTCTTTCCTTCCACACCCAATAAAGGATATTGCAACTCAGAAAATGGGATTCTTTATTCATGTGCGAGCAAAGGTCAGACTGTGAACTAGGGGTGCCCTCAGTGATAGCATTAGCTTTCTCCCAAATACAGAGGATACAAAAGGAAGGGATAGAAATTCCCAGTTTCCTGATGTAGTTAATTGTAGGGAGTTTGTAATGTCCAACTTTCCACCCATGAAAATGATAATGTTTGGATATATTGTAGCTCCAAAGCCACCAAAGTAGGTTGAAGTAGAGTTCCTGCTTCTGATCCCTGACCAAACATGCTTCAGTTTAATTTCTTTTAGACCCTCAAAAGTAATAACATCAGCAACCCCTTCAGGTTTGGGAAGTCCTCCTAAGAGCTTATCGAGACCTTCATGAAGTTTTGTTTTATCAAAAAAAATGGTCTCTCTCTTTAATAAGATGGTTGAGCTTACATCTAGCCTTTATCCCAGCTTGATGAAACTTTCTCTGCTCAGGACATCAACAAGAAAGCTGTTGTTTGGAAACCAGGGGTCACTCCCAAACAGAGATGCTTTCGCCATTTCCAACTTTGAAATTAATATGTTTTTTCAAGGTAACCCTCTCTCTAATAATTCTATACAAGTGCCAAGAGAAAGAAGTATTCTCACTGACAGTGCACAAAGTATTTTTCATGAACCCATTTTATCCATAGACTGTCTTTTTTAGTGGCAATGTTCCAGCCATGAAGAATAGAAGCAGCTTGAACCATTTCTCTGATAGATCTAACACCAAGACCTCCTTCATTTTTTGGTTTCATGATTTTTTCCCATTTAACAAGATGAATCTTCAATTTGTTCTCAGTTTTTCCCCAAATAAAGTTGTTAGAATTGTCCCACACCGCTGAGCTCTGGGAAAAGTCCTGGGCTTATAAGGTGTGTGGTCCCTTCACCCATAGCCAATTGGTTTTGGGTTGAATACCACACATTCTAATATGGTATCAGAGCGGACTCCACGAGACAAGTGTGAGGACCACACCCTACCTAAAAAAAGAACAAGTGCAAGCACACAAAAATGGCTGTACTTGAGGGGGGATGTTAGAATAGTCCCATACCGCTGAGCTCTAGGGAGATCCTGGAACTTATAAGGTATGTGGTCCCTTCATCCATTGTCAATTGATTTTGGGTTGAATACCACACATTCTAATATGGTATCAGAGCAAGGTTTGCTCTAGGCCGCCGTCTCTCTCCACCGGCAGTTCCTCTCTTCCTCCTTATTCCTTCTTGCCCACCGGATCTTCCCCTTCCTTCCTCCGGATCTTCTCACCGCGGCACCGACAGCAGTAGCAGTGGTTGAGCCGCCGCACGGCGTGCAGCCGTAATCCGCCGCTTTGAGGATCTTCGGGTAATCCGACGGCGATCTAAAATCTAAACCAGAGGACTAGTCTCTCTACAGTTATTCTCCTAGTCACACATCCTCCATGTGATTAGAAAAATCATCCGGAGGCTGTGAATGCGTCAGTAACGCATTTCTCTTTGTTTCTTGGGTGACGTGTATCTCTCTGTCACCTCAGTCTTCTTTGTAGCGTGTATCAATCCGTCACACAGTCTCGTTCTGTAATGGGGGATATCAAGACACCTATGATCTACGAGGTGTCACCTATGACCTCCATCAAGCTCGACGGGAAGAATTTTCTTCTATGGATGAATGCCATCCACATTGTCCTAGAGTCTCGTGACAAGGCGGGACATGTTGACTCAGGTCCTCTGGCCTCTACTGACAAAGGATATGCTGAATGGAAGCGTCATGATAGTCTGGTGAAGACTTGGTTGTGGAACAGCATGGAACCTACTATTGCGGCAAGGTTCATGTTCTATTCAACAGCTAAGGAGATATGGGACGCAGTGAAGCAGCATTATTCTCAAGAAAAAAATGCGCTTCGCCAATTCATGATCTATGATCGTTTGTTTACTGAGAGGTCGGGTGACAAATCTCTTGAGGAGTACTTTGGAGCTATTCAGGCACTTGCTCAAGAGATGAGCTATTATCATCCAGTGACTGTCGCTGAACAGATCAAGGACAGGGACGATCTAGTTACGGCTAAATTTTTATCCGGGCTTAACCCTTCGTGCGGATCCGTCCGGAGTGTCATTTTGGAATCTGATAAATTACCCGGTTTTGTGGAAGCCTATTCAAGAATACAACAATCTATCTTTGAGTCTGCTACTCCTGATCCTGTTATATCTTTTGGGGAGTCTCATGCATCCGTAGCTGCTGCGGTACGAGGGGGACGAACTGGTATGGGCAGAGGACGTGGGACACGTCCTAAGTGCACTTTCTGTGACAAATTGGGACATACAGTGGAGAAGTGTTGGAAGAAACATGGGAGACCTGCTGCACCACCTGTAGGGACAGCTCATTATGCCACTACTACAGATTCCTCTTCTTCTTCTGTTGTGGGAACTACTTCTGGAACCGGTATCACTCTTACTCAAGAGGAGTATGATCGGTTTATTCAGGGTACACAACACATGAGTATGGGATCATCATCATCATCAGCAGCAAACCTGGCATCTACTGCGGGTAATCAGGCTACATCTCTCATAGCTTCTGGATCTACTTCATCTTGGGTGGTTGATTCTGGCGCGTCACAACACATGACTGGTATGAGGAGATTGCTCCACTCTATTGACTCGTATATCCCTCACAAATCTGTTACACTGGCAGATGGTTCAGTGAGGAGAGTGTTAGCTAGTGGATCTGTCCCTCTAACACCCAAGATTGATCTCAAATTTGTACACTTTGTGCCTGAATTTCCTTTTAATCTTCTTTCTGTTGCAAAACTGATTGACACTGTAAAATGTACGGTAACTTTTGGTCCTTCTTGTTTTGTATTGCAGGATCTCAAGAGTATGAGGACGATTGGTGGGGGACCTAGGAAAGGTGATCTCTACCTTTTCCATGGTGACAGTCTGCCTCGCCAAGTATCTGCTCCTGCTCCATCCGTCCTGTTGAGTGGTTCCCCCTTACTATGCCATTGCAGATATGGACATCCTTCCTTAGAGAGCCTGCGCAAGTTGGAACCAGAGTTGTCTCAAGTGTCATCTTTAGAGTGTCAGTCATGTCAGCTGGGAAAGCATCATAGGTTATCAGTTATCTTATCCCAATCGTGTCAATAAACGGGCTTCTTGTCCTTTTGAGTTAGTCCATAGTGATGTGTGGGGTCCTGTCAAAGACCAGAGTTATAATGGTTTTCGTTACTTTATTTCCTTTGTGGATGATTTTTCTCGAATGACATGGATCTATCTTCTCAAAAGTCGAGAGTCTGTACTATCTATTGTGAAACATTTCCAAACTGAAATAAAAGTCCAGTTTGACTGCAATATAAAAACTCTTCAATCTGATAATGCTTTAGAGTATGTCCAAAAGGCTATGTCTGATTTTTGCAGCTCTGTAGGTATGATCCATCGCACATCGTGTCCTTACACCCCTCAGCAGAATGGGGTGGCTGAGCGGAAAAATCGCCATCTTCTTGATATTGCTCAATCTATTATGTTCCAATCCAATATACCTAAGAAATTCTGGTCTGAAGCTCTTTTAACTGCTTGTTTCTTAATTAATAGAAAACCATCCTCGGTTCTTAAAGGACACACTTTATTCTAACAAAAGTCTATGCAAAGCTTTTCAATGTCATCCATAAAGAAGCTGGCAAGGGAAAAGAAGAAGTCCAGAAGCTATGAATAGAGGAGAGAGTGGATTGCACCAGCTTTACTCTCCCTGTCATAGAGAGTTTCCTGGCTTTCCAACCTTCCAATTTGCTTCAGATTCTATCAAGAAAAGGACTGCAATGATGTCTCAAAAGTTTCCCAATAAAGAGAAGGGAACGCCAAGGTATCTTTGAGGAAGGCAACCTTCATTAATACCCAAAATCTCATATTTCTTTTAATTTGCACCATTACTAAAGATGATGAATATCTTGTCAATATTGACTTTCAAACCAGCAAGGAAATGAAACTCATTCATGATGTTTGTAAGACAAAGTGTACCTCATTTATCTGCCTCCATGAAGACCATAAGGTCATCAGCAAAGATGAGATGTCAGACCTCCAAGTTAGAAGAAGCCTTCAAAGGAGTGACACGACCTTCTCTGGAAGCTTTATCAAGAAGTTGAGAGAAGCTTTGCTTGATGATCACAAAAAGATAAGGGGCTAAAGGGTCACCCTACCTCACCCCATTGCTAGAATTGAAACTTTCAGAAGGAATGCCATTTGTAAGAACTTCATAAGTAAAATTGAAAATTTTCTTAAGCCACACACTCCAACACTTAGAAATTTCATAATATCAATGATGTGAACAAAGCTTCCCAAGAGAAAGGGTCGTAAGCTTTAGTCAAGTCCAGCTTCAAACACAGTTTAGGTTTGCAATCTTTTTCATTAAAGTCACGGTTGAGTTCATTAGAAAGTAAGATGGCATCATGTATGCTCCTACCTTTAATAAAAGCGCATTTTTTGTTGTCGATTAAAGAAGGAAGAACTCCCTGAAGCATGTTACTCATAATCTTAGAGATGATTTTGAACAAAATGTTGCATAAAGAAATGGGTCTCCAATTTTTCAGATCTTGAGTATTAGTTGATTTAGGAATAAGAGTGATGAAGGTTTTATTAGTCTCCCTCAGAAGTCTACCAGTTTTAAAGAAGGAAAGAACAGCCTCAGAATATCAGACTTGATGATACTCCGTCAATGTTTAAAGAACTTGCCATTGAATCCATCTGGGTCAGGGCACTTGTTAACATTGAGGTTTTTGATGGCCTCCTCAACTTCACAAGGAGTAATATATCTACTTAGGAAAATCGAAACCATCAAGATCTCCTGGACTAACAGCATTAAAATCAGCAATAACAACCTAAGGATCGGTAAGGTTATGGTGAATACCAGTGTTTTAAAAAGCGCTATGCGTTATGCGTTCGGAGAGGTCACCTTATAGAGTATATGCGGTATGCGGGAGTATATGCAGAAGCATATGCGTTTTGGATTTATTTATTTATTAATCATTTATCTATATAAATATATGTCGATCATGCATTTATATATTTAATTTATACAAATTATGTGTCTAATTAGTACAATTACAAAAATAATGGATGCAATCATGCAAATATACAATCATCACAACTTAAATAAATACAAACATGCAACTATAATCTAAATCTAAATAAACATAGATGAATGAAACTATAAAAATAAGAAATGGAAATATGTCCATCTGAAATCGGGGATTAATCGGCCTTTTATGCGGCCGTGCGGGCCTTGTATGCGGCCCTGGTCTGTTTTGTGAGGGATTTTCTGTATGCGGAGCGGAAGGGGGTTCGAACCTTGTATGTGGCCGCATAAGCAGCCGCACGGACCGATTTTTAAAACACTGGTGAATACTCTCCAAATCAAGCCAAAGTTTGACTCTATCACTATCAGGATTATGACCATAAACCGCAGTAATTAAGAACTTTTAATCACAGAACCTGACCTCAGCACTAACCATTCAGTTAGACTCCAAAATTTTGTTAACTGTACAATCACAAACCTTCCACATGCCCCAAAACACACGAGCTGTGTTTAGAAATCCAGCTATACTCAGCAAAATATCTACTAAGTGACTTATTGAACTTTCTTCTCTCTGACTTTAGTTTCATTTAGGACAATCAAGTGAGGTCTAAGCCTCCTAATCTCCTCCTGAATTTTATAGGCTTTAAGGTTAAGCCCTCTAACATTCCAGGAGAACTTTGAAATGACTATCCATTTGAATCTTTTTTACCAGTGCTTGGCTTCCATCTATACTTTCCTCTTCAGTTTCTTTATCTAAATTGTTGAATCTGTTGTAGAGAGGATATGAGCTCGAACCTTCACCTGACGTGCTGCTTCTGTTTCCATTTTTCACTTTTTTGGTTCTTTTTGGACTATGAAAACTTTGATCTTCAGCCATTTGGTTGGCTTTATTTTCTTCAGTCACGGGAATAGAATTAGGAGTGATTAAATCTACCACAGAAGTAGGACTAGCACTATATATTGAAGAACTAGGAATATTTGCTTCTGAGCTAGCCTCTTCAGTCTCATTTGAGGAATTGTTGTCTTCAAACTGCTCACTGACACCTTGAAATTCCTCTCTTTCAGTTTCAGAGCCTTTTGTTTCTTTTTAAGGAATACTGGGACTTCCGTATTCTTTTTCAGGAATAAACTCAGGTACCTTCTGGACATTACCCTCCGCCTTCACCTTTTCCACCCACACTTGCTTAACATGTTTGTTGTTCCCATCCCTGCAATCGTTCCAAACAATTTGCAAACTGGACAGGTTCTGGGAACCATTCGATATTCAGAGAAAATGGTGTGGGTGGTTCCACTGTCACTTGTGATCTCAAGCTGAGAAGGAAAACTGGACTCCGCAGGCATAAGCACTTGGGTCGTGGGAAACTCCAGCCTTTAGAAATCATGTGTGAGTCTCTGTGGGCAGGGGAGTACTGAGGAATGAGTTGATTCCTGCAAACATCTTCTTCTCCCATAACTCAAGTGGTAGTTCATGGACTCATCCACACTGACATGTCTCGAGTTTGAATCTAATCAAGACATCTCCCCGCTTCCACTTCATTAGCACCATTGCTTTATCTTTTACAAAACATACTCCGCCATCAAGGACTGATTCAAGATCTGACTGATCTGAGAAGCGGACAAGAAAGAATTCCTGGCCATGGCTCATCACTTCAACGCTGCCCTTCAAGATCCGAATCTGTCTCAGATACACCTCTTGAACGTGGGAATGTGAACCTTGAGCCCTATAACATAGCCTGCTAGGCATGAATTCCATTTCTTAGAACTTTGTAACTTCTTCCTGCGGCTATATGAGCATCTGGCCTTGTAATTCTATATCCACTTTCTCCAGCGAAGTGCCTCCTTGATTTCACATACATAGAATTTCAGCCCAGAATCTCAGGTTGCCATTGATAGATTTATCATTAGTGTTTCGTTGGCCAGAAGGATCTATAGGACGACGTCGAGGCTCGTCCCCCTCCCTGCTGCCTACTGTAGCGTCATGCATGTTTTTTTCTAAAAAATGAAGCATCTTTAATAAATGGAAAGTATCATCAACAGAGATAATACGCTTGGAAGAGGGACAATAGCAATTTATCATTTCTGATAGTGAGGGTATCCTTGGAAGATCGCCTTGACGACCCTAGGATCGAGTGTCTACTTTTGGATTAAACTTATGAAAAGCATTACAACCGCATGCATTCAGCAGAACCGAGAAGGCATCTTTGGATAAACAAATGGAAAAGGGAGTGGCTCCCTAAAGAATAAACGAAGACTTTTGACTAATTAGAAAATAGGTAGTCAACACATGCTTTAGACCAAAAAGGTATTGGGAGAAGGGCTTCGAGGCCAAAAGCCAAGTTATATTGAGATTGTGACAATTCGTGCTCTCAGCCACTTCATTCTGTTGAATGTAGTTACATGAATATGATTATTGATGTATCATTCCCACCAAACAATTAAAACTAAAAACAACACATTACTCGAAGGCATTATCCATTTGAAGAATTTTGGTATCAACGTGGAATCAGACTTGGATCATTTTTATGAAAAAACCCTTAACTATTAGAAGCATTGGGTCACATGATTTTAACAAACAGATCTAAGTCATCCGGGAATGATCACCCGAAAATATAAGAAAGTACCAACATCCATTATAATTGGTAGTGTGAGACGGTCCATAAATGTCACTATGAATGAGATCAAATAGTGCACAAGATTTTTGCTATATGCGATTAGGAAATTAACAGTAGCGATGTATTTCTAATTGGCAAGAATATTGAATAGAAGATAAACTAGGTTCTCGTTGTATGAGCTTTTCTAAAGACGAGCGGGTGTAATATTTGTGGAGTTGAAGAGGCGAGCATGTCAAGAAAGCATAGTAGAGAGGAGCATTAAATGAGAAATAGTATAGGTCCCTTGAACTAGAACCATGCCTAGTCATAATTAAATTCTGAGAATCGAATATCATGAATCATGTTGGGCCGAGGTCACATAGCATTTCAAAGAATCTACTAGCTTCGAGCCAGACAAGGTTTAATGATATAGAAGTGGAGAAGAAAGTGGAACAGTTTCACGTGTATCAAAGGTTTTAGTAGATTCCTCTGCTAAGGGAACTAATATATGGGGTATGTGGGAATTGGAAGTACTAATCTGAACTTTCTCAAAAGATTCCTTCCTTAAAACCTAATGTGAAATGCAATTCCATGATTCCCTCCTCGAAACAAGTTATGTTTGTCTAATTCAACATTTCAAAAACTGAACAAAATCGGACACGTCTGATTTAAGCATATTGTATACTCAGAAAGCTTTAAGCTTACAGTACACTAGGAATTAAGTCAATCTTAGGAATAACTTAACATCAACTAACAAAGATAGTGAAAGATCCTGATAGAACAAATCGAAGGGTTTCTCAATAACCTGCAATGTTGCAGAGTCGCTGAATTCGTTGTTTGTTTCAAGTTGCACATTTCCTTCCTCAAAGTAGTGGGCACCAACCTATTATCATAAGATTATTAGTTAAACAACTAAAACTTTGTTACTTATAACTTGTAAGCCATGCAGAAACTGTTCGGTTCATATCCTTATTGTATAGGTGCAATACTCAAAAATAATACCTGAACTTTGCCTTTTAATTGTACAGCTTGCACATCATCATTAAATTCAATATTCCAGGTCGAGCACCAGCTACCATTGCTGGAAGAACACAAGACAACAAGACGTAGAACTAATATTCATATCTCCATGTGACAGAGTCAGGAATTCCAAAAAGCTCAGGGTTGCACAACGTGTGCACCCTCATATATATATTACTGAGAGAATTACAGAGAGGTCCATATATAAAGGAAAATAACAAAACAAATAACATGCGATGTAAAACAGGAAATATATAATGTAACACTCCCCCTCAAGTTGGAGCATAGATGTCAATCATGTCCAACTTGTCCAACAGCGTGCAGAACTGTTTCTTCGCCAAGAGCTTGGTGAAGATATCAGCAACTTGGTCTTCAGATCTTGTGAATGGAGTGCATATCTTGCCAGCAAGAATAGACTCTCTGATGAAGTGGCAGTCAACTTCAATGTGTTTGGTGCGCTCGTGATAGACAGGATTATTTGCAATGAAGATGGCAGCTCTGTTATCACAATGCATAGGAATGGCCGATGAAGACTCAATCCCAAACTCTTTCAGAAGAGAACGCACCCACAGCAACTCACAAGCAGTATGGGCCATGGCCCTGCACTCAGCCTCAGCACTAGATCTAGCCACTACATTCTGTTTCTTGCTTCTCCAGGTGACAAGATTGCCTCCTACAAAGGTACAGTAACCAGAAGTAGATTTTCTATCAACTTTGCTTCCTGCATAATCAGAATCAGAATACCCTTCAAGAACACAGTGCCCATTCTTTTTATAATGAAGTCCCTTGCCAGGCGACTTTTTTAAGTATCTCAAGACTTGACATGCAGCATCCCAGTGGCACTGTTTGGGTTTGTCGAGGTACCTGCTAAGAAGACCCACTGCAGTAGCAATATCAGGACGAGTAACAGTCAAATAGATCAATTTACCAATCAATCAACCTCCTGAATTTTTTATGATCAGCAAACATAGCAGAGGAATCATCATCCCAATTGACATTGGGATCAAGAGGAGTATATGTAGGTCTTGCTCCAAGCATACCAGTCTCCTGCAGAATATCAAGAACATATTTTCTCTGTGAAAGAACCAAGGCATTAGAATTTCTAGATACCTCTATGCCAAGAAAGTATTGAAGTCTGCCTAGATCTTTGGTAGCGAAGTGCTTGCCCAAATGATCTTTGGTAGCCTGAATACCAAGAGTGTCGCTGCCAGAAATAATAATGTCATCAACATACACAATCAGAACAGTAATCCATGCTGAAGTCTTCTTTGTGAAGACAGAATGGTCAACTTGTGACCTCAAAAAGCCAAAATCAATCATGATCCTGCTCAACTTATCAAACCAGGCACGAGGACTCTGTTTGAGTCCATAGATAGACTTCTTAAGTCTGCAGACTTTATGAGACTCCCCTGAGCAACAAACCCAGGAGGTTGCTCCATATACAACTCTTCCTGTAAATCACTATACAGAAAAGCATTTTTCACATCAAGCTGCAGGAGAGGCCAATTTAGATTCACAGCAATAGATAAAAGAATTCTGACAGAGTTAAGACGAGCAACAGGAGAAAAAGTCTCAAAATAATCAATGTCATATGTCTGAGTATAGCCCTTGGCAACCAGCCTTGCCTTCAACCTTTCAACCGTACCATCAGGTTGATATTTGACAGCATATACCCACCTGCAGCCTACAGGCTTACACTGAGGAGGTGGATCCACCAGCTCCCAAGTGTCTCTGTCAGTGAGAGCAATCATCTCTTCATGCATAGCAGACGTCCAAGCTGTACTTTTCAAGGCATCCTGAACATTCTTAGGTACAGCCACAGCAGATAAAGCAGATACAAAATTGCTGGAATGAGTATGCAGATGAGCAGTAGACACACACTGAGCAATGTTATGAGAAGTGCAAGAACGAGTACCCTTACGGAGTGCAATAGGTATGTTAAGCTCAGAATGTACCTCAGGTGCAGCAGAACCTTTTGGAGGAGAAGATTGGTTGTCTTGGGGGGGTACTTGTGTGGAAGGTGCTTTATTCCTGCGTTGATAAACAAAAAGAGGAGGATCTTGCTTTTCAGTAATCTCAGTATCAGTGCGGTCAGGCATACAGTAAGAAATAACAGGTAAAGGAGGAGCCAGAATGTCTGTCTGCAAACTATCTCCTGCTGAAGAGTAATAAGGTGTATCTTCAAAAAAAGACAACATCACTACTGGTAAACCACTTCCGAGTGCTGGGATTATAACATCTGTAACCCTTCTGAGTTCGAGAATAGCCCAAAAAAATACATTTAGCAGCTCGAGGAGATAGCTTATCAGAAGTAGGTCCAAGCAATCGAACAAAGCAAGTACACCCAAAAATTCTAGGAGGCACAGTAAACAAGGAGGTGTCAGGGTGCAAAACCTGGATGGGAATCTTATTTCCAATAACAGACGATGGCATCCTATTAATCAGAAAGCAAGCAGTCAAGATAGCCTCAGGCCAATAAGTGTGGGGCACATGAGAATGCATCATTATCGTCCTGGTAACTTCTAATAAGTGTCTATTCTTCCGCTCAGCAACACCATTTTGTTGTGGGGTATATGCACACGAAGTCTGGTGAATAGTACCCACAGATTTACAAAAAATAGCCACATCTTGCTTAACAAACTCTAAAGCATTATCAGTGCGAAAAACTTTAATAGGCAAGCCAAACTGCGTTTTTATTTCAGCAAAGAAGTATTTGATAGTAGACAGAACTTCGGACCTACTTTTTAACAGAAACAACCAAGTAGTCCTCGAAAAATCATCAATAAATAGAATGAAATACTTGTAACCAGACAAGCTTGGTACATGACATTGACCCCATACATCAGAGTGGACTAAATCAAAAATGTTTTTACTGCTCACAGTACTACATCTAGGATACACAGTACGAGTTTGTTTCCCTAGCTGACACGATTCACACTGAAAATGACAACCGCCAATATCAGGAACTAAACTACGCAGCTTTTCTGACGAGGGATGTCCCAGCCTGTAGTGCCACTGTAGAGCAGAAACAGAAGCAGATAATGCAGATATCACAGCAACTTTCTCTGATCGAGGTAACTGGTCCAAGTAAAAGAGCCCATCAGCACCTTCATACCCCCCACCAATCTTCGTCCTCGTGCGAAGGTCCTGAAAGACGCATGAACCAGGAACAAATGTCAGGCTACATTTTAAATTCCGTAAAATTTTGCTGACAGATAATAAGTTAAGAAGAAATCTGGGCACATATAAGGCAGATTTTAGGCCAGAGTGAGAAACAATATCACCGACTCCAAGAACCGAAGACTTGGAGCCATCAGCAAGCATAACAGAAGAATGTCGAGCAGGTGCAGATATATGTTTAAACAAAGACCTATTTCCAGAAATATGTGCAGATGCACCAGAATCTATCACCCATTTGGTATTACCAGAAGTAGAAGGTGAGGAGGAGCTCAGGAATGCAGTATCATAACCAGAAAAGGCAGCATGTGTTGCGCTAGTAGATGCAGCAGGAGAAGATCTAGCACGCTCCAGAAGAAGGCGCTCCACCTCAGCACGAATGTAGTCTGCGGTAGCCCCCGCAGGATCTAGTGCAGGTGTCTGAGTACCACCCTCAGACGCAGTAGATGAGGAATCAGCAGCAGCATTGGCCCACGCCGGCTTACCATATTTTTCCCAGCATTTTTCTTCAATATGGTTAGACCAGCCACAGAAGGTACATACGCGTTGTCCTTGTTGAGGACGCGCAACAGCAGAAGACTGAGCTGTAGGAGGAGCTCCACGTCCAGCACCAGGTCCATGTCCCCGGCCTGCACCCAGGGGAGGACGGCCATCATTGGAGCGGCCACGGCCACGACCACGACCACACCCACCCCAAGCAGCCAAAGCAGTAGAGTCTCCAGTCTCAGGAGGCGGAGACGGTGTAGAAGACGGAAGGCGCTGGAGACGCTTGTAGGCAGTCTGCAAGGTAGGAAGTGGATCACTCGCCAAGATCTGATCTACCACTCCAATATAGGACTCAGGTAAACCACTGAGAAACTGAATCAGCTGAAGCTTCGCCCGCTGTTTTTGCATAGTAGCTAAATCGGTGGACAGCGGGTGATACATCTCCAACTCACCCCACAGACCAGTGAAGGTGGAGAAGTAGTCGGATATGTCCGATCCCGTAAACTGTAGGCACCCCAGTTGCTTGGTGATATCAAAAACTTTCTTGGGATTTTCACTATGAGAGTAGGTACTGGCGTGCTGATCCCACATCTGCTTCGTCGTAGGCAGCTGAAGAAGAGTGACGTTGATCTTCTCAACGGAGCTGTTGAGAATCCATGTCATAACTGTCGAGTCATCACGAACCCAGCCATCAAAGGCTTTGATGTCCTTAGCATCCGCCTCCTCTGCAGGCTGAGACGGACCCGTCCGAATCAAGTGAGAGTATTTCCCTTGTGATTTTGCAAAGATCACAAAGGAGCATACCCAAAGCTGGTAGTTGCGCCCGTCAAGCTTAACAGTAGTGACTTGACGGCGCGAGTCTCTCCAGATGTCATCCCCAGAAGACGCCATGAGGATAGGCAGGAAGGCAGGCACAGGCACAGGCACAGGTAGGCACAGACAGAAGACGGACTACGCCGTCAGGCAGGCAGAAGCAAGTCACCGTGGACCTCTCACATACACACTACGCCAAAGCGTAGCAGAAAACCCGGAGACCGAAGCCTACACGGGCAGGCAGGCACAAACAAACACGAACCGAAGGTAGCCCCTTAGACGAACAATGCGCCGATCTCCCCCGGAAGGCGGATCTATTCCAGATCTACCAGTGGCTCAGTGGTCCCGTAGAAAACGACCACCCGGCAGCGCACCCGCTGTGCGAACAACAACCAAGGTTGCTCAAGCACTAGCGGTGCACCAAGCCAGAAAGCAAGACGGAACCACGGAGACCCCCGCGGAGGGACCTGCGGCCCGCTGGAGGCGGCCTGCCGGCCGGCGGGAAGCTGTTGTCGGCGGCCGGGTGGTTGGCGGCTGGCGCGCGCGGGGGGGGGGGGGGGGGGGGGGGGGGGGGGGTCGGGGGGCGGGGGAGGAGGGGAGAGAAGGGAGGGAGAGGCTAGGGTTGAGCCTGCTCTGATACCATGTGACAGAGTCAGGAATTCCAGAAAGCTCAGGGTTGCACAACGTGTGCACCCTCATATATATATTACTAAGAGAATTACAGAGAGGTCCATATATAAAGGAAAATAACAAAACAAATAACATGCTATGTAAAACAGGAAATATATAATGTAACACTCCACATATCCGAGGACATTTCAGATTACCAAATTGTTGATGCATTAACCATGTGAGTATAAGACATAAACATCAATACTGGAAATACCACATATTTGTAAATTTGCAAAAAGCCACTCTTTAGTATCTACTCTTATGCAGGATTTGATGGAAGAGGCAAAAAAATTGTATCATATGACTTTTTCCTTTTTACAAAAAAAAATCTAAGAGAAAATTTGGGTTTAAGATTTTGAAATCCAAACAAATTGTGCTCCTTGAGAAATGCTCAAGCATGTTTGAGGGGGAGATTGAGATTACGGTCTTGAAACTCGACCCATCCGAGCAAAGCAGTTGACACATCACCCAACAGGCTAGCAGTTAAGGTGGGGCTAAGACCCATTTTGGGCCATGACCCAGCCGTTTCAATTGTCGGCTATGTGACCCAACCCTCGAGTCAAAGACCCAACCTGCTGGTTTTGGTTTTCCCTCCCTAAATAACATGTGATAGTTTGAATTCCCTTCCGCTCTACCCATTTATTGAAATTCTCAGTCACTGTCAATAACTTGTTTTGAGCATTACAAAACCATTAGTTTTCTTGTTTATGAATGGATTCTTGATTTGTATGTATATAGTAAATTATATATACATATATACACGCATATATATTATACTATATAAATGGTATCATGTTGACATCAAAGGGTCAAACATGTTGACCCGGCGGTCGAACCAGAGACCTGACTCACAAGCTTTGCCATGTCGACCTCTAGATCGGATCTAGAAACCTGAATTGAGATTATTTCATTAATAGGTTTATTGTCTATTAGTAAATGAACCCAAGTGGTGTTGGCCCATTAGAGTTTTGAGTCCAAGTTTGTACTTTCCCCCCAGGTATATGCGGTAGGGTTTTGCCAAAATGTAATCATCTTATTGCCTTAGATTTGCCGCCTAATATAGTTCTCTTTTTCATTTTTAATACACTTGTCCTTTCTTCACTCTCAGGCATTTATTGTGTTAATATATATGTATAGGGACCTACTTGTAAGTGTGAGACAGGTGTCGGACCTTTGTGTAAAGTTTTTGAAGGCTCACATATATAAATATACAAGAGCCTCGGTCGTGAAATTTATCTAACGGAACCGTTCCTCTTTCTCCCACCTTAAATTATATTAAGTTTGTTTGTCCTTAATTTCCGTTACAAATTTATGTCTATGGTTTTGTTGCAGGCACACCTCTTCAGCTTCACCTTTGTTTTGGTCATCCATCACTAGATAAACTAAAAAGTTTAGATTCTTCTATTTCTTCATTTTTTTGTGATGTGTATCAAATGAGAAAGCACAATTGAGTGTCATTTGCGAATAGAACTACAAAACAATCTACAAAGTTATTGATATAATCCACAATGATGTTTGTGGTCCTTTTCAAACACTGAATGATGACGGTTTTCGATTCTTACTTTTGTGAATGAATCTCCGCACATGAAATGGTTGTATCTTTTCAAAATATGTGAGGTGTCCCCCCTTATTCGTTCCTTTCCTAAAATGATTTCAGTCCAATTTTTGACATCCATTAAAGCTTTCCGCACTGAGAATGCCCTTAAATATACTCTACGCAATTTTTTTCGGGACACGAAAATGATTCATCAATGCTCTTGTGCTTATTTCCACAACAATGTGGTATTGTTGAGTGTAAAAATCACCACCTTCTTGACATTACACGTCCACTTACTGATTATCGTTCATGCCAATCTTCTCGAAAATCTTTGGTCTGATATTTTTCTCACTGGTTGTTTCCTTATCAATCGTCATTCATTATCATTCCTAAAAAGAAATCACCTTTTGAATGTCATATCTTAAAAAAGCAACTGTATTCTCTATCTCCTCAGGTATTCAAATGTGTAGCTTTGTCCATAATTTTGACCCCAAGGCTGACAATTTTTTCCCCTAAGCGCTTGATACAATTTTTATAGGATATCCTAATTCTCGAAAGGGGTATGAATGCCTTAATCCAACATTTGGTTGCATATATACTTTGGATGACGTCATCTTCCGCGAAGATGAGTTTTTCTTTGCTCTTTCTCCGTCTTCTCTTATGCATGCTGATAATATGTCTCTCTATGATCCTGGATCCCTTTCCTCCAACCTCACCACCATTACCACCACCTCAGTTCTTCTCCCAAGTCTATCACGAGAACGAGGAAGTTGATCCATAGACAATTGTCCCTCCATCATTTTCGTTCCAATACAAACCAAACTACCAGTTGCACTTCAAAAAGGTATACAATCATGCACTATCAAGCATTCATTTTTGGCACTAGTTGTCTAGCTTGCCTCTCTTCTTTTGATCATGCCTTTGCCATAACATTGGATGCTACCTTTGTTCCCAAATACCCGACCGATGCCCCCTTGTACCTTGAGGGCACGTTTGCTTTGCAGGACTCAAGGAAGGATAGGACTCTCATTCCTAATCAATTCTGAATCCTACATTTGGTTGGGTAAATAGTCATATTAGGATGGGTTATCCGCAGTAGTGCAGTCCTGAATAGTCAGGATTGATCAGTTCCAGACCCCCCCCCCGTATTCGCTCGGGATAAATCCGGAGACCCTGACTAATAGACCCCAACTCCCAGCGGAACCCTTTCCCGAAAACTCTCTCGCGGCACAGCGCTTCCGCCGTCTTTCCCCTTTCCAACGGGCATCCGCTCCCCTTCGTAGCAGGCGGCTACCATTCTTTTTCTGGCAGAGGAAAGCATTTTCCAATTTTCCTTTGCGGCTGTCGTTCTTTTTCTGGGAGAGCATCGTGGTTTCCAGTTTTCCTCTTGGAGAAGCACCGTCATCATTGTTTCCTACAACACAATTCCAATGAGTTGTTCTCGCCATTGGTTAATCACGTTCATCGTGCTCATCTCATCATTGCTTAATCACGTTCAGCATGTTCATTATGCTTTTCGTCATGGACTAATCATTGTCTAGCGTGCTTCTCTTTGCAACCTGCTCCCTCTCTAGCCGGCTCCATATTGCTTCCTTGGAATGTCGACTCTGGCAGTTGTTCCCTCTCTAGGCAGTTGCACGTTGCTTTGTCGAAACGTTGTTTGTGGCTGCAAGATCATTGTTCGGAAAACTACTGTTCCAGGCAACACCACAAACGTACGACTTCTTCGTCGACTGTCAGAATGGCATGTAAAATTTTTTGATCCTAATTTATGCTTACCATTATTTACATCAGTTATTAGAACAAAAAAATATCGATCTATATTGTTGATGAACTAGCTTGTGTCTTTTTGAACCTAGTTTTTTGTGCAATTATATATATAAACACATTAGATGTTCCAATTGTAACCAAGTATCGATCGCTAGATATCAGTTTAATTATAAGATTGCTTTCTTAAATGATTTGGATTTTTTAATAAGGTATTCCTTTACTCAAATCGTCATTTTCTTTGATGGTAATAAAATTTTCATATGAATCTTCACATCGAATTTCACTTTTTGAGAGACCAATCAAAGAAACCGTTAATGAGCATGGTAAACACCATAATTTTTTTAGCAAAATTATGTACAAGAATTCTGTCTTATAAACTTTTTAAACTTGAAACACTGATAAATGTATCTCTTGACTACTTAGTAGGAAAACTTATTATGGGTCATAATTTTATATGCAGCAATGGCGCGTTTATCAAAACGAGATAAACTTATTCAGAGCAAGAGAATCAATGTCCAACTTTTCCTTCATGCTATACATGAGGCAATTTTTTTGATGGTAACCATCATCATTATAGTTTCATGGACATATATGAGCGTAAAGTTCTAAGATCAAGATATGGTTTAACTGATCAGAATGAAAATAGGAGTAGCTTGATTGATAGATTGGTCTATAAGAATGACAAAAAGTGTATTAACAAGCTTAGAATGGACTGCCAAACATTTCGACGTTTGTGTTTGTTACTTACGTTGGTTGGAAAACTCACATGTAGTAAGAATGCAACCATTGATGAAATGGTTGCTATTTTCCTTTATATCCTATCTCACCACACAAAAGATAGGATAATTCAAGATGATTTCTTCAGATTTGGTGAGACTGTGAGTCGATACTTCCATGAGGTGTTAAATTTTGTGATCAGGTCACATAAAGAATTAAATCAAAAGGCTGAGCCAATTCTTAAAAATTCAAATGACGGCCGTTGGAAATGGTTTAAAGTAAGCATTTTTATTTCATGTAAATATATTATCAATTCAACATTATAATAATATAATTCCTTATCTAGGGATGTCTTGGAGCATTGGATGGCACATATATTGAAATGTGTATCCCTGAGGTAGACAGAGCGAGATATAGGAATAGGAAAGGATTTATTGCAACGAATGTTCTTGGAGTTTGCAATAAAGATATGCAGTTTTTGTATGTATTGCCGGGTTGGGAGGGTTCAGCAGCGGACATGAGAGTTCTCAGAGATGCCATGTCTAGACAACATGGACTCCATGTTCCACATGGTAAAATTCACAAACGTATATATATTACATATATAATTCACAATTATTTTTGCTCTATATAATTCACAAACGTATATATATTACATATATAATTCACAATTATTTTTGCTCTATATTTAATATTCAATTTACTTTATGGATATGATTGTAGGAAATTATTACTTGGTAGATGCAGGCTACGTCAATGGTGAAGGGTTTCTAGGGCCATACAGAGGGCAACAATATCATCTCAATGAATGGAGAACAAGTCAACAACCTTGTAATGCAAAGGAGCTTTTTAATCTTAGACGTGCTTATGTGCGTAATGTTATTGAAAGAACCTTTGGGCTGCTCAAACAAAGATGGGCGATATTAAGAAGTCCATCATTTTATCCAGTTAAAACTACCAATAAAATTATCCTAGCCTGTTGTTTGTTGCACAACTTTGTCAGACGAGAAATGTCAAGTGACCCCATGGAGGAAGAAGTCCCTGAGATAGTTACAAATGATGGGCATCAGGAAGAAGACGTGCAAACTGTGGAACCAAGTGATGAGTGGACTCATTATTGAGATACTTTAGCAGAACAAATATACAATGAATGGTCACATTTGAACTAGTCTTAGAAATTGATTTATATGCATATATTCATTTATTATACCAAACCTTTGAAATATATGGTGACATTATTTGATTTGAGTAGATCAATTTCTGAAAAACATTTACTATTTTGAGATTCATTAATTTTCTTGTTGTACATAATTTTTTTGTTACACGAATTTCAATTTTTTTTCTTTGTAATATCTTTCTCTAAATTGTAAGTATGTTTTTATCGTTAATTAGGGATGGATAAAAATGAGCAAACTAAAAACCAAATTGTGGTAAGTATCTATAAGCAACAAGTCACACAACAACAGGTACAAGTTTCAAATCAAGATGGAGAGAAAGCAAAGAAAAAACCCAAGAGATTTGGACACCTGAGGAAGAGGATAAATTGATTGAGGCACTACAAGATATGGTTATTTCAGGAAAATATAAAGCTGAAAATGGGTTCAAGCCCGGGTTTCTGATGGCATTAGAAAAAGACCTCGAACAAAAACTACCAAGTTGTGGTTTGAAAGGGAAACCGCACATTGAATCAAAGATCAAAGTATTGAAAAGAGAATTCAATATTATATATGATATTTTAAATGGAAGCACAAGTGGGTTTGGATTTAATGATAATACTCATTGTGTGGAGGCTGAGAAGAGTGTTTGGGACAGCTACATAACGGTAAACATATTTAACTTGTCCTTTAACAATATCATATCTTGTGATTGTCTAATTTTTGTATCTTAATTTGCAGAGTCATCCTGAAGCAGATAATTGGAGAAATAAAAAGTTCCCTCACTTTAATAAGCTGCCTTATTTTTGGGAAGGATCGAGCAACTGGAAGCAATGCGCAAGATGCAGACAACATGGCGACAAAAATGGAAAACCAACAACAAAATGGAGATAATGTTCATGTTGAAGATTTAGATGAAAGTGAAAATGGTCAAACATTTTCTCCAATGGGTAAAGATGATAAAAGTAAGGAGAGTCATAATTCAGGGCGGAAAAGAAGAAATGATAGTGACTTTGTAGGTGTGCTGCTAGATGTGGCGAAGCGTCTTGGAGAAGTTATTAAAACATCAGCGGAAACACTAGGTGAGTCCATGGTGACAAAGTTTGAGAAACAAAAAGAAACTATTGGACAGGAGGTAAGGAAACTAGGTAGTCTTACAAGCATAGAGAAGATCTCGGCCGTTGTCCTATTGACTGCAAATGAATCTCTATGCCAAGCATTTTTCCAGTTGACTAAAGAAGAAAGAGAAATATTTCTAAAGAGCCAACTGAATAAGAACTAGCATATTAGTTTTGATTTAGTATTTTTCTCAATATCTTCCTTTTAGCCTTCGTTCATGAATTTTAGTTTTCATTATGCTTCACTTGTATGAAACATTACCTAGTTTTAGATTCTTAGATCTTTCAAATTCCTTATGAGATTATTTAGTTAAGGTGGCACAATTTTAATATTACAATCTCTTAGTGGATCATATTAAATGGTGTGTTTCATTATGTTTTCAAAAATATGTGAATGTGAATGGAGTTTAATGATATTATCACATGATATATTGTAAATTGTGATTTCATTTTTATATTTTTAGTAAAAAGGTGAATTTGGTTTTATTAAATGAAAAATATGGGAATAAATTTCATGGTACTCATATTAGTGCATCAATCAATTTGGCACACATCTTTACATTTGTAATATGAGGGTAGAATTGTAAATTTTTATTTCATATAGTTAAATTCATATTTTGATAAATAAGTGACTCATAGTATCAAATTTTGTATTACAGTTGAGAAAAACGATGTATATTAAAATTAATGGTAGAATTGATTAACATTTCATTCGAGTGAATCCTATCCTTAGTTGCATCCAAACATAGGATAGGATACCCAATATCCCATCCTTCCCCTACACTTGCCCATGCTATCCTTCTCTCCATCCCTGTCGAATCCCTTCCCACGAACCAAACATGCCCTGATGAAAAGTTTATATGATGGACAAGATCTAGGCACAAAGCAAGAATGGCACATGGGATTTGGTAGATCCTCCAGTTGCCAAGAGCATTGTTGGTTGCCAATGGGTAATTTTTGTCAAGTATCGATTTGACGGTTCTGTCGAGAGTCCCAAAGCATGAGTAGTTGCGAAAAGCTTCACTCAAACTTTCAGCGTGAACTATTTTGAGACATTTCGCTAGTAACTCACATTGCTTATATTTGTATTATGTGAAGCCTTTATGGATATAATAAGCATAGTCGTGAAGTTGTATCTAGGTCAGTTCATAGTAGTGTTCAAAGATGACATTCTAATGTACTCTAAGAATGCAACACAACACGAGAAACACTTGAGGACAACCTTGTAGTTGTTGAGACATGTCAACTTTATGCCAAGTTTAGCAAGTATCTATTTTGTTTGGCTAAAACTTCTTTCTTTGGACATGCCATATTAGGAGTCGGTGTAGACCCTAAGAAGGTAGAATTTGTTGCTCTTTAGTGGGAACAACCTAAAACTCCTACTAAGATTAGAAATTTATTAAGTTTAGGTGGATACTATAGGAAGTTGATAAGGAGCTTCAGTGTGCTAGAAGCACCTCTTACATGCTTGACAATGAAAGATATGTTTTTTGTTTGGCTGAACCTTGTGAGATAAGTTTTCAGACTTTGAAGGAGAGATTGGCTACAATACCAATAATGTTCCTACCTAAGAATGACAAGGGATATATTGTGCTGCTATGTGATGCTTTTAGAAGAGTTTTGGGTGTGTTCTTATGCAGAATGACAAGATAATTGCATATGCTGCTATACAACTCAAGAAGAATGAAGGGAATTATCCTACACATGATCTTGAGTAGGAAGCAGTAGTACATGCTCTGAAGACATGGCGTCCTTATCTTTATGGTGAGTCATGTCAGATCTTTATTGACCATAAGAGACTGAAGTACATCTTCATTCAGAAGGGAACTCAATCTAAGACAACACAAATGACTGGAGTTAATCAAAGGCTATGATGTCCCTATTGATTATCACACTCGTTCACCACCCTTATAAGGTCAATGTAGTGTGAGATGTCTGAGCAGAAAGTATGCATCACCTGCATAGATGTTCTCCATAGCCTACATATACTTAAAAAAATGAGTAACTATTGCTTTTCCTACTTAAATAACTTTCCCAACAATCAAGTCCATTTGGCTTCTTGTTTTGACGTAAAATATAACAACTTTTACAAAAGATAATCCAAGCATAAGGTTGTTTCTCGTCAAGGGGCTTGAAAGTAATCAGAATGTCAAAGAAAATAGGGATGGAGCATTTCCTTTGCGATTAGGCATTTTGTTCATTTCAGTTACAAATAAACAGGTAAGAAATAAAATTGTTGGCTATATTTGATTAATATAATGCTTGTGGAAAGACAATATGATGGAGAAATCCCCTTGTGTATTTTTTCTTATTGATGGAAGGGCAGCTCCCCTCTACTATAAATAGGATAACGGGGAAGCGTGCAGACTCAAGACAAACCCTAATGGGCCAAGACACAATTAGGCCCATATACAAATAGACCCAACAATGTATTTAACAAAATAACTAGACTCTCTAACACTACCCCTCAAGCTGGAGTTTGGAAGAAACTTAACTCAACTTGCAAACAGACGGCTAGGAGGATTAAAGACAAAGAAGCAAAGTAATAAGATAAACCAAGCCCATACAAGAATATTTCATCCTCTTAATATTGCAATTAAGCACTCAAACACTCAAATACTCCCTCTCAAGCAAATAATCCATAAGTGGTTACGCAGGTAGGTAGCAAGAGCTTCTTGATCAGTATAAAATGACATTTGGAGCAGAAGTAAACATCAACAGGTAGGCATAATGGTCTTCATCTCAGTCGCTATCGTCATGAAATAGACCAAAGAGTGTTGGAACACAAGAGGCAGTAGTCAACATGCATACCAAGCACATACAAGAAAAGAGTCAACTTACGCAAGCCACGGACAAGCCAGAGAGTACTGGCACCCACAACAGAAAGTAGATGACGTAGCTAGATAGAAGACTAGTGTGCGAAGTAGCAAGCTGATAAACTACTTCAAAATCCAATATAGATGAAACTCAATCATGTATATATAAAGTCACCAACAAAAATCTTCATCATCTTCTCTCATTATAAAGTTTCCATCACAGTAGCAGACATCAAGTCCAGAAAGTGTTGGGTCACAGTAGTAGCAATAGTCAACGTGCGCAGGGCACAAACAAAGAGTCAACATGCAAATAGAGCATGGACAGCAGATAGTGCAAAAGCAAAAAGCAACAAATACAATCTGTTGATCATAGCACAAGTAGCAAGAATGATGTCTGTAGATAGAAAATCAATAGCAAAAGTGCAAATGATTACTTCATATAATGAGTGTAAAGCACATGTCAAGTAGATAACTTCATAGCAGCAGACGAGGTAGATGAGGATGAATAAGCCTCATAGGGTCTCCATAAGGTAGAAAGATCAATAATAGTAGCAGAAGAATCCACAAAGCAACAAAAGCAACACCACTTAACAAAAAAAGCAACACGATATAGTAGCAAAAGTAGCATGAAGATCCATATAGATATAGAGTTGCAAAACTAAAATCTTCGCTCCTCCATCTCATGTCTTCCCTCTACTCATCACCCTCTCTCCCCCTTCACGCCAATCATGAAAAGAGTGAAGAGAGTGGTTGGGTCGAAAGTCAAAAACAATGGTAGAGGCAAGGACTATGTAGGCAAATATGTGGAGGTACCCGACAACTCTAGTCAATGTGCAATATGACCCGATTACATAGATCCAGGTAGATAAATATGAACGAAAATCAAATCAGATTAAGTAGGCACAGTATGTAAATGACAGGTGGTGCAAGCATTGAGGAGATAGGCAATATGTATGTAGGGCTAGAAAGGGTGGGGGTTAAAGAACAAAAAAAATATAAAATTACTGGAAAAAAAGATCAGTTTTGCTAGTAAGGATAAAGATAGAAATAGGGACACACCATCTATAGAAGCCTGCGGCATGTTACATCTAAATTGTAAATGATGATGCACGCTAAGATGTAGCAGCAGTAGCAAGTGACACATCGTGTCAGTGAAGAGACATGTAGTGCCACACATTAGTAGATGCAAGCAGCAGGAGACACGTTGTGTCGGTGAAGGGACACACCGTGTCAGGCAGCAGTAGTCTAAGTCGGCAGATTGCAGTTGAGACATCGTTGTTAATATATCTTTACATTGTGTTTATTTCATATTTCATATTACTGCTGTACCTACATGTAATTTTCCCTTTACTATAAATAGAGAGGAGAACCCTATTGGGTCTCTTACGTTGCCAGTGTGCAACAACGCTCCATTCGTCTCTTCCGCTTACATGGTATCAAGAGCAGGTTAGCGCTCCGCCCAACGCCGCCCCTCCCTCCCGCCCGTTCTCCTTCGGCGCCGCCCCTCCCTCCCGCCCCTCTCTTCTCCCTCCTAGCCGGCCGCCGCCGGTCCCTTCTAGCCGCCGGCGCGCGGAAGGAGCGCAGGAGCCTCCCTGCGGCGCTGCTGCTAGCCGCCTAAGGGAGGGTTCCCACCGCCCGTCCATCGCCGCTGGACTTTGGTAGTCCATCTCATGCTGCCGTAGGTCCAGCCGCAAAGATCTAAAGGCTCCGTCTACGTCTCCGGGAACTTTTTCAGCACCTTTCGGTCCCTTTTCGGACGCCGACCCTGCTGCTTGGGGATCTCCGGTTGAACCAACGGCCTTCTAAAGCCCTACCCGGAGGTCTCGTCTCTTCCACAGTGCTTTCCTAATCACATCTCCTTCATGTGTGATTAGGAACCTCTCGTTTGAAGGCTGTCGATGCGTCAGTAACGCATCCTCTTTCCAGTTCTGTTGTGACGTGTATCTCTCCGTCACGGGACGCGTATCTGTCCGTCCACTCAGCCTTCTTTGTGACGTGTATCACTCCGTCACACATATCCCAGTTACATCATGGAGAACAAGACCTATTATGAGGTCTCGCCTATTCCTATCAAGCTCAATGGGAAGAACTTTTTGCTATGGATGAATGTGGTTCATACTGTCTTGGAATCGCGCGATCGGGCAAAGTTTGTTGATTCTGCACCTCTCACTAGCACTGACAAAGACTATGTCGAGTGGAAACGTCTTGACAGCCTAGTGAAGACTTGGCTTTGGGGTAGCATGGAACCTTCTATTGCTTCTAGGTTCATGTTCTACTCCACTGCTAAGGAGATTTGGGATGCCGTTAAGCAGCACTATGCTCAAGAGAAGAATGCTCTTCGCCAGTTTATGATCTATGATCGTCTGTTTGCAGAGAAACAAGGTGATAGATCACTTGAAGAGTATTTCGGTGTGATTCAAGCTGTCTCCCAGGAGTTGAGCTACTATCATCCAGTGAGAGTTGCTGAGCAGATTAAAGATAGAGATGATCTTGTCACTGCTAAATTTCTATCTGGCCTTAGCTCCTCATTTGGTTCAGCAAGAAGTGTGATACTTGCGTCCGATAAATTGTCGAGCCTTGCAGAAGCTTTCTCTAGGATTCAGCAGTCCACCTTTGAGTCAGTTGATCCTACTCCTGTTGTTCCTTCTGGAGATTCTCATGCCTCCATTGCTGCAGCAGTTCGCGGAGGACGACCTACACCTACACCAGTTGACAGACCTGGCTTGGGCAGAGGACGTGGGACTCGTCCTTGATGCACTTTCTGTGACAGACCTGGACATACTGTCGAGAAATGTTGGAAGAAACATGGGCGACCTGCCGCCCCACCTGTTGGAGCTGCCAATTGTGCCACTTCAGACTCTACTACTGCGAGCTCGAGTTCCTCTGGCATCACACTTACTCAGGAGGAGTATGACAGGTTTATTCAGGAAACTCAACATTGGAGTATGGGCGCATCATCTGCTTCTACAGCAAACCTTGCATCTACAGCGGTTAATCAGGCTACATCTTTTATGGCTTCTGGATCCGCAACTCCCTGGGTGGTTGACTCTGGTGCCTCCCAGCACATGACTGGTATGAGGCGATTGCTCCGCACACTTGACTCATATATTCCTCACCCATCTGTTACTTTGGCAGATGGTTCTGTGAGGAAGGTGGTAGCTAGTGGTTCTGTGTCCCTTACACCAGATATTGATTTGAAATCTGTTCATTTTGTACCTGAATTTCCATTCAATTTGCTTTCTGTTGCCAAGTTGATTGACACTGTAAAATGCACAGTAGCATTCGGGCCCTCTTACTTTGTTTTACAGGATCTCAAGAGTTTGAAGATGATTGGTGGGGGGCCTAGGAAAGGTGATCTCTACCTCTTTCCTGGTGATTATCTACCTCGCCATCCACCTCCTGCTCCAGTTTCCTCCGCCATGCTGAGTGGTTCCCCCTTGCTGTGGCATTGCAGATATGGACATCCTTCCTTAGAAAGCTTGAAGAAGTTGGAACCAGATCTAGCTCATGTGTCCTCTCTAGAGTGTCAGTCCTGTCAGTTGGGCAAACATCATCGGTTATCATATCCTGTTCGTGTCAATAATCGGGCTTCTAGTCCGTTTGAGTTAGTCCATAGTGATGTATGGGGTCCTGTTAAAAACCAGAGTTATAATGGTTTTAGCTATTTCATTTCCTTTGTGGACGATTACTCTCGCATGACATGGATTTATCTTTTAAAAAGTCGTGAATCTGTGCTTTCCATTATCAAACATTTTCATAAACAAATTCAGGTTCAATTTAACTGCAATATCAAAATTTTTCAATCTGATAATGCCCTTGAGTATGTTCAGAAAGCGATGAATGAGTTTTGCAGTTCGGTTGGTATGATTCATCACACCTCTTGCCCTCACACTCCTATGCAGAATGGCGTTGCTGAGAGAAAGAATCGCCATCTTTTGGATATCACTAGGTCTATCATGTTTGAATCCAATGTGCCTAAACGTTTCTCGTCTGAAGCTCTTCTCACTGCCTGTTTTTTTATTAATCGGCAGCCCTCTTCTGTTTTGCATGGACGCACTCCCTTCTCTGTCTTACGCCCTATGGATAAACCGTTTCATGTTCCGCTTCGGGTTTTTCGTTGTACATCCTTCGTTCATAACTTTGATCCCAAACAAGACAAACTCTCTCCTAGGTCCTTGAAAACCTTGTTTCTTGGTTACTCTGGTACGAGTAAAGGTTACAAGTGTTATTGCCCGAGTTTGCGTCGTATGTTTGTTTCTAAGGATGTCACCTTTCATGAAACCAGTCCATATTTTGCAAATTCTATGAGCAAGGGGGAGCAATTGAGTGAGGGAGTGCCACCCGCAATTCCAAGTGAGGGAGTGCCACCTATCATTGTTGAGGACATACCGCATGATCCACCTACCATTCAACCCTATAACCAGGTTTATCACATGCGAGGTAGACAGGATCCAGATGAGGTAGCGGCACAAGTCCATGAGCCTCCTTCGCCATCTTCTACTCAAGAGATTCCTGCAGAGGCTTCTGACCTTGATCTTCCTATTGCTGTCCGGAAAGGTATACGTTCATGTACTATTAGACATCCCATATCAAATGTATGTTGTTTGTCGCACTTATCTACACAGGCTCGTGCATTTGCTGTTGGGATGGACTCCATTAAGATACCAAGAAACCACTTAGAGGCTCTGAAAGACAGTGGGTGGCAGCAGGCAATGCAGGTGGAAATCTCTGCTCTGATTGACAATGGCACATGGGATCTTGTTACTTTACCTGCGGGAAAGAAAGTTGTAGGTTGTAGATGGGTCTTTACAGTCAAACACAACCCTGATGGATCGATTGAGCGGTTGAAGGCCAGATTGGTAGCAAAAGGCTACACACAGACATATGGAGTGGACTTCTTTGAGACTTTTTCTCCAATTGCTCGTCTCAATTCTGTGCGGATCCTTATATCTCTAGCTACTACCTTTGATTGGCCTCTTTTCCAGCTGGATGTCAAGAACGCCTTTCTTCATGGAGATCTTCAAGAAGAGGTGTACATGGAGCAACCACCAGGTTTTGTTGCTCAGGGGGAGTGTCAGAAAGTCTGCAAATTGAAGAAGGCTATCTATGGGTTAAAGCAATCTCCTCGAGCTTGGTTTGACAAGTTCAGTGCTGTTGTTTTACAGATGGGCTTCTCTCGTTCCATGACTGATCACTCTCTATTTTATTCAAATTCTTCTGGTGGGTCCATCATTATTGCTGTCTATGTTGATGATATTGTGATTACTGGCAGCGATTCTACAGGCATATCACGTGTGAAGGAAGGACTACAACAACACTTTCACACGAAGGACCTGGGGAAGCTGAGATACTTTCTAGGGATTGAGGTTCTTAGATCCCATGCAGGTATAAATCTCTCCCAGAGGAAGTATGTGCTTGACTTGCTACAGGAAACGGGTATGACTGATTCTAAGCCCGTATCCACTCCTATGGATTATCACATCAAGGAGGTGGACGATGATACTGCATATTCAGATCCAGGTCATTACAGGAGAATAGTTGGGAAGTTGATTTACCTAACTGTTACAAGACCTGATATTTCCTTTGCTGTTGGAGTAGTAAGTCAACATATGTGCACACCACGACAGTCACATTGGACAGCTGTATGCAGGATTCTGAGATATCTGAAAAGTGCTCCTGGAAAGGGGATCACTTATTATAAACCAAAGAGTCCTCTATCTTCTTTGACTCTCACAGGTTATGCAGATGCAGATTGGGCTGGTAATCAAGTTGATAGAAGATCCACATCTGGCTACTGCACCTTTCTTGGTGATCATCTGATTACTTGGAAAAGCAAGAAACAACAAGTAGTAGCACGGTCTAGTACTGAGGCTGAGTACCGTGCTATGGCACATGCATGCTGTGAACTACAATGGATCAAATCTGTCTTATCTGAGCTGAAGATTTTGATTCAAACTCCCATGATTCTCAAGTGTGACAATCAATCTGCTATACATATTGCCAGGAATCCTGTCTTCCATGAGCGCACAAAGCATATAGAAGTTGACTGTCATTTCATCAGAGATCAGATAAAGAATGGCAATGTTGTGACGCCATATGTCAAGTCTGAAGATCAACTAGCTGATATCTTGACAAAGCCATTAGGTCCAGCAGTGTTCCAGAATTTATGCGGCAAGCTGGGCATCCACAATGTGTACACTCCAGCTTGAGGGGGAGTGTTAATATATCTTTACTTTGTGTTTATTTCATATTTCATATTACTGCTGTACCTACATGTAATTTTCCCTTTACTATAAATAGAGAGGAGAACCCTATTGGGTCTCTTACGTTGCCAGTGTGCAACAACGCTCCATTCGTCTCTTCCGCTTACAATCGTGTTCTAGAAGGAACATGTTGTGTCAGTCGACAGATTTAACTCGGGGCAGTCAGGGTAGAACAAGTGACAGCGAGGCAGCAACACGCCGTGTCAAATTCTGACACGTCGTGTAGAATACATTCTAGCAAGTTCAGGTAGGCAACGACACCGTCAAATTCTGACACGTCGTGTAGGATGCACAGCAGTAGGTTTCAAGTAGGCGGCGTCTGCCATGTCAAATTCTAACACGCCGTGTCACATGGCAGATTTCGCGATCTGAGTCATGAAAGAAGCAAAAGTCTGACGACATGTTGCTTAAATAAAGACACGCCGTGTAAGCAGTAGAACAGCAGAAATAAACCTCAAGACGACAGCAAAGGGGTAGATAAATCTTTTCGGGTCTCCACCATTGCAATATAGGGGTGATATATCCCCGATATCAGCCCAAAAAAGAGATTTTTTTCCATGATTTGGGATTAGATCTCAATGTTGGTGGTGTCATGGATGATGAAGTGTAGATCGGCAGCGGTGTAGATTGACAGCAGTTTAGATGACGACAGTGTAGTTCAGCAGCGGTGTATATGACGGCGGTGTAGATTGTCCCTGCTAGCGTATTCACCGCCCGCAAGGGGAGGCTTCTCTCTTTGCTCTCTCTCTCTCTCTCTCTGAGTTGGGGGTGGCGCACGAAAGCCTACTCTGATACCATGTGGGAAAATAATATCATGGAAAAAATCCTTGTGTATTCTTCTTATTGATAGAAGGGTGGCCCCCTTTTCTATAAATAGGATAAGGGGGGAGCGTACAAACTCAAGACAAATCCTGACGGGTCAAGACACAACTGGGCCCATATACCAATAGACCCAACAACTTGATTAACTTAATAATTAGATTCTCTAACAACATTGACACTTTTGGGGTCTTCTTTCAGGAATTTGCATCGTTTGTGTCTAATTGGTAAAATTGATCTTGTAGTATGGCTTATGCTATCCACATTATCGTATTTTAAAAACAATGTAAACAAAGAAAATTGAAGGTGAACCACTAGACAGCAACAATTAGGATGTTAAGTAATTCTGCGCCATTTTTTAAGAAAAAAGAAAGTGACATCAGCTACATTTTTCTCGTCAGTTACAAATCCTGTTAAAAAATGAGTGGAAGAAAGAAATCACTTTGAAAACCTTCTAATCTGATTCTTCACTAAACTCTAAATAGAATAAGAATGGCATTATGACGGTAGTCGAAGGGAGTGCTAAGGTTGATGTGTGATAAGACAAGGGAAGATCACATTAGAAATTACTATAAGAAAACGGGACTGGCAAGTATTTAGGGCATACTATGGGAATGTGATCTTAGATCGCTGGAGCACGTAAACTGCAAGTCAACGAGTACACAGACTAGGAGGGCTGTTAAGAATTGTAAGAAAAAGAGGTACGCTGCAAATAACATGGGGAGAGCTAATTAGGAAGGATCTGATTTCACTGCAATTTTGTGAGTAAACGGCCTAAAACAGAGCTGAATAAACAAGGATCCATCTAAGCTTAACCAGATATGGTGGAGATCAAAGCATAGATGATTATAATGAGGAATGGTATGATTCATTGACAAAAGTCTGAAACAATTGAGAGTGAAAAACTAAATGATATAAATGTGAGATGGGCAACAGTGTAAATTTGAGTAGATAAAACAAACACAAGAATGATTCACTAAGCTAGGCATCACTTACCAAAAGTTTTTTGGACTATATCTACAAGCAGATATCACCACTGCCAACTCAAAGCATGAGCCTGGTCCTTCAGCATCTTTTCGCATAGTGCAACAAACAGAACAGGCCCCTTTTGCATAAGTATCACTCACGTACTTGCAAATCTCAGTATCCAGGGCACCCCTGCATACAAAGTTTCAAATAATTCAGCAATTTTTTTAAAATAATATCTGAAGACGTGTTTTAGCAGTTTATGCATAAAATCAGGTTCTCTTTGGCTTCTTTGGGATCTGATTAGGATATTTTAGTCAAACAACTCCTGGGACTTAGATGTCAGTTAGACAGTTGATAAATAAACTTTTATATTAGATTAAAAGAGTCCTAGGAGTTGTCATGTCACATAATTAGAATAGGAGGTATTGTTGCATTTTAGTTAATATTGATTCTGGATTCAGAATCTAACCTGCAGATATTTTACCTTTACGCCCAACCAGGAGTGAGACCAAATAAGAGATTTGATTTCCTTTTAAGTATCCAAATCCAACATTGAGACTTTGTTCAAGAGACCGAATTAAGAATTAATAATCTGATTAAAGGTTTCCTGGTTTTGCAAATAATTCAAAAAATTGGCAAATTTTTTGACTAGGTGTCCTAGGATTTTGCTAATCTGAATTCTGATGTTCAATATCGTCATTTATAGGAACTCTTTCCATTCTATCCCATATTCTCTCAAGTGTCGTGCTTGCCCTTGTACACATCTTGCATCCGATATTCCAATGACCATGCCTTTACTCCACACACATCGACAATCACTTATCTAGGAGCTATTATCCTCTATGTCATGCCTCTCCAACAAGGCCACCTAGACACAGTGCTTCCACATCCCTTCTTAAGAGATCACACACACAAAAATCATGGCAGCTGGATCTTCTGTGAAAATATCAAGCTTTTTAACATTATCTCAAACACTCCCTCTCCAAATAGATCATGAATCCTTGTCATGGTCTGGAGAGCAGTTAGTACTCTGACAACCTTTGGTAGTACAAGAACTCCTGACTGCCAAATTTTATGCAACCATAGGTTACCCCAAAGTTGCACTCAGGCTATGAAGGAGGCTGAGATCCTCTATAAGGCCTTTGGGGGTGTCCCATTAGCCATCCAAAATATGTATTAGGGAAGTAGATTAAACCCATCCTACCTACAAATATTTGCCCCATGATCTTTATAATATCTAAGAAAGTGAAAATCTTTTCCCTTCCTATGGACGTAGGGATCTCACATTGAGGATATTGCCTAACCACGTAAATCCGTGCCCTTACCTCCTTATAATCTAGTTTAATTCATGTAATGTACAAGGGGTATGTTGTATACGATCTAATCATGTTGATTGTCTACAATGATCCACCCAGTGCTATAGTATTATAGAGATATGTGTTTTCTTGAGCGTCATGTGCTTAGCATGTGCTCCACTTATTCTTTTACTTATGTTGTTTAGTCCCATATGGATTGCATCTTAACTAGTCTCTTTTTCTGTTTGCTATATAAGAGACTACAATGTACATTGTTTTACTCATTCAATAAACAACAATTCTCCATTTTACATGGTATCAAGAGCAGGCCTCCATTTTCTCCCACCCTAATTTCCCACCCATGACCTAACAGCCCCCCCCCGGTCGGCGGCAGCCTTCTGCCCGCTCCTCTTCTTCCCTTCTATCCCACATTCCCTCACCCTAATCCTCCCTAGCCCCCCCCACCACATAGCCGCCCGCCGCCCCACTCCATCCCTGCCGCCGCTGCTTCCAGCAGCCCTCCACCTCCAAACCGCCACCACCACCGGCCTCCACCACCACCCCGTGCCCTCTCCTCCTTTCTTCCTCTATCCTATCTACCCATCCATACCCTCTTCCACCATATTCTCCACCTAAAACATTTTCTACACTACTACGTAAGGCCTGAACACTTTCTAATTTTTTACGTCTACGACCGGGCTTCCGTCAGCTCTTGCTCGGGTGTCCGCTGGCCATCTAAGTTGAGAGTCCTCTTTGTCCGTGGGTATTTCTGCCTGCGCCTCATGGGGGAACGTTGAGTTTCTTCTCATGCAGGCGTAGGTTTCTATGCATATTCTGCCCGTTTTCGGGTTCTTCTGATCTGCTGCGTCAGATCCCTGCTACCTCTGCCCGTTTCGGGTTCTTCTGCTCTGCCCATTAAGGGTCTCTACTGCTTCTACGGCGTCGACGTCTACTGCTGCTATGGCTTACTCTGAGCCCCCCAGATCTCTGTGTGTCACTACAGTGAAACTCGACGGCGGGTCCAACTACCACCTATGGTCGGCGTCGTTTGTTCTCTATGTCAAGGCGCAGGGGAGATATCACCATCTTACGGCCAATCCTCCTGATGCTCCTACGGCGGATTCTGATGACAAGACTACACAAAGCTACATCCAGTGGTCCAAGGATGATTTCGGCGTCATGTCTTGGATCCTCAACAGCTCTGAGCCCCGGATCAGTCAATCTCTTCTCTGCCATCATGATGCCAAGGCGATGTGGGATCATTTGGCACGTGTACTCACATCAGGAGAATCCAAAGCGGGTCTTCAAAATCTTCAAACAGCTCGCCAAGAAGGAGTTCTCCATTAACACGTCTATTGACGATTTCTATAATCAATGTTCTGCTTTGTGGAATGAATATGCATTGTATCACCCTCTAACTGCTGATATCAAGATTGCCCAGAAACAAAGAAACGAACTTCAACTTGTGCATTTTCTGGTTGCCCTTCCTGCCTCCTTCTCGGGAGTTGTTGATCAAATTCTATCAAGCGATCCACTACCCACTGTTCGTGATGTCCTCAAAAGAGTTCAGAGACTGCCTTCTCTGACTCCCACACCTGCTCCTGAGCATCCTGCACTAGTTGCGCGCTCTTCTGACTCTAGTCGTGGCCGTGGCCATGGTCGCGGTCGCGGTGGACGACCTCCTCCTTCTGGCGGCCGAGGATCTACTACACCAGGTCGAGGTACTTCTCAAGGCCCACGTCACTGCAACTGGTGTGGCCGTGACAATCACACTGAGGACCGATGCTGGATCAAGCACAGTAAACCTGCTTGGGCTAACCAAACCGCTGATGATGCTGTCGTGGCTGAATCTCCTGCTGAAATATCACCTGCACCAACCAACACTGATTGGCTACGCTCAGAATTCGAGAAAATGTTTCAAGAGCGCCTTGCACAGCTACCCTCTACATCAGGCCCATCTGCCATGCTCACCTCATCATCTTCTGGTAACAAACAGTGGTGCATCGACTCCGGTGCTTCCACTCATATGACTGGTGCTCTTCATTTATTTTCAAAACTTAGTACGACAACTCCGATATCATCTGTCACTGTTGCAAATGGATCTAAAACTGCTGTTCACGGCACCGGCACAGTTCCTCTTTCACAAAAGCTGCATCTAAATTCAATTTTATACATTCTGAAATTTCCTGTTAATTTGCTTTCAGTCAGCAAAATGATTAAACAACTAAACTGCTCTGTCAAATTTGATCCCTCTGGTTGTATTGTGAAGGATATCCGCACGAAGACGAGGATTGGTTCGGGCCGTGAAGGACCTGATGGGCTGTACTACCTGGATGGACCACCTGCTCTGAAGGCGATGATCTCTACCTCTGTGTCAGGTCTACAGTTGCATGTTAGGCTTGGACATCCATCTGCAGCAAAATTGAAGCATCTTTTTCCGCACCTATCAGGCGATAAATTTTCCTGTGAGACCTGTGTTATGGGCAAACATTCTAGATCTGTTTTTCCTGCTAAACAAGTTATTTCTTCTAAAGAACTTTTTGAATTAGTACATGCGGATATTTGGGGACCATGTTCTGTGCCTAGTCATTCTGGTGTGAAATATTTTTTGACTTTCATTGATGACTATTCTCGTACCACTTGGTTGTTTCTGCTCAAAGGTCGAAATACTGTGTTAGATTGCATTCGTACTTTCTTTGCTGAAATTAAAACACAATTTGGTCAATCTATTAAAACCCTTCGCACAGACAATGCCCTTGAATTTATACAACAAGCTGTTACTTCTTTTTGTGTGTCCCAAGGAACTATCCACCAGACTACTTGCCCATACACTCCACAACAAAATGGCGTAGCGGAACGGAAGAACCGACACCTTCTTGAGGTTGCTCGCATCCTCATTCATTATAAAGTACCTCATTGTTTTTGGCCTGATGTTGTGTCCACCGCATGCTATCTTATCAATCGTATGCCATCCTCTATTTTGAAAAATCAGGTTCCGTATGCCCTTTTATTTCCTGATAAACCTCTGTTCTCTGTGCCGCCTCGTATCTTTGGGTGTACATGTTTTGTGAAAAATCTTCGCCCCGGTCTCACCAAGTTAGATGCTCGGTCTGTGAAGTGTGTGTTTTTAGGATACTCTCGCACTCAGAAAGGCTACCACTGTTTTGATCCAGTTACGAAACATTGGTATGTTAGTGCGGATGTGATATTCTTTGAACATATGCCCTATTACTCTGCTACCGGAAAACACTTGACTACTGATATTTTGGCTACCACTCCACTACCGTTGGTTGAAGATCTGCCTCCTGCTACTGTGCCTCCAGAACACCCTCTACAAGTCTACAAGCGAAGACCGAAGCCCGTCACTGCCCCGACCGAACCAACTCCTCCGTCTGCGGATGATCCACCACCGGCTGAGGTACTTTCTGACTTGGATATTCCTATTAGTTTACGGAAGGGTGTTCGTTCTTGTACTCAGCATCCTATTAGTCACTTCTGCTCATCTGTCAATCTCAGTGATGACTTTGCCTATTTTACATCTGCTTTATCTGCTGTGACTATTCCTAAAACCGCCAAGGAGGCGCTTTGTCATCCTGCCTGGAAACATGCTATGGAACAGGAAATGCAAGCTCTGAATGACCAACATACCTGGGATCTGGTTGACCGACCATCTTCATGCCATCCTGTGGGTTGTCGTTGGATCTTCACCATTAAATATCAACCAGATGGTACCATTGAACGTCTGAAAGCTCGTCTCGTGGCAAAAGGATATACCCAGACCTACGGGGTTGATTATTTTGAAACTTTTTCTCCAGTAGCTCGTCTCAATTCTGTTCGCATTCTGATATCTGTTGCAGTAAATAAAGACTGGCCTCTTTTCCAACTTGATGTGAAAAATGCTTTTTATATGGCGATCTACAGGAGGATGTCTACATGGAGCAACCCCCCGGATTTGTTGCTCAGGGGAAGTCTGCTTCAAAAATCTGTAAACTTCGCAAGGCGATATATGGCTTAAAACAAAGCCCACGAGCATGGTTTGACAAACTTAGTAAAATCTTACTTTCTTTTGGCTTTCGACGGTCGCAGGCTGATCACTCTATTTTCATACGAAAAACTACATCAGGGCTTGTTATTCTCATTGTGTACGTTGATGACATTATCTTATCTGGCAGCGATAATGCAGGGATTCAAGCAACCAAAAACTATCTAGCACAACATTTTATCACGAAGGACCTTGGTAAATTACGATACTTTCTGGGTATTGAGGTTGCTAGATCTTCTGCAGGATTGTGCCTATCACAGCGGAAATATGTTCTGGATTTGTTGCAAGAGACAGGCATGTTAGGCTGCAAGCCAGCCAACACACCTCTGGATCCCAATATGGATTGGGACAGTGAATCTTCTCCCCCATATGCTGACCGACACCAGTTCAGGAGACTAGTAGGCAAACTTATCTACCTGACTGTCACTCGAGCTGATTTAGCTGCTGCTGTTGGGTTTGTTAGTTGGTATCTTGATAAACCACGCCAATGTCATTGGGATGCTATCTGTCACATTCTTCGATATCTCAAAAGTGCTCCTGGGAAAGGACTATTATACAAGAAGCATGGCCATTGTGACCTATCTGGTTTTTCTGACTCTGATTATGCAGGCAGTAGATCTGATAGAAAATCCACATCTGGATATTGTACTTTTGTGGGGGGCAATCTGGTTACATGGCGCAGTAAGAAGCAAACAGTTGTTGCACGATCTAGTGCTGAAGCAGAATATAGAGCGATGTGAGCTTTTGTGGGTCCGCAGTCTTCTGAAGGAATTTGACATCTCTCCGACTAGCCCCATCCCTATGTTCTGTGACAATAAGGCATCGATTTTTATTGCGAGCAACCCTACTTTTCATGAAAGAACCAAACATATTGAAGTCGACTGCCACTTTGTACGAGAAAAGGTTATGTCTGGACAGATTCACACTCCATATATCAGCACGGAGAAACAACTTGCAGATATCTTCACCAAGGTGCTACCCAAAAATCGCTTTGCTGATTGACAAGTTGGGCCTCTTTGACATCTACGCCCCAGCTTGAGGGGGAGTATAGAGATATGTGTTTTCTTGAGCGTCATGTGCTTAGCATGTGCTCCACTTATTCTTTTACTTATGTTGTTTAGTCCCATATGGGTTGCATCTTAACTAGTCTCTTTTTCTGTTTGTTATATAAGAGACTACAATGTACACTGTTTTACTCATTCAATAAACAACAATTCTCCATTTTACAAGTATTTTCTAGTAGCACGGTCTAGCCGACAGATATTGTTGCTCCTACATCATGCTCCATTGGATCCACGACCTTGTGGTCAATTAGACACATGTATGCTTTTACGTCATTTCAACAGGGCCCAAACGTAGATCTACAAAGAAATAGACAGCTATGTACTGATCTTTCAATGCCAAAATAGAGGAATTAACTCGTGAAATTTGAACGAAGCAATATATAGGTATAAAGAAACTTATTTATGCATCTCAATTGGATAACTCTAGGGTGGTAGAGAATAGAAACCGAACAATTGCAATTGGGATTTGGATCCACATTTTATAGGTGAAATGAAAGGATTAAGTTATGAACGTTTGCAAGAACAATATATAGACTTAAAGACTCAAATTATGCAATAACCATATGTTGGGCCTTGGGGTTCTTCATGACTTTAGAAGTGCACTAAAGAACTGAGGTTACAAGTTACAAAATATTACAAGTTACAAGTTTGTGGAGTCTAGGACTCCATTCCAAATTGCCAAAAATCGCATAAATGAAGCGATATAATGGTTTGTGTACATTGTTGCAGCTTGAGCACAATGATGGTTGTTGTCCTCCTTGTCCATACATGAGTTGGTAGATTCTATCAACATATTGAATCTGAATATATCATTTATACAAGCATATGTGTCCCAATCTGTTCTCTATATGTCGAATTAGTAAAAAAAATGCATAATCTTGGACAAAGTTCTTGTTAGAGAGGTTGCCTTATATGGAGTTAGTGTTTAATCCCATATTGGGAAATAGTAGTAGTTGACTACAATGAATACTATATAAACATTCAAAGTTGTCTCCATACACGTGGGTTATCATTCAAAGCATCGAAATGTGGGTTTGGGTGTTTGGGGGGGGGGGGGGGGGGGGCATTTTCTAACCCATAACCATATGAGCTCACCTTGGAGTCTCATTGGAGCAACATCTAGCACGTCTCAAAATTTCTAAGGAATGCTCCAGGAAAAGGCCTTCTCTATGAATGCCCTTGTGAGAAGACTTAGTCTCTGCCTATGTTGATGCACATTAGGCAAAAGATGCTCATGGTCGACGATCTAAGTCTAGATTCTACATCCACTTGGCAAATATCAAGTTGCGTGGAGCAAGAAAGAAATGTTATTTGCTACGTCAAACACAAAGGCCGAATATAGAGCAATGGCACACGTCTATTGTGGTCTATGTGGATTCAGTCCATACTCTTTAAGTTTGAACTTCCTATCATCTGTGTAGTTACTCGTGATAATGAAGCAGTCATTCCCATTGTCAATAACCCGGTCATCCACAACCGTACATTGAAGTTGATTATCACTTTGTTAGAAATCTCGTCAAAGCAAAGTAGATTTTGATGTTGCATGAGAAGACCGGTGACCAAGTCAGTGATATCCTTACCAAACCGCTGCCTTCTACTATGTTCTAACATATAAGTAACAAGATAGAACTATACGATCTGCACTCTCTAGCTTGAAGGGAGTGTAGCATTATTAGTTCTTTGGTGTTGGGTTTAGGCCCACTTATGCGCTTATGTGAATGGAGGGGCATAGCACAGTCCGGTGATCCATTCGCCAATAATAACCATAATTGTCGATTGGTATAAAGGTGGGAGGGTGGGTGGGTTGTATCTGTACGCGTGCATGTGTTGGTTTCTATTTTTGGTGACCACCCATATGAGAAGATTATATAATTATATATGAATAAATCATGATACATAATTTGTAAACATGGAGAATAAATCCTTTAGTACTATATGCATGTCCTGTATATTTTGTAATAGAATGTAAAATACAAGATGATAAATACCTATATTCCTCTATATATGGTGATGGGAGCTCTTCATCAGTAGCAGATCTTAATCGTGTGCAGACCTGAAAAATGTTACCAATAGTTGGTACATCAAATGTCTCAAACACTTTTAGATGAAAGAAAAATCTCAAAATATGTATAAATTGGAAGTCATGTCAACAACACTCTTCAAAAATAAACATGGCATGTATTTGTTCATTTTGTGGTATTAGTTATTTGATGAGGTTATTCACTCAAAAATCAAATTCAAGGTCATATTTTAGTTTTGAACTAGGGTCATGGAAAACGTAATAGTTTTTTAGTAACTGAAGCATAGTCTCTATCAATGTTTTAAAAAACGTTAAGCGGTAAGCGTGCGGACAGCACCTTGTAACTGGTTAAGCGGTAAGTGGCCGATTTTTTAAAAAACGGGTTTTGATTTTCTATACAATTTTATAAAAAATGCACATGTATGCATATATATACTATACTTTTTGGAACCTTTATACATATCTGAACACCCTAAATAACCATACTAAACACCCAAATACTTTATAACACAACTATAAAACAATGATTATAGCTAAACTATTAAACAATAGACTTGTCACACATAAAACACCCTATACATCTATAAAACAAAAAAGTATTAAGTATATATGCATGATACAATAACTATTTTGCATCACATTACAGCAGACTTATCATTGATACCTTACTAACTTATTGCTACATTTACATGTCATCACATGATCAAAAATTACAGCAGTACATTTAACCAAAGTATGCATTCTAAAATCTATGTCATGATTAGTTACATGTAATTTACTTGGATATACAGCAGTACCCGATTACTATGTCTTACATACAAAGTATGCATATTAAATTAACTAAGGCTTATCATAGAACATGTATTGTATATAAGTTCAATATATTACAGTCAATAATTATTTTACTTTCAAAAATTACTTAATGTTACAGGCTTGCAGCAGTTTTCTTAAAAAAAACGGGTCTGAGCGGCCGATTAAGCGGCTGATTAAGCGGATTAAGTGGGTTAAGCGGGAAAAAAACGCCCGTTTTTTTGAAAAAAATTAATCGGGCGCTTAGGGGGTATTTTAAACGGCTGGACTGCTGAAGCGATTAAGCGGCCGCACAGAACGTTTTTCATTTCACTGGTCTCTATCAATTCACACAGACTTATGAGGTTATCAGCTCTAGTCTCAGTTTTCCACTTCTTTTTTAGGAACTAATTGTTGGCGAGTCCTTCCTCATGAGATGAGGCAACAGAAAGCATTCTTAGTGTCACTTCTTTCATGTAATTCTAATCAGCATTAGGAGATAATTGCTAGCTTTAGACAAACATCATAGTTGGAACTCGTAACTAATTGGCTAAAAAGCTACAACTAAAGTCACCATGTATATTATTTGATAACTCATAAGCTGGTTTAAAATTCTGTTCGAGATCACAAATTGTCAGATAAGTAAAAACTAACAAACTGTCATTTCTCTCGATTTAGATGGGTATCGAACATAGAAGTGCACCTCCTTAGAAATAGATAAGTAAAATTTTGAAATTTTGACGGAAATTTCACAGAGGGTGCAAAACTTCGACAAAATACAACAAATTCGGTGGAAGAAGGCCAGTTTGGCCATGCATTTAACGAAACACAACCGAAATGGGTTCACAAGTTCAAAAAAAAACTGCCCAACGCCTGCTGCACTGGGGGGGGGGGGGGGGGGGGGGGGTAGTTCTTTGTTGATTTTTTACATTCTCTTGCGCTTGAAGGCTTTGTTCTTCGGATCTAAGGTAAGTTTACTCTCTCCTTCCCATCACATCTATTACTTCCACTCTAACCCCATTTATCTTGATCAAAAGATTACTCCAAAATTGCAAGTTGCAAGTGATAGACTACAAGTTAAATTTGAGGATTCATGAAATTATGCTATCAATTACATATATCTACAATTATTTTACAAATCTAACTTGATATATAACCTATTTATCAAGATAATGTATAAATATTTCCCAAATGAGCCTTTTTTTTAGTTTTTCTTTCACGTCATCTTCATATATATTGTGTAACACTTAAAAATGTAAAAACAATATATAAAACAATTTAGAATTTTTATGTATGATGTTTAGTTACATACATCAAATTTCAACTACTGACGGGAATAAGATATAGTTAAATGTATTCAATATATTAGACTATCAGTATCAACTAATTTTAGTAATTTGTCCCTATTTTATGAATATTTTAATACCTAAGCTAACAACATGTTTAGTATTTTGACTCTTTGATGATCTATAGCGTAAGCTATAAAGTATCAATTGAAATTGATTATTAACGTGGTGATCTATATACTAATTCCTGCATTATGTTATTGAAAATGTCATCAAAATCCCCATCAAAACAGTTTTGTATCGTTTTACTCAAATATGTGGGAGCCACCCCCATCCCATACCAACATCTGATATTATTGCAAAATTAAGTGTATTTCTGTATGTAGGTAGATCATCCTGATAAATCTTGTAACTTTTTTTTTTATTTGGTCATTGAAATGTGTGTCAAAATCTTGGGTCGACAGGAGCAGAAATTTTGCACTAAATTTATGTTTTTGAGCCATCGGAAACAGCGTTGAAGTCGAAATTTTAAATCATGCTAATAAGCAACTCCATAACCCAAAAAAGTTAGGAATTTTGGTTCATCTGGAGAAGTTGAAACCATGGTAATCATACTTGTCAAGGCGAGCGCCTAGGCGCGCCTAAGCGGCAAGGTGAGTGCCTAGGCGCGCCTAAGCGGCAAGGCATCCCAGGGGGGGGCGCCTTGACCTACACCTTGACCAATATGTCGCCTTATGTATTTTTATGAACCCCTCACCTTAATATATAGGTATTTATATGCTAAATATACGTTCTAATATACAAATAAAGTATATGTATCTATGTTTGGTGTACAATATCATTATTTTCTGGATAATACTCTTGATATTTATATAATTGTTTTTCTGGGTAGTTGGTTAAATCTGATCTTGATGTTGAGGTATTTTCTTCCACTGGATAGCTGGCCAATTGCAATGTAAATGCACTACTACTTATACCAAATCCTATCTTGTTTATTTTAGGAACTTCAAGCAGCCATATTAGCTGCATGCCTGCAAGAGATATTTATATAAGCTGAAAGTAACCCTAAATGATGAAAATTATTTACTGAAACAAAATTATCTACTGCTGCCTTAATCCTTCAAGTCTAAAACTGATGTATAGTGGATTACAGAACTCATATAAAAGTATGTTGTCAATATAACTGGAAACTCAAATACCCATATTACCACAATTACGTCTATACATCCAAGTATAACTTTTAAAATTATGTATATATCTATGTATGCAACAATAAAATTGTATATATCCAGGTTTAGTTGTGTTTAATATGTACATATATACCTATGTATAAAACAATAAATATGTTATCTCCCTGTAAAACATGTATATTAGTGGATTCACCATGACTCTATATATTAACCTACAATTATATATCTGAAATATAACATATATTTGAAGAGGAATTGATATAAAGATCATAACATGCGTACAGATTAGGTAAAAATAACATATATATGAAGGGGGATGTTATAAAAATCATAACATATGAATACACATTAGTAAATTGTACAAAAAAAATATTTTTTTCAAAGCCGCCTAAGCGACGCCTAGTCGCGCCTTGGCGCAAGGCGTCCAGCCCCGGCGCCGTGTCGCCTTGCTGCCTTAACAAGTATGATGGTAATAAAAAACCCACCTTGAGGCTTTCAAGGCTTACGCCTCTTGGCGAGGCTATCCCAAATGTGCCTCGAGGCTTACGCCTCAGTGTTTGAAACTGAGGCTTACGCCTCACAATGTCTGAGGCCTGCCTCAAATCATTGAGGCTCTGAGGCTTAGTTGAGGTGTACGCCTCAATTCTGGATGATAACATCTTGTGCTTACTACCAAATTGTCTATAATTTTTACAAACACTTTCTTCAAAAAATCAGAGTTCTTGTAGTTAATTGTTATTTTTTATTAATGAAAATTTAATCATCATTCTCTGAGTGACATTATTTATCTTGGCTAGGGTGGTGGTTGTGAAAAAGCACATGCAACCAAAGATTTTGAGCGATAAGCAAAAAGGGGTTCATGAGGAGATACCATTTCGTAGGGAACCTATTATGCAAAACAGAAGAGGGCATATGATTGATCAGACAATTTGCAATAAGGATGGCATCAGCCCAATAATATTTCAGAACATCCATTTCAAACATGAGAGTATGGGTAACGTCTAGAATATGTCCATTTTTGTGTTCTACAACGCCATTTTGTTGTGGACTACCTGTGCAACAAGTTTGATGGATGATTCCGTTTGTAGCACAAATATTTCAAAATCATGTTGATCTCATTCATGTATTCAAAGTCATGTGGACTACAATGCACGTATTCAAAACATTATGTGTGAAATATATGAGAGTAACAAAAGAATTGATTTATTATCTCATTCAAAAAGTTTAAGATAGCAATCAAAATTTTAAACGATCTTTCAGTAAATAAAGCCCAAGAATACAAAACAGATCATCAACGAAAGTAACAAAGTACACCAGTTAGATTAGCATGACGACACAGTCCCCAATTCTCAGAGCAAACAGAATGAATAAACTAGGACTACTCCTGTCATTTCTTAGAGGAAGAATGAAATAATGATCTTTGCCAAGTTGGCATGACTGACATTGAAAACTTCAGAAGATACATCTGAAAATTACTTCATCTTTATCCAAGATGGATGACCAATGCATAAGCTCCATTGAGAAAAGGGAGGTGGATTGAGCAGTGAGTGTAGTCCCCGAAGAAGTTGACGATGTTTATAGGTAATATAAACCATCTACATCTTCATATCGCCACCAATTGCCTCCTTCATCTTGAGATTAGGCATAGAGGCAGTATAAGAGAAGAAGGTTACACTGCAGTTCAAGGTTTTTGTAATTTTGCTGGCAGACGTCTATTTTGAAGGGATTTTAGGAACAAGTAAAACAAACTTCAGAATATTGGGAGTTAGCCACATCTCCTGTCCCAATAACATGTGATGTAAATCTATCAGATAACCACACAGGAGGATGGTATGTAGATTTCTCTAATGTAATGAAAAGTTTCTTATTACTAGACACGTGTGCACTGGCATCAGATCCAACAATCCAATCATTCTTTGAAGAAGAAGAAGAAGAAGAAGAAGAAGAAGAAACTTGGAGACATGCAGAAACACCTGGATGATGAGTAATATTTTCTTGAGGAGATGAGGAGGACAAGGAGGTAGCCTGGTTTAGTTTCTCCAAATCAGTAGAACTAAGAGTCATCATCTAGTTATTAGTTGTGCTAGAAGTGGTTGTCGATTCCCCATCAGTGACATTACAAGAAACTTGATTGGCCACTAGTGTTTACCATGCTTCTTCTAGCACTTGTCTACATTATGATTGGACCTTTCATAGAAGTTATAGAACCTCGGGTAGAGGATGTAGATCCTCTACCAATGGAGTTTGAGCTATGTTTACGTCTACAACCTAGACTACTACAACCTCTTCCAGAAATAGCAACACTATCAGGCTCGTGAATAGTGGCAATAGTCATGGACCTAGTCAAATAATGACAGATATCATCCAAGGATGATAGCGGATAAGAAGCACAAATCTGATAGTGGACATCTTCACAGCTTGAAGTTAGCAACATAAGAAACTAACAAAGTTGTATTTTATCTTGTTGTTGTTGTAGTTTGAAAAGATCAATAGTTAAAGGATCATATATTTAGAGTTCTCCCCAAATGCCTTTGTAAATTATCAAAGTGTGATACTAAAAGAGGGTATTAAATCACTGAGATCCTAATTGGGACCAACGTTGGAGCGCAGAGCAGTAGATGCTATGACATTGTCTATATTGTGATGCTACAATACACATAGCTACAGCGAAAGGGGGAGATGAAGGACCATAGTTCCTTCTACGATGCTCAAATGCCCTTGGCAGTCTATGGCAATGTAGTAGGGGTAGGGGCGCTCCAAGCAAACTTGATTTCAAAAGGCAAAAGCTCCCATATTACCACCAGAATACGTAATGAAGTCAATGAAAATTTTGACTGTCCACGCACCTAAAGAAGAAGGGGAGGAGCCTCACTCAAATGGGAAAAGGCCTTCTCTCCCTTCACTAGCAAGAAATTAAGGATGAGGAGAGTGATGTAGCCCTATTTTAAGGCTTCATCGTGTGTCTTGTTGCACTTTAATCACATCTATACCCATTAGATTACATGTTATTTCTCTCAATATGCATATTTCTGTCAAATGCATGTATGGACATTCTTTGCGTGTTTTTTAGGTACTTGAACCACGCTTGGATGGACGAGAGAGATGGAGGGGCCCAGAGAAGGCCCCAAAGCTCCCCCAACCTGCCCCTAGTGGCCAAGAGTCAAGCTAAAGCAAAAAATCCTTGGATCTTGAAATTCAAAGCTCAAAGTGCAAGCAAAGTCCTCAACATGGCAGTGGTGCCAAGGAATGGTCGTGCTAACTAAGTTAAAGATCACAGAGATGACATCAGCTCAAGAGTTGAAGAAATAGCTCAGCACCCTGGTCGTGCTAACCAGCACGGACGTGCTATGAAGACGCCAGCATGGTTGTGTTGGCCAGCGTGAGCACGAGCATTTTCAACAGAACGGGTAGCGCCTCCTCAGTCCAGAACGGCTGTGTGGGCCACCACGACCGTGCAGTCAGTGACCCACCACGGCCATACCACCAGCCAATTCAAAACCCAGAATTTTACTGTAACTTTCACCATTTTTCACCACGGCCATTCCCTTCGACCACAGCCGTTCTACTCACTACCCACCATGGTTGTGTTGCCCAACATGGCCGTGCTACTTACAAATCTATCTAATTGTTAGAGAGTCTATATTAGCCTATTTAGTTAATAGGTTAATTAGTTATTGGGCTTTTGTATCTCAGCCCGTTTAGATTACTTTCGTCCTAAGTCTTAGGGCGTCTCCCCTCTCCTATATAAAGGAGAGGGCGTCCAGTCTTGTATTAATCTCATTACATTCAATTCAATTTAATCTTATTCTCAACACTAATTTTATGCATTGCATTTAATGACCCCACTTGACCTAATGCTCCCCCACCACCGATATATACAAGGGTGGCGGTCGTAGCACGAGGTAGGTCACCCATAGCTACCTTCTACCACTTCTTAGCTCTCCATTTTCGCCCCTTAGCCATTCCACCTCATTTCCATCTCCATTTCACTTCATTTCACCATTTCCACCACCAAAACCCTAGTTCTTAGGGTTTTGACCCTTTCCCACCATCACTCCATATCATTCCACCTTGGAGGAGGGAGGAGCATGCTCTTGCAGCTAATGGACAGGAGGATTTCTTCATCTACACCAAGCTCCATGGCTACTTCTACCTCTTTCTCCTCTCTTTTTGTACTTTCTTGTTCTATGAGTGACTAGGCCCCTTAGGTGGGTTGTTTGGGGTCAAAAATGTTACTTTGATACCATGACAGGAAAAAAGATATGTAAACATTGTAATTTTATTTGCTAATGATTATGTTCTATTTCTATCTCATTTTTCCTAAATTGCTTCGTGGTTTGTGCTTGAAATCACCTAAATTCTAGGAAAATTGCTTGTGTGGCTCTTTTTGGGAATTGCTCGTAGGCCCAATTAATGGATTCCTAGTTAGCGATTCACCTTCTTACATGCTAATCAATTCTCCTACATCTAGGTGAGAGATCTAAGTAGCTAGTATAGTAGCATTTAGTATAATTATCTTGGAGCTTTCTCAAGGCTAGAATGTAGGTGATGTGAGATCTAAAACCTCACTTCCACCTTCCATTACTACCCTCGACCCCTAATTACCCTAAGAGCTATTATCCTAGAAACCTAGGCTTCATTAGATCCTAATTGAATTACACCTAAACCCTAATCCAAGTGAGCATCGCAAGGGTGGGTAGGAGGTGTTAGGGGTGAGTTCCCCTATACACACCTATCATATCCATGGGCAATTAGTAGTTTAGGACAATTCATTACCATCTAACTTTTTGTTTGGTTTGGTAATCTAAATGAAAGAATAATGTTTACATGTTATCACCCCCAACCCAATTGACAAGAGCATTCTCGCAAACAGCTCACACTTCTCTCAATTGCATTTAAACCCTAATTGCCTTCTTGCTTAGCTAGTCTTTACTTGTTTAGCTTTGTACTTGCTTAATTAGTTCATTGTTGTGTTCTTGCTTTGTTCTTTCTAGTTTAGGTCTTTAATTTCTCTTTTGCCTAGTTTGCTAGCTTAGTGTAGTGTAGACCTCTTCTTGCTTGCCTTAGTGTAACTTGCCTCCTTTCTTGGTTATCTTGTCATTTCTTGCTCATTAGAACTAATTGTCGAAGGTTAGCTTAGGTTTTGATTGTTGTCTTCATTTAATTGTTTGTTTGTTTAACCCTTAGTGTAATCAACAAATAATCCTTCAAACACTTAAACCCTAGACTATGCAGTAGGAACTCAGTCAAAACTAACCTAGCTCTAGTGCCCCCTTGCTCTCTTGGGTTTGATTCCTAACTTGCCGCCCTCTTATACTATAACACGACCTTGTGCGCTTGCGGGTATAGCGTGTTAGTGTATGTGAGCGAGCCTCTTAGGGCTCTCTATAAATTTGAAAGACCTCATGTTGTGTTCAAAACATTTAGGGTTGCATCTAATCAAACTCAATTGGTTAGTGGCCCTAAGGAAAAACACACCAAGCTTTCTAACATCACTGCCGAGGAGAAAGGTGTTCGGCCTAGCTAGTTAGTTTTGCTTTGATCTTTTTCCTACTGTCCTCATCATTGCTATTCTTTATTATTTATTCTTTATATTATTTGTGCATATTGGTTTGCTAACTTATCCTCTTTTATTTGGTCGTGCATTGTGCATGTGACAACATCCCCGGGGAAGACAAGATGGAAGGTAAAAATGTATCTCACAAGCCATTTCAAGAATACTTCATGCCCAACAACTACAAATCGTGAATTGCTAATAGAGTTTTAATCAAATGCTAGGGGAGCAGTTCTCCATCCCTCCAGGTCTTCTTGGACTCCTGCCCACCTACGGCTCGGAGAGTAAAGAACTCCTACAAACACTTGGACTCCTTTCTTGAAGTATGTTCCACCTTCATGACGCCAACAGCTAGTGATGACTCAATCAGGTTGACCTTGTTCTCATTCTCCCTCAAAGACAAAGTCAAAGATTGGTATGATTTGAGAAGGGACCTCATGAGTTGGGAAGAGATGAAGAATGCCTTCTTAAGGAAATTATACTCCATTGCAAGGTTTACACAAATGGATCGTGCCATAGTGAGTTTCAATCAAGTGGATAATGAGTGGTTCCATGATGCTTAGGAGAGATTTCAAAAGATGTTGAGAGAGTGCCCATACCATGAAATCCCTTTGTGGCAGCTAGTTCAATCCTTTTACTCGGTCTCACTCCAATGAGTCAAGCTATAATGGATTCTTCTTATGGAGGAGTTTTTATGGCTAAGCCACTTGAGGAGACATGGCCCTTGTTTGAGCAGTTAGCGGAAAGTTCAAGGATCCGAGCTTCTAGCATGATGAATGATGGTGACCGCCCCTTTGGTGTGATATCTCTAGCTCATAGTGATTCAAACCCACAAATGATGAAGATTCTTGGAGAAATGGTGAGCTTCATGAAGAATCAAGTGGGAAGTGTTCCTTGTCACTCGGTTAATTTTGTTGAGTCCTTTAGTGAAGGAGTGAAGACACCTCATCCTTATAGCTACCCGAAACAACAAAGTCTAAGATATAGCTCAAGGTTTGAGGATGAAGTTCTCTCTAGGTTGAAAAGCTTTGATGATGTGCAAAAGAATATGATAAAGTTTGAGCAAAAAGTAGAGCATCTCTCTTCAATTCTTGTTCTACAAGCAGAAGTAAAGTTGTCCTCCTAACCCATAATGAACTTTGTTAGAGAGTCCGTTTATTAGTTATTTATATTGTCCTTGTAATATGGGCCTCACTGTGTCTTGGCCCCTTAGAGTTTAGTTAAGTCTGTATGCTTCCCTGTTCTCCTATTTATAGGAGCAGGGTTTCTCCTATCTAATACAACGATTAGTTTTCTTTTATTATTTGACATGGTATCAGAGCAGCCGTCCTAGGGACCAAAACCCTACGTGAGAGAGAGCAAGAAAAGTAGAAGTGCCCCCCCTTGCGGGCGGCCGCTGCCCTTGGCGGTGCTTGCTGCCCGTAGGGAATTCCCATCATTCCAAATCAGTTCGGTCCTCTTCGAGCTTCCGCAATTGTCTTCCACATCAAAGTCATAGGGGAAACCCGAGGAGAGCCATCAATCCCTCCAAGGAAGTTTTCTTGAGGTCTACAATCATGTGGAACAGCAGCAGCTTGGAGTTTATCATTCGCCGCTACAGTGTCGTACTGTAGCACGGCGGCCATTGTAGTGACTGCTGCTCCCACACCGGTGTATATTAGGTCATGCCCTTCTGGGATGACCTTTCCCTTGGTTGTAGCTGCCATACGGTGCTTGCGATTAGCTGCTATGTCCCTCTTTCTTCTTCAAATCAGCAAGAGTATGGGCTGTTGTCAACAGCCTCTTATTGCAGCAGATTACGACTTCAACAAACAAGGTGCAGAGGACTGTTTCCCCTCTTAAATCTGATCAAAAGGGGGCGCCCCGGACCCTGCTACGTTGCCCAAGAAGGTCAAGGGCAAAGGTACTCCAAAGAGGGAGCATTGGTAATTCTTCCCAGCCGTTGTCACCGGCGGAGTACTGTAGCACGACCCTTTTCTGGTCTACAGTTGCTGTCCAAAGGCAATGTATTTGTCCGGATCATTTTCTACCTTGATTTATGTTATCGGTTGCCTCCACCACCTATTTGCCTATACAAATTTTTTGCCTCTACCATTGTTTTTTACTGTCCACGCCAATCACTCTAGAAAAAGAGAAGAATTATGTTATGTTGCTTCATGCCACATTAACTGCTGATATATGGATTTTTCTGCTGCTATTTAGTGCTTTCTGTTGCTATTATTATTCAATCATCATCTACCTCGACTGCTGCTATGAAGTTGCATACTTGGACGTCATCTTTGCTACTTGTGCTATGATTAGCACACTTTACCTGCTGCTCTGTGCTTTTGCACTTTCTGCTGTCCGTGCTTTATTTGCACGTTGACTTTCTACTCTGTGGACCAGCACTCTCTGGATTTATGACGTCTGCTACTGTGATGGATGCTTTATGAAGAGGGAAGATGATGAAGACATTTGTTGCTGACTTTACATGGAGCTTCGTCTACTGGAGTTATGTATTTGCTTGCTACTCTGCGATACTGGCCTTCTATCTGCCTACGTCGTCAACTCTCTACTGTTGTGCGCCAACACTCTATGGCATGTTTGTGCCTTGTTTGCATGTCGACTCTCTACTACTGTGTACCAGCACTATCTGGCTCATCCGTGCTTTATTTCGCACGTTGACCCGTCCGCACTTTATTTGTGCGTTGACCTCTACTGCCTGTGATCCAGCACTCTCTGGACTTTGCTGTCTGTGACCCAGCACTCTTTGGCTACTACGACGACGACGTTGATGAAGACCTTGGTGCCTATCAACTATTATATCTTTTGCTCCAGATGATTGTGTTGCTGCTTATTTCTGCTCCAGATGATCGAGAAGCTTTTGTGACCTGCTTGTCTTCTTGCTTGGAGTATCTACTTGAGGGGGAGTGTATGAGTATTTGTGTGCTTTATTGTAATATTGAGGGGGAGCAATTTCTTGTATGGGCTTGGTTTATCCTTTTATTTCTGTCTATTTGTTTTCTAGTTTGACTCTCTATCTGCAAGCTGATTTGGGATTCTCCCAACTTCAGCTTGAGGGGGAGTGTTAGAGAGTCTGTTTATTAGTTATTTATATTGTCCTTGTAATATGGGCCTCACTGTGTCTTGGCCCCTTAGGGTTTAGTTATGTCTGTATGCTTCCCTGTTCTCCTATTTATAGGAGCAGGGTTTCTCCTATCTAATACAACGATTTGCTTTCTTTTATTATTTGACAAACTTCAATGAAGCAAGTGGACCAATGTATTCCTCTCAAGTTTTCTATAGCCCACCTTCGATGCAAGTGCAGCCCATTTATCAATTTAAAGGCTATTCTAAGCCTTATACGCCTCAACCACCTCCATCACCACAACCATGAAACCATCCCACCACTTCACCTATCAAACTCAATTTTCTCCTCCACCTCAATTCCAATACCAAGTGTCACCTCCACCTCCTCCACAACCCCAACAAGCTCCCCCTCTCCACCATGAGCAAGGAAATGTTGTGACAGTTCTAAGGAGTGGAAGATCTCTTGAGTATCCCGCAAGTCAAAGAAATGTCGATCAAACAAGGCAAAGGCAGCCAAGTGATGATATTGTGATTGAGATTGCTGAAAATGATACTGTGACACCTCATGTTGAGCATGTGATACCGTGTGCCCCACCTTTTACTCCATTTGCAGTTCTACAATCCATAGTGTTCCCCCTCATGTGATGCTACAAGGAAATCATGTTAATTCAAGTGTTGCAAAAACAAGTGAGCCACCATTCCATGAAGCATTGGATGAGCCATCAGAAGTTAAAAGGAGGAAGAAGCACAATGTTGACATTCTATAAGTATTTCGTCAAGTGAAGGTGAACATTGCATTATTGGATGTTATCAAGAAAATTCCATCTTATGTCAAGTTTCTCAAGAACTTGTGTACTGTGAAGAGGAAGTCACGGGGAGAACGCCTAAGAAAATCAAGTTGACTGAATAAGTGAACTCTATGATCCAACACTCACTTCTCGTGAAGAGGAAAGACCCAGGAGCCCTACTCATACCTAGTTACATAGGGGGACATCGCATAGACCAATCCCTACTTGATTTGGGATCTAGTATGAAATTGATGCCATGTAGTGTCTAAATTTGGGATCTAGTATGAAATTGATGCCATGTAGTGTCTATGTTGTTGGGGTTAGGCAAGTTGAAACCGGCTCATTGCACTCTCCAATTGGCGGATCGCTCCATCAAAGTGCCTAGAAGAAGAGTGGATGATGTTTTGGTGATGAATAGACAAAAAAAGGATAGCAATGTTCCCAGTGGATTTCATTGTTCTTAACATGGACCCGGAGGATAGGAAGATTCTCATCATCTTGGGAAGGCCACTCTTATCTATAGCTGATGTCGAGATACATGTGCGTAGTGGCACAAAGACGGTCTCTTTCATGGACATGAAAATAAAGATCAATATGTTCAAGACCCCAACCCGGAGAGACCGAGATGAGGATATTGAGCATGATCACTTGAAAAGTCCAGCTGACTATTTGAAAGAAGGGGATCCGGATGGAAGACCTCATGATAGATTTTGTGGTCAACGGGACAAGGAACACATGTTGAATGCAAATGAGGGATGTATCTATTGCAAGAGTGGATACATGATGATGTCAAATGGTTGAGTGAATGAAGATTCTACAAGAAGTCCGATTGAAGGCATGAAATTTAGCTCTAGTGGGAGGCAACCCACCTAGGTTTGGGAAATTTTTCAACCAACCTTTCATTTTTTATTTTTTTGGTTATCTTTATACTTTTCTAAGAAAACACACCCACTTGTTTTTAATAATTTTGTCTAGTTTTTACATGCACCGATGAAAAGAGTGATGAAATGAAGGAAATCAGTTGTAATGTGGAAGAATTTTGATGAAAAATTCACTTGGGTTCAAGATTTGATGTTTTGATGGAATTCAAGTTAAAATGACCAGCTACAGCACACACCACAGTTGTGGTACCATGGAATGGCCGTGGTGGTACACTCAAATCAACAGGAGAATTTGAGAAAATCAAGAAAGAAGTAGACCCAGAATGGTCGTGCAAGGCAGCATGGCTGTGTGACAATCAAGACAGAACGAGTTATGTGACTCAGCACGGCCGTGCAGCCGCCTAGCCAACACGGTCGTGTGATGTAGCATGGCCATGCTACCTATTAGTCTAGCCACTTAACCCAGTCGTTCCAATAAATTTCATTTTTCCTTCTTCGCGAAACAGCACGCTCGTTCCGCGTCTAGGCGGCCATGCAGCGACCTTCCAGCACCTTCGAGCCTCGATTCTCCATCTTTCACCCCCCAATCCACCTCAAATCAATTCCACAACATTCTCCATACTTCCATCTACCATTTTCACCCCTTCTTCACCACCAAATCAGCCCATTCATCTCAACTTTACCCCAACAGTCCGAAGATACAAAAACCTAATTTCCTTCACTTTCTCCACCAACATCCATCCACAATGAAGAAAATCACCAAGCAAGTGGTGTCAAAGACCAAGGACATCCTCTCCTACCAGCGTCGTCCTAAAGAAGGATCATCTTCAGCCCAAGCGGCATCTCTCGCCCCTGCACCGCCACTGTCCGCCTCCGACTCTTATGACGAAATACCCCATATGACGACAACTTACTTGGGAACATCACTAGATCCCATGATGGAAGAGTCCACAACTCAACCACCAAGCGGAGGGGTTGTGGCAGCCCAGCCCTCAATTTCTTTGAGAGCAGCATCACCATTTTCAGCAGCTCAGCCGTCCACTTCAGCAGCCCGTCCTTGGATGTCTTCAACCGCTCCACAGCCACAGCCGCAAGTCAAGGCGGCTACTACTTGATATTGAGGATGAACAAATGCATGATGCTCAAAATGAAGAGGATCAGCCTGCACGGGAAGAAGAGGTGCAAAATGAACAACATGAGGAGGCTCCAAGCGCGACAAATAGTCGGGTTAAAAAGTCAAAGCATCCAGAGTGCTTGACACAAGGTGATTGCCACCCGCTACACCTGCCAGGAAACAATGGAGGCTTTGGGTATCTAGTCATACTTTTAGAGATTCATGTGTGAATTGAGCTTATTTGATATACTGACGACTGTTAGGCTCCTATTGGTTTGGTGTAAGTGATGAGTTCCGTGGAACTCATTTTCTGGGAACTCTAGTTTAGTTTCTGGAACTTAAGTTCCATTCACTTTCATGTGATTGGTTTGTTGTAAGTGTAAATATAGAAATCATTAAAAATATTATTAATTTTTGTTGTATAATACAAATAAGTGAGGATGGTAAAGACATAAAAAAAGGAATCATATATGTAAAAAATCATAATATTCTTAAGTCATAATAACCATAACAAGTAGTAGTTGTGCAAATGTTGCTCCTTTAAATATATTTTATTATGGTGCAATTATAATCTTAATAAAAATATTATGATTAAAATCACATCACACTATTTTTATTTCACTTTGTGTATACAAAATATTGTAATAATATCCGCATTTCATGTGCTTATAAATATAAATTTTAGTTCATCATTGTTTAACGCAATGTAAAATATTATTTTTTACATTATTTTTGTCGAGAATTTTTACTATATTACTCGTGCATGGTTGCAGTTAATAATCATTTTTTGCATCATATTGCTTAAACATGAAGAATAAAAATATATTACGTAAATCACATTGTTTTCACATGGTGCGGTTTTTTTTCATGATGCTTATATTTTTATTTTGTAGATTGTATTGATAATGGTAGTTATAATGTTAAATATTTTATAGTGCAATTATAGTGTATGATATTTTGTCATATTATGTTGTAGTTTTAGCAAAGAACTATATCCTCACAATTAATATTTCTAGTCATAAATATTTTTACACGTGTCACTTATAACGAATGAAGAATATAATTGTATAAGAAATGTTGTTAGTTGTCCCGGAACTCATTTTCCGCTCTTTTTAAGAGGGAACTCAGGAACTGTATTTTATATGTAAGTCTTGTAACTCCCCGGAAGTCACGGAACTCAAGTTCCAACACTTACTTTAAACCAATCATGAAAAACTTCTCAAGGAACTCGAGTTCATGTTTTTTCCGGAACAATTACGACAAACCAATCGGAGCCTAAGGAAACTTATGTGGAGCTTATACAGTAATTTTTCACAACTTTAGAGAAAGTCATACAGGATGCCCTCAGTGTCAGATTGGGAAATCAGACTTACCTCATCATTGCCTTTTTTCTCAACCAGATTTTCACTCCCATCCCAGAAGCAGCATCCCAACTTGATCAAGGGAAGATGGACTGGGACAATGTAAGTTACTCAACTATGAGGGAGAGGTTCACCGGGCACAGAAAGTTTATAGCAGGGAAATTTAAAACCAGTCTGGTCCATAACCCCTACTAGAGATATGTGCAGGTCTAGCGAATACTCTTTTCGCCCGGTATGAGAACCAAGGGAGTTGTACTAAGAAAGATTTGTTTGTGTTAGGATGGTATTACAAGGGAAGCATGTTAATCTAGGGGCGCTTATTATTGATCATATGAGGACCATTCTGTTCAAGAGCAAAAAATCTTTTGTGATGGGAGGAATTGTTACTTCTATTGCCAAAGCCCTAGATCATGATGTGTCTGGATAAACCAACGCTGGAGGGGGGAAGCTAGTGGACCTGCAGTATTTGATTCATTCATCCATGATCTCAGCTGTTGACAAGAAGATCATTTACTTGGTCAACTCCCTATATGCAGGAGTGTCACTTGAGCTGCCCTATCATGCTACCCATGGACACGTGGCAGCAGCCCACAAATCTGCCTGAGGGACTTCGAGAGTCGCGGGCAGCGGAGTAGAGAGCAAAGAAGCATTCTAGGAACACGTGGCAACAACAGCCCGCAGCAAACGCCTACATGTCGACGATACAGACATAGTTGGAGGGCATACAGAGGACTCAGGACGGCATCCTTAGGGCATAGGAGGGTTTTTAGAGGGCATAGGATGCATTATGGTTGGATTATCAGCAGATGTACCATCAGATCAACCATATGTATCGCTTTCACCATGCCTAGGTTTAGAGGAATCCCCAATGGGGGAAAGACTAGTGGGGAGCGATGTCATGGTTATTAGCGAGTCTATTTGTTTAAGTTATTAAGTGTTTTGTAATATGGACCCAAGTATGTCTTGGCCCATTAGGGTTTAGTTGTGTGTCTTGTATGCTTCCCTGTTTTCCTATATATAGGAGCAGGGTTGCCTCTTATCAATATATTGACTTGCCGTCTTTTACTGTTTAACATGGTATCAGAGCAGTGATCCAACCCTAACACAAACAAAAGGAAGACAGAAGAATTTCCGCCTGCGGGCGGCTGTAGCCACTTCTTGGCTTGGCTGCCCGTTGGGCATCTTCCCTGCCTCTGTTGGCTGCTGCAAAGAACTGCCACCCGCCGCGTTGTCACCTCTATTCCATAAGCCTTGTTGTCATCCACCACTCAATTAGTCTATACGCACTGCTATCCCTGCTGTTGTGCCTCCGTTTATGCCTTGTTGTCTATAAGATTTCTCATATTGATGTTGCTTCTCTCCCAAGGAGATGAAATTACTATTGAAAATCTGCCGCTTGTCATCACGTGGATGCCCAGTACGACCGATTCTCTCTATATGCAGTTTCTGATTGCCCATTCAATGCTATTGGGGTCCTTATGTGTCGTTACGGCACTTTTTAATACTTGCTGCCATCTTTTTTTGGGTGCACCGCCTTAACAAATGTCATCGTCTCTGTTGCTTATTCTATTGCGGAAGTATAAAGGGAATGCAAAAATACAAGGAAGAGGAGAGTGCTACCGGTCAGCAGTTGAATAAAAAAGTAGTATTTTTCTGACCTTGAATGGAATACAGCTGTAGACAAATGTATGTGTCAAGTGGAGCAATTCTATTATTTTTTTATTCTCAAGCCAATCATAACAGTGCTGCTGTTCAGAATTGTTTTATTTTAAAAATCAGCCTCTGGTCTTTGCGATATGTTCTGTACTACCTCCTGTTCTAACAGCCGATGCTTGCTACTTTCTGTCCTCTATCCAGGCTACCTAATTCTTTTTTTTATCTAAACGATTTGTCCTTTTCTGGGCAATTATTATCTCAATCACTTTACGTAGCCTGACTTCCTTTTATGTTGCTGACTATTCAAACTATCCTATTCACTGAGTTTACCGATGACACCTGCGTTCAAATGTCAAGACTCCATTGCTGTTTTTTTACTGATTCTGAAATCAGTCAAGTAACGCCATTATTAAGTTTTGCAACATACTTTTCCTCTTGTAATATTTCTTCTACAATTATTTTTTAACTCTTCACACCAACTACTCTCTTCATCTTTTTCGTGGTTGGCGTGAGGGGGAGAATAGAGGATGAAGAGTAGAGGAAGAGATGAGATGGAGGAGAGATGAGGAAGATATATATGCTGCTGTCTATATGGATCTTCATGCTACCTTTATTGTTGATATATGGATCAATTTGCTGCTATTGTTGCCTATTCATCATCTACCTCGACTGCTATGAAGTTACATACTTGGACGTCATTGATACTACTGCCTGCTTCTTGGAGTTTTTCACATCTGGAGTTTATTTATGCTGCCTATTTAGTTGATGTCTTCTATCTGGCTACGTCTTCTACTGCTGTGTTGCCAACACTCTTTGGCTTTTCCATGCTTTGTGCATGTCGACTCGTCCGTGCTCTGTTTTGCACGTCGACTTCTACTGCCTACTGTTGTGTGCCAGCACTCTCTGGACTTTGCTGCCTGTGACCCGGCACTCTCTGGGATGCGACGTTAGCCACTATGTTGAAGACCATGTTGCTGTGATGCTTACTACTGCTCCAGATTCTACTATGATGATCAAGAAGCTTCTGTGACTTACTTGCATGCTTGCTTGGAGTATCTACTTGAGGGGGAGTGCATGAGTTTTTTAGTGTTTTGAGTGCTTTAATGTAATATTGAGGGAGAGAAACATCTTGTATGGGCTTGGTTTATTTTTTTCTTTCTGTCTCTTTATTTTTAGTCTGACTCTCTGTTTGCAAGCTGATTTGGGATTCTCCCAACTTCAGCTTGAGGGGGAGTATTAGAGAGTCTATTTGTTTAAGTTATTAAGTGTTTTGTAATATGGGCCCAAGTATGTCTTGGCCCATTAGGGTTTAGTTGTGTGTCTTGTATGCTTCCCTGTTTTCCTATATATAGGAGCAGGGTTGCCTCTTATCAATATATTGACTAGCCGTCTTTTACTGTTTAACAATGGTATCAAGAGACCTACCCGCCTCTACAGGCGGACTACTGGGGCAACCACTACCAGCACCCCCCACCATAGGGAGGAGCACCACCAGAGCCACCACAGCAGCCATGATCTTTTACCTTATCACTCCTAGACTTTAGTGTCATGTTGATGACAGCATAATTCAAAAGTTTGGGGTAGTAAGGCGATATGCCCTCATTTCACTCTTTTTTTGCATTTTATCCTGCCATTTACTTTTGTTTTCTTGCTCTTACTATTTAGGCTAGATTTCTATTTGCTTTGCATACTTACATGCCAATATGCCATGTAGTTTACTTTATTGCAATTTTTGCGTAATTTTTAAAAAGTTTGTTCTTTTTGCCATGCATTGCATATCATTAAGCTTATTGTAATTTTTGCATGTTTGTAGCTAGGATTTGCTTGTTTCTTGCTTTTTGTTCCATAATGAAGGGAGAGGGAGAGAGGAAGGCATATTGAGGCAGAATAGGCGTAAGATGAAGCCAATAGATACCACAAAGTTGTTGCTAAGATGAAGCCAATAGATACCACAAAGTTGTTGCTATAGTAAAAAAACTATAACAACCGACTAGAATAGAGGAACCGTACAACACTTACCTTTTTAGGAGACCCAAACAACTCCCAAGAGTTTTATAGGGTTTACTCCCACTGGGAGATTCAGACGACTCCTATGAGTTTCCTTGGGTATATCCCTACCCTCTAGTACCATGTAAAAGAGATTAGCGACTTGACGTAATCATCATAACAACACTAATCATGTTATATGGAAACAATAAACATTGGCAATTTACATGTGGAGCCGCACATATACACAAAACAAACACATCTTTTTACCCTATTGAATAGCCCAAGCAGTCTAAATATGACTCTTGTGTTGCCTATGTTGTTTCCTTGGGGTAATATTCTCCTAAAAGGATATATGCGCATAATGTCACTATAATGCAGTTTTCCTTAATAACATGGCTAACTTTGTGACAAAGAATCATCTTCAGGGGGGGGATATTGTATAAAAAGGAGGAACATGATATTCTGATAAAATTGTGACTAATCTTCTACCATAATAGGAGCCCAATACTCTGGAGGAGTAGGCATGGCAACAAAACCCTACCCTACCCGACCCGACCCGCAAAATAAGGGTTTTTTCGGGCTCACGGGTTTTGCGGGTTGACACAGTGAGTGTCGTCTGTTGGACGTGTGTGCATAGGAGGAAACACGTGGGCGCCCGCACCCGCACCGCAATCCCGCACTTGCGATTCTAACTCTCAAGCAGCCACACTCAACTCGACTCTGACTCCGGCGATCAAGGGTTTCGACTTTCTATTCTCACCGTCTCCATCCTCTCCACTCTCCACCAGATCTAGGGTTCGAAGAAAATGGATCCTTCTAATCGTCTCCATCCTCTCCAGTCTTCACCGGAATTAGGGTTCAAAGAAGACGACGATACATCGACAAGGAGAGGCGACTGGTGAAGAGCAACGAGGCAACTGGCGATCAGTGGTGAACTGGTGATAGAGCGAAGGAGGTTGGATTGTGATAGAGCGATGACGAATGAACTTTGCAACCTTCTTCTCATGAATCTCAGGTGGGTTTTCTCCTTCGCCTTCTCCTGTTCTTCAACCATCTTCTCCTTTGCCTTCTTCGGTTCTCCCATTCTCCAACCCTATTCTCCTTTACAGAACAAAACCGCCTTCTTCAGTTCCTCTACAGCCGCTTCCCTACATTTCCTTCCATTTCTCACCGCTCCATGGATAGACTGGCTCCACAGCAGCTTTTCAGAAAATGGAAACTTTTTTTAAAAATCGTCTCTGGTAGCATAGGACAAACCGGTAAAGGTTTTATGAAACATTGATTATCCAAACGTTGTAGAGTAGATGTTTCCCTTTTCCGAATGCATAAACACAACATGATGCCTCATGTGTCCCGTAGGCAAAGGTGAGAGAGAAAGAGGTTGGAGGATGCATAATCCATTTATGGAAATTTCCAAGAATACCCATCACTCAGTACGAGTATTACAATTTCGATCGATTGTTGTGATTTTTATTCTTATGCATCGTTTGACGACGCGATTGGTGAGCCAACGCTCTAGTGCGGTGAGATGGATCACCGCAAGATTTTCGTCCGGTGAGAAAAAGTCACCGTTGAACGCTACTCAACACTAAGAAAATACAAATTTAAAGTGGTGGATGATCTTGTGTTTGGTAACATCGGTTACGAGTGATTGCAACCTGTTCGACCTTGTCCCATCGCTGTCTGGGCAATCACACCGCTTTACCACACGGAGCATTAATATGTTACTCGATTACTTGTTAACAATAAAAATAGGCAGAATAGAGAAAAACCTAGTGTTCGAATTTTATTCAATTACTCATTAACACTTTGACAGCTATACTAGATTGAGGGTCTTATCAATTCCGCCTTTCAAGGTTTTAATCGTTTTGAACTACCAACATACCTACTATTTTTATTCTCTCGTTTCTATTTCATGTGATGTATATTTTACACTTTTAGTATGTAATAAATATTAGCCAACACCTCCATCAATTCCACAGGTTTCCTTTCCCATTTCATCGACCGTCTTCTATTGACAGCTCGCATTGCATGTGCACAAATATATAAGTTCATGGACCCCTCTATCTTGTTTTAGATGATATTCTGTAAAATCGAATTATGGTTAGAAGCTTGGTGCCTTGAAGGAGTTCACCTTGAAGTGAAAGCATAGTGAATCATGATTATCCTAATTTGTAATGGTGTGCACTCCTTGGAACCAGTATTTGCCCTTCCTCTGTATTTACGGTGCTGCTTTGATTTTTTATTCAACTTGAACATGTTAGAATTTTGTTCAAACATAGTAGGATACTAATAGATAGTTAGCCACGATCTCAGACTTGGCGGCCATTCCAGTTAACTTTGATACAGCAGCTCGTTTCCATTAGTATATGGCTTGAGAATAATCGTCCTACAGGTTCAAATAGATTACAGGGTCTCGGGTGGGATTCTGATTCACTGGTTAATCTGTTCTTATCTAGTAAATGATTTGTTACCATTTCCTATTCAGATATTTTTCCTGAGATTTGGGATTGTGTTTGTGTTTTTTATTATCTTTATTTTTGCTAAGAGTGAAAGTGTGATTGTCTTGGTGGCAGCTAATAAACTTTTTATGTTCCTGGTAACATCTTTTTTTATCTCAACCCAGATGTTGTGGCCTGTGACTGGAAAGATACGATTTAATTTTGCTCTGACCTAGTTGATGATTTTATTAACCTTTAAGTGAATTTATTGCTGAACTGAATTTTCTGATGTCGAATCTCTATATCTTAACCAGAATGTGACCCATGATAGAGCTGAATGGAAACAAAGGATCCATGTAGCCGACCCCAACATAGTTGGGACTGAGGCTTAGATGATGATGAGTTTATTCTTTGCTGGACTGAATTTTCTGCTGTCAGTTGGTAATTTGTTTGTGTATATGTATATCTGCAGGTGGTCGATTCTTTTCATTTCTGTGCTATGGAAACATGATCGAGTTGCGGTTCAGTTCACAAGATGCTAGGAGGATGAGTTGCTTCCTCTCTGATATTTCTGGTTCCTGTTGCGGCTCTGATTAGTATTCTGGTGTTTGTCAATGGATCAGTACTTCGGTGTTCATCAATGCATCAGTACTTTGGTGTTTGTCAAGTGAATTTCTATTTTTCAACTTGTACTCTGATATTTGTCAAATGATTAGTACTTTGGTGCTCGTCAAGTGATTAGTATGCAAACATGGCAGTTGGTTAAGTGATTAGTTTTGATGTTTGTCAAGTGAATTTGTAGTGTTTTTCAATTTGTAATGTGGTGTTTTGCGAGTGATTAGCACGCTGGGGCTTGTCAATCTGTACTCTGTATCTTTAACTAAATTGCTTCAAAAGAATTATGTTCCTTGGTGCAGCGGTGCTTGTCAATCTTGCTTCTTCACTTTTTTGTCCATTTTTAAATAATTGAGTCAAGTTGGTAATTTTGTCAAAGCGATTAGTATTGTGGTGCTTAGCAGCAATCCACGTGAGTTCTATTTAAGTGGAATGGCTTTGTTTAAAGTTACTGTGGCGTTTTTTGAAGCCCTTCTGTAAACAATAGTACTTCTGTGAGTAAAAAGAATTGTCGGTATTTGTGGGTTTTTTAAAATCCATATTTCGGGTCGGGTATTTGTGGCTTTTTTTAAATCCATATTTCGGGTCGGGTATTTTCGGTTTGGATTTTTGCGGGTTTTTTGAGTCAGTATTTTTATTGGGTTCGGGTTGGGTTGGGTTGGGATCAAAATGGGTCGGGTCGGGTTATGGTCGGGTTCTCAAAAATCCAACTCGTTGCCATGCCAGAGTCTAAGACTAGAAACAAAGACAAATGGGTCGTTGTTTATGAAAGGAGACTTAGAAATCTTACCAATCGAAATTCATCTCTCTTGAAATCAAGTCTACCCTTCAGTATTGATGTGGTGTAAGATTACACTGATAACACCAAATTTTGTAATGTTTTTGACCCTTATTTTGTTATCAAAACTACCCTTTTAAACTGCTTTCCTCTCTTTTTATATATACTTTTGCAATAACAGGCCAAACTACGCTCTTAATTCAATATGTCCATCTTTTGCAGAGTTTTCCTCTAATTTTGACCCATTTGTCAGCAATAAGGCCCATCCCGGCCCACAAACATGATTCCACCTGCATCGGCCTTCCAGCAGGCCGATATGCACACTGCCCGGCAGGGTAGCGCAATACACGGACGCGCGACACGAGGATGCCGCGCAAGAAGGGACTAACGGACGATACGCCTATCTACCCGACAGGGAGCCGGGCTCGCCACGACAACCAAAGCTTGTCGCGCGACACAGGCCACCCACCGGCAGGCGCCGCTCGTCACGTCCACCGACAGCCGACATCCTTGTGTCGGGCGATACTGATAACGGCCGTCCACCGACTGCGCGACAATAAGAGCTAAACAAGGACACGTGGCGCCCTAAGCACCATAACTTCCCCAACTGCTGCCTATAAATAGCAGCTACAGGAAGCCGAAAAGACAAATCGGAACCCTGCGCAAGTCACCTCAGGAAAGCTGCGAAGAGCTAGTATATCGTGCCTCAGTGCTTGTGTCGGGCGATTCTAGGTGAGCACTTCCCCATCCCGAGAGGGAGGGAATGGTTCACTTAGGGTCGTCCCGGGCAACACTGCAGGCCGATATCGGCCGACAAGGATCCCCGACATAAGTGACCGATACTAGGAGTATCGCTCTAGCCCGGCACGATACCGAACCCCGATACGCATCGCCCATCACAGCGTGTCGCCCCAGAGGGTGCCGCCCGACATGATCGTATCGGGCAAGGGTCCTCGCACGATGCAATCCGCCCGTCACGACGTGTCGCCTGAGAGGGTGTGCCGCCCGACACGGTTGTATCGGGCTAGGCTCCTGCCCGGTATCGGGCCGGAGGGTCTGTTGTAGTCTGTCGTCCTTCTATATCAAGAAGACGACATCTATCTTTATTATTTCAGTCATTTATTTCTTTTGTTTCTGCAATGTAATCAGAACCTTATATGTTTATGGAAATAGAAGAGTTTAATTATCTGCTGCTTATGTTTGGTACCTTTGTTGGATGATTGCTATGTTTAACATCTGAACTCTAGCTTGTATGTTTGGGTCGCGTTTCGATTAGCTACCGAATCGTGTTTTTCCGTCGCAACAGCCTCGAGAGAGGTGTTGTAGCTCTAGTGTTTGGTCCGATTCTGGAGTACGAGAGTGCCCGGAATCGGAGTTGCTTTAGTAACCTTTCCACTCTAACTTAAGTCCAGCAACCTCGAGAGTGGTGTTGATGTTTGGTTAGAGGTACCCGCTCTGAGAGGAGGGGTACAGGATGTTCCTGCTGCCGCTTGTTTTACCGAAGTTTTTCTCCTTCGCACCTTGCTTTAGCTTTAGTATTATCTCTCTGTTTCTGTTGCATGAAAACCCCTAAAAATGATAAATGCTTAAAACCTTAAATCTTCCTCGTAGCTCCAGTTGGAGATAGATTTCTTTTGTTTTATCGATTTTATCTTGTTGTTCCCTTTGGGAATTTTACCATAGCTCTACCCTTGCCGGAGTGTAGCATGTCGATTCCGCGTTCTCAACACTACCACCCTTGTCCCTGTGTTCGACCCCGCATATCTACTTCGACCCCGTAAACAAAGTTGCAGGGGCCTAGAAGGTTTCGGGTTATAAATGTAAAAGCTCGACTACCTCAAATCCGCTCCACTTTTTGGACGAGCGATTTAGACCGGTCAACTTTTTGGCGCCGTTGCCGGGGACAAGGCAAAACGGTACTGTTGACGGACCCGAATCCACTAACTACACTCCCGTGCCTCAAGCTTAGAAATAAGTTTGACAGCACTTTCTTTTTCCTTTTTCATTATTGATATTATTCTTTATCTGAAATGAATAATTCGTATTATTGACAACAAATTTTCTAAATTGATTCTTCGTGCTATTTCAGGTACTCAGAGGAAAGGACATTCCGTCTGACTGAGCACCAGCACTAGTCGTCATGCCGCCTCGCGTTGAGCCACCCCATTCTGAAGGAGAACGCCAGGGGAGGGCTAGGCCTGATTCGCCTCCTCCTGAGGCCAACGACCGATACGACGGAAATGATCAACTTGAAGATCCAGAGATGGATCAGTTCGAGGAAGACCATCGTCGTGACAGGCGTCGCCACCACAGGAACAGGAGGAATAACAATAATCAGGAACGACGCCAAGAAGCCAGCGATAGCGAAGATTCAAACAAAGAGGAGAAAACTCTGAGGGAGTTAGCCTCCACGAAGGCTAACAATTCTCGGTGCCCGGTCATCATTCCACGTTTCAACGCCACCAACTTTGAGCTCAAGCCGTTTGTAATCTCCATGATCCAAAATAAGAGCTTTAGAGGGAACTCCAAGAACGACAACCCTTATCATCACCTGGACACCTTCAAGAATATCTGCGACACGATTAAGATGTGAGGTGTACCCCAGGAAGTCATTTACTGCAAGGGCTTCATCTTCTCTCTGGAAGACAAGGCTATATCGTGGTATCTGGGACTTCCCCACCAATCTCTAAACGGATGGGGAGCACTAGCAGACGCTTTCGTAAATAAATTCTATCTGACTGAGAAGACAGTGAGGAACAGACAAAAGATAACCTCCTTTATGCAAAGGCCCAGCGAGAATCTCCACGATGCCTGGGAAAGGTACCAGGAATATCAGAGGGACTGCCCTCACCAGAACTATAAGAAAAGGTTTCCTAATCACCACCTTTTACAACGGTCTGACTCCAGATGAAAGGGTGTCACTGAATGCGGCGGCAGGAAGTGACTTCCTAGGGAAAAAGCCGAGCAAGTCTGAAAGGATCATCAAAAACATGGCCGAGCTGCAAACCGGCGCTGAGTATGATAGATCTGACAGAGGGCAGGCTAAGAAGGTAAGTGAAGGACCCTCTCTTGAATCCAAGGCTCTGGAGTCTATAACTTCTCAGATACAGAGGATAGCGACAGATGTCAAGCAGCTAAGGGAATCTGGTGGTAAAGGGAAGAAGCAGGTGGAAAAAGTGATGAAGTGCGTGACATGTGGAGAAGGAGACCATGGGGTAGATAAATGCATCTACACCCGACCGGAAGCGTCAAGCGATTCTGAATCCGAGGCCGAAGAGACTGAAAATGTCTCTTTTGTGAATTTTAAGAGGCTGGACCACCCTGGTTTCAGCTACGGCAACAAGGATGCAGCCGAGAATTCACATCAGCTGCATAGCTCGTCTAAGCAGCCCCAATCGTTCGAGAAGAGGGGAGGACCCAGTCAGTACACTAAAAACACCCCCTTCCAGGCGAACAAAGGTAACTTCCAAGGTCAAGTCAAGTACCAAGGATCAACCAAGGAACAGGATAAGGTTTCTAGCCAGTCGGATGTGGTTGGCCAACTGTTTGATTTCATGAAAAGCCAAGACACTATTAACAACCAGTTAGCACAGAGCGCGCTATCGAATTCGGGTGTTTTGAACTCGTTGCAGGTACAAATGGCGGACATGCAGACGCATCAGCGCCAGATTGATCAGCAACTAGCTCAAATGGCCGAGTTAATAAAGAATCCGTCAGGAAAAATTCCGTCGAATACCGAAACGGCAAAGAAGGCAGGACAGTGATCAAGATGAACGAGGATCGAGTTGCACGAGAGGATGATGGTTGAGACTAAGGAGTGACGAAGCTAAAAGACGTCAAGCAGGAGACGAAGATTACAGCGCTTCTCGGGAGGCATCCCGAGCTTTCTTTTATTTCCTAGAATAGGATGCATTTTACTTTCCTGTAAAACAAACATTACAAACATTATGGACTGTAATAAGGCCCGAGTCAGTGCATGCGCCACATGCGCTGACTCTTCTGTTTTATGGGCCACCGCTTAGTTTTATAGACCGAAATGGGTAATACCATCTGAGGTCGGGATCTTAACCTTAGGCCAATGATGTTTTGCTCATCGACCGCTTTTTCCAGTTTTGTTTTAAGTCTTTCTCCTTGATTTTTTTCTCTGAAAGGTCGTATCGGGCAGCAGCTCCTCCGGCACGCTGAACGCGCCCGTACTGGGCAATGGTATTTCGAGCATCGCAAAGGTCGTGACGGATGCATGTCGGGCGGCGTACACTCGTATCGTGCAAGTGGAGTAATTACCCTTGTGTCGACGGATGGACTGCCCGTCTCGGGAATGACTAGTCCCAACGGCCGACGCGCGCCCCGGAATTACCAGTCTTACCCCCGGTTAGGATTGCTATATAAGGAACCGAGATATTACCGTGTCGGGCTACTGCCTTTACTGATTTCACCTACCCGTGTCGTGCTAAGGTTTTCTGAGTTAGCCCCCGTGTCGTGCAAGGTTCCCCTGCTCTCGTGTCGCGCGGAGGTTTAAGAAAACAGCAAGGTATTGCCCGACAGACCGTATCGCCCGACACAACTTTCCTTTCGCAAATAACTTATCGGGCTTGCGGTTTCTTAACTGAGCAACCTTGTATCGCCCGATACGTATGTCGCGCAACGTACCTTTTATTCACGTTTGCCCGATACGCCATGTCGGGCGATAGCTGTATCACCCATCTTTGCACCGCCTCGCCTGTTTTATTGTCGGGCGACACGTTGCTTTTCTTTCGAGAAAGTCGTATCGGGCGTTTTGTCCTTCGCAACCGTATCGCCCGACACACCCATGTCGGGCGACTATCCTGACGCGCAGTTCTAGCCGTTCATCTTATTTTATAAGTTCTTTCGACGTGACGTGTGATACCCATATCTCGTGTCGGGCACGAGCCCTAATCTCTGAAAACCTCGTATCGCCTGATACAGTGGTGTGGGATCGTTTTTGTATCGGGTCATATCTTATCGTGCATTCAGTTTCCCTTTTTAAACATCGGCACATTTAATTGATCAAGGAATTTGTTCTATGATTAACAGAAATGGCCCGTACCAAGCAGACTGTTGTCCGAGTTGACGAGCACGGCAGAAGGATCAACACCGAAGCCGCAGCTGAAGCGACAACTGTTGGGCAGAAACGCCCGAATCCCGAAGCGGATGGGCCATCAACCGCAGAAAAGAGGACAAGGACAGGAGAGACGGCGACTCCAACCACAGCACCGACTGCAGTGGCAGAACCCCTGGATCACACACCAGGAAGGTTCGTACCGAGAGATGACGAGCACGGACATCGTTATGCAGAACTGGAGACCAAGCTCTACAGGCCGAGCAGGTTCTGCCACCAGTCTTCGTTCGATCAGCTGGGCATCTTTGGAAGACTGGAGAACGTCCTCGCCGCGGCAGGACTGAGAAAGATCTGCCTCAGCCGATCTTCCTCCTACACCGAACTCACGATGGAGTTCATGTCATCTCTCCGCCGAGTGAAGAATTCTACTGCTGAAAAGGAAGAATACGGCGGAGCAGATAGACTACAAGCGTGGCTGTACAACTCGGAGCACGCCGTCTCCGAAAAGCTGCTGAACAAGATCTTCTCTTCCAGCGAGGAGGAGAAAAATCTGATGAATAACGGTGAAAGAATCACCGAAGGAGACGGGTTCAACCCGTGGAGCTCTGGAATAGGCTGACCGGCGAGTCATCGTTTAAGCCGAGAAGCAAGGTGGCGGTCGTGCACTCATGTTTTTGGAAAATAGTGCACAAACTGGTAGCGTGTTTGCTGTTCAGCAAGAACGAGTCCAGCAATATCTACACCGAAGAACTCCACGTCATGTGGCACATGATGGAGGGAAGAGTGATCAACCTCGGGAGGTTCTTGCTGAACAGGCTGCACCCAATAAAGGATGCCACCAAAGAATACTGTATGGGTGGCATCGTCAACCTGATCGCGGCGGGGCTCAGGTACCCAAAGGAGCCGCGCAGCCTTTCGAGGACGAAGGGCGATGAGCTGATCGACATCAAATACCTGATGAGGGCCAGCATCATAAAGAAGGAGGGAATGGACTATTTCTACAAGTTTGCAAGAACAAACACTCTCCTCCCGCTACCTCGCTGCGCCACCTATGACGCAGAAAAGCTGGTCTTCACCGCCGAAGAAATAGAAGTTGTGGCGGTAGACGCAGCTTACGTCGCCACCACTAGAATTCAGGAAAGGGCGGCCGCGAGAAGAGAACAAGTCCCCCTCGACCCAAGGCGGGAGAAAGCTTCAATGACCCGCACCGAGCCAGCCGCGATTCCAGAGCCACCGACGACAGCATTTGATAGAGCTATCATCACTCCTTTTATACCAGCCACAACCACAACAACGACTGTGGTGGCTGAAGAAGAATCGGTGATCGTGGAGGTCACCAAGACAACGACTACGGGAACTGCCGAGGAGAGACAGCTGCAGCCCCCGAAATTCCTGTAATGCCTGAAGAAGCAGAGGAAGGACCGCAGTCGGACACCAGTAATGAGGTGTTCGTCGCGATCCTTCAGATGGAGCTCGAAGATGGACGGCTGACGCCGACACCGCCGCCGGTGTCTCCTGTAGAGGGTGCTGAAGAGATCGTTGTCAGTGTAGAGGTGCAGCATCCGCCCACACCACGACGATCTCCACCACAACAAGAAGGCTAGGCAGAGACGGCCGCAAGAGTGCCGACACCTCGTCGGGCGGCATCTACCTCGCGAACAATCGAGATAGGCTCCACCTCGTCAGGGAGACCGTCGCGCGAGCAAAATATCGCGAGGACGAGAGGGAGACCTGCAGGAACCCCTCCTTCGCTCGGGAAAATGCTGGAGCATGAATTCGACTACCTGCGGGAGGTAACGGGAAACAACTCGGCTACATTAACTTCCCTAACCCGCAAGTTTTCCTTTTTCCAACAAAGGCTGAATAGCCAAGAACAGGAACTGCTGACTCTAGTTAGCCTCCTTGGCCAACTAGAGAATCTCAACGCCATGCTCCAGCAGACCTTCCAGCGCCTTGACGCGATCGAGGAGAGGCTGAACAGGGGAGACGACCATCCGCGCCCAAGGCAGCCGAGAAGGTCTCCGTCACCTCCTGGATCAGGCTCTCTCCCTTCCTCGCCAGCTACCTCGTCGGAATTATCGTCCTCTTCCTCTTCCAGCGGGCCATCCACATCCGGAGAGGAAGGGACGCCGCAAAGATCAGCCAACGGAGCTCCAGCAGGACAAGCGAGCTCCTACGGTCTACAGGAAACAGCTCCCCAGTCCCCCTGGACGAAGCTGAAGATGACAACGAAAACATCAGCGTCGAGGAGGACTCTTCTAATGAATCAGAGGGAAAAGGGGGGGACATCTGGGCCGCCAACAAAAGACACCCCCAGAGGAAGACGTTCGATGGCGGACAAGTTCTCTGAGCTGTCAGAGATACCTTCCTTCGAGATGGCCGATTTCGACAAAAGGGTCATCGGCTACCTGACGATCAGAGACCAGCAGTTGCTGAACAAGGTCCTAAGGTCGCAGGTAGATGAAGAAGACGTCGTCTGGAGCGACGGGTACTTCTCCGTACGACGGGGAGCGCTCCAAAGCATATTCCGCTCGCCATCCGTCGTCGGCAAAAGGATGTTCAGGGTCCTTGAAAGTGCAATAATAGAGAATATCGACACCAGGACAGGTCGGAAGATAGTATACAATGTCACCCCGACCTTGGCAAGAAGGCTGATGTGGGGAGAACCAGACTCCATAGCGGTGGCCAACATGCTGCAGCACATCGAAGAGCATAAACCGAACATAGTGTTGGCCCCGTATAAGCACCGCAACGTATGGTTCCTCTGCGTGGCAGACCTCAGGAACCATGACGTCCAACTGTTCAGCTGCAGCAATAACGAGGTGCCACACTCCGGGAATATTTTCAGCCGCCCGGAGGACAAAAATCTGAGGCTTCTACCGCTGCGTCTTCTACGAACTATCAAGCAAGGAGCCAAACGTCACAGCGGCGTTTTTAACTTCTTTTCTATCCGAGACTTCCCCGTCCAGGCAGAAGAGGGAAGCGGAAACAACGCCTTCTTCGTCTTATGCGCCATGGAGCTACTCAACATATTTGGATACATGAGACACCTCCAGGGCCAAAACTTCTATCACCTCAGGAGCATATACGCCCTGCTGCTGATCAAAGACGGGCGTTATTTCCGAGATGCAGGAATACCTGAGAAGCTGCTGGACAGCGACCAAGAAAACGAGACTTCACAATCCAGCAGCTCTCCGGAGAAAGAAGCGGAAATGGAAACTGACACCTACGGGGCAGGCAAGCAATTGGAGATCCTGCGGAAGGTGCATGGATTTGAAGACCCTGCTTCGCCTGAAACTTCAGAAGGACTAATCAACAATTTCGACCGCTTCTTGTGTGCTACACTCACACAGGAACAGGTAAACGAAATTCTCCTGAAGTTAGCAGATTCTACCCCGGCAGATGTCATTTACGAGGCAGGCGATGTCGTAGTCCTAGTCGATGACTTAAGGGACGTGATAAAAGAGGGAGGATGCTTGGCAGTATCTGTGGTAGACGCCTACATCCAAACACTACAGCCAAGATTCGAACACGCATACATAGCACATCCAATGTTGTTCAACGACGTCTGCCTCGCCGATGAAACAGGAGCAAAGCAATCCTTTCTGGCAGAATTGGAGCACAGGGTTCCATGCAAAATACTCCTGCCCATCCTGCATTACAGCCATTGGACGCTCCTGACGATGTACACGCGCCAACGAGCAGGAATTTTCTACAACAACTTGGACAGCAACAAAGATCATCCAGTGTCGTGTACATCGGCAGCATTGACCTCCCTCGAGCGCTTAATACGAAAATACTACGACAAGGTGTCATCGCCGATACAACCATTCCTGGACACGGCACCAAGCAAGTGGCACGAGCTTCAGTTCTGCCACCGCAGTCCGCAACAGCTTCCTCTATCCAACGACTGCGGCATCTTCGTCCTAGAATGGATAGCAAACGAAGAGACGCCTGACCAGCTCCACCACATCGACTATCACAGCAAACAGAGAGAATATGTGAGGGAGCTCCTATCTGGCGCAGGCGCGCTCGCTGGCTAACCCTCACTGGATCGACATTACCCTACCTTATCTACTTCACAACTCTGGGACAGAGTATGGAGTAAGTTTGGGGGGGTACCATGTACCAGTGAGGGAGGTATAAAAATTTTGAAAAATTTTCAGACTCAAATTCTTTATTCTTTCGCTCTTCCTCTCTATATCATGTGTACATATATGTATGTCCATACCAAAATTTTGAAAACTTTTGTTTATCTTATCTCCATACATATGAACAAAGACATTGTATAGTAAAAACCTGATACTACTTCTTGCCAGTTGTTTTCTATGTGCCCAACGAGATGCAAGTTTTGTTATATCTTTCTGATAATGCAGCCTCAAACAACAAAGGACTACGTTTTTCCACGCCAAAAATTTCGAAAAAAATAATAATCTCACAAACAGCTAAGAGACGAGTATGGAGAAGGAAAAAGCTGCCCAAACAGCAAAAATCCCTCTTGTTTTCTCCTACCCAACAAAAATCCCAAAAAGAGAAAGTAGCCTTATGAGAGTGAATAAAAGCATGAGAGTTGTGCCCAATAAAAGAAAAGAAAAATATATATATACACACTTGTTTTCCAAAAGTACCCATCTTTAGGCACGGTAGATCCGGGGCAGTGGTACATAGGATGTGAAATCACTGCTCTAAAGCCAACTGGCTAGGACTGCAGGGACCACTTGCCCACTAACGGACCCGTACCTGGATGGACTGATGGGAAACAAGAAAAACCCAAAAAGCCTTAGCCTACCCAACACACAACTTTCTGCCCCTAAAGTTGTTTGGTGTGAAAGCTAACTTCGGAATCATGCACCAAAGTCTCGCTGAAGCCGTAGAGAAAAATTTTACTGAAATAATAAGGCAGGAAATGCAAGGTCTTTTGCTCGAAGTGGGGCAGTATTATCTCTAAAGACATCGCAATACTTGTCTTACCTCTTGGCCTGAAAGCTACACCGCGCAAGGAGCATCACAAAATAAAGTTTAAATATTGATTGAGGACAATCAAAATGCTAAGTTTAGGGGAGTTGATAACACCAAATTTTGTGATGTTTTTGACCCTTATTTTGTTATCAAAACTACCCTTTTAAACTGCTTTCCTCTCTTTTTATATATACTTTTGCAATAACAGGCCAAACTACGCTCTTAATTCAATATGTCCATCTTTTGCAGAGTTTTCCTCCAATTTTGACCCATTTGTCAGCAATAAGGCCCGTCCCGGCCCACAAACATGATTCCACCTGCATCGGCCTTCCAGCCGACCGATATGCACACTGCCCGGCAGGGTAGCGCAATACACGGACGCGCGACACGAGGATGCCGCGCAAGAAGGGACTAACGGACGATACGTCTATCTACCCGACAAGGAGCCAGGCTCGCCACGACAACTGAATCTTGTCGCGCGACACAGGCCACCCACCGGCAGGCGCCGCTCGTCACATCCACCGACAACCGACATCCTTGTGCCGGGCGATACTGATAACGGTCGTCCACCGACTCCGCGATAATAAGAGCTAAACAAAGACATGTGGCGCCCTGAGCACCATAACTTCCCCAACCGCTGCCTATAAATAGCAGCTACAGGAAGCCGAAAAGACAGGTCGGAACCCTGCGCAAGTCACCTCAGGAAAGCTGCGAAGAGCTAGTGTATCGTGCCTCAGTGCTTGTGTCGGGCGATTCTAGGTGAGCACTTCCCCATCCCGAGAGGGAGGGAATGGTTCACTTAGGGTCGTCCCGGGCAACACTACAGGCCGACATCGGCCGACAAGGATCCCCGACATAAGTGACCGATACTAGGAGCATCGCTCTAGCCCGGCACGATACTGAACCCCGATACGCATCGCCCTTCACGGCGTGTCGCCCGAGAGGGTGTCGCCCGACATGATCGTATCGGGCAAGGGTCCTTGCACGATGCAATCCGCCCGTCACGACGTGTCGCCTGAGAGGGTGTGCCGCCCGACACGGTTGTATCGGGCTAGGCTCCTGCCCGGTATCGGGTCGGAGGGTCTGCTGTAGTCTGTCGTCCTTCTATATAAAGAAGGCGACATTTATCTTTATTATTTCAGTCATTTATTTCTTTTGTTTCTGCAATGTAATCAGAACCTTATTTGTTTATGGAAATAGAAGAGTTTAATTATCTGCTGCTTATGTTTGGTACCTTTGTTGGATGATTGTTATGTTTAACATCTGAACTCTAGCTTGTATGTTTGGGTCGCGTTTCGATTAGCTACCGAATCGTGTTTTCCCGTCGCAACAGCCTCGAGAGAGGTGTTGTGGCTCTAGTGTTTGGTCCGATTCTGGAGTACGAGAGTGCCCGGAATCGGAGTTGCTTTAGTAACCTTTCCACTCTAACTTAAGTCCAGCAACCTCGAGAGTGGTGTTGATGCTTGGTTAGAGGTACCCGCTCTGAGAGGAGGGGTACAGGATGTTCCTGCTGCCGCTTGTTTTACCGAAGTTTTTCTCCTTCGCACCTTGCTTTAGCTTTAGTATTATCTCTCTGTTTCTGTTGCATGAAAATCCCTAACAAATGATAAATGCTTAAAACCTTAAATCTTCCTCGTAGCTCCAGTTGGAGATAGATTTCTTTTGTTTTATCGATTTTATCTTGTTGTTCCCTTTGGGGAATTTTACCATAGCTCTACCCTTGTCGGAGTGTAGCGTGTCGATTCCGCGTTCTCAACACTACCACCCTTGTCCCTGTGTTCGACCCCGTATATCTACTTCGATCCCGTAAACACAGTTGCGGGGGCCTAGAAGGTTTCGGGTTATAAATGTAAAAGCTCGACTACCTCAAATCCGCTCCACTTTTTGGACGCGCGATTTAGGTCGGTCAGACACTAAAAAAAAATTATGATAACCATCTAAAGCTCTTAGAAAGAGAGATGTGTGAGTGCACTAGAGATTCAATTTAAGATATGTGTTACTCTTCCCCATCTTAGTACACAGTATAAGAGTTACCTTTCTGCGCTTGAAATTTCCTCTATAGATTTGGGTAGAAGCCTATCTTAAACCAAAATGGGTCTGGATAATGAAATAGATATGAATGCTCTTATGAAAAACCAAACTCAAGGTGTCATTGATATAAGAAAAGCAACTCAAATTGTGGGATCCAAGTGGGTGTACACCCTAAATGTAGATGGGACTATGGACATATAAATCCAGTCTAGATGCAAATTCTATATTCGAAAATAGGGAATAAATTATCTAGAAACTTTTCCACTTGCCACAAATATATATACTATTCGAGTTTTTTTGGTTTTTTATTTACCATGGAAGTTGTGCCAACTAGACGTTAAGAATGTTTTTTTTAATGAGAAATCTTTTGAAAGAGGTTTTCATTCAGGTGCCAGTTGGATAGTTACTAGAAGTAAAGTGTTGTAAAGTAGAAGGGGTTCGTATGGTCCCAAAACGTCTCTAAGGGCCTGGTTTGGAAATGGCAATCGCTGCTCTTTTTTCAAGAGGACTGCAAAGAATGTGAATTGACACTTGTATATGCAGATGATATGATAATGTTAGGGATGACGAGGATGAGACTATTGAGCAAGGATTTATATATATAAGACATATATCAGACAACTAGGTTGGCTTCATGCGTCGTAGATCTACTCATAGTTTTGAAGAACGGAAATCAACATATGAACGGCCAGACAGGGTACAAAATATAGTATATAAGGTATGAGGGAGTACATGCGGTTTTAGATTTAATCACCTAGCAACGCACTCTGCCACATCCCGCTTCAGACCAGGCCACCAATACATATCCTTCATGTTATGGTACAGCTTGGTACTGCCAGGATGCATCGCGTGCATCGAGGAATGAGTCTCTTCAAGTACCATCTTCTTCAAACCCTCAGCATCTGGTACCACTGTCCTGTTATGAAAGCAAATTGTCCCATCATCAGACTCATGAAAGTCATCATACTTCTTGTTGCCAAACTCTGCCCTGATATTCTATATCGTGGTATCATTCTGTTGTGCATCTCTGATCTGTTGCATCAAGGTAGGCTTCACCTGCAACTATAACAACAAGCCTGCCAACAATGAAACCTCCAACTGCACATTCATATGGCGAAGCGACACCAACATGTCTCGCTTGTGGCACACCACAAAATGTAATTGTGTCTTATCCGCAGATGAAGACAAAGATGACTTCATGCTCAACGCATCAGCCACTATGTTCGCCTTCCCTGGATGGTAGTCTATCGTGCAATCGTAGTCCTTGATCAGCTCCATCCATCTCCTTTGCCGCATATTAAGCTCTTGCTTCGGGAAGATATACTGAAGCCTCTTATATAATAGTATATCTATATAAACTTATATTGATCATATGTAATTATCAATTTAATTGAAAATTCAATATGAGAATACAACAAGAAGCAAAAGTTCATTGGAATGTTGGCCAGGCATGAATTAAACTAAATAACATAAAATTGGTTTAAAACAGCCATTCATATTTAATCAAATGTAAAAGACAATCATAATTCATAATCACGTCCTAAATGTGGATTGATGGATTTTTAAAAATCGACAACCAATTGGTCGATTAAGTGCTTGGACAGCCGCATAATCACACCACACCATTAGTAGTGTGAAGAAGTTGAACAATGAAAATGTTTGCACGTGGCAGACGTGCATGGAGGGCAAGGGCATGTACAGCAACGCCCAGCATCTCTTTCCATACGTTTCTCTTAAAATCAAAAAAAAAAGGATTTGGAAACGTTTAATAGAGTTGTTGACCCCAGCCCACTTATCTGACCGAATGATCCTGATCGGTGTGGTCCACTAGCCGAACCGAGTAATCAATCAATTAAGAGCCCACTCGGATCGATTTTCAAAACACTCATTCACTAAAAAAAGTTTATGATAAGAAGGCTTCTAGAGAGGTAGATAGAAAACAAAAGAGATCTTCATATGGTCTTTATTGATTTGGAAAAGCATTTTGATTGAGTACCTAAGGAAGTGTTGTGGTGGGTTTTTTTTAAAATGTGTGTCGATCCAATATTAAATTAATAAAGACATTTATGATATTGTAACAGCACTATTAGGACTCTAGAAGGAGAAACACCAAACATTCCTATTACAATTGGGATGCATCAAGGATCGGCACTGTGCAAATATCTATTTGTTCTTGTTATGGATGAGTTAAAAAAGCATGTTTAGGATGATATCCCTTGGTGTATGTTATTTGTTGATGATCTTGTGATGATTGATGATACTAAAGAAAGGTTGAATGATAAAGTAGAACTTTGAAGAAATATATTGAAATCAAATGGATTTAAGATTAATATAAGCAAAATAGAGTATATGCATTGCAATTTGAACCAGTCAATAATTGTGAATGGTGGTGCCCAATTGGATGAAGTGGATATACCAAAATGTGATAATTTTCGTTACTTGGGTTCAGTTGTTCAAATGGATGGCGATGTTCAGATGATGTTTGTCACATGATTGCAACATGATGCTTGAGATGGAGGAGTGCAATTGTAGTAATATATGACCCAGAGATCCCACTCAAATTTAAAGTAAATTTTATAGAACAATTATACGAGCAGCCAAATTATATGGGAGTGAATGTTGGATAGTGAAAAACAAGGTCTCAACTAGAAGAGTGTAGCTTAAATGCATATGATGAGATGGATGTGCGAAAATACAAGGAAAGATTGCATGAGATATGACTATATAAGGGTGAAAGTGGGAGTAGTTTCAGGAAAAGATACATGAAGGTCATTTGAGATGGTATAAACATGTGCAACACAAACCGACTACTGCAACAACTCAAAGCAATGTTATTGAGTTGAGCGTAGTAAAAAGAAGAAGAGGCAGGCCTAAATTAACTTGGGAAGAACTTAAATGAGAGATTAAATATATACATCTTGATGCGGATATGATTCATGACAAGGCTGATTGGAAAAGAACGATCCATGTAGTTGACCACCAACATGGTTGGGATTTGACGATTAGATGATGAGACTTAAAAAATAAACTTGCATATAAATCTAAAATCAAAGAACTGTGTAACTTGATAATAATAAGGTTTGGGATTGAAATGGCAAATAAGTTTTGGATATACCAGAAGAAATAGGAAAAGTGAGATCATTATTATTATTTCCTAACATTTCATCATTAAATAATTGGGAAACTACAGTACTTCCACAGTATTAAAGTGGCTATAACAAAATATGCTAGAGAATGTGTGCACTAGAATTACAGCAAGAAAAGGAAGCATTAGGAGCTAAAGTTATTGATACTTCATTAGATCCCAACTTTCATTGGGATGAAGAGAAATGCCTTCCTTTTCTAACACAAAAACACAAGCAGCTAGTTGGGAAAATAATTTATATGATTGTTGTATGCCCTATCTTATTGTTATAGTGGGTCTTTTTAATATGGCATCAACGGACAACATAAGTACCACCAGAGTGACATATCTCACATCTTGAGATATCTTAAACAACTCCTGAGAGAGGTCTACTGTACAGTAATCATGGACATCAGAAAATATCTGATCCTTTAATTTTGCTAACCCAGGCTTCCCACTGATAGAAAATCCACTTCCCGATATCTATCCATGTAGATGGTAACTTTGTGACTTAGAGGAGCAAGAAGCTAATCTTAGGAATCAGAGCACTATGCTGTTTACATTGTCTCAGCCTAGGAAACATGGACACTTCCCGGAGGCCGTCATGTCCGAGTCCAACACGTGTCCAACATGGACACGTCATGGACACACGTGGACACGTGGTGGACACTTCTCAGACGTGTCCAAGTCCCCCATTTTTTTTTATCAGGAGTTGGACACGTCCTAGACACGGCTTGGACACACTAGGACACAACACATCACTAATTAAGATGGAGAAACATCCTACTACACATAAATTTCCTCACCAATCTTGATGCACATGTCTCCCCTTGTGACATCAAAACCTAGGTGATTACTCCTCTTTCTCCACCTACAGACTTTGGCCTCTCCTCTCTCTCCGCTCGTTGCCAACCTATCATCTTCCTCTTCTTCAGTCTCTGATACCTATGTTTTATTTGTCCACCATCTCAAAAACCACCACCAACAACAACCCCCTCTTCCCCTTCCTTTTCTTACCAAATGTGAATGTACATCAATGTTTACTCTCTTCTACAAATAACAACACACCTCCTCCTTTTTCTTTGTTGTCCACCACCATTACTATCTCTTTACTGTCCAAATTTAAATCTGAACATATTTTACTGTAGGTCCATACTTGTAGTGCTTAACTTGTTATTGTTTCTGAATAAGATTTCTATTGCTTTTTACTATTATTGTGTTTACAATGTGGACTTGTTTGATTGTATGACTTAATTTCGAGACGTGTGCAATGTGTGTTTGAATGAAAATATGGAAGTGAACATAGCTTGGATGAAATGATCTTTATGTTTGAATGTGCTTGTTCTTTTTGTGTTTATACATAAAAATAATATATATGTATATGTATATTTTTCGCCATGTCTGGCGCCGTGTCCGTGTCCATGCTTCCTAGGTCTCAGCCTTTGCTCTTGTCACTCTTTTCGCCTGTATGAGTTGTTAGCAGAACCTAAAGTTTGCATATGCACGAGAAAGAAAAACCTAGTCATGTAATAAAACTCTATCACGTTCCTGCAAGTTCAGTATGATATTTTTGCACATCGCCTGGAATGTTTACCATCTTGGCAATTTCTTAAAGCCTAGATATATGGTAAAACTCTGTCCATTATCCTGGGTATGGTTCAAAATTTCTTCACATTGCCTTCTAGATTTTCCATCTTTGTTTCTTGTAGCATATGAATGCAATAGAACTTTATCCATGTTTCTGCAGTGATGGTTCAAAATCCTACTCGTCACCTTCCATGTTTACCATCTTATGTAGTTTCTTCTTTACAAGGCACCCTCCCTGTCACATGAATGCTGAACATTTCATGCATATCGCATAAATTCTGTAGGTTTTTTCAGAGGGCATAGAGTTCTTTCTTTCATAATGCAGATAGTAGGTTGATACTCCTGGAATGAGTACCTAGGAGAAATCATATAGGGCCTGACGCCAAAAAAAATCTGCAGTACATGGTCAAATACATTGTTCTTTGAGTCACGGATCTATCCCTGCATATTTACATTCTTGTACAGAAAAACGTAATCTTACTATAACTCTATAATATGCATGTTAATCGGTCTGTCTTAGCTAAGGGCATGTTTGGTTGGGTATAGTCGGATGACATACTGTGAATTTGATGCGTATTTTTATACATCAAACTCATAGTTTGCAGCCGGACTACATCCTACCAAACTAGCCCTAATGAGGAAAAGGATTTCTAGTATGAAATGGGTTAAACATACATTAGTCTAGGGGTCTCTTGACAGTGTAATTCCAGCTGAATAGGAGTATAAAATACTAGAACTTACTTGTTTGACATGATCAACGGTTACAACTTGAGCCGTCCTGGGATTAAGATAATGATCCTTGTCAATTTCAGCAGATTTTGAGATAATTACCTAGATCACATGGACAGAAAAGAATTTAGACAAGTGAATCAGTCTCCATTGGAGATAACTTCATCCGTTTCTAATTATTTTTTATTACAACTATCTTTTTGGGTGCAAACAAGAGGAAGAAATTAAAGAGAATGTGATGGTCCCCCCCCCCGCGTCAGTGGATGCAGCAACAAATGGCTCCAGCTATCACGCATCTGGCTCACTGGCTGTCTCAAAATAACTACGGTATATCCAAGCGCTATAAAAAAAAATGGCGCCAACTTCATTTACATTATGTACAAACTATCGGTATTACTGTCAACGGACTACTCACTTATCTACACATACGGCAAGATGCCGAAATCAACGCTAAGAACGCACCTCGCCTCTTTTGTCAGGCATCTCAAATGCCAACAAATGCGTCTTGTTGTACACAGGGAACGCCTCCAGCGCTGCAGCGGCATAGAGATCCTCGTTCCTCAGAATGGAACGCAAGTCTGAACCGAATTACATATCAGAGTCTCAGGAAATGCAGTTCTACCAAAGCGGCACGGTAGGGGTCGATAAAAAGACCGGATAGAAGGGTGTTCAGTGAGGAAGGGGAAAGAGAAGAGACCTTGAGCAACATACTGGATTTCTCCAGAGGGCGCATTGATAAGAAACCATTTCGCAATGTTCTTCTTTTCCTCATCGGTAAGTTCCGGTTCCTCCAGCTCCCCTTCGTCGGACATCTGGAGACGTGGAGAAGATCTGTTCTGCCCCGAAGAAACTCTTTCGTTGGGATGGGAGACTGGACGTCGACTGAGAAAGAAAAACACAAATGCGAGCATGAACGCTGGATCGGTTAACGAGCACTAAACGCTATTTGACCACTAATTAAAAATGGCACAATCTGCATTGAACTCCTTGAATCTCTTAATAGCTTGTATTTACAAGATTATAAACAGATAACTATCGAACATATCCCCATGTGTTTACACAAACTAGACATAAACATGTACTATACGTTTGCTTTATTAAAATAAAGAAACATCAACTTGTAATTTAGAAAAATAAAAAATAAAAATTGTCCGGCCTCCTTTACATAATATGCATTGTACATATGCATAAAAATTACAAAGAACTTTGTAATTTTTAAAAAGAAATATAAAAATTTCATCTACATCTAAATCGTATTTTTTAAATAAGGAAGATGATTCTACGATAGTAAAGTACTTGTATATGTAAAAATGGGTCGAGCACTTGTCTAAGTATGTCTCGATGTGGCTACGCCACTGAGTATCGGTCTCGGCCAGACCAATCTTCATCAAATATATTCGCATAACATTCTCATATCTGAGTTATATAAGAAAAATTAACCAGATGCACCACGTCAAGATAAATCCAAATGTAACGTTGTGCATATATAACATGTAACTTTGTAGGATACATCAATAATAAATTTTTCAATTTATATTTTATCTCAAATATGTTTGACTAGTCGTGTTAATTGGACTAAAAGAGAAATAGACCAAAGTTCATTTGAGTTACGTGAACCCTTTTGATATTGAAATTTTTTTGTAATTATCTACAATATAATCTAACTATATATGTTGGTTATATATTACTTTATTAGATATGTTCCTGAAATCATCTCGGCTGAATTACGGATCATTGTTGAAATAAATAATGTCTTTTCTAATCAAAGTAAGTTAGTAAATTCTAAAAAATACTTGGACGATTCTTTGTTTTATCTTTTAGAAACTTAAGTTATGATTTTGATATTAAACTGTTTTAATCAAGATAGGGACTCGTTTTTATCTGTATGGTTGGTACTAATTTATAGGTTATAAGTTTAGTCATGTTATAGATGTACATATAAGTTACATGTATCAATTGGTACATTTTTTCTAAAATCTATCAGTAAATATATATCTATAAAGATTTAAAATCTTTTACTTTAGTATGTTATCTGGGTTGATCTACAGCCACTCAGAATCAAAATTTATTATATATGTCGGGTTTGTAATAGATAGAAATAGGTTTAGGGTCTAGGATTTAGGATTTAGTGTATAATGTTTGTAACCAATTTAACAAAATAGAATGGAGCCAAAACTCAGTATGAAGGTTGTACTTTCATATCTAAATATTGTTATGCATAAAAATAAAGAAGGAACAATAGTAACTTAGCTTTATTAAAACATAAAAAGATAAATTCATAATTCTAAAAAATAAATACATATTTGTATTTTACACAAAGACTTATTTGTAATTCCAAAATTTATAAAAAATTATATTTGGATCCTTCCATGTGTTTCTTTACGTAGTATATAATTCTAAAAACAAGGACAAGAACTAATGATTTCAAAAAAACTGGAACAAATGCATTTAGCCACCTGTGTAGGATTTTTGATAAAATACATGCAACTTTATTAGAACATTGAAAGATGAATCCATAATTCTAAAAAGTAAAAAAACTACACATTACAGACTAATTTGTAATATTGGAAAAAAAATACATTGATATCCTTCCATTAGTCTTCTTATTGAAATATAATCTTCAAAAAGTAAAGACAAAAGTGTAGTGTACACACATAGAGATTAATTTATAAATTTCAAAAAATAATGGAGAAAATTACATTCAATCATCTCCTCAAGCTTTCTTATATAGTGTAGACGAATCTTCTTTTATAATATGTAATCTTAATAAGTAACAAAAAATGTGTAGCGTACACACAGAAAAGGCTAGTTTGTGATTCTAAAAAATAATAGGAAAAATACACCAGTCCCTTCTACACGCTTTCTTATAGAGTATAGATGAGTCTTCTTATACAGTATATAATTGTAAAGAGTAGAACAAATGTGTAGTGTACACACGCAAGGATCGACTAGTAATTCCAAAAAAATGGAGAAAATTACATTCAGACCCCTCGATAGACTTTCTTATATATTATATATGAGTCTTCTTATACAATATATATTTTTGAAAAATATTGACAAAAGTGTAGTGTACAAATTCAGCAACCAATTTGTAGTTCCAAAACATAATGGAGAAAATTATGTTCAACCACATTTGTGTGCTTGTTATATAGTATAGATGAATCTTCTTATACACTACATATAATTTTAAAAGGTAAGACAAAAGGTTAGTGCACACACAGGGACATGTTTGCAATTCCAAAAAATAATAGAGAAAATTATATGTCACCCCTCTGCGGGCTTTCTTATATAGTATAGATGAATCTTCTTATATAATATATTATTTATAAAAAAGTACCAAGAAAAGTGTGGTGTAGACACACAAGGACTGGTTTGTAATTCCAAAAAATAATCGACAAAGTTGCATTAAATACCCTCTACGGGTTTATATATATAGTATAGATGAGTCTTCTTATACAATATATAATTTTAAAAAGTAAAAACAAAAGTATAGAGTGCACATACATGGACCGGTTTTTAATTCTAAACGATAATGGAGAAAATTACATTCAGTCCCCTTCGCATTATATAGTATAGATGAGTCTTCTTTTACAACATATAATTATAATAAGTAAAGACAAAAGTGTAGTGTACATGTAGAGGGAATGGTTTGTAATTCTAAAAAATAATGGAGAAAATTACATTCAGACCCCCTCTGAGATTTCTTATATAGTGTAGAAACCCTAAAGTCTCCATCTTATTGACTTCTCTAGCAAACCCCCTTCTATATACACCCCATTTTTAGCCACATTATGACTGAAAGTATACTTTGATAAGCAAGTGACCAAAAGCCACATATTCAACCAAATTGACATAATAGCATATTAGAGACCCCCAAAAAAGAACAATCTACCCACTCATCTTGGCATAGAAAATATAAGATCCAAGATCCAACACCTAGCCATTCATGTGGAACAAGAAATCACTTCTCATCACAAATTTAATTCTATAAAACTAGAAATTCTAGGTACTAATACGTCTCGTTTCTTCTCTACTCATTGCTACCCTATTGTATTGCTTTTTAGGTGTCTCTAACACTTATACATCCTAGAGACGCCTAGAAAACATGAAAGAAAATCCCAGATAAGCTCTCATCCCAACATGGAAAGGACTTTGGGTGTCACACTGATAAACCGAACATTTTGGTATCCTTGGCTCTTCAAAGCAAGGATTTCCACCTAACTGGCAACTAGTCTTAATGTTTTCACACCTTGTAAACTCCAACCAACCAAGAACAAGGTGTAAATGAGTGATCTTGCTTTTTCCTAGACTTTATTCCACCTCTGAGTGTTCTTTCAAGCTCTAAACTTGCAAGCTCGTTATAATTCTATCATATAAGATTTTTTTTCATTTTGTAAGACCTTTTTTCACAATTGAAGTGTATTCTATGTGATTTTGTAGTGATGTGATTTTAACGACAATATTAGTCCTTTTTTTCATGATATGTTTGTTACAAAGAAGACTTTTATTTAGAATGGATATAATGTACCTACTACATACCTCTTTCTTACATGTTTCTACAATATTTGCAACTCTAAACCAATTAGAAATGTTAATATGGTACGCAATCCCTCGATAGATCCACTTTATATTCCTATCTTTTGGGGGTGCAATTTTCATAAATTGTCCTTTTGACGTATATTACTTCTCAACTCTATATTGGTAGAAGATACATCCTTTTTTGGAGGGCCACCCAAGTGTACAACGCCTATTCGCATTAGTATCACACATATCATTGATTGTCTTTATTGAATTCCTATAGTATTCATATGTATTTTTATTTTACCTATATTAGAATCATTAGTGATTCCTACTATTTTGATTCTTTAATTTCTTCCCACTATGACCTTAAGGCAAATAAAAAATAGTGATTTTATATTAGATCTAATAACGTAAACATGCACATTTTGGCGACCATCTATTATCCTTTTTGTTTTATTTTAAATGATGATCCTGATGTAGGAAAATAAGCATTTCTCTCACAAGGATGCCATGCCTAGTGGAGACCCCGCTAGGGATCAATATGTCAAGGTTGTTAAAACCCTCATATAAATATTGTTTGATTGCATTTGTTTATTGACGGGTTAGAATTTGTTTCGTGGACTAACATTTTCAATCCCTATTGGACCTTATTTACGGAATCGTAGGATATAAGATTTACAAGATGCTAGTCACTGAGTGGAACAACACACATATATAACAATATGGAAAATGCATTATTCAATCATTAAACGAAGACATTAAAAACGGAACCGAAGGCAATTGAAAAAGAAGAGTTGTATCGTTCTGAAATGTAGTGAAGAAAGATATCTACAAATAAGCAGATCGTGTCTTGCGTTTATTAGACATTTCTTATGGAGTTCTAATACATAGTATCGTGGGTTTTAGCCAATAAAAGCATAAGTTCATTTCCTTGAAGTGTTGTATAAAACATTAGATTAGAGGGTCAACAAAATCACATTGGTGCACTATTAAACAAGTGGAATCAACGAGTTAACAAAAGTATGTGATCTGTAGTACAAACAACATACTAGAATTCCAAACATCATCGTTGAGAAAAAAATCATCATTCAAAATAGGGCATCCCTTTATACGCCACCGAACTTGCGTTGCCCCAAAGGGTCTATATATGGTCCGTTCCAACTATCGAAGGGTTATGAGCTGGACAAGAGAACTATGTAACGTGTGTTGGCCCCTACCACTTCGGGAGAGAGGGAACATCTTTGGCATTAGCTGGAACTTGTACCCAAGATCTAGATGAAATATAGAATAGCACAGTGTTAATAGTAGTATTTATGTCTTGTCCATGAAAGTAGATTTACATAAAATCAAAAGGCTAGAGTATTTCATCCATTACAGTATCGTAAGGCTATTGACTCATAATATTTATTTCAATATCATAAATAGGGTGACAATAGGTAAAGTGCAAATTATCAGAGTTAAGTCATAAGAATTTAGAGAGCTTGATTAGATCATGAAAATAACCATCACCCTTCATTACAGTTGATATAAATAGAACATCATATTCAGGGGTGTGACATAGTATTTATTTGCAAAAATAGAGGCATTATCATGGATCAGTGGTCATTAAGATTAGATCGTAAAAAAATTATCATAAAGTTGGATCTTACATAAGGGCTACAGATCTACTTTTTGAGCCAAGATTCTCATTAGATCACACCCCATGTTTATTATCATGTGAATTAACCATTACTGTCTAATGGTGAATAGTAAGTATCTTGTTATTCAAATACAATCTAAAGTCAAAGCATGATGACTTTAGGTTGGACTGTTCATGTAACAATATTTCATCATAAACTTAGACCATTTGGTATTACTAAAACCCTAAGTATTATAAGATATAGATAAAAACATCATAATCTATATGATATAGGGTCTAAAACTATATTAATTAAGTTCTCACATTTTTCTTATCAAAATCTTATATTTGGGACTTTTTTACTATTCTATGATTCATAATTGTTTATTTGAATTTTAGGGGTTTTCTAGGAAAAAGGGGAAGGACTTTACCTTTTGAGATAAATGGGGAGTTTCGCATCTAAATATGAGTATTTTGGGGCTATGATTTGCGTTGAGTGCAACTGGATAACATGGATCATCAAAACAGATGTATTCTAATCTTAGTTGTTATGCCATGCGGTGTGCGTGCATAGAATTTGATTGCTCAATACAAATAAGGAAAAAGTAGAGTGTTGGAACTCGCTTGAGCCTCTACATGAAAGGCTTGAGAATTAGTAGTGAGGCTTGCCAAAGGTTCAACAAAGAGAGGTCTACAATTGTTACAACCCCAATTTTCGGGTTCTTTTGGTTGTAAATACAATTTCCTCCAATAAATGTATGATTTTGTAATTTGTGTGATTTAAGTTAATTGAATGGTTTCCTTTGATAAATAGCCTTGTGTGTTTGATTTCATAGGCCTTGTTGGATATTGGGCCCAATAACAAGAAAAGGAAATAAAAAGGAAAAGAAATCTATTAATAAAAGAATAATTGAGATAATGATGAAAATATAAGAAATATGTGGAAATATGGATAATGAAATCATTATGAACAAGATTTCGACTCCACATGATTTATAATGGTAAAAGGAATCAAAATAAAGATTAAGAAAGAGAAAATGCCAATTAAATAAGGGATAACTTGCACATGAGGATAATATATTTTCCTTTTGAGTTTGGAACTCGAATTTGGTACACGAGTAGATAAAATCAAATAAAGAATTATAAAGAAGAAATTTGAGATATAAGAAAGGTATGTTTGAATCACATCAATGGTATTTCGAATCTACATGGTTATAATGGCAATAAGAGGATAATTTTAGAAATTGGCAATAAAGTGTCGTGAACTAATGAGTATATGTGGTGGCTTTTGTGTTGTCAAATCAAAATACTACCTAATAAGGAAATATATCCTCGTGACCAATGGATTAAAAGCCAAGCACAAAGGGAATATAAGTGATGATTTTTGGATTTTCCATTATGTAAATACTCTAATATGAGATTCCTTGATAACCAAGGAATGCGGATTGACAAGGAAGTAATCAAAAGTATAATTACATTCTAATAAGGAAAGAAGGTTGCTACAGACGGAGGGACTTGTTTCCTCATGGGTAGGCATGCTAAGACGTTTCTACCTATCCCTATAAAAGGATTGGACCCATAGCCTCGAGACCAAGATGGTCTCAGGAATCTCACGTATTCTTTAATTTTGCATCCATTTTGACCCTAAAAACATGGAGTACCCTAAAAACATGGAGTAGTGTGACCCCTGGAGCGATAGAAGGAGTTCAAGGGGAGTCCAGACACCCCCCTTTAAAGTCGGACAGCTACGGGGTTTACAGTTTGAGAGAGATCCGCGCCCTGGTCACCTGCACTTCATCTGCAAGGGGGCTGAGGTTCGTGGACCTGATGCTCTAGACTCCAGCTGATTCGGCCATGGCTGGAGGCCTTTCCAAGTGCGGCAGAGGGTGGCGGAGGTAGAGGGATCTCCGTGGGTGGCCACTGGACATTGGGAGGGGGAGATAAACCCCCGCGGTCGGCTCTGGCTGGCGGCAGCGGAGGGTTCTGCAAGGTAGGAGATGGGTAGGGTTACCTAGACAAAACCACCCCTCTTGTTTATGCAAAGCCAAGTTGTCCTTTCGTCATGTTTTGAGTTGGCCTGGCTACGCAGGAGAGCATTGCATGCAATGGCTGACATGTCAGGCTCTCATTGGTCCAAGTAAGTAAAAGTTGTGAAATTCATAGTTAATTAATGGTAGCTCGGATTAATACATGTAATATATGAATATTACTCAGAAAAATATGAGGAATCTAGTAAAAATATAATCAGACTTTGTTTCTGCTTCTAATTTGAAAAGTTCATAAAATTGATAACTTTAACGCTTTAAATAGATCAAAGCCCTAGATCTTGATTATGGATGTATTTAATAAACTTATTTGATGCTAGTAATCAAAGTCTGACTTAATTTCATAAATAATATGAAAGAGGTATAATTAGAGATAATTGCTCATAACTGGTGTAATTAGGGTTTATTAACCTAGAAGATGTGAAAAATGGTAATTAGGGTTCATTTGTGAATTTGACTATGGTCATAGATGAAATCAGAGTTGTCAATTCAAAAGAGTCTTAATGATCTTGATATGACTTAAAAGGATAAGGTTGGTAGTTTAGTGTAAAAGAGTTATATTTGACCTAATTGGAATTCAATCGTGCATATGATGATGAAATTAGGGTTGTGGGCCAAAATTGCATTAAAAGTGATAATTGGATGAAGGAAGCTAAAACCTTAAAAGGTGGCCTAGAAACCCTAATGTGGGACCCGAGTCAATTTTGAGGATGTTTAATGACACATGGGTGTTATGCATTAATTTCAGGATCACTGATTGATTACTTGATTGATTATTCTTGCTTGGACATCAAGTGACTCTGGATCAAGTATGTGGTTAATTATGAATAACCGATCTAGTTTCATGAAGTTTTCTCGAACGTTTGATAGATTGGATGCAACCGAAACTATTGAGTGTTTATTTATGCAATCCTATAAAGTCACTATGATTATCACAATTAAGTATATATGTGTATTCTCGAACCTACATGTCACCCTGATGTATGATGCATGACCAAGCCCCAGAGGGAAGGTCTATTCGGCCAAGCCCTAGAGGGAAGACCATTGGGCACCAAGCTCAAGATGGAAAAGGTGGCCTTCTGTCCCTTGCAAGGACAAAACCCTAGAGAGGGTGATCCAAGGTTAGGGCAAAAGAGGTTGAGATCGAAAACGTAACTTTGGATGGTTAATAACTTATTTGTGATAATTAGGTTGTTAGCAAATATTTGTAAAATTGTGATTGTCCCCCCCCCCACATACCGATATAGAAATATACTGACTGACGTTTTGATTGTCGACATTTTAGGTACAATCATTGAAAAGGACAAATAGTAAATTTGAAACATAGTGAAGATACAAATAATCAGTTCAAGGAAGATTAGGTAGATAGACTCCATCAGTGGATAGAAGTCTAGAAATCTGAAATTTTTACAAGATATGCAAGAGATTTATTTTATTCCAGCTTTCCAGTATAGTTTTAATAGAATTTAATAGTTATTTTTGATTAAATGTTAAATCATGGATCCTGAGTTATTGGGATAGCGGCTCTGACCTTTTAGTCTCCCTTGATTGGGGGTTACCGGGAGGCGGGGTTGTTACATTTGGTACCAGAGCAAATAGTTTCTTATTTAATCCTTGATAATTATTAAAATTTACAAACTCTATAGAACCCAAGGGAGTTATTAGAGGATTTTCCGATGACGGAGGTGTCTAGAAAAGGATCACGGTCTGGGGGCTGGCAAGATTTTCCTCCACCCTGCTAGTAAGTCACAATGACTCCCGGATGCGGTGCGACTACTTGGCCAAAGTCTGAGGTCTTGACTCAAAATAAGATACCTTTAGGACTCTCTCATCTATTTTGTCCCTTCTCAACTCTAATTCAATTAAGGATTCTAAGGTTTAGTATTTTTCTCTCTCTTACTCACCCTCTTGAGGTTAGGGTATGTATGATAAGATTAAGGAATCCTCCATCAAATTAATGAAAAGTATGTAAACAAGATGTCATGGACATAAGTTTAATAGTTTAAGCGTAAACTAAAGATTAGTTACATGCTTAGGTTGCATGACATGTGTTGTCATGCCCTTAGGAGAAACCTGAGGTTAGACCTTGTTGTCATGAGGATGAGAGTTGGCCTTGGAGGCAGAGGCCTCCAGGAGGAGGTAGATACCTGACGCATCCTCAGAGGATGATGCTAATCCTAACCCTAAGTGGTTGTTAGAGAGAGATGACAAGATGAGTTGACTATCACAGTTGACCATGCAAGGATGTATGTGGGTTGGCGTGCATATTGGTTTTGAGTACTTGTGAGAAGCTAGAGCTATGTGAGGTTGGTTGACCTAGTGCCTTTTGGAAACCCAACCTTGGAAGGGTCATGGTTGTTAGGATGAAGGATGTCTCCTTCATTGTAGAGGATAGTAGTGACCATATAGAAACCCTTATGGGAATATATGATCATAGAAGAGCATGCACCTATGTAGGAGAGAATGTCAACAATACTGACAGTAGGTTGAGGCTTAGGTCAGAAGGGTTATGCCTGACAGATTAGGAGATGAACATGCAGAGCCTGGGATGATCTGTGTTGGACATAGGTCTTGATAGTACGTTCAACCCAGGTAGGTGTAGACATGTATCCTTAAGAGCTTGACCCATATTCTAAGAGAGAACCTCAAGTTGTAGGACCAGTTGTGGGGTTTTCTACGGAGAATGAAGGCAAGACTCGACGAAGGAGGCTAGAGACCTTAACTCTGAGACAAGAGGGACCATGAGAAGTCGGGTATGATATGACCTACTTTAGATAACCCTGAGTAGATGGTTATGGTTGCCTCTTACACGATTCTTGGAGGCATGTGGTACCTTGGTTGCCCTTAGAGGAACCAAACCCTAAAAAGAGGAAGAGGCTTTTGGAGTCTATGTATAGATGTTATAGGTGCCTACCTTTTAGGTAGAGGAAGATAGTTCCTTAGACTGAGGAGGTATAGTAACGAGTTGTGAGGCCTCGCACTGAGTTGGTTGACCTTGTGTATGACTCTACGATGTTGTTCATGTGGAAGAATGGTGGGAAGTGTATGCCCTACCTTGTGCATGGTTGGTTCATGGTTGGACAGCTAATGCATAAGGAGTGAACCTAGGGTTCCTAGACCTAAGAGGGGAAGTAGTAGTACCTGGTGCACCTGATGCTCCTGAAGATGGTTGAGTTCCTACAGATTGGAGCATGGCACCCCTCAGGATTAGAGGAAAAGGAAACCCCTTGGCTAGGGGATATGTTTGATGAACCCCTCACACATAGGTTGGTGACATATGCATGTATGCAGTTGGTCCAATGTTGAGAAATAGGAGCAAGTATGACATACTAAGGAACCCAGAGTGGCTTAGTGGGTTGTCCTCTTGTTAGCTATGTGCCTAAGTAGCATGATAGGGATAAGCTCACACATGATGATGTAAACCCTGGACGTAGGGACGTTTGTGACCTTTGTTTCTATCAAGAGATAGTTTTCTCTCCATCCTGGAGAAGGACCCTTCTATCAGGTGCATCTTTTGTGTAGGTTCGAGGTAACCTAAAGAGGTCTCTCATAGGAGCTTGATGAGCTAAGTGGAGAGCACATGGTATGAACATGAATCTATAGACCCTTGTGTGACCATTACTAAGGGGCATGATGATATGTTGCCATGGAGGTAACCTTATGGGGCCTGACCAAGTTAGGTACGTCGTCATGATCCCTATGAAAGGATGTAAGTTTGATTATGAGTGCCCAGAGAGATGATGGAGTTTTGGGTAAAGATTCAAGAATGAGATGTGTTATGATAGAATCCTAAGTCTATGCTAAGGTTAGGTGGGGATAAGACTGATGGGAGTAGGAGTTGCATAAGACCATAGGGTCGGGAGGTAACAACTATCATTGTCCGAGGACCATGGGTTAGGAGATTGATCACCTTTATGAGCTCATGGGACCCAAAGGGCAAATGAGGTGGGCACTCCCTGGATGCATAAGGGAAGAGGGATGAACCCAAAAGTATCGGTACCCTACAGACCTAGAGGAGATGATTAAGGATTGTGTGATGACCCAAGTGTGTTTGGGAACAGTTTCCATGGAAGTAAACCTGAATTTGAGATGTTCATGATGTGGAGGCATGTGATGCACGCTTCAACTTAGATTGGAAAGTGTATTGGCGATGTGTGATGCACCATCTCTACTCTTGGTCGTGATGAACTCTATATTTGGACTGCAGCCAAATGCTTATTTCCTCTCATTATGGGGTGAGAGATAGGGCAATACGCATGCCATACACTAAGAATAAAGATGATGTGAGTTGAAACATTATTACGATGTATGAGGATAGAGATAGTAGTGTACTATTTTGGGAGAGTACATGGAATGGATAGTTTACAAACACGAAGAGAACTAAGGTAGTCATCATGAGGACGTTTTATCAAGAGAAACATGGAATTTATGAGTTATATAAGCTTGAGTTGGATAACCAAGATGATGAGCTCAGAGTTTTCTTGACTCAGTTAGACCTAAATCCGACATGTGGATAATGAGTGGAGTATATGAAGGTTTATGTCATCACCGATAAGGAAGCTTATGTGGTAACTGATACCCTTCGTCTAGGTACAGTTTAGGTTATAGCTATTTTGTTTAAGAGAGGTTGTTAGGCAAACCCTAAGTTCGTTAGGAGATGATACCATGTATAGCTAACACCCAGATACAATCAGACTTGTTGGTCAAGGTGGTCGCTCAGTTAGCTAGCCTAGAGCTTGATGAGATAGAAGGATGGTTGTAAGAACCTCAGATACACCTCTCAGGAAAGGAAGGTGATGGAACCCACGACTGTAGCATTTTAAGGTTCCGGAGAAGTCAACCTTGAGGAATCATGACAAGTAGAGTCTCATGATGTTAAGTACATCGTAGTACTACCAAGATAGTTAAAGTTTGCAGTAGTACTTTGAATACCTGAGATGAAGAAGTATATAGAGTGCATGTGGCTTGTCGCCATGCATGCCAGGACGTGACACTAGTAACCCATTGAGTTGCTACGAATCGTGAGGAGTTCCCAAGAGGGAATAAGAGTAGCTCACCATAGACTTTGAGGTGAGTCTCCCCTGGACCAAGAGAGGTCAGGATGCAATATGGGTTATGGTAGATCACCTTACCAAGATGACCTAATCCCTTGCTTAAGAGAGAGAGCACTATCAATGTGACAAATACGGTTGAACTAAATATGAGAGAGAGATAGTTCATCTACACCATGATCCGAGTTCAATATTTGGAGCATGACCTCAAGTTCACTTCTCTATGGTGGAAGTAGGAACATGAAGAACTCGATACTGGTTTGAAGTTAGCATAGCTTATCACCCCTAACTGCTAGTTAGAATGATCCAGACTAGAGGGTCTGATGAGAGTGTGTGTGCTCGTTCAGGGTGATACATGGGGGGCAGTTCCTGTCCTATGAAAGTTTGTGATGATAAGCCACCATAGCCAGTATCGAGATGTAAGAAGCTCTGTAAGGGAGGCCGTGTTGGTCACCGCTTTATTATAATGATGTCGGTGAAAGGACCTTGTGAAGGTCAGAGAGACCACAGTGTGTGCAGATGAAGTCACTTTGATCATGCAATAGCTGAGAAAGCCCAGGGGCGACATGAGTCGTGAGCTGATGCAAAGTAGACTGACATGCAGTTCACTGTGGGAGAATATGTGTTATGAAAACCCGACCCCTCTGAGCTATATTTGAGAAAGATGAGTCCCTGATACATGGGTCCATTTGAGATGGATTGGCAGAGATGCTTATGTTTAGCCTACCCCTCAGGATAATAAGATGTATGATGTGTTCCGTGAGTCCAATATAGATCACTATGTGCTATACCCGAACTATGTGCTGAGCCATGAACCTGTTGAGCTTCTAGGGAGGATGAAATATCCTGAGTCACCTATGAGGGTACAAGATACCAAGGTGAGAGAGAACTTAGATGTAAGAATATAAGATGATAAAGGTTCTTTGGAAGCACCATGGAGAGGATGAGGCCATATGGGAGCCAATGAGGGACATGGAAAAGTTTTATCCATATTTGTTTGTATGTTTGGTGGAATTTTGAGGGCAAAATTCCTGTAAGAGGGGAAGGATATTACAAACCCAATTTTCAGGTTCTTTTGGTTGGAAATACAATTTCCTCCAATAAATGTATGATTTTGTAATTTGTGTGATTTAAGTTAATTGAATGGTTTCCTTTGATAAATAGCCTTGTGTGTTTGATTTCACGGGCCTTGTTGGCTATTGGGCCCAATAACAAGAAAAGAAAATAAAAAGGAAAAGAAATCAATTAATAAAAGAATAATTGAGATAATGATGAAAATATAAGAAATATGTGGAAATATGGATAATGGAATCATTATGAACAAGACTTTGACTCCATATGATTTCTAATGGTAAAAGGAATCAAAATAAAGATTAAGAAAGAGAAAATACCAATTAAATAAGGGATAACTTGCACACGAGGATAATGCATTTTCCTTTTGAGTTTGGAACTTGAATTTGGTACACGAGTAGATAAAATCAAATAAAGAATTACTAAGAAGAAATTGTGAGATATAAGAAAGGTATGTTTGAATCACATTGATGGTATTTCAAATCTACATGGTTATAATGGCAATAAGAGGATAATTTTAGAAATTGGCATTAAAGTGTCATGAACTAATGAGTATATGTGGTGGCTTTTGTGTTGTCAAATCAAAATACTACCTAATAAGGAAATATATCCTCGTGACCAATGGATTAAAAGCCAAGAACAAATGAAATATAAGTGATGATTTTCGGATTTGCCATTATGTAAATACTCTAATATGAGATTCCTTGATAACCAAGGAATTTGGATTGACAAGGAAGTAATCAAAAGTATAATTGCACTATAATAAGGAAAGTAGGTTGCTACAGATGGTGGGACTTGTTTCCTCATGGGTAGGCATGCTAAGACATTGCTACCTATCCCTATAAAAGGATTGGACCCATAGCCTCGAGACCAAGATGGTCTCAGGAAACTCACATCTTCTTCAATCTTGCATCCATTCTGACCCTAACAACGGGGAGTAGTGTGACCCCTGGAGAAACAGAAGGAGTTCGAGGGGAGTCCAGACACCCCCTTCAAATCTGGACAGCTACAGGGTTTCCAATTCGAGAGAGATCCTCGCCCTGGTCACCTACACTTCATTTACAAGGGGGCTGAGGTTCGCGAACCTGATGCTCTAGACCCCAGCCGATTCGGCCATGGCTGGAGGCCTTTTCGAGTGCGGTAGAGGGTGATGGAGGTAGAGGGATCTACGTGGGTGGCCACCAGACCTTGGGAGGGGGAGATAAACCCCCACGGTTGGGTCTAGCTGGCGGCAATGGATGGTTCCACGAGGTAGGAGACGGGTAGGGTTACCTGGACAAAACTGCCCCTCCGAGTTATGCAGAACCAAGTAGTCGCATGGGGGAGTGTCCTTTTGTCATGTTTTGAGCCGGTTTGGCTATGTAGGAGAGCATTGCATGCAATGGCTGACGTGTCAGCCTCTCATCAATCCAAGTAAGTAAAACTTGTGAAATCCGTAGTTAATTAATGGTAGCTCAAATTAATACATGTAATATATGAATCTTGCTAAGAAAAACACGAGGAATCCAGTAAAAATATAGTCAGACTCTATTTTTGCTTCTAATTTGAAAATTACATAAAGTTGATAACTTTAATGCTTTAAATAGATCAAAGCCCTAGATCTTGATTATGGATGTATTTAATAAACTTAGTTGATGCTAGTAATCAAAGTCTGACTTAATTTTATAAATACGACGAAAGAGGTCTAATTAGAGATAATTGCTGATAACTGGTGTAACTAGGGTTTATTAACCTAGAAGATGTGAAAAATGGTAATTAGGGTTCATTTGTGAATTTGACTATGATCATAGATGAAATCGGAGTTGTCAATTCAAAAGAGTCTTAACGATCTTGATATGACTTAAAAGGATAAGGTTGGTATTTTAGTGTAAAAGAGTTATATTTAACTTAATTGGAATTCAATCGTGCATATGATGATGAAATTAGGGTTGTGGGCCAAAACTCCATTAAAAGTGATAATTGGATGAAGGAAGCTAATACCCTAATAAAACCCTAAAAGGTGGCCTAGAAACCCTAATGTGGGACTCGAGTCAATATTGAGGATGTTTAATGACACATGGGTGTTATGCATTAATTTCAGGATCATTGATTGATTACTTGATTGATTATTCTTAGTTATTCTTGCTTGGACATCAAGTTACTCTGGATCAGGTATGTGGTTAATTATGAATAATCGATCTAGTTTCATGAAGTTTTCTCGAACGTTTGATCGATTGGATGCAACCTAAACTGTTGAGTGTTTATTTATGCAATCCTATAAAGTCACTATGATTATCACAATTAAGTATATATGTGTATTCTTGAACCTACATGCCACCCTGATGTATGATGCATGACCAAGCCCCAGAGGGAAGGTCTATTCGGTCAAGCCCTGGAGGGAAGACCATTGGGCACCGATAGATGACCCCAGGCACCAAGCTCAAGATGGAAAAGGTGGCCTTTTGTCCCTTGCAAGGACAAAACCCTAGAGAGGGTGATCCAGGGTTAGGGCAAAAGAGGTTGAGATTGAAAATGTAACTTTGGATGGCTAATAACTTATTTGTGATAATTAGGTTGTTAGCAAATATTTGTGAAATTGTGATTGCCCCCCCACATACCGGTATAGAAATATATTGACCGACGTTTTGATTGTCGGCATTTTAGGTACAATCATTGAAAAGGACAAATAATAAATTTGAAAATCGTGAAGATACAAATAATCAGTTCAAGGAAGATTAGGTAGATAGACTCCATCAGTGGATAGAAGTCTAGAAATCTGAAATTTTTACAAGGTATGCAAGAGATTTATTTTATTCCAGCTTTCCAGTATAGTTTTAGTAGAATTTAATAGTTATTTTTTATTAAATGTTAAACTATGGATCCTGAGTTATTGGGATAGCGGCTCTGACCTTTTGGTCTCCCTTGATTGGGGATTACTGGGAGGCGGGGTCATTACAACAATACTAGGAAAGTGGTTGGGGTGGTCAATGAAGTCCATGGGAGGGTTATGAAGGTGGAATTTGTGGTGGTGGATTAAACGGAGGAGTCACATATCTGAAAGCCTCAAAATGAGATGCCTTTATGAGTCCTAGTACATATATTAAGGATCATATGAGGGGGTTTCAGGATTGAAAGGCTCATTGAGATTTTAAAGAAATAAGGGGAGGAGGATATTTAGAGCTCTTGGATATATTAATAGGTCTTGGAAGCCCTAAAAGTAAATATGGATATGGAATTTCCACTAGATGGAGAATGAGAGGGAGATGGGTTTTTTATTCAAGGAGTGAGGGTGTCATACTAAGATGGACTCAATTTTATGAGAGGAGGCATTTCATCACCAACCTTCCAATCATGAGTAGTTATTAGGTTATGATTTGTTTATGTTTCCTCTGACTAGGCAGTGTCAAATGATGATGAGTAGTAGTCATTGACTCAAACCCCCTATCCATGGGAGGGATGATTTGATGGTTTGTCTTGCCTTTGTCATCTAGAGGCTAGTATGTAGCACGCGACATGGGTTGTCATGTATTTTGGTCTAAAGTCTAGGGAAAAGAGTGGGTAGATGATGATATTACCTTTTAGATGATTTCGGTCATTTTCTAGGTACTAACTTAGGAAATTTATATCTTACTTGTATAGTTACTAATGACTTCAACAATTTACTATGGGTTTACAATAATTTCGTCCAAATGTAGAAAATTTTTCAAGACCCAATTCCATTTTCATGAGGTCAAATTTGGGTATAAAACATATTTTACACTTAATGGATGATCTTGAAAACATCATGATACTTAGGGTACTTCACTCATCATGGCCATATATCTAAGGAACAACTTCCTAAAAGTAAGAGTAAATTAAAAATGTAGTTTTTGCATATGATATGAGTATAAAGATAAAGGCTTATGGAAAAAAAATCCCATAAAGAAGAGTCTAGATGGGGGCTAATAGACTCCATTAGACAAATTTAATTACTTAAACCAAATCGACCATTTCGATTCAACTATCTATATAAAAAAACATGAAAGGGAAGGAAGGAGTATAAGCATGATAGACAAAGTTAAAGTGGTTCACACTCCATAAGGAAGCTTGTGTCCACTCTGAATTGGCTTTTTGACCATCGAGTTTGAGGAAATAATATTTCTTCACATAGACAACGATACAATAAAATATTATAAGACTCTCATAATGAAAAAGGTAAATGATATCTCATTTAGATATTTCATGTAGAATATCACCAAATATTTCCTTTGCATCTAGATAACGGGAAATACCAATCTTCATTTTCTCATACAGACAAGAGATAGCTACCAATCCTCTTTTATGGCCTGAAAGGGTCACCACAGCTTAAGGAAATCATCATCAACTCTAGCATGTTGTCACTTCCTTACCTTTAAGCACGTCGAGAAAACAAAATCGAGAAGTGTGGATTGGGAATTGAGTATAATTTAAGAAAGAGGATGTTGCCTATAAGATTATCCAACAAATATAAAAAATCAAGAAGGATAATGTCACAATTGCCATTTCACACAATCTAATGTGGAAGCATTTGCATAAATAGAAGATCGTGAACAATTCTTGACATGCTACCATAAATAAGCAAAATCCATAGAAATTGGGCTTGAACGCACTCAAGGTTTGCAAGCTTGAGCTTGAACCCAAAACATAAACTCAATAACACACACTAGGTTAGCAGGCTTAGACTTGAACCTAAAACTGAAGGGGGCTCATGAGGTACCAACCTTCCATACTATGTTCATGAGGTAGGGCCTTAGCATTAAATCATATTCTTATCCAATATGATCTTATTTAAGATTTTCACCGATAATTTCCTAATTGATATCAGTGATGAAAAGGTATAATTAATCATCTTAACAATTACGCAACATGTAACATACCAAATCTGGGTTCATAGATTAACCCTCCCTTAGTCTAGGCCCCTTTTTCATTTTATGTAGTATGTAACACGCCAAATCTGGGAGCTTAACCCTCCCTTCCTCTAGGCCCCTTTTTCACTTAGGCTAATATCTAGAAATGTTTCCCCTAACTTAAAATATATTAAGATTATTGGAGTCAAATAGCATAATCTAACTAAAATATCCTTAACATATGAGGTTTAATATAGAACAACCAAGTAAATTTAATAATAATGTTTAATTTGCAAATACACAAACTAATAATTTTGAATCTAATTGACTCTCTACAATCCTCATAGAAACATAAGATGATGGACATCAAATTAATAAATTCCATAGTGCCACTATTGGACTAATTAGTGGAATATGATTATAACTGAATGCTTATTATACAAGAATTCAAGCCTTATATTGAGGATTTTCAAAATATAAAATTTATGCCATATTGAGATTTTGTATACCCCTATTAGTCTACAAAGCAAATTTCATGATTTTTGGGTAACATTTCCTCACTCAATTGAATTAGTAGAGAAAAGCATTAAAAGACCTATGTCTAGTGGACATAATTAAGTAAGACACTAAAATTTCACTAAATTCTATTTATACCATCTCCACTCATGTCATGAGACTAGGTAATTCTTTTTGAAGTCTCCTTTCACATAAGGAAAGAACGAGTGCAAGATCGGTAACTAATGTTGTCCTTCTTCTTTTTCTCTCCTCTCCTTCCCTTGAATTATCTCCGCCCATCCCTCTTCGTCCAATTCATGTCATTATCACCTACCTTCACAGTGATATAGTGATTCCTCCATAGGTGACGATGATATCAAACCTAGATCTATAACTTCAACATAAAACCTACAACACAAGAGCTTCTACTACCTACAACAATGACCTTCCTCCTCCTCTTCTCTTCCCCACCTCTTCTTTCCTTTATTGTCTTCAATCTACAACTCCTAACCCTAGTCTCCATTGGTCACCATCCCACATGTGTCAGTCATTATATATACTTCAGGATGTCGTGACCTGCTTTGGAAGGAGTCAACAGTTTTGCAAGTCATGTACTGGCATCAAGAATGCCGCCTCATTAACCTTGATAGAGCTACAAAGCCACCTGCTTTACTTTTCTCACCTCCAATTCATCCCCCTCCACATGGTTTTCCTCTTTCCCCCGTATTCCTCCTCCATCTATCTTCATTTTTCCTAGTGTCAACCTGGAAAAGTGTCCTATAGTAGGGTACCACCGACAGCTGTCACAACAACAAAGACACCACCCTAAACACATTCTTGATCTCCTTCTCCCTCCTTGTGTTTCCACCATGACCACATGACTTCTGTACATGGCCATTAACCTGAAATAGAGTTCTCACCATCAACTATAATGGCCTTCGACAAATTGTAGATAACCTTCAATGGCATGATCCACCAATCACAACTACCTCAATCATCACCATGCCATGTTCCTACTTCACCTTCGCTCTAGGTTAGAGAACTCGAGGGCCAATGTGGAAGGAATTAAACCTTGCCTTGGATCTAATGTGATAGAGCAATCACATATCAATGGTCATTCAAGCCTCTGTAGAACTCGTGGTTCATCATTATGCATGTTATCCATCATCTTTCTTTAGTTCTAACTTGAAATTTTCTATTAACTTGATCATTAATATTAATATACTAGATGGTAGCCTAAAATCTGAAGTATAAATATATTAACCATCGATCTATTTAGACCTAACTCTATAAAATTATCAGATAGATCCAGTATTGAGTTGATACAAAAGATAAGAAGCTTGTTATTTATATGGAAATGATACTAAATACTAAATATTTAACAATAAATTATAGTATGGCTAGGATTTTTCCATTATGAAGAATGGTCTATATTTATCCACTTGACTAACACTATCGTACTAGTTTGTATTCCTGAATGGATAGTCATTTTACATTTGGTATTTAGATCTCTTAAAATTCTTGATTTTAGAAAACCAATTAATACTAAAAAACTAGAATAGGGTTGATGATAATCTAAATGATTAGAATATGAAACATGCTAGTATAGGTAAATCATATATATATTGGTGTTTATGTTTTCTAAAAATTGAAATATGAGGGAGAGACTATGTATAATAATGTTTATTTTATAAATATAAGAACGTGTGACTTAATATTTTAACAAACTTACTTATGATGCCTAGGTTTCGACTTTTTTATACATTCATATGAAGTTGTGGCATATGCATACTTGTATTTATATGGTCAATTATAATCTAAGAGAAAGAACTAGAAGCATAAACATATTCATATATGGATGCTAGTGGGATTTAAACCCTAAAATTTTCTAACGGAAGCGTGTTGACCAACAATAACTCATGTAGCACATATTTGATCCTAGTTAACCCAAATTGAGATAATAATATAAAGAGATAAAATGGTCATGCAAGGACTAATTTGGAGGAATGAATTATCCACACATATATGTAACCTAGAAATTCTAGACTTGTGTATCTAAAGATGGATATTAGAACCAAAACATATATCTAGCAAATTATATGTTCACTTGATAGGATTAAAAACTATGATATATAATTAGGTTATTGGGACCAAGATAAGAATCGTATGAAAATTTATAATATGAAATTAAACACATGTTAGTTTTGGTTTGACTAACATGCATAATGTGTTCCTAGTATAAATACTTGACTTCAAGGAGCAACTATATGAATATAGTTCACCTTTAGGCGTGAAGATGAGGTATGTGCAAATCCCTATCTATGATTGGGTATTTATTGACTAATTCCTAGTTTCCCAAAAATGAGGAAATCATCCTTTATTTGATTCTTCTAATTGTTCCATATGGAACTCCTAAATTGAAAATTTGCTTATCTAATTTCATTGGACATAGGGTCTATGACCCCACTTACCTGCTACTTAGAATTTGAAATGTGACTAACTAGTTATCTTGCTTCTCAATTTATGCATGATGGTTGTTAGACTATTTATCTAGAGTAGTGGTGCATTGGGGTGTGCACTTCCACTCTTATTTTTTAGACTATAATCGAATTGTGTTATGGCCTCTATTTTATATATTTCGTCTATCTCATATATGCATTCAATCGTTTTATTTGTGATGCTATGAATTCATTAATGGAAATACATTTTATGATGCTCTATTTCTCTTTTACGCATCATTATTGGATGATTTCTTTTGGAGTTTACCTATATATTGATAGCCCTCTCTTTTCGTGGGAACAATATCCCTTTTATACTTGTAAACCAATACAATGCCCAAATATTGTTTATATGCTCATACTTATTAGTTGCTAATACATGCCTTTGTTTCCTATTTCTTGGGTGATGTTACCCTTCCACCCATGTGTTGATACATTAGAGGGCAATGACTCAATAAGGTCATATGCAGAACATGAACTTAAGGATAGCTTGCAATTATCAGGTTGCCCTCTTAATTGGTCTTATATGTTATTGATGGACACCAATTTATTCGTTGAGAGACTTACCAAAACTAAAAATAAGGATGTACAACACATACACTACATAATCACATGGCATACTAAGCTCTCGCAATAGTTTACTAGAAATTGAATCACTTTTCCAAAATTTACATATACTACTCAGAATCCCCACTGTCTTTACCCATCTTATTTATCATGCCTCCTTTTACGATGAGGAACAATTGTAGATGAATTATCATGCAACTATATAATAGTTTTGTTTCTACAATTTATCAACTTTTATACTTTATGATATATTTATACCATTTGGGTAATAATGAAATTCCTCCTTTCCTTCATATTCATAATAGGATGGTTTTAATTCTCAATTTTGTGAAGAGATGATCCCCTCTTGGGTCCAACATTTTACAAATTGTATTAGAGCTAGTTCCACTTCAGTAGATGGGCCCACATGGTCATGTGAGATGCCACTCTTTAATTGTACGGTCCAAGCATGTTTGTAAGGGATATACTAGTTGATGGAGCCATCCTTTCACTGGCATCATTAAATTGGATTTGGGTGTACATAAGCCATTCTTGGTCTGCACTAAAATGGAGAAGTTGTTATGAGGACATGGTTGAGCCTTGACTAGGACGTCAAGAGTCTATGTGGAGGAGATTGTAACATCCCAAGATTTGAGACCACAGATAATACTATCTTAAAAGGAATGATCGAACTATCTACATTACAAAGGTACGCCTTCTTTTTAGGGAGATCATCACTAAGAATTATATGGTTAAGCATGTTGAGCCCAATGTAGTACGAGGATGGGTGACTTATCGAGAATATGACCTTTGTCTATGTGTGAGTGAGGAGAAAGCACACATCTCAGGCTTGTGGTCGTCTCTGGGGCTAATCATCATTCATGATACTCTATTAGAGTCTTGGGTAGTGAGCCCTAATGTTACAATATGATATCAGAGCTTAAGCAGTCAATGACTTGATTATTTCAAGTTATCCCATGTAGTTCCTTAGTTGGGTACTTAAGTAACCCTAATATGTTATTGATATGCCTATCCTTGAGTAATGAATACCAATTATGGTTTCAATCCCTAACTAATTTGGTCATTTCCACAACCCAAACTACCTAAGTGGCTGAGACTCAGTCTTTAGTAACCCTAATCACCCTTGCCCTTCTTATGGAGGTGGAAATGTCACCACATGGGAGTTGCTTTTGTAGTGTTCGATTCCTATCTCCTATTTCATAGGAGGTTACCTTGAGGACTATGAAGTGTATGTTTACTCAAACACTCATAGCTAGGTGTAACCCTAGTTATTGGTTTCTTTTGTTATTTTTCTAGCATGTCTCACATATGCCCATTTTAGGCATTGAGCATGTTGGATGAAAAACACAAAACCCTAACATACATTTTGGAATGGATATGATTCCCTTAATTCTAAAGTGATAATATGAACTAGATCTATTACGATTCAGCATACCTTGCCTTCGACATGGAGTATCTTAATATAGCCTTAGCAAAAGCCATCTATTTGAGAGTTGAATATTATCCTTGTTGATCTTAATATGCCCTTGTACGAGGGATGATGGATATAAGTTGTTAGTTCAATATATGTTCTTAAGATTTCATCTCTCTCTCATCTCCATAGTGTGATTAGCTTACCTAATGATCAAGATGAGGAGCAATTTGACTACTTGGTTCACCTTGTCTTGTAATGGGACCATGGATGTAAATCATCGAGTGAAGAAGGGACCCTAATTTCTTCCTATACTGGTTGGATGATCATATGACTCGCTTATGTCTCAAGACAAGGTTTTGTAAATTATGTTTAAGAGTGACAGGAGGAATGGTGTCCTGCCTATTAGGATGAAGTAGGAGTTTATCATGTGTACTAGAAAACCCCTTTCCATTCTTATGATTATAGATTGAGATGTATTTGTATAAGCTTTTAGAAGTTTTATACTTAGAACTTTTTGATGGAATGTAGTGTTATTAGAATAATTTTTATAGTTGTGGTGCAATGGAAAATGGCTGAGTTGGTTTTTGGGTCGATTTTGGCTTCATTTTTGGATTTTCATCGTAAAGTTTTTGTCTTTAGACTTATTTTATTATTAAACTATATGTATGAAATAAAATATTTCAATTTTTATTGATGGTTTAAGAATCAAGTCAACCACCAGGAGGAAGTTTGAGCTGTATAAAAACCCTTCATTGAAGAAATACTTGACTGGCATGATCAGTCTAAAACACAAGCTAGGCCTAAGAGTTGTTTGGAGAGTACTGCAATGAAGTTTTCGATATATAAGACCTAGTTGAAACACCCTTGTTTCTTCTCTAGATGTTTATATAACTTATAAATTAATCCTTTTAAGGGGTGGAGTTTGGTATGCCTTAATCATTAGGAGTGTAACTTAACTTGAGGACTAACTGAACTAAACAGAGGTTGAAACAAGTAATATGTGGGTAAGAAATTCAACTACTACCTAACCAGGGTTAGTGGGTAAATCTTGCCAATTTGAGTACCATGATTGTTAAGTTAGCAAAAAAAATAATTTTTAAAATTTACCTTATTGTATATAATTCTATGAACATAAGCAAAATAAGATACAAAATTAGGAATAAAGAAAAATAATAAGGGAGCTTGCTTTAATATATGAAAATTGTATAACTCTTTTCTATAAACTAGGTTAACTATAGCTAGGATGTTAAATATAATGAATGTGCACTCTGTCCTATGCGATCATAACATACAAAATTGAAAATGAATGAAGTACACCTTACTCATAACCTGCGTACTTCAATTTTTATGCTAATTTGTATGAATAGTTCAAAGAATTGCATTCAATACACTATATTGCTCAAAGATGGATGATAAAACATACTTTCCAACAAAACCCTAGTGTTACACCTCAGTACTAATCTTTCTAACAGACTGTATGTAATAACACATTTCTAGGAAGAAACTCTCTTGAAGGAGTTGAGTGTTTTAACATACCAAACTTGGGTTCATAGCTTAATCCTTCCTTAGTCTCTGCCTCTTTTTCATTTATGCTAATATCTAGAAATTTTTCCACTAACTTAAAATGTATTGAAATTAATTCGAGTCAAAATAACACAATCTAACTAAAACATCTTTTACATATGTGGTATTAGGATGCAATAATCAAGTAAAAATAATAAAAATGTTTTGTTTCCAAACACACAAACTAACGATTTTGACTCTAATTGACTCTCTACAATTCTCATAGGAACAAAAGGTGATGGACATTAAATTACTATTTTTCATGGCGCAATGGTTGAATAAATAGTGGAATAAATACTTAAATGGATGCTTAATGTACAAGTATTCAAGCCTTATATATATCGAGGATTTTCAAAATATAAAATTGGTAAAAATTAGGATTCATCATACCCTCAATAATCTACAAAGAAAATTTCATAATCTTTTGGATAACATTTCCTCACTTATTGAATTGTTAAGAAAAGTATTAAAAAACCTAGGTCTAATAGACATAATTAGTTGACAAATCCATATATTCCCACCCATGTCACGTGTCTAGGTAATTCTCTATGAAGTCTCCTTTTATAGAATTCAAAAATAGACGCAAGATCTTTAACTTATATCACCCTTCTTCTTCTTCTTCTTCTTCTCTCCTCTCCTTCCCTTTACTAGTTTCTGCCCATCCCTCTTCCTCCAATTTCCTTCACTGAAACCCACCTTCACGATGATCTGGTGCTACCTCCACATGTGACTATGATGTTAAGCCCAGATCTGCAGCTTCATCATCAAACTACAACACAAGAGCTTCTACTACACAAAACAATGACCTCCCTCCTCTTTTCTTCCTAACCTCTTCTTCATGTTTCCCTCTTCAACCCACAACCCTTAAACCCTAGTCTACATTGGTCACCCTACCCCATGTCTGATTGAAATACATACAATAGGATGTCATGACCTTCTTTGGAAGGTGTCAATGGTTCTACAAACCACCTACTAGCAGCAAGATAGTCGCCCCTTCTACCCTAGTGGCACTACAATCCCACCTTCTCTCCTTTTCCCACCTTTAGTTCACCCCCTCCATATGGTTTGCCTCTTTCCCCATCTTCTGCCTCCATCCATCTCCCTCCTTCCTAGCATCAACCTAGAGAAGAGGCCTGTAGTGAGTACCAGCCACAACTACGACAACAACCCACATCCAACCCCAGAAACATTCTTGATCTCATTCTCCTCCTTACTATACTACCCATGGCAGAAATACTTATCCACATGGACATAAACCTAAAATAGAGTTCCCATTGTATGCTATAATGGCCTTTGATAGACTGCATATCATCTACAACACCATGACCCGCCAGTCCCAACTACCTCAATTGTCACCTAGGCCATGTTCCTACTTCTTCACTTCGGATTAGAGAACTCGAGGGACAATGTGGAAGGAATTCAGCCTCACCTTGGATCTGGTGGAATAGAGAAATCATACATCAATGGTCATCCAAGCTTGTAGAGCACTCACAACTGATCATTATGCAGGCTAGACATCATCTTTCTTTAGTTAGTTAACTTGATCATTTACAATAAGATACTAGATGGCATCCTAAAATCAGAAGCATAACTGTATTAACCATCCACCTTATTCATACCTACTCTATAAAAGTAACACATACATACAATAAATATTAATCTTGTCATTTTTATGGAAATCCATTCTAAACACATAATATTTAACAATAGATCCGAGTATGTGTAGGATTCTTAAATTGTTAAGAATTATCTATATTTATCTACTTGATTAACACTACCATACTAATATTTATTAGTGAGTGAATAGTCATTTTATAGATGGTATCTAGATCTCCTAAATTAATTAATTTTAGAAACCAATTAATAATCATAAACTAGATTGAGGTTGATGATAATTTGAACGCTTAGAATGTGAAATATTCTAGTAGGTAAATCCTATATAATTTGGTATTCATGTCTTTTAAAAGTTGAAATATGAGGTAGATGACATGTATAAGAAGGTTGATTTCATAAATATAAGAATTAGTGACATTATATTTTGACAAACTTACTTATGATGGCATGGTTTTATACTAATATTATTTGCATTCAACTAAAATCATATCATTGCATACTTGTATATATATAGATAATTTCAATATAAGTATGAGAATGAGAAGTATAAAATTATACATATATGGAGTCTTGTGGGATTTAAACCCTAAAATTCTCTAATAAGAGTATGTTGTTCAATAATAAGTCATGTTGGAGGAATGAATTATCCACACATATATGTAAATCCGACATCCTAGACTTGTGTATTTGAGATGGATATTAGAACTGAAACATATATCTAACATATCATATGTTTACTTAATAGGAATTAAAAACCCTAATCTATCATTAGGTAATTGGTACTGGGACAAGAACAATATGCAAATATGTAATAGGAAAGTATACACATGTTAGTTTTGGTTTGACTAACATACATAATGTGTTCCTAGGATGAATACTCGACTTTAGGGACCAAGTATATCAATCAAGTTAACCTTTAGGTGTGAAGATCAAATATACACAAAACCCTATTTATGTTTGATAATGTAATGGACTATAATTCCCTATTTCCCTAAAATGAGGGATTTACCCATTATTTAATTCTTCTAAATTTTCCATTTGGAAATCTCTAAACTCACAAATTATTTATCAAATTTCACCAGACATAGGTATATGACCCCACTTTCCTTTGTACTTGGAAATTGAAATATGACAGAACTAGTTGTCTTGCTTCTCAGTTTGTGCATGTTGAATGTTAGACTATTTATCTAGAGTAGTGGTGCATGAACAAAATCATTTATATAGTAGGGCATGCGTATTCTGCCAAGGTGTTTGTTTTCACCCTTTTTTTAGGCCGTAATCTGATGATGTTATGGCCCTATTTTAGGTATATGCTCTATCTTATATATGCATGTAATTGTTTTATTTGTGATATTATGGATTGATGAATGGAAAGACACTGTGTGATGCTCTATTACTATTTTATGTCATATTCTTTTTATTATTTCTTTTAGAGCTTGCCTATATGTTGATATCCCTCTCTTTTCATGGGAATACCCCTTTTATACTTGTAACCCAATATAATGCCCAAATATTGTTTATATGCACATACTTAATGTTTTTTGATACATGTCTTTGTTTTTCTAGGTTATGTTCCCCTTCCGCCCAAGTCTAGGTACATTAGATGACAAGGACTCAAGAAGGTGATATACATGATGTGAACTTAAGGATAGCTTGGAATGGTCAGGTTTCCCTCTGCAACTGGCCTTATATGTTATTAGATACACACTTTTTTATTTTATCATGCCACCTCTTATGGTGAAGAATAATTGTAAATGAATTGCCATGTGATTTTGTAATAGTTTTGTTTATGCTACTTATCAAATTGTATGCTCTGTATATATTCATATCATTTGGGAAATAATAAAATTACTCCTTTACTGAATAATTACTTTTAAAAAAAGAAAATTTCCTCATCTCTTGTTATCTCTTCTCTTAACATTTGTGCCTAATTTTTATGTCCCCTTTCTGACTGGAAATGACCTTCTTTACCACAATTGTTTTTTTAAGCGTGCAAGTAATGTTTTATTGCACATACACTAGTTTATATTGATGCACACTTCTTTTATTTCCTATTTTCTTGATGTTGTTCCCAAAACCACCTCAGTATATGTGACCTATAGAAGATGGTCATGTTTCCATCTACATTTATATTGTAGTATAGGTTGTTGTACCTTTCCCTAATCGTAATGTGACTCTTGTTCTAAGAAAAATTGTAAATGAAACATGGTGTGCTAATATAATAATTAAATTTTACAATACTACATAAAGATATTGCTTTTGTGTATGATATCTTTTTAGATTGAAATAAATATACCTCCCTTCATACATTTCCATGTGTTTGGACTAATATGGGAATAATCCTAAATAATTAATGGGTGAATAATCTCTTGGGTTTCAATACTCCATGTGAGCTTCTTCATGAATTTTTTTGGTGCATTTGTTTCTTGGATATGCATTTCTTGTCCACGTTCTATTGGATTCCAGACTACTTAGGTTGAGTGTCCATTCTCCACTTAAAATGTAATTTTGTGTGTATTTCCATGTCATGGGTATGTTATAAGAAAATCCTTAATGAGGTCTCTTTATTTCCAATTTCAATAATTACAACCATTTATATATTATGATGTGTGCATTTCACCCAGGGTGCGTGTTTCCACCCTTACTTTTGTTTAGCCATAACCCAATGTTGTTATGGCCCTATTTGAGATATCTACTCTATCTCATACATAAACTCAATTGTTTTATTTATGATATTATGGATTGATGAATGTCAAGACACTTTATGATGCTCTATTAATTTTATATGCCTCATTCTTCTAATTGTTTATTATGGAGAATACATATATGTTGATATCCCTCTCTTTTCATGGAAACACCCATTTTATATGCATAACCCAATATAATACCTAAATATTGTTTACATGGTCATACTCAGTGTCTATTGATACATGCCTTTGTCTACTATTTTTTGGGTGATGTTCCCCTTCTACCCATGTGTATGTACATTAGAGGATAAGAACTCAAGAAGGTCATATGCAGGATGTGAACTAAAGGATAGCTTGAAACGGTCGACTTTTTCTCTGCAATTGGCCTTATATGTTATTAGATACACACCTTTTTATTTTGTCATGCCACCTTTTATTGTGAGGAATAACTCTAGATGAATTATCATGTAACTGTTGTAATATTTTTATTTTTGTTGTTTATCAACTTTTATGCTATGTGATATATTTATACCATTTGGGAAATAATAAACTTCCTCCTTTCCTTCATATTCACAATGGCATGGTTTGGTTTCTCAATTATGTGAAGAGTGGATAACCTCTTGGGTCCCACTTTTTAAATAGTTAGCATGATATACATATGAAATATACCTCTTACATAATTAAATAATCACATGGTAACATTTACATTATGTGCTTAAATAAGATATGCAAGCAGATGTTACGATGCAATTGTAATTGAAACCCTAGACGTGGACCACTTACTTGATATCAATATGAATATATCTTCTATGATATCTTGATTTCAACCCTTAGTAATCATATCATTATACCAATTTAAACTAGCTAGGTTCCTAAACCCTAATTGTGAATAATTTAATATATCAAGAAAAATAAGTCAAATCACATCCTATAACTTAAAGGGCTAGATCTCAAAACATAGATAAAAAATCATATATAGATCGATCCTATCAGATATACTAGTAAAAAAGATATGAATTATTACTCGGCCAATCAGGACCAAGATAAATTAATTTATTTTATTCATGGATTGGATAAAATAAAAATGAAATGACTAAAACACCCCTTCATATTATCGTGCTATAGGTGTGACACATTTATATGACGTGAAGATTCCAAAAATCAAAGTCACGAGAAACCCCAAAAGACGATAGCTAAGTGACATATCAATGAAATAGTCCAAGGACATAGAAGTAAATATATTGCATGGCTTCTTCCCATCCCAATACGTGGCACTAGCAGCTTCTTGGAGCACAAACCTCTATAAAACACGAGGTATACTCCATATTTCACAAGACCAACAACACTATACCTTTCTTGGGTCGTTACCATCAGAAGGATCCCTTGAATGGACCCTATGACGGTCAAAGATGGGAGAACCAACCTCTTACTATGGTCAAAAATAGAGTAAGAAAATTCAAGATAAAAAAACTATAAGACCCCTAACCTGAGTTTTGGGGTAACCCTATTTTATTTGGCTTAATCTTGTGATTATAACCTTTCTCTTATCTTTTGAGATGTGATTAGGGCTTGTAGAGAGCTTAAGTTTCCAGTTTGAGCTTGTTTGGATGTTGTTTTTTCTTTATGTACTAGTTTTGGTGCGAATTACAAATTACCCAATGTAGGGGGGTTGATGTGCAATTTTCCACCTTTAGAGTGTTCCCTCTCTTTCTTGACATCATCTTGAGGAAATAAAAAGAGAAGGGTGCCTTGTTTGATCCTTGTTTGAGGAGTATCACCTTAGGTGGTGATTAGGGTTGTTGTGAGTGTTGAATGCACTAACCATGTGTGTTGGTTGTGTTGTCTCGACCTTGGGTTGTGACCAAGGTTGGTTTTGGAGGGTGTCATGGTTGAGACACCTCCTCTAGGTGTTGGGGGTCATGACCTAGGTAGTCTAGGGTGGTCTTAGGTCAAGATGGTTGCCCTAGCATAGGTTGTCTTAACCCATGTATGGTAGTGGGACCTTGTCTCGACCTAGAGGTGATGTTAGGTGGTGGTGTCATGACAATGGGAGGTGCACCCTAGGAGGGTTGCAACTGCAACTATGTGGGTTGACATGGTGGTCGAGACACTACCTAGATTGTATCACCATGTCTTGCATTCCATGCTTAAGTGGTTGCATGCTGGCCTTTTGAGTGGACAAGTGTCCCTTGGGTCCCTTAGTATGTTGACACCTCAACCCTTGCTCTCTCTCATCTTCCGTCTATATAACCCCTTATCTCCCCTTATTTTTAACCATTTTGGCCCTCCACCTTCTTCCTTCTCTTTTGCTTGTTTTTGGAACTTGGCAGAGCAAGGAGATCTGTCCTTGGAGCTTGGTGACCCAATCTCTTCTTGTGTGTGGTGTTTATGTCAACCATAGCTCATCTTCAACTATGGTAAGTGTTTATCTTCATTGATGAAGTTTCTTTTGATCTCCTACCTTCAACTTACTCTCTTTTCTTGACACTAGACCATGGTTCCTCCATGGTGGTCGTTTTGGGTCTTTTGGATCGGCCTAGAGCTTTTTGGTTCTCTTTTCTTAGATGATCTTTGACCTTGGTGTCTTCTCCTTCTTGAGGTGCTCTTGTGGTCGTGAGTGGAGCTTTTGGTGAAGATTCTTCAACCCCTGGATCATGTACTTGGAGCTCTTGATCTTGGAGTTTGGAGCTCTTAGCGGTGATCATCTTAAGGCGGGTTATATAACTATTAACGTTCTCTATTATGCACCTTCTTACATTCATGATACTGTATTCACTCTCTAAAATTCTCCCCTAACATGATAGTAAATGATGATAATCTCTTGAACTTGTTTGGTGGCAATTATCTTGCTCGGTTTGGATGAAAGTGGAAATCCTAATTTCATATACTCGATTTTGATGATTGGGGTTTTATGATGATCTTCCTCTATCTGTTTAACCTTGGTTTTGCTCACATGCATGATGTTTGAGTATCCAGATGTTATGGGGAGTTTAGGATCTATTTTGGGTACCTTGATCATGGCTTTCTCTCCCTTGGATGAGATCCTTTCATGTGGTTTCATGATGCATGGCCTAGGGTTTATAGTGATCATTTTACATGAGCCTCTTCCTTCATGATGATCATGATTTCCCCTAAGTTTTGTTTCAGTTCTAGTTTGAGACCTAGATGGTGCATCTTGGTGTGGTCGTGACACTTCCCTCTTGATGGTTGCGACCTTGACAACTTTGGTCGAGATGATTCCTTGTGGTTGAGTTTGACCTAGCGGTGTTACATCAAGGATTTTGTTGTTAAGTGACCTAGTCATCCCCTGGTGTTGGTGTCTTGTTCCTACCTTGCTTGAGTTGAGACTCATCCTAGAGTGTACGATCATGACCAAGATGGTCTTAGGTCACAACATGGGTGGAGGTTGAGACACCCTTGAGACTGAGGTAGGTTTGGTCGAGACATATTTAGGTCGAGACACCTTTGGTCGAGATACTTTGTGAAACCCTAACCCTAAGTGTCGCGGGTGCGACATGACCTAGAGGTGGAGGTCACGACATGTTGGTGGATGGTCGAGACACATGAGTGTCACGGTCGTGACATGGACCATGATGGGTGGTCATGACCTATGTGGTTATGTGGTCAATATTGGGTCATGGTAGGTGGATGAGAAGAACATGTGAACACTTAATGATATTCATATATGAATGATGCATAAACCATATATAATACTATTTAGAATGTTATCTGATCAACTCTAATGATGTTTCCTAATCCTTATACATTCCAAGATGATGGAGGGTGATGGTTCTATCTTTGATGGTTGAACATAGTCTTGTAAACTCTAATCGGCTAAGAGGAAACCTAACCCTAATAATGAATAATGATCTTGCTTGTTTCTTTATAATTAAAGGATTATGATGTTATGTGGTTATCTCTCTCTTGCTTATCAACTTCTAATAATGCAGGTGTTATGAGCTTGATAGTCATAACTATTATAGACTATGGTGATTATGATTTGACACATGTTGAATATTCCCTTGTGAGGCATGTTGAAGCACTTGTGATACATGAATAATGTGAATGGGTCCTATGACCTGGTGGTGGCTTGATGCCTATTGTGATGTGATACCCTCTAGTGCTATGATTAAGGGATTGATATCCCATAGTGAGGTGACATTAGTGATAGCCTTGAGTGGTTGTGTAACAATGATGACGGTCTTGTGAATGGAAGTGTACACGTGTTATGTGGTGATAGTGTGACAAGTTCACATCTTATATGTTTTATATCTTTGAAAGTGTACCATGCCCTTACCTTTGTAGTGATTTTTATGGTTTTGTACACTATAACTTGTTTGATGCTTGAAGATGCTTAACTGACATAACTAAACATGTGAAATGTAATCCATGTAGTTTTCTCTATGCCATAGATCCTTTCCAATGTCATCCTTAATTGTTGGATTGGTGAAACGAGTTTTACTCCGAGCGTATATTTTTGAATATGAAGGGGTACAAGTTGGGTATCACCCTATATCCCTAATTACAGGATGTGTGAGACGGCCATGCGTGAGCCGATATCATTGTGATATGGATGGCCATGTGTGAGACACTCCTTCTTGTTAGAACGGCCATGTGTCATCCTGTTCTTCTAGCGTTGTTACCTATACCAAGGTGGGCTAGGTGTTGTTATATGTGGACATTCATGCGTGAGACGATCCTTCTGCTGACTATAAGTCACTTTTGTAGTTGACGAACATGTCTTTGTGTTGTTACTCTCGTGTTGACCGGGAAGTGTTGGAGAGGTCATGGATTCCAACTCTTCCATTGGCCTAGTATGGCATCGATTTTGGCCTAGTAGTGGTCATTTGGATTTGGGTGGTACGACTCAAATCCTTGGGGTAGTAATTAAAATACATAATCAGCAGTGTAGCATGCTTGCTTAGGATCAAATACGATAACATTGGATGAGGCCATGCTTTGCTTTGTATAGCTTGGTTGGTAGAAAATATACATGTTCTTCATATTCCTTGTTAGTTTATAAAATATACTACTACTCTTTTGTAGCTACCTGATCTGCATAAATGATAATAATTGCCCTGCTTATATCAGTAGTTGAATATGCTTAATATAATTGTCGCTTTACTTCTATTTTTTTGTTATTGTATTTGTGCTTTAATAGCGTTGGTGGAGAATTATATCTCTTGTTGGGACATTTGGTCTTACCCCATGGGTTTCCACATCTTTTAGGTAGTCGTACACGAGGAGGTAGAGATCATGCAACGGAGGCAGATCAACAACAAGGAGGATAGTAGCTCCTAAGGTTGGGAATGCAACATGCGGTCCTTTTGTTGTTAGAGTCCTAGAGTCAGCCATGTGCACTCAAGTCTTGGGAGAGTTACATATGTTCCTAGATGGTGTTATCGATATGAGTTTTTGGTTTATGCACCCTTGTTGTATATAGTTGGTTGTTGTACATGTTTATGTAAATGAACAGATATCACATGTGACATGTAGTCTTTTATGGGCGTGTTGTAAATAATGGTGTTTTGTGATATATAATTCAGATGGCAAGTTTTTGGACTTTGATGTATTAATTTTCTTGATATTGGTTCTTGTTGTAATTGGTTTTAATTTTTAGTGTTTTTTGGTAATCCACTGTAGAGTTTTGTTTGAATCTTGTGGTTTGGGTTTGTGTTACAAAGGGTGTCATAGTATGGTTGGTATCATAGCTTTAGGTTTGTTGTGTCTATAGGGACCTAGGACTAGGTTTTGTGTCTATTCTAGTGTCCTCCAGTCTGTCTTATAGTGACTTCTACTTGTACAGAAGAAGAAGAAGAGTTGAAAAGAAGGCTGGAGAACACAAAGAACATGTTGCTAAGAGTGGTGTTACTACACCAGGTGGAGGTACAAGGAGGCATGTTGTTGAGGAGAGAGCACCTGAGGCTCCCCCGTTTAACTAAGTCATGCTGGAAAACCCTACCTTTCACTCCATGTTTGGGCAGTTAATGGCGACGATGACACATATGGCAAACAGATTGTTCATTCCTCAAATGAGAGCAACAATCCCCAATGTGGATTCTCTAGTCTCGGAGAAGACATTTGAGTTGTTGAGGCGAGTTGGAGTGATGAAATATGTTGGTACAATAGATCCAGTGGATGTGGACCTCTAGTTGATGGAGCTATAGAAAGCCTTCAAGATCCTTAGTATCCCAGAAGCTAATAAGGTGAAGAATGAAGTATACCTTTTGAAGGGGAGTGTCGGACATTGGTGGGCCATAGAGGATGAAAGAGGCCTAGAGTTGCCTTTGGTTGGGAGGAATTTTGATGTGAGCTTGTTAGTGAGTTCTTCTCTCAGACCTATCTGGATGAGAAGATCAGCCAGTTTGATAGGATCCGGCAGGGATCCATGTCAATCAATGAGTATGATGCAAGGGTTATTGAGTTGTTAAGGTTCTATCCTCACATGGCCACTAAAGATGGGGAGAGAATATGATGTTTTAAGAAAGGGTTGAACTCTAAGTTGTCGATGTTGGTGGTTGCCTTAGAGAACACAGAGCATTTTGCTATGTTTGTGGAGTCGGTTCGGAGGATAGAGAGGTTTTTGGTTGAGAAGAAAGAGAAGAGTGCCAAGAAGAGGCATGCTAAGTACCAAGTATAGTTGTTAGGTGGCTTTAAGGAGCCTAGGTTGACAGCACCACCAACACAGTAGAGGTCTAGTGCACTGATGCAGTGGTCACCTAGTAAGAGCAGGAGCCATAGTTTTCCACCTACAGGAGCCCAGAGTGATGCCTCAGTGTCTGTGATAGGGTTGCTTAGGCCTTGGTATGAGAACAAGACGTGCTATAAGTGTGGACAGATCAGGCATACTAGACCATTTTTCCTTGTGAAAGATGACGAGGTGACCTAGCAGTCAAGGCAGAGCCAACAGGGCTCGCTGAGATAGTAGTTTAGCAGTGCAGGAGGATGAGGGCATGGACAGGCCTCGCAGGATGATTCCTCTCGATATGGGATGGCTAGGCTTTACGCCTTGGGTCAACCAAAAGGGGAAGTCAACCCTCAAGTCGAAATAGGTCAGATAGAGTTATTTCAGTATGTACTTCATATCTATTTTGGATTGACCTTAGTAAGGACTTAAGGTAGAGATGCAGAGGAAGTGACCATCTTTTTTCACTTTGGATTTCAGGGGCGAAATCCTTGTTAGGGGTTTATGGCTTGGAAGACCCCTGAATAGAGCCTTGGAGTAACCCTATTTTCTTTGGCTTAATCTTGTTCTTAGAATGTTGATCTAATCATTTTATATGTGATTAGGGCTCGTGGAGAGCTTAAGTTTCAAGTTTGAGCTTGTTTGGATGTTGTTTGTGCTTTATGTGTAGTTTTGGTGCAAATTGTAATTTACCCAATGTAGGGGGTTGATGTGAAATTCTCCACCTCTAGAGTGTTCCCTCGCTTTCTTGACATCATTTAGAGGAAATAGAAAGAGTATGGTGCCTTTATTGAGCCTTGGTTGAGAAGTATCACCCTAGGTGGTGATTAGGGTTGATGTGAGTGTTGAATGCCCTGACCATGTGTGTTGGTTGTGTTGTCTCGACCTTGGGTCACAACCAAGGTTGGTTTTTGGAGGGTGTCGTAGTTGAGACACTTCCTATAGGTGTTGGGGGTCACGATCTAGGTAGTATAGGGAGGTATTGGGTCGAGATGGTTTCCCTAGCATAGGTTCTCTCGACCAAAGGATGGTAATGGGACCTTGTCTCGACCTAGAGGTGATGTTAGGTGGTGGTGTCGCGACCACGGGAGGTGCACCCTAGGAGGGCCGTGACCGTGACCATGTGGGTTCACATGGTGTTTGAGACACTACCTATATTGTATCACCATGTCTTGCATGTCATGCTTAAGTGTTTGCATGTGGGCCTTTTGAGTGGATAAGTGTCCCTTGGGTCCCTAAGTATGTTGACACCTCTCCCCTTGCTCTCTCTCATCTTCCATATATATAACCTTATATATCCCCTTGATTATAACCCTTTCAACCCTCTACCTTATTCCTTCTCTTTTTCTTGTTCTTGGAGCTTGGTGGAGCAAGGAGATCCATCCTTGGAGCTTGGTGACCCAATCTCTTCTTGCATGTGGTGTTTGTGGCAACCATATCTCATCTTCAACCTTGGTAAGTGTTTATCTTCCTTGATGATGTTTCTTTTGATCTTCTACCTTCACCTTCCTCTCTTTTCTTGACCCTAGACCATGGTTCCTCCATGGTGGTCGTTTTGGGAGAGAAACTCCTCATCACAAGGGTCATAGACCATGTTTAGACAAGGTAGACCTAAGTGTGTGGAGGGTTTCTTCTCTCTTTCTCCCTTTCTCTTTTGTCTCGGACTAGAGCTTTTTGGTTCTCTTTTCTTGTATGATCTTTGCCCTTGGTGTCTTCTCCTTCTTGAGGTGATCTTGTGGTCGAGAGTGGAGCTTTTGGTGAAGCTTATTCAACCCCTAGATCATGTGCTTGAAGCTCTTAATTTTAGAGTTTGGAACTCTTGGTGGTGATCATCTTAAGGTAAGTTATATAACTCTTAACCTTCTCTATTAATGCACCTTCTTACATGCATGCTACTGTGTTCTCTCTCTAAAACGTTCCCCTAACATGATAGTAGATGATGATAGTTGTCACTTAATATAATTGAATCAGCTTAATATAATTGTCACTTTACTTCTGTTCTTTAGTTACTTTATCTGTGCTTTAATAGCGTTAGTGGAGAGTTATATCTCTCGCTGGGATATTTGGTCTCACCCTGTGGCTTTCCACATATTTTAGGTATTTGTGTATGAGGAGGTAGAGATTGTGTAGCGGAGGCAGAGAAGCAACAAGGAGGATAATATTTGCTAAGGTTGGGAATGATGCTTGTGGTCCTTTTGTTGTTAGAGTCCTAGAGTCGTCCCTATACACCCAGGTCTTGGGGGAGTTATGTATGTTCCTCGATGGTGTTATCAATATGAGTTTTTGGTTTATGCACCCTTGTTGTATATAGTTGGTTGTTATGTATGTTTATGTAAATGAACATATATCACATGTGATAGGTAGTCTTTTATGGACATGTTGTAAATATTGATGCTTTATGATATATAATTCAGATGGCAAGTTTTAGACCTTGATGTAATAAGTTTCTTGATATTGGTTCTTATTGCAATTGTTTTTTTATAGTGTTACTTGGTAATCCACCGTTGAGTTTTATTTGAAACTCGTGGTTTGTGTTTGTGTGACAAAGGTTGTCACAAAAACCATGTTGTGATAGAGGAAATTGAAACAAAATGTGGTATTGAATTTGCAGACGAATTTCACTTGTGAACATTGAGAAAACTAGGCCAAGAACCATTCCAGTGGCATGATGTGAACATTGCCATGTTCAATGAGGAAGTCATGATTGGGGGTCAAACTGGAGTAAAATATGCTCACTATGAACAACTTAGAAAGGAAGTATGGAAGTATCGGAAGCTTACTGGGAGGCTAATTGTGTAAAGGGGCCACAGTTGTAGAGATTCAATCACCCTCCCCAGAGTTCAGGATCAGAGCTTTGGGAATTTTCAAATAGAGAGTCCTAGGGCTTGAGTAGGGTATAAATAGGTTCAAATTTTCATCCTGAAACAATTGGGAGGGTTAGTTCCCATGGGTTGGGAATAGAAATTGATAATTTCATGAAGATTTGGGGAAGGTGTTGTAGTTGATTGACTTGGGTGTATAGAGGTAGAAGGAGACCTTGGATGGTTGAGATCACTCATGTTCATCTTGTGTGTGATCCAACGGCCCAGTCCTAGTCCATCATGGACTGAAATAAAAAAAAGTTTTTTATTTAAATAAAACGAACTTTATTGGTATTATCTTCACAAAAAAATTTTCCCTAGAAAATGACCTCTGAAAATGACCATAGTTTCCCTTTCTCGTTTAAATAATTAACTTAGATTACCAATTCGGTCAACATAAAACCCTAAAAAAATTATTTAGGTTTTGAAATTCCATAATTCCTAAAACTTGTAGGAATACCATTATCCTGCCAAAATTGTCCATTAAGCTTCTAATATCATGAACTTTATCTACGAATTTGTGTCATAAATTATTGCACTCACATGAGGCAAAATTTATCATTCTTATCCAATAAAGGGTGAAAATATGTAACAATTAAGTATACATATCTTAGGTTTTGACTTCTTCCATGCTCTGTAGAACCCCACAACTACCCTTTCCCCCTTTTCTCATATTGGTTGACCCTTAATTTAATTATATATAGCTACCCATCAACTATAGAGAAAGATTTATGAGCCCTTTTTAAACCCTAATATGCACTCCTTTCTCCCTAAGAATTGATTCCAACTCTACTTGATCTTTCATGGGCTCTAACAATGGTGCTTCAGCACAACATAGACTCTCACATGGATTGGCTTTGCTCTAGATCTTTATTGGAAAGCATATGAGACCATCGATTATTCTTTAAAAGACATGAATTTAATTGGCTAATTTTTCATTTGTTTTGCCTATTTTGAGTCAATAATGTAGTTTGAAAATGTTATTCATGGTTTTCCTTGATGATTGTGTGAGTACCTCTGTGTGGTTGCTTTGAATTCATTGATGTTGTTTAATTGTGTTGGCTCACTTATCAAGTATATAAGATGTCACTCCAACAAGAGGGACAGATTCCTTCCATCTCACTATCAATAAATTGCATATATAAGAGTACACCCAAGTACTACTTGTTTGGAAACCTTTATTCAATATCATGTTGAATACCGTTATACACCAAATAACATATGATTATTGCAGTGAATTTAGGTATGAATATCACAATCACCATTATCACATTGAGATATGATTTTGACTCCCATTGCATGGATTCCATGTAGAAAGTTTGTCCAATACACATTTTCTCTAATAAGTATCTATTTTTCCTACTTGATATCCAATATCATCAATGAAACTTCAATCATTAAACATCATACACACTAGTATTATGAATTGTTATTGTCCTTTATTATAAAATTATTTTTTTGACTAGGAACTATACAAGAATGAATACTCATTGTATACATATTATCTCATGTTTTGATTCTTGACCTAAACCCATATGTCATTGAGTCAAACATTTATAGCAGTCATCATGTTAAGTCATTATCTCATACTGAAAAAACAAAATAAGTTCAATTGCCTTTTATTCATTATCCAATCAAGTACCAAATATCCCATTATAATCACTGTATAGATTACCCCAATGGATTAGACATCAACACTCTCCCACTTGAATTGGAACCAATCACTCACGAATCTAATTCCAAGTTATCTAACATAAACATCTTGCTTTTGCTATTATGTAATGATATTGATGGATCAATAATATTTCTTTAAAATTGGCACTCCGCATTTTCTTAACATCTCCTTGTTATATTATTCCTCATTTGAAATGATAACACTGTAGCATATGCTTGGAAAGCTATTGTGATTTGGGTTCTTTAGGTTGTGTAAAGGCTTCATTGTTGTTATAGCATATCAATACTCCATCATCAATGGTTGGAACAATCCCATGTTCACTAACGAACTTCTAGACCCATACAAATTTCTTTGTTGTGTTGGAGGCAACAATATACTCAACTTCTATTATAGAATACTCTTTCACCTTGAAACTCCCCCATCAAGGCAAAACATGAATCTTGACTGTAATTGGTAGTTTTCCTTGTTATTTTGGAAGCTTACCTCAATGTAATCCCTTATAACCAGCTCTTACTCACCTCCATAATCCAAGAATTGATCCCTAGTTCTTTTAAGTACTTATGGATTTTCTCTAGGCAATCTAGTGTCCTTAATTGATATCTTACTAGTATATGCTCACCATGCTCAAAGCATACAATATGTCATGGATGCCCTCTCTTCCATACTTGATAGATCTAATTGTAGAATAATATGTAATTTGCTCATGGATGCCCTCTCTTCCAATCTAGGACATTGAGTTCGATAGATACTAGACTATGACACATTGGTAAGTTTCATCTCTTCGATTCTTGCATGTTGAACCTATTCAACACTTTACCAACATATATACTTTGACTTAGGCCAAGAAGCCTTCTATATCTATCTTTCTATATAGATTTCCCCCCTATACTATAGGATGTTTTTCCTATGTCCTTCATATAGAAGGTATCTTCCAACCAATCCCATTCCCCTAAATCATATCTCTTATACATACAATATGAGGAACAATATTAGGCTCCCACTAACCTTCTTATGAACACAAGGTTCGAAGTCATTTTTCAAGTCAAACTCTTTGACTCTGTCGTCAAATCAAGCTTCCAGCTTCTGTGTGCTTGCTTCAATCCGTAGATTGATCTTTATATCTTACATAACTTTACCTCTTCACTTGGAACAATAAAATCTTTGAGTTGTATCATATACACGTCATCAAGTTGAATCATGTTAAGGAATGTGGTTTAACTATCCATTTTCCAAGTCTGATAGTCATGATGACTTGTAATGGAAAGCATGGTCTTTATGGATTTAACCACGACTAAATGTGAAAAGGTTTCATAGTAGTCAACACCTCAAACTTGTTTGAATCCTTTTGCAACCGATCACCCTTTATAGATTTCTAAATTACCATCCATGTTGATGTTCTTATTGAAGACCCATTTCCACCATATGGATTTACCCCTTTAGGTGGATCCATCAAGGTCAAATGAAGTCGACCTTAGATCTCGTGTATTCAAGCCACTCCTTAGAATGTGGTTCATCAACAACCTAGTTGTAAGTTTCTAACTCATCATCATTCATGACCATCAAATCATCTTATTAAGTCAAGAGAAATCAAAATCTTTCTATATCTAGACATGCCCTACTTGACCTTAGAGGTTCTCATGATACACGAGGAATTTGATATTCCACAACTGTAGGGACCTCTCTTTTTATTAGCAAATATTCCAACCATTATAGAGGAACTCTGAACCTAAACCCAGGTTACGAGACAAAATAATGTATTGTCAAAAAACATAATTGAATCAATGTACACAAAACATATGTAAATTTCTAATGTTTCACAATTTAATAATGTATTGTCAAAAAACTTTTACATTTTAATGACGACATGTTCAATTATCACAGATTTCATCCAACTCCATTAAAACAAAAATCAGATTTTATAACTCATTCACAATTCATTTTACATCAAATTATATGTACATGAAAGAAACACATTAGACATACACCTCATCCCAAGAAAGAGAGACTGTAAGGACATTCTAGAATAAATTATTCCATTCAAATATTCTTTTTCATAGCATATATGTTGGATGTCATTATACCTACTAACATGTAACACAACCTCATGATACTCATATAGATCCCTAATGAGTGTAATTTTCCTATTCAACCAAGTAACATGCATAACCATTAGATTAAGTATATCGAACTTAAAAGAAACTCATAGATATTGAAATGCTTAAAATAAAATTATAGATTTTTTTTGTATCGATTCTAATCAGAAAGGAATTTATTTAAATTAATCTCAACTTCTTAAACATCTTGACATCATATATATTACAAATCAAAAATAGATAAGTACTTTATAAATGCAAACCTATTACGAGAGTTATATGAGATCTAAATACAAAAATTCTATATAAAAGCACTTACAGTTAGACAATAACATAAGCCATCTTTGTGATACCCCATAAGTTGGATCGGGAACATGTCTTACTAAAGTTAAAGCCCACATACAATATGTTCACCAAACAGAACTATTCAAATAACAACTAAAGTGAAATCAATTGTAGATATTAAATCCACCATAGACGAGGTGTCAAAGTTTATGAAAAAATTACATATTAGGCATATAATAATGAATCAAAATGTTAAATTTAACAAATGAATAACTGATTTTCAAAATAAGAACATACTAAAGAAATTGGATTGTGCCTCACCATGTATAAGTTGCCATGCCAGATTCTCATGTCATTAACTTACTGTCATTGTCTAAGGGTATAGACGACCTTATTAAGATATCTATAATAGGCCAAAGTCCACCACAAGGTTTCCTAGAGAGGCTAAGGTAGGCCTTTCAACCTCCTATCATAAGTTCCTCTTATGAAGTACATGAGATAGGAACAAAAGCATAGACTATCACTTATCATAATGTTTATCATGTTGTACAATTTAAATTTTATCAGACTTCATTCCTTATGGACATTGACTTTTACAATAGAGGATTTAGGACTAGAATCAAACAATGTGACTCACTCCTAAATCCTGATGGTCGAACCTTTAAGGTCTCGATCTACACTTCATACATTCTTCTCATAATTTTTTAGTTACTATGAGGAGATCTATTTCATTTCCACAATATGGACCTTGAGAGAAACACATTGTGTCTAAGGTACATTATTAGTTGTATTCATCATTGCACTTGTGACTTAGTTCTCTTACTCATTTAAAAGAGAACATGATTCATCATTTATTATTTCTATATATTCTTGTGAAATAAATCATATTAAGGTCAACAAGAAAGACAATCATTACTATTAATAAGCAACACAACAATCCACAATTTACAATGTACATATTTCTTTTACATTCTCATATCATTACATGTAATTTATCATTAGTGGGCTATTATCCTCGTATATTAATCTTGTTCTCAAGTATTTACCCTTATCCATGTTGCTTGAATACAAACATTATATGATGTTTCTATCCCAACACATATGTTATCATTTCGTTGCACATGACACTTTATAGTAAATGTTCATACATCCAATAAGACCATCAACCCAATCAATATATGTAAACATCTTTTATATATTATCATATATGTTTATTGTACAACATATGCTTATTCCATTTGATCATATTAAATATGAATATATATCAAAGTATAAATGTGCATATCACAAATATTTCTCATCTTTTATTAGTTACCATGTTTCAGTTTGGGTTACTATTCAATACATATCTTATCTCATTTGGAATTCATTAGAATAGACCATCCCTAAAGTACTAGTATTCTAGCAACAATGACAATCCAAAAATGCATTATTATGAATTAATGCACATCCTTTAGCTTCATCTTTTATTTGAATTAAACTATATTTATGTACACTATTTGACCTCCCATTCAAGATCATTACTTTGTTATCACTTAGCTCATCATATTAGGGTTAGGGTTATATTCCTAGACCCAAGTAATCATTTTCTTCATCCTCCATGATTTCATATTATTGACTCTTAACTTCTTTCATTTTTCACTTGGTACTCTATAGGAATTGTTTTCTAAATCCAGTCAAAACACAACATTATCTTCTCACCAAAACCATTCATAGTCTACTATAAATGTATTTCTTTTAATTTAGTTCAACCCAAATATATTTAAAAATAAATATATAAAATAATGTCTCATGTTTATTTTATTAATATTTCATTTGTTACTTATTATAAGAATTCATTTCACCATTGTCCATTTTCTTTCTTACATTTAGATACCCTTACCATGTCATTTGACTTTCAATGGCATTTTGGTGCTTAAAAAACAAACTTTTTATTCCTTATAAGACTACTTAGTTTAGGAAGAAGAATGGATTAGGATTACTTCTTCTTACTCCAACTTTATTCATCTTGTCAATTCATTATAATGTGACTTGTAGAGAGGACATGAATTCTTATAGGATTTACTCATTACTCCTTAAATTATAGTATAATAGTTGCACCCGACTTAGATCATATTAATAACACTTATGGTCTTTGATTGAAGTATTAATACTGTAAAGTTTAGCATATATTCACATTTACTAGATTACATACTAGGGATTTAACTATCATTCACATCCTAATAGTAAGCTTTTAGGGGTTTCAAGAAGTGGGCATAGTTCAATACATGTTTGTACATCATTATAAATACCATTTTGACTTCTAACCTCATTAGTGTTAACTAAGATGTATTAGATCTAATATCAACACACAAAAACTCTAGTTTCTATTTCAATCCACTCCATTCATGTATTACAAGCATACATCATGTTGTTTAGTTACTTGAGCTGATATGTCAACATTAACCCTAGACATGGATATCTCTATTTAAAACATATACATTAGTTCTCATTCAAAACCCCTAGTAGTATTCTCCAGGGTCATAATAATAAAAATCAAGGAAATCATATTTGCCCTTTCTTATTCAATTCAAACTAAAATTTATGCATATCTATCCAACTCATAAGAATTTTATTAATGCATGCTAGATCAAGAATTCTAAGCATAAAATGGTATGATTCTGTACCATTGTCATACATAGGATTAATTTGTAGATCATGAACTAAAATATATAAGTTACTAAGCATTTATTTAAATATATAACATTCAATTCCCCAATAATTTCTTCAATTGATTACCAAATGCATAAACTATACAAACAATGTTTCATTAAACTTTAGCCGGATTGAATTAAAAAAATCAACATGTTTGTATATATGAATCGTGACCTGACCACTCACCTTAGGTGTAAAACACCTTATATTTCATAGCCAAAGAATTGAATTCTAGAAATCTATCCAAGTCCTAAAAGTTGACTCCTTTTGTTCCTACTTTAAACTCCAAAACCAGAGAAATGTAGAATAGGAGAGACAGAAATAAAACCAAGGGTGAACTGATATTATTTTGATTCAAATTAAAGGAAGACAGATTTTCAGACATGGGAAAGAAGAATCACTAAGGAAAGTTTACTAGAGAAGATTAACTTCACTTGATTTTGCAAGCTTTTAAAAGTTGAAACTTAAAATTAGCATTTCCTACTCTTTTCTTTCCAGAATCCTAATTCTCTCTTTTTTTGTCTATGTTTCTATAAATATGTGATGAATGAAAAATAATGAGAGATACTAGGGTGTAAGTTTAGTGGTGTATGTCGATTTTTCTGCTTGTAACAATCACAAACAAGTCCTTAGTTCATTTTTTATTTCAAATGTGTTTTTCTTATCACGAAACATGGGCAATGAACCACGTGTGGTCACTCAAATATGCTCCAATATTTTGAAAATTTATTTTATTGTTTGAAATCTAGTTTCTAGGCAATAATTTACTATTTAAAATAATTTGTAATTACAAATAAATAATTGATAATCAAATACCACAGTGTTATATTGCAATTTGCATCACATGGCCAGTTTAGTTTGTCTTGGGTAAACTCGGCCGACCAACACGTATAAAGAATATTCAAAAATTTCTAATATTTTCTAGTAACACTTATATTTGAGTTTTTATTTTGTCACAAAATTTCAAAGCAAACTGAGTTACAATTTAAATATTAAAAATCATTTACTACACACCATTACTTACCACATCCTCGATTCATATAGTATCAAAATCATGAATTTGGTCGACTAGGGTTTTCACTTTCCAAACCCTGATATTCAATACCAAAGCATGTTTACAATATATCATCAAGTAACATATCATAATTAAAGTACCATCATTAATCAAGGTTAAACAAAAATCACTCTAGTAAAGCATTCAATTATTGAACTAAAGTCTAATTAAATGGCTAAGACAAAATCCAGACATTACAAATTCTACCCTCTTTTAGGATATTGACTCAAAATTCAAGAAAAGGTGTGAAAGAAGATCATAATATCTAGTTGTGCATATCTTTTGATGTCTTATTAGTACTATTTCTAGGTTTATCATTCTTCTGTATTAAAACTTTTCTTCTTTCTTAGGTCTTATACATTCAAACTCTTAATTAACTGGTTTTAGATGGACATTACATCTCCTACCATATATCCTTTTGTGAGATATATTACTTAAAAATGTTACCAGTAAAGTGTGGTTCCCATCATCTTTTGTATTCTTATTAGAATTTGTTATATTTCTCACAAATCAAGATTATAACTCATTCTTCTTTATTATCTACATCCATTTCTTCTTTTCATAAGGAATATTATTTTAGTGATCCATCATTCTTAGTTCTCATCTTTATTAAAAATTTCAAGTTCATACTTTTATTCAAATTCTATAGAGCTTATTTTCATAATCCTTTTGCTTCATTCATCTTTTTCATGTGAAATTTTCTTCTTGTCTTAGGTTCCATATTCAATTATACATTCCTCTCTCTTTCTCCTTCTTTATGATTTCTATTTCTATCTTATATCTTATTACGCTCTCAAACTATCTTCATATGGAAGATTGGTCAAAACATCTAGAAGAAGCATATTTAGTAGTTCCATACAGCTTATCCAAATAATTGGACACTTAACAGGAGTAGCGAAATACTAAGTTCACTCAATATGCATATCATCCATGTTATGCTCAACGTCCATGTGATCCTTTAGCCTTAGATCCTATTGTTCCTACAAATTCATATATCCTAAACACTGATGCCATGTTGTTGAAACCCCCCTTTCATTAACATAATCCCAACCATTAGATGGAAACTCTAAACCTAAACCTTGATTAGGAAGAAAACCATCAGATTGTTGATAAACACAATCAAATCATTATACAAGAGATAAATTATACATTATCTGACCCACATGTTCAATCATCACAAAACTCATTCAACTTCAATGAAACCAAAATTAGATGTTATTTCTCATATGCAGTTCAATTAACTTCTGATTACATGTACATGAGAGACAAAAATTTGACATACAACCCATCCTGGAAAAGAGAGACTATAAGGATATTCTAGACTAACTTATCATATTTACATATTCTTTACCATAGTCTCTCTATTGGATGTCATTATACCTAAAAGCGTGTGAAACAATATCATGATACTCATATAGATTTTTTGTGAGTAGAAATTTTCCACACAGTTAAGTAACATGCTTCATCACCATGTTAAGTATATTAAACTTTAAAAAACTTACATATATTGGAAGGCCTAATATATGATTCTAGTATTTTGTGAACCCATTCTATCTATAAAGGTGTTTATTTAAATCAGATCAACTTGTTAAACATATTGACATCATATGTATTGTAGATAAACATATTATAAGTATTAGAGAACTACAAATTTATTATAAGACTGATATGAGACTTAAATACAACAAGTCTATTTATAGGAACTTATAATCAAATAATATTAAGAATAATATCTCTTGACACCCCCACTAGAAAGACCAAGGATAGATCTTGCATCCGTAAAGTTGAAGTCCACAAAATACATGTCCACCAGATATAACTATTCAAATAACAACAAAACCAAACTAGAGTAGATATCAAATCCAACATAGACTATATGCTAATGTTTATGATCAAATTCCATACTAGATAGATAAGAATAAGATGGCATATTATATTTAACAAAAAAATATTATAATTTCTGCAATGAGAAACATATTCAAGAACAATAGGTTTATCAACAACTAGTAAAGGAACATGAAAAACATTCATCTCATATGCGTCACAAGTTGACATCTTTGTTTCTTTTTCCCTGAAACTAGTTGGCTCATACCTCACCAAATAGAAGTTTCCATACTAGATTCTTGTGTCAATGACTCAATATCATTATTGTAGGATTTATCCAGCCAACCTAAGATATCTAGAATAGACCTCACCAAATAGAAGTTTCCATACTAGATTCTTGTGTCAATGACTCAATATCATTATTGTAGGATTTATCCAGCCAACCTAAGATATCTAGAATAGACCATGGTCCACCGCATGGTTGTTTAAAGAGGCTAAGATAGGGCTTTACACCTCCTACCATCAGGTCTTAATCTCAGGTACAAGAGATAGGAACAAAAACAATATTATATCACATTTCATAACATTTCTCATATTTTACAATTTACATGCCATCACAATCTGTTCCTTATGGAGATAGACTTTCACAATAAAGGATTTAGAACCAGATTCACACCTTCGGAAACAATACAAAATCTTGATGGTCTAACCTTCAAGGTCTTGATCCACACTCTAGAAATGCTTCTCAGAATTCTCTAATTACTATAAGAAGATGCCATTTTATTTCCCCGGTATGGACCTCTAGAAGAAATGAACAATGTTCAAGGCACTTAACTAAATGTATTCATAATTTCACTTGTTACTTAATCCTTTTACTCATTTTGAATAGATATAAATTCATCATTTTCATATGTGGGTATTCTCACATAGTTAGAAAAGCAAAAATCAAATTAGGATAGCAATAAAGACAAACATTACTTTTGGAAAACAACACAACAAATCCGCAATTTGTAACATACAAGTTTATTTCCCATTCTTAGATCATTTCATATGATTCATCATCAATAGGCTATCAGCTTCATTTATAATTTTGTTATTTCCCCTAATCAGGGTTGTTTTAGCACAAACATTATATGATATTCAATCCCAACACATTTCTTACCTTCCATTCCATGTCAAACTTTTCACTAAATATTCACAAAGACATTAGGACCAACAACACTATATATATATATATATATCATACTCAAACCATGTTTATTATACAAAAAATACTTATACACATGATATTAATATATATAAAGAAATATCAAAGCATAGAAGTGCATAGCACACTGATTCATCACATTTTATTATTTACCATGCTTCCGTTAGGATAACTATTCAACACATAACTTATTGCATTTGAAATCCATCAAAATAGACCACCCTGAAAGTACAAGCATTATAACACACAATTACAATCAAATAATGCATTCGTATGTATCAATTCACGCCCTTGGGCTTCATCGTATAATTGGATTAAACTAGTTATCTACATTATTTAATCCACCATTCAAGGTCGTTATTCATTACTATCACTTAGGTCATCATACTAGTCTTAAAGTTAGGTACTTAGACCCGTCTAATTATCTTCTGCATTTTCCCTTCACCTTAGATTTATCACTCTTAACTTATATCATCTCTCACTCAATATAACTATACAAATCAGTCATTCCAAATCTAGTCAATACACAATGTTTCCTTCTAATAAAAATCCTACATACTCTGATTTAAATGTGTTTATTTTACTCTAGGTTAAACAGAGTATATTAAAATAAAATAGATCAAATAATTTCTCATAGTCATTTTATTTATATGCCATCCATTACTTGTCATCACAATTCAATTCACCCTTGTCCATTTTCTTTCTTGCATTTAGATACATATACCATGTTATTTAACTCCCAATGACATTCTAGTCATTAAAGCAAACTTTCCATTCCCTATAAGACTACTCAATTTAGGAAGTAAAAATTAGGGTTACTTTTTTTTTTGAGAGTAAGACTTATCTACTATTTAAAGCGAGCCTAAAGGAGGATCAACCCAGTTTGCTACAGCGGAATGGAAATGCGAAAGCAAAAGAAAAGGGGAAGAACTACTGGTAGCTTCACGGGCTAGCAGATGTGCTAGTCTGTTTGCTTGCCTTCTACAAGAAACAAATAGTACAAAATTAAAAGCATTAACTAGGCTATATATGTCTGCAAGGATGGTTCCCAGAAGGTCCGCTCTCTTTGCCTTGGCATTGATGTAGTTGATGATAGCTTTCGCATCCGACTCGACCACAAGCCATTCCATCTTCAGCTCCTTCGACCGTACTAGTCCTTCACGTATTGCCCATGCTTCCGCATGTTGGACATTAGATAGCGACGATTGTCTTGTCCCTGCTGTGCAGATGATCTTCCCGCTGTGATCTCTCCACGCTAGCTCGGCGCCGTCCCTGCCATTGATATTAACAGCTGCATCACAATTTAGTTTAACAGTTCCTGTCGCCGGCGGTTTCCAAGGCTGAAGCGCCTCATGCTGGACGCACCTGCAGCTGGATTCGTTGGCAATTCGGTGGTCTTTAATTAATGCAAGCAAGCTCCTTTGGATGGTAAGAGGTGGCCTCGCCTTATCCTTGAATATAATGTCGTTTCTTCTTGTCCACATGGTCCATAAAGACGCAATCATGATATCGTTATCATCCTCATTAGATGCAGTCATGAGGGAAAGAATAGCCTGATCAGTCCTCCCTTGCCCAACCTTTCTAATCTCGTCTTGCACCGGTTCTGGACTCTCCTTCCATAACTCCCACGCTTGGGGGCACCTGAATAGAATATGAATGATGTCTTCTTTCTCTCCTCCACAAATCCTACAAATTCCAGTGTCATGGCAGTGCCTGTCAAAAAGCCTTCCCATGGTACTTAGTGCTCCTGTCATGCATCTCCAGAGAAAGTGCGCCGCTTTTAGAATGAGGCCCTTACGCCAAATAGTTCTCAATGTTCTAGCTTCCTCTACTCTTCTTTGCTCTTCCAGCACAACCACTGCATTCTGTGTAGCCATCCAGTATGCGGATCTAACCGTGTAGTCCCCTTTCCTATCTGGCTTCCAGAAAATCCCGTCTTCCTATCTTATTAAACCCAATGGTGTCGCTATCACCTTGCGTGCAATATCCTGCGTGAAAAGATTAGTAATGAACTCCTCGTTCCACTCTTTCTTTTCTCCATCCATTAGTTGACTCACCCATTGTACTGTAGTGCAAGAGACCCCATACACCTTTTCCAGACTTCCTCCAAGCTGCGGAATCCATGAGTCAGTCCATATGTTAATGTTGGACCCATCCCCCACTCTCCACTGCATGCCCTCTAAGATGATGTTTTTTGCATTCCAAATACTCCTCCAGGTGAAGCTAGGATCATGTTACCTCCTTGCATTGAGCACGGATCCCCTTGGAAAGTATCTAGCTTGGAGAACTCGGTAGACTAGCGTGTCCCGTCTGTGGAAAAGCCTCCATATTTGTTTTGCCAACAGAGTTTGATTAAAGATGCTTATGTTTCTGAAGCCTTATTCTTATTCTTTCATATATAGTCATACTATCAATCCATTATCATTTGACTTATGGAAAGGACTTTCATTCATGAGGGAAATACACATTTCTTAAATTATACTATAATAATAGCATTATGCTTGGTCATCTTAATAATACTTATTTCCTTTAGTTGAAGTAATAATACCTATATTTGAGCATCTAATGACATTTACAAGATTACATACAAGTCAGGAATTTATCTCTCATTGACATCCCAATAGTAAACTTTTAGGTCTTTCAAGAAGTAGCTTTAGTTTGATACATTCTTATACATCCTCAAAAAACACCCTATCAATTGCTAACCTAGTTAATGTGTATTAAGATGTATTCAAGATATTCTTAACACACAGAAACTTGAGTTTCCACTTCAATTCAATATATACATATGTTACAAGAATACATCATGTTGTGGAGTTACTTAAAATGATCTCTCAACATAAACCCTAAACAAGGATATCTCCATTCAAAACATTTACACTGATTCTCATGCACAATCTATAATAGGATTCACCAGGGTTTTAGCAATAAAAACCAAAATAATCATATGTGATCCTTGCTTACTCATTTCAAACTAGATTCTATCCATATTCATCCAATGCCCAAGCATTTAATTCATTCAGACTTAGATCAAGAATTTTTATTGTAGAATAATATACATCCTACTGTTATCTTCAATTGGATTTAATTTACATATCATCAGTTGAATAAGTATAAGTCACTAAGAATGAATCTAATTTAGTAGCATTTTATTCTCCAACAATTTTTTGAATTCATTACCCAACCACATTAACAATACAAGCAATAATTTTATTGAATTTAGATAGATTGTGTAAATGTTTCAAATTTTAAATAAGGACCTAGCGACTCACCTAACTTGTAAAATACCTTAAATTTGTGGAATTTAAATTTAAAAAGTTGATCAAAAGTTGAAATTTTCCTTCTAATCTTCGTCTCAATAACTTCTCAAAGGATACATATATAACTACTAGGAGGAAGATTAGCAGACAAATGGGCATTGAAAAAAGGATAACTTGAGAAGACACCCTATACTAATCCTTCACTCTAGAGTTATAAAAACTTCATATCTACCACCTTAAGTGCAATTGATGAAAAAATCCATTTGTAGGTGAATCACACATTATCCTTTGTTGGCCATGTGACACTTGTGAGGCCATTCCGCAAATTAGTTCCTTCTTAGTTGATGCACACCACACAACTCCAAATGAAAGTATGCGACTGGATAGACTAAATCATCTACAACTTCATATGGGGAAGTAATACATATCATAGGAAGATGAGTACAATTGCTTAAAGGAAATTTGTGGCAGATAAAAACGAAGGCAGTCTCAATGTTAAAAATGCTATAGTTCAAAATAGGCTTTATTATCTGGAGTTTTTTGGAGTTTCACCACCCAACAGAAAAATCTTTGAATGGATAAAATGATGATAAAGTATTGTAACTTGAAGGATAAAGCATTGCTTATCAGTTCAAGGCTATGGAAGTTTGTTAGCAGAAATGCCACATCATGAAAGAGTACACATGGTGTGTTAGAGACCACATCGACATGGGAAGACCATCGGGTTAAGGACACATATCAACCTGAACTCCACCCTTTCATGGCAATATTAGAGTATCTACAACACATAAAGGTAGCATCTATGGCAACTGGTGGTACTTGGGATATACAGTTAATTGGAAACTAGTTCATAGAGGACACATTGAGGCACACTCAGATAAGGATTTCCCCACATCACCTACTTGAATAGAATGAATGGTTGTTCAAAGGTACCCCACATGGAGAATTATTGACAAAAGTTATATATAATTGGATACTAAAACATGTTTGAGTCACCACACAAGTCTATTGGACAAATTTATAAAATCTTAAAGTCCCTCAACATACAAAATGCTTCATATGGATAGCTTGACATGAAGGCCCAAAGACCAAACATAACCACATAATCATGGGCCTTATTGATATAGACTATTTTCCCATATGTGGGGAACTTTTAGAGAGAACATTACATGTGTTGAAGGAGTGGTGGTCCAGTGGAAGACGGTGGGACCTAATTAACTGGTTTGCTCAAAACCTGAAAAACAATGCGACCGCAAGGTATATGCCAATGTGGTTTGTCATATCAATAGAACATATGCGTAAACTAAGAAATGAGCATGTGTTTAATAATATCCATGTCAAGAAAATCTATCCATCATATAATATCCAAATAGGTTAGATGGTTCAACTGGACTTCCTATATGGCTCAATGAATGGAGGATAGAAGGCGGTGGACTCATCACAATGGAGGAAGCCACCTCATGGTGCTCTCAAGCTAAACATGGATGGCAATATGTTGGAGAACACCAACAAAGCCTTGACTATATTTGTTCTTTGGGATCCAGATTATACTTGAATAAAGGGGGTTATGAAAAAATAGAGTGCATGGACATCTTGAGTGTGGAACTCATGGCTATTATTCAGGTGTTGAAGTCTATATTGGATGAGCCTAGAGATATCACCATTGATACATATAGTTGGACTGCATGAAAGTTACTAGAATTGGGGAATGTAGTCGAAGTAAAATGTTGAGCTATCACCAAGTTGTTCATTCTGCTCAAGGGCCTTAATATTAATGTGTAGGTGCAATATGGAAATAGAAGGTCTAATAAAGTTGCATATCGGTTAGCTAAATGGAAATATAGGCAAACAAGGGTATCCTACGTGTGGCGGGCATGCCATAATATCCTTACTAAGATATATAGTTTGGAGAGAGGTACAAGCACCACAAGTGATGTAATTGCTTCATGTTTGCCTACTTATAGAAGAAATCATAAATTCATATGACTAGGGTTTTCACTTGCCAAAAACTAATTATTCAAAACCAAGTCATGTTTATTATGTATCATCAAGTTTAATGTATTATTAATTAAATATCATCATAAACAAAAATTAAACAATGATCAATCCAGTAAAGCATGTAATCATTCAAGCAAAATGTAATTAGACAGATAAGGTGAAATTGGGTCATTACAACAATAACAACATGTGAGTTTCCATGTTCCTCAACTACCTTCACATGTTTGATGTTGTATTTTTGGTCTCACACTCTATAAGTCCTATATTTCTCCCATTGGTTTCTTTAGAAATAAAATTTATAAGGAGTGGGGCCTGGAAGGGGACCTCTCCTTAATTTAAGAAAAAATTTGCATAAAACTTCATGAATATAAATAATAGTCACAATAAAGGGGTGCATTATATTTTCTCAAACAGATAAGTACATAAATATAGTTTGTGGCTGCAAAAAATAAAAAAATTAACTATTATAAATTCATTGTTCAACTTAACATTGAGCCTTATAGGATAAAGTCTAAATTAAGAATCTAAAAATCAGGATTTCATTGTTGTGAGCAACCTACCCATCTAAGAACTCATCCTTGAACTTGGTCTTGAGTAATGTCCTCTCCTTCCTAATTCTTGGACTGCGATACCTTTGGGCAGGTTGAAAAACAACATCCAAGAAAAAGGAAAAAAAGGAAAAGATGTCAGTAAAACATGAGTAGGTGCAATAATAACAACTAGGCAATACTTAGGGCAATAAAAAAAGAAATAGTGGATGTTTCAAAATAAGGGATGTTCAAGAGGATAAGTTTCAAAAGATATATCATTGCAAGAAATGAGGCACTATGTGTGTGTGTGTGTGTGTATATATATATATATATATATATATATATATATATACTTGCCATAAACACACTAATAAATCACAGTCGACAATTAGACTACTTTTATTTATGTAGGGTCGAGACCCATAAAATCTTGAGCCTAAGTCGGGCGTAAAGATGCACCCACGACAGAAAGACACACCTAATATATATACAATATGGGTGAAAAGGCACATTTGGGGTGGAAAGACGCACCCAAATGTTATGGTAGTATAAAGGTACATTCTATAATAAATAAACTTAGTCTATTTGCACACGCACAAACATACAAAGGCAAGATTCAGGTTTAGTCATCACAAATACAAACGTGAAGAGGATGAGAGCATCTGAATCACATATAGGACATGAATCCATAAAAGATATCATCAACAATAATTTAGTATAACAAGTAAATAATTAGGCGTTTAATCAATATTGTTCAAAAATTACCAAATAATGCCCCATATGGGAAATTTGTTTGGTCATTATAGTAGTGCCTAGAAAATAGGGAAAGATGCACATACCTTGGCTTGTGTGTTAAGTCAAATATCAAGTCCTACCCTTCCAAGTGTAAATTCAACTCAAACCTACATATAGGATTTGGTCAAACAATTAAGGTTCAAGGTTTACATATATGTATAGTGAAAACCCTTGCCATCCAAATTCATCGATAAAACCCTAGGTTTTCTCTTATTATTGGCCTAACATTGCATCCAGAGTTTCTTATTAATATCTTGACTCAGAATCCATACTTTATTGATTATAATGTTGCCTTTAATTATTATTAAGATCATAAGTAAAATCAAAACTCTAAAAATTTAGTCTTTAAAACTTGGAAATCAAGCGATAAAAATTATACCAAAGGTAGAGAGACTTCTCAGGATTGCAAAACATATTTTTGCATAATTTTTGGATAAACAGAGAGTGACTTATGAGTTTTAGAAATCTTGGCCAGTCAGAATAATCGGTCAAACCATGTAGGAAAGTAGTATCCATGTCAATTGGACACGTAGATGTGCACAACTAGGTGGACCACTATGAGTCAGCCATCCGGATGCTAGCCCACAAAATAGGAGACACCCTATAACCATTGATTAGATGAGAGAGAAGACAAAACCACCCTTGTCGAAAAAATAGAAAAAGAAAGACATGTGAGGGCAAAGCAAAGAAATCTCAAAGGGGGTCATCCCCTTCTTTCATGCCTACCATGGCTGCTTGAACCAGCCTGAGCTGATCGACATGGATTTGGGGAAATCCTAGTATGCTGACGATGTAGAGTTTTGATGGTACAAAAATGAAGAACAAGGTTGAAGGAATCTTATACCAGAGGGAATTGGATCGAGGTGAGAGGTTGAATAGGTGTTATAGTTGGGATAATGATACCACAACTTGACTAGTTGGTGGCAAATCACAAAGTCATGATTCAATTGCTTCAAGGGTGGAGTTTCTGGGTGTGCAATGGAAGTGTGTATTGGGTTAGATATATATAGGGTGGGGTTTTAGGGCTTTTGTGTGTGGGAGCTTCGAGAAGCATGGAGCAAAAATTGGGAAAATCTAGAATACCCAAAGATAGTTCATGAGTAGGGCATCAACTGGAGAGGGTTTGATCAACAAACTCAATGGAGAAAGAATCTCAAGTAGAGATCGATCGAGGCGAGAGAAAATCATGATTTTTAGAGATATGTACATGTGCATGGGTTCCTGATATGACTCAGGAGTTGAAGACAAGTTGTCAATCATTTGACCAAAATACAATAGTGAACAAAATCACACGTATCATCATGACTAGCTGTGATATTTATTGTTTTCCCAATCAAAATTTGAATAAAGTGATGTATTTTCAATTTCTTTCCTTTTCCTTTTAAACTGGATGAGTAAATAACATCTAAATAAAGTGAAATTGGGTGGATAGACTAATTAGGACGCAAAGAACCTGACTTTAAAGTCAAATTTTATTGTTGAAAGATTTTAATACTCAAAACACACAATTTGAGGGAAAGTCTATTTTCTTCATATTAATGTATTCTTTTATTATTTATTAACAAAATTTTGTGTGTAACTTTCTCTTACTGAATCCTACCCATAGAAAAAATTTATAAGAATTCTTTTGAACTTATATTCCGTAATTTCATAATTTTTTGAAACTTACCCCAAACTAATGTATTTCTCTTATTTCTTGTATAAAAGCTATAAATCATTATGTTTTTTAAAACTCTTATAATTGAAGGTTATTAACATCCTAGTACACACCAATTTAATAATAGGAGTTCAAAATTTTAAAATTTATAATGAAAAGTGGTAAAAAGGAAATAATTACCTAAATTTGAGTATGTTACAACTCTCCTTACCTTAAAAATGATTTCATACCCAAAATATCAAGAAAAGAGGGAGGGATGAGTTTTCAACATTTCCACTTTGAGCACCCAAATTGTTTTCTCTAGACCATGATACTTTCATAGAACTTTCACTAATTCAATCTCTTTTTGCTTCAATTGCTTCACTCATGAGCCAAGGATCTTCACAGGATATTCTTCATAGGTCAAATGTCCACGAATATCTATGGGTTCAATAGATAACACATGAGATGGATATTTTACATGTTTCTTCAGCACAGACACATGAAAACATCATGAATCTTATCATAAGAAGGTGCTAATGCTTAGTGATCTGCACACTCTCCAATCTTATCTAGAATTTCAAATGGTCCCAAATAATGAGGACTAAGCTTCCCTTTCCCATTAGATGTTGCAACAGACCGAATAGTTTTACTTTCAAGAAATCACCAACCATAAAGTTCACATTCATCCTCTTCTTATCATCATACATATTTTGATGAACTTGAGCTACTTTTGTTCATTTCTTTTTCAGAGCAATATTTCCTTCATTAATTACATGTCATTAGTCTTAATAAGAGTACGTTCACCTACATAATCCCAATGCAAAAGAGAACAACAAGGTCTACCATACAGAGCATCAATGGGTAGAATACCAATGCTTGCTTGATAGTTGTTATTGTAAGCAAACTCAGCCAATGGGAGATATCTATCCCAAACACCTCACCAATCCTTAACACATGCTTGTAAAAGATCCTCCAAAATATGAATTGTCCTTTCAGATTAACCATCAGTCTGAGGGTGGTAAGATGTACTGAAACATAAATCTGACTCCATCTCTTCTTTAATATGCCTCCACAAGTGAGAAGTAACATTAGGGTCTCTGTCTGACATGATGCACTTCAACACACCATGCAAATGTACTATCTAGTCCATGTATATCTGTGCCATGTATGAACCTTATATGTGGTCTTGAAAGGTAAGAGATAAACAGACTTGGTAAGTCAATCTACCACAACCCAAATAACATCATAACCCCTTCTTGATTTTGGAAATCCAATCATAAAATCCATGGTAATATTTTCCCACTTCCACTCAGGTACTTGAGAGGTTGTAAAAGTCCACCTGGTCTTTGATGTTCTATCTTTACTTGTTGATAGGTCAAGTATTTGGCAACAAAGGTGGCAATATCCTTCATCATATTACTCCAACAGAAGCTTCTTTGTAAGTCTTTGTACATCTTGGTGGTGCCAGGATGAATTGTATATCTAGATCCATGAGCTTCACTTAACACCTTATGCCTTAGATCATCCACATATGGTATCTACAATCGATGTCAAAAACAAATAACACCATCAACTCCAATAGAGGATTCCAATTGGGGCTTTTTTGTCAAGATCTTTATCTCATTAAGGTTAGGGCAAGCTGCTTGTGTCGCAACAACCTCAAAGATATAAGATGGGGTAACTGAGAGACTTTCCATATACACACACATCTTATCCACAACATCATTATCTACAATATCCTTTAGCCCATGTTTCCAACTAGAAACATAATCCATGCTTTACTACACAAAACTATGGAGAGATGCACAAAAAGGTATCCTCTTATGACTAAGAGCATCAATGTTACATTGGCTTTTCCAAGATAATATGTGATCTTAAAATCATAATCCTTCAAGCATTCCACCATATGATTGTCTCAGATTCAAGTCCTTTTGTGTCATAAGATAGCAAAAACTCATACCGTTTGAGAAAAACTTGAATTGTACTCCATACAAATATTGTCTCCAAATTTTGAGGGCATGAATAATAGTTGCGAGCTCAAGGTCATGGGTTGTCCAGTTCTCTTCATTTGTCTTTAGCTCATGGGAGGCATAAGCTATGACTTGTCCTTCTTGCATAAGAACACAAACAAAGCCTTGTCTAAATGCATCAGTGTAGATAACATAAGGCTTTCCTTCCACATGTAAGGATAAAATAGGAGAAGTTGTCAAACAACACTTCAGTTCTAGAAAACTCTTCCCACATTCTAGGGTCCAGATGAACTTGGTATCTTTGTAAGTCAACTTGGTTAGAGGATGTGCCAGTTGAGAGATATTTTTGATGAACCGTCTGTTAGAACCCACAAGACCCAAGACACTTTGTATCTTAGAAGGATTATTAGGTGGTTTCAACTTAGTCACAGATTCAACTTTAGTTGGTTCCATGGCTATATGACTAGTAAACATCACATGGCCTAGAAACATTACTTACTTTATCCAAAATTCACACTTTGAAAACTTGACATACAACTGATTTTCATGAAGGGTTTGTATAACAATCCATAAGTGATCTCGGTGTTGTCCATTAACTTTGAGTAGATGACAATGTAGTCAATGAATACAACTACAAAGTCATCAAGGTAGGGGTAGAAGACCCAATTCATAAGATCCATGAAGGTTAAATGGGCATTAGTCAACCCAAAAGACATCACTAAGAACTCATAATGCCCATATCATGTACAAAATCTGTCTTCGGTATATCCTCATCTTTTACCCACATCTGGTAGTATCCACTTCATAGATCCATGTTAGAGAAGACCATGGATGACTTCAGCTAATCAAATAGGTCATCAATGTGTGGTAGAGGATAGAGGTTCTTCACTGTCACTTGATTCAACATCCTATATGCCAAGCACATATGTAGAGAACTATCTTTCTTCTTTAGGAACAAAATAGGAGCTCCCCAAGGAGAGACACTTGGGTGAATAAACCCCATGTCAAGAAGTCCTTGTAGTTGCTTTTTAAGTTTTGCAAGCTCCGTGGGTGCCATATAATAAGGAGGTCTTAATATAGGGGTGGTACTTGGTACGAGATCAATGGTGAACTCGACTTCATGAGAAGGAGGAATACTAGGTAGATCCTCAAGAAAAACATCATAAAAATCTCAAACCACTTCAATATTTTCTAGATGAGGTGGTGAGGGGTCCAAGACAACGAAGGCCAAATAAGCTCAACATCCATGGGAGATAAACATTTCAACTTTCATAGATGATATGATGAATTTCCTATGTTTGTGATTTCTTCCCTTTGTACAAAGCTATTCACCATCTAGGTGAAGTAGCCTAACCTTTTTCTCATCACAAAACAAAGTTTCCTTAAACCTTTTCAATCATTCCATACCCAAAAAGACATCAAAGTTGTCATGTTCAAGAAGACAAACTCAATTGTAAACATCTTCCCAGATATGCATAATTCCAAAGGTAAAGTTTTTAAATAAGAAGAGCATACCCTACCCATAGGGGTGTGAACATCTAGTATGTAATCACATATGTAGGTGCTATGTCTAACATCTTGGCAAGCTTAGAAGATATAAAGGTATTTGAAGATCCAGAATAAAAAAAATACTTTTATAGGATGTAGATGGAGATGTATGGTACCTTCAATCACTTCATTGTCATCACAAGCATCTACAACATTAATAGAGAAGACACGTCTAGCACGCCACTCCAGTGGAGGACATCGACCCTAAGGATTGTTGTTGTTGTTGTTTCTTGGAGGCAGATTTGGATGAGGTTGCTATTAATTTGCGGGCTGAGCGACAGGTACATTACGTTATTGCAGTTGTGGACATTAGGGTCTAATTTGTCCTTCCTAGCAACATTCATGACAAATGGTTGTTTTCCCTCTCTTTGTGGTGGTAGGTTTCCACCATAACACTTCCCTGGAGGATGATGATGAGAGAAACACTTACACATATCCTGAAGTTGGTCGTGGTCAAAGCTCTTTCTCTTGTTGTTGTGTGTCGGGGCTTGAAAATTCGAATATGTCTCCTAGAGCTTTATCAATCATCTGTTGAAAGGTCAGAGGAAGTTGAGGGACTAGTACACAACTTGCATGGTAGTTGAGTCCTTGTAAGAACGTTTTAACCCTACGTCCTTTAGTCAACCCAACATCATATCACTCAAATACTAGAAATCTTTGCACGTATGTGGGTATAGAGAGATCCTTGTTTTAAACTATAAAATTTTTCTTATTTTCTTCTTTAGGGTAGCTAAAAAGATATACTTCTCACAGAACAGTACCAAAAATTACTCCCAGGTCATGGTAGATGCGTCATGAGTCTGGGCAATTCCGTTCCACCAGACCCGTGTTGAACCATCCAACACATAGGAGGCAAACCTAACCTTCTAATTTGGAGGACATGTCATTCCATTAAAAGTCCTTTCTAGAGAAAACACCCATTCATATACCTCATCAACCATCTCTAGTACACCCTCTCCTTTAAAGTACGGAGGTTGCATCTTCATAAAGTCAACAACTATACTCCTTTAGTTTCACAGCATGGCTAACTCCTACTCCAACGTGATGCTAGTCATAGTGGTGACGTCGAAAACACCCTAAGTCACATGGGTGTCTTGGGAGTTCAGGTTGTCCAATGACATGCCACAACATGGTTTCTCTGGTGTAGTGTGCCCATTCGAGGCACCAGATGAAGGCTTTATGTCGTTATCACCAAATAGATTGGTCTTACTGAAACATAGGCATAATGTATAAGGGAAAGGGATTCAAGGATGAATTTTCAAAATAGTTAGATTGCTGAGCACAATTATGGTCTGATACCATCTTGTAAGGAGTGGGCCCAATATGGGACCACTCCTTAATTCAAGAAAATAATTTGCATAAAACTCCATGAATATATATAAGACCTAAACTAAAGGGGTATGTTATATTTTCTCAAACAAATGAGTACAAAAATATAGTTTATGATGGTGGAAAATAAAAACCTTTCTATTATAGAATTTCATTGTTCAACTTAACATTGAGTCTTACAGGTGAACGTCTAAACTAATGATCTAAAAATTGGGATCTCATTGTGGTGAGAAACTTGCCCATCTCAGAACTCATCCTTGAACTTGGTCTTGAGCAATGTCCTCTCCTTCCTGATCCTTGGGTTGTGCTACCTCATGATGGTTGAAAAACAACTCTCAGGAAAAAGGAAAGAGAAGGGAAAGGACGTCAACAAAAATTGAGTAGGTGCAGTAATAACAAATAGGCAATACTTAGAACAATAAAAAGAGAAGTAATGGATGTTTCAAAATAACAAATGTTCAAGAGGATTAGTTTCAAAAAACATATCATTGCAAGAGATGAGGCATTATATATATATACAAAGGATATGATCAACATAAAGAAATCTTGCCATAAAACCACATTATTAACTCACAGTCAGTGCATGTTAACATTTAGACTACTTTTGTTTATGTTGGGTGGAGGCCCATAAAATCTCAAGCCTAAGTACAACAGAAAGATGGGCCTAGGGCAGGATGATGCACCCAATATACATATATAATACATGTGGAAAGGTGCACTCAGGGTGGAAAGAATCACCCAAATGTTATGGTAGTACAGTGCTACATTCTACATCAAATAAACTTAGTCAATTTGCACACACACTAAAATATAAAGGCAAGATTCATGTTTAGTCATCACAAATACAAAAGAGAAGAGGATGAGAGCATCCCAATCACAAACAGGACAAAAATCCATAAAAGATATCATCAACAATAATTCAGGATATATCAAGGAATAATTAGGCGTGTAATTAGTATTTTCTAAAAATGGCCAAATAAAATGCCTCATATGGGAAATTTGTTTGGTCATTATAGTATTGCCTAGAAAATTGGGAAAGATGCACATACCTTGACTTGTGTGTTAATTCAGAGATCAAGTCCAACCCTTCCAAGTTAAAAGTTAACTCAAACCTACATATAGGATTTGCTCCATCAATTAGGGTTTAATATTTACATATATGTATAGTAAAAACACTATAATTCCAAATACATCAAAAAAACCCTAGGTCGACTCTCTTTATTGATCTAACATTGATCTCAGAGTTTCTTATTAATATCTTGACACAAAATCCCAAGTTTATTAATTATTATTAAGATAATAAGTGAAATAAAAACCCTAAAATCCAGTCTTTAAAACTTGGAAATCAAGCAATGACAACTATACAAAAAAGGTAGAGAAAATTTTTAGGATTCTAAAACATATTTTTTTGTATTTTTTAGATAAACAGAGAGAGACTTGTGAATTATAGAAAATATCAACCAATAAAAAAAATGGTTAAACCATTTAGGCAAGCAATATCCATATCAACTGGCACGAACAGGCTAGGTGGACCACTAGGAGTTGGTCACCCAGCTGCTAGCCCACAAAATGGGAGAGACCTTGTAATTGCGGAGTAGATGAGTGAGAAGATAGAAATACCCTTGTCGAGAGAAAATAGAAAAAAGATAGGCGAGGGCAAAGCTAAGAAGTCTCAAAGTTATCATCCCTTTTCTTTCACACTTGCCATGGCTGCATGAAGCAACCTGATGTGATCATCATGGATTTGGGGAAATCCTAGTATGACAATGATGCGGTGTTTTGGTGGTACATAAATGAAGAATAGGGCACAAGAAATCTTACCCCAGAGAAATTAGACTGAGGCGACAAGTTGTATAGGTATTAGAGTTGAGATCATGAGACTACAAGTCACCTAGTTGGCAGTGAATCACAAAGTTAGGGTTCAATTACTTCTAGGATGGAGTTTGGTGTGTGGTGGAAGTGTGGATGGTGTTAGATATATATAGGGTTGGGTTTTAGGGCTTTCATATGTGGGAACTTTTAGAGGCATGGAGCATGAATTGGGAAAATCTATAATACTCAAATATAATCTCAAGTAGGGTATCATTTGGTTTGGGTTTGATTGACAAACTCAACGGAGAAAGAATCTTGAGCGGAGATTGGTTCGAGCGAGATAAAATCACAATTTTTAGAGATGTGTACATGTGCATGGTTTCTTGATTCGGATCGGGGGTTGAAGGTGAGTCACTGACGATTTGATCATGATCTAACGGTAAAGAAAATCGCATGTACTGGCAATACTAGCCATGACATTTATTGCTTTACAAATAGAATTCAAAGAAAGTGATGTATTTTCAATTACTTTTCCTAAACTTTTAAATTGAATGAGTAAATAAGGCCCAAAGAAAGTAAAAATTGATGGGTAGACTAATAATGACCCAAAGAATCTTATTTTAAAGTCAAATTTTCCTTTTGGAGAACTTTAATAATTGAAGCACACAATTTGAGAGAAAGTCTATTTTCTTCATATTAATGTATTTTTAAATATTTATTAACCAAATTTCATGCGTAACTATCTCTTATCTAATCCTATCCATAGGAAAAATCTAGAACAATAATTTTAATCTTAAATTCCTCAATTTGATAAATTTGCGCAACTTACCCTAGACTAATGTATTTCCATTACTTATTGTATAAAAGCCTTAAATCATTATGTTTTTGTTTAAAACTCGTATAATTGAAGGTTAGTAACATCCTAGTGCATATGAATTTAATAAGAGGAGTTCTAAAAAATGTTATAATGAAAAGGGGTAAAAAGGCAATAATTACCTAAATTTGAGTATGTTACAAGTTCCTTATAAAGGATATAATGATTTTGGGAGCAATAATTTTGTTTTCAGATGGAATATAGAAGTAATAACCATTTGTTTCCTTAGAATATCCATTAAATTATCATTTATTTAATTTGGATTCAAGATTTTTTGAAAACTACTTACTGATAGAAGGTTCACCTCCCAAAGCTTCATACACACACATTGGGATGTTTTGTATGCCACATTTTGTATGGTGCCTTTTGAATCGATTTAATATGTACAAAAAATGTTAATGTTATATTTTTAAATAATATCCCTAGAAGTAAGATGAAAAATGGCTAAAACCACCATTGAATTTACCAGGTACAACATGATGCAAATTCCTTCTTTCTAATATAACATCATGTTGTGGTGTTTCAAGTAGACTCAACTGTGATATAATACCACATATTCTTTGAATGGCCTCACACTCTTAGCTTAGATATTCCCCATATCAATCAGAGTGAAGTCCCTTAATATTCTTGACATTCGATTATGTACTACATTCATGAATTACTTGAACTTTTAAATAGATTTTGACTTATTTTCCATTAGATACACGTAGACCAATCTACTAATATTACAATAAAATGTGATTAATATTGATATCCATCCCTACAAATTGTGAAAAGGATCACATACATTAGTATGCTTGATTCCTACCAAGTCACTTTCTCTTTCATTGTTACTACAAAAAGGTACTCTTGTCATATTTCCTCATAAAAAGAGCCACATGTCTCTATTGATTTGAGATCAAATGAGTCGAGATATCCATATTTTGGAGGCTAAAAATGTGAGATTAAAATTCGGTGTCCAACACCCATGGTGAAGAAGTAGATAAGTATATATCTATAGCATATATATACTTGAAGTGGAGATCTCTATCCACTTCTTCTTGTTCTTTAGTTCCTCTAGGTTGAGTGGAAAATTTCTTTTACAATATCTAGACTGGTGATAATGGTGACAAATGTCCTCTTTCCTATTCATCATTTAGATTTGTGCAGAATATATAGACTTTTTATAGCTTTACAACCTTTATAAGATTTACCTTTGTCCTTCGAATTTCCTTTTCCTTTATTGATGATCAACATGGGTTTGGTCTTATTTTTCTTTATTTGAAGTTCAGTTGTTTCCATGTAACTTAGACAATGGTCTTACTAAATTATTCATGTCATAGTTTATGAAAAATTGACTATAAGATTCAAGTTATGATTGTAGCATTACATATGTGGCCAACTCTTGGCCTAAACAAAATTTTAATCTCTATAGGATGTCCATGTACCCAATTTTCTTGAGTACATGAGGCCCAATTGGGTCTCCCTCTGTCATGTTACACTTAAACAATGCCTTGGAGACATCATTAAATTTCTTGCCTTACTTGTTCTTAGAAAGTAAAGTGAGGTGTGTAGCCATGTCTAGAACTCCCATAATACCATTTCTTCTCTAAGATCATGATTCATGGAGAATATCATGAGGCACTTGATGTCTATAGTGTCATTAGTATGCTTATCATAAGATTTCCTTTCCTAACTATGCACATTAAGAGATAGTTATTCTGGTAGTTAAATATTAGGAACATATAACTTTCACTCATGAGTGATAACAATTCTCAATATCCTACACCAGTCAAGGAAGTTATTCCAAGTCAACTTTATTTCTTGATGACTGATTTCAATGAGAATTTATTGTTTTTTGTTTGATCTACATGAAAATATTTAGATTAAGTCAATATATAATTTTGATGATATTAGTTAGGTCTTCAATCAAAATATATCCCAATATATTGACTCAAATTATTACCCCTAAATATTAAATTGAAAGATTACAACAAGCAACCTTCATAACAATAAAAGATCCAAATTTGATAAGTTTGTAAAATATCTTTGACTGATCATCCACGGCCCAAATATTTAGGTAGGTAACTTTTACCAATTGCATCTAATACAACTCTTGGATACATGGTTGCAAAATTGCTTGTCATCTTCATTTTTAGAGGCATGCCCCATCTTATGCCCTCTAGGTGCTTAATCCTATTAAGATCACCTAGTTAAATCCAACCCAAAGGACAACACAGTAAGTTGTGGACCATGCTTTTGCAAGCCAACTTACTTAACTAGTAGACTTATAAGATAGACAACACACATCGCTTTGGTGAACTCATACATAGTAGATCAAGGTTTCATTATGTGTTGCTTGATGCAAGGCATATTACACTTGATATTATGCATAGGGGTTTTATATAATATTTATATGTATCCAATTACCATTACATTTTTTTACATGTACCGTATACTATAAACAATCACCACATGAAACAAAACATAACATGACAATGAGCACAATAACTTGATCCAACAAGTATTGTGGTCAAACATCAAGAACATCACATTTCATGAAAACCCTACATTTCCATGTCAAATATTCCACTCAATTGGTTGTTAAATCATTGGATCATTTTGAGCTTCTAGTTAGGCAATGCTAGTTTCAAAGTGCCATTACTTTGATATTGAAAAAAAGCACCCCAATGATCTTTGTTTTTGATATTTTATTCTAATTAAGTCCACCTCTCCATCATGGTCCACTAGTGATGTCATTACATCATCCTAATCTAGTAGATATAATTTAAATGGACCTTATATATATGAAGAGGTATTGCACCCAATCCATATACATGTTACATGTTTATCATAATCCATATAATGTGTAATTACATGTTTTAGATCAGTCAAGTATACATCAAATGACCTAATTTCCATATCAACATCCACCAAAAGAACATTTAGATGCATTACATTTGATTATGTAATATACATTTATCATATCACATATGATTGTTGGTGATTATTAGTGGATACAAATATGCATGTCTCACCCAATGAAAAAATATAGTAGTTCAAAATTTAAACCAATGAGATAGGCATATGCCACATCTCTTATAAAATTGTAGGGTCTTAAGGGAAGTTTGCGCTACGAATTACAAAATTTTCTCAGACAAAACCCATGTCATATATCCTTCATACCCACGAAGCATGTGTGTTATAAGATGAGAAAAAGTGTTATTTATTAGAATTTAGAGTGTGCTTGTTGTCAAACAACAAGACACAATATTTTGGTGCTATTATTATACTATTGGATCCAATTCAAAGGTGGACAACAACACAACTATTCAACAACAAAACAAACTTGCAAAAACAACAACAAAGTAGTTTTCAGTCCTTTGATGTCAAAGACAATCCTCCAACTTTTGCACACATGCAAAGGCCTCTAGATAGTGTGCACAAACATAAGGGAATCCTTGAGGGTGCCACTAAGGCCTCCAAGTAGAAATTGATCCATGCAATTGATGTGCTAGCATCTTCCTATCTTCTTCCTCTTGTAGAGTGGGGCCATCAGATATTTCTCTCTCTTTCTCAATGAGAGAAACTCAAATTTATGTGTCATTCCCCCTATACACCACCCCATTTATACAAGAGATACATTGATTAGGGTATCCCAAAAACTAAGTCCTTACTCTAATAATAAACTCAATTAAGTACAAAACATGCTGGACTTGAATATTATTATCTTGTGTAGATTGCATCTCAATCAATTGAATGAAATCTCATCTGATCATTTAGACCATTTAATGATCATTTGACAATTCCATGGTCATATGTTACTTTGACATGCTTTCTTAATTATGCATCAATCGGTCGTTTGACAATTATTAAATCATTTGGTAATTTTTCATATTGACAAATAAATGATCAGTTGACATTCAATTGACTTTTTGCTTTTTTTCAACCAACATTCAATCAACTAACATTTTAGTTGAATAGTTGGATTCATCTGTTAATTGGTTGGATTCATTGGTCGATTGACATGCATCTTAATTAATCAGTTGGATCATGATTCAGTTATATATAAATCAAAACCATTCTAATTATAATTATGTTGTTAAACTTCTTTTGCTTTGAGCATCTAATACATTTGACCATATATATTACACATTATGTTGGAAGTGATGTCACACAACTTTCACAAGAAATGGGAAGCATCTAGAAACACATAATTGCTAACCAAGTGATTCGAATAAGTTGGAGAACAACTTTGACTTAAGTGTGATTGGTGTTTTCATGGCCGCACAATCCCTTTGTTGCATACATCCATACTGAACTTGAGGCATGGATTTGTCATATTTTTAATGTTCAATAATCCTTTTGATACAAAGATCAATATCCAATATTGACTCGCATGAGCATGGCCATGTGTTTTATAGTCTCGCTTATCATCTGTCTTGAAAATCACTCTAATAGGAGGGACATATTTCATCTAAATCACTCGAAGTAATCCATATATGTCATGGTTTGCCCAATCGGTACATGTATGGAAATCCTAATTCAAAACCATTTTAGTAGTCTTAAAGAACATTAAACCACATGATTATCATGGTGACTTCATGTGTAAGGATTGTAGTCATTAGTGTCACATTGAGATATGATTCTACTACATGTCATGACTTCCATGTAACATTCTCGATGTGGCTCTGTCCAATACATTTGTTATCTAACAAGGACCTATATGTTTGACTTGATAATAAATATCATGACTAATGAGATATAGTCATTTATTAAAACACATGCACTAGTATTATGTATTATTGTTGTCCTTTTTTTACTTCACCAATAATATCTGACCAGGGACTATGTAACATACCGGATCTTGGACCCTATCCTAGAAGTTTAACCTTTTGGATTTAGCCAAACAAGGATGAGGTTAGAGTGACTCTAAAAAGATAATGCATGAATAATGTAATCTAACATGTCATATAATTCATATGGAAATAATTAGATGATAAAGGACTTAATTGGTTAAGTAATGTATCTAATGGGCCTCTAATGGGCCATATGGCAAAACCCATGTAAGAAAGCCTCAAAATAAAGAATAGACTTCAAATTCGTAATCTACACATTAAAATAAGTCTACATGTCAATTTTCATTTAATTTGGACTCCTTGAAATAATATGGTAAGATAAGAGAGAGATTTCCTAAAAGGTGCAAATAATAAATAAATATAATTCATGGATTCAAAAGAGGAAAATAATGTTAGATTCATAATCTACATAATAAATATAGCCTTTGGGTGAATTTTCATCCAATTTGGAGAAAGTTTACTTAAAAGGTGATATCAGGAGAGAGAGAGAGTGTGTGTAGAATCTTCCAAATATATATAAAAAACAACTCCAATATATAAAATTGATGGCAAATTCGTATTCAACACACTAAAAATAACTTGTGGGTCAAGTTTCATCAAATTTGGATAATCCTAATGCCACTAATGAAAGAGGAAAGAGAAAATAAGAATTTATTTATTTAACACATTAAAGGTTTCCAAAAGGTAAAACTAAGTGTATATTCAGAATCTACATGTTTAACTTAACTCGTGTGCCAAGTTTGGCTTAATTTGGATAATGTATGAACCCTTAATTTAAGAGAGAGAAACAAGGAAATAAACTTTAATGTCATTTTAATCCAAAATCAATTTGATTATAGTTTTCTCGATTTTCTCTGTCACGCATGCTTTCCTAATCTCGGGTTCACTATCAACCGTCGGATTTCTTTTTATTTTGATGAAGCGGTCTACTGGTTTGCTTTCCCAGCCGCGGTCACAGTGTGGACTCTTTTATTTGGACCGCTCTTTTTGGATCCGACGGCCAACGAGTCATCTCCTACCTTGAGTAGGAGACTGACACGCGGGCTATAGTGTCTGTGACTTCTCGGCCACCTTTTTCCCTCCTCGGTCCATCTTTCTTTCTGATTTTTCTTGCAGCATATTCATTAGGTGTTTCCGTATCGGTCTATCCCTATTTTTTATACCTATTTCTTCTCAATTATGGAAACCCCAATTTGTGGGGCATAAGGTTCTGGCCGACTTGCCATTACGCTGGGTTTCAACCCCTAACCTATATATAAGGGTGCCCTGAACTTCTTTGTTCCTCACAAAACATTTCTCGCATCTCAATTGCCTCGCACGCTTCAAGTTTGGTCGTCGGTATCCCAATTTTTTCTCCAGGTTTGCAGCGCCATGTTTGAGCTCAAAGCTGAACCATCAGAACAATTCTCTGTCTGGTGAGTTCAGACGGTCATTCTCTTCCTATTTCTGCTGATTGCTCGACGGATCGTTGACTCTCGTGGAATCACCCAAAATCCTTGAGTTTGGCCCTGCTACTCCGCGGCCATGGCGCGCGAGCTTGGTGAGGAAGATGATAGTGGCGCTTTCTCGATTCTACCCTCGCCCAACGTTCTTTTCTAGTTTTTCATCTAGGGGAAAATATGTCTTCTCACGCCCTCATTTTTCCCCTTGACCGCGTGTGGGTTTTTTTTCCTTGACTTGGGTTGACCCGGTCCCACTAGCCGTCACCCATTGGGCCACTCAGCAATGTGGCTTTTTCAGAGTTTCTGATTGGCTAATTTTTGAAAATCAATAACTAATTATTTATTGGTCAGAAAAATATGGATAAATGCTCATTGGATTCAGAAAAAGAAGGGCTTTCGAATAATATAAGTTTTGATGGCTAAATCTAAATATTAATAATAGTTGTTTCCAATGGATCTAATTAATGATGAATTAAGTTGTAAAAATCAAAGCTAATTATCTGCAAGTTAGAAAAATATAATAAAATATGTTTTGAACTCAGGAAAATATAACCTAAAATATGACATAGTTTTTATATCCTAATTAACACATAAATAAAAAAGTGTTTTAAGGGTTTTGAATAATTAATGGAAACCTAACCCTAATTCCATATATATTCCTAATAGGTGCTTTGGATGCCTAGGCTTGGATCTAGTTGGAATTTGGATCATTTGAATCTGATGTTGAGGTATGTTGTATCCCCAATTCCTCAATATTGAGAAATTCACCTACTTTATCATTCTTTTGACTTTAGCCTACACATATGTCTATTCTCTTGATATCATGGTTCCTGTGAACTATCTTGCTTGTTGTGGACTTGGATATTTTCTTAATATATTATCTTGTGTCGTGGTGCATATTGGTCTCTTTTATTGTTATGTGCCACTTTGACGTGGATGTTATATGTTTGTGTTGTCCATTGTGTGAGGGCAACCTTTGTTTCATCTTATGACTAAATTATTTACTTGCCTCTATATTTACATGCAATGTGAATCAGTAGCACTAGAATAATGTAAATTACTTTGGTTTTTGGGTGTGTTCCCTTTTTGTTTATGGGATGGTGGTGGTGGTGCCCCATACCTGAGTTTCAAGGATGTAAAGCCTTGGCTCAACTTTTATATATATATTGGGAGTTTGACGGTGAGTCATTCTCTATCAGGTTTTCAAGGATGTGAAGCATTGGCCGCCTTTGTATTTTATATTTTTCTAGGACTATGTTTATCTCACATACGTGCAGGTTTGATGATGATTGTGGGGTGTGTGCCCTACTACCCATTTATGTGCTTTTGTTGCACAAATTTCATTATTTGTTCATGGAAAGTATCCTCGTTTATCATGTTATAATGTTTGTTCTCTTTTATACCCATGTGGGTAGTCCTTATCTCTTGCATGGGAGGCCTTTACATTTGATGTCCTTTATATCCTTATATTTCTCAACTTGCTTTTTAGTATGCACATACCAACCTTTGCTGATGTCTCCTATTATTTCTCTTTTGTTGGGGTATGCTTCCAAACCTAGGTGGCAGACATGGATGGCATGGCATGTTGACCTGGACTTAGTTTGTGGCACACCATTCGGACAAAACGTTATTAACGATGCAAAAGTGAATCATTAGCAGCGGAATTACTGAAAATCACTAAAAATTAAAACTTTTATAAAGAGATCCACAACTGTAAAACTCTTACATAAAGAAACAAGGTAAGTTATTTACATTCTGATTCATCAACACATCTCTGTATCATCTCATCTCGAGAGTCATAACATTGACTGCCTTGTTAAGATGTACATAAGCAGTATACAAAATCTCGAGGCATTAAGCCAACAATCTCATATCTGTATCAAACCATCTACTAACTCCTAGGACCTGGGAGTACAGATACGACACATAGGACTTTCTATATACAAAACCTAACAGACAACATCTCCACCTGAAGATCACTGCTGTCCTTGTTGTTGTTGCTGCTATTGCTGCTCACCCACTGATGAGTTTCTCCTTCCTCAGCGTCTACCTAAAAATTTGAATCCCATGGGGGTGAGACAATAAAAAAATTGTCCCAACGAGAGTTATAACTCTCCGCCAGAAGCATTGTTATTGTGGATATTAAAATAACACTGAGCAGTAATATTATAATTAATCAACAACAAGTAATTAATTGAATAAGCTAAGTAGAGCAGTATTCTCTAAGAAATCATTTCAATTATAATTTGATTGAATAGCAAGTCGTTCATTTAATAAGGAATATGAAGAATATGTATATTATTTATCCAACTAGGACATTACAAACAATGTATCATCAATCATTGTTTCTCGTAGTTCAACCTAAGCAATTATGCTACACGGCTGATTACATTTTACAAACGTACTTATGCCCTGAGGAGATGAGGTATACCGCTCATACTCCAACCGACCATTGCAAAAATCGAAATCGATACCATACATAGGTCATCAGAAGAGCCGATTTTCTATGACCTCATCCTCCTCAGTCAATGTGAGGAATAACATGTAGGACATCTCGTGTCTCTGCTAAAATAGCTTTCCAGGGTATTCTGGCAACTTCGCTATTAGAGTTACAGTGGCATGTTGTACTCTCTTCACAATCGAGGGATTTCTTGTTTATCTCACATCGATGCGGCATTAACAACATCATAGGGGGATTAGTGATACATCATCCCGGCATATTCATATAATGAAGTATTGAGAGATTAAAAGTTTGTCCCACATCAATTCCTCCATTAGGACGTAAGGATATTCATGTCCATAACCCCCACATACTCAAAAGTATACTCTCCAAGAGTTCCCTTAGGAAAACCTATTTCACCATCATCCAACTTCTGACGATGATGGATCTATGGTCAGGGCTCTACATGATATCATTACACTTGATTATTTAAGTACATTACAACATTCTTTTAGCATCAGGCATGTTTTCAAACATAAACCATTAAAACAATTACTATAAAGAAAGTACTATTTTATCAAGTTCATTTCACAACTTTATCAACATTGGGATATCAATCCCTTATCATCTCATCATCATGATTCAATAATATGAGTGTTCCAACCTTAGATCATCAAAACACTTGTTACTACTTCAACAGGTAACATATTGCCATCAAGTCATTTAACAGTGTAAACATAATGGTAGCAATGCAGATATTTCACATGGCTTATACACCCTGTCAATCTCATTTGTTACCTTTCATTAGGCAACATAACATATCCTTATTTACAAAGCTCATTAAGTACTTTTAATAAATAAGGCATCATAGCTCTTACCTGGCTATGATCATTATCTCATAAAACCTGCATGATTAGTACAGATGATAATAGATACATCTATTTCAGATTATCATAAGCAAAACAATAATAACATCACTATTCAAGGGTTGCCCCACTATGCCCTTACTAGGGTTAGGGTTTCCCTTTTCAATTCACATTAGGGTTAATCATCCCCTTTAGCTCAAATAGGATTAATGACTCATCATTTCATTATCCAGTCATAGAGCTTCATGCTATAGAACATAACCCAGAATTAGGGTTTCACACTTACATTTACCTTATTTGGAATTAGGGTATACTATTCACATTACATCACCCTAGTTAAAGTTCATATTCAACATAACCTGAATTAGGGTTTACTATTCACCCTAAGTAGGAATGATCATCAAAGTACCTTGAATTAAGGTTTACCATATCATCATTATGAATAGGATTATACCTTCATCATGTATTAGGGATACTTTCATTATTACCCTCAATTAGGGTTATGATTCATTAACCATCATAATTAGGGTTTCATGATCTCATTATGAAGGATCATACCCTAATTAGATATTCATTCATATTGGAAGTTCATTACTTGATTAACATTCATATATGAAGTCTTTTCTCTCTCATCCCCTATAGGATGATAGTAGCTTTAGTCTTGATTAGGCTAAGTCAACTCAACATGAAAGAGAATTGACATCATGGGTTATGTCATTACTATTGTGATCATTAAAGCTTAATTACTTCATGGGTTTAATCACACTATCCCATTAAGATACAATTACTATAGTCATCTTTGATTACATAATGTATTAAACAATTAACCAACTTGACCTTTAACCACTTTAAGTATCCATGCAGTTTTGGTTAAATATTCTACAAACGGTCTTGGCCATAAAGACCCCAAACGGTCTTGCATAGATCAGACCTCAAACGGTCTTGCACACTAGACCTCCAAATGGTCTAAGACCGTTTGGACCTCCATGTGGTCTTGCACAGACCACTGAGACCGTTTGATAAAGTAGGTGGTGAAGACTGTTTGCCCATGGTTGACTTTTGAAACCGCATGAACTCAACCGGTTTGGAAACCACATGAACTCAATCGGTTTTGAAACCACATGAACCTAAACGGTTTGGGATCGTTTGGTCCCAAATGGTCTTGAGACCGTTTGGTCCCAAACGGTATTGAGACTGTTTGGACTCAAACGGTCTTGAGACCGTTTGGTCCAAACCTCCTCAAAACCACAAGGACCAATTGTGGTCTCAACCCATCAAATTGAATTAGGGTTTCCAATGTTGATCCCCTCAACGATTAAGTACATGTAACCAATCATCAATTAGACCTATCACCATCATTCAATTGAGTTAATTAGGTCAACCTTCAACTCATTTGACCCTCAACTAGCCCTCAATTGGTCATCAATTAGGGTTTGAATCAATTGGATTAGGGTTTGGAATCGATGACCTTTCAACATTAAACAATGTGAGTCTAATTGATTTGAAACCACTGAACCATCATCCAATTTGGGCATGACCTGAACCCAAACGGTCTTGGGATCATTTGGGTGACCTCCAAATGGTCTTGAGACCATTTTCCCAAGTCAACATAAAAAACCAAGTCAACCAATTAGGGTTTAGCTCATTGAATTGATTACTAAGTCAACAATTAGTTGCTCTTCAACTAAGTACCTTCTGATATTCAAACACTTAACCATAGTCAACCCTAGACCTCCAAACGGTATTGGGTTACCCCCAAATGGTCTTGGGATCGTTTTGATATTCTCCAAACGTTCTTGAGACCGTTATCCCATCACTTCATGAATAACCATGTCATTTATTTAAGGTTTGGATCATAGGATTGGTCACAAAATCCACAATTGATTATACATCAACTTAATACCTTTGGATCTTCAATTGGTCAACCATACCTAACCCTAGACCTCCAAACGGTCTTGAGTGGTCACCAAACGGTCTTGAGACCGTTTGGGTGATTCCCAAATGGTTTTGAAACCGTTTGGGTCACTCAACCCAAGTTTCAACCTTATTCAATTATCAAATAAGCAACTAACCCGATTAGGGTTTTGATGATTGTTGGACCTTCAATTGGTGAACCAATTGGAATTAATCAACAATTATTGATAGGTTATTAATATACATTATTCTCAATAGTCCTACAAACGGTCAACACTTGGTCAATGCCACCAAACGGTCTTGGACCGTTTGCTTCTATGCGGTTTAGGTGAAACCGTTTGCATTCAAACGGTTTGAAACTGTTTGCTCCCAAACGGTTTGGGAAACCGTTTGAGCAACAAAAGAAACCATTTGGTAAAGTAGCTTTTAGATATTTATCTGAGATGATGTCACCTTCATCTTCCTCTATTCAACCAAGAACAGGTGCTGTTCTTCATGGAAGTTATAACAAGAACACACAAAAGTATCTAAGGAAGAAAAGTAACCAATGATTCTTATAAATAAGAGTGCAATACTAATGTTTAAGGGTTAGAGTTATAAAACCCGCCTCTAGAACTGATCCAGAGATCCAAGCTCCATGGCTTTAATGGTGGATTGAGCTCCAGCAGTTGTCCAAGGTCTGTTCTTCAATCTTTGAATGAACAAGATGGCTAGAAAAGGAAATCGTGTGAAGAAAACCAATTACTAACCATTGGTTTATGGTTTCCACCATGAATTCGAGGTAGATGATGATCAAGACTTACCAAGATATTTTGGTCTTACTTCCTTTGCTCCAGAGCTCTCCTTTGGTTGGCCAAAGCAAGGTGATAAGGAAAGAACTAAGGAAACGATCCTTTTGGTGTTTTGGAAAAAGAATACTTATATATATATTTATGAATTTTCAAGGAAAATAGAAAAAGAGGATTAATTCCTTTTATTTCCCAATTATATCCACCAAGTACTCCTCCACTTCTTGGGCACGAAGCCATCTTAAATTACCTTGAAAAACTTCTCCCTTATCCAAGGTTTAATGGAAAAGGAACTAAACACCTTAAAGAGTTATGTGTTAATATCCATCTTTTAGTGGATATTGCTTTATATATATTATTAGTGTGAGTAGCTTCCACTTAACCAAGATATTTTTGTGCCATAGAAAGGAACAAGATCTTCCAACTCTATTGCAAACACATCCTTCAACTTTTGGTTGAAGGGCTCCTTAATTAATTTATTTCTTTTTGCATTATGTTATATTAAAGAGCCATTTATGCTTAAATCTTGATTATTTTAATATCAAGATTCTCTCTCCTCCATGATAATTCAAATGAGGTGCCCCTCTCATTTTATTTGCTCTACATGATTCCAAGAAACATGAGAGACCCTCAAGAGGTGATATCTTTCATATTGAACCCTAAGTTTTGGATAAATTGCACATTACACCAAAACTAGGTTTTAATGCACAAGGATTGCTCTACAAGCTTTATCTTGATGCCCAAGCTTGTGGAAACCATAACACTACATCATATTCATTCTTATGATGTCACAACATAAGAGGAACATTTTAACATGTGCATTTTGCAATTTAACCCCTCAACTTGGGTAATTTGCACTTTAGTCCAAAAGTAACAAAACAAAGTTTTAACATTATTAAAAAAGGACTGAAATTGAAATATAAGTTCCTAAAAAAGCCTTAATTACTTTTCAAAAGACAAGAGCAAGCATATAATCAACTTTATTAGGCAAAACACTTAGGGTTATTACATAACCCAGGTCAGGGATGTTACAAATTATCCACCCCTTACAAGGATTTCGTCCCCGAAATCATCAACAAAACATTTTAAGAGAAAAGAGTAGGATATTTCTTTCTCATCTCTTCCTCTAGTTCCCATGTAGCTTCTTCAAATCCACGGTGATTCTAAAGGACTTTTACAAGACTAATGTCTTTCCTTTTCAGCTTCTTGATTCTTCTATCAAGAATCAACACAGGTCCTTCTATATAAGATATATCATCATTCAATTCTACTTCCATAGGTTGCAGAACTGATTCTATGTCAGGATGACATTTCCTTAGCATGGAAATGTGGAACACTGGGTGTAACTTTTGCAACTCAGGTGGTAACTCCAGCTTATAAGCTACCTTTCCAATCTGTTCAATGATTGGATAAGGCTCCATAAACCTAGGACCTAACTTTCCTTTCCTTCCAAATCTAAGAACTCCCTTCCAAGGTGAGACCTTAAGGTACACCCTGTCTCCAACCTGGAATTCTAAAAGTCTACGACGCTTATCAGCGTAAGATTTCTGCCTATCCTGTGCAGTCTTCAATTGTTGTTGTATCATTTTAATCTTTTCGGTGGTCTGCTGCACAAGATCAAGACCTAAAAGTTGATATTCACTGGTTTCATACCAACATAAGGGAGATCTACAACGTCTACCATACAAAGCTACATAAGGTGCCATGTCAATACTATGTTGATATCTATTATTGTAGGAAAACTCTATTAAGCTTAGATGTAGATCCCAACTTCCTGTAAACTGGAGGACACATGCCCTAAGCAAATCCTCCAAGGTTTGTATAGTCCTTTCTGATTTTCCATCTGTATGAGGATGAAAGGCTGTACTAAACCTTAACTGTGTGCCTAAGGCTTTATGAAGTCTCTCCCAAAAATGACTCATAAACTGGGGACCTCTGTCAGAAACAATGGTAATTGGGACCCCATGCAGTCACACTATTTCATCTACATATAACTGTGCCAGTCTCTCTGCAGAATATGTTGTTTTGAAAGGTAAGAAATGTGTTGTCTTTGTCAACCTATCAACTATTACCCAGATGGAATCATGACCTTTGGCTGTTCTGGGTAAACCAACCATAAAATCCATGATTACATGATCCTACTTCCACTGTGGTATGGGTAAATGTTGCAGTGTTCCTGCAGGCTTTTGGTGTTCAGCTTTAACTTGCTGACACACAGGACACCACATAACGAACTCAACAACGTCCTTCTTCAACCCAGGCCACCAATACATATCTTTCAAGTTACGATACATCTTGGTGCTTCCTGGATGCATAGCATACATCGAAGAATGTGCTTCTTCCAGGACTAACTTGCTTAAGTTATCCACATCTGGTACTATCATCCTACCATGATAACAGGCTACTTGATCATCTGAATCATGGAAACCTTCTCGTTTCTCACTACCATACTCTGACCTAATCTGTTGAACTGCAACATCAACTTACTGTGCTTCCTTAATATGCTGTCTCAGAGTGGGTTTTATGTGCATCTCAACTAACAACCCTGATAACAATGATACTTTTAACTGTACATTATCCTGTCTTAAAGAGATAATCATATCCCTCCCAGAGCACACCATAGAATTCAACTGTGCTCTATCTAAGGCTGGTGTTGCTAATTTCCTACTCAAAGCATCATCAACTACATTGGCCTTCCATGGATGGTAATCAATTGTACAATCGTAATCCTTGATTAATTCCATCCAGCGACGTTGCCTCATGTTAAGCTCATGTTGAGAAAAGATGTACTTTAGGTTCTTATGGTCTGTGAAAATCTAGAACGTCTCTCCATAAAGATAATGTCTCCAGATCTTCAGGGCATGGACTACGACAGCTAGTTCTAAATCATGTGTCAGATAATTCTCCTCGTGTTTCTTAAGTTGCCGAGAAGCAAAAGAAATCACTTATTTATCCTGCATCAACACATATCCTAGTCCATTCTTAGAGGCATCACAAAAAACTATATACCCTTTTCCTTTCTCAGGTAACACAAGTACAAGTGCACTTGTCAACCTCTCCTTCAACAACTGGAAAGATTGTTGACACTTGTCACTCCAGGCAAAAGGAACATCCTTCCTAGTCAACTTAGTCAAGGGTAAAGCTATCGAACTGAAGTTCTTAATGAACCTCCGGTAATAGCCTGCCAACCCTAAGAAACTACGAATCTCTGTCGGAGTCTTCGACTGCTCCCATTGCAGGACATATTCTACCTTTTTAGGGTCAACATGAATACCTGAAGAAGATATTATGTGTCCAAGAAAAGAAACTTCTGTTAACCAGAACTCACACTTGCTAAACTTAGCTTATAACTTATGCTTTCTTAGCAAAGTTAGAGCCTGCCGAAGATGTTGTTCATGCTGATGAGCATCTCTACTATAGATCAGGATGTCATCTATGAAGGCAACTATACAATGATCAAGAAAAGGTCAAAAGATTCTATTCATGAGTTCCATAAATGCAGCTGGTGCATTGGTTAGTCCAAAGGACATAACAGTGAACTCATAGTGACTGTACCTTGTCCTAAAAGCAGACTTAGGTATGTCATCCTCCTTAATACACAGCTGATGATATCCTGACCTCAAATCTATCTTTGAGAAGACAGTTGCACCACACAACTGGTCAAAGAGATCATCAATCCTCGACAAAGGATACTTATTCTTTATTGTTACTTTATTTAATTGTCTATAATCAATGCATAACCGCATCGATCCATCCTTCTTTTTAATAAAGAGGACCAGAGCACCCCAAGGTGGAGTACTCGGTTGGATGAAACCCTTCTCAAGCAACTCTTGCAGTTGTTTCTTGAGTTCTTCCATCTCAGCAGGCGCCATCCTATACGGTGTTTGTGCTATAGGTTGCGTGCCCGAGATTAGATTAATCTCAAAATCAATCTATCGGGGTAGAGGTACACCTGGAAGTTCTTTAGGAAATACATCTTCAAATTCCCTGACTATCGGAACTTCAACACGATTAGAACTCTCTACGGTGGTATCTACTACATGGGCCAAGAATTCATAACATCCTTGCCTCATCAGCTTCTCAGCTACCACAATTGACATAAGACAGGTTGGTAGGATCTTTCTATCTCCTTGAAAGATCCATGTATCACTATCATCAGTGAACACAACTTGCTTGGACTCACAATCCAAGACAACCTTATACCTTTCTAAGGTATCCATCCCCAAGATTACATCAAACCCATGCATCTCAAGTGGCATAAGATCCACTTGAATGCGATGTTCAGAAAAGAAGAGAATGCAAGGAGAACACACCTCCCACAACACAGCAGATCCCATCAAAGGAGTTTCTAACAACAAACTATTTGCTCTATGACTTGTAGTCATGTCACAGTTAAGAATCACTCTTCGAGTGATAAAGGAATGCGTAGCACATGGATCAATCAAAATAGACACGGCGCAAGATGTAGACATATCTGAATAAAACAACTCCATCTGACTTGTCACAACCCGAGGGTTGATCACTACATCAGGTGGATTCATCGCGTAGAACCTCGCCGTTTCCTGTGGTTGATTTGATGCTTGATGACTATGTGCTGATGATCCAGCTTATTACACTTGTCTACGTCCTCTGACGCTACCTGAAATTGTCTCCTTTGAGAACCTTGCTGACTCTGCCTTTGAGGTTGAGTCACAATTGCCTCTCTAGCTCTGCAATCCTTCATCAGATGTCCCACCTTTCCACATATATAACAGCTTCCGACCCCTTGCTGTGGTCTGGATGGTCCTGTAACCGACATAGATGCTGAGCTGCGAGCTCCTTCTAGTGGTAAACTTCATCCTCTACCCCTATTTGACATCCACTGCATCTGGGTACTGAATCTAGGTGGTGGTGTAGGCATGAAAAACCTTGGTTTCTTGAAATCTTTGGATGAGGATCCTTGGAACTGGGGGTACATCTTCTTGTTCTTGGTTTGTCGCTTCTCCATCACAGACCTTTCTACCCTTCTGACAGACTCCACAAAAGTAGAAAATCTTTCCCTATTTTCCAGAGCAGACACAGGAGTGGTCAACTCAGCGTTTAATCCCTTCTCAAAATGTGTAATCCTTTCTTCATCTATAGTTGCCATGTGTAGACAGAACTGTAAAAGCTCCATGAACTTTGCCTCGTATTCTCTAATGTTCATTGGTCCCTACCTTAACCTCTCAAACTGAGAGATTTTCTCATCCAAGAACATCTTAGGAAAGTATCTGTTGATAAATTCTCATTGAAATACTTCCCATTCGATCTCCACACCTGGTCTTTTCCCCTCCTCTATGGTCCACCAATGACCAACACTCCCCTTGAGAAGATACACAACATGTCTAACCTTCTCAGCCTCTGGGATGTTTAGGATTCTAAAGGCCTTCTCTAGTTCGGTTAGCCACAAGTCATCATCTGCTGGGTCAGCTATTCCAGCATATTCTATGGCTCCAACCCGGCGTAATCGTTCAAACATCTTGCCGGTTCCTTGTCCTTCTAGATGTCTAGGTGTCCTAGGTACATATATAGGCATCCTATCAGTCATATGTGTCATGGCAGTCATGAACTACCCAAACATGGCTTGGAAGGCTGGGTTCCCCACATCAGCTGGGTTGAACTGGGGTAGTTTAGGCACAGGTTCCTCTCTTTCTTAGTTTCTTGCACCTCCTCCCGGTGCAGCGATAGTACTCTCAGCAATATGTTCCTCGTGTGATCAGGACATCTTTAGTTTTCTCTTCTCCTCCTATATGAGCAGAAGATACTATCAGATATACTGGAAGACACTAGAACAGACTCAACAACCTTAGTCCTATGTCTCTGTAGACTCAACAAACCTAGAGCTTTAATACCACTAACTGTGGCACACCGTTCGGACAAAACATTATTAACGATGCGTAAGGGAATAATTAGCAGCGGAATTACTAAAAATCACTAAAAATTAAAACTTTTATAAAGAGATCCACAACTGTAAAACTCTTTCATAAAGAAACAAGGTAAGTTATTTACATTCTGATTCATCAATACATCTCTGTATCATCTCATCTCGAGAGTCATAACATTGACTGTCTTGTTAAGCTGTACATAAGCAGTATACAAAATCTCGAGGCATTAAGCCAAAAATCTCAGATCTGTATCAAACCATCTACTAACTCCTAGGACCTGAGAGTACAGAGACGACACATAGGACTTTCTATATACAGAACCTAACATACAACATCTCCACCTGAAGATCACTGCTGTCCTTGTTGTTGTTGCTGCTGTTGCTGCTCACCCACTGACGAGTTTCTCCTTCCTCGGCGTCTACCTAAAAAGTTGAATTCCACGGGGGTGAGACAATTGAAAAAATGTCCCAGCGAGAGTTATAACTCTCCGCTAGAAGCATTGTTATTGCGGATATTAAAATAACACTGAGCAGTAATATTATAATTAATCAACAACAAGTAATTCATTGAATAAGCTAAGTAGAGTAGTATTCTCTAAGCAATCATTTCAATTATAATTTGATTGAATAGCAAGTCATTCATTTAATAAGGAATATGAAGAACATGTATATTATTTATCCAACTAGGACATTACAAACAATGTATCATCAATCATTGTTTCTCGTAGTTCAACCTAAGCAATTATGCTACACGGCTGATTACATTTTACAAACATACTTATGCCCTGAGGAGATGAGGTATACCGCTCATACTCCAACCGACCATTGCAAAAATTGAAATTGGTACCATACATAGGTCATCAGAAGAGCCGGTTTTCTATGACCTCATCCTCCTCAGTCAGTGTGAGGAATAACATGCAGGGCATCTCGTGTCTCTGCTAAAATAGCTTTCCAGGGTATTCTGGCAACTTCGCTATTAGAGTTACAGTGGCATGCTGTACTCCCTTCACAATCGAGGGATTTCTTGTTTATCTCACATCGATGCATCATTAACATCATCATCGGGAGATTAGTGATACATCATCCCGACATATTCATATAATGAAGGATTGAGAGATTAAAATTTTGTCTCACATCAATTCCTCCATTAGGACGTAAGGATATTCACGTCCATAACCCCCACATACTCAAAAGTATGCTCTCCAGGAGTTCCCTTAGGAAAACCTATTTCACCATCATCCAACTTCTGATGATGATGGATCTATGGCCAGGGCTCTACATGATATCATTACACTTGATTATTTAAGTACATTACAACATTCTTTTAGCATCAGGAATGTTTTCAAACATAAACCATTAAAACAATTGCTGTAAAGAAAGTACTATTTTATCAAGTTCATTTCACAGCTTTATCAACATTGGGATCTCAATCCCTTATCATCTCATTACCATGATTCAATAATATGGGTGTTCCAACCCTTAGATCATCAAAACACTTGTTACTACTTCAACAGGTAACATATTGCCATCAAGTCATTTAACAGTGTAAACATAATGGTAGCAATGCAGATATTTCACATGGCTTATACAGCCTATCAATTTCATTTGTTACCTTTCATTAGGCAACATAACATATCCTTGCTTACAAAGCTCATTAAGTACTTTTAATAAACAAGGCAGCATAGCTCTTACCTGGCTATGATCATTATCTCATAAAACCTGCATGATTAGTACAGATGATAATAGATACATCTATTTCAGATTAGCATAAGCAAAACAATAATAACATCACTATTCAAGGGTTGCCCCACTATGCCCTTACTAGGGTTAGGGTTTCCCTTTTCAATTCACATTAGGGTTAATCATCCCCTTTAGCTCAAATAGGATTAATGACTCATCATTTCATTATCCAATCATAGAGCTTCATGCTATAGAACATAACCAAGAATTAGGGTTTCACACTTACATTTACCTTATTTGGAATTAGGGTTTACTATTCACATTACATCACCCTAGTTAAAGTTCATATTCAACATAACTTGAATTAGGGTTTACTATTCACCCTAAGTAGGAATGATCATCAAAGTACCTTGAATTAAGGTTTACCATATCATCATTCTGAACAGGATCATACCTTCATCATGTATTAGGGATACTTCCATTATTACCCTCAATTAGGGTTATGATTCATTAACCATCATAATTAGGGTTTCATGATCTCACTATGAAGGATCATACCCTAATTAGATATTCATTCATATTGGAAGTTCATTACTTGATTAACATTCATATAAGAAGTCTTTTCTCTCTCATCCCCTATAGGATGATATTAGCTTTATCCTTGATTAGGCTAAGTCAACTCAACATGAAAGAGAATTGACATCATGGGTTATGTCATTACTATTGTGATCATTAAAGCTTAATTACTTCATGGGTTTAATCACACTATCCCATTAAGATACAATTACTATAATAATCTTTGATTACATTATGTATTAAACAATTAACCAACTTGACCTTTAACCAATTTAAGTATCCATGCGGTTTTGGTTAAATATTCTCCAAACGGTCTTGGCCATAAAGACCCCAAACGGTCTTGCATAGATCAGACCTCAAACGGTCTTGCACACTAGACCTCCAAATGGTCTAAGACCGTTTGGACCTCCATGCAATCTTGCACAGACCACTGAGACCATTTGATAAAGTAGGTGGCGAAGACCGTTTGCCCATAGTTGACTTTTGAAACCTCATGAACTCAACCGGTTTGGAAACCGCATGAACTCAATCAGTTTTGAAACCACATGAACCTAAACGGTTTGGGATCGTTTGGTTCCAAACAGTCTTGAGACCGTTTGGTCCAAACCTCCTCAAAACCACAAGGACCAATTATGGTCTCAACCCATCAAATTGAATTAGGCTTTCCAATGTTGATCCCCTCAACGATTAAGTACATGTAACCAATCATCAATTGGACCTATCACCATCATTCAATTGAGTTAATTAGGTCAAACTTCAACTGATTTGATCCTCAATTGACCCTTAATTGGTCATCAATTAGGGTTTGAATCAATTGGATTAGGGTTTGGAATCGATGACCTTTCAACATTAAACAATGCGAGTCTAATTGATTTGAAACCACTGAACCATCATCCAATTTGGGCATGACCTGACCCCAAACGGTCTTGGGATCGTTTGGGTGACCTAAAAATGGTCTTGAGACCGTTTTCCCAAGTCAACATCAAAAACCAAGTCAACCAATTACAGTTTATCGCATTGAATTGATTACTAAGTCAACAATTAGTTGCTCTTCAACTTAGTACCTTCTGATATTCAAACACTTCACCATAGTCAACCCTAGACCTCCAAATGGTCTTGGGTTACCCCCAAACGGTCTTGGGATCATTTGGATATTCTCCAAACAGTCTTGAGACCGTTTGCCCATCACTTAATCAATAACCATGTCATTTATTTAAGGTTTGGATCCTAGGATTGGTCACCAAATCAGCAATTGATTATACATCAACTTAATACCTTTGGATCTTCAATTGGTCAACCATACCTAACCCTAGACCTCCAAACGGTCTTGAGTGGTCACCAAATGGTCTTGAGACCGTTTGGGTGATTCCCAAACGGTTTTGAAACCGTTTGGGTCACTCAACCCAAGTTTCAACCCTAATTCAATTATCAAATTAGTAACTAACCCGATTAGGGTTTTGATGATTGTTGGACCTTCAATTGGTGAACCAATTGGAATTCTTCAACAATTATTGATAGGTTATTAATCTACATTATTCTCAACAGTCCTCCAAATGGTCAACACTTGGTCAATGCCACCAAACGGTCTTGGTCCGTTTGCTTCTATGCAGTTTAGGTGAAACCGTTTGCATTCAAACGGTTTGAAACCGTTTGCTCCCAAACGGTTTGGGGAACCGTTTGAGCAAAAAAAGCAACTGTTTGGTAAAGTAGCTTTTAGATATTTATCTAAGATGATGTCACCTTTGTCTTCCTCTATTCAACCAAGAACATGTGTTGTTCTTCACGGAAGTTATAGCAAGAACACATAATAGTATCTAAGGAAGAAAAGTAACCAACAATTCTTATAAATAAGAGTGCAATACTAATGCTTAAGGGTTAGAGTTATAAAACCCACCTCTAGAACTGATCTAGAGCTACAAGCTCCATGGCTTTAATGGTGGATTGAGCTCCAACATTTGTCCAAGGTCCGTTCTTCAATCTTTGGATGAACAAGTTGGCTAGAAAAGGAAATCGTGTGAAGAAAACCAATTACTAACCATTGGTTTATGCTTTCCACCATGAATTCGAGGTAGATGATGATCAAGACTTACCAAGCTAGTTTGGTCGTCCTTCCTCTGCTCCAGAGCTCTCCTTTGGTCGACCAAAGCAAGGTGATAAGGAAAGAACTAAGGAAACGATCCTTTTGGTGTTTTGGAAAAAGGATACTTATATATATATTTATGGATTTTCAAGGAAAATAGAAAAAGAGGATTAATTCCTTTTATTTCCCAATTATATCCACCAAGTCCTCCTACACTTCTTGGACACGAAGACATCTTCAATTAACATGCAAAACTTCTCCCTTATCCAAGGTTTAATGGAAAAAGAACTAAACACCTTAAAGAGTTATGTGATAATATCCATCTTTTGGTGGATATTGCTTTATATATATTATTACTGTGAGTAGCTTCCAATTAACCAAGATCTTTTTGTGTCATAGAAATGAACAAGCTCGTCCAACTCTATTGCAAACACATCCTTCAACTTTTGGCTGACGGGCTCCTTAATTAATTTATTTCTTTTTGCATTATGTTATATTAAAGAGCCATTTATGCTTAAATCTTGATTATTTTAATATCAAGATTCTCTCTCCTCCATTATAATTCAAATGAGTTGCGACTCTCATTTTATTTGCTCTACATGATGCCAAGAAACATGTGAGACCTTCAAGAGGTGATATCTTGCATATTGAACCCTATGTTTTGGATAAATTGCACATTACACCAAAACTAGGTTTTAATGCACAAGGATTGCTCTACAAGCTTTATCTTGATGCCCAAGCTTGTGGAAACCATACCACTACATCATATTCATTCTTATGATGTCACAACATCAGAGGAACATTTTAAAATGTGCATTTTGCAAGTTAACCCCTCAACTTGGGTAATTTTCACTTTAGTCCAAAAGTAACAAAACAAAGTTTTAACATTATTCAAAAAGGACTGAAATTGAAATATAAGTTCCTCAAAAGCCTTAATTACTTTTCAAAAGACAAGAGCAAGCATATAATCAACTTTATTAGGCAAAACACCTAGGGTTATTACATAACCCAGGTCAGGGATGTTATATAGTTTGTAATGATGAAGCTTGGAGATAATCTTGAGGTGGATTATATTTCCTCTACATGGATCCTTGTGATGTAAGTTGTAACCCTTTGTTTTATAATTGAATAGTCAAATATTTTCTTCTGCTGCTATACATTGGTCTTTTGATTACCATTATATAAAGATTTGAAAATTTTACACCCACTCCAAGATACCTTGAAGGTGTGTTTGGATTGGAGGTTTTATTGTTCAAATTTTTAGTAAGGAAGTAATTTCACTTCTTTACAACATGGTATTAGAGCCCATGGTAGTCGGAATTGACTATTTCAATTTTGTCTCCCTTTAGAACCCTTGACTTAGATAGTTGCCTCTAAGTGAGATGTTGACCCTAGATTTGATCAATGATGATCTTTTGTGCAACAAGGTTTGGTTTGAGGATGAGTATATGTTAAAAAGTCTTATTATGGATATTGTGACCTAGTTTCCACAATTGAGTTTGGATCCACCTTTTGTTTTATCTCGAAAATATTTCATTACCAAAAATATATTTTCATTTATACTACTATATGTACAAAACTTTTCTCTGGTTTTTCGATGTTTTCTCAAACTAAGTCACAATAAAGAGAAACTCTAGTTTGAGTAGAATCTAACCCTAGTTGGTAACTAGGATTGATGTAATGGTGTAGTTGACCTACCCTATGACTTTTTGGTGGTTCATGTAGGGTTGTTAGGTTTGAGACATAAGGACCTAAAAGGTCAACCCTAGATGGTATGACTATTAGTTGGATACATGAGAAACATAAATCTCTAAAACTTTCACAACTAAGAGATGTGGGTAGATCTAAAAAGTTGTTTAGTTTGACTTGTTAGGTTGAACCCTTTAAGGGGAGAGAGTAGTTAGTTTTTGATGTTGGATCTATAGATTTCGAGGACAAAATCTTTTTTAAGGGGTGGAGTGTTGTAACATACCAGATCGTGGACCCTATCCTAGAATTTTAACCTTTTGGATTTAGCCAAACAAGGATGAGGTTAGAGTGACTCTATAAAGCTAATGCATGAATAATGTAATCTAACATGTCATATAATTCATATGGAAATAATTGGATGATAAATGACTTAATTGGTTAAGTAATGTATCTAATGGGCCTCTAATGGGCCATATGGAAAAACCATGTAATAAAGCCTCAAAATAAAGAATAGACTTCAAATTCATAATCTACACATTAAAATAAGTCTACATGTCAATTTTCATTTGATTTGGACAACCTTAAAATAATATGGTAAGATAAGAGAGAGATTTCCTAAAAGGTGAAAATAATAAATAAATATAATTCATGGCTTCAAAAGAGGAAAATAATGTTAGGTTCATAATCTACATAATAAATATAGCCTTTGGGTGAATTTTCATCCAATTTGGAGAAAGTTTACTTAAAAGGTGATATCAGGAGAGAGAAAGTGTGTAGAATCTTCAAAATATTAAATAAATAAAAAAACAACTCTAATATATAAAATTGATGGCAAATTCGTATTCAACACACTAAAAATAACTTGTGGGTCAAGTTTCATCAAATTTGGATAATCCTAATGCCATTAATGAAAGAGGAAAGAGAAAATAAGAATTGATTTATTTAACACATTAAAGGTTTCCAAAAGGTAAAACTAAGTGTATATTCAGAATCTATATGTTTAACTTAACTCGTGTGCCAAGTTTGGCTTAATTTGGATAATGTATGAACCCCTAATTGAAGAGAGAGAGAGACAAGGAAATACACTTTAATGTCACTTTAATCCAAAATTGATTTGATTATAGTTTTCTCGATTTTCTCTGTCACACATGCTTTCCTAATCTCGAGTTCGCTATCAACCGTCAGATTTCTTTTTATTTTGATCGAACGGTCTGCTGGTTTGCTTTCCCAGCCGCGGTCACAACGTGGACTCTTTTGTTTGGACCACTCTTTTTGGATCCGACGGCCAGCGAGTCATCTCCTACCTTGAGTAGGAGACTGATACACATGCTACAGTGCCTGTGACTTCTCAGCCACCTTTCTCCCTCCTCGGTCCATCTTTCTTTCTGATTTTTCTTGCGACATATTCATTAGGTGTTTCCGTATCGGTCTATCCCTATTTTCTATACCTATTTCTTCTCAATTATGGAAACCCCAATTCGTGGGTCATAAGGTTCCGACCAACTTACCATTACGCTGGGTTTCAACCCCTAACCTATATATAAGGGTGCCTTGAACTTCTTTGTTCCTCACAAAATGTTTCTCGCATCTCAATTGCCTCGCACGCTTCAAGTTTGGTCATTGGTATCCCAATTTTTACTCCAGGTTTGCGGTGCCATGTTAGAGCTCAAAGCTGAACCATCAGAACAATTATCTATCTGGTGAGTTCGGATGATCTTTCTCTTCCTATTTCTACTGATTTCTCTACGGATCGTTGACTCTCGTGGACTTGCCCAAAATCCCTGAGTTCGGCCTTGCTACTCTGTAGCCATGGCACGCAAGCCTGGTGAGGAAGATGAGTAGTGGCGCTTTCTCGATTCTACCCTCGCCCAACGTTCTTTTCTAGTTTTTCGTCTAGGGGAAAATATGTCTTCTCACACCCTCATTTTTTCCCTTGACCGCGCGTGGTTTTTTTTTCCTTGACTTGGGTTGACCCGGTCCCACTGGCCGTCGCCCATTGGGCCATCAGCCATGTGGCTTTTTCAGAGTTTCTGATTGGCTGATTTTTGAAAATCAATAACTAATTATTTACTAGTCAGAAAAATATGGATAAATGCTCGTTGGATTCATAAAAAGAAGGGCTTTTGAATAGTATAAGTTTTGATGGCTAAATATAAATATTAAAAATAGGTGTTTCCAATGGATTTAATTAATGATGAATTAAGTTGGAAAGATCATAACTAATTATCTGCAAGTTAGAAAAATACAATAAAATATGTTTTGAACTCAGGAAAATATAACCTAAAATATGGCATAGTTTTTATAACCTAATTCACACATAAATAAAAAGGTGTTTTTAGGGTTTTGAATAATTAATGGAAACCTAACCCTAATTCCATATATATATGTCTAATAGGTGCTTTGGATGCCTAGGCTTGGATCTAGTTGGACTTTGGATCGTTTGAATCTGATGTTGAGGTATGTTGTATCCCCAATTCCTCAATATTGAGCAATTCACCTACTTTATCATTCTTTTGACTTTAGCCTACACATATGTCTATTCTCTTGATATCATGGTTCGTGTGAACTATCTTGCTTGTTGTGGACTTGGATATTTTCTTAATTTCTTATCTTATGTTGTGGTGCATATTGGTCTCTTTTATTGTTATGTGCCACTTTGACATGGATGTTATATGTTTGTGTTGTCCATTGTGTGATGGAAACCTTTGTTTCATCTTCTGACTAAACTATTTACTTGCCTCTATATTTACATGCAATGTGAATCAGTAGCACTAGAATAATGTAAATTACTTTGGTTTTTGGGTGTGTGCCCTTTTTGTTTATGGGGTGGTGGTGGTGGTGCCCCATACCCGAGTTTCAAGGATGTGAAGCCTTGGCTCAACTTTTATATATATATTGGGAGTTTGACAGTGAGTCATTCTCTATTAGGTTTTCAAGTATGTGAAGCCTTGGCCACCTTTATATTTTATATTTTTCTAGGACTATGTTTATCTCACATGCATGCAGGTTTAATGATGATTGTGGGGTGTGTGCCCTACTACCCATCTATGTGCTTTTATTGAACAAATTTCATTATTTGTTCATGGCAAGTATCCACTTTTATCATGTTATAATGTATGTTCTCTTTTATACCCATGTGGGTAGACCTTATCTCTTGCACGGGAAGCCTTTACATTTGATGTCCTTTATATCCTTATATTGCTCAACTTGCTTTTTAGTATGCATATACCAGCCTTTGCTGATGTTTCCTATTGTTTCTCTTTTGCTGGGGTATTCTTCCAACCCTAGGTGGCAGGCATGGATGTCATGGCATGTTGACATGGACTTAGTTTGTGATGATGAAGCTTGGAGACAATCTTGAGGTGGTTTAGATTTCCTCTACATGGATCCTTGTGATGTAAGTTGTAACCCTTTGTTTTATAATTGAATAGTCAAATATTTTCTTCCGCTTCTATACATTGGTCTTTTGATTACCATTATATAAAGATTTGAAAATTTACACCCACTCCAATATACCTTGAAGGTGTGTTTGGATTGGAGGTTTTATTGTTCAAAGTTTTAGTAAGGAAGTGATTTCACTTCTTTACAGACTATATGATAATGAATACTCTAAGCATACATATGGTCTCAAATTTAGGCTCTTAACCCATAACCAATATGATTTCGAGTCAAACATTTTTAGGATATTATCATGAAAGCTCATTGTCGCATGTTAAAACAAACATGATAAGTGTTATCATCTTTTATTCATTATCAAATGTAGTATAAAGTATTCCAATTAGAAACATCACATGACTAGTTCTCAAGGCATACATACAAGGAGAGGGGCTCATAAGGAACCAATCCTTTTTTTTTCTATAAATGCTCATATAGTACCCAAACATTCATTCACAATGATTCAATATGAGGGAATGCTAAAATACTCTCAAAATAACATGGATAAACTAAGCAATAAAGTCATAGCAGTAAAAAAAGGGAATTTTAATGTTACGAGCTCAAAGTAGTTACAAGTACTAGTCTACATGGACATAAAAGGAAACTAAAATGAAACTATAACCAACTGGATCTATTGCATTAGGCAACCTAGATATCTTAGAAACCTCCAAGAGCTAATGTTGAATAGGTTTCGTGAACACTATGTCCTCAAGCATTGGTTCCTCCACTAAAGAAAACTGTCTATTTCATACATCGGTGGATGGGAACACCACCCAGAACTTAGGAAGTAAGGTAAAGGTCAGCAAAGGCTGGGTATGTACATATAGTCAACAATTTGGGAACTATATTGGTTTATATGTACATAAGAAATGTTCCCACAAAGAGGGGGCTATATAAGATAGCTACCTTGAGAATTATAACAAGAGAAATGAGACATATTAATTGAGAGTAAGAGCATGGACAATAAAGTCTTTTCCCATAAAAATTAACCACAATCTCTATTTTATGTACTAAGCTTACACACATAATCATGTAGACTAAATATATCTAAAATATGGCCATAACATCATATAATTGTGATCTAAAAGGTAAGGGTATAAATGCACACCCTGGGCGGAATACGCACACCCTTCTATAAGTGTGGTTGTACATAAGTACAACATTCTAGATATTCTGGTTAAATTATTTAGCATGCATAAATACAGAGGCAATACTAGGATTTCACTCATCATCAGACAATAAGGCAAACATAGTAGCAGGGATCCAAGGACCCATTATAAAAGAGTAAGTCAATGTTCACAAGAATTTATATGACTTCAAATCAGGATACATGAATGTTAAACAATTTATTTTTAGGGAGAAATAGTAATCCCATAGATGCCTCATTAAATGAAATTATGTTTCAGTCAAATAATGTCCAAAATAAAATAGAGAATGTACATACCTAATGGTTAGACCTATTTGTCCCAAAATTCTCCATAGTATTAGGGTAAAAGACTTTCAAAACCTAATTATAATATTTGTGCATTCAATTATTGTTGATTCCATGGAGTCCATTAATTATAAAGTGACCTACTGTATGTTGGAAGTTAGGCCTCAAAACTTATCCCATTAAATTCTTCATATTTTTCTAATTCCAAAAATGTACTTATATTTATTTTTTTGGATTGTCCAGTAATTACTTACGAATTTTATAAGTTAAACTCATTTTTTATCAAAGGGAAAAATTGCATTCAAAAGGACCATTTTGCCCTTCAATAAAATCTGAGTATCACAAGGATTACATTGAAACCATAGTAGCCTAAAACTACTAAATCACACGGTCAAATGAGGTTAAGGGGGCTAAAATATTATTACACCTCGTTTAGGTGTTAATGACAAAATTGGCAATGTGAGCAAAGGGGAATATCTTCTCCATGGATTGAGTCCCTTCTTCTCGTGTGCCATGGCCACTCTAGAATAACTAGGATTCAGGGAAAATCCTCGTGACAAGATTCCTTGTGAGTGGATGACATGTCCACCGGCTCTGACACACCATAACAGACTCAACGAGCCTCTGTTTGGGTCATGTAGTCGTTGGAATGGCAGTACCAATACTCATGACATTGAGTCCTAGGGAAACCAATGGAGAGGCAGATGGGGGAGGGGGAAAACAACATGAAATCACAATGGCACGAAGGTAAGGTAATCACCTAGTGGAAACTCTCATGAAGGAAAGTATACAGATCATATTCATTTCACATACATGCAATTCACAAGTGATATAGGATCAAAAAACAAGGAAGGGGTCAAAGGATTAGAAACTATGAAATATGAGGTATTTTGTTCATTAGGATCACAATGAGACTTTATCAAAACTTGAGACGAATATGACAACCTCGTTAGGGTACAAAGACCATGAAATTACTCACCAGTGGTTTGTCAAGGATTGGATGGGCACCAAGATTTTTGAACAGAAAAAATAGGGAAAATCAAGATGATTGGAGTATGCAAAATGTAAGGGGGGAGGTTGAAGATGTTTACCTTGTAAGAATTTTCCTAGAGATGCACTACTACATTGTTACTCCATGCTTTTCACCAGTGAAGATGACCCGCAAGACAACACCTCTCACAATGAGTCACAAAAGATTATGGATGCATTAAGATGTGGATGAGAGTGAAGTGGATGTTTCTGGGTCGATCGGGGAGGATGGCCAACAGAGAAGTGAGGAAATTTGGGGCTACAAAATTGAGCAGTGATGGCACCCCTAGGATTGAGTTGTGCCTTATGTGCATAACGCACCACTTGGCTCAAGTGAGGGATCCTTGTATTTGGAGGGGAATAATGAAGTGGTTGGCAATGAAACTGTGAAGAATGGGTGTGTGTTGCAAGAGAAAAGTGGGAATCAATTGTGGCATTGAATAGGTTTCATGTGCACATGGGGTAACTAGAGGTGGGAGACAAAGTCCCCAATCTAGTTGTTCGATCTAATAAGTATCCCCGCATGACACATTAATGAAACCCAAACTTGGGTCAAATGGGGAGTGACATCACATTACTCACATGAATAACACTCAAACTTATATCCCATCTTATAAATTGCTATTAGAGGTTTATTTGATATTTGATTATGTCTAAAATTTGTAGGCATCCTAATATGAGTATGAGGAACACAAATCTGGCCTGAGATTTGCATTATCAGGTTCTTTATGTTACATTCATCCTATAATACATTAGTCACATAGTTAGTGTATTTAGCTTAACCTAATAGTTAGTTACGATTAATCCTCTTATGTTTTCTCCAATAGTCTCACCCTAACTCCTATGTCTATCCTAGGGTATAATTCTAGAGTAAAAAACATTGTTATGTATAAAACTGTCCACTTAAAAAATCCTCGTTATCCTATTTATTAAGGTTATTACATTCTAAAATTCATGTACATTGGATGGTAATGGTTTAATAGGTTAATCAGATCCCAACAAATTCTAACATAGTCTAAAATAGGGAAAAAGGTTCAAGAAAGTATTTGATTGGAAAAAAGGAGCAAGAAAAGGGAAAGGATAGCTTGGTACCTAGAAATGGGGATGTTGGAACGCACCACACCTTAAAAGTATTTCGTCCCCAAAATCTCAAACAAAGAGGGAGGGGTGAGTTTGCAACAATTCCTCCTTTAGCTCCCAGATAGTCTCCTCAAAACTATGATACTTCCAAAGAATCTTCACCAACTCAATCTCTTTATTATTCAGTTGTTTCATTTAGGAGTCTAAGATCTTCACTGGGAAAATTTCATACAATAAATCCTTTCACAACCCTATAGGATCAATAGACAACACATGAGATAGGTATTTCACATCTTCACAATCGACACATGAAACACCTTATGAATCTTGTCGTATATGGGATTAAGAGATAGGTGATTACGTGCTCCCTAATCTTATATAAGATATCAAATGGTCCCACATATCAATTCTCAACTTACCTTTGATCTTTGACTGTGCTATGGATCAGATAGTCTTTATCTTCATAAACACATAATCACCAACTAAGACTCTTACATCAAATCTCTTCCTATCAGCATATACCTTTTGTCGATCTTGGTCAGCCTTCATCCTTTCCTTGATCAAATAAATCTCACAGGTCATCGTTTGGATGTCATCACTCTTCATCATTGCATGTTCTCGTACGTCATCCCAGTTTAGTGAAGATCAACAAAGACGACCATAGAGTGCTTCAAAAGGTTACATACTAGTGTTGGCTCAGTAGCAGTTGTTGTAAGCAAACTCAACTACTGGAAGGTACTTATCCCAAGTACCTCCCTGATCCTTAACACCAAAACATAACAAATCCTCCAAAATATGTATTGAATGCTCTAATTGTCCATCATTTTGTGGGTGGTAGGCTATGCTAAAATGTAGTTTGGAGCCCATATCATCGTGTATATGCTTCCTCCAATGTGACATGAACTTTGGATCATGATCAGAAAATATTGCATTAGGGACCTCATGCAGGAAAATGACCCAATCCATGTACAATTGTGCCATCTCAGGAATCTTGTATGTGCTCTTGAAGGGAAAAAAGTGAGTTGATTATGTAAGGTGATCAATAAAAATCCATACCTGCATTTTACCCATCCTTTGACTTTTGGAAACATGTTACAAAGTCCATAGTGATCTTCTTCCACTTCTGCTCTGCTATCTCAAGTGGATGGAGAAGAGCACCAGGTACTTGATTTTCTATCTCCTCCTACTTGTACATCAAGAACTTTGTAGTATATGTGGAAATATCGCACTTCATGCTCTTCTACTAGAAAACTCATTGTACCCGTATGAATTGCATACGTGGACCCATGGGCTTCACTTATAAGTATGTGTCTCATATCATTAGAATTGGGTATCCATAGCATATGGTGAAAGCGGATGGCACCATGCACTCCAATAGAAAACTCAAACTGTGATTTCTTGGTCTACAACTTCATCTCATCAAGCTTACAACTGTGCAACTATGCAACAATAACCTTAGAAATCTAGGTGGGAGTGATAGACAAACTGTCCATTTGCACTCTCAGCTTCTCCACATGAGAACTATCATCAATTTCTAGTAGCTTAGGTCTCCATCTTGAGACTTTTACCTAACTTCTCCACAAGAAACAACAAATATAAGTTCATGCATCATCCTTCCTCCTACTAAGGGCATCAACAACAACATTGAGTTTATCAACTTGATAAGTGATGTCAAGAAATAATCTTTGAGAAACTCCATCGATCATCTCTAGAGCAAGTTTAGATCCTTCTATGATCATTAGATAACACAAGATTTTACGGTCCCAAATGAATTAAAACTATACCATGTACAAGTAATGTTGTCATGTCTTTAGAGAATGAACCATGGGATCTATCTCCAAATCATGTGTAGGCCAATTCCCTTCATTTGGTTTAAATATCATGAGGCATAGGAAATCACTTGCCACATGTCAACCCTTGACTGGAAGCATCAATGAAGATGATGTAGGGTTTACCCTCAATAGGAAGACAAAAAAAAGAGTTGAAGTCAAACACCTATTCAACTCTAATAAGCTCTTCTCACACTTAGGAGTCCATGAAAACTTTTCATCCTTATGTGTCATCTTGGTCACTAAAAGGCCAACTCTAAGGAATTATGCACAAACCTTTGATAGTAGCCCGCAAGGACCAGAAAACTACATATCTCAAAAGGGTTATTTGGTTGTCACAACCTCAATTTTGATTGGATCAACAACAATGTGACCCACAAATATAACATGGTCAAGAAACATCACTTCATTGAACTAGAACTCACAAGTTGAGAACTTTGCTTGGAGTTGGTGTTCATGTAGAATCTAAAGAATGATGTGTAGATGCTCATAGTGAGATCCATAGACTTGGAATAAATGAGCATGCCATCAATGAACACCACCATGAATTAGTTGAGGTAGGGGCAAAGTACTCGGTTCATCTAGTCCATTAAGGTGGGTAGAGCATTGGTTAAGCCCAAAGGCATAACCATGAATTCATAATTCCCATATCGAGTAAGAGAGGTTGTCTTTGGTGCATATCATCTTTGCACAAATCTGGTAGTAGCCGCTACGTACTTAGGTCCATCATCGAGAAGATAGTGGAAAACTTCATATGGTCGAGAAAGTTGTAACATACTCAAACCTAGGCATATATGTGTAGCCTCTCTTATTATAGGTCCCTATTCAATTGTGTTAACATATAGTATCTCTACCAGTATACCAAGTACATTGGGAATAATTTGAGTCAACTAGTATCATGGGTATATACCTACCCCTAACATTTGATATCTAAGGTAAAACAACCATAAGACATCTGAGATTTAATGGGGAAAAATGTATCTAATACTATGCTTAACTCTAATTTGACAATTTAAAATATTCCTAGGATTATAACATGAAACAAATAAGATTTATATGTAATCAGGTGATGCAATTAAATAATTAAGATGAGTGAATCCATACAATGGATGTATATTATACAAATAATAAAATCTAACATTAAACATTTTCAAAAGATAAAATTGATGGCATAATTGGATTCATCACGTCCTAACTAGATAACATACCAATTTTTTAGTTAATTGTATATTAGATACACCCTTAATAGTAGCTTAGATGGAAATATATAAGTGTAGTCAATTTTATTCATTTAAATTGGATACCACACCCTTTCTGATAAGATTTATGATTTCATTTAAATGACACATGCCACGAGTGTCATCCAGTAAGGTATGTGGAGTTCATCTTCCACCCTTGACTCTGCCTCACTCTGTGTGCGTGTGTGGCTGCCTCAACACGCTAAACTTTTCTCACCATTCTCCCTCTATGTTCAACTGCTCCTTGTGATTTATTCACCATTTGGTCCATCTTGACCTCCCAGTCCCAATTAAGCTCAACTCACCCCCTCTCTAGCCCTAAATGTGAAATGCCCAATACCCCTTGTCTCACTTTCTGTATCTACCACTCTTAGAGGACATGAATCCCTATAGGTCAAATCGTATTATCTTAAACCCACCTAGAAATTCAGACCAGCCTCCCTTCTATCACCTAGAATGAACAATTGCTACTGAGATCTCTTGGGTTGGGCTAGAGAATCCCACCTCCATCTATGAGAATTGGATCTTCACCATGTGCTCTCATGCCACTAAAGGCCGATTGATCAAGAGATAACACTCCTCAAGCCTTTACCTTCATTTTATGCAATCAGTTTGTCTCAGCTTATACTAAACTATCCCAACAAAAAGCTAGCATCCTTCTAGCTGCGAGCTCTCATTTGTATCTCGAAAATCATGTCAACCTCCTTGTGAGTTCTAGGAAAAGCTCTACGAGTTGTTTTTGGATGAAATGCTATATGGTATCACTTGTTTAGAACTTTAATTTTGTTTATTTGTCCACGACATTGTTAGTTCCTCTATATATCCTAAACGCATTTGTCTCTCTTCTAGTCAACTAACTTATTTGCAATGCCAAAATGATGTTCCTACTGTGTGGGGTGCCCATCTTCCTCTTTTCTATTGTTCTTTATCCCCAATTTCCCCTAGCTTTCAACAAACATGTATCCTTGTATTATCTCTATAGCCTTCATTGAAGAGTCGACTTTCTCTGACCCAGTATCCGTTGACCTTGATCTTGGGCTTATCACTTCCACCACAATCCTACAAGCACTCTAAGATTTCTTCCCTGGTGTTTGGATGAGTGTGGTTCAAGGTGGGATGCCCGCTCAAGCTGTTGAGATGTAATGGCACTTGAGTGAGGAAGATATATATATACACATACATACATACATATATATATATATATATATAAGAACAAGTCCACATGTACTTTTCCTTATGTAACCCTCATTGTCTAGAAATGTCCCTCTTTGATTAGATAGTCATATACATCTATTGCTCTCAAATCTGAAACGTTGCGGTAGGCCTTGACTTTAGAAAAGTACAAAAAATTGATAGGTCACATCCAATTAGTCAAAATTGGATGTAAGAACATTTAAGTCATTTTCCCCACATATTTAATTAAATAACAATAAAATATTATATCTTGTAAATTTCATATAAAATATTGGAGAATCAATATATATATATATATATATATATATATATATATATATATAATTAGCCTAACCTTTTAGTATGGTTCTTAGGGTCTAATTTTAAGTTTCCAAAAAAGGCCTTTTCTAGGGTTTAAGCAATCATATGAATCATTATTAACCCCAAAAATACTTATATTTTGGAATTAGGTTTTGGAAGACTAGGCTATGTACCATAGGAGTACTTTTGTATAAGTGAACATAACTTTCAAGGTATGCACATTATCTATTTTATTTTAGGCATTATTTGAATAAAACCTAAACTCGTCTAATGAGTCATCTTTTGGACTATTACTTCTCCTTGAAATTCAATTGTTGGACATTTCATATTTCCTGATTTGAATCAAATAAATTCCAATGATGGGTGAATTACTCTTTTAGATTGGGTCATTGGGCATGTCATGCTATGATTTTCTTTTTATGTGGAATTGACTAATATGCTAATCTTACCTCTCTATTTATGCATGCTAAATGTTAGACTATAATATCTACAATATTGGTACTTATGTACAACCATAAATTTATTTAGGGTGTGTATATTCTGCCCATGGTGTGGGTTTCCACCATTACTTTTTAGGCCATGATCATATGGTGTTATGGTTTTATTTTAGCTATATTTAGTCTACATTGTTATGCATGCAAAGTTTATTGTTTTAAATTGAAATGGTGGTTAACTGATATGGAAATACACTTTATTTTCCATGCTTCTAATCTGAATTTTATATGCCTCATTTCTTTTTTTATAGTTACTTTGATCTTACCTATTTTTTGTATCCCCCTCTTTGTGTGAATATCTCTTTTGTACCTTTATACCAATATATTGACCAAATTGTTGATTATATGTACATACTCAACCTTTCCTGACCTTTACCTTATTTCCAGTGTTCTAGGTGATGTTCCCTTCCACCCGTGTTTAGGTACAATAGAGAACAAGGATGAAAGAAGACTGTATTTATGGTATTGGACCTGAGAATAGCTTGGGATAGTCAAGTTGCTCTCGACAACTGGTCTCATGTACAAATAGATGTGTCCCTTTTTACATTTTTAAAACCACATTTTTATGGTGAGGAATAGTTGTATGTTAATTGACATGTAACTTTGTAGTAGTTATGTTTCCATTTCTTTTTCATCATCTTGCTCTGTGATATATATATATATATATACATATATATATACACACACACATATATATATATAAACAATTTAAGAAATAAAATAAATGCATCCTTTCCTTTATACTTTGTGCCATGTTTTGGATTGGTTGAAATCACTCCTCATCCTAGTGAGGAGTGGATCCCCTATCGGGTCCCACTCTTTAAAAAATGGTATCAGAGCCTAAGATGTCGATGACTTGTCTATATCAAATTATCTCCATATTGTTCTTGATTAGGTAGCTAGTACCCCTATATAGGATGGACATACGCCTATACCTAAGTTGGGGATACTAGCTACAATTTCAGTCCTAACTAAGCTAGTCACTTTCACTCCCCAAACTACCAAGGTGGTTGAACTCAATATTTAGTAACCATAATATCCCTACCATCTTTTGGTAGGTGGAGGCCTCACCACCTAAATTTGACTCTTTTAGTACTTCATTCCTATCTCCTATTTTCTAGGAATTCTAGCTTGAGCACTATGAAGTGTAGCTTGACTTGAATGGTTGTAGCTAGCCATAATCCTAGTTCTCATCATTAACCATTTATATTTTTTTTCTAGAATGAATCACATACATCCACTTTAGGTATTGAGAATGCACAAGAAACAAACACAAAATCCTAGGTAACTTTTTTAAATTGAGATGATTCCCTTGATACTAAGGTAAGTTTTTAAAATGGGATGATTCCCTTGATACTAAGTGATAATCAACACTAACTCTATTATGATTAGGCATGCCTTGCCTCAAACATGGAGTATCTCCACATAGCTTTGCCCAAATACATCTATTTAAGGGTTGGATACCATCCTAATTGAGCTTGTTATGCCTAATACATGAAAATTGGTTGATGAAAGCTATAAATATTAGTAGATATCTTTAAGTGATAACCTTTCTAATCTCCAATAGTGGACTTGGTTCAGATAGTGTTTGAGATGAGTAACTTGACTATATAGATTATCTTATCTTTTGAAGGCACTATGGTTAACCAACTAGTGATGGTGAAAATCCTAAATTTTTTCCTATAACATTGGATAATCTTATGTCTCCATCGGGTCTCAAGATGAGTCAGTGTAAATGATGAGTAAGACTGACATGGGAAATGGTGGATGACATGCCTCATTAGAGTTTGTTATAAGTTGATTGTTCAAAATAAGAAAGCCTTCTCCCTCTTGTGCTTACATATTATATATTTATGCTTATGCCCTTTATGGTGTTAGAAGAATTAGACCCTTTTACTAGAATGAAGTGATGATAGAATAACAATATATGTGTTGTGTTGTGGAAGGTGGCCGAGTTGGTTCACCAATTTTGGATTTTCATCACAAAGATTTTGTTGTTAAACTCATTTTACTTACTATGTTATATATACAAAAAAACCTTCTAGATTTTGTCGATGGTTTTTGGAACCAAGTCAACACCATAAGAAAGTTGAGTAGTAGATAACCCCTTAGGTGAGAAACCCTTGACCAACATGATTAATCATGAGACCCTAGGCCTAGTGTGAAGTGGTAAATACTAAGAAGAAGTTTCAAATATATAAGACCCAAATCCATCCTTATTGCACCTATAGGTGATTATATAAGTTATATGTTCATAATTTTAAGGGTTAGAGTCATTCACACTTTATTCATTAGGTGTGTACCTAAACTTAAAGAATACTCAAGATTAATAATAGTTGCAATAAGTAAAACTTAGAAAAATCTCCTTAAAAAGGTTAAAAATGTAGATACCACCTAACCAAGATTTTGAGTGAGCCTTTCTGATTATTTCACCACAAATGTTGCCCTAAGTATCAAAAATAAGTTTAAAATTTCTATTCACTTATGCTTAAAAGATGACTTAAGTTGGATAAGGTACTATGTTAGGTTTTGCTAAAAAGGATACTTGAAGGATCAAATTGGTGAGATCATTAACCTATATTTACCCTAATATTCCTCTAATATTACTTTATTATCATAATTGTGTGCTTGATTAAGTTTTAATACTATTTGATTAAGAGATATCTCAAATTTGGATCAATTTGCGCATTGGTTTACCTACTTTTATGATTCTTTGCAAGTTGAAGATTTAATAATAAATATAACAAAAGTATGAGCACTTATTTGAAAATTATGTGAAACATATCTCGACATGAGTTGTCTGGAAAGAGTAGTCTGTATGGTAAGATCTCGATATGTCCCAATGAAGGACCTAGGTTTGAACCTCGCTGAAGGCATTTTGTGAATGACTACCCACATTGGTTTGGTGCAGAAGGGGGTGACCGGACCCCACCCTCTCATGCCTTGAGAGTTTACCATGTTGGGCTTGCCTGGAGTGGGTTCTCTTAGTCACCAAAAGAAAGTATCAGTCACCAAAAGAAAGTATCTCAACATGAGTTTTCCTTCATGCTGATACTTGTTTGAGCCCTAAATAAGCTGGTTAAAATACAATTCTAATATGAGTTCAAGTGAAACTTGTTTGTCTTGATTTGATATTTCATGTATCAATGCTTTGGTTTGGTCAAAAATCTGGGTTCTGGGTCGATGAAAGTTTTGGGTGGATGGAAGTTCTGGTTTGATCTAATATCTAATTCAATGAAAGCTCTAGGTTAATGAATGTTTTGCGTCGAAGAAAGTTCTGGATGGATGAAATATATGGGTGGGTGAAAGTTCCGGGTCAATGATACTTCCAAGTAGATGAATGTTCTAGATGGATCAGTGTTTTGGGTGGATGAAAGTTTTGGGTCGATGAAATTCTAGGAGGATGAATGTTTTAGGAGGATGATTTTTTGGGCGATGGAAGTTATAGGTAGATGAAAGTTCGAGAATGATGAGAGTCTAGGTGGATGAAAATTCTACACATTATGTAAGGGTAGTTTGGTCATTAGCACCCTTACTATCCTATATAAGCCCCTCCTCATCTACCTAGAGGGTCATTTGATACCCATTGTGCCACTAGAAACATGGGGATCCATGGAAGTTGATGAAAACCCCTTGGAGATTGATGGGCATGGATGGATCTTACAAGTGGATTCATGTGGATGCATGTCAAAGATCAAGAAACTACATAGTGTTTTCAAGCTTCCCAATCTTGTTCCTTGTGTAAAGAAACATAAGATCATACCTCCTATTCTCTTCTTCCTTATGTTCTTCACAACTTCTTACTCCTTGACTGAATTCCATGGTTTTCCATGGTGCTAACTTGCTCATCTAGATAAAGTGCACTCTTTTCTCCTCTTTTTCGCTTGTTTGTCCTAGATCTACCATGGAGGGGTATTGGAGTAGGATAAGTGATCTTAGGTGTGTAGAGGAGGTTCCTTGGAGGTATTCTTTATGTTCCTCACCTCATCTTCATCCTTTGGTCGAGACCCATGAACTTCCATGGTGAAGCCTGCCGCATTTAACTAAAGAAGATTCATTTTTCCTCTCTTTGATCTAAAGGAAGCTAGATCTTGCTTGGAGCTTTGGTTTTGGGGCTATTTGAGTGTTGATCTAGGATTTTGAAGCTTGTTTGTGGTTATATTGATGAAATCAATGATCATCACCATGTGAGGCGGGTGATATAATATTTGTTAACATTCTTTTGTCTACTTGTACATGCAAATACTTAAACTTGCTCTAATATACCGTAATCTTTCTCTATGATCACCTTACATACTAAAATATGGTTTCCTAAGAACTATTCTATATGATTTAAAGGAAAATATGAGATGTCGTGTTCTTCATAGACTTCTAAAAGTGAAATGTAATATTAATCTCATGACCACTTAAACAAGTATATGTTCAAATCCAAAATACACGTGAAATGTTACTAAAATGTTATCTCAATGGTATCTTGATACCATATGATGTGGAAATCAATATAAATGTTACTCTTACTTCTTGGTAATGGATATAGACTAATTGTAAATTTTATAGAACCATTATGATGTGGAAATATCATTTCAATGAGGCCTATAATCTCAAGGTAGCCCATCTATGCATGAGATTGGTCCTTTTTATGTGTAATATTGTAGTTGATGTAAATCTCACATACCTTCGAATTTTATGTTGCAGTGTTACAATAGTATGAGTGGATCTAGATTTTGTATGATATTGATTTTCCTATAAGTTCTTGTCATTGGTACGGCCTTGGGTGAAATGTGCCTTTCATGGCCAATAGTGGTGGTTTGTACCCAAATGAGTACTTTGGGTTACATTGTAATTTGTATTATATCTCCTAGAGTCATAAAAACTTAATGTATTCATAAATGAATCAATGACAAGTATGAATCAAGAAACATGATTATACAAATGTACATGAAATGCATCACACATGTAATTAATAAGCTGTAAATGAAGTAACTCAAAAATTTCTTAATACATGTGAGTTTTTATAATGGATGGCAATATTTATGAGAGAAGAGGATCCAAATGGAGTATATATTCCTTTTATTATTACATATGTCTTTCATCTCCTTTTCATACGATCTTAGGATATTAAATATGTATGTGATAATATGTGTTAATACAAAATGTATATTGTATATGGGATATATACATGTAGGCTTTATTACCTTGAGGTTAATACCTTGAGTATAATGGCATGGATGTCTTCATTGGGATGATGGTAGGGACTAAATTTCAAGGTTAATTAGTGATTGAACATGAATGAAGTATAAAACGAAGGATAAAATGGTGAAACTATTAAGTGGGAAAATGATTTGATCTTATGGATTGATAACCTTGCCCTCAAATAGTGTTGTGCACTTTATCATAATCAAGTAGAATCTAAAAGTTATATGCAATAAGGATTTTTTGACTTGAACGAATGTTCCTAAAAACAATATAATATGGTAGTTCCCCATGATACCCTTACTTTTAAATAGTGATGATTAATCATGTTTTATGATCATGTCTTGTCCTATATGATGATTATGGGGACTTATATGCATTGGATAATAGCCTATCTTTTGCCATACTATTTTAACACTAGAAAACAAATTGTGGAGGAAAAAATATTCCTTGACATGCCTTTATTGAGGCTGAATGTTCCACGACTTGATATATTGGGCCTTGTTGTGCCCAAAGATGATTACTTATATCATGATCTAGTGGTTGGATATATGTTATTCTATTATAAATATTTGGAGTTATTAGATTTTATCAATATATCAATTATATCACTTTGCATTATTTGTAAATGTATGATCCAATTAAATATGAGTAATTAGATTTATTTAGCAAGTGTCACCCTAATCATGTAGTGACATGTAACCATAGAGATATCTTAGTGTCAGAATTTGCTGGATAGTGAAATGAGTAAGCGTATGGATCATGTATAGTTACAAGTTAATCCCTTTTTCCACTTGTTAAGTATAAATCATGCAAATAAAATAAGTACTTGATGCATATATCATGTGTAGAGATGTTTAGATGTTGATTAATCTGCCTCTATATAATCATGTCATCATATGCCTATTAGCAACAAGTATACCAATGTAAGGAGTGGAACCTAGAAAGGAAGCCATTATCTTACTTTTTTGGAACAATAGAAAACCATCCAATGCCAAACATGATAAAAAAAATCCACAAAGGATGATAGAATAAAATCCAATTATGTATTGTATCATTTGTAGGGAAATCAGGGTGACAAATAAGACAGTGGAAACAAAAATATAAAGACCAATTCCCCTAAACAACAAGATCATGTCAACAACAATGTATCTAGGAAAGAAAGGATGTAAGGTTATACCTGGTCCTGGAGAAAGTCCAACAACATTATCCTTGTAGTAGCATCGTGCTTCTTCTTCTTCAGACAACAACTCGCTCCTTCTTCATTAGCAACACTTGAACAATCGTCTCCACCAGCCTCCGGGTGCAACACCAAAAACAACGGTTGACGATGTCCTCCTAGTAGCAGACAACAGCCTCCCACCTCTAGAGTAGTCCATATGGACTAATAGAAACTCCATGTTGCGTTATTAGATCCAACAGGAAGGAGTTGTCCCTTTAAACATCAACCTGATATAGTTGATAAGCTCTCCCACAATTGTCTCTCCCTTGCTATCCTTCACTTTATCGGGTAGGACTTGATCAAGCTCTCTATTGGTTACCACAACCAGAGAAGACTATAATTGTCAGAGAAACTATTGTATTCTAAGAAGCCCCCAATACCCCTTTATGTATAGGAGAGGCTAGGGCCAGGGTTCACATTACAAACATAATATTGCAACTTTTCAAAACATTTTTAATTTGTTTGATTTGATAAGTTAATGATATTAATCAGGCCTTTAATTAATTGCAACTCCCACTATTTTGTTCAAATTGATAACCCTCATCTGTAAATTTAGAAGATTGCAGCATACAATCTTCTAGTGAGCTAAGATCCAAAACAATTCAACTATTACCTGGCCAACGCCAGCGTTCATAGTTAATTATTAAGGTAGGAAACTTTTATCAATTGCATCATATGCAATTCTTGGATAGATGATATGTGCAACTCCTTGCCATAGTTATTTGCATGCCTCTGGTGCTTAACATTAAGTACACTCAATTAAGCCTGACCTAAAAGTCGACATAGTAGAATATACACCCTGCTTGGTTAGAACCTATATATCTACCATCACACTTCCATGAGATGGACGGTGCACCACACTTGGGCGTAACCTACACTTGGTCGATCAAGCTTTTCATGTGTGTTGATTATGGAAAGAATCTAAGACTTAATATTGCATTGAGGGATTTATTATATAAATACAAACACATATCCAATAACCACACACTTAGTACGTATCATATACATGCAATAACCACAAACAAGAACATGTAATAATTAAAACACATAAGCGATGGTTATGGTCATTCTATTATAATTTCTTAGAGACATAAGAAATTACTACCACCTAAGGTCCACATCATATGCAACCTGTTATTGATGAAGATTTTTGCTTGGGACAATATGACTTGATCGGTTCAACTCTTGAACCAGTCAACTCACCTCCTGGTTGCTCGGTTGGGCTCTTGAAACGGTCGTCTGGTTCTTAGGCCCAAGCAGCATTTGGATACCTCCAACCAATCGGTCGGGCCACCAGTCGATCACTTCATCTTGTTTTCTTGCCTCCTCTATCCTCCAGTTGATCGATTCATCTAGTGAAGAACATCTTATCATAGAAAAACATAAGTTAAACTATCATATTTCTTATTACATTGTATAAGGAGAAACCTTGAGTTACATTTGAGGGGAAATATGAAGAAGATCGTTAATTTACATTTGGAAAGTAGAGAGATGTTTGGTATGCAAACTAAGATATAAATAGGAATAAACAACCACAACCATGCACACACAGATCTAGGGTTATTGGCCATAATCATGCTTCACATCCACCATCAAAACTAACTTTTAGGGTGACACATATAAATTGCACACACACACACACACACACACACACACACACATATATATATATATATATATATATATATTAGTTTGTGAATCGCATGTGGTAATTAATTAGATATGCACATTAACCAATTTAATATTTACATAGTATGCAATAAAATAAATTTGATTGTATCTATTTAAATCCTTGTAAATTGATGTGGCTCTGATACCACTGTAGGGAAATCAGTGAGACAAATAACGCAGCAGAAATAAAAATTTAAAGCCTAATTCTCATGAACAGCAAGATCGTGTCAACAACAATGTATATAGGAAGGAAATTATGCAAGTTTATATTTGGTCATGGAGCAAGTCCAACAACATTACCCTTGCAGTAGAATCATGCTTCTTCTTCTTCAGGCACCATCTCGCTCCTTCTTTAGCAGCATCACTCAAACAGACTTCTCCACCGGCCTCCTGGTGCAACACCACAGACAGTGGTTGACGATGTCTTCCTAGTGGAAGACGATGACTTTTCCTCCTGTAGAGTAGTCCACATGGACCATCGAGAACTCCAAGTTGTGCTACTAGAACCAACGGGAAGGAGTTATCCCTTTTGAATGTCAACCTACTAGAGTTGATAGACTCTCTCACAATTGTCTCTCCCTTGCTATCCCTCCCTATCGGGTAGGACTTGCTCATGCTCTCTATTAGTTACCACAACTAGAGAGGACAACAATTGTCAGAGAAACTATTGTGTTTTGAGAAGCTCCCAATATCCCCCTATTTATAGGATAGGCTAGGGTCCGGGTTCCCGGTCAGTGTGGAAGTCAAAAGGGTTGAATTCACAAATTTTCTAGAACCTACACACAGTGAACTGATCGGTTTGCTAAGCGAATTAGTCAATTTTTGCAATTTCCTATTTTGAATCAAATTGGTAATCGATGCACGATTAATGCTAAACATGACATCAACACAAATCCTTGTACCAATTGAATCAACAACTGAATCAGGCAGTTCATCCCATGAACTGGTTGGTTGGGATATGTGAATCGGTCGGTTCACTATGTGAACCAATCTTTTCACTCCCTGGTTCAGCCATTAGTCAGCCAATGTTGATTCCCATTGACGTGACACTCCAACATATCGGTTGACTGCCCAATCAGATGATTGACAGGTTGAACCGGTGGATTTAGAGTCCAGTCAGTCAATTTTGAACCTCAGTTGTTTAATTGAATACCTAAACACCTTTAGTAGTCAAATTAAACATAATTCATGAATTTATTCCTTTAATACAAGTGTATCCTATGTGTGTGGAACAATAGGTCTAGAATTATGTTGGTAGTGATTTTCATAACTAACTTAAAACATCACAAGCAAAGATTGGAGTCTAGAAACACATCATTTTTGCCAAAGTAATTCAAAAAGTTGGAGAACAACTTAAACCTACAAACCATGATTAGTGTTACTATGATCATATAGTTCCTTTGTCTATGATATCCGCATTGAACTTGAGGCATAGTATCATCATCCTCTCAACATTCAATTCATGTTCTTGAACTATAGCAGACTATCTGAGATGCATGTGAGTTAACAAGTCACATATTGAATCACATGAGTACAACCATATATTTCTCAGTCTCGCTTATCAAGAGGCCCTAGATATCAATCTCCTATAGGCGGTACATATCCCATATGCATCACTCACATTCGATCCCCATGTATCACAATGCACCCAATCATCAACGCTATGGCAACCCTTATTCAGGATCACGTTAGATGATGTCAAAGTACATGAATGACATGTGATGAATGTAGTGACTTTAGGTCTAAGAACCACAATCATACTATCATTATGAGATATGAGTCTTACTACCATTCCATGGTTTCCATGTATCACTCTCACAATGGGTCTGTCTGATATAATGCTCTCTAACATATACATGTGTGGTTGACTTGATATCACATATCATGACTATGAGATTATGTCATCAGGAAACACACACTCTAGTCTTATGTATTACTACTGTCTATTTTTCTTCCATAGTAATATCCAAATAGGGACATAATAAGAATGTATGTACTCATATCATATGTATGATCTCATTGTTCAAGTTATGTACTTGAAGACATATGTCATCGAGTAATCATCATTCTTTAGACATCAACTATGTCTATGCCATCATCTCATGCTGAGACAAACATAATAGACGAAAATTACCTTTATTATTATCAAATTAGGTATCTAATGTCACATTAAAACCATCATATGATTGGCTCTCTAAGCATACATACCAACATCATTCACCAAAAATGTAGCAATGGATGATAAAAATATCTAACTATTACAAAATTCATGTCTAACATTATTCTTCACCATGCAAGGTGTACATAAAATGAAAATAGAGGAAATATGCCACAGAGGATAAACTAGCTACTTAAATCTACCTCCCAAGAAAGATTTGCTACATTTGGATAAGTCCTCATCAACTTTGATCAACTCCTCCTTGCTCTCTAACTAAGCGGTTGGAAGCATACCCCTAAAGAGAAAGATAGAGTGGATGTTGTCAACATAAAAATGTTGATATTGCATATTAGTATAGGTTGAGAAACTATATGGGAAAAAGGACATCATATATAACAAGGCTTCTCAAATAAATAGGAAAGTGCCATCCATTGTATATCAAAATAATACATTTCAAACGTGACAAAAATAAATAGCTATACTTGCAATGAAATAAAATAAAGTATACCTCAAGGGCATACACCAAGAAATTAGGGCACATGACCCTCAACAGTAATGAATAATCAACATGCAGGGTATATAAGCATAGTATAAGTGAAATATAAATAAAAAGTGGTGGCTACCACATGTAACCCTAGACCTAATAGAGTATGGCACATGACTAAACTCCCAAATATATGAAGGTGGTAATAAAACCCAAGTATGGGGCACATGACCTCCATCCCAAAAACATAAAAGGAACATACCCTAAAAACGAAAGCATATTGTAAAACCCTAGTACTACTGAATCAACAAGCATACAATGTAGAGGCAAGTAAAGTTTAGTCATGGTATTTGTTCAAATAAGATTGTTCAACCAAAAGTGGAACATCAGACCATGAAAATCAATCATGATTAAAATAGGGTTTCAGTGTACAAATCACATGATATTTGATCAAATCCACCGATTAGAATTCAACTAGAGATAGCAAGAACAATATTACAAATCTTAGATTCCAAAGCACAATATCAATAGACTAGTGTTAATCTAAAATTGATTTTAATATTAGAGGCTCAAAAGAATTCAAAGAGATCTCAAAGAAAAGATTTGAAATATATCATTCGATTATGTTAAAAGAAAGAGAGAAAGTAGATCCATTGCTCAATATGATTATGGGGATGTAACATACCTTAGAAAATCTTGTAAAAGGTCAGGATCCAAACCCTAGATCTAGATTATACACTTTCACCTAATAACACATTAGGTATATAAATAATTAATTAAGGTGTATATTATAAATCCTAAAATTTTGAGTTCTTATTACATTGAATTTAGGCTATGAATCCTATACCATCGGACAGAGTTATTTTTTTATATTTTGAAACATATTTTTACATAATGTTCTGATGACCATATAATTAGTTATGAATTTTACAAGATCAAAAATTTACTAAAATTTAAGTCAAAAAATCAAATAAAAGACCAAAAGGCCCATGCATCACACTTCAATATCTTGATGTGTGACAAGGCAGACTCATTAAACCATTCTACTTAAATCCACCTGTGACATATCATTGAAATCAAATGTCAAAAGACACAAATAACCAAATTGTGTGTGACAAAATAAATCATTGGCAAAGGTAAAGTTGTAAAACGTCTGGAAGTCATTATCTTCATTAGAACTTAACAGGACTAGATGACTACATCTAGGGTCACATGATTCAATCTTAGGAATCAAAAGCAATCTCGAAGACCCACTATTTCCCTTGAGTTCCTTGAGTTCCTATCAATCTAACGGTCCAATGTTTGGGTTTTGCAATGGTCGGAGGAGTCTCATCAACTCATCGCCATGTACAACATGGATCAAGAGCATCAGAGGATTGAAAATCCAAACCATGTGAAGAAGGAGACATACAAAGATCTATATAGGTTCGTAATGATCTAATAAAGTTGTTGACAAGGAAATTGAGACCAACACACAAATAAAACCACGATGTCACACCATATCTTCTAGAATAGTAGATAAGTGACTGAAAAGTGGGAGAAAATATTTGCACCTCGGATGGACTAATCAGAGTTGTGATAAGCTTCCTTAACATTGTAAGAACAGAATGACACCTTCATCATGTGACTCCATGTCTGTTACTTTATTGGAGAACTCCAAAACCTTAGCCTAGGTATTCAAAGTTGGGTAAAGTGGTCTTGAGAATAAGCAATGATCAGTCAAACAAGTAAATGGATGAGAAGGATGCGAGGGAAATTTTTGATGTTCTATTTATAGGTTCCAAGTTCCATGATGAATGAGATTCTCGAAGGAGGTCAAAAATAGGGGAACAAGAGAATCCAGGTTAGGCTAGGAAACTTTCGTACATGACACCCCATAAAATTGGGGATTGTCTGATGCAGAACCACGTAGGGAAGGTATACGAGAGGAAATCAGGGTACAAGGATATGGTAAGAGACTGAGAAAAAAGAGGTGGGGAGTCATTGTACTATAGAGTCTCATGGAGCCAAGGAGTCATCGTACTATAGAGTCCCATAGATCCGAGGACTCGAGGAGGAAGAAGAGTCCTAGAATGTTGATGTGGATCTAATCGATCTGAGAGAGCCTAAAATAACCCAAGAGTGTGACGATAGAACATTAGGCGGATCCTAGAAATTAGGAAAAGATTTCTAATAATGGATGGATCCTTATGTGTTGCTAAGAAATAAGGGAAATAAATAGTTAAAATAAAGTTGTATTTATATTAGGAATGTATATTTGAGTATGATTTCCTCCAATTAAATCGAGATAGCTACCAATATCCAATCATGATGAAATTTGGAAACTTAACTAAATCAACCATGTAGATTGTGGTTTTGGAGTAAGATTTCACTTTTAGGACTATATTCTATGAGTTACAAAACTATTAGGGTTTAACACAAATATCTCTATATTTCCTATATATGCTAACATTATCCTTGATATTTAGGATTTAGAGTTCAATTATCATCATCTTACTACAAAACAAGTTTCATGATATTACCTTGCACGAAATACATTATTTAACTCAATTTATAATTAGGTCCATTAAGTAATGGAACCTTAATCAATTATTTTTACATGAAAATTCTAATTCTTATCAATTACAATTATTAAGCACATTAGATACCATCCCAACCATTTATGCACGTTGATACACATCCAATCCTTACTATTGACATTAAGGTTATTATATATGTATTAGTGATCCATGTGACATATATATTATAAACTCATTCAGATATTAAGTCATTCTTAGGTTACTATGTAGATATGAGTGAATCATTATATGTGATGTGATTATTAAACCTAAATTCACTCAATGTATTTATATATCTTTCAAAGCACATCCACATTAAGGTTGCTTTGATTCATTTATGTTATGTGCATTAACTATATTCATCAGGGTTGCAAACAACTGCATTAGGGAATATTTTTAAGCTTGTTTTGTCAAATCTAAAGAACAAATCATACTAATATCTTATTCTTGCAATTAGGGGTTCTAGAGTCAAGATAGTCAAAACTCAATATGTTACAATTGTCGTTTGCTATATCATATATTTGGGACTTGGGGTCTCACCTATGTGATTATCCACATCTTTTAGGTGTGCTAGAGTTTCAAAGAGGATGTGTTGATTTGCAGGTAATAAGTAACAACATAGTAAAGTCTAGAGTGTCATTATACTCTAACTTTAATGAGAAATGGGTGGGTAATTTGTGATGTATCCATTAAGTTGTTTATCTTGGTGTTTCTCAATGATCATGAGTTGTAAATTGAATTGACCATGTTGCATTGTTGTAGTTTCATAATCATAGACAATCTTGTAATCTGTAATGACCCCACCTCCCGGTAACCCCCAATTAAGGGAGACAAAGAGGTCAGAGCCGTTATCCCAATTTCTGGATCAAAGGTTCGACAAATAATCAATAATAATTATCAAATTCTACCAACTATACTGAAAAGCTATAATAAAATAAAATTTTTGCATACCTTTTTCAAAAAATTGGATATCTACTTCTATCCACATCCGGAGTCTTATTCTAACTAATCCTCCTTTGTACTTTAATTCTTATTTAATTCCACATATGCCACTTTACTGTTTGTCCTTTTCAAACTTGTACCTAAAACGCTGACAAACAAAATGTCGATAAGCATAAATGAATATGTCGATATGTGGAGACAACCAAAATTTCGCAAATATGACTAACAATCTAAATATCACAATCAAGTTAATTAACAAGCCAAATTACGCTTTTAATGTGACATTCTCCACCGCTTTTTCCCTAACCCTGGCATACCCACCTTAGGGTTTCTCTTTTGCCAATGACTTAAGGCCACCTTCTCAATCCCGAGCTTCGTGCCTGGGGTCACCTCTCATGGGGCCCATTAGCCATGCAATAAATACCACCTTCTCAATCTCGAGCTTGGTGTCTAGGGTCACCACTCATGGTGCCCATGGATCTTCCCTCCTAGGCTTGACCTTTTGGCATCATCCATTAGGGTGGCATGTAGGTGCGAGAATACACACTTATATTATTATTGTGATAATCATAGTGACTTTATGATTTGCAAGTATGAACATCCAAACTGATAGGTTGCATTCAATGCGATGAATCATTCGAAAAACCTTTGGGAAACTAATGCGATTAACCATAATTAACCACATACCTATCAGGCTGATTTGAGATAGAATTAATCCAATCAATGCAAGAAATCCACTAGGCAAGCAAGCACACAAAGAGATCCTTTGACTAATCATTGGTTGCTACATGTCCCTTCTATATTTTCCTTTTCCTTTCCCTAGATCGTGGACCCTCTTCCTGGATCCAGCTCCCATGTGACCCGGCTGACCCGCGCCCGTGTCTCCTCCATGTGCATGACTCTATTTCCTTTGGAAAATAGAGTGCCATGGAGGAGGGTTGCTTCCGCCCACAGGATCCACCTTCCTACCTCCTTCTAGCCGCCGATCACCGCCCCTATACCTCTGGTTCCTCTTCCTTCTGGTCAGGAGTCACAAACTTCCTCTCGATAACCCCCCTCACTGGTCGTCGAGTTTGGCTACTCCTTGAGCCGCCACCACTCCAGGTTGGGGAAGACGTTGGGTCAGGGAACAACGTCCCTTCATAACATGTTGATCCTTCTTGTAAGGATACAAACTCACGGAAAGAGCCTGAAAACACGAGAGGGATAGGTTCACTTTATATAGGCATCATGGTTGAGGGAAAATGAGAGTTGCCTCCCTATCGGTAGTGACTGGATTTTAGGGGTTTTTCAGAATATGATTAATAGAAATGACTTAGGAGTTAGAAAGGATCGCAATTCTCTCTCGATTCCAAATATCTAATTTTTAGGATTCCTTGTCGATTAGGGAGAGATGATGTGTGGACCGATTTCCTTGCATTACTATTACTGCTTCCCAAAATGGGCTGGAGGTGGAAGACAAGCAGATCATTGTTGGATCTCAAATCAACGGTTCACATTGCATGCACCCAATATAAGCAATTCTATTTTGAATGTGAATTGTGACATTTAATGATATTCCATTCACTTTAGGAAACTTTGAAAAATGTATCTCTGAATCCTTTTATCCTTTTTCAACCAAATTTTAAGGGAAACTTCCTCTTGGCTTTATCTACTCACATACAAAATTTGAGTCCCAAATTCCAAAGGAAAAGGGCATTACCTTTGTGTGCAAGTTATCCTTTAATAAAGCATATTTTCTCTCCCTTAATCTTTTATTTTCTTTATTGTGATTCCGTTTACCATTAAAAACCATGTGGAGTCAAAATATCATTTATAATTATTCCATTATCCATATTTCCACATATTTCTTATATTTTTATCATTATCTCACATTTCTTCTGAATAAAGCAATATTTAATTCGTTATAAAAAAAGCAATATTTAATTAATCCTTTCTCTTTCTTGTTGCATTATCTTTGCAATTTTGATTCCTTGGAACCCAAAAGGCACACAATCCTCCTTTGGATAATATTCATTTGCCTTCTAGAGGTTTCTATATCTTTCTTTTCTCCATTTTCTTATTTACTAATTTGTTAATTGAGTTTCCTTTGTCTTTTCCTTGTTATTGGGCCCAATAGCCAATAAAGCCCACAAAATAACCAATAAAGGCTATTGTAAATGAAATACATTTATTCAAAACAAATTATATCATTATTTGTTCAAATATCTTTAATAGGAGAAATTACATTTCTCACCAAAAAGAATCCAAAAAATTGGGGTTGTAACATCCTTCCCCTCTTATAGGAATTTTGCCCTCAAAATTCAACCAGGAACACAAACAAATAGGATAAGCGTTTATTATATCCATCACGACTCCCATGTGGCCTCACCCTTTCCATGATGCTTCCCAAGAACCTTTATCATCTCATATTCTTTCGTCTGAGTTCTCTCTCACCTTGGAATATCGTACCCTCATAGGTGACTCAAGACATTTCAACCTCTCATAAAGCTGAATAGGTTCAGGGCTCAGCACATGGCTTGGGTACCTCACATAGTGCTCTAGATCAGACTCATGGAACACATTATACATCATGTTATCCTGAGGGGTAAGGCTAAACACAACCATCTCCACCAATCCATCTCAAATGGACCATGCAGTCGGGACTCAGCTCTCATAGATATAACTTAGAGGGGTTGGATTTCACATCACATACTCTCCCACAGTGAGTTGCATGTCAATCTGCTTTGCATCAGCTCGCGACTCATGTCGCCCATGGGCTCTTTCTCAACCATTGCACGATCAAAGTGACTTCATCTGCACACACTGTGGTTCTTTGTTGACCTTCGTGAGGTCCCTTCACCAACATCATCTTAATGAAGTGGTGACTGACACAACCTCCCTAACAGAGCTTCTTTACATCCCGACACTAGCTATGGTGGTTATCATCACATCTTACAGAGGACAAGAACTGTCTCCATGTATCACCCTAAACAAGCACACATGCTCTCATGAGACCCTCTAGTCTGAATCATACTAACCATTAGTTAGGGGTGATAAACTATACTAATATCGAGTTCTTCATGTACCTACTTACACCACATGGAAGTGAATCTTTAGGTTATACTCAAGAACTTTTGAACTCACATCATGGTGTAGTTGAACCATCTCTCTTACTTGTAGTTCAACCGGATACGTCCCTTGACAATATTATTTCTTTCTCATGTCAGCTGGGTAATGTGATCTACCATAACCCATATTGCATCTTGACCTTCCTTGGTCTAGGGGAGACTTACCACAACATCCATAGTGATGAACTCCCATTCCCTCTTAGGGACTCTTTATCCTTTATATAAACTCAGTGGGTTACTGGTGTTCGTCTTTCACCTCCTGACATGCATGGCGACAAGCCAAGTGCAACTTAAGCATCAAAGTACTATTGTCACTTACTATCTTCTTAGTACCACGATGTATGGTGATCTTAAATCATGATCTCCTGTATGTCACGATTCCTCAAGATTGATTCCTCGAAAACCCTAAACCACTCTAGTTGGGGTTTCATCACCTTCTTTTCTAGAGAAGTGCATCTGAGGTTCTACAACCATCCTTTTATTACATCAAGGCCTAGGCTGGCTAACTAAGCAACCACTAACTTGATCAACGATCGCGTTACATCTGAGTGTTAGCCCAAACATATCTCCTTTTCAAACTTAGGGCCAACCCAACAACCTCTTTTAGCCTCTAGATAAACTAGGTAGCTGCATCTCAACCAGAGCATCCATTACCGCCTTACATCCTTATGTATTAGGTAATGTTGAAAACATACACCTCCATGTATTCCACTTTATCATCTCATCTCAAACTCTAAGTCTATCTTCATCAAGAAAACTCTCAGCCCATCTTCTTGGTTATCAAACTCAACCTTGTATAACTTACAAATTCCACATAGCTCATGATAAAAACATCCTTATAAGATGACTACCTTAGTTCTCTTGATGTTTGTAAACCATCCACATATCATTCACTCCACAAGGGTATGTTATCATCTCATACCTCATAGCAATGTTCCAACTCACATCATCTTTATCCTTGGTGTATGGCATGTGTACTGTCCTATCTCTCACTCCCATAACAAGAGTAAATAAACATTTGGCTGCAGTCCAAATACCAAGTTCTTCCCATTCCAAGAGTATAGATGGTACATCCCACCTTGCCAGTACACCTTCAAATCTAAGTTGAAATGTATGTGCAACATGTCTCTACATCACAATCATCTCGATATCAAAGTTACTTCCATGGAAAATTGGTCTCGAATCTACTTGGGTCACCACACAATCATTGGTCATCTCCTCTAGGTCTGTAGGGTGTCGGCACTTTTGGGGTCATCCCTATTCCCTTATGCATCCAGAGAGTGCCCTACTCATCTGCCCTTTGGGTCCCCTGAGTTCATGAAGGTGATCAATCTCCTAACCCATGGCCCTTAGATAATGATAGTTGTTACCTCCCGACCCTATGGTCATGTGCAACTAGGGAATTAGGCAACTCCTACTTCCATCGGTCTTATCCCTACCTAACCCTAGGATAGACTTAGGATTCTATTATAGTACATGTCTAGCTTAGAACCTTACCCAAGTCTCCATCATCTCTCTCTACATTCTTGGGCTGACTTTCATCCTTTCATAGGGGTCATGGCGACCTACCTAACTTGGTCATGCCCCATACCAGTTACCTCCACGGTAACACATCCACATGCAGTTAGAGATGGTTATCTATGGGTCTACAGGTTCATTCTCATACTATGTAGTTTTCACTTAGCTTCTCAATATCCTATGAGACCTCTTTAGGTTACCTAAAAAATTGGTATACACCCTATAAAAGGGTCCCTCTCCTAGGATGGGAGGAAACTACATCTTGATAACGAAGGTCACAAACGTCCTTATGTCTAGGTTTTACATCCACATGAGCATGCTTAACCCTAGAAAGCTACTAAGGCACAAGAAGACCACCTACTAAACCATGCTAGGTCATACTTGTTCTCATTCCTCATCATTGAACCAAGAACATATGTCACCAACCTATAGGTGAGAGGTTCATCAAACATACCTTAGACTTATGGGGTTTCCCTTTCCTCTAAACATGAGAAGTGCCATGCTCAACTCTATAGAAATTCAAATCTCATCATGCGCATCAGGTACACCACTTCCCCTCTTAGGCCTAGGTTCACTTTTTGGGTGTCCAACTGCATGCTCAACCTCTTAACCACGAACCAAACATGTACAAGGTATGACATGCACTTCATGTCATCCTTCTACTCAAGCAACACTTCAGAGTGGAGTCCTCCTCAAAGACAACCAACAAGGTATAAGGCCTCACAACCTATTACTAAGCCTCTTCAGGGTCTAAGGAACTCTTCTTCCTAACCCTACAAGGTGAACATCTATACCATAGGATCATAGGTACCAGTAGCCTCACCTTCTCCTTAGGTTTTGATTTCTCCAAAGGCAACCAAGATATCCTCAGCCTCCAGGGATCATGCATGAGGCAACCGCAACCATCCACTTAGGTCGCATCATTCTCAACTCCCCACTGTTCCTCATATCTCGGAGTCTAAGCTTCCAACCTTCTTGCTTGGGTCCTTCTCTCTCTCTCTCTAGAGTTAACTCCACAACTATCCTAACTACTAGAGGTCCTATCTCCATGTAGGTGGATCAAGCTCACAAGCATACCCCTACATGGGTGAAGCCTCTGTTCAACTTATGTTTGCTCAAGATCATCCATAACTCTTCTTGCTTATCTCATAAGCTATCCCACATACTCTCCTGGCCAGGGTTTAGCCTATGGTTAGTACTACTGACGTACTCTGGGTGCATGTTATGCCCTACTCTCATAATCCCATAGGGTTTCTATAGGTTCTTCACTAACCTCATCATTGAAGGAGCTATCCTTCACCCTAACATGCATGACCCTTCCTAGGGTTGGGTCGCCAAAGGCACCAGGTCATCCAACCTCACATGGCTCATATGGGTATCTGAAAGCATGTCCACCCACACACCTGGTCTACCATGACATATAACTCATCATGTCATCTCTCTCTCTAACCTTTACTTAGGGTTAGGGTTAGCATCATCCTCAAAGGATGTGCCAGGTCTCTACTTATAATGGAGGTCTCTACCTCCAAGACCAACTTTCTCCACCCATCCTCCTGACAAGGAGGTCTAGCCTTAGGTCTCTCCTGAGGGCATGACAACACATGTCATATGACCTAAGCATGTATCTATTCTTTAGTTTACGCATCAACTATTAAGCTTATGTCCATGACATCTTATTTACATGTTTTTCATTAATTTGGTGGAGGATTCCTTAAACCTTATCAACTTTACCCATACCTCAAGAGGGTGAGGAAAAAGAGAGAAAACCCTAATCCTTAAAATCCTTAATAGAATTTGAGTTGACAAGGGATGAACAAGATGAGAGAGTCCTAAAGGTATCTTATTTTGAGTCAAATCATGAGACATTGGCTAGGCAGTCACACAAATCCATGAGTCCTCATATTCTGACTAGCGGTGCGGAGAAAAATCTTGCCAGCCCCCGGACGTGATCCTTTTGTAGGCACCTCTATCTTTCAAAAAATTCTCTAATAACTCCCTTGGGTTCTATAGAGTTTGTAAAATTTAATAATTATTAAAGATTAAATGAGGAACCTATGCTCTGATACCAAATGTAACAACCTCGCCTCCCGGTAACCCCCAATTAAGGGAGACCAAGAGGTTAGAGCCGTTATCCCAATTTCCAGATCAAAGGTTTGACAAATAATCAATAATAATTATTAAATTCTACCAACTATACTGAAAATATTTAATAAAATAAACTTTTTGCATACCTTTTTTAAAAACTTGGATATCTACTTCTATCCACATATGGAGTCTTATTCTAACTAATCCTCTTTTGTACTTTAATTCTTATTTAATTCCACATATGCCACTTTACTGTTTGTCCATTTCAAACTTGTACCTAAAATTCCGAAAAACAAAATGTCGGTTAGAATAAATGAATATGCCAGTATGTGGGGACAACCAAAATTTCGCAAATGTGGATAACAATCTAAATATCACAATCAAGTTAATTAACAAGCCAATTTACGCTTTTAATATGACATTCTCCACCGCTTTTTCCCTAACCCTGGCATACCCACCTTAGGGTTTCTCTTTTGCCAATGACTTAAGGCCACCTTCTCAATCTCAAGCTTGGTGCCTGGGATCACCTCTCATAGTGGCCATTAGTCATGCAATAAAGACCACCTTCTCAATCCCGAGCTTGGTGTCTGGGATCACCACTCATGGTGCCCATGGGACTTCCCTCCTGGGCTTGACCTTTTCACATCATCCATCAGGGTGGCATGTAGGTGCAAGAATACACACTTATATTATTATTGTGATAATCATAGTGACTTTATGATTTGCAAGTATGAACATCCAAACTGATAGGTTGCATTCAATGTGATGAATCATCTGAAAATCCTTCGGGAAACTAAAATGTGATTAACCATAATTAACCACATACCTATCAGGCTAATTTGAGACATAATTAATACAATCAATGCAAGAAATCTAATAGGCAAGCAAGCACACAAAGAGATCCTTTGACCAATCATTGGTTGCCACATGTCCCTTCTATATTTTCCTTTTCCTTTCCCTGGATCACGGACCCTCTTCCTGGATCCATCTCCCATGTGACCTGACTGACCCACGCCCGTGCCTCCTTCTCCACGCGCATGACTATGTTTCCTCTGGAAAATAGAGTGCCACGGAGGAGGGTTGCTTCCGCCTGTAGGCACCACCTTCCTACCTCCTTCTGGCCGCCGATCGCCGCCCCTATACCTCTGGTTCCTCTTCCTTCTGGTCAGGAGTCACAGACTTCCCCTCGATAACACCCCTCACTGGTGGTCGGGGTTGACTGCTCCTAGAGCCACCACCACTCCAGGTTGGGGAAGACGTTGGGTCAGGGAACAATGTCCCTTCATAATATGTTAATCCTTTTTGTAAGGATACAAACCCGCAGAAAGATCCTAAAAACACGAGAGGGATAGGTTCACTTTATATAGGCATCATGGTTGAGGGAAAATGAGAGTTGCCTCCCTATCGGTAGTGACTGGATTTTAGGGGTTTTTCATAATATCATTAATAGAAACGACTTAGGAGTTAGAAAGGATCACAATTCTCTCCCGATTCCAAATATCTAATTTTTAGGACTCCTTGTCGATTAGGGAGAGAGGATGTGTGGACCGATTTCCTTGCATTACTATAATTGCTTCCCAAAATGGGTTGGAGGTGGAAGACAAACAGATCATTGTTGGATCTCAGATCAATGGTTCACATTGCACGCGCCCAATATAAGCAATTCTATTTTGAATGTGAATTGTGACATTTAATGATATTCCATTCACTTTAGGAAACTTTGAAAATCATATCTCCCAATATGTTTATTCTTTTTCAACCAAATTTTAAGGGAAACTTCCTCTTGGCTTTATCTACTTGCATACAAAATTTGAGTTCCAAATTCCAAAGGAAAAGGGCATTACCTTCATGTGCAAGTTATCCTTTAATAAAGCATATTTTCTCTCCCTTAATCTTTTATTTTCTTTATTGTGATTCCATTTACCATTAAAAACCATGTGGAGTCAAAATCTCATTTATAATTATTCCATTATCCATATTTCCACATATTTCTTATGTTTTCATCATTATCTCACATTTCTTTTGAATAAAGCAATATTTAATTAATCCTTTCTCTTTCTTGTTGCATTATCTTTGCAATTTGGACTCCTTGGAACCCAAGAGGCACGAAATCCTCCTTTGGATAATATTCCTTTGCCTTCTAGAGGTTTCTACATCTTTCTTTTCTCCATTTTCTTATTTACTAATTTGTTAATGGAGTTTCCTTTGTCTTTTCCTTGTTATTGGGCCCAATAGCCAATAAAGCCCACAAAATAACCAATCAAGGCTATTGTAAACGAAATCCATTTATTCAAAACAAATTATATCATTATTTGTTCAAATATCTTTAATAGGAGAAATTACATTTCTCACCAAAAAGAATCCAAAAAATTGGGGTTGTAACATAATCCCTTTGGTGAAATAAATAAAGAGAGGTTTCGGTTGATTATCGATTATGTCTACCTGTCTAATGATTCAATTGTGTTGTTGTAAATTTGTATATATCATTTGCAAGGTTTTACAATAGTTTATCATGATCGGATCTCTACATGAAACATTTTATTCAGAAATTTTTGACTCGATTTTTCATGGTTGTTAGTTTTTAGTTGGGTTTTGTCTAGTATGTGTCCTTATGGTCAATTAGGGTATGATCATGGGGGATGGGTCCTTACATAATGGATGACATATACTCCAATTTTCTAGTAGTTAATGATAAGGATAGCTCTACAACAAAAAGCTAGGTTGAACACACTAATGATAATGGATTTATGAATGTACATCATTCCCATATGATCATAATAAACTAAAGTGAAAATGAATTAATTACAACCTAATTAAAACATGTGTAATGTAGTGTGTTTTCTTAAATCATGGATGACTACTTCAATAAGTTCTATAAAACACATTGTACTTCTCAAATGTGAATAGTAAACATGTTTGTAAAACAAACCCTAATCATAAGCCTATACCCTAATCTGCCTAACATACTATATGAAATGTTATGGACACTAGACATTAGGTAATTAATTTCCTTGGGTAAGATCCATAAGTATATCACAATTATTGATAACCTGGGTTTTTGGAATGAAAGGAAGACTTATATGCATATGATAACCTCCTATGTATAATCCCTTAAGATTTATTAAAAAGATAATTATAAAGGAAAATAAAGATAATGTTAATGGTAATAGGAATCATTATAATACACGTTTAGGATTGTTGTTTCTAAATGAGATTAGTCCAAGCAGCTTAGTGGTTAAGGAGTGGGACTCGAGAAGGGATCCAACCCCTACTAAATTTGAGGAATAAAAATACTCTATTTCGAACATACTAACAAATATGTTGAAATAGGTGTACATTTTTTTATTTCTAAAATAATGGTATTCAAAAAGACTAATTTATACAAGTGGGATGTAAAATCATGACTATATTAAATTTTATAAAAGTGCATCATCGTCGCCCATAAAAGGTTTACATGTAAGTTACAACATCATCAGGATCTAAGTAGATGGATCTCCAACTATCTCAATTCTAGCTCCAATTAAAAGCCTTGTCTATACTAATTCCATGTATGCATGTGATGTCCTTCATGTCCTATATTTGGAGTTGTGATACCTCTGGGTGGGTTGAAAAACAACACCTAGGTGGTGGAAAATAAAAGGAAGGGACGTCAACAAAAACTATGTGTAGTATATAACAACTAGGCACTACTTTAAAATGTTCAAAAGGAGAGCATCAAAATAAGGGATTCTTAAGAGAAATTAGTTTCAAGAGAAATATCAGGTCAAGAGATGAGGTATGTTCATTCTAAAGAATAACAAGTAGGGAGTCTTTCCTTAAAAAAAAACCAATAACAAAATCAAAACATAAATTGAGGATGTAACAAAAAAAGACTAAAATTGTTTTGAGCGGGGTGGAGACACCATAAGATCATGAACCTAAAAATAAATATATAATGGTTGGAGATAGCATACCTTGGGTAGAGATAGAACACCCCTATAAATAATGGGTGGAGATAGCATGCCCTGGGCAGAGATAGCATGCCTCTGTATATATGGTTGTACTCATTTACCGCTACAAGAAATAAAGTTAGCCTAAGCATGCACATATACATGAAAGGCAAATATAAGTTAAGTTAGTATGAAATAATAGGATGAGAACATCCAAAATATATCATGTAGGGTCAGAAGGAACATAAGTAATATCAAAGAGAAACAAGAATTTCATAATGATGAAAAATAGAAAATTAACTCATGCTGAGAAATATTATGTAGTCATAATAGTAATGCCTAGATAATGTAAAAGATGCACATACCTTATATAGAGTTTACAAAAGTCCAATGTTAGTCCTAATTCTAAAAATAGATCTCTAAAACACCTATTAAGAATATATGTAGGATTAGGGTTATGTTTACATTAATTACAAAATCCTAAAAACCATCTTTTTATTATTAGTGAATTAGGTCTTTGAAACCATATTATGTTGTGGATCATATTTACTGACTTCATAACATATTTTCCTTTATTTTTTGAGACTTATAAATCATTAGTTATGAATTTTTTAGAAAGTCCAACCAATTAGATAAATCCATAAAAATTGCATATTTATTATATTGGAATTAAGTGATTAAATTCATATCATTGGATATATTAAAATTGTATAATTCCAAAATATATTTTGTTTTGATTTATATATTAATATATTTGGATTTTGAAAATTCTAAACCAACTAGAAAATTCCTTTAAAATTACATTTTTTATATTTGAATTAAATGTGAAACAAATACCATAGGGTGGAGAAAAGTCCTATGACGCTTAAAATATGTTATCTTTATTTTCTAAAAAATACATTAATTATAATGAATTATTTAAGATGATAAAGTTTATTGCTTAAAAAACAAAATCACTTTGAGAAATTTCTCATATGCCTTCGCATATGATTTATAATCATGTAGCATGACATGGGCATATCACTAAGTTGTTTGCATTAAAATTACATGTTTAAATCAAAATGGTGGGGGAAAAGATAGAGAAGCCCACACATAGTGTAACATAGTAAAAATCAAAATAAGGACAAAAAGAGAAACTATCAAAACATATTTATTCCTTCATATCCTTTATGCGTAAAAGAAGACGCATGCACTAGGCTTGATGGAGGAAATTAGACTCTTTAACCTTGCATACAACACTATGGAACATGAACAATGTACTTCACATGTCCTTATGATCTCTAAAGAACCAGGATGGGTACAACGACAATAAGAAACTCCTAGAAAACCTTCCACAAATACAACTAGGAAGGACAAATAGGAACCAAATCATAGAGACTATCACAGTGAAAACCAAAACCAAAAACACAAGTAACCGAGTGTATTACAATCGCTTATGATTCTAGAAGATTGTATAGAAGTCTAGTACAAAAATTAACTAGATAAAACTCAGGACAAAAAAACAAAACAAAGGAAGTTTCAAATAATCATGTCGGTAAAATAGAAAGAGTCCAATACATCATGGGAAATGTATATTACATGTGATGATAAGGAAACATGATATAGGAAAAGCGTCGAGGGCCTCTGTTGTAGCCTATAGTGATGAATTTATGGGGTGAGAAGGTTTGAGACCAGCCATTGTGAAGTGTTGATGGCCGATGATAATTGGATACTAATGGGCGTATTGGAGACAAAGTAGGAGATCAAAGAAGTTCTTGGGCGGATATTGTATAAATTAACATGCATTAGTTCTTTGAGGGAGGCATGATGATGGCGGGTAATCACCATCCATGCTATAGGGAGCACATATCTTGGGGTATATATATCACTATCATCAACTAGTCAAATAGGATATTGTAAATGCAAAAGGATAAGGGAGAAAAATAAATAAATCAGAATGTGAATATCAATGGAGGGATGCGGGAGAAAGTAAGGAAAGGTTAATAAAGGAAAAAGAGGAAGGAAGATTGAGAGAAAGAATGGGAAGAAAAGAAAGTACCACATGGAAAAGGAAATGGAAAATAAAACATGATAGGAGGAAACTTAGAAACCATGTCAAACGAGGTGTATTAAATTAAATAATTATCAATTAATGTTTCCAATTGTATTGTCTTTCCAAATTTATTTGAGTGTCTAAAAAAAGTTCAAATAAAGTAAATTTTGACATATAGGTTAATTAAGACATGTCAGATTCAAAATTTATATTAGGTTTCATTTTTAGAGTCCAATATGTCATTTACTTTATTGGAATCCTTTTAGCATTTTCTTGTCAATTTACTTTATAATTTATTTATGGATACTTGTATTATCCAACTAAAATGGAATTTGGAAATTGGAAAAATTAATACATGAGAAATATAAATCTGATATTAGTTTCTTGTTTAAAAATGGTATAGTGTATCATTTCATATACATGAATGTTTTCACAAAATTAAAATAAATATATTTATAGTGTATTATGAGTTACTATATTGGGTATTTATGATCCTTTCAAAATTATCCTTTCATGATAAAATTAAAGAACATCTTGTATTTACTTAAATTCCTCAATCTCTCTTCAATTATCCTCAACTAGGTTCATTTTTAATTTGTTTTGGATATTGATAACTTAGTTTCCCAATTCATGTTAATTATTTCCATAATATTAACAACATCTTTAGATGGGAAATTTTGTATTCTCTTACTACTGTTTACTACTGACATTTTACATCTAATTATTTAGTACATACACGTGTGACACCATTATTTCCATATGTACTAATTAATGTGTTTCTAAGATAAATTTCAGATTTTATTTCTTCTATGATAATATTTTCAACCCATAGATTCCTAACTTTGTATCTCCAACGGTTCCCCTTGTATTCATGAAAAAATGTTGCATATGCATGTAATTGATTTAAATACAAACTTGTATTCCATTTATTTACATTATCCAACTAGTTCTTTAAAGATATCTTACATCAATTTTACATAGTTGGAAGTGATTTATCATGTTGAGGAGTTATTATTAGTTTCCTTACATCACATATGCAAGTATTTATTATTATTTTTCTAATTCAAGTTTTCATTTTTATGGATGTTTATCCTTTATATCCTTGTTATGTATATTAAAATGTGAATATGTTCAATCTCGTCTACATTACTACCAATCTAATTAGTTATATATCTTATTGAGGGTTGGGAACACATTAATATATTTTGTGTACATATATTATTCATTATGTAAAGCTTCCCATACATTGTTACATGGATTTTTGCAAATAATTTGTAGATTTGTCTTAAGTGCTTATTTGAAGATTACCATATATTGTTACATAGATTGACATACATGGTTACATTGATTTACAAGTTACAATTTATTATCTTGGTTTAAGTGTATGAGTTATTTACATTATATGATATAAGATTTATTATAAAAATCAAAATGATTATTTTTAATCAATATTAAGTATTTAGCACTTACTACTCATTATTTACATCCTATTAATGACAAAGAACTAATATGGCACAATATATGATTCCTAGTGTTTAATTTAAGCATGTTTCCAGTTACCTTAAAAAAATTCCTTTATTTCATTCTAACCACTTGTGTATTAATCCCATTTATGTATAAAAGGGTCTAACTTATACCATGTTTACGATTTTATTCCTAAACTAAGTCCAAAGGCATCCATACATTAGGAATAGTGTTTCAAGGCTTGGAGTTCAAGTTTTATCATGTTACAACACTCCGCCCCTTGAAGGAAATTTTATCTTGGAAATCTAACCATGCTTGGACTAACAACCAACCATTATCCACCATGTAGAAGGTTTAACCTAATAAGTCCAACTAAATAATTTTAAAGATATTAGAGCTTCATATGTACATCGTTTAGTTGTGATTACTGAGTATTTTTATAATGTACACATGTCAAGCCTCGAACTAAAAGGTCACATGTTGTTAGGGTTGAATTTAGGTGCTTGTTTTTCTAACCTAACAACCTTAAGGTTCACATCATAAAACTAAAGATTCTCCTAGTACAAGTTTGCATGCCCTAGAGGGGTAAAGAGGTTAGGTCCACTACAACTTTAAATCATGTCATGTATTTCTAGGCATCGGCCCCCATTATCAAAACTTGAGATGAGATTTCTATTCTAACTAATTCTAGGGTTTCTCTATCAAGACTTCACACATCTCTTCATTGTGACTCAGTTCAAGAGAACCTCGATAAAATCCAAAATACCTTTGTTTTTACATATAATATTATATAAAGAAATAATTTGATGATGAAACCTTGTGATACAAAATCAAAAGTAGGGCACAAAATCAATACGAGAGCCAATCCACAATTTTCCATGTTAGGATATACTTATCCTACTACTTTAACTCCTCATAACATGAGTCCATCCTCAAGACAAACCTCATAATCATCTAAAGATACATGACATAACTAACCTACATCATAGGGTATGAGCAAATAGAGTCTCGTCACAGTAAGTTTAAAATCTTAAGATGCTCATATGTACCTCATCATTTTCAATATACTACATTTATCATCCCATCTAAGGTAAAAAAAAGTCATATAGTATTTTCACATAAGGTAAGGGATCTATATGGAACTTAGGGGGCAAGATAGGAAACGTAAGGGAGCCAAATTGAAATAGTCAGTATCCGACTACTATGGCTTTGATTCCATCTTGTAAGGAATGAGACCAGAGAGGGGATCCAGTCCCTACTAAATTTGAGGAATAAATCCACTCTATTCCAAATATACTAACAACCATGTTGGAATAGGTGTATATTTTTTTAATTTTTCAAATAACGATATTAAAAAAGACCAATGTATAGTAGAAGTATATAAAACCAAGACTATATCAATTTTACAGAAGTACACCATCATCTCCCATAAAAGGTTTACACGTAAGTTATAACATCATCAGGATCTAAGTAGAGGGATATCTAACTATCTCAATTCTATCTCCCATTAAAAGCCTTCTCCATAGCTAATTCTACGTATGCATGTGATGTCCTTTGTGTCCTACATCTAGGGTTGTGCTACCTCTAGGTGGGTTGAAAAACAACACAAGTGGTGAAAAACAAAATCAAGGGACGTCAATAAAAATTGAGTATGTGCACTATATAATAACTAGGCACTACTCTAGAAAGCTCAAAAGAAGAGCATCAAAATAAGGGATGTTCAAGGGAAATAAGTTTTAAGAGAAATATTAGGTCAAGAGATGAGGCATGTTCATTTTAAAGAATAACAAGTAGGGAGTCTTGCCTTTTAAAATTTCTAGTGACAATATCAAAACAAAAATTGTGCACATAACAAACAAAGACTAAAATTATTTCGAGCAGGGATGAGACACCTTAGGACGATCAATAAGAACATCCAGGCTATATCATGTAGGGTCAGAAATCCCATTAGTAATACTAAAGAAAAAAAAGAATTTTATAAGGATGAAAAATAAAATATTAACTTATGCCTCATATGAAAAATATTATTTGTTCATAATAGTAATATCTGAATAATAAGAAAAGATGCACATACCTCAGATAGAGTTTGCAAAATCCAAAGTCAGTCCTAAGTGCAGGCCTAGATCTCCAAAGCACCTATTAAACATATATGTGAGATTAAGGTTATGTTTACATTAATCACATAAATCCTAAAATTGTCCTTTTGTTAATAGTGAATTAGGTCCTTAAAAGCATATATGTTGTGGTTAATATTTATTGAGTTCATAACATATTTTACTTTATTTTTCTATACTTATAAATTATTAGTTATGATTTTTTAGGAAGTCCAACCAATTAGATAGATCCATAAAAATTGCATATGTGTTATATTGGAGTTAGCTAATTAAATCCATATCATTGAATAATATTAAAATTTATAATTCCAAAATATATTTTGTTTTGATTTGTAGATTAATATATGTGGATTTAAAAATTCTAACCAACTAGAAAATTCCTTTAAAATTACATTTTTATATTGAAATTAAGAGTGAAGCTAATATCATTGGGTGGAGGAAAATCCTATGATGCTCAAAATATGTTCTCTTTATTTTCTGAAAAATACATTCATTATAATGAATTATTTAAGATAATAAAGTTTACTGCTCAAAAAAACAAAATTGCTTTGAGAAATTTCTCATATGCCTTCGCATATGATTTAGAATCATGTAGCATGATATGGACATATCATTAAGTTTCCCGTGTGAAATTCACATGTTTAAATCGAAATGAGGAGGGGAAAAAGACATAAAAGTGCTTTTATTCCTTGGATATAGTAAAAATTAAATTTGGGGCAAAAGAGAGAAATTGTCAAAACATATTTATTCCTTTGGATTATTTATACATAAAAGAAGATGCATGTACTAGGATTGATGAAGGAAATTGGACTCTTAAACCTCACATACAACACTCTGGAAAACTTGAACAATGTACTCCGCATATCCTTATAATCCATGGAGAACCAGGATGGGTATAGAGACAATAAGAAACTCCCATGAAACCTTCTACCAATACAACTATGAAGGACAAACATGAACCACATCATGGATACTACTGTAGTGAAAATCAAAATAAAAAACACAGTTAACCAAGCATATAACAATCACTTATGATTTTAGAAGGTCATGTAGAAGTCTAGTAAACAAATTAAGTAGATAAAACTAAGGGCAAAAAACTAGAACAAGGAAAGTTTTGGAGAAACATACCGGTAAACTACAAAGATCCCAATACCTAAGGGGAAAGTTAGATTACCTTTGATGTGATCAGGAAATATGGTATAGAAAAAGCATCAAAGGCCTCAAGTGTAGCCTACCATGATGACTTTGTGGGGTGAGAGGGTTCGAGACCAGTTATTGTGAAGTGTTGATGGACGATGATAACTGGGTACCGATGGGCATATTGGAGACAAAGCAGGAGATCAAACAAGTTATTAGAAGGATATTATATAGATTAACATGCATGGGTTCTTTGGGGAGAGCCATGGTGGTGGTGGGTAATCCCCGTACATGCTCTAGAGAACACATATCTTGCGATATATATATTACTATCATCAACTAGTCAAATAGGATATTGTAAATGTAAAAAGATAAGAGAGAAAAATAAATAAATCAAAATGTGAATATCAATGGAGGGATGTGGGATAAAGAAAGGAAAAGTTAATAAAGAAAAAAGAGGAAGGGAGAGTGAGAGAAAGAATCAAAAGAAAATAGAGCGCCACACGGAAAAGGAAATAGAATATAAAATGTGATAGAAAAAAATTCAAAACAATAATAAACAAGATGTATTAAATGAAATAATTATTAATTAATCTTTCCAATTGTATTCTCTTTCCAATTTTTTTAGTGTCCAAACAAATTTCAAATAAATTAAATTTTAATAGATGGGTTAATTAAGACATAGAATTTGAAATCTACATTAATTTTCATTTTTGGAATGTCCAATATGCCATTTACTTTATTTGAATACTTTTAGGATTATCTTGTTAATTTATTTTATAATTTTTTTGTGGCTACTAGTATTATCAAACTAAAATGGAATTTGGCAATTGGACCAATTGATACATGATAAATATAATTTGACGTTTATTTCTTGTTTAAAATTGTATACAGGGTTATTTCATATACATGAATATTTTAGTAATATAAAAATAAATATTTTTATAGTGTATATTGAGTTACTATATTGGGTATTTATGATCCTTTCAAAATTATTCTTTCATGAGAGAAGTAAAGTATATCATTTGTTTACTTAAATTCCTCAATCTTTCTTCAATTATCCTCAATGTTGTTTTTTCCTAATTACTTTGGGACAATAATAACTTAGTTCCCGAATTCATGTTAAATGTTTCCATAATATTAGTAGCATCCTCTAAAGATAATTTAAGAAGGGAAATTGTATTCTCTTACTACCTTTTACTCCTGACATTTTATATCTAATCATTTAGTGCATACATGTGTGATGTTATTACTTCCATATGTGCAAATTAATGTGTTTTTAAGATAAATTTCAGATTTTATTTCTTTAATGATAATATTTTTTTTCGTCAGATCAAATAGACTCTATAGGGGAGTGAATGGAGTAAAAAAACTTGAACAAAATTCATTACACCTTCAAGTTACTATAGTGAATGGGATTGCAAATGTTGAATTTGTAATGCAACTAAACATACATAACAAGGATGAGAGAGATTGAACAAATACAAGCTATTTAGAGTGGTTCCAATATCCAAACTAGGAGATAGTCAGTCCACTACCTATAGAGGTTAAGCTCTTGGATTTTGCAACCCATGTATACTTATATTCCAGTATAATACATACAAGATGACCTTCCTTTTCTGGGTCAAGGATACCCAACCTTCCCTTTGAGGACAAGGGAGCCAATAGCCAACCAAGGTCTTACCTATCCGGAGGAGCTAGAGTCTTATACCTCTACAAGGTCTTACCCACTCTTTCAAATAGTTGGACACCTTTGCTAAGGAGATCCCCTTCTTTCATCGAGTCTTTTTCCTTCAAGGATTTGCCCACTTCTACTCCCGGATCTTTAGCCTTGACCTTATCCTTAACCTTGGAGAAGCTTTTACACCTTCTTCTACAGCTTGAAGAAGCTTGCACCTTCTCCTTCACTTGGAGAAGTTTTCACCAACTTGATCTTGAAGAAAGGGGTTGGGAAAGGGAAGCTTTGAGAGCTTACAAGTATACAATGAAGTAGCTCTCTCACAAAGATCCTATCTCACTCATATGGACATTTTGATTTGCAAATAAGAGAGAGAAAGGGGCTCAAGTGGACTGGATCCACTCAACTATAGCTAGGAGCTTGAATAGCATGAAGGAGCAACCTTGGAATGAACTCCAAGAGGTCCTATTTTTGGCTGGGGTGGTCCACTAGAGGGTATGGGCACTAAGAAACATTTTCTATCCGTTTGAGGTGTTGCAACAAATATTTCAAGTTTTGCAACACTCCAATAGTTAGAATCACTTTTTCACTTTTCATATAGTACATCCAGTCAAGTTTGAATAAAGTTAACTTGACTGATTGCACTATGCAACAAAGCTAATCTAAAGCATCGATCAAGTTTATCTAGGATGAAACTCGATCGAACCTCTTAAATTAGTTTTTCATAGTGTAGGGATCGATCGAGTTCTATGAATGATAAACTTGATTGAACTTGAATTTTTTCAAAATCCATCAAGGGGATCGGTCGAGTTTGTAACAGGTAAACCTCGACCAAAAAACTCCTTGTAATGAATTTTAGAAAATGTCATTAGAGTGATTAAATGTTCAAATAAAGGGCTCCTGGTTTTTTCTCATCTTATTCGTAAGTCATTACATCAATACAAATGATTACAAAATCATCCTAAGGGTTTTAGGGTGTTTTCCAAAAAAAGTGCATTTTCATTGCTTTTGACTTGAACTTGATCAAGCTAGGGCTTGATGGAAATGATCCTTTTCATGTACTTAAAGCATGAAAACAATCTAAAGTAGACATATTAGGTACATACAAATGATATGGATAAATCATTATCAAAATGTGGACAATGTGTAACTTTTAGGTCAACGTTCTCCCCCTTTTTAACAATGACAAACATTCCTTAACATATTCAAAAGGATATGAAAGTTAAAACCTTTATCTTGTGAATTCCAAGGGGATACATGACTAACCAATGTTAATTGGTCCCCCTCAATTCATGCTTACTTTTACCTACATCATTAGTCTTTCCACAAACAACTATAGCACAAATATATATTGCATGGTCCTTTAGAAAGTCACATAATATTTCAGATAATTGATAAGAAAAAGGATCACATAGGCAATAATTTCAATATGGTTGAGCTCATATGTCCCATGTTGTACATGTAGTACATGATGAGCTCTCATATTCTTCTCCCCCTTTGTCATTGCAAAAAGGCAGGGGGTAGAAGAGTTATAAAGCATGGGTCATCACCACAGGCACAAACTACACAAGCAACCACACAAAGCACGCATCAAACAAAGAAAAAATAGAGCGAAACAAGCAATCCAGAGTTACAATCAAAATATGGGATAACATACCAATAACTCATAAGATATAGTCAAGCAAAGAGTCAGTGTACATAAGATTAAGATTACAACACCAAACATGTCCTTAGATATAATGCCCAAATGTCTAATACATGATAGTCTACAAAAAGATATACATGAGCACTCTAACAAACTACAAAACTAAACATCTATGACATCTAATAGATCAATTAAGTCCTCATTATCATCCCCATTCTCAGGCTAGTAGTCCTCATCACCATCAGATGGTGTAGCAGTGGCAGCAGGTGGAGCCTCACCATTGTCACCAAAATCAAATATGTCATCACCATCATCAGAGCCATCAACATCCTCAACATCAGCCTCATCCTCAATGTCCTGGATGGGCATCTCCTCATTAGCGGGAGGTCCAAGAGCACGAGTACCAGGCCATCTGGCATTCTGCTCAGGCTAAGACATGCCACATATTTGTAATGCATTTGCTTGCAGAAAGGTGGGATTAGAAACTCCAGCATAACCAGCAAGAAGAGTGGCAGTGGGGCCAACAAGCAGAGCCAGATGAGTAAGAGAAACAGGGGTAGGGGCAGGTCCACCATCAGTAGCAGCAAGGGGTGCAACGGAAGCAGTAGGAGGTGGGGGTCAGGATAGAACTGATTGTATGCATAGGAGGCATAATAAACTCCTAGGTAATCCTAGTATGGTGGGTAGAGCTAGATGTAAGACATGTTCATGTGAGACATGATCTGGAAGAAGTCCTGGTGAAGATGATCTTGAACCTGAAGGTTATACACCTATTTTTGTATCATATATTCCATAAGGGATTCATTGGATACAGAGAAAGAGGCGCAGTCAGGTCGGGGTGGTGGTGGAGGTGGAGGGGCCTGGGTGGAGGTAGAGGCACCTTATGTGGTGGAAGAGGAGGTAGGAAGGTGTTCTTGATGGTTGTCTCACTAATGCAAACCCCTATGCGACTTGGTTTGTATCTAAGGTCATGGATGGGGGATTTTTCATTATGGTGAGTATGAACATCATAGATCATGTTTGGATAAGGGAGATGGGTGTCGATAGTACTTCCTAGAGTCAAATAAGGTTATATGATGGAGAATGTGACAAGCCCACTTAAATCCAATATCATTCAGGAGGCAATGCACGATCACTCTCGTGTTTCTACAATCTCCATTTTATTCTTCTTGGGATGGATATTGCAATTGACCACTACGGCGACAAGTCTTGTCTTGATATCAAGGGAAAGGAGGGTAGGGTGGACTTCTTTCTATATGGGACGTCAGGTGGCTTTAGGAACTTATGGATATCAGGAAGGGTAAGAATGAGATCAAAGCTCATGTAGAAATCTTCAGGGTCCAAAAGGTCATGGAATTGCATATAGGAATCCACACAAGAAGCAATGACATTAGTACCAGAGAAATAGGTATTCAAAGAATCCTCAGAGATAGTTATCTTGGTACCAACTATCATTGAAGTCAAAACAACTTGGGTATCAAGTGGTGGGACTAGGGTGGTGTAGTTCCACATAAAATTTGCATAGTATTCATGGATAATTTTTGTGCTTGACATGGCATTTGAGAAGCATGACCTCTCTACATAGAAAACACTTAGATGATGTTCTTTGAACATTCTAGATACTTCTTTAATCACCTCACTCGTTGCAAAACGAGGTTCAAACAAGGGTTGAAATGGAAAGGGAGTCCTAGGAAGGAATTCTTTATACCTATTCAAGGTTTGAGTTGATATGAAAGAAGTACCATTGAAGGAAACATGCCTTGGAACAACTGGTGTGGAGGCTTCTCCAGCTGGGTCAAATCTCTTCCTACGGTTGGAGGCCATGAGTTTGTAGATAGAGAAGATAACCACCAAATGAGAGAGGAAACACACAAGGCAGGTCATCAAACCACCTAGGTCGCGGGTTAGAGAGGCAAGGAAGACTGGTCTAGGGCTAAGAAGGGTGTAGAAGGGGATGAGTTAGCCTAGGGTTGGAGGACAAGCTCTAGAGAAGGGCTTTCGGTCGACTTTTCTCTAGTTGAGAGGGATAAAAGTCGGATGATACCTTTATAAATTTGGTCCAATGTCGCTGTCGATCGAGTTCTGATTTTAGGAAACTTGACCGATCGGGTATTTCAGCTTTGTCCTCGGCCAGGGATCGATCGAGTTGTACCAGGTCAAACTCGACCGAGTGGTCAACCTGTCCAAAACATAGAAAATTTAATTCTAAACCTCTAGAGCGCCATATAAATTATTTTTTTAGCCTATAATGTATTATAAACATATTGAGGCACATTCCTCTCATTATTGACTACTATTTTGCAGTAAAACATGTGTTAAACTAGCCAAATAAGTGTAACAAGGCCTAAAAACATGGCAATTATAACACTTAGCAAGCATAAGGTGATAAAGACATTAGAAAGACATATATATAGTGAACATCTAGCTAGATTGCATGTCAATATCATCAAGAGCAGTTATAAGCAATTTTGATCTAATATAAGTAAATTTCTCTCTAGCTAAAGGTTGAGTGAAAATGTCCGCAAGATGATTTTGCATATCCACATGCGTGATATTGATATCCTTCTTGGTGATGTGGTCACATAGAAAATGATGATGGGCCTCTATATATTTCACTCTACTATGCAATATAGGATTATAAGACAAATTAATTGCACTAGTATTGTCACAGTAGATAGGAGAAGCATCAAAATGAATGTTAATGTCTTGGAGCATTTGCTTCATCCATAGGACTTGGGCACAACAACTCCCAATTGCAATGTATTCAGCCTCGATAGTTAAAAGAGCCATTGTGCTTTGTTTCTTAGAGAACCAAGAAACCAAGCATGGTCCTAGGAAAAAGCAAGTGCCACTTGTGCACTTTCTATCAATCAAACAACCTATATAATCAACACCACTATAGGTAGTAAGAGCAAAGTCCCTTAGCTTGGGATACCATAGTCCAAAATTTCGAGTTTTGGCTAGATACCTCAAAATCTTCTTAACTGCTACGAGATGTGATTTTCTTGGACTTCATTGAAAGTGAGCATACAATATAACACTAAAAATAATATCTGATCCAGAGATAGTTAAATAAAGTAAACATCCAATCATACCTCTATAGATCTTATCATCCACTTTCTCGCCTTCTTCATCTTCATCAAACTTGGCGGTGTTTGACATGGGGGTGTCCATCGTCTTGGTATTCTCCATCCCAAAGTGTTTAAGTAGTTCACTAGTAAACTTGTCTTGGTTGATGAAGTTACCTTTCTTGGTTTTCTTAATTTGGAAGCCGAGTAAGAAAGTAAGTTCCCCCATTGTGCTCATCTCAAACTCACTCTGCATAAGAGAACTAAAATCCTTGCAAAGACCAAGACCAATTCTACCAAAAACAATATCATGAATATAAATTTGAATGATAATTTTTTTTTTCTAGAAATGTGTTTTAGAATTAGGGTAGGATCAAATTTTCCCATGATATAGCCATTGTCCATCAATTAGTTCTTTAGTTTCTCATACCAAGATCTAGGGGCTTGTTTGAGTCCTTAGAGAGATTTTTGTAACAAATAAACATGGTTAGGCAATTTATCATCTTCAAAGCCCGGAGGTTGATCCACATAGACTTCCTCCTCAATTATACCATTCAAAAATGCACTTTTAACATCCATTTGGTAAATCAAGAAGTTCTTATAACTAGTAAAAGCAAGTAGCATTCTTATAGATTCAAGTCTAGCAGTAGGTGCATAAGTTTCATTAAAATCAATACCTTCATGTTGGTTGTAACCTTGAGCTACTAACCTTGCTTTGTTCCTTTACCATATTTTCACATTCATCAAGCTTGTTGTGGTAGACCCACTTGGTGCCAATGATCTTTCTATCACTTGGTCTTGGCACTAGGGTCCACACTTTATTCTTTTCAAACTATTCTAACTCTTCTTGCATGGTTAGGATCCATTCATCATCCTTGAGGGCTTCTTAGACATTCTTTGTCTCAAGTTGAGAAATTAAGGCGATCTCATCTTGTTCATTTTTATAAGCAGCCCGCATCTTCACCCTTTCAAAGGAATTACCTATGATGAGCTCTTTTGGATGATGTTTTGCAAACCAGGGAGTTGGATCCTTCTTTTCTTCTTTTTTCTCTTCTTCATCAACTAGAACCTCTTTTCCTTTATCAACAACATTGAGCTATTTCAAGTGAGGGATCACTTCATCTACAACATCATCATTAACAATATTCTTGGAAATAAAGGGCTTAGTCTCAACAAATTTAACATTGATAGATTCTTCTACTTCAGACAATTCAATATTAACACTCTATAAGCCTTGCTAGTAGTGTTATAGCCAAGAAAGAAAGCCTTCTAAGATTTCAGATCAAACTTGTTGAGGGAATCCTAGGTGTTCAAAACAAAACAACGACAACCAAAAATATGAAGAAAAAAAAATAATGTAAGGCATTCTACCACGTCGTAGCTCATAGGGGTTTTTCTTCAAATATGGATGAGTGAAAACTCAATTTTGCACAAAACATGGAGTACTAATGGCTTTGGCCCAAAACTTCTTTAGAGTATCATACTCTAGAAGCATAGTCCTAGCCATTTCGTGTAGTGACATGTTATTTTTATCTACAACCCCATTTTATTGAGGTGTTTAAGGTAAAGAAAAGTTATGTGCATACCCAGATTCCTCACAAAATCATTCAAATAAGTCATTTCAAATTCTCCCCCTTGGTCACTACAGATAGAGACGATCTAGCAAGAAGCTTCATTTTCAATTCGTTAGCAAAAAATTGATAAAACATCAAGAGTGTCACTTTGTGAAACAAGAAAGAAGGTTCAAGTATAGCGAGAAAAGTCATCGACAATCATAAGATGGTACTTGCTACCATGAAGTAGTTGCATATACATTAGTCTAAAAAGATCAATGTGAAGAAGTTCAAGAGCTCTTTTGGTGCTAAGGACTCCTTTGGATTTGAAGGAGGACTTAGTTTTCTTTCCTTGTATGCAAGGTTGGCATTCCTCATCTTTTTCAAAATCTAATTTGGGAAGTCCCTTAACCAATTCCTTCTTGCTCAAATTCTTCAATTGATGCATATATACATGACCAAGCCTATGGTGCCACAAAGAAATATCATTCAAATTGGCAACAAGACCTCTACCAATAATAGGCTTAATAGAATCAAGAACAATAACATAGATATTAGCATGTCTAGTTCCCTTATATATAACATTGTAGGAGAGGGAATCTAGAAGTAAGCATTCAAGTGAGGTAAAAATAAAAATATAGCTATTATCGCACAATTGACTAATACTAATTAAATTGTGATGTAGGCCATCCACAAGAAGAACATTCTTGATGTATAGTGAATCACCTAAATCACCCTCACATATCACTTTACCTTTGTTGTTGTCACCAAATGTCACGATCCTCCTTTATTCTTTGTGAATTGGTTAAAGTGGTTGATTTCACCTGCCATATGCTTTGAGCAACCACTATCAACAATCCATTTTCCTTTTACCTACAACAAAGGAATATGTCGGTTCCCAATTCAAACCTTAGGATCTAGTGTTATCTTGGGGACCCATTTCATATTTGGGTTGGTCCCCTTCTCTCTATAAGGACAATAGGTAGAGTAATGATCATCACTCTTGCAATGCGCACAAACCATAGGGTTCTTAGAGCCGAATGACTCTCCATAGATAATAGGAGGTCCCTTGATCTTTTTGTTACCCTTTTCCTTGTTCTTGCTTTGTGTAGCTCCCTCATATCCCAAACCACTTTTACCACTATGTTTGGTAGAGTGATCTAGAACTTCATTGAGGGGCTTTTTCCCTTTGAGGAATTTCTACAAGGAAGAATTTAGTTTGTGATTATCATCAATAAGAGTAATGACAGTAAAAGATAAGCTAGCAATATCATCTTGTGCATGAAGTAAGTCAGCTTTCAAACAGAGGGCTTTAGTAAGATAAGAATCTTTTTTCTAAAGTAAGATTAGAAACTTGATTACTTGGCAATAAAGGTCCAGAAGAAAGATCATTAATTTGAGCAAGCAATCTAGCATTTTCAATTCTAATCATAATAAGCTCATCAAGATAAATCATATTCTCATCTTTAATAGCATCGCAAGCATGTTTAAGATTATCATTTTCAGTTCTAAGTAAAACAAGCTCATCAAGTCGTTCTTGGTTTTCCTCCTTAAGACTATTGATGTTCTTAAGGTAGATACTATTCTCTACTTCAACTCCATTATATTGGACCTCAAGATCAAGAAACTTCCCTTACAAGGAATCAATTCTATCAAGATGCAACTTCTCATTTTGATCAAGAATGTCAATTTTAGCATACAAGTCATCTATGATCTTCCCTAATCTCTTATTTTTAGATTTTCACTCGAAATAAGAAGATCGGGTAGCATTAAGCATATCAATGAGAGTATCCTTAGATAAATCATGTAAGCTTACCTCACCACACCAATGTCTTCACTTGTAGAGGCAGTCAGTTCAAGATGAAATTCTCCCTCATTAGAGCTTGCATCACTAGAAGGGGAGTATTCCCATGCGGCATGGGCTGCATCTTTACTCCTTTTGTACTTCTTGTCCTTCTTCTTGTACTTTCCCTCCTTATTGTAGTCCTCCCTTTTCTTGGAGTTGCTCTTGTGGTAGGACTTCTTGGCCTTGGGGAACTCATTCTTGTAATGACCTTTTTCCCCACATTTACAACACTTTGGAGTGAAGGAGGAAGGTTTTCCTTTGACGTGTTTGCCCTTGGAGTAGTTAGCTTCATGCTCACTTGGGGCTTCATATTTACTTGAGGAAGGAGAAGTGGACCGACATGCTTGTTGGTGTTGGAGAAGGAGTGCTTCCATTTGAGATTTGACTGCACTATCTTTGATCTTCTTGATTCATTATCTTCTTGCTTTTCATTTCCTCTTGCTTATCAAGCCTTGGCTCATGAGCTTGGAGATTTCCAATGAGCTCTTCGGTGGCAATGTCACAAAGACTTCTAACTTATTTAATGGAAGTCAACTTGGATTCCCATATTTTTTACAAAGACCTTAAGATCTTGGAGTTGATGGTCCCTTTATCCATTATGTGGCCCAATTGAGCAAGTACACTGATGATGGTGTTGAGCCTTGTGTACATTTCAGCAACTCTCTCCTTCTTGCTCATCTTGAAGTTTTCAAGAAGTCCATAGAGCATGTAGATCTTTAACTCCTTGACTTGCTTTGTGCCTTCATATGTGATGCATAATTTGTCTCAAATCTCATTGGTTGTGTCCCAAGAGGAGATGTGGTTGAACTCGGGGGGGGGGGGAGGGGTGAGGGCGGCATGGATGATGTTTATTGCCTTTGCATACAGTTGTGCCTTCTTGACCATAATTCATCCCAAGTGGATATCTCCCCTCTCGATCCTTGTATGGAAGAATCGCCACTTTCCACATGTCGTTGCTCATTCCTTGAAGGTAGAACTGCATTTTTCATTTCCAATAAAGAAAATTGGTGTCATCAAAGACTGGGGGTCTCATGGAGAAGCATCCCTCTAGGTTGAGGGACCTAAGTAGGTGTCGTTCATCTTCTCATCTCGTAGGAGATCTTGTTGGAGAAGAATGTGGATTTGATATCACTTATTAGATCAAATGGGCTCTAGAGGGGGTGAATAGAGCTAAAAACACTTGCGCAAAATTCATTAAACCTTCAAGTTACTATAATGTATGGGATTGAAAATGTTGAATTTGTAGTGCAACTAAATATAAATAGCAAGGATGAGAGAGATTGAACAAACATAAGAACACAAGCTATTTAGAGTGGTTCCAATCTCCAAGCTAGGAGATAGTCAGTCCACTACCTATAGAGGTCAAGCTCTAGGATTTTGCAACCCATGTATACTTATATTTCATTATAAGACATACAAGATGACCTTCCACTTTTGGATCAAGGATACACAACCTTCCCTTTGAGGACAAGGGAGCCAATAACCAACCAAGATATTACCTATCCAGAGGATCTAGAGTCTTCTACCTCTACAAGATCCCACCCTCTCTTGTAAGCAGTTGGACAACCTCACTAAGGAGATCCCTTTCTTGCATCGAGTCTTTTGCCTTGAAGGATTTACCCTTTTGCATTGAAGGATTTACCCACTTCTATTCCCAGATCTTCAGCCTTGACCTTATCACACCCCAAATTTTGTTAAGTATCCATGTGAATGAAAGTAATACTAGAAAAACCCTAGTTATGTGAGATCAAGACAAGTGAGTCAAGTTTTACATAATTTATCATGTATTAGAGTCTAGTTATGCATATCTAGAACCCAAGGTCATTTTGGTGAATTGATCTTCATGGGATGCTAGAAATATCATAAGAAACTTTAAGCTTGATTAATGTCATTATAAGATTTTTCTAAAGATTGAGGACATTCTAATTATCAGTGGATTACATATCATACTCAAGAGTACATAGGATTTTGCTAAATTAGGCTGTCATATGTATGTAGTGATGAAATTTAGGACTAATTAGATGTTCTCAATGACATATAATAGGCGATACGCTTTTGGTGATTCAATTTTCTCATAAAGGTTATAGGACCAATAAAATCACATTATTAGGTAGTAGTTTAGGTCCTGAGGATTTTTCTACATGATGAAAATATGCATATGAGTTGTTGGTCAATTTTGGGTTTAATCAAGATTTAGGAGTATCCCATAGAAATTATAAGAGAAATCAAAGGAATGTAGTATGTTAAGTCTTTTAGGCTTTAGGCCATAGAATTGGGAATTAAACTGTTGGTTCATGGCCCGATTAATATGAAGATACAATGGTTCACTTGATGCTTTAATGAACAAAGGTATCGGGATCCCTCTTCTTCTAGGACTCCGTCACAGTCAAAAAGGATCCGATCAATGTGAGATAAAAAGGGACGAATTTTATAAAGTCCACATTGTGGATTAGTAGCAGAGAGAAATGTCCATTAGGGTTTTTGCCTAAAACAAGACTGAGAGAAAGAGAGTAGAGACAAGGAGGAAGAGGCTGATGGAGGCACCGAAAACTTGGCTATGATGGCTTCTAGAGAACCAAACCACCAAGGAAGCTCCTTCGTGCTAGCACAAAAGCCCAAAAAAGAAGGCAGAGGCTGCACCGAGGCCAGTAGTCATCCCCTCAGTGACCTGTGGCATCCAGGTGCAAGGAAGGTCGTCATGGACCATATGGGCGAGCTGCCTTGTTCTTGCCATGGAAAATAGGGGAGATTAGACTCCCGCTAGGCCAAGCCGGATAGAAGGAAGTTGAATCAGGCCTAGGGTTCACATGTTTATGTGATCTGCATGTAGGGGCTATCAATGGTGGCGTTGCACAAACTGAGGTTGTCGGGTCAGTCGTGGATGTTGGAGCTTGCTGGAGAGGAGGTGGGGGTCGGCGCTCTATTTTCACGGCAAAATAGGGGCGCATGATCCCTATTCATGCCCCTATAAGAGGACAATAGGGCGGGTCAGGCACCTCCTTACTGGGTCACCGACCACAAGGCCCAATTAGCCTGAAAGGTAAAGGAAAGCAATGTAAGATATGTGATCAGATTTAAATTTGTTATAACTTTAGGATTTCATAGGGATTGATTTGATTTTCGGAATAGGGTATTTAAGGGCTCGTTGGAAAGCTCGAGATATGAAGAACATATTGAAGACATTCCAGACTCTTAAATGATTTAGATAAGGTAATTTAATTTGAAGAAAATCTAGATAAGTAGTTTCTGTGCATATATGTTGATAATTGTTGAATCAATGTGAAAGGTGTGAACCTCGTCATTGAACTTCAAGGAAGTGTTACACCATAAATTTTTTAGAGGATTTAGACCAGACTCAAGGAATTCACAATGAAGATTTTTATCCTCTCTGACATAGGTAAGTGGTTCATGCCCATGAGTACTCATATTTGAAGTCAGTATGTTTACATGCATCTTTATAAGACTTTCATTATTTATGTGGTTCAAAGTTCAAAGATTTTAATGTTAAGATATGAGAGTAAGTTTTTCCACCGTATTTATATGAGTGTATAAGTTCATATGCCCAAAATCTCAATTAGAGATATATTGCTCAAATGGTTGGGATTCATGGACTAGGTCCATGGGAAAATTTAAGAATCATTTTCCTATAAGATTTCTTAGCAATGACTTAAATTAATGAATAAGATTATAAGATAAATATATGCAAATAGTATAGGCATACCTAGATAGTGATTTGGGATAACTTTGTATTGGTATTTTAAGTAAATGTATGCTATTAGGATTCCTCATGTTTAAGGATATAACCATGTATTGAGGTTGCAAGTAGAAATGTGCTACCAAGATTTCTTATATAAGTAGACATATAAGAACTAAGAAGTTAATTAGAATTCTTAGAATGTTTAATGTGAGGATGTAAGTTTTGAAGATATTAAGACATAATCTTATTTTCAAAATAACAGTTCTATTGGGGATCAGAATGCATTGTAAAATGAGTTTATAATAAGTTGATGAAGCATTAAGCTATGATTAATTTACAAGATTCCTTTTTAAGAATTAAAGTTTAAGATGTGAGTTCATATGAAAAACATTAAGACTTGAGGTAGGATCAAAGTTAATGAGAATTTATAGAGATTGAATCATCTTGTTAGAAAGCACAATTTTAGATATTTTATGCTTAATTTACTCTCATATACTTTATGAAAGTTACTTTTGTATACTTAGATTTTAGATATTAAGATCAAATCCTTCTCCCCTATGCCTTTAGACTTAGTGGTCATATGCCAAAAATCAAGATTTAATAAAGTCATTCTATCAAACCAAAGTTTCATATTAAAGTTTATCTAGATAATAAAGATATTAGATTTAGATTAAGACTTAGACTACTCATTGAGTGAATAGACAAATTTTGAATGAAGATACATGATAAAGGTTATAGACCCAATCTCAATTATGTAGTAATTTGAGATACATATTCACATTCAATAATTGATATAGTTCAGAAATTAAAGAAGAGATTCAGATTTAGAATTTAGTACATGCTCAGTACTCAATAATCAGTTTCAGATAAGTTCAATTATTTGTATTCAGTTTTCGTATAAGATAAGTTAAGATTCAGTATTCAGTAAAGCTATCAATATTCAGCTTCAGTTTAGATTAAGAATTAAGTAAGTTTAGACTTAAGATAAATAAGTCGAAACCTTAACATAATATATTATATGATAAGTCCTCATTCAGTAGTCTTGGGATGATCCAGAGGCATGTGTTGTCAACTTAGAGGCATTTGTTGCCAATTCAGAGGAGTGTTTACTCCAATTCAGAGGTGTTGCGGCACCAATTCAGGGCATAGTCACGCCAATTCATAGACACATCGGTGTCATTCATAGGCATGTAGTGCCAATTCAGAGGTGTTGCGGCACCAATTTAGGGTATAGATATACCAATTCAAGAGGACTTGTTGTATAATGGTGGCCACAGTCAGATAAAAGTCATAAATAAAAGATGTATTAGTTAAGAGAATGTACATAATCTCATCTATAGTTTTGTAAAAGAGATTAAGATAAGAGAAACATGATTCATACCCTTTGTGCAAGTCATGTGGCCCAGGAACCAGAGTGCATGCCAATTCAGAGACATAACCCAGGCCCAGAGTGCAGGTTATGTGACCCATACACCTTAGTGCAGGTCATGAGACCCATGTACCAGGGTACAGGTCTCTAGATAAAGATAAGATAAAGTAAAAAGATAAGAACTAAGTTAAAGTAAGAAGAGATATTTATGTTTCAGATTTTGTAAAGTTTTTAATGTTAGTTCTCAGTAACAATGTTTAAGAATATTTTCCAGTATCTTATTTCATCAAGTAATGCATATGTTAGAATTCTCATGCCACTTATGCTAACAACCATTTTTCTAATGCATGGCTGGGGACGAGATGTCCGCAGGTGATGAGTAGGGACAAAGTAGATCCCAAAGACTCGGAGCACAAGGATAGAGCATGATAAGAGTTGGTGAGGTGCCAACTATAAGATGATCCTCAGGTTTATAGACTCAATTATATATTTTAATATTTAGAACTTTAAAGTAGAGGCTATGTCTAAAGATGTTAAGTTAGTTTTTCCATCTGATAGCCATTATGTTCCTTTTGTAAGAACAATTATGAGAATGTTTTAATATTTTTAGTTTGTGTGATTGATTATATTGTTGTTATGAATGCCAATTTTATGTAATTCCCCCTCGAGCACACGAGTTATGGATAACTCCATGTTACTTCTGCTATGTGCATGTGTGTGCTTAGGGAGGGTGTTACAATATGGTATCAGAAAAACATTATAGTTGGCCACCATATGAGTTCACATGTTCTTACTTAAGATCACCCTATAAGAACTTAAGTTAGAGTAGAGTACCAATTTAGAAAGATAATTAGTAGCCCTATGTATAGAAGAGGTAAGTGAAAGATATTAAAAATCTAAGTATAGCTTTAAATTGGAGACAAAATTTTAGATAAGGATTAGGGTTATGTTCCTATATGTTTTATACTTTTTATGTTAACACTATAGTTGTATATAACATTCTCTCTCTCTTTTTCCCACATGTTTGTGGTATGGGACACAAGCTTATGGGATTTTGCAGAGAGAATGTTATGTGCATAATCATGCTTGTTTTATCCTTCCAAGTGCATGTGGTATGGGACATGTGCATGAGGAAGTGACAAGATAGGTGTGATCTGACATGTCACCTCTGAATATATGACTGGTCAGCATGTATCCAAAGGCAACAAATAAAACAAGCGTTGGCATTAAAAGTTTGAGACATATAGTCACCTAAACCTAATCATACACATAGTAAGACCGAGCATGTATATGAAGGGTAGATATTTTGGCATACATAAGTGAGTTAGTTTTAAGTGAACCAGAATCCTAACCCAACCACAGAGACGAGGCAATCTAGAGTCCTTGCCATGATAGATGGTGAATGTATAGTTTAGATCTAAAAAAAATCATTAGTAGTACATGCACATATACACTTGATAATGATAACCTTGAGAAATTTTCAACACGAACATGCTAATGAGACAGTTAGAAAATATTAGATACATGGAATATGTAAAACCCTAAGGTGGTTAGACTAGTCAAAAGTTGAGGACAAAATTCCCAATAAGGTGGGTAGAATTGTCACACCCCAAATTTTGTTAAGTATCCATGTGAATGAAAGTAATACTAGAAAACCCCTAGTTATGTGAGATCAAGACAAGTGAGTCAAGTTTTACATAATTTATCATGTATTAGAGTCTAGTTATGCATATCTAGAACCCAAGGTCATTTTGGTGAATTGATCTTCATGGGATGCAAGAAATATCATAAGAAAATTTAAGGTTGATTAATGTCATGATTATAAGATTTTTCTAAAGATTGCGGACATTCTAATTATCAGTGGATTACATAGCATACCCAAGAGTACATAGGATTTTGCTAAATTAGGCTCTCATATGTATGTAGTGATGAAATTTAGGACTAATTAGGTGTTATCAATGGCATATAATAGGTGATACACTTTTGGTGATTCAATTTTCTCATAAAAGGTTATAGGACCAATAAAATCACATTGTTAGGTGGTATTTTAGGTCATGAGGATTTTCTACAGGTTGATAATATGCATATGAGTTGTTGGTCAATTTTGGGATCAATCTAGATTTAGGAGTATCCCACAGAAATTATAAGAGAAATCAAAGGAATGTAGCATGTTAAGACTTTTAGGCTTTAAACCATAGAATTGGGCATTGAACTGTTGGTTCATGGCCCAGTTAATATGAACACATGATGGTTCACTTGACGCTTTAACGAACACAGATATCAGGATCCCTCTTCTTCTAGGACTCCGTCACAGTCCAAAAATGATCTGATCAATGTGAGATCGAGAAGGGACGAATGTTATAAATTCCACATTGTGGATTAGCGACAGAGAACAATGTCCATTAGGGTTTTTGCCTAAACAAGACTGAGAGAAAGAGAGTAGAGACAAGGAGGAAGAGGTTGATGGAGGCACCGAAAACTTGGCTATGATGGCTTCTAGAGAACCAAACCACCAAGGAAGATCCTTCGTGCTAGCACAAAATCCCAAAAAAGAAGGCAGAGGTTGCACCGAGGCCAGTAGTCATCCCCTTAGTGACCTGTGGCGTCCAGGTGCAAGGAAGGTCGTCGTGGACCATGTGGGCGAGCTGCCCTGTTCTTGCCACGGAAAATAGGGGAGATTAAACTCCCTCTAGGCCATGCCAGATAGAAGGAAGTTGAATCAGGCCTAGGGTTCACATGTGTATGTGATCTGCATGTAGGGGGAGTATCAACGGCGGCGTTGCGCAAACTGAGGTTGTCAGATCGGTCGTGGATGCTGGAGCTTGCTGGAGAGGAGGTGGGGGTCAGCGCTCTATTTTCACGAAAAAATAGGGGCGTGTGATCCATGTTCACGCCCTTACAAGAGGATGAGAGGGCGGTTCAGGCACCTCCTTGCTGGGCAACCGACCACAAGGCCCAATTAGCCTGAAAGGTAAAGGAAAACAAGGTAAGACATGTGATTATATTTTATTTTTTTATAACTTTAGGAATTCATAGGGATTGATTTGATTGTCAGAATAGGGTGTTTAAGGGCTTGTTGGAAATCTCGAGATATGAAGAACATATTGAAGGAGGTTCCAGACTCTTAAATGATTTATATAAGGTAATTTAATTTGAGGAAAAGTTAGATAAGTAGATTATGTGCATATATGTTGATAATTGTTAAATCTATGTGAAAGGTGTGAACCTCGTCATTGAACTTCAAGGAAGTGTTACACCATAAAATTTTTAAAGGATTTAGACTGGATTTGAGGAATTCACGATGAATATTTTTATCCTCTCTGACACAGGTAAGTGGTTCATGCCCATGAGTACTCATATTTGAAGTCAGTTTGTTTACATGCATCTTTATAAGACTTTCATGATTTACGTGGTTCAAAGTTCTAAGATTTTAATGTTAAGATATGAGAGTAAGTTTTTCCACCGTACTTATTTGAGTTTATAAGTTCATATGCCCAAAATCTCAATTAGAGATATATTGCTCAAATGGTTGGGATTCATGGACTAGGTCCATGAGAAAATTTAAGAATCATGTTCCTATAAGATTTTTTAGCAATGACTTAAATTAATGAATAAGATTCTAAGATAAAGATATGCAAATAGTATAGGCATACCTAGCTAGTGATTAGGGATAGCTTTGTATTGAGATTTTAAGTATATGTATGCTATTAGGATTTCTCATGTTTAAGGATATAACCATGCATTGAGGTTGCAAGTAGAAATGTGCTACCAAGATTTCTTATATAAGTAGACATCTAAGAACTAAGAAGTTAATTAGAATTCTTAGAATGTTTAATGTGAGGATGTAAGTTTTGAAGATATTAAGACATAATCTTGTTTTCAAAATAATAGTTCTATTGGGGATCTGAATGCATTGTAAAATGAGTTTATGATAAGTTGAGGATGCATTAAGTTATGATTAATTTACAAGATTCCTTTTTAAGAATTAAAGTTTAAGATGTGAGTTCATATGAAAAACATTAAGACTCGAGGTAAGATTAGATTTAATGAGAATTTATATAAATTGAATCATCTTGTTAGAAAGCACAATTTTAGATATTTTATACTTAGTTTACTCTCATATACTTTATGAAAGCTACTTTTGTATACTTAGAGTTTAGATATTAAGATCAAATCCTTTTCCCCTACGCCTTTCGACTCAGTGGTCATTTGCCAAAAATCAAGATTTAATGAAGTCATTCTATGAAACCAAAGTTTCAGATTAAAGTTTATCCAGATAATAAAGATATTAGATTTAGATTAAGACTTAGACTACTCATTGAGTGAATAGCCAGATTTTGAATGAAGATACATGATAAGGGTTATAGAACCAATCTCAATTATGTAGTAATTTGATATAAATATTCACATTCAATAATAGATTTCGTTCAAAAATCAAAGCAGAGATTCCAATTTATAATTTAGTACATGCTCAGTACTCGGTAATCAGTTTCAGATAAGTTCAGTTATCAATATTCAATTTTAGTATAAGATAAGTTCAGATTCAATATTCAGTAAAGCTATCAGTATTCAACTTCAGTTCAGATTAAGAATTAAGTAAGTTTAGACTTAAAATAAATAAGTCAAAGCCTTCACATAATATATTATATGATAAGTCCTCATTCAGTAGTCCCAGGACCATTCAGAGGCATGTGTTGCCAACTCAGAGGCATTTGTTGCCAATTCAGAGGAGTGTTTACTCAAATCTAGAGTTGTTGCAACACCAATTCAGGGAATAGTCACGCCAATTCAGAGACACTTTGGTATCATTCAGAGGCATGTAGTGCCTATTCAGAGGTGTTGCGGCACCAATTCAGGGGATAGATACGCCAATTCAGGAGGACTTATTGTATAATGGTGGCCACAGTATGATAAAAGTCATAAATAAAAGATGTCTTAGTTAAGAGAATATACATAATATCATCTATAGTTTTTTGAAAGAGATTAAGATATGAGAAACATGACTCATGCCCTTTGTGCAAGTAATGTGGCCCAGGTACCAGAGTACAGGCCAATGCATAAACATAACCCAAGCCCAGAGTGTAGGTTATTTGACCTAGGCACCTTAGTCCAGGTCCCAAGTACCAGTGTACATGTCTCTATAGAAAGATAAGATAAAGTAAAAAGATAAGAAGTAAGTTAAAGTAAGAAGAGATATTTATGTTTCAGATTTTGTAAATTTTTTAATGTTAGTTCTCAGTATACAATGTTTAAGAATATTTTCCAGTATCTTATTTCATCAAGTAATGTATATGTTAGAATGCTCATGCCACTTACGTTAACAACCATTTTTCCAATGCATGGTTGTGGACGAGATGTCCGCATGTGATGAGCAGGGGCAAAGTAGATCCCAAAGACTCAGAGCACAAGGATAGAGCATGATAAGAGCTGGTGGGGTGCCAACTATAAGATGATCCTCAGGTTTATAGAGTCAGTTATATATTTTAATGTTTAGAACTTTAAAGTAGAGGCTATGTCTAAAGATGTTAAGTTAATTTTTCCATGTGATAGCCATTATGTTCCTTTTGTAAGAACAATTATGAGAATGTTTTAATATTTTTAGTTTGTGTGATTGATTATATTGTTGTTATGAATGCCAATTTTATGTAATGCCCCCCTCGAGCACACAAGTTATGGATAACTCTGTGTTACTTCCACTACGTGCATGTGTGTGCTTAGGGAGGGTGTTACAGTCCTTCTCCTTCACTTTGGAGAAGCTTTCTCACCTTCTTCTATAGCTTGAAGAAGCTTTCACCTTCTCCTTCACTTGGAGAAGATTTCACCAACTTGATTTTGAAGAAAGGGGTTGGGGAAAGGGAAGCTTTGAGAGCTTTACAAGTATACAATGAAGTATCTCTCTCACATAGATCATATCTCACTCATATGGATGTTTTGATTTGTAAATAAGAGAGGGGGGCTCAAGTGGACCAGATGCACTCAACTATAGTTAGGAGCTTGAATAGCATGAAGGAGCAACCTTTGAATGAACTCTAAGATGTCCTATTTATAGTTGGGGGTTTCCATTAGAGGGTAGGAGCACTAAGGAATGTTTCTAGTCATTTGGGGTGTTGCAGCAGATATAATTTTGAGTTTTTCAACACTCCAATGGTTAGAGTCACTTTTTTCTGTACTTTTTCGTACAATGCATTCATTTGAGTTTTAATAAAGTTAACTCGACCGGTTGCACTATGCGATAAAGCTAATCTAAAGCATCAATTGAATTTATCCAGGATGAAACTCAATCAAACCGCTTAAATTAGTTTTGCTCGGTGCAAGGGTCGGTCGAGTTTTGTGAATGATAAACTCAATCGAACTTGAATTTTCTCTAAATCCATCAAGGGGATCGGTTGAGTTTGTCACATGTAAAACTCGACCTAAAAACTCCCTGTAATGAATTTTAGAAAATGTCATTAGAGTGATTAAACATTCAAATTAAGGGTCTCCTAAATTTTTCGCATCTTAGTTACAAGTCATTACATCAATGCAAATGACTACAAAAATCATCCTAAGGGTTTCATTATGTTTTCCAAAACAGTGCATTTGCATTGCTTTTGACTTGAACTTGATCAAGCTAGGGCTTGATAGAAATTATCCTTTTCATGTACCTAAAACCTAAAATCAATCTCAAGTAAAATATTAGATACATATGAATGGTATGGTTAAGTCATTATAAAAATATGGACACTGTGTAACTTTCAGGTCAACAATTTTCATCTCATGGATTCCTAATTTTGTATCTCCAACTATTCCCCTTGTATTCATGAAAAAACGTTCCATATACATGTAATTGATTTAGACACAAACTTATATTCCATTTATGTACATTACCACATTGGTTCTTTTAAGATATTTTACATCAATCGTACTTATTTTAAGGTGATTTATCCCGTTTAGGCATTATTATTATTATTTTCCTTACATCTCATATGCAACTATCTATTATTATTGCTTAGATTCAAGTTTTCATTATGTAAGGATGTTTATATTTACAATTAAAAGAAACCATTTCCATTATCCTTTATATTCTTTTTATGACTATTGATTTCCCATCAGTCTTGTTATATGAATATGTTCAATCTTGTTTACATTACTACCAATTTAATTAGTTATCTTATTGAGGGTTGGGAACATGTTTATATATTTTGCAAACATATATCTATCAATTATGTAAAGCTTGACATACATTATTACATGGACTTTTGTGAGATAATTTGTGATTTTTTCTTAAGAGTTTATTTGAAGATTACTATATATTTTTACATATATTAACATGCACGGTTACATTAATTTACAAATTACAATTTACTAGTTCAGTTTAAGTGTATGACTTGTTTACATTATATGATATAAGATTTATTATATAAAAAAATCTAATTGCTTATTATTATTCAATATTAATCATTTAGAACATATTACTCATTATTTACATCCTATTAATGGAAAAGAACCTATATAGAACATTATATGATTCCTAATGTTTAATGTAAGAATGTTTCCCATTACCTTAAACATTTTTCCTTATTCCATTCTAACAACTTATGTATTAATCACATTTATGTCTACAATTTTATTCTTGAACTAAGTCTAAAGGCATCCAAACCTTAGAGTTATGTTTCAAGGCTTGGAGATCAAGTTTTTTTATGTTAGAGGTTGTCATTTAAATGGCGAGCTAGGGTAAACCTATTTATGAAGAATGGTTATTCAAGATTATGTGATGGATAATGATATCTTCAACCAAAACCTTGGGATCCTATGACTGTGAAATCACCATTAAATTCTAGGTAATCATAATGATAGTTCTCACTCAAGATAATCTTGTATGTAGCCAAAGAGTTAAATACCCCCCCAGAGAATGGATGACGAGAGTTATATGAGATGTGTAAGAACCTGTTACACTAAACAAGAATACTCAAATCATAAAACATGATTACTCATTAATTAAACACAAACCCAGAAAGTGGAGTAAATTAAAACCAAATTAAACATTTTGCAATTGCTCAGAAACATTTACATAAAAGCCCATAAACTTGATTTATTTCACATAATTCTCAATATCCTTTACAACTTCTCTATAGCCTCAGCTACAATACAAACTTTACAAAGGAACGCTATCCACATATACAAGCATCAACATGCTATCAAAAGCTCGATTCAATCGAAACATCATATACAAACTTTTTATCCCGGACCTGAGAGTGCAGGGACAACTCTAGGGCACTCTAGACAACTACCTACATTCTCAAAGGTTCAACATCAAAGCTCCTCATTATTTCCATGGGTTTTCTACCAGTGATGTTGATCACCTAAAAGGATGTGGTGACCCACAAAGTGAGACCTATGTCCTAGCAAGAGATATAATCTCTAACAACGCTTATTGATTACAATAGTTTAAGTAATTGAACAATTTAAGCCAAATGAGTATGTTAAATAAATAGACATAGCAAAGAATATGCTCAACAAGACACATGAAGGAGCAGATAAGAACTATCATCATTAGCCAGACTATTCTCATATTATTGTTAACAATATAAAATTTCTAATAGCATGAACATCTCTAACGTCATGAATAAGCTCAGAAGCATAAGCATAGTTAATAGAATTAACATGTCTATTGGATTAAGTAGATATTCATCAAAGTAGAACTAACAGTTGAAGCACTTCTATCTGCATAAGCATGGTTGATAGTTTAAGCATCTCTAGTTATAGAGACATAGATAGCAATTACAACATCTCTAATTACAGAGGCATAAGTATCATTTGCAACATCTCTAACTAATAGAAGCATAGCTAGAAATTGAAACATCTCTAACTAATAGAGGCATAACTAGTAGTGTAAGCCTGATCAACAAAATGATATGATTATCATCATAAGTATAACCAGTAATAGCAGTGTATCATAAACATTGATCCTTACATTATTTCACTATGCATCATCTATATGTGAAAAGAGCATTCAAGGGTTATCACTCAATGTGAAGAGACGTGTATATCCCTAAACAAATATGCTACTCAGATGTATTATATCTTTATTAATGCCTCGAGGATTTGAGTCGTACCACCCAAATCCAACTGACCACTGCGAAGTCAAAATTAGTGCCACACAAGATCTATGGAAGAGACATACTCTATGATCCTTCCAACAACTCTCGGTCAGTACGAGAGACAATGCAGAGACATAACAATAAACTACCAACATAGACATATAGTCTTATAAACAACTAGCCTGCCTTGGTACAGGTCACAATGCCAGAAGTATCAACTCATGCATGGATGTCCTAAACTGTAGGCAATACACATGAACAAGCTCACGAATGGCCATTCTACAATTGCTCTACTATCATTACACATCACATATATCGCAAATTGTGAGGCATGATCTGAGGCTTACACATGGCCACAGTCACCCTTAATTGCTTGATATAAGGGTACAAAGATGTCCCTACATGCTTAATAGTATGCGCTCCGAGTTTCCTATAGGAGTACTCATTTCACCATCCAACAAGTTCTGACACTAGAATGGATCTACAGTACATGGCAACTACATGATTAGGATTTCATTTGATTAATTATGCCCATTGGGAGAATTAAGGCTTCATCAAACAAGTGTACATACAAACCCTAATTCATCACTAGCAAACATTGCTATATAACAACTTTAGGAGATATAAAACGTATAATACATATTGTTCCTCATCTCATCATCATATGGTACTATTCATTTGCCATTCATTAGACTACAATTGTTATCATACTCTCACAGGATATAAATTCTTAGCACAACATCATAGGGTATCAACCCTTGTCAACATAAGAGGATTACACCTTATTAAGGGCTCAACCATGCCCAAAGGTCATTAGGTCCATCACATAATTTCTTGCAAGTTCGTCACTATCTTTCTATGCCTTATAACAAGGCTCAGCTACATCACCACACATGGGATACACAGGCTTAACATAATTTGCATTAAAGAGCTAAAAGATGTTCACAAGATAACATTGTAGGGGTATCTAGCAATTAAGAGCATTCCTTTATTATATCACATATAAGGAAGCTAGATATAATTGGCCATCATCACACTTATAGTGTACAAGTTTATCATAAGAAAACATAGATCATGAGCTATGATGCCACTTGTTAAACACAATAGAGTTTCAATAAATTATTAGGAAGTATATTCCTTTATTATATTAATCATTCAAGAAAGGATAACATGATTAACCACCATTATCTACTTGCATTAGGGTTAGGTTTAGCAAGGTAGGGTTACATTAAAGTTATAGTTCAACATTCATTCACAAACTTTAACCCATAGCATCCCCAGATAATCTTGTATGCACAAGGCACAACATCATCATCACATTCCATACCATTCTCAAGTATGGATCCACACATAACTCAAGGTGTAATCATTAGGTTATAGGATACAAGAGTCTCACAACAAGAAGAGAGACTCCATTGTTCTATTATTCTACTAAGGAAGGTTGATCATAGTTATCACCATCACCTAAGTTCATTAGGATTTAGTGTAACAAGTTACATCCCATAAAGGTTACATATCAACACAATATGGTCATTATCCATTCTATTCATGTGAGGGAAAAATAAGACTACCTTATTAAGGGCAAACCTCCATTATTTCCAACATCATTCAACCCATATTAACATACCACAACATCACCCAGAAACCATTGGATATTGAAAAGGTAGGACCATTGGTTATTTACATAAGTAAACACTTGAATAATCCACATATGAATTCATTGAATTGTGATCTATAAAGAGTCACCATTTAACCCTACACATACCTTATTTAATAACATAAAAGATTCCATTGAGAGTATGGTAAAACCCACAATTGATTGTTCATTTTAAACAAGTAATCCATTGTCAGCAAGTAAGATCCTTAAGTTGATCACATAGAGCAAAACATCTATATCACATTATCAAGACTAATATATTACACTAGACGTCATTCCAATTTATTGGATGAAGAAGCATTAGATCTTAACCATTGGGTCAATTTCATACATTAAAACCATCAGTTGGAGTATAGATCCAATCATTGCATCAAGTGACCCAAGAAACCATTGGTTTAGGGCTTAATTGATGCTATTACTACATCCTTAACTCTTCATTGGTTGTGGAGACCTAATCCACCATTGGTTGTGACCATTAAGTCGCCATCGCTTGTGAGATAAAATGTATATTCATTAATCACCATCGGATATTCATCTAATATCACCATTGATTAATAGCATCATTAGGGTACTTAGTTGTTGATCATTAAGCTTGTAATTTAGCCAAAACCTTACATAAGGGGTGACCATCGGTTGTCTCCATCACTTGAAACCCTTGGTCACCACCATCAGTTGTCATGACACCATCGGTCGTTGCAATGGTACCACCATTAAGTCATGTGTTCAGAGAAGAAATCAATTTAAACCCCAAATATGGACCATCATTTAATAGGTGCATAGTGCCATCGATTGTCAACCAACCTGATCTAAGTCTTCCTCTACCTTAGGAAGAATGTGTACATGGTTACATGTTCATATAGAATTGGAAACAGAATAGGGCACACGTTAAAAATCAAAACCCTAGTCAAGCATAGCTTCTATAAGATTAGATCCCAGTAGAAAGGTTCCTAAGATTAGAGAGGTTGGTTTCTCCAAACAAAGTTCCCATCTTGAGCAAGAAGCACCATCTCCACTTTAGAGGTGTAAACCCTAGCAAAAGAGCATGGAGATGGGGTGTTTAGGGCTCTAGGTGGTATTCCTCCATGGATGGTCATGTCTATGACCTAGAGGAAGAAGAAGGAAGAAGAAGAAGAACAAGGGAAACTAAGAAGGAAGGAAGAAAGCAACTTGCCTTGGTCAGAAACCCTAGGAGATGACTTTAGAAACCCTAGGTTGGGCTAGACGAAGCTCTAGGAGACTTTCTTCTCCAAAAAGAGGTCATCTTCTACTTTAAACCACATGGTTCCATGCCGAGCAGAGTGGATTCAGTGATCTAGGTTAGAGGAAAGAGAAAGTGAGAAAAGGTTTCAAACTTGGGCAAGGAAGAGATAGATATAGACCATGGATAAGGAAAGGGAAGAAGAATGAGGTGTCTACGCAACTTTCCATGTGTCCATGGATTAAAGCTTCCATGCACATGCAAGTAGTAGGTCCTTAGGATGTTGGGGACTTCCACCATCATTTTATGTCTCCCAAGCCATCCATCGGTTTTTGGGTGAAGGTATCATCGTTTGTTCATGGTTTAAGTCAATAGATGGTTGAACCATCAGTTGATCATGTCTATAAGTGAACCATCAGTTCAAGTGAACCAAACCAACATGAACCATCGACCTAGAGCCTTTAGGATGACCTTTGGGTGTCCCCCAATGGTCCCTATGGTTTATGTCCATCGATTGCTTCCTAAGACAATGGTACCATCAGTTGTTAGCCTTCAAGGTGGCTCATCCATTGGGGGGTAAACCCTAATTCACCCTTGAAGGGAATTACCATCCAACCAAGGTACAATTGAGCACTCCATGGATCAAAAAGATCAGGAATGATGAGAAAACATCTAAGGAACATAATTCATGTAACAAATTGCAAATAAAACCCCTCAATTGGGTAAATTGTAGAAAAGTCCAAAATGTATATAAAATTGCATAACTTGCTCAAACAATGTTCAAATTGGACCAAACTTGAAAATTAAGCTTGTATTATGATTCAAAATCATATAAAAAGGATATATTATGATTTTAATCATTCAATTATGTTAATTAGGCTTGTTCAATACTTTAAGAAAGGTAAGGGGTCTCTCAAGATGTATGGTATAATCTATTATAGGGAGAGGATTCAGAGACCCTTAAGTTGGCTTAGAAGTATGATTTAGTACACATGATTAGGGATGGATGGATATTGGGGAAAAAATATCTTTAAGTTGTGGAGTGTTGCAACATAATCAAACCTAGGAAAACATGTGTAACCTCCCATCTTATAGGCCCCTATTCAACTATATTAACATATAGTATCTCTAACTATAGCACCAAGTACACTAGCATCCTTGGAATCAATTAGTATCATGGATATACATATACCCATAACATTTAAAATATAAGGTAAAATAAATATAATACTTCTAGTAGCAAGACTTAATTAACAAATACATCAAATACCATGCTCAATTCTATTTTGACGTTCTAAAAATATTCCTATGAAAGAAATTGAATAAATATGTAATCAAGTGTCACAATAGATTAACTAAGATGATTGGATCCATTAAACATATGTATAGTATACAAACAATGAAATCTAACATTAAACATTATCTAAAGATAAAATTGATAACAAATTTGGATTCCTCACTTCCTAATTATCTAATATACCAATTTCAAAGTTAATGGTGTATTAGATACACCCTCAATAGTGGGTTTGATGGAAATATTTAAGTGTAATTGATTTTATTGATTAAACTAGATATCATGCCCATTTAGACATGATTTTTTGTTTCTTTTAAATGTCACACATCACCTAGGTCAGTCAGATTGTGTAGGTGGAATTTATTTTGCACCAGCCATTCCCGTGTATGCACATGATTGGCTCAACATGCTAATTTTTTCTCATTGTTCTTCCTCTACATCTAACCACTCCTCACGGTTTCTTCCCTGTTTGATCCACCTTGCCCTCTCAGTTCTAGTGAGCCCTAACTCACTCACTCTTGAGTCCTAGATATGAAACACCATATACCCCTTCTCTCTCCTTTCACATTCGCCACTCTTATAGGACATGAATCCCTCTACACCACCCATATTGTCAAAAGAATTCAAATACATCTCCAAGGAGATATTTCACATATATACTTCAGTTACGTTCAAAGAGAGAGGAAAATAGAACATTTGTTCAACATAGACTCAAAGGGTTGCAATATACATCAACAATGCGTGTAAAAGGTCTGGGTCCAAACCCTATATTCAGATTATGCACTTTCACCTAATAACACATTATGTATATCAATCATTAATTAAGGTGTATATTATGAGCCCTAAAATGTCGAATTGTACTACAAGTTGATTTAGGTGATGAAAACTACACCATTGGATATATCTTTTTTTATTCTAGAACCTATTTTTAGTTTTTTTTAATAATTATACAACTAGTAATTAATTATTCAATAAAATCCATTTACTAAAATTCTCAAGTAATAACTGAAATCAAAAGACCCAAATTCCCTCACAACATGCATAAAAACATTGATGTGTGACACGTAATCAGGGATCACTTACCCCAAAACCAAACTAAGACGTGACAAAATGGAATCAAGGGCTAAAAGACAATTTTACCCATTTAAAGTGTGAGGAAATCAAAATTAAAGAACTGACGATATTGTAAAATACTCATTCGACATCGATGTCACTGCACGTGATGTGAAGAACCACTGGGAAACCATACCTTCACTTGGATCTTATTGATGGGGAATAAAATATGAGTTCCCGCCAAGACAAAGTTAATAGAAGACCAACGTCATCCTCATTGAGTCTGATCGGTCTAAAAAAACCTGAATCTGGGCAAGAGGTGGCTGGCACACTAGTCCAACCTTCCACCATGATGAGTCTAGACAATAAGAGGGAAAAGTCTCACAGAGTGAAACACGATCAAACCCACAGAATACATAGGTACACGTTGACACAAGAGGTGAAACCATGATGACCAGATGTTAGAACACATGAACATCATCATCCAAAAAATTGTAAACATCAACACGAATCCAGAAAGGGAAAATACAAAAGGATACCTAGATCAAATATTCAAGTATCTTTGCCAAGGCCTACCAAAGTGAGATGCACGCTTAACAAGTTGTATCGAGGTCAGGAGAACCCCCTGGAAAGGTCTAGTAGCCCTCCATTGATAGATTAAAATGGTGAGATAGGTGTGTGATTTCTTGGCAATCAGTAGAGGCTTCCAAACAATTTATAGAAGTTGTGTGGAGGTTTATGGGTACACATTTGTAGGTTGAGCCTCCAGAGCTTTTGGGAATCCCGATGGGGATCAGGAACAAGGGAATGAGGAAAGTGGAGTCAATTGGAATCTTGAAGAAATGAGTCCTGGTCAACTTAACTTGCAATTTAGAAATGAGATATGAAGCCAAAACAAATGAAATGAAGACACAAAGGGAGGAAAATAGAGAGCAAGGCAGATAGAGGAGACTGAGATTCACCAAACTATAGAGTCCAGCTGAAATAAAGAATCCCATGAAAGAGGAGATCACCCACCATCTATGGATCTGAGTCTGACCTAAATTGGTAAGTATTAGTCCGTGTGGCATAATAACCATAGGAGAACTAAAGAAATAATAACATGCCATGATTTTCATCAAAGAAACCAAAGTCTAGTTTGTATTGGTGTTGTTATTTAGGTATTTTCTTATCCCATAAATTAGGGCAATAAATATAATTGGATTAAGTTGAAACTTTGCACCTAGACAAACTAGGACTTGATAAATACGATTTTGTGATTAGATTTAGGTTTTGATATTATCTAGTATAAGTTTTAGTACAATTAGGGTTTAAGTCAATTTTATCATTATTAATTATTATATATTGCCATTATCCTTAATATTTAGGATTTAGAGTTCTAATGCCCTCTTATTATCACCACCAGGGTTATATTAGATTATCAGACACAAAATAGGTTATTTTATTCAATTTTTCATTAAGTCCATTAGTATTTCACTAACTTGTATAATGGCACATCAATCACTTCAATTTACATGAAAAGTCTCATCCTTACCCCCACTGCACATATTGAGTACATTAGATACCATCCCAACTATTTATGCACATTTATACACATCTAATAGTTAATAACCACATTCAGGTCATTATATGTGTATTGGTGAACAATGTGACATATATTTTATGAACTCATTCACATATTAAGTCATGGTTAGGTTATTTGGTAAAGATGAGTGTATCATGATATGTTATTTGGAATCTAAGGTCATTAATGCATAATGAATGTCACCAAGGACATATACACTAGGGATAGTCATTAACTATGCATTGAGGTACAAACATATGAATTACTCATTATGTGCATATTATATGATCATTAGTGTACAACCAATCCTATCAAGGTATCACTCTAACTTTGTTTGGTCAAATCTAAAGATCAGGATAACTAATATCATATTCTTGGAATTGGGGTTCCTATGGTTAGGATAACTAAATATTATTATGTACAAGAATCCGCCCCTTAAGGAGAATTTCATCCCCAAAATTAGTATATTCGCATTCTATAAAGTATTTCCCCTCCACCCCTTAAAAGGTTTGACATAATAAGTCAAACCAAACCTATAGGTAAAAGGGTGAGTCTAATTGAACCATGCATAGTATCTATCATCTCCTAACTTACTTGTTAATATCACCATACATAAAAAATTAGGTTCCAAGGGTAGTCTACTCAACCATGTAATTCTACTTTGACTATTGCAACTCACTACCTACTTCATCACATTGTTCCATTCTTAACTCAGATCTCATAGCTCCAAAACATGAACATGGGTTTTTTACTTAATACGTGCCCTGGGAAAAAGGCACATTGTGTGTAATCTAATGAGTGTTACCCTACTCATGTTTCTCCTTGTCATCTCACTGGATTCGATATACTTCTATCATCCTAACATGGTCGATAAATATATATTCTATGGAAATGATCTTGTCTAGAGAGTTTCAATATAGGCTAAGGCACCTATAAGGAACTTATGGGAGAGGTAAAAACCTAAGGGTGAGAAAGATTGAAATAGTCAGATAATTGACTGCCTTTGTTGTAATGACCCGTTTTCAAATTAGTCCTCTGATTAGGGTTTACTTGGATAATTATATGCTTAATTAAGTTGATAATTGTTTAAAGGTTGATTAGTGATGGTAGTTAAATTTTCATGTTTTAAATATAATGAGAAGTTTTAATCATACTTTGATCTACCTAATTAGGGTTAACATTTCAGAAACCCTAATCGGCCCAAATTAGGATTTTGGTGATATATGAATACAGAATTTAATAAGTATAGTGTCTCACTAAATGATGTTTAGTATTTTATGTGTAACTCTGATTTAATTCAAATTTGGATATGATTTGTATATATAAAATTTGAACAGTTTTGAAAAATTTCAGAATTTTTAGAGTTTTTTGGACTTGTTGATCGGTCAAGTTTTCCCCAGGAAAAACTCAGCTGATCATGCTATACAGGCTTAAGTATAGCAGTGTAGTATTTTATTTTTTATAATTTATTGGATTATCCAATTAATTTAAAATTCTAACTAAAGGATTGATACACGGTTTTAAACAACATATTAAATTTTCAGAATTTTTGGAAGAAGTTTTGTATCACAACAGAACCTTGATCGGTCAAGTTCTGAGAGAGACAAATTCGACCGACCAGATTTTTCTGGAAAAATAAAAAGACTGAAAATGTTTATAATTAATTATTCCAAGCACCTTAATGAGTATATAGGACTCTATTACGACCCAAGCACCTCTCATTTCCATCCCACACTTCAGAGCTTCGTAATTCTTGAGAGAGGAGGGGATTTTAGGGTTTGGAGAATCTGAAGTGGAGATTTCATATTTCTAGATTTTCTCTTTCTAAGGTTGGTAAATTCTATATAGATCATAAATCTTTACTAGGTTTATTTGCTTCTATTCTCTCCTATGTATAGAACTCGTCACTTCCCTGATTTGGATCAAAAGAATCCAAATTGATCTCTTCTTTCATTCTTTCTTCTTCAATTCTTCTTCTTCTAGGTTCTTGAGTGAAGAGGAGCAGGAAGATTCTATTTTCTTGAAGCAAGGATTTGATTCAAGAATTAGCAGTAGTAGCTGAGCTACGAATTTCAGGTGTTTCACACCTGAGGTGAGTGTTTTTCTCCCTCCTAAGCTTTGTAATCATGTTGAAAGCCTAATTCAATCCGGCTAAAACAATTAGAAACCTTGTTTGTATATGTATGTGATTGGATTTGATTTGGGAAAGATATTGGGGAATCCAATTTTTACCGATTTTGATTATTTCTCATGAATTGAAACTTGATTAGTTCTTATTATATTGATTGAGGATGAATGGGTATTCTTATGTGTAGATGACTATGGTATTTTCATGTGAATTTTGCCTAAAAACCAGTCCAATGGCCGATATGCTTGGAATTGAATTGACATGTATAAAGTCATATTTGAATTGTACTAGATTGTATTATACAAGTGTATTGTTGAATGTTAATGGAGTTGAATGACCACATATCCTGATTAGGTTTTGTGTTGAGGAAGTGAATCAAATGAGTCAATTAATCAATGTATACTTATGATTGATGAATGAAATGTGTGAAAATGGAAACTAGGGTCCTTGATTTAGATTAATAAATAGTATAATCTAGATAGATTAGAATGTCCTTGTACTCTCTCTTTCCCGGGATGGGTTGTAGATTAAGTTTGTTCATCAATGTACATGTATTTGATGTAAACTGAACCGCATATGAGAATAAGATTTGATTCTGGATTTATGGAGTTGAATATGATTTGTGATATCTAAATGTGATGTCCTTGATGTGATATTGCTTTATGGGTTTGTGAAGAAATAAAAAGGAAAAATTTATCCGTGTTTTTCATATATTGTTTAATCACCTTTGTCAAGAATTCATTGTTTTATTTCATAATCTGGGTTTAGGTTTGGGATTATCTCTAATGGTTGGTATTTATGCTGATCAAAAGAGTGGGTCCTGACATTTGCTCTAGTAACATACTTGTAAGTAGTGGGACCTGAGAGTGGACCCAATCACTTAATTTGAGGGTGTAAAAGAGTTAAATCACCCCTTTACTAAAAATTTGAAAAATCAAACCTCCATTCCCCACATACTCAAAAGGTATGTTGAAAATGGGTATAAAATTTTCAAATCTTTATTTTTATGGTATTCAAAAGACCATTGGAAAGCAGCAGAATAAAGAATAACTAACTATAATAAATTTCATAATGATTAGAAAAATACATCTTTCTCCCATTAGGGTTTACATCAAGATACACAAATAGGATCTAGATAGAGGGAAGTATATACTACTACAATCTTGTCTCCAAAGTAACATATCCATCAACCAAGTCCAAGCCAAAAGCTAAGATCTTCTTATCTAATCCATCACCATGCTCAGCACCTGGGTGGTTGGGAAGGCACCCAGCAAAAGGGAAAGAGAAGAAAAGTATGTGTCACAAAACAAGTCTAGTATAACAAGATAAGTAAATCAAATAAAAATAGGCTAGGGTTCATCATATGATGAAGATAACAAGAGAATGAGGCTACTTTCAATAGATGCTTGCCATAAACAAAATAATACAAAAGAATTTCATGATTAATATTGACTACCTTAACTAAGTAGGGTTGAGGTACCTACTGGACCTTCAACCAAAAGGTGAGGGGAGAATAACACATTCCCAGTAACCTACACATATTTCATGTGTGGGGGAGAATAAGATGTTACCCAGGGCGAATGAACACATGCCCTACTATGGGTGGTTGTACATAAGTACCACTATTATAGCTAGTTAGTCTAATAAAATCATCATGCTAGAAACAATGGCAAGTAAAAGCATCATATAAATAGTACATGGTAGTGGGGTACCAAGACCCAGGAATAATATTCCAAAACTGATTTATGAGGCAAGTATAGCAAAAGATTCAACAACAGAGGAATTAGGGTTCAATAAAAAGTCTCATTAGGGAAAAATAGGTGAAGGCATAAAATTTCCCAACTAAGGTGTTGGATGCACATACCTCTCCTTAGAGACCTAGAAACCACTTTGTAGAACCTTTAAACGAGATCGAGGTCCACATGTCCTAATATCATAACCATGTTCATGTATTAGCACTATTCATTCATTAAGGACTTAAAACCCCAAAGTTACCAACTTTTTACACAAACCATCAATTTAGACCTTGAATTATCACCACTATCTTAGTTAGATTTTTCTGATCAAAATAACATATAATATTATGTATTTTGAAGATATGGACTTTTAGATGCATTTTTGGTGATTTTTAACTAATTAATTCATTTTCTAGAAGATCACCTTCGAAAAAACTCAAAATCAACCTTTGGAAATATTTTTATTAGAAAGAATACATTTTTGTGAGTTCAGAACATATTTTGTTTTTAAATTTGGACAAACGAATAAATAGTTATGATTTATTGAAATTTAGCCAATTGGAAACTACCACAACATCAAATTGAGAGAGAGAGGGAGTGCGGGGTCCGGCCCTACTGACTTGGGCCAATCGATGGCCGCGTATCAGTGGGTCAATGGTCCACTTTGACTCATCCAAAAATAAATAAAACATGGCCAAAAGGATGTATTACCCTTGTGCCAGAAAGCAAGAAAGAAAAGACGAGGAGGGTAAAATAGTAAATCGACCAGGGGGTTTCTTCCCTATCACCTCGATGCCATGGCACCGAGCAACAAGCTACTGCTTGTGTGAGGTTTTGGGCAAAACTAAAATCCGCAACCAAACACAAAAGTAAGAGGCACAAAAGAAAGAGAAGAGCAAAACGAACTCAATGATACCTTTGATAATCAATATTTCCCAACATATCCTTCTCAATGCATAACATTGCCAAACCATTCAATCTTTCTTGAGACATTGATGATTTAAGGTAGTTTTTTAGAAACTTTATCTTGGAAAAACTCCTTTATGTAGACGCTATTGTCACTGGAATTGTCAACAAAATACGATAAGTAATTGAAATATGAGGGAAACAATCTGCATCTTTCACAAATTTAAGAACTTCAATAGCTAACTTTTGATCTTTAAGAAAACTCACATGCAATACTTTCAACTCTGAAAAAAAGCCATCCAAGTTTATGTCTGATGAACTTTCATGAGAAAAAGTAGCATGAAACTTATTGCAACATGCCTTTAGGGTAGCTGCATCCAATGATTCTAAAATATATGAGTTATATATGAATCCAAAAGTATCTTCAAATATCTTCACTTGCTCAAATATCTCCTTCAAAGAAGAGATTACCATATCAACTACCACTAGAAAGTAATTCACTCGAAAAGACTATTTCTCTTATTGAATAATATCATCATCACCATCATCATTCTCATCAAATTTTCTTTTCCTAACAATGCAACACTTAACTTGAAAAGTTGGCTCAGTATTCATCTCAGAGGCAATCTCAGTAGAATCAACAATATTAGAAGCAAATCCTTCATCTCTATATTTCTCAAGAAAAGACACCATATCTTTCAATAACTTAACAGTAGCATCAATGCAAATAGATTTGGATTGCAACTTCTTACTTACTGTATTAACAATATATAAAATATCATGCCAAATAACAATACCCAACAGAAACTCAAAACTCTCGATCGAGTAAACCAGACTGTTTGCTTCACTTTGTGTCTAAGCATCATCATGAGACTTGGATAATTCCAATAGAGCCAATCTGATTTGAGGAGCTTGAAATATAATAGCTTTGACACTTTTAATATGACTCTCCCAATGAGTATTGGACAATGATTCAATAGTCAAACCTGAGACATTGTCAAGCAAACACTTCCACCTTTTCAGAGAACTTGTAAATAATGTATATATGTGTTGTATAATTCCAAAAAAAGAAACAACCTGTAATGACCCCGTTGCCCGGTAACCCCCAATTAAGGGAGACTGAAAGGTCGGTGCCGTTATCCAATTAAAAGGATCAAAGGTTCAACAAATAATCAATAACAATTATGAAATTCTACTAACTAACTGAAATTTGGTATAAAATTAAAACTTTACTTACCTTTGAAAACCTTAGGAATCTATCTATCCAAGCTTGAATCCACTCTAACTAATCCTCCTTGCACTTTATGTTTTACTTTCACAATGTGTCACATTACTGTTTGTTCTTTCAATTATTGTTCCTAAAACGCCGACAAACAAAACGTCAGTCAGTATATCAAAATATACTGGTATGTGGGAACAACCAAAAACTTGCAAATATGGCTAACAATTTAATAATCACAATCAAATTAATTAACAAGCCAATTTACACTTTTCAATATGACATTCTCCACCGCTTTTACCCTAACCCTGGCATACCCACCTTAGGGTGCCCTTTGCCAATGACTTATGGCCACCTTCTCAATCCCGAGCTTGGTGCCTGGGGGTCACCACTCATGGTGCCTGCTAGTCATGCAATATCATAGGCCACCTTCTTGGTGCCTGGGGTCACTACTCAAGGTGTCCATTGGTCTACCCATCTGGGCCTGACCTTTGGCATCATCCATCAAGGTGGCATGTAGGTGCGAGAATCCATATTATTAATGTGATAATCATAGTGACTTTATAATTTGCAAGTATGAACATCCAAACTGATAATTTGCATTCAATGCGATTAACCATCGAGAAAATCATCGGGAAAATAAGGCGGTTATTCATAATTAACCACATACCTGATCCAGAGCAACTTGATTGTCCAAGCAATAAGGATAAAGAATCAATCAACAAGCAATCAACAATATCCTGAAATTAATGCATACGTTCCAAGTGTTATAGTTTATCCAGAACATTCTAAAGCTAGACTTGGATTCCACCTTAGGCTTTCTAGACCACATTAGGGTTTTATTAGGGTTTTTGCCTCCATAACGCTTTTATCATATTAAATGCTCTCTTAGTTCGTAAACCCTAATTTCAACATCATAAGCCCAATTAAAGTCGATTATTTCTCTTCGATACCAAAACTACCTTCTTTATTCTTTTAAGTTATTTCAGGTCATTATATGCATTTATCATCAATTCATAGTCCATTATAATCCAAAACACATAAGAACTTGATTTGCCATTAATTCCATCTTGTATTCATGTAAAAACCCTAATTTCTATATTAAGGTTATTTATCCCCAAATTAGGGACTTTAATGCTCGAAATAACATATTCCTACTTTAATCATGAAATTAATCAATTAAAGCCATTAATAGTCGAATTAATCAACATTAGGGTTTCAAGGCCCTTTAAAGTATATTTATGCATATGTAACTCCAAATTAACTAATTATATGCAAAGTTCATCCTTTTTCTTTCTAAAGTTCCTTTTTATCATTAACAGGCTAAGATCCACTTTAATCGGCGATTAAACCTTACTAATCACTTTAATCATTCCCAATTAGGGTTACTTTAATCATTACTACAATAAAGTTGATATCTTCTATTATTTTTCGAATTGCAAAAGGAATCAGGCTTTAAATATATTTTTAATGGATTCCTCTCATTTTTCTGAGCAATTTTCATATTTTGTATGATCTCATCTGAGCTGCCAATTTTTAGTTATGAAATTTGTAAGAAATACCTTTTTGAACCAATCGCGGAGCGCCACATCACCCCCTCCATGCAACGCGACTTGCCTTATTGGAAATATAACGAAATGACGTATGTGCCCCCGGTAAGTGAATTGGCTCTACAGCCCGCAGAGGGGCAAACTCGTCCAATACCCCTGATTGTCTTCAACCTTCAGCTCTGTCGTGACCAGGCCACGAACGACTGTTTGCCGCGGTCCGCCCTTCCACCCTGAGGCTCGAGGATCAACGTCGATGGCTGCCTTAGATCCGCCAGCGTCCGCCGCACCTAGGGCGCCTCTAACTCATCGCCAGAGAGGTCTCTCCCAAGAGGAAGAAGGATGTGACCGCTGCTGCAACTGCAGCTGGCCTTGCAGTCCGACAGTGGACGTTGCGCGAAACTAAGGACTTCGAAACCGTAGTCGAGCAGTCCAGGGTTGATGTGGAAGCACCCTACCTGCAATCAGATGACTCCTCATCCCCTGGTTTGCTCCGGGGTTTTTCTAAACCTTCATTAGGGTTTTGCGTGAAAGAACAAGAAAAGGAATATGTAGTTGCGTGAAATCTCTCTCGGGACTCGAACTGGAGGGTCTCTCCTTTAAATAGGGGAGTATCCATGCCCTAGATCACTTTCCCACTAAGCAATCAAGGATACTCCTTATAGGAAAGAGATTTCCTTATTTTGAAGTATCTTTCTCTCTCTTCATGTATATATTTCCATTAGGTTTTAGGAATTCAAAATTCCTCTCACTTACTCTCTTTATTGCTTGACTTTTAACCCCTTAGGCACGAAATTAAGTTTTCCTTTAATATAAATTTCTTTCTTTTTAGCAATACCATGTAATACATTAATGGTATACTCACATTATCTTCTTATTTTGCTATTTTGGTATTTTCTCTTTCTTTCCTCTTTATTGAGGTTCCTTGGACCCCAAGAAGCTCTAATATTTAGAAATACTTTTATTGGATACTCATTATCCTTCTAGATGCATCTAAATGCATTATTCTTCATTATTTCTCATTATCTTGTTTATTTCTTATTAAAATAGTTCTTTTTGAGGATTTCTCTTCATTTCCCTTTTATTTTCCTCATTGGTATCCCTTTTATCATAAGAAATCCTTGGGATACGAAATTCCACCAAGGATCACTTAATTATACCTCTTTTACTTATTTTCCACATTTCATCAATATTTTCAATTTCTTTCTTAATAAAGAAATACTTAATTGATCTCTTATTTTCTTATTACTCTCTTTATGCAACTTTGGACTCCTTAGTACCCAAGGAACCCAAGAGGCACGAAATCCCTCCTTGGATTTGCCTTCTAGAGGTTTCTACCTCTTTCTTTTCTCAAATATTCAATTATTCATTAATTAATTAAATTTTCCTTGTTATTGGGCCCAATAGCCAATAAAGCCCACAAATCAAACAACAAGGCTATTTTAAACGAAATCCATTTATTCACAACAAATTATATTATTTGTCCAAATATCTTTAATATGAGAAATTACATTTCTCACCCAAAATTTGGGGTTGTAACATCCTTCCCCTCTTATAAGAATTTTGTCCTCAAAATTCCATCAAGCAAGCAAACAAACAGGATAAACCCTTCTTATATCCATTAGGGCTACCATGTGGCTTCACCCTTTCCATGGTGCTTTCCAAGAACCTTCATCTCATATTCTTCCATCTGAGTTCTTTCTTACCTTGGTATAACATACCCTCATAGGTGACTCAGGACGTTTCAGCCTCTCAAAAGCTGAATAGGTTCAAGGCTCAACACATGGCTTGGGTACCTCACATAGTTCTCTAGATCGGACTCATTCAACACATCATTTTATCCTGAGGGGTAAGGTTAAACACAACCATCTCCACCAATCCATCTCAAAAGGACCCATACATCGGGGACTCAACTTTCTCAGCTGTAGCTTAGAGGGGTCGGATTTTCACATCACATAATCTCCCATAGTAAACTGCATATCAGTATGCTTTGCATCAGCTCGTGACTCATGTCACCACTGGGCTTTCTCTTAGCCATTGCACGATCAAAGCGACTTCATCTGCACACACTTGTGGTTCTTTTCTAACCTTCGTGAGGCCTCCTTCACCAACATCATCATAATGAAGCGGTGACCGACACAACCTCCTTCTTGCATCCCGATAAAGGCTATGGTGGTTAACATTACTTCTTATGAACTGTCTCTTTGTATCACCCTGAATGAGCACACGTGCTCTCATCAGACCCTCTAGTCTAGATCATATTGTCCATTAGTATGGGGTGATAAACTGTACCATTACCGAGTTCTTCATGTTTCTACTTCCACCTCATGGAAGTGAGCCCTTAGGTCATACCCAAGAACTTTTGAACTCGCGTCATGGTGTAGTTGAACCATCTTTCTCTCTTAAGTAGTTCAATAGAACTCTTTCTATCCCATGTCATCTAGGTAAGGCGATCTACCATAACCCATATTGTATTCTGGCCTTCCTTGGTCTAGGGGAGACACAACATCTATGAACTCCCACTCTCTCTCGGGAACTCTCTATACTTTATATCCATGCACTGGGTTAATGGTGTTCGTCCTTCACCTCCTGGCTTGCATGGCCACATGCTACATGCAACTTGGTTTTAAGCATCCAGAATGCTACCATCACTTACTATCTTTGTAGTACCAAGGTATATCATGCCCTCTTGTATCGTTATGATTCCTCAAGCTTGATACCTCAGAAACCCTAAACCACTCTCAAAAGGGTTTTATTACCTTCCTATCCAAAGAAGTGTATCTGAGGTTCTATCACCATCCTTTCACTACATCAAGGACTAAAATGGCTAACCAAAAAACCATTAACTTGTTCAACATATCTTATTACATCCGAGTGTTAGCCAAAACACATCTTCTCTCCAAACATAGGGTTAGTCGAACAACCTCAACTTCTTCTAGCTTCCAGCTAAACTAGGTAGCTATATCTCAACCAGAGCATTCATTACCACTCCTTATCCTTAGGTGTTAGTTAATATCGAAGACATACTCCTCCATGCATTATACTTATCATCTCATCCCAAACTCTAAGGTTGTCTTCATCAAAGAACTTTGAGCTCATCCTCATGGTGATCAAACTCAACCTTGTGATTCCTTGTAACACTTGCAAAAATTCACTTAGTTCAAGATAAAACATCCTCACAAGATGATCTCCTTAATACTCTTAGTGTTTGTAAACCATCCATGTATTATTCTCTCCACAAAGGTATGTTATCAACTCTATCCTCATACCTTATAGCAACGTTCCAACTTACATCATCTTTATCCTTGGTGTAAGGCATGCGTACTGTCCTATCTCTCACTCCCATAACAAGAAGAAATAAGCATTTGGCTGCAGTCCAAATACAAAGTTCTTCATGTTCCAAGAGTAGAGATGGTACAACCCACCTTGCCCGTACACTTTCAAATCCAAGTTGAAACGTGCAACTTGTGTCTCTATATCACAAACATCATGATATCCACACTACTTCCAGGAAAATTGGTCTCAGACTTACTTGGTCCAAGCATAATCCTAGGTCATCTCCTCTAGGTCTATAGGGTGCCGGCACTTTTGGGGTCATCCCTCTTCCCTTATGCATCCAGAGAGTGCCCCACTCATCTGCCCTTTGGGTCCCATGATTTCATGAAGGTGATCAATCTCCTAACCCATGGCCCTCAGACAATGATAGATGTTACCTCCCGACCCTATGGTCATGTGCAACTAGGGAATTAGGCAACTCCTTCTTCCATCGGTCTTATCCCTACCTGACCCTTGGATAGACTTAGGATTCTAACATAGTACATGTTCAACTTAGAACCTTACCCAATCCTTCATCATCTCTCTCTGCATTCATGACTGACTTTCATCCTTTCTCAGGGATCATGGCGACCTGCCTACCTTGGTCAGGCCCCATACTTGTTACCTTCATGGTAACACATCCATATGCACTTAGAGATGGTTAACTATGGGTCTATAGGTTCAATCTCATGCGATGTACTTTTCACTTAGCTTTCTCAGGATCCTATAAAACCTCTTTAGGTTATCTTAACTCCAACAAAACTGGTATATACCCAACTAAAGGGTCCCTCTCCCAGGATGGGAGGAAACTACAACTCTTGACAACAAGGTCACAAGCATCCTTAGGGTTTTCATCCATATGAGTAAGCCTAACCTAGCAGCTACTAGGGAACAAGTAGACCACCTATTAAACCATGCTAGGTCATACTTGTTCTCTTTCCACAACATTAGATCAACTTAGTCGGGAAGGGTTCATCAAACATACCCTTAACTTAAGGGGTTTCCTTTACCTCTACACATGAGGAGTACCATGCTCGAAACTATAGAGACTCAAATCTCATCAGGAGCATCAGATACACTGCTTTCCCTCTTATACCTAGGAACCCTAGGTTCTCCTCTGGATATCCAACTGCATGCTCAAACTCTTAACCACGAATCAAACATGTCCAAGGTATGTCATGTACTCCCATGATCCTTTTATATGAGCAATACCTCAGAGTTGAGTCCTCTTCAAGGACAACCAACTAGGTATAAAGCCTCACAACCGGTTACTTAAACCCCCCCCAGGGTCAAAAGCACTCTTCATCTCATCCAGAAGGTAAACTCCTATACCATAGGCACATAGGTTCCAAAAGCATCATCCTCTCTCTAAGGTTTGGTTCCTCTAAAGGCAACCAAGATATCATCAGCCTTCATAGGGCAACCACTATCATCCACTTAGGTCATATCATCCTCTACTATCCACTGTTCCTAAGTCTCGGAACCTAAGCTTCCAACTTTCCTGTTGGGTTCTTGCTTTCTCTCTCTAGAGCTAACTCCACATCCAGCCCTATTACTAGAGGTCCCCTCTCCATGAAGTATCATGCTCACAAGCATACCCCTATGTGGGTGAAGTCTATGCTCAACTCATGTTTGGCTCGAGATTATCCATATGCTTATATCATAAGCCCTCCATCATGTCCTTCTAGCCTTAGTTTTAACCTACTGTTCACATTACTGATGTACTCAGGGTGCAAGCTATATCCTACTTGCAACAGCCCATAAGGTTTATATAGGTTCATCTCTAATCTTATCCAGGAAGGAGCTATCCTTTGCTCAAACATGCATGATCCTTCTCAGGGTTGGGGTGCCAAAGGTGCTAGGCCATCTAACCTCTCATGGCTCATATGACAAACCATAGGCATGTCCATCCAAACACCCAGTCTACCATGACATCTAATCTCATCATGTCTCTCTCTCTAACCTTCTCTTAGGGTTAGGGTTAACATCATCCTCAAAGGATGTGCAAGATCTCTACCTCCAAGACTAACTCTCTTTACTCATCCTCCTGACAAGGAGGTCTATCCTCAGGTCTCTCCTGAGGGCTATGACAACTCGTGTCATACGACCTAGGCATGTATCTATTCTTTAGTTTGCGCTTAATCTATTAAGCTTATGTCCATGACATCTTATTTATATGCTTTTCATTAGTTTGGTGGAGGATTCCTCATACCTTATTAACTTTTCCCCTACCTCAAGAGGGTGAGGAGAAGAGAGAAAACCCTAATCCTTGAGGTCCTTAACAGAATTTGAGTTGAGAAGTGATGAAAAAGATGAGAGAGTCCTAAAGGTATCTTATTTCGAATCATACCCTAAGACTTTGGCCAGGCAGTCACACAGATCCGGGAGTCCTCGTATTCTGACTAGCGGTGCGGAGGAAAATATTGCCAGCCCCCGGTCGTGATCCTTTTCTAGACACCTCTGTCTTTCAGATAATCCTCTAATAACTCCCTTGGGTTCTATATAATTTGTAAAATTTAATAATTATTAAAGATTACTTGAGGAACCTATGCTCTGATACCAATTGTAATGACCCCGCCTCCTGGTAACCCCCAATTAAGGGAGACCGAAAGGTTGGTGCTGTTATCCAATTAACAGGATCAAAGGTTCGACAAATAATCAATAAAAATTATGAAATTCTACTAACTAACTGAAATTTGGTATAAAATTAAAATTTTACTTACCTTTGAAAACCTTGGGAATCTATCTATCCAAGCTTGAATCCACTCTAACTAATCCTCCTTGCACTTTATGTTTTACTTTCACAATGTGTCACATTACTATTTGTTCTTTCAATTGTTGTTCCTAAAACGCCGACAAACAAAACGTCAGTCAGTATATCAAAATATACTGGTATGTGGGAACAACCAAAAACTTGCAAATATGGCTAACAATTTAATAATCACAATCAAATTAATTAACAAGCCAATTTACACTTTTCAGTATGACATTCTCCACCGCTTTTGCCCTAACCCTGGCATACCCACCTTAGGGTGCCCTTTGCCAATGACTTATGGCCACCTTCTCAATCCCGAGCTTGGTGCCTGGGGGTCACCACTCATGGTGCCCACTAGTCATGCAATATCATAGGCCACCTTCTTGGTGCCTGGGGTCACCACTCAAGGTGTCCATTGGTCTACCCATCTGGGCCTAACCTTTGGCATCATCCATCAGGGTGGCATGTAGGTGCGAGAATCCATATTATTAATGTGATAATCATAGTGACTATAATTTGCAAGTATGAACATCCAAACTGATAATTTGCATTCAATGCGATTAACCATCGAGAAAATCATCGGGAAACTAAGGCGGTTATTCATAATTAACCACATACCTGATCCAGAGCAACTTGATTGTCCAAGCAATAAGGATAAAGAATCAATCAACAAGCAATCAACAATATCCTGAAATTAATGCATACGTTCCAAGTGTTATAGTTTATCCAGAACATTATAAAGCTAGACTTGGATTCCACCTTAGGCTTTCTAGACCACATTAGAGTTTTATTAGGGTTTTTGCCTCCATAACGCTTTTATCATATTAAATGCTCTCTTAGTTCATAAACCCTAATTTCAACATCATAAGCCCAATTAAAGTCAATTATTTCTCTTCGATACCAAAACTACCTTCTTTATTATTTTAAGTTATTTCAAGGTCATTATATGCATTTATCATCAATTCATAGTCCATTATAATCCAAAACACATAAGAACTTGATTTGCCATAAATTCCACCGTTTATTCATGTAAAAACCCTAATTTCTATATTAAGGTTATTTATCCACAAATTAGGGACTTTAATGCTCAAAATAACATATTCCTACTTTAATCATGAAATTAATCAATTAAAGCCATTAATAGTCGAATTAATCAACATTAGGGTTTCAAGGCCCTTCAAAGTATATTTATGCATATGAAACTCCAAATTAACTAATTATATGCAAAGTTCATCCTTTTTCTTTCTAAAGTTCCTTTTTATCATTAATAGGCTAAGATCCACTTTAACCAGCTATTAAACCTTGCTAATCACTTTAATCATTCCCAATTAGGGTTACTTTAATCATTACTACAATAAAGTTGATATCTTCTATTATTTTTCGAATTGCAAAAGGAATCAGGCTTTAAATATATTTTTAATGGATTCCTCTCGTTTTTCTGAGCAATTTTCATATTTTTTATGATCTCATCTGAGCTACCAATTTTTAGTTATGAAATTTGCAAGAAATACCTTTTTGAACCAATCGCGGAGCGCCACATCACCCCCTCCATGCAACGCGACTTGCCTTATTGGAAATATAACGAAATGACGTTCGTGCCCCCGGTAAGTGAATTGGCGCTACAGCCCGCAGAGGGGCAAACTCGTCCAATACCCCTGATCGTCTTCAACCTTCAGCTCTTTCGCGACCAGGCCACGAACGGCTGTTTGCCGCGGTCCGCCCTTCCACCCTGAGGCTCGAGGATCGACGTCGATGGCTGCCTTAGATCTGCCAGCGTCCGCCGCGCCTAGGGCACCTCTAACTCGTCGCCAGAGAGGTCTCTCCTAAGAGGAAGAAGGATGTGACCGCTGCTGCAACTGCAGCCGGCCTTGCAGTCCGACAGTGGACGTTGTGCGAAACTAAGGACTTCGAAATCGTAGCCGAGCAGTCCAGGGTTGATGTGGAAGCACCCTACCTCCAACCAGATGACTCCTTTGCCCCTGGTTTGCTCCGGGTTTTTCTAAACCTTCATTAGGATTTTGCGTGAAAGAACAAGAAAAGGAAGATGTAGTTGCGTGAAATCTCTCTCGGGACTCGAACTGGAGGGACTCTCCTTTAAATAGGGGAGTATCCATGCCCTAGATCGCTTTCCCACTAAGAAATCAAGGCTACTCCTTATAGGAAAGAGATTTCCTTATTTTGAATTATCTTTCTCTCTCTTCATGTATATATTTCCATTAGGTTTTAGGAATTCGAAATTCCTCTCACCTACTCTCTTTATTGCTTGACTTTTAACCCCTTAGGCACGAAATTAAGTTTTTCTTTAATAGAAATTTCTTTCTTTTTAGCAATACCATGTAATACATTAATGGTATACTCACATTATCTTCTTATTTTGCTATTTTGGTATTTTCTCTTTCTTTCCTCTTTATTGAGGTTCCTTGGACCCCAAGAAGCTCTAATATTTAGAAATACTTTTATTGGATACTCATTATCCTTCTAGATGCATCTAAATGCATTATTCTTCATTATTTCTCATTATCTTGTTTATTTCTTATTAAAATAGTTCTTTTTGAGGATTTCTCTTCATTTCCCTTTTATTTTCCTCATTGGTATCCCTTTGATCATAAGCAATCCTTGGGATACGAAATTCCACCAAGGATCACTTAATTATACCTCTTTTACTTATTTTCCACATTTCATCAATATTTTGAATTTCTTTCTTAATAAAGAAATACTTAATTGATCTCTTCTTTTCTTATTACTCTCTTTATTCAACTTTGGACTCCTTAGTGCCCAAGGAACCCATGAGGCACGAAATCCCTCCTTGGATTTGCCTTCTAGAGGTTTCTACCTCTTTATTTTCTCAAATATTCAATTATTCATTAATTAATTGAATTTTCCTTGTTATTGGGCCCAATAGCCAATAAAGCCCACAAATCAAACAACAAGGCTATTTTAAACGAAATCCATTTATTCACAACAAATTATATTATTTGTCCAAATATCTTTAATATGAGAAATTACATTTCTCACCCAAAATTTGGGGTTGTAACACAACTGAAACACAAGAATGAGCCATATCACTAATAGTGAGATTAAGACTATGACAAGCACAAGGCATATATAACACTCTGGGATTTACCTCGAGTAACTGCTTTTGCACACCTTGGTATATTCCCTTCATATTAGAACCATTATCATAACCTTGACCTCTCACATCCTCCACATTAAGATCAAGAGACTCAAGAGCATTTATAAGTTCATTAAAAAGCCACAATCCAGTCGTATCATCAACTTTCACAAACTCAAAAAAGAACTCTCTTTTTATTTTTAGACCAGACATGTTCACGCATCGTATAATGAGAGTCACTTGTTCTTAGGGGCTCACATTAGGAGTACAATCTGTTGGGTTTTGTGGAGAAAACATGCGCGGCGGAAGCAACAAAAATTATACTCAACCTAAAACATGATCTCGTCGACAACAATGTATTTGGAAGGAGTGTTTGCGGGATATACCTTATCGCGGAGCAAGTACGACGATGTCCCACTGCACAAAGGTGTGCAACGTCATTGGCCTACACAGACGAAACTTCTCTCCCGTTCATTGTCGCAGGAAGATCTGGCGATGCTCCTTTTGTGCGATGATGTACGCCGCTTGTAACGCGCACAGATGGTCATTGATGTCCTCCAAACACAGGTGTCTCAGCGTCTGCATCTCTACTTCATCCACACGGATGAACTGGAACTCCACGTTGCACTTCCTAAGTTGGCGGGAAGGAGTCGTGTCTGTGCGGCGGCATGCTAGCAGTGTGTCGCTCTCCTTTCTCCCCTGAGGAAGGTGACGACTAGGGTTTACGTACGTAAGCGTAAACTAAAAAAGCCTCTCTCGATATCTTATAAAGATATTGGTCGTCAACCTCCTTTAAATAGGAGACGAAGGGAAGTAGGGTTTCCTAAACCCATTGGTAAACAGAAACACTATGTTAATTAAAATGCTCATGGATTAATTAGAATATTCTGGAATTCATTAATTAACCAAATAATCACATTAATTGATTAATTAATATCTGACTCCATGCAATCGCTTGGGATGGCTCTATGGGCATATATACCAACAGACTCCCACTTGCACTTAGATCCAGTCACTTTAATATTATTCTAATCGATTACATAAACATTTTAGTAATCAATGTGATTCGGAGCAATTCCAATCAAATCTACAATCATACTCCTATTCCAACACATCCTATGCGTGTGACCTGGTAGGCTCCAAATTACATTGGCAGTGATATCCATAATCATATTATGATTTCACAAGCAATGATTGGTATCTAGCAAGACTTCATTGCCACCCAAGTAATTGGAGAAGTTGAAGAACAACTTAACATATCATTCTTAACTGGTGTTACAGTGATTGTATAGTTCCTTTGTCGCTGATATCCGGATTGAATTCGAGTCATGGAATTGTTATCCTCTTCAACGTTCAATCCATGTTTCTTGAACTAGAGCAGACTGTCTGAGATATATGTAAGCTCAATATCACATATTGATTCGCATCAGCATGGCCATGCATTTCTCAGTCTCGCTTATCAAGTGGCTGGAATATCAAACTCTTGTAGGAAGGAAAAATTCCATCTACATCACTCACATTCATCCCCATGTGTCACAGTGCACCCAAGCACCATCTTTATGGAAATCCTCTCCGTTGTTCAGACAAAACACAAATCCAGATTGTGATCTATAGTCATCTTTGTCAGTTTGAAAGCTAGCATCGGTGTAACCCTTTACCACGAGCTCTTCCTCACCACCGTATACCAAGAATTGATCCTTAGTCCTTCTCAAGTACTTTAGGATGTTCTTTATGACTATCCAGTGAAATTCACCTGGAGCTGACTGATACCAGCTCGTCATGCTCAAAGCATACGACACATCAGGACGAGTACATAACATTGCGTACATGATAGATCCAATTGTTGATGCATATGGAATCTTACTCATGCGTGCCCATTCATCACACGAACTAGGACATTGGGTTTTAGAGATCATAACCCCATGGGACATGGGCAAGTTACCTCTCTTAGAACCCTCCATGCTAAACCTCTTTAGCACCTTGTCAATGTATGTGCTCTGGCTTAGGCCTAGAAGCCTTCTAGATCTATCTCTATAGATCTTGATCCCTAGTATATAGGATGATTCGCCTAAATCCTTCATAGAGAAGGTCTTCCCTAGCCAACCTTTTACTGTCTGAAGAGTAGGGATGTCATTTCCCATCAATAGTATGCCATCCACATACAATATGAGAAATACGATTGTGCTCCCACTAACCCTTTTGTAAACACAAGGTTCATCTTCATTTTGACTACAGCCAAACTTTTTGACTACTTCATCAAAATATAGATTCCAGCTCCGAGATGCTTGCTTCAATCCATAGATTGACCTTTGTAGCTTACAAACTTTATTGGCTTCCTTTGGATCGATAAAACCCTCAGGTTGTGTCATGTACACATCCTTGAGTAAATTCCCATTAAGGAATGATGTTTTAACATCCATCTGCCAAACCTCATAGTCATGATAAGCTGTAATGGCAAGCATGATCCTGATGGATTTAACCATGGCAACCGGTGAGAAAGTCTTGTAGTAAAATCAATATTTTCCATAGTCGACCCCGTCCAAAACGTCAAAAATAGAAGCCTACGGCGTATGTGGAATTAGGTTTAGATTTGCACATTAGCACTTTTAATTCACATCATATGCAAAATAAAAAATAGTATACAGTGATTCAATCATATCGAAACGAATCCAAATACGTCGTAGATTGACGCTACTCTGATACCACTGTTGGGTTTTTTGGAGAAAACATGCGCGGCGGAAGCAACAAAAATTTCACTCAACCCGAAATAGGATATCGTTGACAACAACATATTTGGAAGGAGTGTTTGTGGGATATACCTTATCACGGAGCAAGTCTGGCGATGTCCCACTGCACAAAGGTGTGCAACGTCGTTGGCCTACATGGATAGAACTTCTCTCCCATTTGTTGTCGCTGAAAGATCCGGCGATGCTCCTTTTGTACAATGATGTACGCCACTCGTAACGCGCACAGATGGTCGTTGGTGTCCTCTAAATGCAGGCGTTTCAGCGTCTGCGTCTCTACTTCATCCACGTGGATGGAATGGAACTCCACGTCGCGCTTCCTAAGCTGGCAGGAAGGAGTCGTGTTTGTGCGGCGGTGTGCTAGCGGCGCGTTGCTCTCCTTTCTCCCTTGAGGACGGTGACGGCTAGGGTTTACGTATGTGAGCGTAAACTGAAAAGGCCTTTCTCGATATCTTATAAAGATATCATCCGTCAACCTCCTTTAAATAGGAGACGAAGGGAAGTAGGGTTTCCTAAACCCATTGGTAAACAAAAACATTGCATTAATTAAAACGCTCGTGGATTAATTAGAATTTTCAGGAATTCATTAATTAACCAAATAATCGCATTAATTTATTAATTAATATTCGACTCCATGCAATCGCTTGGGATGGCTCTATGGTCATATATACCAACACAATCAAGAATTATGGAGAAATATTTAGCCCCTCTAATGATGTTCAATATAGAACTCTTAATACTGTAGAATAAAAGAGATATCAACTCATTTTGAATTGAATGGCCAAGATAATGATGGTGAATCTCGTTATCCTGAATGCGTTGAACATGATATTGCATTACCAAATTAAATTCTACAAGCAGTTCAATTATCCCCCAAAAGTTTCCATTGCTATCTTGGAAAAGTTTGTCATTTGATCCTCAAAAAGCCAAATTACATTTAGCAAGACACTTAACGACGGACACTATTCTTAATAAAACTTGTCTTCAACGCTCTTTCTCCTTTAAATTTTCTTTCTACAATTCTTTATCAACAGTTTGCTCATTGCTACATCTTGCTTTTAATTCATGTCAAGTGCTCATATTAGTGAGATGCTCGATGCTATTCTCATGCTCTTTGAGTCTCTCACTAACAAGTTTCTAGTCTTTGAACCCATTATGAGCTAGTGTACTTTTATTGTTCTCAAACTTGAACAACTTACAATAAAAATAATAAATTTTATCAACATGTTTTGAGTAAATTAGCCACTTCCTATTATGAGTCTCTCCATTGCTCAATTTTCGAGAATAATAAGCATATGAGAAGTGCCTTTTACTGTCATCTAAAAGAAATACAAGATTCAATTCTCTTTTAGGGCCTTTTTCAAATAAAATATCCCTAACTTTGTTGTCAATATTATCCCAATTTATGGGATCATAAATATCAAAAGGAGGGAGAAGTTGTTCAACACCGTCTAATTCATCAACATTTAAATTAGTGAGATCAATATCATCCTCAACCTCATTAACATTTTCATTCCCAATTACATTTTTGACTTCTATCATAACATGATCATCATCATTCACTTTTTCATTAAATTGATCAAGATTATCAACATCTTCATAAGTTTGTGGGATAATGGAAATAAATTTATCAAGCGCACCTTTTTGAGTAGCTAAAAATTGCTCATCTTTGTTCTTCTTTCTTCTTTTCTCACATATGGATAGATATTTTTTCAAACGTGTCTTGAGTAAACCACACTGCCAAACATAGAAGACAACCAAAGTAAAAGATTAGTGGTGAGTTTATTGTGTTATTTTAAAAATTCATGTAGTATCGTTGCAACATTATTGTTTAAAAAAGCAAACATGTAAAAAGAATAGCAACTAAAATATACTTTTTTAATTATTTTATACGTTTCCAAACATGAAACAGAAATACGTTGAAGTGAATATGAGAACAAAACCTTTTTTTCTAATAGTAGCACGTTCCGATTAATTAATTCCAATACACATGGTGGCAAGAGACTGACTAGTAGAATGTGATATTTAAAACCAAAACACAACCTAGTGACCGAGTGTGTTGCAATCATTAATCAATAATTTCATATATTGTGGCTCCTATTGGTTTGTTATAACTAGAGTTTTTAAGGAAGTTATTTTTTTGGAACTGAAGTCCAGTTTCTGAAAATCGAGTTCAAACGACTGATTTAATAATTGAGTTTTTAAAAGAAGTTGTTCTATCTGGTTCAGTCTCCGCATTCTTGTTTCTTATATATATTTCTATCTTGTTTTCTAGAAGAAACACATTCAATAGAATGAACGAAGAGTACTATTTTGCCTCTAGATTTGCACAGACGTGTACAAATAGATTGTTAAATGTCAGTAGATGTTCGACAATAGTCATATTAATTTAATCCATCTAACAACTACTCCCCATCACCTGGATGCATATGCGATAGATTTTAGAATTGTGAAGGAGTCTTTCTCAGTTACATGTTTAAAAGAAGACTGACAAAATAATTCATATATAATGGCAACAATTTATGAAAGACGAGCAATCTGCCTATTCAGAATGCATGCGAGTCGACAACTAGGGTAAGGATGAGAGAAGAGATTTTTAGTCCACTTACAATAAACTAATCGGGGCCTTAGCTAGCAAAGTTTACAGTGCAAGATGCTAAGATCAAGCTAAAATTATATATAATACCTGAACCTCCACTGCCAATTCTGGATTGTCCGGTATGGATGGTCTTTTAGGGGGAAGAGCAGAGATCCTTCTTGGTTCTTGCCTCATGCTTGTGGTTGCCGACGAAAAGTTTGGCGATGATTGCACCAGCAAGGCAGCAAGCGGCGTTGTGGTCCTCGTAGACGTCTGCGGAGTAGGATCAGTGAAGTCTTTGGATAAGGAAAATAGGAGGCTCCGAACGTACACGACGACAAGAGGCGTTGTGAACTTCTACGGAGGAGTGATGCTGCAGTAGAGTCCGTCGAACGTGAACAAGCAGAACGAATGGGAGCGGGGAGCGTAACTGTCGAAGGTTTAGCGAAAGTCGTGAACAATACAAATTGGGATTTCAGAACAATAAGAGATGTTTAGAAAAATAAAATTATGACCCCCCCTCTTTGTTGGGCCCCTGGTCATCGCCCAGGTTGCCCCCCCCCCAATGGGCCGGCCCTGGGTAAGGTTTAGGGTTTAAGCAAAGAGACTAGAGGCTGACCTTGCAAGGAGACCACAATTTGGGTTTTCTTAAAATAATCCATGAAACCCCCACAAAGTATGGATCAACATCATTGGCCTACACAGACGAAACTTCTCTCCCGTTCATTGTCGCAGGAAGATCTGGCGATGCTCCTTTTGTGCGATGATGTACGCCGCTTGTAACGCGCACAGATGGTCATTGATGTCCTCCAAACACAGGTGTCTCAGCGTCTGCATCTCTACTTCATCCACACGGATGAACTGGAACTCCACGTTGCACTTCCTAAGCTGGCGGGAAGGAGTCGTGTCTGTGCGGCAGCATGCTAGCAGCGTGTCGCTCTCCTTTCTCCCCTGAGGAAGGTGACGACTAGGGTTTACGTACGTAAGCATAAACTAAAAAAGCCTCTCTCGATATCTTATAAAGATATTGGTCGTCAACCTCCTTTAAATAGGAGACGAAGGGAAGTAGGGTTTCCTAAACCCATTGGTAAACAGAAACACTATGTTAATTAAAATGCTCATGGATTAATTAGAATATTCTGGAATTCATTAATTAACCAAATAATCACATTAATTGATTAATTAATATCTGACTCCATGCAATCGCTTGGGATGGCTCTATGGGCATATATACCAACAGACTCCCACTTGCACTTAGATCCAGTCACTTCAATATTATTCTAATCGATTACATAAACATTTTAGTAATCAATGTGATTCGGAGCAATTCCAATCAAATCTACAATCATACTCCTATTCCAACACATCCTATGCGTGTGACCTGGTAGGCTCCAAATTACATTGGCAGTGATATCCATAATCATATTATGATTTCACAAGCAATGATTGGTATCTAGCAAGACTTCATTGCCACCCAAGTAATTGGAGAAGTTGAAGAACAACTTAACATATCATTCTTAACTGGTGTTACAGTGATTGTATAGTTCCTTTGTCGCTGATATCCGGATTGAATTCGAGTCATGGAATTGTTATCCTCTTCAACGTTCAATCCATGTTTCTTGAACTAGAGCAGACTGTCTGAGATATATGTAAGCTCAATATCACATATTGATTCGCATCAGCATGGCCATGCATTTCTCAGTCTCGCTTATCAAGTGGCTGGAATATCAAACTCTTGTAGGAAGGACAAATTCCATCTACATCACTCACATTCATCCCCATGTGTCACAGTGCACCCAAGCACCATCTTTATGGCAATCCTCTCCGTTGTTCAGACAAAACACAAATCCAGATTGTGATCTATAGTCATCTTTGTCAGTTTGAAAGCTAGCATCGGTGTAACCCTTTACCACGAGCTCTTCCTCACCACCGTATACCAAGAATTGATCCTTAGTCCTTCTCAAGTACTTTAGGATGTTCTTTATGACTATCCAGTGAAATTCACCTGGAGCTGACTGATACCAGCTCGTCATGCTCAAAGCATACGACACATCAGGACGAGTACATAACATTGCGTACATGATAGATCCAATTGTTGATGCATATGGAATCTTACTCATGCGTGCCCATTCATCACACGAACTAGGACATTGGGTTTTAGAGATCATAACCCCATGGGACATGGGCAAGTTACCTCTCTTAGAACCCTCCATGCTAAACCTCTTTAGCACCTTGTCAATGTATGTGCTCTGGCTTAGGCCTAGAAGCCTTCTAGATCTATCTCTATAGATCTTGATCCCTAGTATATAGGATGATTCGCCTAAATCCTTCATAGAGAAGGTCTTCCCTAGCTAACCTTTTACTGTCTGAAGAGTAGGGATGTCATTTCCCATCAATAGTATGCCATCCACATACAATATGAGAAATACGATTGTGCTCCCACTAACCCTTTTGTAAACACAAGGTTCATCTTCATTTTGACTACAGCCAAACTTTTTGACTACTTCATCAAAATATAGATTCTAGCTCCGAGATGCTTGCTTCAATCCATAGATTGACCTTTGTAGCTTACAAACTTTATTGGCTTCCTTTGGATCGATAAAACCCTCAGGTTGTGTCATGTACACATCCTTGAGTAAATTCCCATTAAGGAATGATGTTTTAACATCCATCTGCCAAACCTCATAGTCATGATAAGCTGTAATGGCAAGCATGATCCTGATGGATTTAACCATGGCAACCGGTGAGAAAGTCTTGTAGTAAAATCAATATTTTCCATAGTCGACCCCGTCCAAAACGTCAAAAATAGAAGCCTACGGCGTATGTGGAATTAGGTTTAGATTTGCACATTAGCACTTTTAATTCACATCATATGCAAAATAAAAAATAGTATACAGTGATTCAATCATATCGAAACGAATCCAAATACGTCGTAGATCGACGCTACTCTGATACCACTGTTGGGTTTTTTGGAGAAAACATGCGCGGCGGAAGCAACAAAAATTTCACTCAACCCGAAATAGGATATCGTTGACAACAAAATATTTGGAAGGAGTGTTTGTGGGATATACCTTATCACGGAGCAAGTCTGGCGATGTCCCACTGCACAAAGGTGTACAACGTCGTTGGCCTACATGGATAGAACTTCTCTCCCATTTGTTGTCGCTGAAAGATCCGGCGATGCTCCTTTTGTACAATGATGTACGCCGCTCGTAACGCGCACAGATGGTCGTTGGTGTCCTCTAAATGCAGGCGTTTCAGCGTCTGCGTCTCTACTTCATCCACGTGGATGGAATGGAACTCCACGTCGCGCTTCCTAAGCTGGCAGGAAGGAGTCGTGTTTGTGCGGTGGTGTGCTAGCGGCGCGTTGCTCTCCTTTCTCCCTTGAGGACGGTGACGGCTAGGGTTTACGTATGTGAGCGTAAACTGAAAAGGCCTTTCTCGATATCTTATAAAGATATCATCCGTCAACCTCCTTTAAATAGGAGACGAAGGGAAGTAGGGTTTCCTAAACCCATTGGTAAACAAAAACACTGCATTAATTAAAACGCTCGTGGATTAATTAGAATTTTCAGGAATTCATTAATTAACCAAATAATCGCATTAATTTATTAATTAATATTCGACTCCATGCAATCGCTTGGGATGGCTCTATGGTCATATATACCAACACAATCAAGAATTATGGAGAAATATTTAGCCCCTCTAATGATGTTCAATATAGAACTCTTAATACTGTGGAATAAAAGAGATATCAACTCATTTTGAATTGAATGGCCAAGATAATGATGGTGAATCTCATTATCCTGAATGCGTTGAACATGATATTGCATTACCAAATTAAATTCTACAAGCAGTTCAATTATCCCCCAAAAGTTTCCATTGCTATCTTGGAAAAGTTTGTCATTTGATCCTCAAAAAGCCAAATTACATTTAGCAAGACACTTAACGACGGACACTATTCTTAATAAAACTTGTCTTCAACGCTCTTTCTCCTTTAAATTTTCTTTCTACAATTCTTTATCAACAGTTTGCTCATTGCTACATCTTGCTTTTAATTCATGTCAAGTGCTCATATTAGTGAGATGCTCGATGCTATTCTCATGCTCTTTGAGTCTCTCACTAACAAGTTTCTAGTCTTTGAACCCATTATGAGCTAGTGTACTTTTATTGTTCTCAAACTTGAACAACTTACAATAAAAATAATAAATTTTATCAACATGTTTTGAGTAAATTAGCCACTTCCTATTATGAGTCTCTCCATTGCTCAATTTTCGAGAATAATAAGCATATGAGAAGTGCCTTTTACTGTCATCTAAAAGAAATACAAGATTCAATTCTCTTTTAGGGCCTTTTTCAAATAAAATATCCCTAACTTTGTTGTCAATATTATCCCAATTTATGGGATCATAAATATCAAAAGGAGGGAGAAGTTGTTCAACACCGTCTAATTCATCAACATTTAAATTAGTGAGATCAATATCATCCTCAACCTCATTAACATTTTCATTCCCAATTACATTTTTGACTTCTATCATAACATGATCATCATCATTCACTTTTTCATTAGATTGATCAAGATTATCAACATCTTCATAAGTTTGTGGGATAATGGAAATAAATTTATCAAGCGCACCTTTTTGAGTAGCTAAAAATTGCTCATCTTTGTTCTTCTTTCTTCTTTTCTCACATATGGATAGATATTTTTTCAAACGTGTCTTGAGTAAACCACACTGCCAAACATAGAAGACAACCAAAGTAAAAGATTAGTGGTGAGTTTATTGTGTTATTTTAAAAATTCATGTAGTATCGTTGCAACATTATTGTTTAAAAAAGCAAACATGTAAAAAGAATAGCAACTAAAATATACTTTTTTAATTGTTTTATACGTTTCCAAACATGAAACAGAAATACGTTGAAGTGAATATGAGAACAAAACCTTTTTTTCTAATAGTAGCACGTTCCGATTAATTAATTCCAATACACATGGTGGCAAGAGACTGACTAGTAGAATGTGATATTTAAAACCAAAACACAACCTAGTGACCGAGTGTGTTGCAATCATTAATCAATAATTTCATATATTGTGGCTCCTATTGGTTTGTTATAACTAGAGTTTTTAAGGAAGTTATTTTTTTGGAACTGAAGTCCAGTTCCTGAAAATCGAGTTCAAACGACCGATTTAATAATTGAGTTTTTAAAAGAAGTTGTTCTATCTGGTTCAGTCTCCGCATTCTTGTTTCTTATATATATTTCTATCTTGTTTTCTAGAAGAAACACATTCAATAGAATGAACGAAGAGTACTATTTTGCCTCTAGATTTGCACAGACGTGTACAAATAGATTGTTAAATGTCAGTAGATGTTCGACAATAGTCATATTAATTTAATCCATCTAACAACTACTCCCCATCACCTGGATGCATATGCGATAGATTTTAGAATTGTGAAGGAGTCTTTCTCAGTTACATGTTTAAAAGAAGACTGACAAAATAATTCATATATAATGGCAAAAATTTATGAAAGACGAGCAATCTGCCTATTCAGAATGCATGCGAGTCGACAACTAGGGTAAGGATGAGAGAAGAGATTTTTAGTCCACTTACAATAAACTAATCGGGGCCTTAGCTAGCAAAGTTTACAGTGCAAGATGCTAAGATCAAGCTAAAATTATATATAATACCTGAACCTCCACTGCCAATTCTGGATTGTCCGGTATGGATGGTCTTTTAGGGGGAAGAGCAGAGATCCTTCTTGGTTCTTGCCTCATGCTTGTGGTTGCCGACGAAAAGTTTGGCGATGATTGCACCAGCAAGGCAGCAAGCGGCGTTGTGGTCCTCGTAGACGTCTGCGGAGTAGGATCAGTGAAGTCTTTGGATAAGGAAAATAGGAGGCTCCGAACGTACACGACGACAAGAGGCGTTGTGAACTTCTACGGAGGAGTGATGCTGCAGTAGAGTCCGTCGAACGTGAACAAGCAGAACGAATGGGAGCGGGGAGCGTAACTGTCGAAGGTTTAGCGAAAGTCATGAACAATACAAATTGGGATTTCAGAACAATAAGAGATGTTTAGAAAAATAAAATTATGACCCCCCCTCTTTGTTGGGCCCCTGGTCATCGCCCAGGTTGCCCCCCCCCAATGGGCCGGCCCTGGGTAAGGTTTAGGGTTTAAGCAAAGAGACTAGAGGCTGACCTTGCAAGGAGACCACAATTTGGGTTTTCTTAAAATAATCCATGAAACCCCCACAAAGTATGGATCAACATCATTGGCCTATACAGACGAAACTTCTCTCCCGTTCATTGTCGCAGGAAGATCTGGAGATGCTCCTTTTGTGCGATGATGTACGCCACTTGTAACGCGCACAGATGGTCATTGATGTCCTCCAAACACAGGTGTCTCAGCGTCTGCATCTCTACTTCATCCACACGGATGAACTGGAACTCCACGTTGCACTTCCTAAGCTGGCGGGAAGGAGTCGTGTCTGTGCGGCGGCATGCTAGCAGTGTGTCGCTCTCCTTTCTCCCCTGAGGAAGGTGACGACTAGGGTTTACGTACGTAAGCGTAAACTAAAAAAGCCTCTCTCGATATCTTATAAAGATATTGGTCGTCAACCTCCTTTAAATAGGAGACGAAGGGAAGTAGGGTTTCCTAAACCCATTGGTAAACAGAAACACTATGTTAATTAAAATGCTCATGGATTAATTAGAATATTCTGGAATTCATTAATTAACCAAATAATCACATTAATTGATTAATTAATATCTGACTCCATGCAATCGCTTGGGATGGCTCTATGGGCATATATACCAACAGACTCCCACTTGCACTTAGATCCAGTCACTTCAATATTATTCTAATCGATTACATAAACATTTTAGTAATCAATGTGATTCGGAGCAATTCCAATCAAATCTACAATCATACTCCTATTCCAACACATCCTATGCGTGTGACCTGGTAGGCTCCAAATTACATTGGCAGTGATATCCATAATCATATTATGATTTCACAAGCAATGATTGGTATCTAGCAAGACTTCATTGCCACCCAAGTAATTGGAGAAGTTGAAGAACAACTTAACATATCATTCTTAACTGGTGTTACAGTGATTGTATAGTTCCTTTGTCGCTGATATCCGGATTGAATTCGAGTCATGGAATTGTTATCCTCTTCAACGTTCAATCCATGTTTCTTGAACTAGAGCAGACTGTCTGAGATATATGTAAGCTCAATATCACATATTGATTCGCATCAGCATGGCCATGCATTTCTCAGTCTCGCTTATCAAGTGGCTGGAATATCAAACTCTTGTAGGAAGGACAAATTCCATCTACATCACTCACATTCATCCCCATGTGTCACAGTGCACCCAAGCACCATCTTTATGGCAATCCTCTCCGTTGTTCAGACAAAACACAAATCCAGATTGTGATCTATATTCATCTTTGTCAGTTTGAAAGCTAGCATCGGTGTAACCCTTTACCACGAGCTCTTCCTCACCACCGTATACCAAGAATTGATCCTTAGTCCTTCTCAAGTACTTTAGGATGTTCTTTATGACTATCCAGTGAAATTCACCTGGAGCTGACTGATACCAGCTCGTCATGCTCAAAGCATACGACACATCAGGACGAGTACATAACATTGCGTACATGATAGATCCAATTGTTGATGCATATGGAATCTTACTCATGCGTGCCCATTCATCACACGAACTAGGACATTGGGTTTTAGAGATCATAACCCCATGGGACATGGGCAAGTTACCTCTCTTAGAACCCTCCATGCTAAACCTCTTTAGCACCTTGTCAATGTTTGTGCTCTGGCTTAGGCCTAGAAGCCTTCTAGATCTATCTCTATAGATCTTGATCCCTAGTATATAGGATGATTCGCCTAAATCCTTCATAGAGAAGGTCTTCCCTAGCCAACCTTTTACTGTCTGAAGAGTAGGGATGTCATTTCCCATCAATAGTATGCCATCCACATACAATATGAGAAATACGATTGTGCTCCCACTAACCCTTTTGTAAACACAAGGTTCATCTTCATTTTGACTACAGCCAAACTTTTTGACTACTTCATCAAAATATAGATTCCAGCTCCGAGATGCTTGCTTCAATCCATAGATTGACCTTTGTAGCTTACAAACTTTATTGGCTTCCTTTGGATCGATAAAACCCTCAGGTTGTGTCATGTACACATCCTTGAGTAAATTCCCATTAATGAATGATGTTTTAACATCCATCTGCCAAACCTCATAGTCATGATAAGCTGTAATGGCAAGCATGATCCTGATGGATTTAACCATAGCAACCGGTGAGAAAGTCTTGTAGTAAAATCAATATTTTCCATAGTCGACCCCGTCCAAAACGTCAAAAATAGAAGCCTACGGCGTATGTGGAATTAGGTTTAGATTTGCACATTAGCACTTTTAATTCACATCATATGCAAAATAAAAAATAGTATACAGTGATTCAATCATATCGAAACGAATCCAAATACATCGTAGATCGACGCTACTCTGATACCACTGTTGGGTTTTTTGGAGAAAACATGCGCGGCGGAAGCAACAAAAATTTCACTCAACCCGAAATAGGATATCGTTGACAACAACATATTTGGAAGGAGTGTTTGTGGGATATACCTTATCACGGAGAAAGTCTGGCGATGTCCCACTGCACAAAGGTGTGCAACGTCGTTGGCCTACATGGATAGAACTTCTCTCCCATTTGTTGTCGCTGAAAGATCCGGCGATGCTCCTTTTGTACAATGATGTACGCCGCTCGTAACGCGCACAGATGGTCGTTGGTGTCCTCTAAATGCAGGCGTTTCAGCGTCTGCGTCTCTACTTCATCCACGTGGATGGAATGGAACTCCACGTCGCGCTTCCTAAGCTGGCAGGAAGGAGTCGTGTTTGTGCGGCGGTGTGCTAGCGGCACGTTGCTCTCCTTTCTCCCTTGAGGACGGTGACGGCTAGGGTTTACGTATGTGAGCGTAAACTGAAAAGGCCTTTCTCGATATCTTATAAAGATATCATCCGTCAACCTCCTTTAAATAGGAGACGAAGGGAAGTAGGGTTTCCTAAACCCATTGGTAAACAAAAACACTGCATTAATTAAAACGCTCGTGGATTAATTAGAATTTTCAGGAATTCATTAATTAACCAAATAATCGCATTAATTTATTAATTAATATTCGACTCCATGCAATCGTTTGGGATGGCTCTATGGTCATATATACCAACACAATCAAGAATTATGGAGAAATATTTAGCCCCTCTAATGATGTTCAATATAGAACTCTTAATACTGTGGAATAAAAGAGATATCAACTCATTTTGAATTGAATGGCCAAGATAATGATGGTGAATCTCATTATCCTGAATGCGTTGAACATGATATTGCATTACCAAATTAAATTCTACAAGCAGTTCAATTATCCCCCAAAAGTTTCCATTGCTATCTTGGAAAAGTTTGTCATTTGATCCTCAAAAAGCCAAATTACATTTAGCAAGACACTTAACGACGGACACTATTCTTAATAAAACTTGTCTTCAACGCTCTTTCTCCTTTAAATTTTCTTTCTACAATTCTTTATCAACAGTTTGCTCATTGCTACATCTTGCTTTTAATTCATGTCAAGTGCTCATATTAGTGAGATGCTCGATGCTATTCTCATGCTCTTTGAGTCTCTCACTAACAAGTTTCTAGTCTTTGAACCCATTATGAGCTAGTGTACTTTTATTGTTCTCAAACTTGAACAACTTACAATAAAAATAATAAATTTTATCAACATGTTTTGAGTAAATTAGCCACTTCCTATTATGAGTCTCTCCATTGCTCAATTTTCGAGAATAATAAGCATATGAGAAGTGCCTTTTACTGTCATCTAAAAGAAATACAAGATTCAATTCTCTTTTAGGGCCTTTTTCAAATAAAATATCCCTAACTTTGTTGTCAATATTATCCCAATTTATGGGATCATAAATATCAAAAGGAGGGAGAAGTTGTTCAACACCGTCTAATTCATCAACATTTAAATTAGTGAGATCAATATCATCCTCAACCTCATTAACATTTTCATTCCCAATTACATTTTTGACTTCTATCATAACATGATCATCATCATTCACTTTTTCATTAGATTTTTCAAGATTATCAACATCTTCATAAGTTTGTGGGATAATGGAAATAAATTTATCAAGCGCACCTTTTTGAGTAGCTAAAAATTGCTCATCTTTGTTCTTCTTTCTTCTTTTCTCACATATGGATAGATATTTTTTCAAACGTGTCTTGAGTAAACCACACTGCCAAACATAGAAGACAACCAAAGTAAAAGATTAGTGGTGAGTTTATTGTGTTATTTTAAAAATTCATGTAGTATCGTTGCAACATTATTGTTTAAAAAAGCAAACATGTAAAAAGAATAGCAACTAAAATATACTTTTTTAATTGTTTTATACGTTTCCAAACATGAAACAGAAATACGTTGAAGTGAATATGAGAACAAAACCTTTTTTTCTAATAGTAGCACGTTCCGATTAATTAATTCCAATACACATGGTGGCAAGAGACTGACTAGTAGAATGTGATATTTAAAACCAAAACACAACCTAGTGACCGAGTGTGTTGCAATCATTAATTAATAATTTCATATATTGTGGCTCCTATTGGTTTGTTATAACTAGAGTTTTTAAGGAAGTTATTTTTTTGGAACTGAAGTCCAGTTCCTGAAAATTGAGTTCAAACGACCGATTTAATAATTGAGTTTTTAAAAGAAGTTGTTCTATCTGGTTCAGTCTCCGCATTCTTGTTTCTTATATATATTTCTATCTTGTTTTCTAGAAGAAACACATTCAATAGAATGAACGAAGAGTACTATTTTGCCTCTAGATTTGCACAGACGTGTACAAATAGATTGTTAAATGTCAGTAGATGTTCGACAATAGTCATATTAATTTAATCCATCTAACAACTACTCCCCATCACCAGGATGCATATGCGATAGATTTTAGAATTGTGAAGGAGTCTTTCTCAGTTACATGTTTAAAAGAAGACTGACAAAATAATTCATATATAATGGCAACAATTTATGAAAGACGAGCAATCTGCCTATTCAGAATGCATGCGAGTCGACAACTAGGGTAAGGATGAGAGAAGAGATTTTTAGTCCACTTACAATAAACTAATCGGGGCCTTAGCTAGCAAAGTTTACAGTGCAAGATGCTAAGATCAAGCTAAAATTATATATAATACCTGAACCTCCACTGCCAATTCTGGATTGTCCGGTATGGATGGTCTTTTAGGGGGAAGAGCAGAGATCCTTCTTGGTTCTTGCCTCATGCTTGTGGTTGCCGACGAAAAGTTTGGCGATGATTGCACCAGTAAGGCAGCAAGCGGCGTTGTGGTCCTCGTAGACGTCTGTGGAGTAGGATCAGTGAAGTCTTTGGATAAGGAAAATAGGAGGCTCCGAACGTACACGACGACAAGAGGCGTTGTGAACTTCTACGGAGGAGTGATGCTGCAGTAGAGTCCGTCGAACGTGAACAAGCAGAACGAATGGGAGCGGGGAGCGTAACTGTCGAAGGTTTAGCGAAAGTCGTGAACAATACAAATTGGGATTTCAGAACAATAAGAGATGTTTAGAAAAATAAAATTATGACCCCCCCTCTTTGTTGGGCCCCTGGTCATCGCCCAGGTTGCCCCCCCCCCAATGGGCCGGCCCTGGGTAAGGTTTAGGGTTTAAGCAAAGAGACTAGAGGCTGACCTTGCAAGGAGACCACAATTTGGGTTTTCTTAAAATAATCCATGAAACCCCCACAAAGTATGGATCAACATGTGTAGAAACTAGAAAGGAAGTCAACGGAGAAGAAATCTCCCAAAACAATCGAGTGATGAAGAAGAAATCTCCCAAAACAATCGAGTGACGAAGAAGAAATCGCGATTTTAAAACTTCCCAAATTCGGTGGTCGGTTTCCTATTAGGCCCGAGGTAGATGACGATCTAGGAATCATCCGATCAGCATCCAACAACTGATAGCCTACGCGACACATTAAATTGGTATTCTTATCCAAATCGAATTCTAATAAAGTGGAACATTTAATTATTTCTCTTTTTCTCTCTCCTCATTTGAGGGTGCAAACGAGACCCAAGTTAAGTCAAATTTGACACTAGTCTACTTTCGATATGAGGAATCTGGATATGCAATTAGTTTTACCTTTTGGGAACTTTTAATGTGTTAAATAAATCAAAAATTATTTTCTCTTTCCTCCTTCATTAATAGTTATAATATTCTCCAAATTTGATGAAACTTCACCCACAAGTCACCCTAAGTGCCTTGGATATGAATTTGTCATTAATTTCACATGTTGAGATTATTTATTCATTTATTTAATTTATAGAAGATTCTACACACTCTCTCTCCTACTTTTACTCATTATCCAAATATCATCCAAATTAGTTGAAAACTTGTCGAAAGGCTTATTTTCATATTTAGATTACAAATTTGGAATTAGTTTTCCAATTTGAGGACATTAAGTATTTTATTTCTCTTTCTTGGCTGATTTCCTATTTTCCCTTTATAAATACTTTTATATGTATACATACTTTCCAAATTGAGTGAAACTTGGCACTTAAGTTATCTTTATCTTCAAGAAAATGAATTTTTCCTTCAAATTGTCTTATTAGTTTCCTTTCCATGATTTTTAGGTAGTTTACTTCATATTCTCATTATTTGTCCATTTAATACTATTATTGCCACAATTTCATATATTTGGAATATCCTTTTCTTTTTCTTATTCTAAAAGATATTTGAAACTTCTTGCACAAATTTATTTATCATTTTTATCACTTAAGTGGACATTTGCACATCGGTCCCATTACTTAGACTTCTACTGAGGTAATTGTGCAAATAACCCATTTATTGGCATAAAAGGTGAACAAATGTTCACTAAGCCATCATATTCTCCACAAATTAAACAGAATGGCCAAAGAGGATAGAAATGAAAGGAAAAGATGGGAAAGAGGGCAAAAAGACAAAATATCTAGGATTCGGTATGTTACAGAGGGGATAATAGAAAAACATCCAATGTCAAACTAGGTAATAAATTTAATAAAGGATGATAAAATACAATTCAAGTATGTATTATATCATTCAACATAAAAATCTAACTATTACAATATTATGCCTAACATTGATCTTCACCGCACAAGGTGTACATAAAAGAAAACTATAGAAAATAATACATTTAGGATACACCAACTACTTCAATATACCTCCCAAGAAACATTAGCTACTCTTGGATGAGTCGTGGTCAACTTTGGTCAACCCCTCCTTTCTCTTTGCCTAAAGGGTTGTTGGAAGCATATCCCACGAGAGAAGACAAAGTGGATTTTGTCAGCATAAAAATGTTGGTATGTGCATATAAATAGATATTGAGCAATTATATGGGAAAAAGGACATCAAATATAACAAGGCTTCCCAAACAAAGAGGAAAGTACCATCCAAGTGTATATCAAAATAAAACATTCCAATAAGATATAGATAAATAGATGTACTTGCCATGAATTAAAATAAAGTATACCTCAAGGGAATACACATAACAATTATAGAAAATTACCCACAAACAATAATGAATAATCAACATGTAGGTGAGATCAACATAATGCTAGTAAACTACACTAAAACAATGGTGGCTAGAGCACACAACCCTAAACCTAATACATCATTGTAAATGACCAAACTCCTATATATATAAAGTGGGCACAAAACCCAGTTATGGGGCACATGACCTCCATACCAAATCATAAAAGGCATGTAACCCATAAACCAAATCATATTATAAAACCCTGATTTACTGAATCAAAAAGCATGCAATGTAGAGGCAAGTAAAATTTAATCATAGTATTGATTAATAATATTGTCCAACTAAATGTGGAATATAATCCCATACAAATCCATCATAAGCAAATCAGGCTTTTAGTATACAAATATCACATAAAATCTACCAATTAGGATTCAACTACAAATAGAATGAACAAGGTTACAAATCTTAGATGCCCAAGTGCAATATCAACTAAGCAATATCAAAATATAACTGATTTCAATACGAGAGACTCAAATGAATTCAAATAGATATCAAAGGAGATATTTCACATATATCCTTCAATTAGGTCCAAAGAGAGGAAATTAGAACAATTGCTCAACATAGACTTACATGGATCCAACATACCCCAATGATGCACGTAAAAGGTCAGGGTCTAAACCCTAGATCCATATTATGCACTCTCACATAATAAAACATTAGGCATATAAATAATAGTTAAGGTGTATATTATAAATCCTAAAATAACTAACTTTTACTACGAGTTGATTTAGGTTATTGAAACTATAGTGGATATATCTTATTTTTCTAATTACTAAACATATTTTAAGTATTTTTTAATAACTATACAATTAATTATGAATTATTCAATTTAAATACATTAAATAAGTTCTTAAATAACACCTTAAAAGTGAAAGACTCAAACATTAACGTAAGTTTATGTATTTTTCTGATAACTGCACAGTTAATTGTGAATTATTCAATATAAATACATTTACTAAAATTCTTAAATAATAATTAAAAGCAAAAGACCCCAACATTCTCACATCACGCATCAAAACATTGATGTGTGACTAGGTATCAAGGGACATTTAACCCAGAATCAAACTAACACATGAAAATAAGAAAGCATGGGTGAAAAAATGATAGTACCCACTAAAAGCATGACGAAATCAAAATTAAAGCAAGGATGAGATCGTAAAATACTAGGCCTTCATCTCCTTCACTTCATGTGATGTGAAAAACCACTGTGAAACCAAGCCTTCATTCATATCTTAATGATGGGAAACAAAATCTGAGTTCCCACCAAAACAAAGTTCACGAAAGACCACTGTCGGCCTCATTGAGTCTGGTCGGTCTTAACAAGCCCCAAACTGGGTGAGAGGTGGATGACACACCAATCCATCCTTCCACCATGATGAGTATGGGAAAGAAGAGGGAAAATCCTCATAAAGTGAAACATGGTTGAACCTAGAGAATGTAGAGGTACACAATGACACAATAGGTGAAACCATGGTGACCAGAGGTTTGAACACGGGAAACTCATCATCGAGAAAATAGTTGGCTGCAATGTGAATCCAATAAGGGGAAAAGCTAGAGAGATACTAGATCGGAAAACTAAAGATTCAAGTATCTTCTCTAAGGTCTACTAGAGTGATATGCATGCTCAACAGGTTGTCTCGAGGTGAGGAGAACACCGGTGGGGTCGGGTAGCCCTTCTTAGATAGATGGAGATGTTGAGATATGTGTGGGGTGATTGACAATCGAGAGAGGCTTCCAAATGATTCCTAGAAGTTGTGCGGAGGTTTAGTCTACATATTTATAGGCTAGGATGCCTATAGCTTTTGGGAATCCTAGCGAGGATCCGAAATAGGGGAACAAGGAAACTGGAGTCAATTGGGATGCTGAGGAAACAAGTCCTGGTAAACTTAGGTATCAAACAATTTAGAAATGATATCGGAAGATAACACAAATTAAAATGAAGAAGCATAGGGAGGAAAATGGAGAGACATGGAGGTAGAGGGAACTGAGATCCACTAGATTGTAGAGTCCAGTTGAAACAAAGAACTGGGTGAAATAGGAGAGCACCCACCGCCAGTAGATCCACTTATGACATGAACTGGGAAGTATCAGTCTGCATGAAAATAAAACCTCAAGCACTAAAAAAATAACAACATGACACAATTTTCATCAAATAAACCAAAGTCCAACTGTATTGGGGTTTTTATTTAGTTATTTTCTTCTCCCATCAAATTAGGGTATCAAATATTGTTGAATAAAGTTGAAACTTTGTAGCTAGACTAATTAAGACTCAGGAAAAATAATTTTGGGATTAGATTTAGGTTTTGAGATTATCTAGTATGAGTTTCTGTAATTTTAATGTAACATACTCGATTCTAGACACATAGGCTCATTTCCCATTCTTCTAGGCCCCTAATTGATTAGATGGACATCCAAAATCCCTTGCCCCTTTTCTTTACTTGGCTACCTTTCAATGTCTATATTTCGTTGTAATAGAATAGATCAAACCATATTATGATCTGATAACCCTAATTGACTTCATTTGAATCACATGGACATGAAATCTTTGAATTAGACAACTTTTGACCCTCAAACCCTAGTTTGACTCGAATTTGGTTCCATAGAGCTGAAGACATGTGGAATTACTATCTTAATACCTCAATTAGCTAACTTATAAGCAATAATGATGATCTAGATTGGTTTATTCTAGATTTGTGAACTAGGATAGGCTTGAGTATCATATAGGATCATCATTGAGTTCTGGGTGGAAGATTTGACCACCTTTGACCATTAAGTCTAATTCATTTCATTAATTGAATGGTTTATGCATAATGGTTGAATAATAGTTAACGAAGTCTAAAAACCCAAATCTAAGCCCATAATCGAGTTCCCCACAGCTTAATTAGTCAATCCTCAAATTTTGGGGTCTTTTGGATGTTAGATGCACCCTTAATTGGACCCTAGGGGATAATGTGTTATTAAACAAAAGGTTTTGGAACAAATTTTATCACATATTGAACCCAGGGTCATGGCCGGTTTATTTTTCTTTTGGGTCGGGTTACCGGGTGGAAGACCTCATCTTCCACCTCTGAAGTCCCCACACGCGCAGGACTAGCTCAAGCCAGCGATGACTCTCCTCATCCCATACTCCCCATTTCCTTCTTCTATATTCCTTTCCCTCTCCCTTCCCGTCTCAACAACCCTAGCCGCCGTCCTTCACTTCTGTGTTGTGAGGAGTGTCTCCCTCCATGGATCCGTCTGACAAAGGCTCTAACAGTGAGTGAGATCAGACCCTCGTTCCATCACCACGACCATCACCAATGTGGCCTTCCTTCCCCACGCAGCAACCTCATCATCCCTCCCTATCCACGATGACCAACCACTGGAAACTGCCGCCGTGCTGCTTCCCCTTCAATCCAGAACCCCTCCCCCTATGCTCAGCAGCATCGGGGAGCGCCAAGCCGTGCCCAGCAACGTCAGGAAAATCCCAGACAGTGCTGCCTCCTCCTCTTCTCTTTCCCTTCTCCCTGGTCGTGCATCCAACGTCGTATCGGCAGCCGCAAGCTGTTTCTTCCACCTCACCTCACCAGCAATAGGTTCACAACACCGCCACAGATTTGTTGACTCGACTCTGCTAGAATCTCATGCGACCAAGTCTGCAATCCCCTTACCCCTTTGCTCTACACTCAGCTTTGGTTCCTTCAGTGGCCGTGATGCGACCTGCTACTTACCTTGTCATCATCCCAGCAGGTGCAATGGTCGATCTGTTGACTCGAATCTGCTAGAAGCCTCAATACCCCATAGGTCACCCTGTTCAGAAGCCCTGACTTGCCTACAACCTTCTTCTCCCACCTTCACTGCCGATTCCTACCTGCAATCTGAGAATACGTCGACGATCTCGACAGCCAGACCAATTGATTAGGTCTACCATCCGTCTCCTACCCCTCCGAACATATGCTAGACCATCTCAATCCCCTCGCCTCGTCCTTGCAGCCATGTAACCTCAATTTCAAATCGGCAACTAAACTACAGCCATGCTCCTACCCCCGATCTCAACCACTACAAAACCGGCTACACGTCAACAACGAATGCCTACAAGTATCCATGGCAAACTGTATGTGCACTTGATACCCTCGAGCCATCCAACTCCATGACCCTTCCAAGCTTGTCTCCGGAATGTGGTAAGGCGAGTAGGAAAATGACCCTCAGACATGGTGGTAGTTTGAGATCATCGAAGGAAACCTCCTTCTTCATTTGTCTTCCGCCCATGTGAACCTGCTATTGGAGTCTGGATGACCTACAATGATGGAAGAGCAGTAATCTAAATACCAGATGACATCCACAATAGTAGGGATCTAAGGTCCATATGACGGACTATGTTCATCCAGGACTAGTCATTGCAGATCAGGCTTTTGGGTACCAACAATGGTTGAGACAACCCTGACCCTGTGCTTAGGAGGTGTTATTGGATATCTAGATTCGATCATAAGGTATGTACACTCTCTATTTTTATTTTGGGCATTAAATGAATAAAATTCATATATCTTTTAATGAGGCATCTCTTGAATTGTAAATCCCTTTTAAAATCCAAATACTTGGACATTTATTGCTCCTGAAATGAATTCCTTTTGTTTCTGTGATATTTATATTGCTATGCTCATTTGGGTCATTGGACCCCTCCTGCCATGTTGCCTTTATTGAAAATGACTAAAACAATAAGTTTTGCCACTCTATTATAGCATGCTGCTTGTATGACTAGAATATCTAGAATAGCGGTACTTATGTACAACCATATTTATATAGGGCGTGCGTATTCCGCCCGGGGTGTGCGTTTCCACCCTTGTTTATTTTTAGGCCATGATCCTATGGTGTTATGGCCCTGTTTTAGGTATATTTAGTCTACATTGTTATGCATGCAAATATTTGTTGTTTTAATGTGAATCTGTGGTTGATTGATATGGCAAGACACTCTTTTATTATCATGCTTGTAATATGAATTTAATATGCCTCATTTCTTTTGCTTCATTTCTTTTGTTACTTTTCTCTTGAACATACCTAATTGCCAATAACCCCCTTTTCTTGTGGGAACATCTTTTTTTATACTTTTAACCCTATATAATGCCCAAAGTGTTTTATATATGTACATACTCAGCCTTTGTTGACCTATTTGTTGTTTCCTATGTTCTGGGTGATGTTCCCTTCCACCCAGGTTTAGGTACATTGGAAGACAAGAGCTCAAAAAGATCGCTAACACGACATGAACTTAAGGATATCTTGGAATGGCTGGGTTACCCTCTGCTACTGGCTTAGTTATGCTTAGTTCAAGTTTTTGTAAAATCACCTATTATGGTGAGGAACAATTGTATAAATGAATTACGAAGTGACTTTGTAATAGTTTTGTTTCCGCTGCTTTATTATTACATGGCTCTTGTATTATATCATGTGAGTGGATCCCCTTTCGGGTTCCACTCTTTACAGTTAAGTATTAAGACAATTATCTCATTCTCTATATTATATATTATTGTTATCCTCGATATTTAGGTTTTTGAGCTCTAATGCCCTCTATCACCATCTGGGTTAAATTAGATTATCTCACATGAAATATGTTATTTTACTCAATTTATCATCAAGTACATTAATGTCACATTAACTTAAATAATGGCACATCAATCATTTCTATTTACATGAAAAGTCTAATTCTTACCTCGTTACACATATTGAGCACATTGGCTACCATCCCAACCATTTATGCATGTTTAATATTAATCACATTTAGGCCATTGTATGTGTATTGGTGAACAATGTGCCATATATATTATGAACTCATTCACATATTAAGTCATGGTTAGGTTTTAGGTATGAGTGTATCATGATATGTGATGTCTAACTTAAAGTCACTAATGCACCATGAATGTCACCAAGGATGCACACATTAGGGTTATTTCTTAATTGTGCATTGAGGTACATACATGCACATTACTCATTATGTGCACGTTATATGATCATTAGGCACAACTAAGTGTGTCATGGTATCACTCTAACCTTGTTTGGTCAAATCCAAAGACCATACTAACTAATCTTGTATTCTTGAAATTAGGGTTCTAGTAGTCATGATAGCCAAATCTCAGTATGTTCAATGCGACTCACCATCCGTACCTGATCTTTTTTTGCATCTTTCACTGGCTTTTGACTGTTCCCTGACTTATCGTAGCCATCATTCCACTTTCACTATATCTTCTCCTTCTCTCTGCTCTCCTACCCCCTCACATCTCATCCTTTCTCACCATCCCATGCCTCCTACTCCTCCACCTTACCATATTTGCTTTCTTCCACCACCAACTCCCTTCATCTCTCTATATGTTCCATCCTCTCTGAGACACCCAACTGTGCATGGACCCTAGTCACCTACAAGCATAAACATCCCATAAACCCCTCTAATGCTCATGTTGCATGTGGCTAGCCACCTCAAGCATCATTGCACCTAACCTTCTCTATGCTCTGCATTTCACAAAATCGGTCACCTATCACACTCTTGCACTTACCCCATCTATTAGCCGCACACACCCCCTGCACCATGCATATGTCTTAGGATCCCAATAAAACCCACCCTTCCAAAAATTACCCTAATCACTTTCTCCCTCCTACCTATTCAAATCCTTATGCTTCCCACTCATCTGGTGACCCATCGACCATGTTTCATCTAGTTCTTTCTCCGATATTCTATACCTCTATGATCATCATTATCGACTGCCATTGCCCCCCTATAACTCATCATTCTTACCCCATCCTCCATCCACACCTACTACATACTTTCAATATATCAAATCTTTCCACCTTCTTATTCCCTCACACTCCTCCAAACCACCACCCTTCTATTCTCCTCCACTGATATCCTTTCATCCACCCTACATCCCACCACTCCACACCTTATCCTACTCCTTTCCCATCACCTCCACCTATCAACATGTCACCCTACATTATATCCAACATTGAGTTCTTGATTGACCTTTCGGCCAAGTAGATGTGGCTACTGATGGCTTTCACCAGTCGTAGTGTCATGGTTACCATCCAAAACAATATTGGCAACCACAATGTCAACACCTTGGATGTTACACGTGCTATCACCCATCTCATTTCGTGATACACTTTACTTCAACCAAAATTCTTTCACCCTCACAATTCCTCTATCATGTCCCCAAATGCATTTAGCTTGACCATCTATATGGTTAGATCATGACTATTCCTTCTGATGACAGATTTGTCCAATCTGCCCTATCCACATGGATGACTAACCAAGGAGATTCCCTAGTAGGTTCGGGTGGCGCGAGATGGTTGGATCTCCCTCCATGCTTATGGGAGGTGGATATCTTCAGATCCATTACTCATGCCATTGAGCCACACTACATTTGTCAGCTCCGACACTCTTCATCTTACAACTGTATTAATGCCTTATGTGATTTCTTTGGATTGAATTATCAGCCTCTGTCAATATATCATTTGGTGAAACAGTCCAACTATTAATTTAATTGTGAAAAATTCATCACCATCTCATTCTACCTTCTCTAACCCCTCATGCCACCCGTCATCATGATATTGTCCTTCCAACAACAAAAAAGAACCAACATGTCGACTCAATGATGGAAACGTGGTATGGGAAATAAAAGACTACCACACTAACCCTCGAGCACCAGCCAGGGCACATAGTCCTCCCACGAACAAATGACCACACATACCATCACCAATACACAAGCCTACTTACCCATCCTTCATTGAAGCTCGAAATCCATTTCCCTTCCACAACAACCCCACATGTCACTACCTCACCATGTTTAGACAAGGATGTTGTCAATCAACTTAAGATTGAGATCGTCAAATAACTCAGGTCTTCACAAAGCCCCAGCCACAAAAATCCATCTAAGGCACCATATGTTGTCACATCATTCATCTCTTTTATTGTAACACTAGAGGTACACAAAAAGAAAAACTTCTTCATGATGGATGAAGTAGGTATATAGTCATCACACTCTATTCTTTACTCGATTGTATACAACAAACATATATCACCTCTATCTCCTCATTCTTGTAAATAGAACTTGGTGTACATTGATAACTTCACAAACACAACACCTTGGTTTGATATCCATGATTTCTCCAGTTTTATATATAAAATAAGCATTCACTTTGATAATGAATTTACATGCTAACATTGCCTCATTAGACATAACACTTCATGGGATGGAATAATACCAGACCCATCCACCTGGATACAAAATAGATAGAAACCATTAGCTTATAAACATCATACTTTCAATAGACTATATCACACTTGTAAACATGACTATAGCATCATGGAATGTTTGTGGGGCTTCTAGCAACAAAAGAAGGAGAGCCATTACAATATTTATATATACGAATAAAGTCAACATCATCATAATCTAGGAAAATAAAAACCTGGCACCATTTTTCTCAAAACCATATGAAGGAAAGAAATCAAGGAATAGATCCAAATCCCACCAATTGGATTTAGGAGAGACATCATCATCAGAATCCATTATCAAAATAAAAAATTGATACTTGAAAAGATAAAACATCAATGTCACTGCCCAAAATATCCATGACCTTAAATCATGGAATTTCATGAGAGTTTATAGAGAACCCAATCATGATAAACAAATTATGATTGATGAATTATTTGACCTAGCCCAAACCTATACATTGACACCCAAGCTCAGAAGAGGAGATTTCAACCTTATCCATAATCAATATGAATGACTCAATATCCTACACACCATTGCATCTAATTTTTCTAGATTTGATAGGTCTCTCTATCAATTCATCACTGAGTTTAAACCTATAGACATCTTAACCTTTAATTAACTCTTTGTACACATGGGATCCAAGACCCTCATGAGAAAAAATTGATCAATTTCTATGCTCACAACTATTGGAGGATTCATATCCTCTTTTGTTCTTAAATGCATCTATCAGACCCATATTCTACCATTCCTTATCTTCATCAACACTGAACACATTCTTTGGGGACACAAGCCATTCCATTTTGAACATTTTTGGATGAAGCACCCAAACTTCAAAACTTTGATACAACAACATTAGCCCACTCCTACACATCCTATTGAGCCATGGCTAAATATGCTCAGAAACATCAAGCACATTTGAAACACCCTCAAGATCTGGAATAAAAACACCTTTGACAGTATTCACAAAACTCTTTTATATAAATGAGCACAACTTTTCATTCTTGACAGTGACCCAAATGTCAACCTAGTCCACATACTTCCCATCAAAATTGATATAGAAAACCTCATCCTACTCAATGAAATCATGTGTTAATAAAAATCAAAATTAGATGGATGAAAGAGGGAGACCAAAATACCATTTTTTACAAATACTATAATAACAACAATAGAATTAACTCCATTTACAACCTAGATATTTAAGTGCATCACAAAACCAATAGACATATCCTTACATTACATATTTTCAAACATTTCTAGACACTTTTCAATAACAAAGACATAATCTTCCCTCTCCTCTGCATTCAATGGGAGGCCTTACGTCCTAGTCGCATCCACCATCCTTCGCCTCTCACTACACCCACTACTACTAGAAAAGGGATATCTTGTCAATCATTTTAGGCATATGTCGTTGGTTTTAAACCGATGGCTAAGTAGGCGAAACTCATGATATACATTGTCGATTAAAGAGACCAACAACATAAATATATATCATCTGTTCCACATTATAGTCAAACGGACGACACAAAACACAACACGTGATGAAAATGTGGTTTCCCTTGCTCTTTCCTCGTCGATTACATAGTATAGAACTGACAACGTAATGTTGTTTATGTAGTGAAAAAGGTTTTGCTCGAACGTTCCTCATTAGTTGAATGAGAAATAACCAATGACTAACAGTGTGTATTCAATTTTTTCATTGAATAAACAGTAAAAATTAAGGTATATCCTGTCATTTTCTACAAGTAACTGATTAAGTATGTGTATGTCTTCAGTTATTTTGAAGTAATCGATGAAAAATGTCTATTTTTTTATACAGCAGGTCTGCAGACTTGCTATCTGACTGCTAGTCCGTCTATTACCTATAGTTCATCAGAACTGTAGGCATCTACAAGCATCATAGCTTAACAACATGCCAACAAACATGCATGAAGAATATATATATATATATATACGCATATGCATTTGATACAATATTCACAAACATGCCAACAAACCTCAACATTCTATCCATTTTTCACTTCAAATGCAGTCACATATGCATGAAGTCACAACTCAATGGATTTATTTCTCAGCCACACATTCAATTTCGTACATATGTACAAGTACACATCATTCTCCTCCTCAAGCACTTCTCATTCAATTCACACATGCATATCCATGAATACATATCAACATCAGTTGCCATAAAGTTTATTTCCACACTATATAATAATATAACAAATAAAAATCTGACATCAAAATTTGAACTACAAAATATCAATCAACCCTCCATATAATCTAACAAGTCCACATGTTTGATGAAGCAGCATGCCCACTATTCACGTAGGCCATTCAGTTTCTCCAATGTATAGGCTTCAATAGTGTCAAAAAAACTACAAAGAGAATGAGACATTATTCTAGCGAGATTTGATTGTTTGTATTATCAAACGAGACTACTTCATTAATTATGATCCAAGACTAATAATATTATCTTCCCTATACATTTGATATATGTCGTATGCGTGACAATTGTATACATGTACAACATTACAATATGTGCATGCACAATCATTGTCTTGTACATGACACTATAGATTTACAATTACGTTGACAAATGTAACTAAGTATAGTTGGTAATATATATGCATTGGAATGAGAATTCTACATCAACACTCCAAACTACTAATTTCCCTTTTGATATAGTTTCCCTCCACCGCTACGGAATGCCTTCACACCATATAAGTTGAATTAACAGATATTTCATATTATCAAACTACCATATGATGAAAAAATTAACAAATATGTTGAGCATGAAAAAACTATACTTACACATGAAATGATAATTACAAGGAGATGTTTGGTGTGTACCCCTTTATCCTATCAGTTATAGTACCACAAAATAATAAAATAGGATTTTTGGAGGAAATGAAATGTCTCCCAAAAATTTCATATGAAATTGTATTTTCACAGACGATTATCTTGTCTGCTTCTTTATGAAGCATCAGACGATATAAATAAAATGCTACCCGTATTTTCTCAGATAGCCAAGCATGGCAGTTTTTTTAAGGAACCGACGAGATAGATTACACAGTCAATTTCCCTTAAAATAAACTGATGACATAAGTCATATCTGTAGTAGTGGCCTTTCATAAAGACAAAACTCAAAAAAATTATGTATCAACTTGAAGTTGATAAATCCCCTGGACTTGATGGAATTAACATCAGGTTCTACTAGCATATGTCGGATCACATCAAATGGGATTACATCAATCTTCTTCAATACATCTCACAACATGATGACCTTAGCCCATACAAGTCCTTAATCAGACACACATTGTGCTTATACAAATCGATTATCCAAATACAATTCACCACTTCTGCCCCATCAGTATCATCAACTCATCCTACAATTATTTCCAAAACGCTGAGAACAAGGATGAAAATACATCTAGATGACATTATTTGACATCAACAATGCACATTCCTAAAAAATAGAGACATTAAAGACACTTACATTCTTGTTAGTGAAACCATTCACTCATGCCACCACAAATTATACCCCTCTTCTTGATATCAATCTGGACTTTAAAAAAATAGTTGACAACATCAATTTGAACTATCTAACTGTATGGAAGGATATGGTTTCACATATATATATGAATCCAATGCACTCAACCATGTATATCTACCTACAAGTTCTCCACCATCATTAATGGTTCACCCTTTGGATATTTTGAGATCACAAATGGACTCAGAGAAGGTGACTCCCTTTCCCCATATCTATCCATACTTGTCACATCCTTACTCACAAACATGATCAAACATGGTACACAAAATGGACTGATCACATGACCACATGAGTGTAAGGAAAACATCATCTTGATACACTGATGATACTATTATCTTCATCCACCAGGATGTCACCAATGTTATCAATACCATATGCATCTTGGGTATCTTCTCCTACATTACATGACTTAAAATCAATCTCTAAAAATATGCAATTATTGTCATACATGTGAGACCTGAGCTCACCCAACAATACCAAACTCTACTCAATTGTAAAGTAGAAGAATTCCCTTTTACCTTGGTCTTTTCGTGTCCCAATGCTCAAAGCAATCTGGAACCCTAACATTACAGAACTTAATAATCACATGTCATCATGGAAAATGAACTTTCTTAATCCAACTGGTAGTCTTACTCTTCTTAACAACTCCCTCACATCACTGACTATCTATTACCTACGATGAATTCCTCTTCCAACATACATACACAATACCATTGACAAAATCCATAAAAACTTTGTAACGTCCCAAGATTTGAGGTCTCAAATTAAATAATCTTAAAAAGAATGATTGAACTACCCATATCACTAAGGTGCATCTTCTTTTAGGGATCCCATCACTGCGAACTCTAAAGTTAAGCATGCTCAACTTGGAGTAGTACTAGGATCGGTGACTAGTCGAGAAGTTGATCTTGACTTGCGCATGAGTGGGGACAAAGTGTGTGGTTAAGGCTAGTGGTAGCCTGTGGAGCCAGTCATCATTCTTGAAACTCTACTTGAGACTTTGGTACTGGGCCCATGTGTTAACTTCCTCTAGAAACATTCATGACAGAAAATCTATTTAATCCATTAGGACACCACATGCACACCAAAAAATATGATGGATGGGGCATTATCAATATCAAAACACACACCATATTCCTGATCCCCAAAATTGTAGCTACATTATATTTCAATAGAAAACACATCTAGAAAGAGCACATTCCTAACAAATGCTACTGTGGGAAAAAATCTTATTAGAATGTTGTACACAAAATAGCTTTTCCATAAGAAAACTCATTAACAGACACATATTCTATATGCAAAACTGAATTAACACTCCACATACTGTCAACAAAGTTAAATTTTAGACAAACCCTTAACTTCATAGACAACTCATTATTCAACAAATCATACATCTGCACATTCTCAAATCTATATCCAACATAATCACAAGGAAATCTTTGACTCTACTACGAGACCAACATGATAACAAAATGAAAATAACCCTCATCACCTCTTTTTTTTAGAAAGAATTTATTTTGAACTCTACACTCACCTCTAAACCAATACTAGAAATTGAATTTTATGGATATGGGGACTCACTCATATTCCTAATTTAGCATACCACTTCTTCGCTTACCATGGGCACCTTTTTTCTTCCATAACATTTGGAACATTACTAGACCACACAAAATAAAAGTCATGTTACTTATCTGGTATGACGCAATCCTCATTGACAACAATATGAAAAAAAGGCTTCCAAGAACCCTCCATTTACACATTGTGCACACCACACGAGGAAATAACTACTCTCTTCATTGTCTACTATCCGATTGCTACCCATCTTTGGGAACACTATTACACGCTGCTCACCATGCACACATCTACTTTTACCAACATCCAACACATGTTACAATATTAAAAGTTGATATCAATTATAAAATAATCTTACTTCCTAGAGAGCATGGATTGAGAGAGAGAATTAGCAAACAACACAACAACGATACGCTCATCCAACATGTCTTAGTTTCATATGAATATCTTCTTCTTTACAGATCAATAAGTCACCATAGAACTGAGTAAAGAAAATGGCCATCCATTCACACCATTTGGAGGCAAGCCACATAAAGAACTTACGCCATTAAAGAGATCCTCACCGATTCAAATAATCTCTGAAGTGCTTATTTTCATCTCAGAGTCTTACTGTTGCAGTGCCTCCTGTATAATTACTCATCTATAATATTTTTCAAACTCATCGCTAAGGTACGTACTGATCATAGTTCTAATGACACTCGTTGTACTATCTATACGCTATAACATGGACTCATCTGACTATTGTTACTATGTACCCTACAATTAACATGCAATTTTATATTAATTTCTATTTATAAAATGAACCTTATATATATATATATATATATATATATATATATATATACTATAGAAAGAGTGAATCTTTCAAACTAATTACCACTGTGTCATTTTTCCCACTACCAAAACCTCTTAACCAATCAGATTACTTCATTTTCAAAATACTACAACTTGGTTAACTCTCTCTCTCCTCTCATATTTTTGTCCCCTTTTTTGTTTATAGTTTCATTTTTCTCTCTTTCGAAATTAACCACGTTGCAACTCCACCACTCCACGACGGCCACTACATACTTATCCACCAAACAGATTCCCACACTACTACATAAATGCCTTTTAGCGTCGGTTGTTTAACCCGCTTTGGCGTCGGTTTCCGAGCGACGCCTATGTGGGCGCCGCTAAAGGTCTAACACTTCGGCGTCGGTTTTTTAACCGATGCCTATTTAGCTTAGAGGCGTCGGTTGTTTATAGAAAACCGACGCCAAAAGGGTTCGCGCCACAGAAAACGGCGTCATCTAGGACACATTCTGCGTCGGTGTTTAATTGATAACCGACGCAAAAAGTGTCCTAGATGACGCTGTTTTCTGTGGCGCGAACCCGTTTGGCGTCGGTGATCAACTAAACAACCGACGCCATACTTCAAGATGACACGGCCGTGCTTCCCTGCACGGCCGTGTTTAGTACTATAGGCGTCGATTTTATATGAATAAGCGACGCCTTTTCCACCACGACTGTGCTTTCCTGCACGGTCGGGTTGTTTGTAATATTAGGCGTCGGTTTTTATCCAATAACCGACGTTGTAGGTCTTTGCTGACGGTTTTCTGTAAATAATTGACGCCTATATCTTTTTTTTTCATATCAATTTGCAGGCCTGTTGTGGCTGGTCAGCAGGATGAGAACCTGCAGTTCAATTTTCTGAACTGCAGGTTTACGACATCCATTGATATCAGCCTACAAACAGGCCACAAACCTGCAAAAGTCCCAAGGAAAATTTCACACAAGTAGATACATTCAGACATCAATTCAATTCTCACATTCACACATATAGAAACATTCAAATACATGTATTAATATTCAGAAAGATTCATTTACAAAGTATCATTCATTATCGCTATCAACATCCCAATTATATCTTACAGTTGCCACTGCTTGTATGGCTTTTGCCCATTCTTCTCATATTTCATTTAATGCTTCCATCGTATATGGAGCATGTATATTTTTTAAGCATTTACCTATAGTGTTGTTAGTTTTAAACACCTGCAAAGAGAATGATGTATATATATATAAGTAATAATATAAAAATAAGATTGATATATTTCATACTAACTAATGAGACTATATATAATACCTCATGTATGGTATCGATGTCCAATGCGGTATGTTTAATAATCATCTGCATAAATCGCATCACATAGTATGTGCATGCCCAGCCATTGTCTTGTGTAGCGCACTATAAATTAAAACATACAAAATAATACAACTAAGCACAATTCACATCAATAATATATACATTGGAGTCGGGAACTTACTTGTACGTTCTGCCAATTTATTGGCTGGTTCTTTTTCCTTGGGATCATTTCTCCAGCCATTTTGAATGCATCTAAACCCCTACATGTTAATATAACACAGTAAATTACATAAGTAAATAGTAATGTAATAACAGATGTTAACAGATACAAAAATGAAATATTTCTCACCAGAATAATGGCATTCTCATTACGTGTCCAATTTTAGTGTTTAATGTACTTCCCGCGGGATCTAGATAATAAACAGTGAACGTCCCAGGGACAATAACTAGTAACTCCCAATGTCTACCGCTAGAGGTAAAAAGTTAACAATTAATAACTCAAAATGCACAATAAAAATGGAATTTTCTTAAGTCCAAATTATAAATAAAGTAAACTTACTTGACATTGAATGGAGCTATTATTATCTTCTTGTTTTGCTGACCGAAAATTTTAAAAGCATCTATACAGTATTGTTGAACACTATCAGGGTCTTTAGCTACCATACTAATCAATGATGGAATCAAAAATCCCACATGATCAAATGCAAATTGTTTGCAATGATCTTCGACTAAGTAGCTGCAAAACATGTATTACGTATGCATTAATATATAAGAAACCAGATCACCGGAACTTACACAAGGTATATGGATGTATAAACAAGATCTCACCTTATCCATGTCTCTATCATTGATGTATTCAATCAATCATACATAAATAGCTCAATAATATCTTGTATAAATAAAGAGTTATCGTATGATTGACCTGCATAATCTGCATCTAAAGAAACAATTATCGGGCAATGTATATTATGTGCCCGTAGCCAACATGCCATTCCCCTACAAGCAGGACCTAACGGGTATGTTAGGTCAGTTGGAACCCAAGTTGGTAATACGGGAAGTGGAGGTGGAGGCCTAGGTGCTCCTGGTGTCTTCTTTTTAACCTGTATATATAATTTCAGATCAGTTGACATCATATATACACATTAACAGTCTAAATCAATGTAAATTTATCTTACAATTTCAGTAGTGTAGACGACATCTGCTTTGGGCCACAATATGACCTCGCCTTCTGCCTCAGCAAGTGTATCAATATCCGGGTGGGGATATGACAATGTAGCTTCCCTCCAATCGGGTAACACACGTAAGGGGCCCACACAAACATAGCCCTGTGGCATTGGAGTCCCGTGAAACCTTTTCCCAGGAAGGGACGGGTAAGCCTGCGCCTCTGCAACAACATAGTCTTGTATTCTTAAGCGGCATGGCTTCAATGCCTACAAATTTACGTAAAGAATGTTATACATATATACATATCATCTTGAAAAGACTAGCTACAATGTCATAAACAATACTTACAGCAGACGTGTTAGGTGATGGGTCTCCAGGATTACTCGCAGTCTGTGCATCAGGAGAAGAGTGGGTCGCCATAGGCTGATTGGAAGCATGAGATGCCTGCCACCGCAGCAATTCTTCCTTGACCTTCTCAGCAACTACATCGTTGACCTTCTTAGCAACTATATCCTCGACTCTCTTATTCTCCTATATATGGATAAAAGAAACATTGGCTTCTTATTATTGAATTTCCTTTTGCAGTAACATTCTAAAAAAAGAAAATGTTACCTCTTCTTGAGAAAGTCCCGCTCTGGGTTTGCGCTGGGATGGCCCAAAGAATGCTTTGATGCCCACACCAGCGCCTGCACCCCTAACACGTCCAGGATGCTCTGGGTTACCCAGAGCAACTGTCAATTCATCCCTTGTGCCCTGAGGGATGAACGTGCCTTGTTTCCTCTGCTCGTGTAGCTCCCGCTAATCACCATCAACAGAAATTGGTAAGTTAACACCACAAATAATCAATATTCAAACGATTGCTCTAAGAGTTGTATTTTACCATTTTCGCAGCCGCCTCAGCAGTTACGGGCTTCTTTATTTCACCCTTCTTGTTTTGCCTCCCAGCTATCCAGACATCATGGCGAGGCATGGGTGTGGCAGACTCCTGAGTAGGAGCAGACTCCTGAGTAGCCGCAGACTCTGCCTGTAGTCTTTGGCGAACGCTTGCATAGCCTTTTGGACCCATAGTGTGGTCATACACATTCAGTGCTCGCCTTGCTTTTTGTGCGTCACTGAGGGCCTAGTTAGTATGCACATTAATGATTTGGTTAGTAGCACTAAATGTTAATCTTGAATAGGTGAATACAATGTATATTAATTAAATTGGGAGTGACGCCTAATACCTTGAATTCTTCAGATGTTTTTGAAGCTACAAAATTGTCCCAATCTTCTTTGTCCAAGAAGTTCCATTGTTCAAGGGATGACTTCTTCTTCTTATCACCCTCTTTTATGTATTCTCTGTTCAGATTTGTCCTGTAATTCCTAAGCATCTTTCCAGCGCGTTGCATCACACTTTTACGATGCAACTTCTCATCCAATGCAAACAGATTCTATAAAATAGAAATGTTATTAACTAGTATCCAAAATAGAATTGCAAATAATAGAATTTGTAATCTACAAAATAGAATTGCAAATAATAATAACTCACGCATAAATCCTTCCATATCAAGTCTTTTTTCCCCTGAGGAACTTTATGCCAATTATCATACTTAACACCACAATGGCTCCGAGTGGTACACCCAAGATAGTTTACAAAATTATTGCGGTTCACTCCAATTGCATTTCCTCCATTATCAAACTCCACAACCAATTTGGATCCACTGCCACTTAGCGCTATTAACTTCTTCAACAGAGTGATGCCCCTTTTCTTGTTAAGTGTTTGGTGCTGCGCATCAAGTTGCTCCAGTGCTTCAGTGGGTACATGTGCATCATCAACCTAAAATTTGACAAAAATAAACACACTGAATTAGCCCAATATAGAAATATAGGATATATGACATAACTAGAAGATAATGAATTTTATAGAAATACAGGATATGTTTTTAGAACTTACATTGGTATCCTCGCCATGCTCGTCATGGACAACATGCTCATCATGGACTTCATGCTCATCATGGACATCATGCTCATCATGGTCAGCCATCTGAAAATGTCATTAAAAAGGCAAACATTTAGCATTTTTATTAACTAGAAAAAGGCAAACATTTAGCATTTGTATTAAATAGAAAAAGGCAAACATTTAGCATTTGTATAAACTAGAAAAAGGCAAACATTTAGCATTTGTATAAACATACATGCCTCTAAAATTGTGATCTTTTATCAAATAACAATCCTTCATTGTGATCTCCGTGCACATATAAGTCATCATTAGCTTCAATATTTTGTGGAGTTGGCAACCCAAATGAGAATGGACTGGAGTCATCATACTTATCATAGTACTCTTCTTCATCTATAGGATCTTCAATGAACTGTCTTTTACCATGAAGAACAACCGACCATTTATCATTTGCAGGATCATCGATATAGAATATTTGTTTCGCCTATGATGCAAATATGAATGGTTCACCCTTCTTGCCAATCTTTTCAAAGTTCACCAAAGTGAAACCCAATTCATCCACTATAACTCCTTTGGTGTTATCAACCCAATTACATTTAAAGAGCAGAATTTTGAAATCTATGTAGTCAAACTCCCAAATGTCTTCAATGACACCGTAATATGACATTTTAGCTTCACGTGGACTCTTATCCTTTGCACTTGCAAAGTACATAGTCGACGCTTGAAGAGTGACCCCACTATTTTGGACGACACTCTTATCATCTTGGTGCTTTGTGTAATATGTGAATCCATTAATGTCAAACCCTTCATAAGACATAACATTCGGTTTTGGTTTAAAGGCGAGGCATTTGATAGTTTCTGTAATATCATTTGGTGTTTGAGATAGTTGATGTAAGACTTTATCTTCAAACCACTTAGTAAAAGTCTTATTATGCTCTCTAGCAAGCCACATTGAACTTGCTCGAGGATGTTGTCTCTTTATGAAATTGGTATGTTCCTCGATATAAACACTCACTTCGTCCATATTGTGTAAAATATACAAGTGAGCTTGTTCCAACTGCTCACGGCTGATTACTTTCACCCGTGATCCCAAAATTCCTTTGCCCTCCTCAATATTCTTGTCATTATCAGGAGTGTCATTACCACTGAGAAAGTCATTGCAAAAATCCATAACCTCTCTTGCCACATAACCTTCAATAATACTCCCTTCAGGCTGATAACGGTTTCGAACATCACCTTTAAAAACGCTCATGTATCGTTCAAAGGGATACATCCAATGCAAGAAAACCGGTCCCAACATTTTCACTTCCCTAGTCAAGTGGACAACAAGATGTACCATGATATCAAAGAACGAAGGAGGGAAATACATCTCAAGCTGACATAGGGTAACAACCACTTCTCTTTGTAAATTATCGAGAGTATCAGGGTCAATAACTTTGCTGCATATACTGTTGAAAAAGAAACAAAGTCTGGTAATTGCAAACCTTACATGCTTCGGCAATATAGATCGAATTGCCACGGGCAATATTTGTTGCATTAGAGTGTGACAATCATGAGATTTAAGACCTATCAACTTCAGATCTTTCATTGATACCAATCTACGGATGTTGGATGAGTAACCATGTGGCACCTTAACATTTACCAAGCATTCACAAAAAGTTTTCTTCTCCTTTCTAGACAACGTGTAACAAGCGGGAGGTAAGTAAGTTCTTTTATTACCCATTTCACGTAATTCTTTTAATTCTGACCTTATTCCCATTTCACGTAGGTCCAGTCTGGATTTTATCCCATCTTTAGTCTTACCTGGTATATTTAACAGAGTACTAATGATGCTATCACAGACATTTTTCTCAACGTGCATTACATCGATACAATGATTGACTGTCAAAGAACTCCAATAAGGAAGATCCCAAAATATTGACTTCTTCTTGAATGAAGAATTGTCACTCCGTGTGGCCATACTACATTGTGATTTCTTACCAAATTCATTGACAATGTCTTTTACTCCTGCATAAACAACATCCCCTGGTATAGGTTTAGGTGCACTCTGTTCATCATTCCATCCATTGAATGCTTTGCGCTTCCTACGATACGGATGGAATTTTGAAAGAAACCTTCGATGACCAAGATATACAGTCTTGCCGCCATGTTTTAGTCTTATTGAATCAGTGTTTTCTTCACATATAGGACACGGTTTAGCTCTTTTGACACTATATCCAGACAAATTCCCATATGCTGGAAAGTCATTAACAGTGCAAAACAACATAGCGTGCAAACGAAATGTCTCTGTTGCTGAAGCATCATAGGTCATCACACCTTCAGCCCAAAGTTTCTTTAAGTCATCAATCAAAGGTTCAAGATAAACATCGATATCATTTCCGGGTTGTTTAGGGCCCGATATCAACAACGACAACATAACGTACTTATTTTTCATACACATCCAGGGAGGAATATTGTATATAACAAGCATGACTGGCCAAGTGCTATGTTGGCTGCTCAATGTCCCGTACGGATTCATCCCATCTGTACAAAGCCCAAGTCTTAGATTCCTATCTTCTTCACCAAATTTGGGGTATAATAGATCAATCTTCTTCCACTGTGGGAAATCAGACGCATGTCATAGGATCCCATCATTATTTTTCTTAACATCTTCATGCCACCTCAAATTCTTCACATCTTTCGGATTTGCAAACAAGTGTTGAAACCGTGATATTATAGGTAGATACCACAACACCTTGGCAGGAGAACCAGTTTTGGACTCCCCCGAAGTCGTCAATTTATACCGTGACGCACCACATTTTGGACAATCTTTCAAATCTACATAGTCTTTTTGAAATAATACATAATCATTCGGGCATGCGTGTATCTTCTTGGCCTCCATTCCCATTGGGCACAACATTTTCTTTACCTGGTATGTTGAGATTGGCAGCTCGTTTCCTTCAGGAAGCATTTCTTTCAACAAAGTCAACAATGAAGTGAAGCTTTTATCGCTCCATCTATTGTTAGCTTTCAACTTATACAATCTCAACACAGCGCTAAGCTTCATAAACTTAGCACAACCTGTGTATAACGGTATCTCAGCATCATGCACAATGTTTCTAAAGATAGGAGGTGGATCGGTGTGCTCTACCCTACAACTATCCAGTATCGCATCAATGATATCTGTTGGAACTGGTTCGTTCACATTTACGTCATCGGAGGCAATTTCTTCTTCCACCCAAGCACTGCTATCGACATCTACTGGTTTCAATTTTGAAATCTCTCCATGCCAGTGCCATTCTGTATAGCCTTGTACAATCCTGTTGCACATGACATGACTTTTGATTTCCTCACCAGTGTTGACTTTCAAGTTGTTACCGCAATGCCTACATGGACAGTAGAACCTATCTGTAGGTTTTTTCCTATGTTCCTCGGCAAATCTAATAAACTGATCAAGACCAGATATAAACTCTGGGGTGCAACGATTACGAATGGACATCCATGATCTATCAATTCTATGATCAGAGAAAACAAGTATATATTAGGAAACAAGTATATATTAGGAAAAGATTAGGGTATACACTTACATCCTAAGTGTATAATGTGATGTCATTCTTATATATAATAAATGTGTACCACCTATCCCATCCTTGAACACCTAATCTCACTAGTAAGTGTATAATGTGTATTGGGTTTTCGAGAAAATTTCAGCAGCATTTCCCCGTTGTTCTCAAAGTACATATGTACTTAGAGAACAAACGGAGAAATGCTGCCGAAATTTTCTCAAAAACCCAATACACATTATACACTTACATCCTAAGTGAGATTAGGTGTTCAAGAACAGTCCCAAACCGGGGACTATCCAAGATTTACTCCTAATGAGTCAATCTTGGACGGGTTTCTAGGCCAACAAACACATTTGATGTCATTCTTATATATAATAAATGTGTACCACCTATCCCATCCTTGAACACCTAATCTCACTAGTAAGTGTATAATGTGTATTGGGTTTTCAAGAAAATTTCGGCAGTATTTCTCCGCTGTTCTCTAAGTACATATGTACTTAGAGAACAAACGGGGAAATGCTACCGAAATTTTCTCGAAAACCCAATACACATTATACACTTACATCCTAAGTGAGATTAGGTGTTCAAGAACAATCCCAAACCGGGGACTATCCAAGATTTACTCCTAATGAGTAAATCTTGGACGAGTTTCTAGGCCAACAAACACATTTGATGTCATTCTTATATATAATAAATGTGTACCACCTATCCCATCCTTGAACACCTAATCTCACTAGTAAGTGTATAATGTGTATTGGGTTTTCAAGAAAATTTCGGCAGCATTTCCCCGTTGTTCTCTAAGTACATATGTACTTAGAGAACAAACGGGGAAATACTGCCGAAATTTTCTCGAAAACCCAATACACATTATACACTTACATCCTAAGTGAGATTATGTGTTCAAGAACAGTCCCAAACCGGGGACTATCCAAGATTTACTCCTAATGAGTCAATCTTGGACGGGTTTCTAGGCCAACAAACATAATAATAGATATGTACATGTTAGAGTTTCATCACAATTAATGTTAGGGTTTCATCACAATTGATGTTAGGGTTTCATCAATGTTAGGTTTAATCAAATCAAATTAGGATGCTAGAATTTACAAGTTTAAATCTTATTTCAACATGCATCAAAATTTACTGAATTAAGTCAAACATTAGGATTAGAAGCACAAATATATGCAAGCAAAAAAATTGTTCATATCTTAGGATTTACATAAAACATTACATGAAAATTTGTTCATATCCTTACTAACAGCAAGCACGGCCGTGCTGTCCAGCACGGCCGTGGTAGGCCAACACAGCCATGGTCGTGCTTGCTGCATGTTGGTAAATAGCTAGGGAGAAGGAGAGGTAGCGCTACCTAGAGCTAGTGTGGAGAGGACCGCCGGCGGCAGCAGTGTGTGGAGGAGCTAGAGCAGCAGTGGCAGCGACAGCAACAAACGACCGGGGGCGGGCGGCAGGCAGAAGCAACTGACGGTCGGAGAAGCAGCATGCGCCGGCCGGAGAAGCACCAGGAGAAGAAGCAGCAGCAGTGGGCGGCGGGCAGCGGCGCCGGTGAGCAGAAGAGAACCAGAGCAGCGGCGGCGAGCAGTAGCAACCGACGATGGGTGATTTTGGGAGAACGGCGGAGAGCAGCAGCACAGAAGAGAAGTCATGATGAAACAGGAAGAAAGGGGGAAGAGCCGGGTATCGGGTCTATTAAGTTGATCAACGGCGTCGGTTATCTACACAACCGACACCTATTATGCTTTAACGTCGGTTATTAGTAAAACACCGACGCCCAAATAGAAAACTTTTACCCTAAATTATTTGGCGGGAACCATTATCAGCGTCGGTTATCCAAGGATAACTGACACCTAAAGTGGAACTTTTCACGCAAAATTTCATTTTAAATAGGCGTCGGTTAATAGTTAAAACACCGACGATGTATGTGGCCCAAATTTTTTTCGTCCGAAAATTGGATTTCGCGGGCGCTTTTAGGCGTCGGTCAGTTATAGTCAGCCGACGCTGAATACAAAGCGGTACCCGTGTCTGGCTGGTCTTCGAATATATACGTCGGTTTGCCTACATAACCGACGCCTGATATTATAGGCGTCGGTTTTCCTTAATAACCGACACCCAGAAAAGCGACACTGAACGCTATTTCTGTAGTAGTGCCAACTGAACGGGCAAAACTGCTCACGTTGTACTTCTGCTCATATTGCATCGGCGTATTACCTTTTCGTGTTGTCATCCACCACCACTTGAGAAAGAGAGAGAGTGGGATGGAGAGAAAATCTGATAGCACATAGTACCAAACATTTCATCCCGTATGTTCGTTTTGGAGGGCTCTGTAGTAATTAGGGCAGACAAGCTTCTCGATGGTTTGCTGTAAGTTCAGGGGTCTTGTAGTAATTTGAACCCCACTAACAAAACCTCATAACCAATCATATTACTCCATTTTCAAAATGCTACAACTTGGTTAACTCTCTCTCCTCTGATATTTGTGTCCCCTTTTTTCTTGTTTTTAGTTTCATTTTTCTCTCTTTTGAAATTACCACGTTGCAACTCGGCGACGTCCACTGAACCGGCAAAACTTCTCACGTTGCGCTTCTACTTAGGCCCTGTTTGGTAGGGTGTAATAGGAGGAAGAATGAAGATCTTAAAAGTGATGATGTTGAAATCACTGCTTTTTGCCTGCATGTATTCTATTTGGTTGGAAGGTGTAAGAACAACTTGATTTTATTTTCCGTCATTTTCTACAGAGAGGTTCATACGAAAAGGAATGGTGACGAGTAATACCCCACCACGCCGAAGCAGGGAGGGTAATGCCTATTGTGGTCATTTCTGTGCACTGCACGGATCATTGTTCATCAATTTGCACCAGCGACCGTGAACGGAAGTTTCTAGTGGGGTCACTTTTTCCAAAAAGGACGAAAGTGGTACATGCCTGCTTGATGATGAGTTGTCCAGTCAACAGCAACTTTGTTGCAGGGAAAGCAACTGCACCTGACCGCGCCATATTAGGGGGCAGTACATATTCCGGGATTTTGGTGGGAACTGTATTGTTAGAACTCATCGAACTACACTCCATTACACCGTACCAAGGGCTAATTTGGTTGGATGTAAAACCAACCAGCACTTAAAGTTACAAAACAGGAAATGGTTTGCAGCGAGTTAAAACTCAATTGTTTTTGTCTGGTTCTAAGTAGATCGAATGGATCGTTTTAGTTTGTAAATGTTTGGTTGATGACAGCTGCAAGTCATATTGATGCAGCAGCAGGCATCACGGCAACGAAATATGGCCTGGCATATGACAAAAAAGGGGGTAGGAGGAAGTACATGGCAGAATTGTGGGTTGGAACCGCGCACAAAAAGTGTGCAGTTCATTTCCTGATTTTTCTGTAGATCCGAAGACCAGAATGTGGTTTCTTCCACAGTGTGTGGGTTGGCACCCCTTGCAACCAAACGAAAGGGTTACAACCCGCTGCTTAGTTGCAAACTGCAAAAACGGGCTCCAAATAAAATTTAAACTGCAAAGCATTACAATTAAACATCACTCGTATCAACAACACCCTACCAAACATTACAATTAAACATCACTCGTATCAACAACACCCTACCAAAAATTTAAACTGCAAAGCATTACAATTAAACATCACCCGCTGCTTAGTCGTCAATGTCACGTAATACGGGATGGGTTGTTGATTAGTATATTAACTACCGGGATTTAAAAAGAGTTCAGCCAAACTAGGCTAGCGTTTCTTCATTGCTGCGATTATCCCAGTTAATTGGAACACCAGTTTATATAGATGTGGGACATATTCAAGTCTATCTCCAACTTAATTTTTTAAGAAAAAAAATAAAGGTGATGATCCTAATTCCATATTTAAGAACACGGAATCCGTTTTACTATTCCTTTTTCCATTAGTAAATATTTGCCGTTCTCCACTGCTGTATATGTTCCGGGCAGAGATCGACGATGATGGCCCTGGGCCCTGGTCTTTCCTGACTGGTACACAGAATGCAAACCCGCACTTGGCGCCTACAACAGTCGATAAAGCTGCCTTCCTCGGCCTTGCCGTAGAGGCAGCCCCAACATTTCCACGGTCTCTTAACGTCGGGGTCCTCGGATCCTGGAAGAACACCTCGAATGACAAGGAGTGCGCAGAACACGCGCGTAAGGTTTTGTCTGGATGCATACATTTACTATTCCAGTATTTTCTGTTTTAATCATTAGGCCATCAAGTTGAATCCGGAATTGACAGCTGCTGTTCGGTAATGATTTCAATAGAAACATGAAACATCTTCAACCACCCCAATATAGGGGGGCTCGGAACTACCATCTTCATCCTAATTTTCATCCTTTTTCCATACAGGCTGACAAGGGTTACTGCAGGCCATCTACAGATTTGTCACCGTGCAATCCCAAAAGAACTATGCTTCTGTAAACACTAGTAATTAAGCACCCAGACGAGGCCTTATGTTCTTCGTGATGCAGCCATTGACTTGTATAGAGGCAGCACCAGCAATCCATACTTAAGCCTCCTTCGTCGCCTGGCCTCTCATACGCCCCAGAAGGAAGGCGATGGGGATATTTGGGTCGCTGTCTGTGCTCCTACACAAGGTACAAATTCTACATTATACATCCACGTGCATCCCTTACCAAGCTACTCATCAATACATTTGTAAACATAAAACGATCGTGACATATATATCTTCTCTTTCCTCTTCCCCTGACATATGCTTGTTATTCACATCAAGCTCACTATACATTGCAGATCCGACCATATCCTATATCTCTGTGTTACAAGGTTCAGTTGTTTCGACGAGAAAAAAGCTGACGTCCATATTGACCGTTTCAGTGTGTGTTGGTGGTGATGCAAGGGGGAGGATGCATGCCAAGAAGAAGGACTCGACGGTGAGCTATCCAATACTCGGCACCCCACATATGAACAAGAAGGTAGTTTGAAAGTTTTACAGCTTTAAAAGTCAAAGCACTATGTTGTCGTACATTGTCTATAATAGAAAAACAAATATGAATCTTAAAGATATAATTGCACGTCCCTTTCCCACATTTAGCATACTACTCTCCATTAATGGCTTCTCACCAATCAGCGGTGGAAGGTGTGAGTTTAACCTACAAACTGATTGCTTTAACACTGAGGAAGATCACAGTGGAAAGAAGAACTATATAGGAAATAAAAAATAATTTGTTACACTTTAGTTGATATAATGCCCTGTATAGCACCCTCAATAAATAGTTTCCAGAACAGCGCACTTTTTTTACATGTTTAGATTCGGAAACCATTAGATTTTTTTTTCGGAAAAAAATAAAGACTAAAAAAGTAGAACAATATTTTTTTTCGTATTTTAACATCTAAACTGTCGTTTTTTAAAAAAACACCAAAATGTACATTTGGGAAGCAATGCCTTTCCTTTGAGCTGCAGTGTCCCATTTGTGACCACTAAGTTCCATCCGTGATGTGACACATTAGTCCCACATATTTTATTCATTATCTATTTTGATATCATATCTTTATTCATATTTTATTTTTTGAGTTTATTAACAACTCCAATAATCAATAAAATACATATATTTATTATACATAAATAGAATAAAAGAAATAATATAATCATTCAATGATATGTGGTATTTATAAGTGTGTGTGACAGCGTCTCAAATTAATGTATACAATAATAAAAATATATAATAAATGATAATATTATATAAAAACTAAAACATGTAAATAATTAAAATGAAAAAATAGATAATATTTAGAATAAATAATCCAATACAAAACACAGATATAATATAATTGAACACGGATACCAATAAAAATAACTAAATCAAACTCTATGATACAATATAAATATTTAACATATAATATTTGAGTGTTGTACATTAATCAAACATAAATGTTGTACACAATAAAATAAGGACATAGATAAAAATTAATTGAATAAAAATTTAGTATTTAATACAATATATATACATATTTATTTATATATATATATAATAAAAACATATAAGTGTTATACACAAATATACATACACTACATAGAATACATACATGGTAATTTTTATTTTAAATACGTATATATTTTTTATTTTAGGTGATGTATATAAAAGTTTAATTGTCAATTTACATATAAAATCTTGTGTAATATATAGTTCATTTAATTATTTACATGAATGGTCTTGCTTTATTATTTTATATGTATATTGTACTAGTTGATTATTTATTTTTAAAGCTTATATTATTTAAATTCTTTATTATATCATATCTTTGATTTAATATTTATATTTACTTGATATTTTAACATTGTATTCACTAATTTGACACAATATTCCTTTCATTTAGAAACAATAGTAATAATGAAAAATCATACTCTATTTCCTTTATTATATTTTGAAGTGTGTGTATATATATTGTTGATAATTATTGGAGTTGTTAATTAACTCAATAAAACTAATATTAAAATGGGATTGCTTTAAAAATTAAATAAAAATATCTACAATGCATTTTTGTTGGTGATGTATTGTCCTCTATGGGAATGATGTGCTCCCGCATGGGATACAATGGTCTCGTATGGGACCCTGCATCTCCAAAAGGGACACATTATTCCTCAAATGTGATATTTTGGTAATTTTTTCGAAAAAGACATTTTGAATGTTCAGATACCAAAAAAATTCTATTTTGATTTTTTTAATCTAAGATAAATTAGAAGTGTCATACCACGTGGCATAAAAACTTTAATGGAATGAGATAGAGTGGTTAGAGGTATGATGTACGTGCATTATCGGTCGATTGACATCTTGCAGATATATATGAGCAACACATTATTTGAAGAATGAAACAAGGTTAACACATTGTTGGATGGCACCTTGCAAAGATCCACTATATTACTTCTTTGCATATACATATTTTTGTAACATAACATCTCTTCGTATTAAAATTAAAAAGATGTTTTATTTTTATTTTATTACCTTACTTAAAAATAATGATTTTCCAAAAAATACTTAAATAGATTATCTTTTCTATAATGGTCAAGAGTCACGCTTTTCTCTTACCACAAATATATTTTATTTTTTATGATGTTTAAGTAGGCCTTGAAAAAGTTAAATATTGTTATGAGTTACAAGTAAGCACTATTTTCTGATCAAGAGGGAGGTATATGAACATGCTTGGAAACCAATACCATATGGCCTCGTTTGGTTGACTGGATTCAGGGGAAGGATTGCATGCGTATCTGGCCACTTTACATTTTCTGTGTTTGGAACCGTTCCATATAGGACGGGAAATGATTCCCCTCCGGATGTTATTCCGGTATACATGTCATTAAAAAAAGGGGCCTCGGGTGCGGGTTTAGTTAATCCGTCATTTTGGGCATATTGATTTCTACGTTGTTAGTGTCGATTGTTGTGCACATTTGTCAAATATGGAACGATCCCACCGGTGTTATCCTGCTTCGCTCCCTACTGATCGTATTCCCCAACCACGATAGTTTTACTGCGTCGTATCTCCTCTGTCCGGTAAACTCATTTCCTGCGGTAGAGGTGTGGTGCCTAATTTACTCTCCTCCGGTACCACCACTACTCGTCTTCTCCGTAATAGTCTCACGTCTGTTGTTCCCAGTGATCTTGTCCTCAGTAGTCTACCTACGTATCGTTATACAGTACAGGAGGGACGACGATGACCAAGCAGAACCGTCGGCTAGGAGACGTACGAGCCAATTGATAGGCAGGTGTAACCCCATGCGATCTCGTACTCCGAGGACTCCGTTGTGTTATTCACGGCCTCCACTAGCAGCTAGCAGATGAGAAGGGACAGGGAAGGGGTAGGCCTCTGAATCAAATCGTTAGGCTGATCTTTGTTGGAGTCGTTGTAGTACCCCACGTTCTGGTCCTCTAGAACGCCCATGTACTCGTCATAGCGTCATAGTTGTAGCCAATCACATGTACATTGTCTATAGACCGGCTCCCCAATGTCCCCTTGATCGATTGCCCAGATGCCTCTCCACCGCCGTAGCTATCGTACAACATGGAGATATGGTTGGCCAAGAAAAACCATGGAGAAATATAGTCCATTACCAAGTAATAATATATAGCTACAGTACATGTGATTTGCAGCGCGACGGAGATGATTCCCATCCTGGCATTCAACAAACATGGGAAGCACTTTACCCATCCTTTCCAATCCAATCTAATTCCTTCTCAAAATTTGTTCCCTTCCCATCCAGTGAACCAAACATGGCCTATGTGCATATGTAACTCCTTCACATGGTTACAACCAAATTATATTTTTTGACATGTATTTATGTAAGTGTTGTTGGATCCTAGATGGGTGATTAGATGCTCTAGAGGGGGGTGAATAGAGCTGAAAGCACTTAAACAAATTCATTAAACCTTCAAATTATATGACAAGATAAGGTTGCTAAATAGGTAATTTGAGTGCAACTAAAACATACATAGCAAGGATAAGAGAGATTGAACATGCACCAATTAGAAAAGCTATTTAGAGTGGTTCCACACTTCAAACTAGAAGTGTGTCAGTCCACTTGCCTAGAGAGGTCAACCTCTAGGACTTCCAACAATTGCACTCTTATATTCACTTATAAGACTTACAATACATGACCAACAAAGGACTTACCTATCCATTACAAAGAGTCTTCAACCTTACCAAGGACTTACCCACTTTCCAAGAGTCTTCGGCCTTCTCCAAGGACTTACCCACTCTTGCACAAGTCTTCGGCCTTGCAGGAATTACCCACTCTTCTTAGATCTTCCGCCTTTGACTTCACCTTCACTCGGAGAAGCTTCCACCAAGGTCTTACCCACTTGAGCTTGAGTCTTCTGCCTTCTCCAAGGGCTTACCCACTCTAGCTCCAAGTCTTTAGCCTTGATCTTCACCAAGGGACTCCTTCCCTTGTTCTTCTTCACCTCTCTTGGACAAGAGAGAGAACCTTCATCTTCATGATTGCAAAGATAGAAAGGAGGTGGTGGAAGTGAGAGCCTCACAAGATATACATATAGGACTAGCTCTCTTACAGATTTCCTACTCACTCTAATGGATGTAGCAAGTGATTAAGCTTAGAGAGAGAGAGAGAGAGGAGGCTGTAGGATCACTCAACTATAGAATAGGAACCTTCATAGTGAATGCTCAACCTTAGAATGAAGCCCAAGGGGTCATATTTATAGTTGGGGATGCCTCTTAGCCTTTGGGAACACTTGTGAACGAAAACTAGACGTTTTGTGGCAATTGGAGTGTGTCTATACCTAATCTGAAAACACTCAAGTAGAGGCATTAGACACCAATATGTGGAATGGTTAGTCATCATCAAAACAAGGGTTTAGTCAATTTAGACGTGAGTCAACATTGACCTAATTGACCTTGAGTCAACATTCTCCCCCTTTTTGAAGATGACAAACCATTCCAAAAATGTATTGAAAGCATTTAAGTAAATTCATACCTTCGGAGAAACCTAGGGGTTTCAATATAATGGAGTTCATATGCTCCCCCTCAATTGATGTGCATGGAGTTTTCATACTCCCCCTCAATTGATGCAATTTCTCCTGCATGGTTAGCTTTCATAACATTTATAGAATACTATGTCTTCTACTCATATATGTTTTACACATATATGCCTTCTCCCCTTTACCTTCTCCCTTTTCATGAACATGCTTCTCCTTTTCATGTAAGACATGCCTTCTTCCTCTTTTAAAAGAAGACATACATTTATCCCCCTTTGTCATTTCAAAAAGGTGGGGGTATGAAGAAATAAGAAACATCACTTGTTAAAGAGAAAAAAAGATAACACAAAATATATATAAGGAGAGTAGAAGAGCACAGATAGGGGCTTGTCCAAGCATAGAAAGAAAAACAAGTTAAAACATATACTTGAACAACCCAAAATGCAAGATAAAGTGCTGCATAAAAACAATAAATCACAATTTTGACCCTCAAGATGATGGAGTTTGACCAAAAACCATCGGAGCTCATGGCAAAGCGATGAGTCTTGCTTAGAAGGTCGTTTCTGCATGAAAAACACTAGTCTTGCACCAAAAACTGAAACTGGAGCAAAAGCTGCATAAAATTCAAAAAATACTCCAATTTCTACATACAATGTAGATCTATGTGCCCTGCATCACAATGTTATGCAAAGAACTCAAGATAGTAGTTATGCAATTCAAGGAACAAACTTGAGCATGTATAATCATAGCATATAGATGAGCAAAGATGCCAATTATAAACAGGGTTAGAACTACATGTATATGAACTACTAGTAGATGATATCATAAGTTAGGACTACTAGTAGGATCTAGATCATAGCAAGAGATACCAAAAGATACACAAGATAAAGCAAGCTATGATTAGATGAAGAGATATATCCAAACAAAGAGATATGCAATTTTAGAAGCATGAAAGGATATAACTCCCTAGATATGCATCCTTACCATAAGATTATTACCACCAAGAACCTCAAGGTTGTATCAAAACAAGATATACACCAAGATAGATGTAACAAGTTAGAGCACAACGGAAGCAATTTTTAGACACAACCAGGAGATCAAAAGAGATCATCATCAAAACCTGCAAAACAACTCAAAGCAAGTAATTGCAAGATATAGATATACCAATTTAGAGCAATTGTGGAGATAGAGTTGTAAGATATAGATAAACCTAGGGGTTTCAATAGAATGGAGTTCATATGCTCCCCCTCAATTGATGTGCATGGAGTTTTCATACTCCCCCTCAACGGATATATTTTCATACTCACTTTTTGGGTCCGGAGGGGTTAGTTTAGCAACCCAAGTCATATTGCTCTTGGGTGCTTTCCTACAAGTACAACAATTAGAATAATGACCAAAATCATTGCAATGATTAGAAGTGCCCATAGCCTTGGAACTGGAGGATTCTTCATTGAAAATTGAAGGTCCTTTGTCTTTGTTGTTCCTTTGGCTACAGTCAAGTCCAATGCCATCTCTACCCATTTGTTTGGTAGTATGGTCTAGGATTTTATTAAGATTCTTTTTATCACCAAAGAATCTTTGCAAAGAAGATCTCAAACTATGATTGTCATGCATAAGAGAAGTAAAGGTAAAACACAATAGATTCATATCATCTCTAGCATGCACAAGATAGATTTCTAAGCAAACATCTTTAGTCATATAAGAATCTTTATCACAAGATAGAGCATCAAAAACTTTCTCTCTATAAGAAAAGATAGTATGAGGGTCAAGAGCAATTACACTACTATGCAAGGAAGCAAGTTCATATACAAGACAAGTAATCTTTGAAGGATAAACTTTATCTACACATTTTATTCCTTGCAAAGTAAGCTCTTGACTCTCATAAGCACATTTAAGAGCATAAGAAACAATAGAGAGAGAAACAATAGTAGTAGCAAGCTCTATATATGAAGTAGTCATAGAAGGTTGAGATTCTAAAAACTTAATCTTATCAAGCAAGCTAGAATTCTCAAATTTAAGAGCATTTAGTTGACTAAGATAAGCATTTATTTGAATCTCAACACTTGAATTTACCTCATTTAAATCTTTAGTTGAGCTTTTCATGAGGGCGCAATGGCATCTTCCATCTTCACATTCACTAGATCTTCCACTAGTGCTTTCATTTGTTGATGGAGCCTTTGTGATCCCTTTTTCACTCTTTTTTCCTTCTATTGCTCTCTTTGAAGGTTGCCCATCTTCATAATCACCCATATTCTCCTACTTGTAGATGTATGCTTGGAGAAGACCCACTCTGATACCAATTGTTGGATCCTAGATGGGTGATTAGATGCTCTAGAGGGGGGGTGAATAGACCTGAAAGCACTTAAACAAAATTCATTAAACCTTCAAATTATATGACAAGATAAGGTTGCTGAATAGGTAATTTGAGTGCAACTAAAACATACATAGCAAGGATAAGAGAGATTGAACATGCACCAATTAGACAAGCTATTTAGAGTGGTTCCACACTTCAAACTAGAAGTGTTCCAGTCCACTTGCCTAGAGAGGTCAACCTCTAGGACTTCCAACAATTGCACTCTTATATTCACTTATAAGACTTACAATACATGACCAACAAAGGACTTACCTATCCATTACAAAGAGTCTTCAACCTTCCCAAGGACTTACCCACTTTGCAAGAGTCTTCGGCCTTCTCCAAGGACTTACCCACTCTTGCACAAGTCTTCGGCCTTGCAGGAATTACCCACTCTTCTTGGATCTTCCGCCTTTGACTTCACCTTCACTCGGAGAAGTTTCCACCAAGGTCTTACCCACTTGAGCTTGAGTCTTCTGCCTTCTCCAATGGCTTACCCACTCTAGCTCCAAGTCTTTATCCTTGATCTTCACCAAGGGACTCCTTCCCTTGTTCTTCTTCACCTCTCTTGGACAAGAGAGAGAACCTTCATCTTCATGATTGTAAAGATAGAAAGGAGGTGGTGGAAGTGAGAGCCTCACAAGATATACATATAGGACTAGCTCTCTTACAGATTTCCTACTCACTCTAATGGATGTAGCAAGTGATTAAGCTTAGAGAGAGAGAGAGGAGGCTGTAGGATCACTCAACTATAGAATAGAAACCTTCATAGTGAATGCTCAACCTTGGAATGAAGCCCAAGGGGTCCTATTTATAGCTGGGGATGCCTCTTAGCCTTTGGGAACACTTGTGAATGAAAACTAGCCGTTTTTTGGCTTGCAACAGATATATTTTCACTTGTTGCAACTTCACAACGGCTAGAAACACTTTTCTGCACTTTTCCGTACAGTGCAATCGGTCGAGTTCTGATGGGTGTAACTCGACCGATCAAGTAGGAGGCAAATCGATGTTCAAAGGATCGGTCGAGTTTGTCCTGAAGAAACTCGACCGACCATTTCAACTGGAAATGGCCTACTACCCAATCGGTCGAGTTCTGTGAGTGCACAACTCAACCGATGCAATCTTCAGAAAATCGACCAAGGTTGATCGGTCGAGTTTCAGGGTGGGAAACTCGACCGAACAAGTGCATGTAATTGATTTTCAAAGTTGCATTAAAAGTGCTCTAATATTCGATCTAAGTGTTCCTGATATTTTTGTAAGCTCAATTACAAGTCATACAATCATTACAAGTGATTTACAACATGATTCTAATGGATATACATCATATTACAAAAACGTGCACTTGTATGACTTTGACTTGTCTTTTCTCCAATTTGAGATGCGCAAGTTAGGGCAATTGGAGTGTGTCTATACCTAATCTGAAAACACTCAAGTAGAGGCATTAGACACCAATATGTGGAATGGTTAGTCATCATCAAAACATGGGTTTAGTCAATTTAGACGTGAGTCAACATTGACCTAATTGACCTTGAGTCAACATTCTCCCCCTTTTTGAAGATGACAAACTATTCCATAAATGTATTGAAAGCATTTAAGTAAATTCATACCTTCGGAGAAACCTAGGGGTTTCAATAGAATGGATTTCATATGCTCCCCCTCTATTGATGCGCATGGAGTTTTCATACTCCCCCTCAATTGATGCAATTTCTCCTGCATGGTTAGCTTTCATAACATTTATAGAATAATATGTCTTCTACTCATATATGTTTTACACATATATGTCTTCTCCCCTTTACCTTCTCCCTTTTCATGAACATGCTTCTCCTTTTCATGTAACACATGCCTTCTTCCTCTTTTAAAAGAAGACATACCTTTCTCCCCCTTTGTCATTTCAAAAAGGTGGGGGTATGAAAAAAATAAGAAACATCATTTGTTAAAGAGAAAAAAAGATAACACAAAATATATATAAGGAGAGTAGAAGAGCACAGATAGGGGCTTGTCCAAGCATAGAAAGAAAAACAAGTTAAAACATATACTTGAACAACCCAAAATGCAAGATAAAGTGCTGCAGAAAAACAATAAATCACAATTTTGACCCTCAAGATGATGGAATTTGACCAAAAACCATCGGAGCTCATGGCAAAGCGATGAGTCTTGCTTAGAAGGTCGTTTCTGCATGAAAAAAACTAGTCTTGCACCAAAAACTGAAACTGGAGCAAAAGCTGCATAAAATTCAAAAAATACTCCAATTTCTACATACAATGTAGATCTATGTGCCCTGCATCACAATGTTATGCAAGCAACTCAAGATAGTAGATATGCAATTCAAGGAACAAACTTGAGCATGTATAAGCATAGCATATAGATGAGCAAAGATGCCAATTATAAACAGGGTTAGAACTACATGTATATGAACTACTAGTAGATGATATCACAAGTTAGGACTACTAGTAGGATCTAGATCATAGCAAGAGATACCAAAAGATACACAAGATAAAGCAAGCTATGATTAGATGAAGAGATATATCCAAACAAAGAGATGCAATTTTAGAAGCATGAAAGGATATAACTCACTAGATATGCATCCTTACCATAAGATGATTACCACTAAGAACCTCAAGGTTGTATCAAAACAAGATATACACCAAGATAGATGTAACAAGTTAGAGCACAATGGAAGCAATTTTTAGACACAACCAGGAGATCCAAAGAGATCATCATCAAAACATGCAAAACAACTCAAAGCAAGTAATTGCAAGATATAGATATACCAATTTAGAGCAATTAGAGAGATAGAGTTGTAAGCAAGATAGGCAATTTAGAACATGGCAATATGCATATATAAAGGTACCAAATGAGAGTGCCAAATAATAAGGCTATTGGTTGAGAAAATCTAGTTGAGAGGGAAATTCTCACTCAATAAGCCATCTCACTCAATAAGCCAACTGTGTATCCTGTGCACAGTGTTATCGGTCGAGTTATGTGCATTGACAACTCGACCGATGACAGCTGTTGGCAACACCCATTGGTGCCAATCGGTCGAGTTTCAATAGGGAAAACTCGACCGACAGACCAATTGTCAAAGAGCATATATATTTCATAAAAACATATTTAAAAGGCATGCTAAAAATACAAACCATATCCAAACATTTCTAAGCAAGTTAGTAATGCACCATAGAAGCATTAGAAATAGTTTTTGAGCAAGAGTGTGAAGAGAATCACAAAATGCCACTCTTGACTCAAAAACCATATGTATAGTGCACACTAACTTGACAAAAACAAGTTAGAAATGGTTATAAGCAAGAAAAACATTACCTTTGTGCATACCACTCCTTTTCCACTTGTTGTCACCCTCTACACATCTCACCTTTCTTCTTTCATGTGGATTGACAAGTCAATTTGCAATTCAATAGCTCAAGTCAATCCATTTGCAAGTACCTACAGGAAGAAAGATGGAATGGTCCCCAATCATATTTTTCGGTACGGAGGGGTTAGTTTAGCAACCCAAGTCCTATTGCTCTTGGGTGCTTTCCTACAAGGACAACAAGTAGAATAATGACTAAAATCATTGCAATGATTACAAGTGCACGTAGCCTTGGAACTGGAGGATTCTTCATTGAAAATTGAAGGTCCTTTGTCTTTGTTGTTCCTTTGGCTACAGTCAAGTCCAATGCCATCTCTACCCATTTGTTTGGTAGTATGGTCTAGGATTTGATTAAGATTCTTTTTATCACCAAAGAATCTTTGCAAAGAAGATCTCAAACTATGATTGTCATGCATAAGAGAAGTAAAGGTAAAACACAATAGATTCATATCATCTCTAGCATGCAAAAGATAGATTTCTAAGCAAACATCTTTAGTCATATAAGAATCTTTATCACAAGATATAGCATCAAAAACTTTCTCTCTATAAGAAAAGATAGTATGAGGGTCAAGAGCAATTACACTACTATGCAAGGAAGTAAGTTCATATACAAGACAAGTAATCTTTGAAGGTTAAACTTTATCTACACATTTTATTCCTTGCAAAGTAAGCTCTTGACTCTCATAAGCACATTTAAGAGCATAAGAAATAATAGAGAGAGAAATAATAGTAGTAGCAAGCTCTATATATGAAGTAGTCATAGAAGGTTGAGATTCTAAAAACTTAATCTTATCAAGCAAGCTAGAATTCGCAAATTTAAGAGCATTTAGTTGACTAAGATAAGCATTTATTTGAATCTCAACACTTGAATTTACCTCATTTAAATCTTTAGTTGAGTTTGTCATGAGGGCGCAATGGCATCTTCCATCTTCACATTCACTAGATCTTCTACTAGTGCTTTCATTTGTTGATGGAGCCTTTGTGATCCCTTTTTCACTCTTGTTTCCTTCTATTGCTCTCTTTGAAGGTTGCCCATCTTCATAATCACCCATATTCTCCTACTTGTGGAAGTATGCTTGGAGAAGACCCGCTCTGATACCAATTGTTGGATCCTACATGGGTGATTAGATGCTCTAGAAGGGGGGGTGAATAGAGCTGAAAGCACTTAAACAAAATTCATTAAACCTTCAAATTATATGACAAGATAAGGTTGCTAAATAGGTAATTTGAGTGCAACTAAAACATACATAGCAAGGATAAGAGAGATTGAACATGCACCAATTAGACAAGCTATTTAGAGTGGTTCCACACTTCAAACTAGAAGTGTGTCAGTCCACTTGCCTAGAGAGGTCAACCTCTAGGACTTCCAACAATTGCACTCTTATATTCACTTATAACACTTACAATACATAACCAACAAAGGACTTACCTATCCATTACAAAGATTCTTCAACCTTACCAAGGACTTACCCACTTTGCAAGAGTCTTCGGCCTTCTCCAAGGACTTACCCACTCTTGCACAAGTCTTCGACCTTGCAGTAATTACCCACTCTTCTCGGATCTTTCGCCTTTGACTTCACCTTCACTCGGAGAAGCTTCCACCAAGGTATTACCCACTTGAGCTTGAGTCTTCTGCCTTCTCCAAGGGCTTACCCACTCTAGCTCCAAGTCTTTAGCCTTGATCTTCACCAAGGGACTCCTTCCCTTGTTCTTCTTCACCTCTTTTGGACAAGAGAGAGAACCTTCATCTTCATGATTGAAAAGATAGAAAGGAGGTGGTGGAAGTGAGAGCCTCACAAGATATACATATAGGACTAGCTCTCTTACATATTTCCTACTCACTCTAAAGGATGTAGCAAGTGATTAAGCTTAGAGAGAGAGAGGAGGCTGTAGGATCACTCAACTATAGAATAGGAACCTTCATAGTGAATGCTCAACCTTGGAATGAAGCCCAAGGGGTCCTATTTATAGCTGGGGATGCCTCTTAGCCTTTGGGAACACTTGTGAATGAAAACTAGTCGTTTTGTGGCTTGCAACGGATATATTATCACTTGTTGCAACTCCACAACGGCTAGAAACACTTTTCTGCACTTTTTCGTACAGTGCAATCGGTCGAGTTTTGTTGGGTGTAACTCGACCGATCAAGTAGGAGGCAAACCGATGTTCAAAGGATCGGTCGAGTTTGTCCTGAGGAAACTCGACCGACCATTTCAACTGGAAATGGCCTACTACCCAATCGGTCGAGTTCTGTGAGTGCACAACTCGACCGATGCAATTTTCAGAAAATCGACCAAGGTTGATCGGTCGAGTTTCAGGGTGGGAAACTCGACCGAACAAGTGCCTGTAATTGATTTTCAAAGTTGCATTAAAAGTGCTCTAATATTTGATCTAAGTGTTCCTGATATTTTTCTAAGCTTAATTACAAGTCATACAATCATTACAAGTGATTTACAACATGATTCTAATGGATATACATCATATTACAAAAACGTGCACTTGTATGACTTTGACTTGTCTTTTCTCCAATTTGAGATGCGCAAGTTAGGGCAATTGGAGTGTGTCTATACCTAATCTGAAAACACTCAAGTAGAGGCATTAGACACCAATATGTGGAATGGTTAGTCATCATCAAAACACGGGTTTAGTCAATTTAGACGTGAGTCAACATTGACCTAATTGACCTTGAGTCAACATTCTCCCCCTTTTTGAAGATGACAAACCATTCCAAAAATGTATTGAAAGCATTTAAGTAAATTCATACCTTCGGAGAAACCTAGGGGTTTCAATATAATGGAGTTCATATGCTCCCCCTCAATTGATGTGCATGGAGTTTTCATACTCCCCCTCAATTGATGCAATTTCTCCTGCATGGTTAGCTTTCATAACATTTATAGAATACTATGTCTTCTACTCATATATGTTTTACACATATATGCCTTCTCCCCTTTACCTTCTCCCTTTTCATGAACATGCTTCTCCTTTTCATGTAAGACATGCCTTCTTCCTCTTTTAAAAGAAGACATACATTTATCCCCCTTTGTCATTTCAAAAAGGTGGGGGTATGAAGAAATAAGAAACATCACTTGTTAAAGAGAAAAAAAGATAACACAAAATATATATAAGGAGAGTAGAAGAGCACAGATAGGGGCTTGTCCAAGCATAGAAAGAAAAACAAGTTAAAACATATACTTGAACAACCCAAAATGCAAGATAAAGTGCTGCATAAAAACAATAAATCACAATTTTGACCCTCAAGATGATGGAGTTTGACCAAAAACCATCGGAGCTCATGGCAAAGCGATGAGTCTTGCTTAGAAGGTCGTTTCTGCATGAAAAACACTAGTCTTGCACCAAAAACTGAAACTGGAGCAAAAGCTGCATAAAATTCAAAAAATACTCCAATTTCTACATACAATGTAGATCTATGTGCCCTGCATCACAATGTTATGCAAAGAACTCAAGATAGTAGTTATGCAATTCAAGGAACAAACTTGATCATGTATAATCATAGCATATAGATGAGCAAAGATGCCAATTATAAACAGGGTTAGAACTACATGTATATGAACTACTAGTAGATGATATCACAAGTTAGGACTACTAGTAGGATCTAGATCATAGCAAGAGATACCAAAAGATACACAAGATAAAGCAAGCTATGATTAGATGAAGAGATATATCCAAACAAAGAGATATGCAATTTTAGAAGCATGAAAGGATATAACTCCCTAGATATGCATCCTTACCATAAGATTATTACCACCAAGAACCTCAAGGTTGTATCAAAACAAGATATACACCAAGATAGATGTAACAAGTTAGAGCACAACGGAAGCAATTTTTAGACACAACCAGGAGATCCAAAGAGATCATCATCAAAACCTGCAAAACAACTCAAAGCAAGTAATTGCAAGATATAGATATACAAATTTAGAGAAATTAGAGAGATAGAGTTGTAAGCAAGATAGGCAATTTAGAACATGGCAATATGCATATATAAAGGTACCAAATGAGAGTGACAAAGAATAAGGCTATTGGTTGAGAAAATCTAGTTGAGAGGGAAATTCTCACTCAATAAGCCATCTCACTCAATAAGCCAACTATGTATCCTGTGCACAGTGTTATCGGTCGAGTTATGTGCATTGACAACTCGACTGATGACAGCTGTTGGCAACACCCATTGGTGCCAATCGGTCGAGTTTCAATAGGGAAAACTTGACTGACAGACCAGCTGTCAAAGAGCATATATATTTCATAAAAACATATTTAAAAGGCATGCTAAAAATACAAACCATATCCAAACATGTCTAAGCAAGTTAGTAATGCACCATAGAAGCATTAGAAATAGTTTTTGAGTAAGAGTGTGAAGAGAATCACAAAATGCCACTCTTGACTCAAAAACCATATGTATAGTGCACACTAACTTGACAAAAACAAGTTAGAAATGGTTATAAGCAAGAAAATCATTACCTTTGTGCATACCACTCCTTTTCCACTTGTTTTCACCCTCTACACATCTCACCTTTCTTCTTTCATGTGGATTGACAAGTCAATTTGCAATTCAATAGCTCAAGTCAATCCATTTGCAAGTACCTACAGGAAGAAAGATGGAATGGTCCCCAATCATATTTTTGGGTCCGGAGGGGTTAGTTTAGCAACCCAAGTCCTATTGCTCTTGGCTGATTTCCTACAAGGACAACAAGTAGAATAATGACCAAAATCATTGCAATGATTACAAGTGCACGTAGCCTTGGAACTGGAGGATTCTTCATTGAAAATTGAAGGTCCTTTGTCTTTGTTGTTCCTTTGGCTACAGTCAAGTCCAATACCATCTCTACCCATTTGTTTGGTAGTATGGTCTAGGATTTGATTAAGATTCTTTTTATCACCAAAGAATCTTTGCAAAGAAGATCTCAAACTATTATTGTCATGCATAAGAGAAGTAAAGGTAAAACACAATAGATACATATCATCTCTAGCATGCACAAGATAGATTTCTAAGCAAACATATTTAGTCATATAAGAAACTTTATCACAAGATAGAGCATCAAAACCTTTCTCTCTATAAGAAAAGATAGTATGAGGGTCAAGAGCAATTACACTACTATGCAAGGAAGCAAGTTCATATACAAGACAAGTAATCTTTGAAGGATAAACTTTATCTACACATTTTATTCCTTGCAAATTAAGCTCTTGACTCTCATAAGCACATTTAAGAGCATAAGAAACAATAGAGAGAGAAACAATAGTAGTAGCAAACTCTATATATGAAGTAGTCATAGAAGGTTGAGATTCTAAAAACTTAATCTTATCAAGCAAGCTAGAATTCGAAAATTTAAGAGCATTTAGTTAACTAAGATAAGCATTTATTTGAATCTCAACACTTGAATTTACCTAATTTAAATCTTTAGTTGAGCTTGTCATGAGGGCGCAATGGCATCTTCCATCTTCACATTCACTAGATCTTCCACTAGTGCTTTCATTTGTTGATGGAGCCTTTGTGATCCCTTTTTCACTCTTGTTTCCTTCTATTGCTCTCTTTGAAGGTTGCCCATCTTCGTAATCACCCATATTCTCCTACTTGTGGAAGTATGCTTGGAGAAGACCCGCTCTGATACCAATTGTTGGATCCTAGATGCGTGATTAGATGCTCTAGAGGGGGTGAATAGAGCTGAAAGGACTTAAACAAAATTCATTTAACCTTCAAATTATATGACAATATAAGGTTGCTAAATAAGTAATTTGAGTGCAACTAAAACTCACATAGCAAGTATAAGAGAGATTGAACATGCACCAATTAGACAAGCTATTTAGAGTGGTTCCACACTTCAAACTAGAAGTGTGTCAGTCCACTTGCCTAGAGAGGTCAACCTCTAGGACTTCCAACAATTGCACTCTTATATTCACTTATAAGACTTACAATACATGACCAACAAAGGACTTACCTATCCATTACAAAGAGTCTTCAACCTTACCAAGGACTTACCCACTTTGCAAGAGTCTTCGGCCTTCTCCAAGGACTTACCCACTCTTGCACAAGTCTTCGGCCTTACAGGAATTACCCACTCTTCTTGGATCTTTCGCCTTTGACTTCACCTTCACTCGGAGAAGCTTCCACCAAGGTCATACCCACTTGAGCTTGAGTCTTCTGCCTTCTCCAAGGGCTTACCCACTCTAGCTCCAAGTCTTTAGCCTTTATCTTCACCAAGGGACTCCTTCCCTTGTTCTTCTTCACCTCTCTTGGACAAGAGAGAGAACCTTCATCTTCATGATTGCAAAGATAGAAAGGAGGTGGTGGAAGTGAGAGCCTCACAAGATATACGTATAGGACTAGCTCTCTTACAGATTTCCTACTCACTCTAATGGATGTAGCAAGTGATTAAGCTTAGAGAGAGAGGGGAGGAGGCTGTAGGATCACTCAACTATAGAATACGAACCTTCATAATGAATGCTCAACCTTGGAATGAAGCCCAAGGGGTCCTATTTATAGCTGGGGATGCCTCTTAGCCTTTGGGAACACTTGTGAACGAAAACTAGCCATTTTGTGGCTTGCAACGGATATATTTTCACTTGTTGCAACTCCACAACGGCTAGAAACACTTTTTTGCACTTTTCTGTACATTGCAATCAGTCGAGTTCTGATGGGTGTAACTCGACCGATCAAGTAGGAGGCAAACCGATGTTCAAAGGATCGGTCGAGTTTGTCCTGAGGAAACTCGACCGACCATTTCAACTGGAAATGGCCTACTACCCAATCGGTCGAGTTCTGTGAGTGCATAACTCGACCGATGCAATCTTCAAAAAATCGACCAAGGTTGATCGGTCGAGTTTCAGGGTGGGAAACTCGACCGAACAAGTGCCTGTAATTGATTTTCAAAGTTGCATTAAAAGTGCTCTAATATTCGATCTAAGTGTTCCTGATTATTTTTTAAGCTTAATTACAAGTCATACAATCATTACAAGTGATTTACAACATGATTCTAATGGATATACATCATATTACAAAAATGTGCACTTGTATGACTTTGACTTGTCTTTTCTCCAATTTGAGATGCGCAAGTTAGGGCAATTGGAGTGTTTCTATACCTAATCTGAAAATACTCAAGTAGAGGCATTAGACACCAATATGTGGAATGGTTAGTCATCATCAAAACACGGGTTTAGTCAATTTAGACGTGAGTCAACATTGACCTAATTGACCTTGAGTCAACATTCTCCCCCTTTTTGAAGATGAAAAACCATTCCATAAATGTATTGAAAGCATTTAATTAATTCATACCTTCGGAGAAACCTAGGGGTTTCAATAGAATGGAGTTCATATGCTCCCCCTCAATTGATGTGCATGGAGTTTTCATACTCCCCCTCAATTGATGCAATTTCTCCTGCATGGTTAGCTTTCATAACATTTATAGAATACTATGTCTTCAACTCATATATGTTTTACACATATATGCCTTCTCCCCTTTACCTTCTCCCTTTTCATGAACATGCTTCTCCTTTTCATGTAAGACATGCCTTCTTCCTCTTTTAAAAGAAGACATACCTTTCTCCCCCTTTGTCATTTCAAAAAGGTGGGGGTATGAAGAAATAAGAAACATCACTTGTTAAAGAGAGAAAAAGATAACACAAAATATATATAAGGAGAGTAGAAGAGCACAGATAGGGGCTTGTCCAAGCATAGAAAGAAAAGCAAGTTAAAACATATACTTGAACAACCCAAAATGCAAGATAAAGTGTTGCAGAAAAACAATAAATCACAATTTTGACCCTCAAGATGATGGAATTTGACCAAAAACCATCGGAGCTCATGGCAAATCGATGAGTCTTGCTTAGAAGGTCGTTTCTGCATGAAAAACACTAGTCTTGCACCAAAAACTGAAACTGGAGAAAAAGTTGCATAAAATTCAAAAAATACTCCAATTTCTACATACAATGTAGATCTATGTGTCCTGCATCACAATGTTATGCAAGTAACTCAAGATAGTAGATATGCAATTCAAGGAACAAACTTGAGCATGTATAAGCATAGCATATAGATGAGCAAAGATGCCAATTATAAATAGGGTTAGAACTACATGTATATGAACTACTAGTAGATGATATCACAAGTTAGGACTCCTAGTAGGATCTAGATCATAGCAAGAGATACCAAAAGATACACAAGATAAAGCAAGCTATGATTAGATGAAGAGATATATCCAAACAAAGAGATATGCAATTTTAGAATCATGAAAGGATATAACTCACTAGATATGCATCCTTACCATAAGATGATTACCACTAAGAACCTCAAGGTTGTATCAAAACAAGATATACACCAAGATAGATGTAACAAGTTAGAGCACAACGGAAGCAATTTTTAGACACAACCAGGAGATCCAAAGAGATCATCATCAAAACCTGCAAAACAACTCAAAGCAAGTAATTGCAAGATATAGATATACCAATTTAGAGTAATTAGAGAGATAGAGTTGTAAGCAAGATAGGCAATTTAGAACATGGCAATATGCATATATAAAGGTACCAAATGAGAGTGCCAAAGAATAAGGCTATTGGTTGAGAAAATCTAGTTGAGAGGGAAATTCTCACTCAATAAGCCATCTCACTCAATAAGCCAACTGTGTATCCTGTGCACAGTGTTATCGGTCGAGTTCTGTGCATCGACAACTCGACTGATGACAGCTGTTGGCAACACCCATTGGTGCCAATCGGTCGAGTTTCAATAGGGAAAACTCAACCGACAGACCAGTTGTCAAAGAGCATATATATTTCATAAAAACATATTTAAAAGGCATGCTAAAAATACAAACCATATCCAAACATGTCGAAGCAAGTTAGTAATGCACCATAGAAGCATTAGAAACAGTTTTTGAGCAAGAGTGTGAAGAGAATCACAAAATGCCACTCTTGACTCAAAAACCATATGTATAGTGCACACTAACTTGACAAAAACAAGTTAGAAATGGTTATAAGCAAGAAAAACATTACCTTTGTGCATACCACTCCTTTTCCACTTGTTGTCACCCTCTACACATCTCACCTTTCTTCTTTCATGTGGATTGACAAGTCAATTTGCAATTCAATAGCTCAAGTCAATCCATTTGCAAGTACCTACAGGAAGAAAGATGGAATGGTCCCCAATCATATTTTTGGGTCCGGAGGGGTTATTTTAGCAACCCAAGTCCTTTTGCTCTTGGGTGCTTTCCTACAAGGACAACAAGTAGAATAATGACCAAAATCATTGCAATGATTACAAGTGCCCGTAGCCTTGGAACTAGAGGATTCTTCATTGAAAATTGAAGGTCCTTTGTCTTTGTTGTTCCTTTGGCTACAGTCAAGTCCAATGCCATCTCTACCCATTTGTTTGGTAGTATGGTCTAGGATTTGATTAAGATTCTTTTTATCACCAAAGAATCTTTGCAAAGAAGATCTCAAACTATGATTGTCATGCATAAGAGAAGTAAAGGTAAAACACAATAGATTCATATCATCTCTAGCATGCACAAGATAGATTTCTAAGCAAACATCTTTAGTCATATAAGAATATTTATCACAAGATAGAGCATCAAAAACTTTCTGTCTATAAGAAAAGATAGTATGAGGGTCAAGAGCAATTACACTACTATGCAAGGAAGCAAGTTCATATACAAGACAAGTAATCTTTGAAGGATAAACTTTATCTACACATTTTATTCCTTGCAAAGTAAGCTCTTGACTCTCATAAGCACATTTAAGAGCATAAGAAACAATAGAGAGAGAAACAATAGTAGTAGCAAGCTCTATATATGAAGTAGTCATAGAAGGTTGAGATTCTAAAAACTTAATCTTATCAAGCAAGCTAGAATTTGCAAATTTAAGAGCATTTAGTTGACTAAGATAAGCATTTATTTGAATCTCAACACTTGAATTTACCTCATTTAAATCTTTAGTTGAGCTTGTCATGAGGGCGCAATGGCATCTTCCATCTTCACATTCACTAGATCTTCCACTAGTGCTTTCATTTGTTGATGGAGCCTTTGTGATCCCTTTTTCACTCTTGTTTCCTTGTATTGCTCTCTTTGAAGGTTTCCCATCTTCATAATCACCCATATTCTCCTACTTGTGGAAGTATGCTTGGAGAAGACCCGCTCTGATACCAATTGTTGGATCCTAGATGGGTGATTAGATGCTCTAGAGGGGGGGTGAATAGAGCTGAAAGCACTTAAACAAAATTCATTAAACCTTCAAATTATATGACAAGATAAGGTTGCTAAATAGGTAATTTGAGTGCAACTAAAACATACATAGCAAGGATAAGAGAGATTGAACATGCACCAATTAGACAAGCTATTTAGAGTGGTTCCACACTTCAAACTAGAAGTGTGTCAGTCCACTTGCCTAGAGAGGTCAACCTCTAGGACTTCCAACAATTGCACTCTTATATTCACTTATAAGACTTACAATACATGACCAACAAAGGACTTACCTATCCATTACAAAGAGTCTTCAACCTTACCAAGGACTTACCCACTTTGCAAGAGTCTTCGGCCTTCTCCAAGGACTTACCCACTCTTGCACAAGTCTTCGGCCTTGAATGAATTACTCACTCTTCTTGGATCTTCCGCCTTTGACTTCACCTTCACTCAGAGAAGCTTCCACCAAGGTCTTACCCACTTGAGCTTGAGTCTTCTTCCTTCTCCAAGGGCTTACCCACTCTAGCTCCAAGTCTTTAGCCTTGATCTTCACCAAGGGACTCCTTCCCTTGTTCTTCTTCACCTCTCTTGGACAAGAGAGAGAACCTTCATCTTCATGATTACAAAGATAGAAAGGAGGTGGTGGAAGTGAGAGCCTCACAAGATATACATATAGGACTAGCTCTCTTACAGATTTCCTACTCACTCTAATGGATGTAGCAAGTGATTAAGCTTAGAGAGAGAGAGGAGGTTGTAGGATCACTCAACTATAGAATAGGAACCTTCATAGTGAATGCTCAACCTTGGAATGAAGCCCAAGGGGTCCTATTTATAGCTGGGGATGCCTCTTAGCCTTTGGGAACACTTGTCAATGAAAACTAGCCGTTTTGTGGCTTACAACGGATATATTTTCACTTGTTGCAACTCCACAACGGCTAGAAACACTTTTCTGCACTTTTCCGTACAGTGCAATCGGTCGAGTTCTGATGGCTGTAACTCGACCGATCAAGTAGGAGGCAAACCGATGTTCAAAGGATCGGTCGAGTTAGTCATCATCAAAACATGGCTTTAGTCAATTTAGACGTGAGTCAACATTGACCTAATTGACCTTGAGTCAACATTCTCCCCCTTTTTGAAGATGACAAACCATTCCATAAATGTATTGAAAGCATTTAAGTAAATTCATCCCTTCAGAGAAACCTAGGGGTTTCAATAGAATGGAGTTCATATTCTCCCCCTCAATTGATGTGCATTGAGTTTTCATACTCCCCATCAATTGATGCAATTTCTCCTGCATGGTTAGCTTTCATAACATTTATAGAATACTATGTCTTCTACTCATATATGTTTTACACATATATGTCTTCTCCCCTTTACCTTCTCCCTTTTCATGAACATGCTTCTCCTTTTCATGTAAGACATGCCTTCTTCCTCTTTTAAAAGAAGACATACCTTTCTCCCCCTTTGTCATTTCAAAAAGGTGGGGGTATGAAGAAATAAGAAACATCACTTGTTAAAGAGAAAAAAAAGATAACACAAAATATATATAAGGAGAGTAGAAGAGCACAGATAGGGGCTTGTCCAAGCATAGAAAGAAAAGCAAGTTAAAACATATACTTGAACAACCCAAAATGCAAGATAAAGTGCTGCAGAAAAACAATAAATCACAATTTTGACCCTCAAGATGATGGAATTTGACCAAAAACCATCGGAGCTCATGGCAAAGCGATGAGTCTTGCTTAGAAGGTCTTTTCTGCATGAAAAACACTAGTCTTGCACCAAAAACTGAAACTGCAGCAAAAGCTGCATAAAATTCAAAAAATACTCCAATTTCTACATACAATGTAGATCTATGTGCCCTGCATCACAATGTTATGCAAGAAACTCAAGATAGTAGATATGCAATTCAAGGAACAAACTTGAGCATGTATAAGCATAGCATATAGATGAGCAAAGATGCCAATTATAAATAGGGTTAGAACTACATGTATATGAACTACTAGTAGATGATATCACAAGTTAGGACTACTAGTAGGATCTAGATCATAGCAAGAGATACCAAAAGATACACAAGATAAAGCAAGATATGATTAGATGAAGAGATATATCCAAACAAAGTGATATGCAATTTGAGAAGCATGAAAGGATATAACTCACTATATATGCATCCTTACCATAAGATGATTACCACTAAGAACCTCAAGGTTGTATCAAAACAAGATATACACCAAGATAGATGTAACAAGTTAGAGCACAACGGAAGCAATTTTTAGACACAACCAGGAGATCCAAAGAGATCATCATCAAAACCTGCAAAACAACTCAAAGCAAGTAATTGCAAGATATAGATATACCAATTTAGAGCAATTAGAGAGATAGAGTTGTAAGCAAGATAGGCAATTTAGAACATGGCAATATGCATATATAAAGGTACCAAATGAGAGTGCCAAAGAATAAGGCTATTGGTTGAGAAAATCTAGTTGAGAGGGAAATTCTCACTCAATAAGCCATCTCACTCAATAAGCCAACTGTGTATCCTGTGAACAGTGTTATCGGTCGAGTTCTGTGCATTGACTACTCGACCGATGACAGCTGTTGGCAACACCCATTGGTGCCAATCGGTCGAGTTTCAATAGGGAAAACTCGACCGACAGACCAGCTGTCAAAGAGCATATATATTTCATAAAAACATATTTAAAAGACATGCTAAAAATACAAACCATATCCAAACATGTCTAAGCAAGTTAGTAATGCACCATAGAAGCATTAGAAACAGTTTTTTAGCAAGAGTGTGAAGAGAATCACAAAATTCCATTCTTGACTCAAAAACCATATGTATAGTGCACACTAACTTGACAAAAACAAGTTAGAAATGGTTATACGCAAGAAAAACATTACCTTTGTGCATACCACTCCTTTTCCACTTGTTTTCACCCTCTACACATCTCACCTTTCTTCTTTCATGTGGATTGACAAGTCAATTTGCAATTCAATAGCTCAAGTCAATCCATTTGCAAGTACCTACAGGAAGAAAGATGGAATGGTCCCCAATCATATTTTTGGGTCCGGAGGGGTTAGTTTAGCAACCCAATTCCTATTGCTCTTGGGCGCTTTCCTACAAGGACAACAAGTAGAATAATGAACAAAATCATTGCAATGATTACAAGTGCCCGTAGCCTTGGAACTGGAGGATTCTTCATTGAAAATTGAAGGTCCTTTGTCTTTGTTGTTCCTTTGGCTACAGTCAAGTCCAATGCCATCTCTACCCATTTGTTTGGTAGTATGGTCTAGGATTTTATTAAGATTCTTTTTATCACCAAAGAATCTTTGCAAAGAAGATCTCAAACTATGATTTTCATGCATAAGAGAAGTAAAGGTAAAACACAATAGATTCATATCATCTCTAGCATGCACAAGATAGATTTCTAAGCAAACATCTTTAGTCATATAAGAATCTTTATCACAAGATAGAGCATCAAAAACTTTCTCTCTATAAGAAAAGATAGTATGAGGGTCAAGAGCAATTACACTACTATGCAAGGAAGCAAGTTCATATACAAGACAAGTAATCTTTGAAGGATAAACTTTATCTACACATTTTATTCCTTGCAAAGTAAGCTCTTGACTCTCATAAGCACATTTAAGAGCATAAGAAACAATAGAGAGAGAAACAATAGTAGTAGCAAGCTCTATATATGAAGTAGTCATAGAAGGTTGAGATTCTAAAAACTTAATCTTATCAAGCAAGCTAGAATTCGCAAATTTAAGATCATTTAGTTGACTAAGATAAACATTTATTTGAATCTCAACACTTGAATTTACCTCATTTAAATCTTTAGTTGAGCTTGTCATGAGGGCGCAATGGCATCTTCCATCTTCACATTCACTAGATCTTCCACTAGTGCTTTCATTTGTTGATGGAGCCTTTGTGATCCCTTTTTTACTCTTGTTTCCTTCTATTGCTCTATTTGAAGGTTGCCCATCTTCATAATCACCCATATTCTCCTACTTGTGGAAGTATGCTTGGAGAAGACCCGCTCTGATACCAATTGTTGGATCCTAGATGGGTGATTAGATGCTCTAGAGGGGGGGTGAATAGAGCTGAAAGCACTTAAACAAAATTCATTAAACCTTCAAATTATATGACAAGATAAGGTTGCTAAATAGGTAATTTGAGTGCAACTAAAACATGCATAGCAAGGATAAGAGAGATTGAACATGCACCAATTAGAAAAGCTATTTAGAGTGGTTCCACACTTCAAACTAGAAGTGTGTCAGTCCACTTGCCTAGAGAGGTCAACCTCTAGGACTTCCAACAATTGCACTCTTATATTCACTTATAAGACTTACAATACATGACCAACAAAGGACTTACCTATCCATTACAAAGAGTCTTCAACCTTACCAAGGACTTACCCACTTTGCAAGAGTCTTCGGCCTTCTCCAAGGACTTACCCACTCTTGTACAAGTCTTCGGCCTTGCAGGAATTACCCACTCTTCTTGGATCTTCCGGCTTTGACTTCACCTTCACTCGGAGAAGCTTCCACCAAGGTCTTACCCACTTGAGCTTGAGTCTTCTGCCTGCTCCAAGGGTTTACCCACTCTAGCTCCAAGTCTTTAGCCTTGATCTTCACCAAGGGACTCCTTCCCTTGTTCTTCTTCACCTCTCTTGGACAAGAGAGAGAACCTTCATCTTCATGATTGCAAAGATAGAAAGGAGGTGGTGGAAGTGAGAGCATCACAAGATATACATATAGGACTAGCTCTCTTACAGATTTCCTACTCACTCTAATGGATGTAGCAAGTGATTAAGCTTAGAGAGAGAGAGGAGGATGTAGGATCACTCAACTATAGAATAGGAACCTTCATAGTGAATGCTCAACCTTAGAATGAAGCCCAAGGGGTCCTATTTATAGCTGGGGATGCCTCTTAGCCTTTCGGAACACTTGTGAATGAAAACTAGCTGTTTTGTGGCTTACAACAGATATATTTTCACTTATTGCAACTCCACAACGGCTAGAAACACTTTTCTGCACTTTTCCATACAGTGCAATCGGTCGAGTTCTGATGGGTGTAACTCAACCGATCAAGTAGGAGGCAAACCGATGTTCAAAGGATCGGTCAAGTTTGTCCTGAGGAAACTCGACCGACCATTTCAACTGGAAATGGCCTACTACCCAATCGATCGAGTTCTGTGAGTGCACAACTCGACCGATGCAATCTTCAGAAAATCGACCAAGGTTGATCGGTCGAGTTTCAGGGTGGGAAACTCGACCGAACAAGTGCCTGTAATTGATTTTCAAAGTTGCATTAAAAGTGCTCTAATATTCGATCTAAGTGTTCCTGATATTTTTCTAAGCTTAATTACAAGTCATACAATCATTACAAGTGATTTACAACATGATTCTAATGGATATACATCATATTACAAAAATGTGCACTTGTATGACTTTGACTTGTCTTTTCTCTAATTTGAGATGCGCAAGTTAGGGCAATTGGAGTGTGTCTATACCTAATCTGAAAACACTCAAGTAGAGGCATTAGACACCAATATGTGGAATGGTTAGTTATCATCAAAACACGGGTTTAGTCAATTTAGACGTGAGTCAACATTGACCTAATTGACCTTGAGTCAACAAGTGCATCATCCTCTTACCTTCTTTAATTTTAGTGAAACATGTTGTATAACATTTATTGTGTGTAATGGTCCTAAAGGTACCCAAAAAGTCACTTTTGTTCTATGTTCATGTTGCAACCATGTGTTTTTTTCACACCTTCAATATTGTTATAATTTATTTTTAATGGAGTAACAATATTATATATGTAATGATCATATTTTTATTTGGAATTATAAATACATATTTTCTTATATTTATAAATCATGTAACATATATGATAGATATCATATGATATGTGCACATGCACGTGTGTGTTCACTAGTCTATACTACTATAAAAAGAGTGAATAACTTTTACTAATTATAGTTATGCCATCAACCAATGAGGTTACATCATTTTTAAAATGATGTCTTCTCCTTGATTCTCTCTCTTCCTATAATTTTTTAAAAAAATTTATCACAACTCACAAACCGCATAGGCACACCACTATTACCCACTACTCCACGAGAGTCCTGCTACATTAAACGTGAGTAAGACATAGTGGCCAGTTACTGGGGAACAAAATGACCGTCTAAGAATTCTTCTAGCCGTCCATCTACACGTCGTCATTCTGCCATACCATCCATTTGTATAAGCGGCCATACATGATTTCAGTTTAACAAAATATAAATTCTAATTCTTCCTAGAATCCTACTCCTGTGGCACAATGTGGGCATGAGAGGTCGAATGCAACTATTTTGCTCATTCTTCAAGATGGTGGCCTAGCCATCACAGACGAGAAGATCTCCGCCCTGGTGAGTGTCGCCAATGTTTCAATCAAGTAGTATATATGTTGTTGTTGAATTAGATGGAGGTGGTTCCACCTTCCCAAGCAGTCGCTGTCGATGGGGCACAGATGCGACTACCGTATTGATGAGGAAAAGAAGCCCAAAGAAGATAGTGACGATTATATGTGCTTAAGCTTGGTGAATGTTCTGGAAAAAGAGTAGTGATAAGAGCATATACCATGGGGGCTCTCTGTTCGTGCTTGAGTTGGAGACGGAGCTGTCCTCATGGTCGGAACATGCATCTCACCAGAGGAAATGGGTAAGTAACACATGCATGATCACAACCAGTAGTTGGTGTTTTCTCTTGATAATTATCCATCCATCCACACTGCCTAATTATATATTTCACACTCTGTTACTCTATTTCACCAGTTGTGTTTTGAGGAGGCCATGGAACTCTTTCCTTGCAACTCTTACTGTGCCCCTGGAAGCGTGATGCCTTGAAGCGGTGCTAGAAGGCTTTTCGACCAGAACATCATTGTCACTCTTAGTCTCTGGTGTCGCTTCTTTCCTTTGTAGATCGAGATACTTTGCCTATCCAGAGCCTCTTGTCCCTTTCCATGCGTCGCACGTTGACAAGAAGCAGATTGAGAGCCCATGCTTGGTGGTATCACTGGCTGAGTTCTTCATGCTCAGCACTCCATCGGGTAAAGGAATGGAACTACCAATCTTTTCTCTGGCGAGTTGGTTAGTTCATGTAGAAGATGCTACTTCCTAATTGCGAGGAGCTGTTGGCCATAGCGGAGAAGAACGGAGAGGCACTTGTGGTGAATCTCTAAGTTTTCAAATCCACACATCTACAGGCTTAGTCCAATAAGTTTTTAGAGCATGCATGATTAATTGACAGTTTGATACGAATCTTAGAGCATGCATGATCAATTGACATTTTGATATGTATCGTACAGGCCCCACTACGCCAACACTAGACAAGAACGTGCGCAAGTGAACTACTTGTTTAGTAACTAGATAATGTCAAGGCCAGTTAGCATTGGAAAAACCAATTCATGATAAGACACTAAAAAAATTCGAATATTTAGAAATTGACAACCGTCATGGCAATATCAAAAACATCAATTAACCATCGACAGAATGAGAACGACTGAGGAGGCTTCATGCTCATCACCCTTGCACTCCTCCGTTCATTGAACACTGAGTCACTGACCATCAGGCATTTAAGGACAGGAGACAACAACAATCATTTCAGTCTTGGAGTTTCTCAGCTTCGCTTGTATTGGAAGAACGCTTTGTCTAGCACTTGGCATCAATTTCCAGATCTGCTACAAGAATGGTTCTTCCACTGTCAACACATATATTACGATATCTAGGTGACTAATCTCCGTCACTTGATTCCAATTAGGAACTAGCAGCTCAATCGCAGTCAATTGTTCATCTTCCTCATTGCTTAGTTCCCCTCAACATGCATCTCATTACCATGTGAGATTGTACACTGCCTACATTGCTTCTATTCTAGACAAAGGGTAAAGTTGGAGAATGGCAAACTAACATGGCCACCTAGCTCGAACATGAATATCTTCAGCTACACCAGCTATAAAATGTTCCATTTATTTGATAAATATTGAATCTTTCATACTTAAAATTAGGTGGAGCGTGTGAAATTTCTCCTCCAATCCTCAATAAAGCCGTTCAAGTCAAGAAGGATCGGTGATGTAGGATAGATATTCAAACCAATTAATGAAGACAAAAAAGTTCCACGCTATAGATCAAAGCCTACTGAAAAGATGAAGGATCTTTTGCATACGTTATTGGATCTGTTCAAAGGGTGTGCCTATAACAATACCTAGGCCTTTATAGTATGCATTGGTGCACTCGACTTGCTGCACTGAGCAAGGAGAATTTAATAAGCAACATGCAAGAAAGCATTCAAGGAAAAAATATAATATTTCTATTCTTCTTTTACTCCCATAGCAATCTTCTGTGTGAAGGTTGCATGTGGGTCATGAAATGACACATATCATGGTTTTCTCTATTATTTTTTCCAGATATATGATGTCTCTTACTTATGGTAATATTTCCCCATGATGCATTCATACTCCATCATGTGTTGTATTGTCTTGATGATATCTTTCTACCGTACGTGTTGTTCACAATTCTCTCATACTAGGAGACTATACACGGAGGGAAGAAAAAGAATAGCCCCTATCTCCTAACATCCATATAGAAGATAAACAACAACACCCAGAAGAGTAAGTAGTAAGGACAAACATATCTAAATTTCAAACAAATCTGAGAAAGCAACAACAATGAGGAGCTTGGCAAATATATCTAAAGTAGCGTAGTTGATGAATGCATATTCATCTCTTATTTTTGCTTCATTTAGAATAATTAATTAGGACTTTTTTGTTAATTTTAGCTAATTCAAAAATAAATAGCACTTTCATCTTCTTGATATACTTTTTCTGAATTCTTATGATATTTTTCTTAATTTTCAGAAATTATCTAAGTAATTAAATTGAGAAAATAAAAGATGAAGATATGAGGCTTTTCAAATATGCTCGCAGTGCCTGAGATACTCGTCACCAAAATAGCCATATTTTTGCGTCTAAAGGAGAAATTTCAAGATAAAGTATTGCATGAAAAGATAATTTTATTGGCTACAAAAAAGACATATTTTGCGGCAATTTTGGTGTTTATTTGGCTGCGCAATTAACCAGTAAAAGTAGCCTCACGTTTTCCCGCAGAGTCTGATTTTAGTATATACTTTTCACCAAAATTGGCATAACTCCCACATCCCAAGGTAGAATTTATTGTGCAAGTATGCTTGAAAAGATAATTCAATTATCTATAGGAAAAATATATTTTCGGACCGCTTCAAGATTTTTGACTGGCCCAAAAATACGCTCAAAATCACTATTACGGGAATTTACTGCAGAAAGAATGTAAAGCAAACAATTGTTTCCTCTATTGATTAGATCCAGAAAGTTAGCGGCGGATTCCATTTCTTTTGCCCTAAACCTAATGTATACCCCCCTCCTTCTCCTATAAAAGGAGGGGCACTTCCTCCTCATTGGGGGCATCTCTTTTGTACCAGAATTCTGAGCATATTATTTCTTGTATTTTTCTTCTAGTTCTACAATAAAGTAAATTTTCTTGAAGCATTGTTCTTTCTTATTTTGTTCTTGGCGCTTTCATTCTGCTTTAGTTCTAGATCTTCTTTTCTCTGTTCTTTAGTTCTGGAGCAAGGAATTAAGAACCTGGCCGTTTTATTGTCTCTAGCATAAGGATTAACTTCCTAATTTTGGGCTAGACTATGGCCAAAGTACTTTCTTCCTCTATCTCCCCCTTCTCCTCAATCATGAGCGAGTAGTTCCATATCGAGGTAAGGGGAATAGTCTCTTAGCCATGGCTTGATCGAATCAGCTTTAATCGACTTCTTTAGACGGTGATTGGTTTATTTAATCGATGATATAGCGAAGTAATTACTCACTTAGATATATATATGTTAACTCGGATGGAAATGACCATGGAAATCTAGGTTTAGAACTATTAAACCAATTCACATAGAGATTCTGATGTGACCACAGATTTATCTCTTTTTGGATGACGAACTAGGAAACATGAGCACCAGGACCAATGGGCTCATGTGGAGTTCATCTTTTGTGGGTTTTTATGATTCACATGTCGTCGCTTATTTGTCAATTAATTGTTAATTCATTTTCTTATCATGGCTAAGGTGGTGAAAACCCCTAAAGCCTTGATTCTCTTCCTTTGATTTCAATCACTGACTATCTTGTTTGCCTTAGATTTTAATCTTTTCAATTCACAATAGTTTTTTGTGCTAACAACAATCTTTGTTTACCTTTTTGCAGGGCAAATAAAATTTTTATTTAGTGCTTCTTTAATTTCAGCAATTTCCTTCCTTAGTGTAATCATTCATCACCCAAATTGATTTTATTTTCTGTTCCAAATCTGAAAATACCACAAAACAAATAAAAAAGTTCTTCAAACAATTGGGTTTTGAAGAAACAATCTTTAAAAGTTGTCCTTTGGGATTCGACCCTTTCTATACTAGCCTTAACCAGAAAGTTTAAAGGTTTAAACTCTAGGATTAACAATCTTAGTGATTGGTGTGTTAAGCGACGCATATCAATTTGGCAGGTAGAAGTATCCAATAGATAAATCAAATCCATTTTAGAAAAAACTGTTAGACGAACTAGGAAAGATTGGGTATTAAAAATCAATGACACTCTATGGGCATATCGTACTGCCTACAAAACACCCATTGGTACCACCCCCTTCAGATTGATCTATGGTAAGTCATGTCACTTACCAATAGAACTAGAGCACAAAGCCAGTTGGGCCATCAAAAGTTTGAATTTTGATCTTTCCATGGCTGGAGAGAAACATTTTCTCCAAATGAATGAGCTTAATGAACTTAGGATGAGTGCCTACGAAAATACAAGAATCTACAAGGACTGAACCAAAATGTGGCATGATGGTCACATCAAGCGCAAAGATATTAGAGAAGGGGATCAAGTTTTAGTTTTTAATTCAAGATTACGAATTTTCCCTAGAAAACAAGTCGAGATGGTATGGCCCCTACATTATCAAGTGTGCTTATCCACATGGCACTTTTCTTCTCTGGGATAAAGTTTTGGGTGAGTTTAAGGTTAATGGGAACCAACTTAAAAGATACATTACCACTGAAGACCTTGTCGCTTCAGATTCAAACAATTATTCATCTTTGAAAGACCTGAACCTATCCTACCCCACAACTTCCCCAGAATCCCAATAGACTGATCCATCTCTTGTCAGGCCATGACGTAAAACTTGGCGCTATTTGGGAGGCAACCCAAATAATTTTTACATTTTTCCCCTTCTTTTCTAATATCATCACCCTTGTTTTTTTTTGTTCTTCTCTTTTGGGGAGTTGCTGCCATCATCCTTCATCCTCCACCACAGCGATTCTTTTCCCTCATCTCGAATTTTGATTTTGCTCGGGACGAGAAAAGTCTTAAGTGCGGGGTGGGGATGGGTGGTACGTTTCCACCCCTTTTTCTTTCCCTTTTAGTATCTTTTCTTTGTTTTACATATTGCATGTAGTTATTTTTTTCCTTTCTTTTCATAGTACAATTGGCCCATATCTAGTCGGCCTTGATATGATCATTTGTCAAAATACTCCCCTTAATGATGTAACTGTCTTGCAACTAAAATTTTGAAACTTTCATGACTAGAAATCCTCGTGTCACTTAGGACCTCAAATAATAATCACTCTTTGGAAAAGATGGCAAGCCATAGAGGACTGATAGGATTCAAGAGTGATGCTTTCTTATCATGTACAACTTGTATAAATTTTCTTGATTTTTCGCATGATTCGGTAATAGTTGAACCAATGCATGGTACTCTTAAAAAAGATGGAAGAAAAAAAAGTTGCACAAGAACAGTCTCTTCTACTCTTCTTCCACCACTTCCAAATCTTTCCATTCGTCAAAAAGAAAAAAGCCAATAGTGCCCAAAACACTAAGTTTGGGGTGGCACCCCTTCCTCCTATTTCGCTTCTTCCATACCCACGCAATTGGGTGTATCACCAAAAATCAAAGAAAAAATGTGGTCAATGTAGACTGTGAGGAGGACTCAACCCCGAGGTAAAAGGGTTATGGAAGTGCATGTCATACCCTATACATGCTTGGCCCGTTAAAAAGTTGAGCAGGCAGGTGGACATCAGAAAAGAAAACCTATGGTTCTTAGGTCTAAGAGGGGAAGTGTTGTACCCGATGCTCATGATGAGTTTTGAGTTTCTATAGTTCGAGCAAGGTACTCTTCATATAGGGGAAAGAGAAACCCCTTAAGTTTAAGGTAGCTTTGATGAAACCCTCACAGGTAAGTTAATAACGTGGAAAGGTATGATCTTGATCTAATGTTGAGGAATGAGAACCCGTTTGACCTAGCCTGGTTTAGTAGGTGGTATGCTTGTGCCTTAATAGCATGCTAGGGTTAAGCATGTGGATGTAAACCCTAGACCTAAGAGCGTTTGTGACCTTGTTGTCAAGATGTAGTTCCTCCCATCCTGGGAGAGAGACCCTTTTGTAGGGTGTATACCAGTCTTGGTGGTTTTAAGGTAACATAAAGAGGTCTCATAGGATCTTGAGAAACTAAGTGAAAAGTACATGGTATGAGGATGAACTTGTAGACCCATAGATAACCATCTCTAAGTGCATGTGGATGTGTTACCATAGAGGTAACCGCTATGGGGCCTGACCAAGGTAGGCAGGTCACCATGATCCCCATGAAAGGATGAAAGTCAGCCCTTGAATGCAGAAAGAGAGATGATGAAGGCTTGGGTTAGGTACTAAGTTGGACATGTACTATAAGAGAATCCTAAGTCTATCCTAGGATCAGGTAGGGATAAGATCGATGGAAGTAGGAGTTGCCTAATTCCCTAGTTGCACATGACCATAGGGTCGGGAGGTAACAACTATCATTGTCTGAGGGCCATGAGTTAGGAGATTGATCACCTTCATGAACTCATGGGTCCCAAAGGGCAGATGAGTAGGGCACTCTCTGGATGCATAAGGGAAGAAGGATGACCCTAAAAGTGTTGGCACCCTATAGACCTAGAGGAAATGACAAGGATTGTGTGGTGACCCAAGTTGGTTCGAAACCAGTTTTCCATGGAGGTAACTTTGATAGCAAGATGATTGTAATATAGAGGCATAAACGCCACATTTCAACTTAGATTTAAAGGTGTACTGGCAAGGTGGGATGTACCATCTCTACTCTTGGAACAGGAAGAACTCTGTATTTGGACTGCAGCCAAATGCTTATTTCCTCTTGTTGTGGGAGTGAGAGATAGGACAGTACGCATGCCATACACCAAGGATAAAGATGATGTGGGTTGGAACGTTGCCACGTGATATGGGGACAGAGAAGTTAACATACCCTGGTAAAGTGAATGATACATGGATGGTTTGCAACCACTAAAAGGAATGAGTTAGTCACCTTATGAGGATGTTTTTATCATGAGATATGAGTCATGCAAGGTTGAGTTGGATCACCAAAAAGATGAGCTCAAAGTGTTTTCAATGAAGATAAATTTAGAGTTCGAGATGATAAGTAAAATACATGGAGGTGTATGTCTTCAATGTTACCTAATACCTAAGGATGTGAAGTGGTAATGGATGCTCTGGTTGAGATATATCTGACTAGTTTGGCTAGAAGCTAGAAGAGGTTGTTAGGCTAACCCTAAGTTTAGAAAGGAGATATGTTTGGCTAATACTCATATGTAACGAGATCTGTTGAACAAGTTAATGGTTGTTTGGTTAGCCATCCTAGGCCTTGATGCAATGAAAGGATGGTTGTAGAACCTCAAATGCACTTCTTTGGAAAGGAAGGTGATGAAACCCTTACTAGAGTGGTTTAGGATTTCTGAGGAATCGATCTTAAGGAATCATGACTTAAAATCACCATACACCATGGTACTACCAAGATAATAAGTGACAGTAGTACTTTAGATGCCTAAGATAATTTTGCATGAGGTATATGGCCATGCAAGTCAAGGGTGAAGGATGAACACCAGTAACCCAGTGCATTGATATAAGGGATAAAGAGTCCCCGAAAGATAAAGGGAGTTCATCACTATGGATATTGTAGGTCTCCCCAGGACCAAGGAAGGTCGAGATGCAATATGGGTTATGGTAGATCGCCTTACCTAGATGACATGAGAAAGAAAGAGTACTGTCAAGGGACAGATTGGGTTGAACTACATATGAGAGAGATGGTTCAACTACACCAGGAGGTGAGTTCAAAAGTTCTTGAGTATAACCTAAAGGTTCACTTCCGTGAGGTGGAAGTAGAAACATGAAGAACTCTATGTTAGTACAGTTTATCACCTCTAACTAACTAATGGTTAGTATGATCCAGACTAGAGGGTATGATGAGAGCATGTGTGCTCATTCAGGGTGATACATAGAGATAGTTCTTGTCCTTTGTAAGATGTGATGATAACCACCATAGCCAGTATTGGGTTTTAAAAAAGCTCTATAAGGGAGGTTGTATCGGTCACCACTTCAGTATGGTGATGCTGGTGAAAGGACCACGTGATGGTTAGAAAAGGATCACAGTGTGTGTAGATGAAGTCTCTTTGATTGTGCAATGGCTGAAAGGATCCTAGAGATGACGGGAGTCATGAGCGGATGCAAAGTAGACTGACAAGCAGTTCACTGTGGGAGAATATGTGACATGAAAATCCGACCCCTCTAAGTTATAGCTAAGAGATCGGAGTCCCTGATGCATGGGTTCTTTTGTCATGGTTTGGTGGAGAAGGTTAAGTTTGATCTTACCCCTCGGGATAAAGAAATGTGTGATTAGTTCCAAGTGTCCAATTTAGAGCACTATATGAGGTACCCCGACCATGTGCTGAGCAATGAACCTAGTGAGCCCCAAGGGAGGCTGAAATGGCCTGAGTCACCTGTGTCGTTTATAGACGCCAGGATGAAAGAACTCAGAGAAAAGAATATGTGATGATAAAGGTTCTTTGGAAGCACTATGAGTAAGGTGAAGCCACATAGGGGCCGATGATGGACATGGAAAAGTCTTATCCTGAATTGTTTATTTGCTTGATAGAATTTTGAGGACAAAATTCCTATAAGAGGGGAAGGATGTTACAACCCCAATTTTTGGGTTCATTTGTCGAGAAATGTAATTTCTCACATTAACAATTTTTTGAACAAATAAAGATATGATTTTTTTTGAATAAATGGATTTTGTTCACAATAGCCTTGATGATTGTGTTGTGGGCTTTATTAGCTATTGGGCCCAAATAACAAGAAAATTCAATTAGTAAATGAATGATTGAGTTTTTGAGAAAAGAATGAGATGGAAACCTCTAGAAGGCAAATCCAAAGAAGGATTGTGTGCCTCTTGGGTTCCTTGGGTTCCAAGGAGTCCAAAGTTGCAAAGAAAATACAATAAGAAAAGAAAATATTAATGAAGTATTTCTTTATTAAGAAAGAAATTGAAAACAATGGTAAAATGTGGAAAACAAGTGAAAAGAGGTATAATTGAGTTATTCTTGGTGGAATTTCGTATCTTAAGGATTCCTAATATTAAAAGGAATACCAATGAGGAAAATAAAAGAGAAATAAAAAGAAATTCTCAAAAAGAGATATTTTAATGAGAAATAAACAAGATAATGTGAAATAATGCATATAGATGCATCTAGAAGGATAATAAGTATCCTTAAAAAGTAATTTCGAAATCTTGGAGTTTCTTTGGGTCCACAGAGCCCCAATGAAGAAAGAGGAAAGAGAAAATACCAAATAAGAAGATAATGTGAATATACAATTAATGAATTTTGTGGTATTGCTAAAAAGGAAGTATTTTCTATTAAATGAAAATAGAATTTCGTGCCAATGGTTTAAAAAGCAAGAACAAAGAGAATAAGAGGGATGATTTTCGAAATCCGAATATCTAAAGAAGAAGGAATATCTAAAAATATAATTAGGAGAAAGAGAAACTTACTTCACATTGAAGGAAAAGAGTTTCTTTTGGGAAAAGGGCTTGGTAACTCGTGGATAACCCACCTAGGGCTTCGTACCCTCCTCTATAAAAGGTTAGGATCTCTAGGTCAAGCCCAAGGAAATCCTTGTATCCCTTCCTCTCTCATCTCCCTCTTCTTCTACATCTTCTTCTCTCAAAACCCTAGATAGAGGAGCAGTGTGGCCATGGCACCACAAGGAGCTATTAACTGATCTTGATGAGTGAAGAATGCACCCACGACGACTTTGGTGAGATCGGTCATCACCCCCTTGCCTGCGCCTTCACGCAGCGCCAACAGGAAGACTGCAGCACGGCTGTAGGTTGAGGGTTAAAAGCCCGCACACTCGACCATCCTGGCCGTGGGTCAGGGCCTGGAGGGTTGTGACGGAGGCTGTCTGAGAGGAAGACGTTGTTGTTGGTCACCGTCGGGGTCCAAGGATGGAGCTGGAGCCGCGCCCTTGGCAGCTAGGGCGGCTGGTTGGCGCCATCTGAAGGTTGAAGACAACCATAGGAGGTTGGGTGGTTCTGCCCCTCGGGGGTGCCAAGAAAACAACCACTTATGCGGGGGTAAAATCGTCAAATCGTTATGTTTCCTTTTGAGTCGAGCAACGTTGTATGGAGGAAACGACGTGGCAACTTCTGATTGGCCCAAAGTAAGTAATTTTACGAAATTCATGTCTATTTAACCGTAGCTCGGATGAATATGCATAAAATATGAAAATTGCTCAGAATAATGAGAGGAATCCAATAAAAATATGTTTAGAAACGATTTCCTCTTACAATTGGAAAAGTAGTGTAATTTACCAACTTTAATGTAATAATGATTAAGGATCCCTGTTTTGATATGATTAATGTGATTAGAAGGGTTTAATAGATGATTAAAGTTGATATTAACCTGTTAATCATAAAGAGATACATTAAGATCGAAAAAGATGGACTTTGCATGTAATTAGTCTAATTTAGAGTTTCATGCGCATAAATGTGCTTTAATAGGCCTTGAAACCTTAATATTAGTAGATGTGATTCTTAATGGCTTTAATTATTCAAAACTGTGAATAAAGCTAAGATATGATGTTTCTAAGATATTTCGTGAATAAAGATTCCTAATTATGGGTAAATACCCTTAATATAGTAATTAGGGTTTTCTAATGAATAAAAGGTGGATTTAATGATATATAGAGTTCATTTGTGAATTAGACCATAATGAACTATGAATTGAGGATAAATAAGTGTAATGATCTTGCCATGGATTAAAAGGATAAAAATGGCAGTTTTAATATAAAAGAGGCTTAATGGGCTTAATTAATGTTTAAGTGTGCCTTTAATCCGAAATTAGGGTTTGTAAGTATTTGAATAGAAATAGGGTTTAAAATAGTAAATGAAGTGAAACCCTAAATGCAAAATGAAACCCTAAAATGGATACGGAAACCTTAGAGTGATTTCAAGTGGAATAGAAAGAATCTTGATAAAGTATGTAGTAAATAGAGTACATGTGATTTTCAGGATTCTTGATTGTATGGTTGAACTACTTGCTCGGATGGCTTTCTTGGTTGGAATTGATATTAGCTTAAGAAATCTACTGAACATGTATGTGGTTACGCTTATGAATAATCGCTTTAGTTTCACAGTGATTTCCGAATATTTTTATCGGTTGCTTGAAAATAACGATTGGATGCCTTTTATTTCATGCAACTATAAAGTGACTATGATTATCACTATGAATATATATATAACTGGATAGATACAAATACACCTTTGTGGCTTGTAAAGGCTAAAAAGGGGTAACCTAGAGTAAGGTCTAGGTTATCATGGGTTAGAAATTGGGCTACCAAGTGTAGTGCCATGAGACCCTTTAGCATGCCATGAGTTAAGGAGTGGGCTACTTACGGCTAGTTCCATGTGACTCAACCCTAGAAACGGGTTCATCTATAGGTGGGACCATGAGGGGTTTAATGGGGAGCTACTATAAGGAAAGTAATATCCAAGTCCACTGCAGGGACAACGCAGAGGATAGGGAATGCATGGATCGCACAGTTATATTTAAAATGTAAAATTGTTTGTTAAATGGTAATTGGCTGCAATACATTGTTATGAATAATTGCACGATTAATGGTTCCCCCACATACCAGCTTTATGCTGACCGACGTTTCGTTTGTCGGCGTTTTAGGTACAAAGCTAAAAGGACAAACAATAAATCGTCATATTGTGAAATACATGAATTGAAATACAAGGAGGATTAGTTAAAGTAGCATTCATATGTGGATAGAAATTTAGAGATCCAAGTTTTCAAAAGGTATGCAAAAGTTTATTTTCTTACAGCTTTCCAGCTTAGTCTATTAAAATTAGAATTGTTTTTAGTTAATTGTCGAACCGTTGATCCTGTGAATTGGGATAACGACTCCGACCTTCTGGTTTCTCTTAATTAGGGGTTACTGGGAGGCGGGGTCGTTACATTTGGTATCAGAGCGTAGGTTCCTCACTTAACCATTAATAATTATTAAATTTTACAAACTCCATAGAACCCAAGGGAGTTATTAGAGGATTATCCGAAAGACAGAGGTGTCTAGTAAAGGATCACGACCGGGGGCTGGCAATATTTTCCTCTCCACCGCTAGTCAAAATACATGGACTCCTGGATCCGTGTGACTGTCTGGCCAAAGTCTTAGAGTATGATTCGAAATAAGATACCTTTAGGACTCTCTCATCTTATTCATCCCTTCTCAACTCAAATTTTGTTAAGGACCTTAAGGATTAGGGTTTTCTCTCTTCTCCTCACCCTCTTGAGGTATGGGTAAGGTTGATAAGATTTAAGAAATCCTCCACCAAATTAATGAAAAGCATGTAAATAAGATGTCATGGACATAAGCTTAATAGATTAAGCGTAAACTAAAGGATAGATACATGCTTAGGTCGTATGACATAAGTTGTCATGCCCTCAGAAGAGACATGAGGCTAGACCTCCTTGTTAGGAGGATAAATAAAGAAAGTTAGTCTTGGAGATAGAGATCTCCATTACAAGTAGAGACCTGGCACATCCTCTGAGGATGATGTTAACCCTAACCCTAAGTGAAGGTTAGAGAGAGATTGCATGATGAGTTAGACCAGGTGTTTGGATGGACATGCCCTGGATGCATGACGTATGAGCCATAAGAGGTTGGATGACCTAGTACCTCTGGCAACCCAACCCTGAGAAGGGTCGTGCATGATTGAGTGAAGGATAGCTCCTTCATTGATGAGGATAGAGAAGAACCTATGGAAACCCATGAGCTTATATGAGCATGACGTAGTAGACACCCATAGTACGTCAATAGTATGAGCAGAAGGCTGAAACCCTGGCCAGGGGAGTATGAGGGAATAGCTTATGGGATAAGCATAAAGAGATATGGACAACCTTGAGCAAACGTAATAGGCTTCACCCACGTGGAGGTATGCTTGTGAGCTTGATCCTCCTTGGAGAGAGAACCTCAGGTAGTAAGGTAGTTTGTAGGGTTAGCTCTAGAGAGAGAGCATGACCCATGCAAGAAGGTTGGAAGCCTAGACTCTGAGATATGAGGAATAGTGGGGAGTTGAGGAGGATGCGACCTAAGTGGATGATAATGGTTGCCTCATGCTTGACTCCTGAAGGCTGAGGATATCTTGGTTGCCATGAGAGGAACCAAACTCTAGAGAGAGGATGAGTCCGCTGGTATCTCTATGCCTAGGGTATAGGTGTTTACCTCCTAAGATAGGGAGAAGAGTTCCTTAGACCTGGAGAGGTTTAGTAAGTAGGTTGTGAGGCCTTGTACCTTATTGGATGACCATGAGGAGGACTCAACCCCGAGGTAAAAGGGTTATGGAAGTGCATGTCATACCCTATACATGCTTGGCTCGTTAAAAAGTTGAGCAGGCAGGTGGACATCAGAAAAGAAAACCTAGGGTTCTTAGGCCTAAGAGGGGAAGTGTTGTACCCGATGCTCATGATGAGTTTTGAGTTTCTATAGTTCGAGCATGGTACTCTTCATATAGGGGAAAGAGAAACCCCTTGAGTTTAAGGTAGGTTTGATGAAACCCTCACAGGTAAGTTAATAATGTGGAAAGGTATGATCTTGATCTAATGTTGAGGAATGAGAACCCATTTGACCTAGCCTGGTTTAGTAGGTGGTCTGCTTGTGCCTTAATAGCATGCTAGGGTTAAGCATGTGGATGTAAACCCTATACCTAAGGGCATTTGTGACCTTGTTGTCAAGATGTAGTTCCTCCCATCCTGGGAGAGAGACCCTTTTGTAGGGTGTATACCAGTCTTGGTGGTTTTAAGGTAACCTAAAGAGGTCTCATAGGATCTTGAGAAGCCAAGTGAAAAGTACATGGTATGAGGATGAACATGTAGACTCATAGATAACCATCTCTAAGTGCATGTGGATGTGCTACCATAGAGGTAACCACTATGGGGCCTAACCAAGGTAGGCAGGTCACCATGATCCCCATGAAAGGATGAAAGTCAACCCTTGAATGCAGAAAAAGAGATGATGAAGGCTTGGGTAAGGTACTAAGTTGGACATGTACTATAAGAGAATCCTAAGTCTATCCTAGGATCAGGTAGGGATAAGACCGATGGAAGTAGGAGTTGCCTAATTCCCTAGTTGCACATGACCATAGGGTCGGGAGGTAACAACTATCATTGTCTGTGGGCCATGGTTTAGGAGATTGATCACCTTTATGAACTCATGGGTCCCAAAGGGCAGATGAGTAGGGCACTCTCTGGATGCATAAGGGAAGAAGGATGACCCGAAAAGTGTCGGGACCCTATAGACCTAGAGGAAATGACCACGGATTGTGTGGTGACCCAAGTAGGTTTGAAACCAGTTTTCCATGGAGTTAACTTTGATAGCAAGATGATTGTAATATAAAGGCATAAACGACACGTTTCAACTTAGATTTAAAGGTGTATTGGCAAGGTGGGATGTACCATCTCTACTCTTGGAACAGGAAGAACTCTGTATTTGGACTGCAACCAAATGCTTATTTCCTCTTGTTGTGGGAGTGAGAGATAGGACAGTACGCATGCCATACACCAAGGATAAAGATGATGCAGGTTGGAATGTTGCCACATGATATGGGGACAGAGAAGACAACATATCCTGGTAAAGTGAATGATACATGGATGGTTTGCAACCACTAAGAGGAATGAGGTAGTCACATTATGAGGATGTTTTTATCATGAGATATGAGTCATGCAAGGTTGAGTTGGATCACCAAAAAGATGAGCTCAAAGTGTTTTCAATGATGATAAACTTAGAGTTCGAGATGGTAAGTGAAATACATGGAGGTGTATGTCTTCAATGTTACCTAATACCTGAGGATGTGAAGTGGTAATGGATGCTCTGGTTGAGATATATCTGACTAGTTTGGATAGAAGCTAGAAGAGGTTGTTAGGCTAACCCTAAGTTTGGAAAGGAGATATGTTTGGCTAATACTCAGATGTAACGAGATCTGTTGAACAAGTTAATGGTTGTTTGGTTAGCCATCCTAGGCCTTGATGCAATGAAAGGATGGTTGTAGAACCTCAAATGTACTTCTTTGGAAAGGAAGGTGATGAAACCCCGACTAGAGTGGTTTAGGATTTCTGAGGAATCGATCTTAAGGAATCATGACATATAGATCACCATACACCATGGTACTACCAAGATAATAAGTGACAGTAGTACTTTAGATGCCTAAGATAATGTTGCATGGGGTATATGGACATGCAAGCTGAGGGTGAAGGACGAACACTAGTAACCCAGTGCATTGATATAAGGGATAAAGAGTCCCTGAAAGAGAAATGGAGTTCATCACTATAGATATTGTAAGTCTCCCCAAGACCAAGGAAGGTCGAGATGCAATATGGGTTATGGTAGATTGCCTTACCTAGATGACATGAGAAAGAAAGAGTATTGTCAAGGGACAGATCGGGTTGAACTACATATGAGAGATATGGTTCAACTACACCAGGAGGTGAGTTCAAAAGTTCTTAAGTATAACCTAAAGGTTCACTTCCGTGAGGTGGAAGTAGAAACATGAAGAACTCTATGTTAGTATAGTTTATCACCTCTAACTAACTAATGGTTAGTATGATCCAGACTAGAGGGTCTGATGAGAGCATGTGTGCTCGTTCAGGGTAATACATAGAGACAGTTCTTTTCCTTTGTAAGACGTGATGATAACCAACATATCCAGTATCGGGTTTTAAAGAAGCTCTGTAAGGGAGGTTGTATCGGTCACCACTTCAATAAGGTGATGTTGGTGAAAGGACCACGTGATGGTTAGAAAAGGATCACAGTGCATGTAGATGAAGTCTCTTTGATCGTGCAATGGCTGGAAGGAGCCTAGAGATGACGGGAGTCGTGAGAAGATGCAAAGTAGACTGACATGCAGTTCACTGTGGGAGAATATGCAATATGAAAATCTGACCCCTTTAAGTTATAGCTAAGAGAGCGGAGTCCCTGATGCATGGGTTCTTTTATCATGTTTTGGTGGAGAAGGTTAAGTTTGATCTTACCCCTCAGGATAAAGAAATGTGTGATGAGTTCGAGGTGTCCCATTTAGAGCACTATGTGAGGTACCCCTACCATGTGCTGAGCAATGAACCTAGTGAGCCCCAAGTGAGGCTGAAATGGCCTAAGTCACCTGTGCAATTTATAGCTATAAGTGAGGATGAAAGAACTCTGAAAAGAATATGTGATGATAAAGGTTCTTTGGAAGCATTATGAGTAAGGTGAAGCAACATAGGGGCCAATGATGGACATGGAAAAGTGTTATCCTGAATTGTTTATTTGCTTGATAGAATTTTGAGGACAAAATTCCTATAAGAGGGGAAGGATGTTACAACCCCAATTTTTGGGTTCATTTGCCGAGAAATGTAATTTCTCATATTAACGATTTTTGAACAAATAAAGATATGATTTGTTTTGAATAAATGGATTTTGTTCACAATAGCCTTGATGATTGTGTTGTGGGCTTTATTGGCTATTGGGCCCAAATAACAAGAAAATTCAATTAGTAAATGAATAATTGAGTTTTTGAGAAAAGAATGAGATGGAAACCTCTAGAAGGCAAATCCAAAGAAGCTTTTTGTGCCTCTTGGGTTCCTTGGGTTACAAAGAGTCCAAAGTTGCAAAGAAAAGGCAATAAGAAAAGAAAATATTAATTAAGTATTTATTTATTATGAAAAGAAATTGAAAACAATGGTAAAATGTGGAAAACAAGTGAAAAGATGTATAATTGAGTTATTCGTGGTGGAATTTCGTATCCCAAGGATTCCTAATATTAAAAGGAATATCAATGAGGAAAATATCAATGAGGAAAATATCAAATAAGAAGATAATGTGAATATACAATTAATGAATTTTGTGGTATTGCTAAAAAGGAAGTATTTTCTATTAAATGAAAATAGAATTTCGTGCCAACAGTTTAAAAAGCAAGAACAAAGAGAATAAGAGGGATGATTTTTGAAATCCTATTATCTAAAGAAGAAGGAATATCTAAAAAGATAATTAGGAGAAAGAGAAACTTACTTCACATTGAAGAAAAAGAGTTTCTTTTGGGAAAAGGGCTTGGTAACTCGTGGATAACCCACCTAGGGCTTCGTACCCTCCTCTATAAAAGGTTATGACCTCTGGGTCAATCCCAAGGAAATCCCTGCATCCCTTCCTCTCTCATCTCCCTCTTCTTCTACATCTTCTTCGCTCAAAACCCTAGATAGAGGAGCAGCGTGGCCATGGTACCACAAGGAGCTATTCACCGATCTTGATGAGTGAAGAATGCACCCACGACGACTTTGGGGAGATCGGCCATCACCCCCTTGCCCGCACCTTCGCGTAGCGCCAATAGGAAGACTGCAACACGACTGTAGGTTGAGGGTTAAAAGCCCGCACACCCGACCATCCTGGCCGTGGGTCAGGGCCTGAAGGGTTGCGACGGAGGCTGTCCGAGAGGAAGACGCAGTTGCTGGTCACCGTCAGGGTCCAAGGATGGAGTTGGAGCCGCGCCCTTGGCAGCTAGGGTGGCTGGTTCGCGCCATCTGAAGGTTGAAGACAACCATAGGTTGGACAGTTCTGCCCCTCTTGGGTGCAAAGAAAACAACCACTTACACGGGGGTAAAATCGTCAAATCGTTATGTTTCCTTTTGAACCGAGCAACTTTGTATGGAGAAGCGACGCGGCAGCTTCTGATTGGCCCAAAGTAAGTAATTTTGCGAAATTCATATCTATTTAACCGTAGCTCGGATGAATACACATAAAATATGAAAATTGCTCAGAATAATGAGAGGAATTCAATAAAAATATATTTAGAAACTATTTCCTCTTGAAATTCGAAAAGTAGTGTAATTTACCAACTTTAATGTAATAATGATTAAGAAACCCTATTTTGATATGATTAATGTGATTAGTAGGGTTTACTGGATGATTAAAGTTGATATTAACATGTTAATCATAAAGAGATACATTAAGATCGAAAAAGATGAACTTTGCACGTAATTAGTCTAGTTTAGAGTTGCATGCCCATAAATATGCTTTAATAGGCCTTGAAACCTTAATATTAGTAGATGTGATTCTAAATGGCTTTAATTATTCAAAACTATGAATAAAGCTAAGATATGATGTTTCTAAGCTATTTCATGAATAAAGAATCCTAATTATGGGTAAATACCCTTAATATAGTAATTAGGGTTTTCTAATGAATAAAAGGTGGATTTAATGATATATAGAGTTCATTTTTGAATTAGACCATAATGAACTATGAATTGAGGATAAATAAGCATAATGATCTTGCCATGGATTAAAAGGATAAAAATGGTAGTTTTAATATAAAAGAGGCTGAATGGGCTTAATTAATGTTTAAGTGTGCCTTTAATATGAAATTAGAGTTTGTAAGTAATTGAATAGAAACAAGGTTTAAAATAGTAAATGAAGTGAAACCCTAAATGCAAATTGAAACCCTAAAATGGATACGAAAACCTTAGGAAGCGATTTCAAATTGAATAGAAAGAATCTTGATAAAGTATGTAGTAAATAGAGTACATGTGATTTTCAGGATTCTTGATTGTATGGTTGAACTACTTGCTCGGATGGCTTTTTTGGTTGGAATTGATATTAGTTGAGAAATCTACTGAACATGTATGTGGTTACGCTTATGAATAATCGCTTTAGTTTCACGATGATTTCTGAACGTTTTTATCGGTTGTTTGAAAATAACGGTTGGATGTCTTTTATTTCATGCAACTATAAAGTGACTATGATTATCACTATGAATATATATATATATATATATATATATATATATATATATATATATATATATATATATATATATATATATATATATATATATATAACTGGCTAGATCCGAATCCACCTCTGTGGCTTGTAAAGGTTAAAAAGGGATAACCTAGAGTAAGGTCTAGGTTATCGTGGGTTAGAAATTGGATTACCAAGTGTAGTGCCATGAGACCCTTTAGCATGCCATGAGTTAAGGAGTGGGCTACTTACGGGTAGTGCCATGTGACTCAACCCTAGAAATTGGTTCATCTATAGGTGGGACCATGAGGGGTTTAATGGGGAGCTACTATAAGGAAAGTAGTATCTAGGACTACTGCAGGGAAAACGCAGAGGACAGGGAATGCATGGATCGCACAATTATATTTAAAATGTAAAATTTTTTGTTAAATGGTAATTGGCTGTAATATATTGTTATGAATAATTGCACGATTAATGGTTCCCCCACATACCGGCTTTATGCTGACCGACATTTTGTTTGTCGACGTTTTAGGTACAAAGCCAAAAGGACAAACAGTAAACCGTCATATTGTGAAATACATGAATTAAAATACAAGGAGGATTAGTTAGAGTAGCATTTATATGTGGATAGAAATTTAGAGATCCAAGTTTTCAAAAGGTATGCAAAAGTTTATTGTTACACCCCGATCTCACAATTTCCTCACATCATGAGATTAGGGCATAAGATGGGACTTATATGTAACACAAAGAACACCCTTAACCTTTTGCTTTTATTTAAAACTCTTTTTTACCCCGCATTGAACCACATAACATCTTAAAAAAGGATTCTGAACATTTCGTTTACTAATCAGACTTCAATAGTAAAGATACATGTATAAACATTCACGATGTCTCTCACACCTTATGCACATAAAACTTGCTAATTAGCATACATATCAAAAGAGGAACAATATTACACATCGTAATTACAACTCTCTCTCTTATCTCTTACTGAGGACCTAGAGTGACAATGACCGACTGACTCAACTAATCTTGTACTTAACTCTTATAGCAGATCTACATTGATGCTCTGACCATCTTCAAGTCCACGCGGTTAACCCTAAAATGTTTGAGTAGAGGGGTGAGCCTACTCGCTCAGTGAATGAGTACTTCAAGGAAACAGTCTAAAGCACTAATGTGATTACAGATATAACTTTGAATAAATGTTATGAAATTTAACAACAATAAATACTACACTGAGCAGTTCTAAAACAATATAATTGAAATAACAAAGAATGTAAATATTGCATCCAAAGAATAAATACTAGAAGACTATGCTCTAGTCTTCCTTAACTCTTTCATTTATAAGGAACTCTGTGAACCTATATGATCATATTTTAACTTATGCCCTGATCTATGCAGTGTACTCTGCATAGAGACTCGCAGTGCACTACGGCCACACCGCACAAGACTTAGCGACACACCCAGGAAATGCTAAGTCTGACGCCAGCCCTGTTCTGCCACAGGACCACAGGCTCTCCGGCCTCAATGCACTACTCCGAGTGCTCTAGACTCCTCCTCTAACCTGAGCACATAGGCGGAGAGTCTCACGGGGTTACCTCCATGACTCTGCACGGATCTTGTTGCAATAACCCCTATTTTCTCCAGTGCCACCGTGACTCTGCACGGATTATTGTTGAACACTGTCTCTCTGTCCTCGTGCCACCATGAATCCACACGGTTAATGTTGCAACACGATTTTCACCCCTAAGAAGCAGATCTCTCGAAGGGGTTCTACGGTGTTCAGGGCACCTAAGTCTAATATTAATATTATAGATACATGTAAAACAGAAATCATAACTCATTTTACATTTCTCACAAGGCTCACACGGCCTGCCATATCATATCATATAAAACATCATAGCTCATGTATTCGTCATATACCATGTCTCAGTAACATCCCTTTCTAGGGCATGTCATATCTCATCACCTGCAATTTACGAGATATGTATTGAAATATAAGAAGCCCTGCAGTATGTAGATATCAACTCAGAGAGAACAAGCATATAAAGTTAAATGCACTAGAAACATACAATTCAACAGTTAAGTATCACCACATCTCATATCGAGACCTTTCATGTCACCATAACATGATTCATTGAACACCCTATCCTTAGGGTTTCATTTGCCTTATTCATTCATCACATGCCAACACCCTACTCTTAGGGTTTCATTCGCCTCATTCACCTTTTCATTTACCTCATTCACTTGTCACATGGCTCTCATAAGGATTTCATAGGATATAAGCATTCACTAAATAAAGATTGTTTTCAACAAATCATATACAATCGATATATGTATGAAACCATGGAAATTGAACTAAATTTAGGTTTCCATGCTATTCACTGAGATATCATGCACCAAGGATAAAATTCAAATAGGGTAATCCATGAGGTACATCCTAACCACTTATAATATTACTAGTCCTTTTCAATAAGGTTGAAGCTCTAGAGATATCTCAATTAGGTTAAACCCTAATTACATCATATGGTATAAATCTGAAAAGCATTCTTTCTAGGATGTGTTGTATACGTTTCTGATGTGAATCTACCATCAAGGAGTCATTCAAACAGAGAAGGAATCCATATCATATCAAATTGCAACAACTTAAATTAAACGGACATTTCAGGGTTTAGAATCACATACCAAGCAATTAGGGATTTGGATGCTATAATCAAATTTCGTGCATTATACTGTTTAAAGGAAGAACCCACTCACCCTAAGGTGTGAAAACACCTCAAAACTGCAGCTCAACTCAGGGGATCTCGAACTCATATCAAATCCCTAGCAAATCTCCCAATTCTTCTTCCATTCAACTAGGAAACCTTGAAAATGAGGGATTATGAAGAAAGGATGAGAAAAGAGGGAATTTCGACATCATCTTGGATCAAATTAGAGAATGTACGGAATCTTGACATGAGAGAGAAGATTCACCATAAAAGTCTATGCAAAGGATCCAAACTTACTTGATTTCACCATTCCTCGGACCGCAAAACCCTAGGTCAGCAATTCCTCCTCTTTCTCCACTCAAGCCCTAACTCTCCCTCTCTCTCTAGATTTTAGTTTCTCTGGGGTGGATGATGAAGAATGAGAGCTGTGTGTGTGTGTGGTCGATCATATAAGTCAATTTGAGCTGCTTGGGTCAATTGCATATTGACCCAACACTCAACTTTTATTATATTGGCTGAATATTCAGTTATACAAAGTTACTGCAATTCGTTTATTTCAGAGAACAAACCTTCTCCAACAATTATTGGAATTTAGCACGTTGTTTATAATTGATCTATAAAGCTTCAGTTAAAATTGAGATCATTTGGAGTTACCAATAAATAATTAAAAATAGAACAGTGCACTGCTATATTGCAGTCTGCAGCAGATTCGGTCGAGTTTGCCCTGCACAGAACTCGACCGACACCCTCACTGTAGAGATAAAAAGTCATCCAAAAATTATGCCAATTTAACAGAGTGTCTAAAACTGTGTTTTTCAAGCACAGTTAAAATTTGAGATCAATTGGATATACCAATAAAAAATAAAATTCAATTACCACACTGCTGTATGAATCTGGAAATATGATCGGTCGAATTTGAAACTCGACCGATAAACAGGTCAGAACATTCTTCAAAAATTCTGATATTTTCCAATGTTGTTCAAATTTTATATATACAAATCATATCCAAATTTGAAGTAAATCAGAGTTACACATAAAATACTAAAAATCATTTAGTGAGACATTCTACTTATCAAATTCTGTATTCATATGTCATTAAAACCCTATTTTGGGCCGATTAGGGTCTATGCTTCTCAAACCCTAATTCTTAAGACAAAAGAACATTTAAACTTCTTATCATAGTTAAAACATCCTAATTGTGTTATCGTCATTAATTAGATTTCAAGAATGATTATTCTAATTAATCTTTGCAATTGTCTAGGTAAACCCTAGTTTACCAATTAAGCTCAGATGGGGTCGTAACAACTCTCCCCCCCTAGAATGTTTCGTCCTCGAAACATAAACCTACAAGAAAGATACATTCAAGGTTATTCTAAGCTTCTAAAGACTTCCATATCATTATATTCTTGTATTTCATACCTGAATGTAGTTTTCAACATTAGATCTTTTAATTCTTTACTAAATCACAACATATTTCAAATAGTTCTCAATGATATCAAGCAAATTCTTTATGCCACAGTCAAACATAGAATGCAAAGATAAACCACCACGCTTTCGCTGCGCAACTCTGATACTCTGATACAACTATCTCAACTTATGTGGCTCAGAAAGTTCTATTGTTCTGTATCACCTTTACGTGACAAAAGCGAGTTCACCATGCTATTTTAAATTTTAATAAAGTGCTATTCAAATAGCAAAACAGTCTTGAATTAAAAGACTAGATTCAACAATCAATTGCACAATACTACTCTTGGCATCCCCGTTGGGTCATGGATGCATGAGGTGAAGCATTACCACCTCATTCCATACTATCCTGTTTCGATCCTGGGACCTGTGGGTTATGGGCCCACACACAATTCAAAGTGTAACCATCATATTATATCATTTTAGGGTTTCAACAACAGTAATAAGGTAATCCACAATCGTATCATTCATTCAAGCATTAATCATACTCAATTATCATCACTCAGTTATATTAGAGCTAGGTATAACAAGCTACACCTCATTAGGGTTACTTGTCCAGACAATCTGATTATCATCCCTTTCTATTAATATGAGTGAATAAGTATGACTACCTTGTTCAGGGTATCTCTCCATGTGTTCTGACATCATCCAAACCGTATCACCATATCACAAATACACAATACTAGGATGCATATCTGGTATGAATTACTACAACTATCATACACCTTTAATTAACATATAGCTTGCACAAATACACTGAAATCATATGTAGAACCAACTTTCATACCTTAATATGCCTTCAACAAAGCATACCTCTAAAAACGAGTTCACATATTACACAAAGCTAGTGTTTTCCTTTATCTCTCTCCTCATTCTTTACTACTTATGTTTTGCTACCTCTCCTTCTCATTTTGATCATATACAATAAACATCCCTAACATTAAAACATTCAAGGTAAGAATAGATTATTCATCATTCTTGCTATCACACAAGAATTTATTTCTTATCGCACTTCATTATATTGTATGTCACTATTACATTCACTAGATGACCCCACCAAGGTAGTTATGCACCGTATATGATTCATTTTCTTATCATTTCATTCCCACCTTGCTATTGTTAAGGAATATATGAAAGAGAAGATGATTTTAAGACTTGGAATACTTGTATTCAAACATTCCCTTAATACATTCTCGTATGTAGATTTACTTAGTTATCAACAGAGATATTTGATTAATTAGCACTTGCTTGAATCTCACAACCTCTTTATTTTATAACTTCTCCATCATATTTCAAACCCTATCTTACATTTCATAGTCCTCTTACCATATACTACTCTTTAACCCGTCATCTTTAATTCTAATTTTTTCTCTTATGACCATGTTGCTTATTCATATGTATGGTCATGTATACCATGTTGCACATATTTCCTCCTTTATCTTTATACTATTGTGAAGTTAACGCTCTAAATTAATAGTCCTTCTATTAGTTTTTTCCTCATGTTGAATACATTACATATTCTTCATTTTTAAATCAAGTGGATCATGCATGGGTCAAACATAGTTTCTCTTTCAATCAAGTTTTTCTCTCCTGAATACAGTCTACCTTTGTATGACTTATTCATTCGTTAAACTGCACCTATGTTCTTTACTTAGAAACTAGTATGTTGTTCTAGTCTTATGAATTACACGTTCATACAATTCTCTTTAGTTTTACTCTTTTGAAGACTCTTTACTTCTATGGACCTATTGAATGCTCAACCCTATTCTCTACTTAGCCTTTGCTTTAGAGTTCATAAAAGCATTATACTCTATTATATGATTCATTCTTCATGATTGATTCTTGCCATCTTGAACCATACATACATTTCACATATCTTTTCTATATTTCATATGTATAGTTCGTATAATATTAATCAATAAACTGATTATGAACTTCATATCATGTTCCTTTATTCCCAATTAAGGGTTTCTCATATGAGGCCCCAAAATTGAACCTCAGATATCAGTTTCAACTAATTCTTAGTTGTTCTGATCTTGCCCATATGTTTCAACATCTTACTGTATGTACATTCTTACTCTGATGTGGGTCTAATTATTCAAATTCTATTCTTATTATACTATTGATAGGATTCATTAGATCCTAGTAACGCATCCTGCCAGCCGGACCAGGCCAAACCTAAAGTCCTGAAGCCAAGAACTACAAAGGATTACTCAACTCCTATTCATCTCAGAAGTGTGGAAGAAAACTTATCCACTAAGGAAAGATCATTCAAAGATGATTTCTAATCTACATGTTAGAAAGAATGAAATCAATAAATGCTACAACTGCATAGTGTGCAACAAATCTTAAAGACCCATATATATTTCAAACTACTGAACATTTCAATTCAAACATATAAGAGCATTTCTATACATTTCCAACAAACACAACATTATGAAATGTAAGTTCTATCTCCTTTTACATTTATGCTCTTAATTCTTGTTTCTTTTCTCATTTTCTAACCCTAACATTTCAAGGGTTCCTCTCTATACTGGTTGATCCAAGTACTCAGATATCGGGCCAGGATATCCAAATACTCAAATCCCCAAAGCTAACATCAAACATCTCCTATCTGCCACACATAGGACTCTAACTTACTAACTTAATGGTCCTTGACAACTCACCCTAAGCTCTGATACCAAACTGTTACACCCCGATCTCACAATTTCCTCACATCATGAGATTAGGGCATAAGATAGGACTTATATGTAACACAAAGAACACCCTTAACTTTTTGCTTTTCTTTAAAACTCTTGTTTACCCCACATTGAACCACATAACATCTTAACAAAGGAATCTGAACATTTCTTTTACTAATCAGACTTCAATAGTAAAGATACATGTATAAACATTCATGATGTCTCTCACACCTTATGCACATAAAACTTGCTAATTAGCATACATATCAAAAGAGGAACAATATTACACATCGTAATTACAACTCTCTCTTATCTCTTACTGAGGACCTAGAGTGACAAGGACCGACTGACTCAACTAATCTTGTACTTAACTCTTGTAGCAGATCTACACTGATGCTCTGACCATCTTCAAGTCCACGCGGTTAACCCTAAAATGTTTGAGTAGAGGGGTGAGCCTACTCGCTCAGTGAATGAGTACTTCAAGGAAACAGTCTAAGGCACTAATGTGATTACAAATATAACTTTGAATAAACGTTATGAAATTTAACAACAATAAATACTACACTGAGCAGTTCTAAAATAATATAATTGAAATAACAAAGAATGTAAATATTGCATCCAAAGAATAACTACTAGAAAACTATGCTCTAGTCTTACTTAACTCTTTCATTTATAAGGAACTCTATGAACCTATATGATCATATTTTAACTTATGCCCTGATCTATGCAGTGTACTCTGCATAGAGACTCGCAGTGCACTACGGCCACACCGTACAAGACTTAGCGACACACCCGAGAAATGCTAAGTCTGATGCCAGCCCTGTTCTGCCACAGGACCACAGGCTCTCCGGCCTCAATGCACTACTCCGAGTGCTCTAGACTCCTCCTCTAACCTGAGCACACAGACGGAGAGTCTCACGGGGTTACCTCCATGACTCTGCACGGATCTTGTTGCAATAACCCCTATTTTCTCCAGTGCCACTGTGACTCCGCACGGATTATTGTTGAACACTGTCTCTCTGTCCTCGTGCCACCATGACTCCGCACGGTTAATGTTGCAACACGAGTTTCACCCCTAAGAAGCAGATCTCTCGAAGGGGTTCTACGGTGTTCAGGGCACCTAAGTCTAACATTAATATTATAGATACATGTAAAACAGAAATCATAACTCATTTTATATTTCTCACAAGGCTCACACGGCCTGCCATATCATATCATATAAAACATCATAGCTCATGTATTCAACATATACCATGTCTCAGTAACATCCCTTTTTAGGGCATGTCATATCTCATCACCTGCAATTTACGAGATATGTATTGAAATATAAGAAGCCCTGCAGTATGTAGATATCAACTCAGAGAGAACAAGCATATAAAGTTAAATGCACTAGAAACATACAATTCAACAGTTAAGTATCACCACATCTCATATCGAGACCTTTCATGTCACCATAACATGATTCATTGAACACCCTATCCTTAGGGGGTCATTTGCCTTATTCATTCATCACATGCCAACACCCTACTCTTAGGGTTTCATTCGCCTCATTCACCTTTTCATTTACCTCATTCACTTGTCACATGGCTCTCATAAGGATTTCATAGGATATAAGCATTCACTAAATAAAGATTGTTTTCAACAAATCATATACAATCGATATATGTATGAAACCATGGAAATTGAACTAAATTTAGGTTTCCATGCTATTCACTGAGATATCATGCACCAAGGATAAAATTCAAATAGGGTAATCCATGAGGTACATCCTAACCACTTATAATATTACTAGTCCTTTTCAATAAGGTTGAAGCTCTAGAGATATCTCAATTAGGTTAAACCCTAATTACATCATATGGTATAAATCTGAAAAGCATTCTTTCTAGGATGTGTTGTATACGTTTCTGATGTGAATCTACCATCAAGGAGTCATTCAAACAGAGAAGGAATCCATATCATATCAAATTGCAACAACTTAAATTAAATGGACATTTCAAGGTTTAGAATCACATACCAAGCAATTAGGGATTTGGATGCTATAATCAAATTTCGTGCATTATACTGTTTAAAGGAAGAACCCACTCACCCTAAGGTGTGAAAACACCTCAAAACTGCAGCTCAACTCAGGGGATCTCGAACTCATATCAAATCCCTAGTAAATTTCCCAATTCTTCTTCCATTCAACCAGGAAACCTTGAAAATGAGGGATTATGAAGAAAGGGTGAGAAAAGAGGGAATTTCGACATCATCTTGGATCAAATCAGAGCATGGACGGAATCTTGACATGAGAGAGAAGATTCACCATAAAAGTCTATGCAAAGGATCCAAACTTACTTGATTTCACCATTCCTCGGACCGCAAAACCCTAGGTCAGCAATTCCTCCTCTTTCTCCACTCAAGCCCTAACTCTCCCTCTCTCTCTAGATTTTCGTTTCTCTGGGGTGGATGACGAAGAATGAGAGCTGTGTGTGTGTGTGGTCGATCATATAAGTCAATTTGAGCTGCTTGGGTCAATTGCATATTGACCCAACACTCAACTTTTATTATATTGGCTGAATATTCAGTTATACAAAGTTACTGTAATTCGTTTATTCAAGAGAACAAACCTTCTCCAACAATTATGGTAATTTAGCATGTTTGATCTATAAAGCTTCAGTTAAAATTTGAGATCATTTGGAGTTACCAATAAATAATTTAAAATAGAACAGTGCACTGCTATATTGCAGTCTGCAGCAGATTCGGTCGAGTTTGCCCTGCACAGAACTCGACCGACACCCTCAATGTAGAGATCAAAAGTCATCCAAAAATTATGCCAATTTAACAGAGTGTCTAAAACTGTGTTTTTCAAGCACAGTTAAAATTTGAGATCAATTGTATATACTAATAAAAAGATAAAATTCAATTACCACACTGCTGTATAAATATGGAAATATGATCGGTCGAATTTGAAACTCGACCGATAAACAGGTCAGAACATTCTTCAAAAATTCTGATATTTTCCAATGTTGTTCAAATTTTATATATACAAATCATATCCAAATTTGAAGTAAATCAGAGTTACACATAAAATACTAAAAATCATTTAGTGAGACATTCTACTTATCAAATTCTGTATTCATATGTCATTAAAACCCTATTTTGGGCCGATTAGGGTCTATGCTTCTCAAACCCTAATTCTTAAGACAAAAGAACATTTAAACTTCTTATCATAGTTAAAACATCCTAATTGTGTTATCGTCATTAATTAGATTTCAAGAATGATTATTCTAATTAATCTTTGCAATTGTCTAGGTAAACCCTAGTTTACCAATTAAGCTCAGATGGGGTCGTAACATTTATTTTCTTACAATTTTCCAATTTAGTCTGTTAAAATTTAATAATTGTTCTTGGTTAATTGCCGAACCTTTGATCCTGTGAATAGGGATAACGACTCTGACCTTCTGGTCTCCCTTAATTGGGAGTTACCGGGAGGCGGGGTCGTTACACCCACCCCAATGCCCATACCTTTCACATCTTCAATGCTATTACACATCATCTAGGAATATGTTTCATAAGACATTAAAATATTTTTTTTTGTTTGCAACTAACACACCATCATCTATTAGGAAAATATATATATTTTAGTAAATGCAACTTAAACTACTAGTTAAAGTCAATATGAGCCATGACATATGACTTGCAATAACTACAACAAGAAGATTAACATTGATTATATTATACACTGCTCCCACAATATTGTTATAAAGAATATAATGCTAAATTTTAGTGACCAAATTTGCATTTTTTCTTCAAAGTATACAACTTTGATTTTTTTCTTACTTGACTTAGATCATACCAGGTACGTCTTATGGCTTCAGTTACATAATGGTACTGAAACAACACACACTACTTTGGTTTAAAAATACATAGATTTTTTCTCTCTATCAACGTGAAATATAAATGACCCTCGGGACATATAATTGACCCTCAATCATGTAGTATTTTCCAAATACATGTTTTCACATATTAGCATAAGTTTTGTAATTTTTTGCATATGTTTGATTTGGTCTCATTCGGGAGTGGAAAATTCAAGTTACAAGAATGCATCTTATCATAAATTACTAACAAAAAAATATAGTAATACTTAATTTAACTAAATTTCTTGAAAGTTTATGAAGAACATAGAATCAAGTATTATATTGCATTGATAATGTGTTGTGTACATGTTAAAAGTACACTTTTAATAAAAGATGTTTCAATTCACAGTGTGTGGTGGATGACATGAATGTCGCTTTGATAGACATAAATGTCAGAGTATTTAAATATTATTTTGTGTAAATATGAAGAGTATAGTTTCAATCATATACATTAGATTCCATGGTGTGTGATGTAAAAAAAATGATGGCATAAAAATCACTTACGTATATTGTGAATATGCCAATGTATATGCTTATTTATCTAAAAAATGTCATCTTAATAATCAATTGAGTGTCACGTGCTTGGCACGTGCCATTTTGCTAGTATATCTAAAAGACAAACAAAGACCAAGTCATTCCATTTCGGTCGAGCCAGGAGTGCGTCCCGCTTAACTATTTTCGTGTCCGCCGCTGGGAGGAAATAAACCTTGTCTTCGCGTGAGCTCTCACCTTATACGCCATTCCAAAACCCGCCGTCCCCACCTTTTCCGCATTTCCTCGTCCGCAGGCCCGCACTCCTCATCCGCCCACCTCCTCCTCTATCCTCCCGGCGGAAACGACACACGAACAATCGAACAATTAACGAAGCCCCTAATTATGGAGTTCTTGTCGCTGCCTGTAGTCGGAAGGCATGGAGCATACGCTTCTTTCATCGTCTCGGAGCCCTAGGCCGGGACTAGCCGGAGGTAGAAGCGCTAACGCCGGCAGGATGGCGACGGCATCACAGCCGGCGCCATCGCAGCCGCAGGCTAACCGCCGCGAGCACCGTATGCAGGCACAGGTGGCGCCCGACAGTGATCGGGGTCCGGTGGAGCTGAGAGCGCTGGATTTGAACCTGTCCGCCCTTTGCGATCATATCCAGGTTGAAGGGTTCAATGGCGGGGCATTCTCGGACGTGGTGGTGCAGGCCATGGGCTCCACGTACCACCTCCATCGTCTTATTCTGTCACGGAGCTCCTATTTCAGGTTTGTTTGCTTCTGCCTTCTATCACATTCATTCTGTAATGATAATTTATCGCACCCCCGCAAAAAAACCTTCCTTTTCCATCAGCGGTCTCATAGCTTCTTGCTTCAGGTGGGTCCCTTAGTGCTTCTTTCATTTTTTTAAGCGCCTGTTCCAATGTGATTCTGTTGTTTCGAAAAGCCACTCTGTATGTTTTCCCAACTAAGAAAGAAGGATGGCTGACGGTGTTTGAATTCGCTAAGTTTCACCCTCTCAGTGTTATCCAAGCGCATTTCTTCCGCTTGTGTACTGGGTTCCTTAGTGTGCAACTCGTCAACAGAAAATGACCCTTCAGATGACATTGCAAAACCTTATATCTACCGACACATATCATGTGTAAGTCCGGATAACACAATATAATCTAGATCTTTAGTACAGTGGGTGATATAATCGGGCGCAGTAGGCATAGCTCGAACCTTGCATGGTTTTTAATATGCACGCTAATCTTTGAGAAAGGATCGATGGTCTCTTCACCTAAACAATCATTGCTCTGTGTTTTTCCCAAGACCTCTTGCCGTTAATATCATTATGACATGCCCCACGGGTGATTTGCTAAAAAATTACATGTGTAGATGAATTTTGACTAGGTTTAGATCTCACTAAGACTGCAGCATACAGATACTAGGTCAGAATGTTTTCTAGTTCGTTTGGTTCAGACCCCACACCATATATTACTGGTCCTAACAGCTGTAAATGGAGATGGCCTGTTATTTACTCATTCCTCAAAACTTAGAAAACAAACATGATAAAAAGATGTATATGCTAATTGTAAATAATATGGGTAGATTTTCCGTATACATGTATTATTTTAATGACTCTATTGTAACTTAATAATATTCCGGATCCATTCTAACTCTACTGTGAATGTTGAACTCATTGATCATGTTATTTTTGTCATTATCTGTGTGTCTGAGTGCATATGCGGTGGTTGGGCTCTTTTCTACCGAAATTGAGGCTGTAGCCTTCTTAAGTAAAATGAAAAGTTGGGAAATATTGCAAGCCTAATCAAGCCGTTGCATGTTGACGCATGAAACCGACTCAATTTACTACCGCTTTCATTTGGCGTCAAACTGAACAAAATTTGGTTGTACTGAAGGATGGTTCTAAGCATTTCAGCTAAAAAAGGCATAAATGTGCTATAGTTCATTCCATTGCTAGATTCTAATTTTAGATCACGGCATTGTCTCTAAGCTGTTATAGATGAACATATCATTTATGTGAAAATATGACTAGGACAAACTGCTGCAGTCCTACAAATAAACATATCATTAATTTTGAAAATATGAATAGGAAAGTGGAAATCATGTAGAATTGGTAAAAAAAAGCCTACCGTGAAGAATATCTGACTGTTCAACTTTTCTGATAGCACTTACCAATGGTTTTGTTCATTTTTTTGGTTTTAAAAAAAGGGTCTAGGTAAGTTGTCCAACCCTCTAGCCGCTTCAACTTGCCAGTAGGAACCTGTTTATGTAATGCAGCCAAAGGGGCCCGACTGAGGCCCGTCGAGAGTGCTTAAATGCCCACCTTCCACTTCAGTCTAGGCACCTGCTTGGCCCCGCTTTTTTTGAATGACGAGGACTAGGTCATATATCATCCCAAGCTTATTTAGTTGTGGTTCAACACACTTTTATAAAGTTATGTAATATTATACTATATAATTCTAAATTTCTAATATGATATAATAGTATTGTAACATATAGGTCTTGCTTCTTTATTTGAATGCCGCTGCCACCAACCACATTTTGCAAATAATGGTTCCTCTTGATTATTTGCGCCTCGCTCGATACCTTACATGCTGCATTCCCTTGGCCACCAACTTATATATATATATATATATATATATATATATATATATATATATATATATATATATATGCTAGAATACACTCGAGTGTATTCGGAGCAGAATACACTCAAGTAGTTTTTCATGATGCAATATTTTTTTCAAAAATCTAATCTTGTGAATAGCTCATACGCAAAATTTGAGCACATTTGGACATTTATAGGTCATGTTATAAAGACCGTAAAAATTATGCATTTCAAATTAGTTTCACGCGTCGATTTTGTTGCCAATGGATGAGTGACTTACACTTCCAAATGGGCTCAAAATTTGTATGTAGCCTAGTTATAGTATGACAGTGAAGATCAATGGTTTACATTTTGCAAAAAATAGTTTTGATATGCAAACACACTTGAGTGTATTCGTGCGATATGTACACTCGAGTGTATTCTAGCCTGACTCTCTCTCTCTCTCTCTATATATATATATATATATATATATTATACATGCCATTTAGATGTTGATCAATGCATTTGTATAATACTAGTATACTATTGTATTGTATACTCAATATCATCATCATCATCACCAGAGCCTCAATCCCAACCATGTGGGGGCGGCTACATGGATCCTTCTTTTCCAACCACCTCTATTATGCGTCGTATTCCGTTCAAGATGTAAGAGATTCAAAATCTCTCTTTATAAGCTCTTTATAGGTTAATTTAGGCCTGCCTCTCCTTTTTTAATTGTGCTTGACTCAATAGCATGCTTAATATAGGCTTAGCCGGTCTGCATTGCACAAGGATATTCCATATCAACTGACCCTTGCATAACTTGTCCTCAATGCTCGCCACCCCTACTTCGTTCCTGATATAGTCATTTCTCAAGCGGTCTTTTCTTGTCTTCTCACACATCCATCTCAATATACACATTTCAGCCACATTCATCTTGTTGAGACTTTGATTCTTCACCACCAACATTCCCTCTCAGATAGCATGGTTGGCTGTATAGCTGTTCTTTAAAACTATCTTTTTAATCTAAGAGAGATCTTCTCGTCACATAACACTCTGAGTTGCACTCTTTCATTTCAACCATCCTATAGTGTTCCTGCTACAAACATCATCTTGAACATCCCCGTATGTTTGAATAATAGAACCCAACTATCGAGATTCATCACATTTTGGTAGATCCACTCATCCTTAACTTGACCCCACCATTCAAAATTCTAGATTGACTGAAATTGCAATGTATATACTCAGTTTTACTCCTAGGAATCATCAATCCAGTTGATTCTAACACATTTCTCCAAAGTTCAACTTTATAATTCAATCCGTCTTTAGTTTCACCAATCAACACAATATCATTAACAAATAACACACATCAAGGAAATATCACCCCGAACATGATTTGTCAAATCATATATAACAAGGACAAATAGATATGGACCGTGTGTTGATCCTTGATGTATACCAATTGTGATAGGAAATGGTGGCACCTCTCCTCCAAAAGTCTTCACACTTGTAGTTGACCTATTATACATATCATTAATTAAGTCGATGCATTGAATTGACATTATCTCTAAAACCACCCACAACACTTCCGTGGATACTCGATCATAAGTATTTTTAAATCAAATTATGTGAAGATCTCTTTTGCTTTCTCTATAGTTCTCCATAAAAATCGTCATCAGAAAAATATCATATGTTGATCTTACATGTAATCAAATTGGTTGTCTGAAATCTATGTTATAGATCTTAGCCTTTGCTCAATAATTCTGTCTCAAAGTTTCATAGTGTGACCCATCAGCTTGATACCTCTGTAGTTTGTGCAGCTCTAAACATCTCATTTGTTCTGGTAGATGGGGACTGTAGTACTATTTCTCTTATTTGGCATCTTCTTGATCATCTTACTAAAGAAATTCTTTAACGACATAGCTCCTTCACCCTCCATACTCTTCTATAAATCAATGGAAATGCTGTCTGGTCCACATGCCTAGCTCTTTCACCCTCCATACTCTTCTATAAATCAATGGAAATGCTGTCTGGTCCACATGCCTTTCTCATTTTCATATTTTTAAAGTATTCCTGCCCTCAAATAATGAACTTCATCTTGTGTAAATGATATTTCTTGCATTTACATCACACGAGTCTATTACATTATTCTTAGTATCTCCATTGAAAAGATTATGAAAGTAGTTTCTCCATTACTCCTTGATCTCATCATCCTTCACCAACACTCTATCATCATCATTCGTGATGCATGTTACTTTTATCAAGTCTTTTCATTTCCTTTATCCTATACGCCCCATTTTATATATATCTTTTTCCACTTATCTTTGTCCAAATTCTTATAAATCTCTTCAAACTATGTAGAGCTTGCCTCTTAAACAATATTTTTTGCCCTTTCTTTGCTTGCTTGTATCTCTGGAAAGTTGCATTTTCTCGGGTAAGCTCTTATAATCTCCCTTTTGAGTTCAATAACCTTTTGTACTTCATCATTCCACCATCAAATCACTTTCTGTGGAGGCACACACCCTTGGACTCTTATAAAATCTCTTTGGCAATTTTTGTAATGTAGGATCTCATATTATGCCAAAAAGTGTTAACATCAACATTAAGTTTCAAGTGCCTCATTTATGAGTTTATCATAAAAAGCGAATTTCTTTTTGCCGTTAGGATTCCACCACTTAATTCTGATATCTAAGCCTCAACTCCGATCAAGTTGAGGCTAGAGACATGGATCTTTCTTCTCCAACCAGCTTAGTTACGGGTCATTTTTCGATCAAAATGTTAAGATTCAAAATGTAGTCTTTATAAGTTCTTCCCAAGTCAATTTAGGCTCGCCTCTTCTTGTCTTTAATGTGATTGGCTCAATAGCATTGCTTTGTATAGCTCCACATGTCCATACCGTCTTAGTCGACCCTCACACAACTTGTCATCAATGCTCACTGCCCCTACTTTTTTCCCAATATAGTCATTTCTCAAGCAATCTTTTCTTGTTTCCCCACACATCCATCTCAACATCACATAACGACCACACTCATCTTGTTGAGTCCTTGTTTCTTCATCGCCCAACTGGGAAGCACGAACACTTCCCGAGAGGATCCATGGCCGTCCTCGGTGCGTGTCGGACACGGACACGCCGTGGACACGGCTCGGGAGTGTCCAATTTTTTTTATTATATTTTCGAACGTGGACACGACTAGGACACGTCTGGGACACGGCCCACACGCCATCCGGCCCAATTCGCAATTAAAAATAAAAATAAAAACAACGCACACACACAACACGCTTCCCCCCCTTCCCGACTAAACCCACCCTCCCGCTACTCCTAAACCCCGCGATACCCAAAAGGGCCAAAACCCTATCGGCTCCTGCCCTCTTGTCTCCCGCCCTAAACGGAATTCCGCTCTCGCTCTTCCGCGCTCCCGATCGCCATCGCCATCCAGCAGGAGCTTCGGCTGCCGCAAGAAGAAGCAACGCCGTCCGCGCGAGCAGCAGTGTCGCCGACAAGGAGCAGCAGCCGCGCGAGCAGCAGTGTCGCCGGCAAGGAGCAACAACCACGCGAGCAGCAGTGTCGCCGGCAAGGAGCAGCAGCGCCACCCCCACGGAGCAGCACCGCCGCCCGCACGGAGCAGCACCACCTCCCGCACGGAGCAGCAACATCGCTGCTTGAAGCAGCAGCAGCCAGCTGCGTCGCCGCTTGAAGCATCCAGCAGGGCCGCCTCTTCGAGCTGCTAGAAGGTCGCCGGTTGAAGCAGCAGCTTGGAGCTGCCAGCCGACAACTCTTGAAGCAGCCAACGCTGGTGAAAGGTACTACTATCCTTGCCTTCGTATCTTTTTTTCTTTTTTCCCGTATGCCTTTCTTCCTCGTCCTCTTCTCCGGTTCTTCCTCTTCACATTTTTTCCTCCTCCCCTTTCTCTTTCTCTTCCAGATTCCCTTCTTCCTATATTCCAGCAACGAATTCCACCTCCCTGAGCATCCATCTCCCTGTCTGCTCCTCCCCTTCGCCCTCCACGCAGCCCCTCTTCTTCCTCTTTTACCTTCCTCATCCTCCCTGTCTTATCCCTCCCTTCTTGCTGTTGCTTCACATATTTTCATCCAGCAACATTATGCTGTCTCCTCCTTTTTCTTCCTCCCATCCCATGAATTCTTCTCCTCTTCTCGTTTTTCTTCCTCATCCAGTAGCTCCACCATAGCCTGCTGGCTGTCCTCCTTCATGTCTTCTCAATTCTGTCTTGGCTCCTCCACATTTTCTCCTTCCCTTCTTCCTCCATGTATGCTCCTCTGATTTTCCTTTTTCTTCCATTTCTTAGCTTTTACACCTCTTCCTCCATTTTATCGTGCTGCTGTCCTCCTCAATTTCTTCTTTCCTTACTTCTCACTGCCATCTTAAATTTGTCTAAAAGATAATGTGAATTTGTTTAGGAATGGTCAAATTTTTACTGACCTTGCTTTAGAAAGACATATTTGTTTAATAATTAGTTGAGTAAACTAGTTAGTACTCAGTAGTCATTGATGCTGCTGCGAAAATGCTTTTTTTTTTTACTGATGTTGCAATTCCTATAGAAAATAGAAGGAATTAAGCTTCTAATGATGCTACTAATTGCTGTTTAGCCTTTTTTCTATAGAAGGAAGTACTTTAGTCTACAAAATTAGTTGTTGATGATGCTATATGGATCAACTTAATTTCATATAATAGTTTTGAAGTAGAAAATAATGTGTGTTTGTTTGGTTGGTTGAATTAGGAATGGATCCAAATCCTTATAATGTGGAGTCGGAAGTGGTGTATGACTCTGCTCCTTTGTGGAAATATGTCACAAAAATGGAGAAGGCTGCAAAGGGGGGAAACTATATGTGTCAATGCAACTTTTGCAATGCAACATTCAAGGGTTCCTATTCTAGGGTGAAGGCTCACTTGATGAGGCTCCCTGGCCATGGCATTAAAGTATGTAATAAGGTGACAGTGGCAAACTCATAAGAATTGCAAAGAGTTTGTGATGAGGCTGAGATGAGGCTGAAGAGGAGTGCTCCAAAGCCAGTAACATTGCCTGACACATCCTCAAGCCATGGCAGCCACAACATGAGTACAACCTCCACAATGGGGCTTACATTCATGCAAGAAGGTACAAAATCTACAGATCCTAGAAAGAGGAGGGCCTCAACATTAGAGAAGGCATTCAATATGGAGAAGAGGGAGCAACTTCATTCTGAAATTGCCCGTATGTTTTATTCTGGAGGGTTGCCTTACACAATTTTGGATTGACTGAAAATTGCATTGCATATACTCAGTTTTGCTCTTGTGAATCATTCAAAATATCTTTAGTTTCGTCAATCAACACAATATCATCGGCAATTAACATGCATCAAGGAATATCAACCTGAACATGCTTTATGATCCATGACAAGAACGAATATGTTTGGGATGAGTGTCGATCCTTGATGTACCACAACTGTGTTAGGAAATGTTGGCGTCTCTCCTCCAGGAGTCTTCACACTTGCAGTTGAGCTATGATACATGTCTTTAATTAAGTCAATGTATTGGATTTAAACCTCCTTTTTCTCTAAAAACATCCACAACACTTCACTGGGTGCTCGATCATAACCCTTTTCCAAATCAATAAAACCATATGAAGATATGTTTTTCTCTCTCTATACTTCTCTATAAGCCTCTTTATTAGAAAAATAACATCTATTGTTCATCATCCAAATATGAAACCAAATTGGTTGTCTGATATTTTCGTTATAGATCTTAACCTTTGCGTAATAATCATCTCCGACAACTTCATAATGTGACTCATCAACTTGATACTTGTGCAGTTTGTGCAGTTGTGAACATCCCCTTTGTTCTAGTAGATGGGGACTAGATTACTATTTCTCAACTTATCTGACATTTTTTTGGTTTTCATAATCTTATTAAAGAGATTCAATAACCATAGAGCTCCTTCATCCCTTATACTCTTCCATACGTCAATGGAAAAACCATCCGGTCCACATGCCTTTTCATTTTCATCTTTTCCACACGAGTCTCTTACATTATTTACAATATCTATGTTGAAAAGCTTATGAAAGTAGTTTCTCCATTGGTTCTTGATACCATCTCCATTCTTGATAATTTTACTTGACTCAAGTCTCTTCCTTTTCTTTCTCTTATAGGAGTTATTTTGTCACTCTTATTATTACATGGATCCAAAATTATATCACATGCAACTTCAAAATCTAATATTCTCTCTCCGTCTTTATTTCTGCTACCATACAAAACCACCATGAACTCTCTCATATCCAACATTGCTACTCTCCACATGGCCATTCAAATCACTCCCAGTGATGATCTTCTCCTCTATTGGTATTCCTTACATCAACTCATCCATGCTATCCCAAAAGTCACTCTAGCCTCGTCGCTGAGGCTTGGGGGGCTTAAGCGTTAATAATGTTAACGCTTATCTCTTACATCTAATAATGTTAACAAATCCCCTCCCCCCGCCCCCCCCCCCCCAAAAAAAAAAAAAAAAAAAAAAAACCTTGATAGCTATGATACTGTCACCCATCCTTGTGTTCTGGACGGCATCATCCTTCAACATCTTATCAACAATGACTCTATTTCTATGTTTGTCATACCTGTGTACCTGATTTTGTATCTTGTTTCTCCAATTTCTATGTATCGTTCCCATGCCCACTTGATATTTTGCAAGCAAGCTATATTGACTTTTCTTCTAATCATGGTATCAACTATCTTCAAAGACTATTCTGTCAAAGAGTCAATATTCCAAGATTCCACTCTAATTCTTTTATGTTGAACTTGCTTCTTTACATGTCTTTGTTGAAAATGTTGCCCATGCACATTTTTCACTACATCCTCGCGATGATGCAACGAGACTCGCTTATTTTCCTTCACTCGTCCAGGTGTGGAAACCCTTGTCAGTACTTCAACAGAATTGGACGCCATTGTGTTGAAATCCCTTGTATATTTATCACCGCACCGTGTGCCGATGCATCGCGTTGCTAGGTAGGAACGCTCCAACAAAATTTTTAAAAGGATCCATGTCATAACATGAGTAGCAAAGTTTTATGGCTCACTTTTAACCTACCGCCAACCCTGTCCTGTACCCAGTCTTGGGACTGATTACATTTGCACAAAGATGTACAGAACATAGGCGGAGTTACTACTGTATAGTATGCTACATACTATAAACTATAATACTATTGTTAAAATCGGAAACACTTTGTAACATTATACTTATGTGTAATACTAAGTAATTAGTATAATACTATTATTTTATGCAACTATCTATTTGTATACTAATGGTATTATATAACTGTTCCTAAATGCTGTAGTACTGCATATTACTTAGTATATAGTTACTTTATACTACTGAAAATAACTCTGTATATAATATAATACTAATATATTAAAGTATATAACTAATATAATACTAGTATATTAAAGTATATAACTATGTACTTATGCACAAAAAGTATTATATAACCATTGCATAGTACTATATAATAATATATAGCAAATATATTGCTATATGGTTACAGTTTATATTGATGTGTAGCTCTATTATGCACTGGTACATTGCTATGTTAAAAAAATATATGATCTTTCATATATTTGACACACATACACACACATGTGATATAAAGCTAATCATCCGCTTTTTCAAAAAGTGTTCTTATCGCTTTGTCAAAAAGTGTTCTTAAGCGCCCGCATGCTGCTTAAGAGGCTACAACTAGGTCTTGTCTTTGTGCTTCCCGCGTTGGGCATTTTAAAATCTTGCTTTTTTTGCTGCTCATATTATCAATGGCGAAGAATGCTTTTTTCTCACATGTTTGTATTTGTGTTCGATGCAACCTTACAATGGTATTTTTTCTTGGCAGGTTCCTAATTTCTGAAGCATAGGTTTCCATATTATACATCTAGAAAAAAATCCAGTTGAATTTTTTGTCCATTTCCTGTTTCTTAAGCCTACTATTTTCATTTTATACATTCAGAAAGAAATCCCGTTGGATTGTAAATCCTCCTCAGCCATGGAATAAGTTGAAGATTGGCCTTTCGGATAGAAGCCAATCTCATGCAAACCTCTATTGTAAGCTTTACCCTTAAATATGTAAATGCATAAGCTTCCTTGTGAGATTAGTTTAAATTGACTGGGAGAGAGTGAGAGACATCTTGTGGGAGGTGAAGTTTTTGTCATAATATCGTACTTTCAATGTTCGATAGTGAGTTTATATACTAAATCTGACAGGTGAAATAGAATCGATTAATTTGAGAGACTTCAATACAGATTGATTTACTAACGTGGTATTGGCATGATGACATTATACTCTGCGCCACAATCATCTGATAGAAATTTGAGGGAAAGATCGATAGTGGTTTTTGTTGAAAGTTGAAACCTTAATCCTCATACTCTATGGCATGATCATCTTATGACCTATTAATGGAGAACCTAGTGAAAAAAATCTAAGACGAATTGTCTAAATCTAAAACTAATCTAAAATAACTAATCAAAAGGAATAATAATCATCAAAAGATTTCATTCTTTAAGTCTACTTTTGACGAATGCCTTACAAAGACTGTATATAAGTGTTTAAACCCAACTCACTACACAAGTAGCCAATGTGGGACTTCTAGAGGGAAATGGAATTGTTTATTCAGTGAGTAAAACAGGTTACAGGATAGTCTCTAATATAGCTAATGAGAGTAGAGACATAAGTACAAGTGAGCAATATGAGACTAAAAGTAAAACAGTAAAACAACAAGTAAATAACACAGTATATCTATACTCCCCCTCAAGCTGGAGCGTAGATGTCAAACAAGCCCAGCTTGTCAATCAGAGTCTGAAATCGAGTTTTATGCAAGATCTTGGTGAAGATATCCGCAAGCTGCTTGTCAGTGCCAATATATGGAGTGCAGATATGTCCAGATAGAACTTTCTCCCGAACAAAATGGCAATCAACCTCAATATTCTTCGTGCGTTCATGAAACGTGGGGTTGCTTGCAATAAAAATCGAGGCTTTGTTGTCACAGAACATAGGAATTGGACTAGAATAAGCAATGTTAAACTCTTGGAGAAGGCCACGGACCCACAGAAGCTCACATGCAGTATGAACAATGGCTCTATATTCGGCCTCAACACTGGATCTAGCAACCACAGTTTGCTTTTTGCTCCGCCAGGTGACTAGGTTGCCTCCCACAATGGTACAATATCCAGAAGTGGACTTTCGATAAGATCGACTTCCTGCATAGTCAGAATCAGAAAATCCAGATAGATTGCAATGGCTATGCTTTTTATACAGAAGACCTTTCCTTGGCGAGCTTTTAAGATATCGTAGGATGTGACACAGCATCCCAGTGGCACTGCCGGGGTTTATCAAGGTATCGGCTTATGAATCCCACAACACCTGCTAGGTCAGCCCTAGTGACCGTCAGGTAGATAAGCTTGCCTACCAGCCTTCGAAACTAGTGACGATCATCATAAGGTGAAGAGCTATCATCATCCCAATCCATGTTGGGATCTAGAGGAGTGTTGGCTGGCTTGCAGCCCAGCATGCCGGTTTCCTGCAATAAATCCAGAACATATTTTCTTTGTGAAAGATTCCTGCAGATGATCTGGCAACTTCAATACCTAGAAAATATCGCAGTTTGCCAAGATCCTTGGTGATGAAGTGTTGTGCCAAATAATGTTTGGTTGCTTGGATACCCGCATTATCACTGCCAGATAAAACAATATCATCTACATATACAATCGGAATAACAAGCCCTGCTGTTGACTTACGAATAAATACAGAATGATCAGATTGTGATCACTGAAAGCTAAAAGTAATTAAGATCTGACTGAGTTTATCAAACCAGGCACGCGAGCTCTGCTTAAGACCATAGATGGCCTTTCTGAGTTTACATATTTTGAAGGCAGACTCCCCCTGAGCAACAAATCCCGACGGTTGCTCCATGTATATCTCCTCCTGAAGATCTCCATAAAGAAAAACATTTTTGACATCAAGTTGATACAGAGGCCAGTCTTTATTTACAGCAATAGAAATCAGAATACGAACAGAATTCAGGCGTGCAACTGGAAAAAGGTCTCAAAGTAGTCAACACCGTATGTCAATGTGTAACCTTTTGCAACTAATCTGGCTTTCAGGCGTTCAATGGTACCATCCTGTTGATATTTAATAGTAAATATCCAGCGGCAGCCAACGGTATGGCATGAAGATGGACGATCAACCACATCCCAGGTGTGACGATCACAGAGTGCATGCATTTCTTGCTCCATAGCATGTTTCCAGGCAAGAATGCGAAGGGCCTCTTCGACTGATTTAGGAATTGTCACAGCAGACAAAACAGAATTGAAGCAAGCAAAGCTACCACCAATGTTTTAAAAAACGTTAAGCGGTAACCGTGCAGACAACACCTTGTAACTGGTTAAGCGGTAAGCGGCCGATTAAGCGGCCAATTTTTGAAAAAATAGATTTTAATTTCCTATATAATTTTATACAAAATTACATATATATGTATATAAATACTAATACTCTTTGGAACTTTTATATATATCTAAAGATTCTAAACACTACCCAACAATACAAAACACCCAAATAGTTTATAAGATAGCTATAAGACAATAATTATAGCCATAATATAATAAACAATAGATTTGACAACCCTACATACATGATTCAGAAATATTTTTGTATCACGCGTTTACATAGTTAAGCAGTAAACAATAGACTAATTATTGGATACCTTTCTAACTTATTGTTATATGTGCATATCATCAATTAGTCATACATTACAACAGTACAATTAACTAAAGTATGCATTTTAAAATTAGATAACAGTTACATATATTTTACTTGTATAAATTACACTTTACAACAGTACCCTATTATCCCAACTTGCATACAAGTATGCATTCTATTAGAACTAGGCTTATCATAGGATATTTAATGTATATAAGTTTAATATATTATAGTCAGTAATACTTGGGACCATATAGTTTATATAAAGTTACAGGTGTACAAAAAAAAAAAGCGGACAAAAAACGGCCAAAAAGCGGAAAAAAACGGGCAAAAAAACGGAAAAAATGGGAAAAAACGGCCAATTAATTACAAAAATGTTTACCGGCGATTTTGGCAAAAATCGAACGGCCTGGGCATTGGGCCGATTAAGTGATCGTTTAATCGGGCGCTCAACCCGTTTTTCATTTCACTGGCTACCACAGAGATTGTCAGATGAACAAAAATGACTGATAGGATGCTTAGTACATGATCGAACGCCATTCCGTAAACTGATAGGAAGATCCAGGTCAGAAAATACCTCAGTGGATGGTGGATCATCCGTAGACGCATGATTAGGTTCGGCCGGGGCTTCAAAAGCATTGTGGTTCTTTGACCTGCCCTGATAAACTTGCAATGGGCGTTCTTTAGGCACATCAGGAGATGGTAAATCCTCAACAATCGTCGGTAACGGTGTGGTAGCCATAATATCAGCAAACAATTTTGCGCCATCAGTAGAATAATAAGGCATATGCTCAAAAAAGGTCACATCCGCACTAACAAACCACTGTTGTTTAATAGGATCAAAACAACGGTAGCCTTTTTGTGTACGGAAATATCCCAGAAAAACACATTTGACCGAGCGAGCATCAAGTTTGGTGAGCCCAGGACGAAGATTTTTCACAAAACAAGTACTCCCAAAAATGCGAGGAGGCAGAGAGAATAAGGGTTTATCAGGAAACAAAATGGCATACGGGACCTGATTTTTCAAAACAGAAGAAGGCATGCGATTGATGAGATATCAAGCCGTAGAGACAGCTTCAGGCCAGAAATGATGGGGTACTTTGTAGAGTATGAGAAGAGTGCGAGCAACCTCAAGTAAGTGATAGTTTTTTCTTTCAGCGACGCCATTTTGTTGAGGAGTGTAAGGGCAAGTGGTCTGATGTATGGTTCCTCGGACAACACAGAACGAGGTAACAGATTGTTGCATGAACTCAGGTGCATTATCAGTACGAAATTTTTTAATAGGTCGGTTAAATTGGGTATGAATTACAGCAAAGAAGGTACGCATCGTATCCAACACAGTATCTTGACCTTTAAGTAAAAACAACCATGTGGTGCGAGAATAATCATCAATAAAGGCCATAAAATATTTCACACCCGAGTGACTCGATACGGAGCACGGTCCCCAAATATCAGAATGAACAATGTCAAAAATTTCTTTAGAAGCAATAACTTTCTTAGCAGGAAAAACAGACCGAGTTTGTTTGCCTAAAACACAAGTTTCACAGGAAAAACTGTTCTAAGATAAAGTAGGGAATAAGTGTTTTAATTTGGTAGTAGATGGATGGCCCATGCGAAAGTGCCACTGTAGTCCTGTCACTGAAGTAGATAGCATAGCAGAAGCAACAGGAGGTCCATCCAGATAATACAACCCATCTGGTCCTTCACGGCCCGAACCAATCCTCGTCTTCGTGCGGAGATCCTTCAAAACACAGCCAGAAGGATCAAATTTAATAGAGCACTTGAGTTGTTTAATCATCTTACTGACTGACAACAAATTAACAGGGAACAATGGAATATATAAAACAGAATGCAATTGCAGTTTTGGTGAAATAGGAACCGTGCCAGTGCCACGAACTGCAGTTTTGGAGCCATTTGTAACATTAATAGATGATATATTAGCAGTTTTATTTAGAGCAGAAAATAGACGAAGATCACCAACCATATGAGTAGATGCACCCGAGTCAATGCGCCACTGTTTGTTACCAGATGATGGAGAAGCGAGCATGACAGAGGTTCCTGATGTAGACGAGGATGACAACTGTGCAAGACGCTCCTGGAACATCTTCTCGAACTCAGAACGTAACCATTCCGCGTGTGCAGGAGCAGCAGGTGCGTCAGCGGTAGAGTCAACAACAGTTTCTGTAGCAGCCTGGTTAGCCCAAGCGGGCTTGCCGTGCTTAATCCAGCATCGATCTTCATTATGATTGTCCCGGCCACACCAGTTGAAGTAGCGAGGGACGGGAGGAGCACCACGTCCATGAACAGATGATCCGCGACCTCCCGAGGGAGGAGGGCGACCGCTACGGCCACGACCGCGACCGTGACCACGACCAGAATCAGCAGAGCGAGCAATAAGTGCAGGGTGCTCAACAGCAGGAGTAGGAGTCATGGACGGCATGCGTTGTACTCTTTTGAGAACATCCCGAAGGGTAGGCAGCGAATCACTTGACAGGATCTGGTCAACCACAACAGAAAATGAGGCAGGAAGAGCAGCCAAAAACTGAACAAGTTGCAGTTCGTTGCGTTGCTTCTGAGCAATTTTGATGTCTGCCGTCAAGGGGTGGTAGAGTTCAAACTCATTCCACAGAGCCGAACATTGATTGTAGAAGTCATCAATGGAAGTGTCAGGGGAGAACTCTTTTTTAGCCAAGTTTTTGAAAATTTCAAAAACTCGCTTGGGATTCTCCCGATGAGAGTAGACGTGGGTTAATTGATCCCACATAGCCTTAGCATCATGAAGGCATAGAAGTGATTGGCTAATCCAGGGCTCGGTACTGTTGAGGATCCAAGACATGACGTCGGAGTCATCCTTGGACCATTGTGCATAGCTTTGTCTAGTTTTGTCATCCGCATCAGCAGTAGGAACAACAGGAGGCTCAGCCGTAAGATGGTGATACCGGCCTTGTGCTTTGACATATAGAACAAATGACGCCCACCACAGATGATAGTTGGAGCTGCCGTCGAGCTTCACCGTGGTGACACACAGAGAGCGAGGAGGCTCAGATAAGGCCATGACAAAGGCAGTAGTCGACGCAGCAACAGAGTAGATCAGAGACCCACAAAGGGGCAAATAACAGCAGCAGGGATCTGACGAGTCAGATCAGAAAACCCGTATAGGGCAGAATATGCATATATAGAGAAACCTACGCCGTCATGAGGAAAGCTTAATGTTTCTTCATGAGGTGCAGACAGAGAAGACAGTGAGACGAAAGACTCAACTTAGACGACCAGTGGATGTCCGAACTTGGATACGAAGATCACCCAGATGTAGAGGGAGAGGAGAGGTAAAAACCAGTGGCAGCCGGAGCAAGGATGGGAAGAGGAGCCGAAGGGGAGGAGGCTTGGAGGGTGGAGGGAGGAAGGGAGGAGACTGCGGGGGGGGGTTGGCAGTGGGAAAAAGGAGGATGGGGAGGGGAGGCGGCGGTGGCGGCGGGAGAGGAAGGGGAGGAGGGGGGGCGGCGGGTAGGGGGGGTGGGCGGAGGTGGCTAGAGGGCGGGGGAGGGGGGTGGGGAAGGGCTGGGGGGGCGGCTGCTGAAGGAGAGGAGGGGAGGGGTCTGCGGCGCGGGGGGGGAGGGGGGGGGGCAGGCCGGCGGCAGGCAGGTGGGGGGGCGGCGGGAGGGGGGAGGGGCTGGTTTTCTTACGTCACTGCGAATGGGTGGGTGGGGAAAAAGAGACCTGCTCTTGATACCATCTAGAGGGAAATTGAATTGTTTATTCAGTGAGTAAAACATGTTACAAGATAGTCTCTAATATAGCTAATGAGAGTAGAGACATAAGTACAAGTGAGCAATATGAGACTAAAAGTAAAACAGTAAAACAAGTAAATAACACAGTAACACAGTATATCTATAGGACTAAGCCATGTTTACAAGACAAACTGGGAAAATATAACCATGACCGCCCAAAGCCACATGTAATCTTGACAAACGAGCTTATCATACTTTGTAAATTACATTATTTATTTCAGTGTAAATTGTGAGTATGATAAATGATTTCATCTCTAGATCCAGTGTTATGAAAAGCGGTATGTGTTCGGAGAGGTCACCAAATAGTGTATATGCGGTATGCGGGAGTATATGCGGTTTCAGATTTCTTATTAATTTATTAATATATATATATATATATATATATATAATTTACATAATTAATTACATAATCAATATGCACAATTGTGTATCTTAATAGTACAGTTACAAGAATAATGGATGCAGTCATCACAACTTAAATAAATACAAACATGCACTATGATCTGACTCTAAACAAACACATATGAATCTAAATGTAAAAAAGAAGAAATGAAAATATGTCTATCTAGAAATGGGGGATTAATCAACCTTTTATGCGGCTGTGCGGCTGATTATGCGGCCATGTCTGCTTTTGGGGGGATTTCCAGTATGCGGTTCAATAGGTGGTCCAAACCTTGTATGCGGACTGGTATGCGGCCACACAGACCGATTTTTGAAATACTGTTTATATCTCTTTAATAGTCTCCTGGAAACACTTGTAGATGTTAACATTACAGAAATTGCTGAATTTTTAGTTTTGTCCTTTGAATATTGATTTCAGTTTCGGTCTATATTTTGTTTATATAGGAACATGCTTCATGGCCCTTGGAAGGAAGCTGCTGCTCCAAGCCTGACCTTGCAAATTGATGATGATAATGTAAACTTAGAGGCAATAGAGGTGGCATTGGCTTATCTTTACGGACACCATCCAAAACTTAATGACAACAATGCATTCCGTGTTCTTGCTGCTGCTTCCTTCCTTGACCTTGAGGTATCATCTGAGTTCAACTTCTTACTCTGTTACATTGTTATCTTAATATTTTCCCTTCTCGTCACCAGGATTTATGCATCCTATGTACTGATTTCATCATCTCAGAGTTATGGACATCAAACTTTCTATCTTATCAGGTTGTTATCCTACCATGTATTGCTGGCCAGATCAATTTCTTTGTTTGTTTCTTCTCTGAATACAATAGTCTGCAATCTAGGTTTTTGCAGAAAAACAAGACTATGGTGCTCATGGAGAACGCGTACGCAAAGCCTGCTGGGGTTACTTGTGTCAATGTGGCACAATGGAGTTAAGAGAGGTAGGAAGATGCTAATAAGCATTCACAACTTTTTGCCTTCAATAGGGCCATAAATACATAATATCTTAGGCAAAATATTTGGTTGCAAATTTAGTTGTGAACGATAGAGAAATGTGCCAGCTTTACTAATACACAGAAAAAAAGAAACTGGAGAAAAGAAATAAGGAAAGAAGGGAAAACATATAAAAATGAAACACATAGCTCTCTATGCCCCCTTAGTATCTGGTGTGCACGGCCAACATGTGACACACATCCTGAATCCTTTATCACGTCAAAGATTTTGTGAAGAAGCCAACAACTTGATTTCAGATCTTGTTGAGTATGCTTGTCAGAAGAGTTTCAACCATGATTTATCATATGTTCATTGAGCAGTTATACCATATTGAGCTGTCTAAGATGGGACACCCCAATGGTTAGATCCTTGGTTTGTTACCAAGAGGTCTTAGGTTCAAGCCTCAGTGATGGCATGAGTAGAATCGCTTATTAGAAAAATATCATATTGAACTCTAAGAGTAGTGAATTTGATAATGAAATTTAGATGTGCCATAAATTCTCTATGACCATAAGCATGAACACATGGACATTTCACATAATTTGGCGAGGCGTTGAAGGTCGTCTACTTAAAGATCTATGCTCGTCTACATATGCAAAATATTGTTTCATTCATGCTATCCCAGGTCATTAAGTCACTCTTTTCTCTTAATATGTGCATTCTCTCTCTTTCTCTTTCCCTCCCCCCACCCAAACACGCTGCATTGTTCTTGGAAAAATATTTTACTTTCTCATAGAGTGAATTTTCTTCCTAGTGTCCATTTGTTGCAAAATACAATTGTATTTTATCTTGCAATAACGTAGCCAATTTTTAGAACTATTAAGAAAACTCAGAACGAGTCAGCGTTGTCAAGGTGCCCCTAGCCCACTTAGGTGCTGGAGGAGGTTCAAGGAGCAGATCTAGAGCTGGGTTTGAAGGGGGACTGCTCGTTCTTGATCTCTTTTGCCAAATTGGTTTTGAGGGACCATCACGAAGGGAGGTTGGCAATAGATAGCGAGCCTCTACATGGGTCTGGCCCCCCGGAAGGCTAACACAACGATATGGAAGTTTAAGAGGGCTCTCTCGGTGGTAACATGCTACAGAAATTGGAAAGGCTTAATCGAGTTAAATATGGGGGAAGGAATAGGTGGATGGACAGGTGTAGGAATGGTTGGTGAAGCAGCAATTGAAAGATGTAGGATGAGTTAGGTTTTGTCATCAGTTTTGCGACTGTCATTCTGTTTCTCTCATGACATTCTCCATGGAGATTACACTTTTGCTTGTAGAATTTTTTTATTTGGTCCCTTTCACCACGATCATTTAGAAAACAGATGGATATACGTGATAAATGGGTTGCAAAAGAAGTTTCTTTTCTTCCCTTTTTTCTTTCAGGGAGGGGCACTAGGTTAGTGACCTCCTTTATAATGGAATCCGTGAGTGGAACCTTTGAGACCCTGGTTTGTTTAGCAGGAGCTATGCTAGTCAGTTTATTGGTCTAAAAGTTGCACATAAGGTATTGGCTTTCAAGCTTAGACACATTTGCCTGTTATATGGATTATGGTCACCCTCCTGACTGTGCCGTTTCATCAAGTTCTGGCAATTAGTTAACTCAAAGGCCAAGGTGGGTGACCTGCACTATTTTATAATTCAAGGCATGAAGGGTATCTGCTATAATAGCTGTGTATAGAAATTTGAATTTTGTCGGGCACTTTATTTTACCATTTGTAAAACAAAAACCTCCAATCAGCCTGATATGATATTATATCTGTTGTGTCTTATTAGGTGCTTCCAAAACTTTCTTCTCAAACTTTACATGCTCTGCTTACCTCAGATAGACTGTGGGTACCTAATGAGGAGAAAAGGTGTCTTCCAATTTTTTTCTTTCGTTATTTTGATCTCTTTTTATTCTATGTTTTTGAAATTCACACTGATGTTTCTCTCTATATCTGATTGATAGGTTTGAGCTCGCACTTTATGCACTTCTTGGAAAAGCCATATTGCTGAAGGAAGAAGGGCAGGCAAGATTAAGTTCCGAATCAGGGTTCAATACATCTCAGGATCCTACTATCCTGAAGGGTAAGCAAGTTGCTGATGACAGCAATGTGAGACAACAGGCAATCTCGAAGTTACAACAATTAAGTATTGGAAATGACTCTGGTGGTCAAAATCCTGCTCAAAATATTCTGGTCGAGTTTGCTGATTGTGTGGTAGACTATAAGAGCAATCTGTCATACTCTAAACCTACAGAAATGCAGCCACTTGTTCCAAATTTTGATCCATATTCGTGCAACACGGGACAATCTTCCTCTGCTGATAATTCTATGTCTAGTGGCAGTGCAATACAAGCATCCTGTTCATACTCATCTGATCCGAAAAATGTCGATTCAGACAGAATTGGTATAAACGGATCGACCACGGAAGGTCCTTCCGAGGAAGGTGCATGTTATCATTTGGGTAATGATTTTTGGCTTTCTGGGGAGCATTCGGGATGTTTGTCGATGGACAAAACTTCTAATAACGCGGCAATTGATAGTGAAATAGGCAATAGTGGTACCTCTTCTTCTTCTTCTTCTGCTTCTTGGGGTGCTAGGACAATAGGCACCCGGCAGGATAATAATGCAGCCATGAGTCCTGGTATCCGTAGCGAGGAGTATGAGGCATTTGTAAATATATTCGAAGGAGGTTCTCTCTTGTATTGTAATATGCCATTTGAGGCACTATTAAATGTTCGAAAGCAGCTAGAAGATTTGGGGTTCCCTTGCAAAGCTGTAAATGACGGTCTTTGGTTACAGGTAATCAGAGCACATTATGAATAGTAAACACATATGTACTGTTTGCATTTTTTGGGGGGTAATTGCTGCCATCGTTTTCCTGCAGACACTTTTGAGTCATAGACTTCAAGAAATAGGTGCAGATACTTGTAGAAATTGCAGCTTTACAAGCATCTCCTGTGCATGTCGCCAGCCATATGGATACTCTCAACGAAGCAATTCAATTGGGTATTATAGGCAAGAAATTGATCGAAATAGTGAGTCTGGGAACTTGGGAAATGTCTATCTGGCTGATGCTCAAGGGGAAGGAGCTGGGATGTATGGGCCTGTTCGTGTTCATGTGCGAGGTCCGATTGATGGGCTTGCTGGCATTGGAAGAGGAACGACATTTGTTTCAGGGTCAGCTTGGCCTCCAACACGCTTTGTTTTCTCTAGGGTTCCTTTTGGAGTGGGCAACAGGAACTGTCAACATACTAATGCGAATGAAGAATCCGAAGCTAGAACTGATATAAATGGAGAGCTATCTGGGGATGGTTTAACAGCATTGGTTGGTTCTGGCCAAAGTGGCAATGTTGTTCCTTTTAATATGGAGAATACTGAAAGAGCATATGTTCCTGGATCGACTAGTGTTCCTAGCACAAATGACCTTCCAGTAGAGATGCTGGACACGACAGAGCATTCCCTTGGACTAGGATGGGAAAACACCGAGGTGTCTTCAATAACATTAGATTTGAAAACACCATTACGTCACTTTCCTCCTTTCCGTTTTGGGTAAGTTTTACTTTCACATTTACCTGGATTCAGTTTTACTGACATATAAATAGGTTTCATCTCTTCGCCAACTTGTAAGTTGGCAGCTATTACTGTGACTGTACTAGTAGTGTCATGAACTTCTGCATGAAGCATATCCTGAAGCATAAATAACTATAACATTTCGGAGGTAGCTTGCAAACAGCTAATTAAAAAATTAATTACTCTGCTCAGTCAAAATAGGAATGTGCTAATCTTGTTTATGTACCAGTCAATTAAGTTAGTTAGTGTTTGGATTAATGGTCATATAGAAACCAGAGTAGATCTTCAGACTACTAAATTCTCGCTTATTGCCATCTTTTTTTTTTGATCGTTAAGCGTGGGACTCGCTTCTCATTCCTATAAAAAAGAACATATACAAACCAGCCCAACAGATGATATCAGGAACACCCCTCCCCCCTCTCTTTTTTGATCGTTAAGCGTGGGACTCGCTTCTCATTCCTTTAAAAAAGAACATATACAAACCAACCCAACAGATGATATCGGGAACCCCCCCCCCCCCCCCCCCACCCCACCCCACCCCACCAAAACAAGAAGAAAGGTAAGGATCGTAAGCGTCAATGCAAAACTGAGTTCTGCCTAACTCGTAACCTGTCTATCAAAAAAAGAAGAAGACAAGAAGCCGCCAAAGCACCACGCTTCCCACCCAAAAGATCTAAGAAACTCGTCCCCTGTCAACCAAACAAACAGAACCAAAACAACCACCAAACACCCTCCTTGACCAAACAGGCAATATCCCACGATATTGCCCACCAGCCCAAGCGGCAGCTACACCGATGGCCCCTCTCAGAAGCAACCAGCCGGCAACTGAAGTAAAAACCAACCAACAGATCATCCCGTTCCAGCCGTCCATCCAATCAAGCACCCAGATTAAAAGATGAACCAACAGCTAAGAATACCAAGATCAACGAATAAACACCACATGGACTCACCCTGAGGAAAGCCAACTACGATCTCTTCAAAAGCTAAGCCACTGCATGTTACAACCTCTATCACCACCGAAAAACAATCAAAGTATTCCTTGAAGTCCCAGCCACTGTCCAAGCACCTGCTATCACTGTCTTCATTGGACGTATCCCCTTCATTGTCATGCCTTCTTTGCTCTGATGGGAGCTACTTCACCCCCCCTCCACGCCATGTCCTACTTGTACGACCACCACTCAATCGACAAGAAGTATTGCAGGTGTTGGCCTATCGGGGAGTACGTAAGAGCCTATGAATCCCTCCAATCTCAGGCGGGGCAGGAGGCATCTGCGTCCATGCTGGTCTAAAACCCACCAATTGGTACTGAAAAGATCTGTCATTATATTCGTTATTGTTCATATTGATTAAGATGTAAGATACTTGAGGAATGCATTATCTATATTCACTGGCAATACACTGTTGAGTATACTGCGGTGGACTATTACCGTGTACTTATCTTGGGCCTACACTGCTTTGACCACTTCCTTTCCTACATTTAAGAACTGAATTTTGATTTTGTGAAACAGGATGTATGGGGTGTTATAGGTGTAAGTGACCAGTGTTGATCGCTTACTCTTCTCAATGTAAGAACCGACGATGATTTTGTTAGGGAGCTATCAGAGCTGAATTCAGTCAGTTGGCTGGTTGGCACTATTCTGTGTGAGCTTGCCAGCGGTTGCATGACAACCTATCCTGGATACTAAAGGGAGGAACCACTTGTGTTGGACGGTCAGGCTGGGGAATTGACCATGGTGCAAGAATTAGCATTGACATCTCTTTATAAAAGATGCTGGCTGGTTTAGGTTAGCATTTGATTGGAACATGGATTTAACTTGCCAATTTTGATACCATTTCATCATGCAAATTCATGGAAAAACAGATAGAAAGTGCAGGCAAATCTGGCCATTAAACAAAATTTCGAAAGCATCGAACTTGTGAAAACTGAGTGCAATCACGGAAACTCGGCATGAACTTCTAGCATAGTGTTTTTTCAAAATTATTGAAACACACATTCAATGTGTAATATATAAACTTATAAAGAATATAAACCGAAAATGGGAATAAAAACAAGTCATACTGCTGCCTGAGACTTGAAGCAATCTATATGTTGAAGGTATGTATTGATTGCTGAATACTATAGAGAGAATAAGAATTGTGTATTCGATGATTAAACAAGTGTACAATACAATCTCTTATATAACAGAAGACAGGAGAGACTAAAGTAGAGATGAGCAATATGGGACTAAACTACTGAAGTAAAAACATAAGTGAGGCACATGCTAGGCACATGACACTCAATAAAACACAACATATCTCTATACTCCCCCTCAAGCTGGAGCGTAGATGTCGAACATGCCCAACTTGTCCACTAGAGTCTGAAAACGAGCTTTTGGAAGAATTTTGGTGAAGATGTCCGCTATTTGCTTTTCAGTGCTGAGATATGGAGTACAAATTCGGCTAGAAAGGACTGTCTCACGAACAAAGTGACAGTCAACCTCAATATGTTTTGTCCTCTCATGAAAAGTGGGATTGCTCGCAATAAAAATGGAGGCCTTGTTGTCACAAAACATCGTTATAGGGCTGGAATAGGATATGTCTAACTCCTAAAGGAGACTCTGGACCCATAGAAGTTCACATGCAGTATGAGCCTTGGCTCAGTATTCTGCTTCTGCACTGGATCTGGCTACGACAGTTTGCTTTTTGCTTCGCCATGTAACTAGATTTCCACCCACAAATGTACAATAGCCCGATGTTGACTTATGATCAGAGCGACTTCCTGCAAAGTCAGTGTCTGAAAAACCAGAGAGATTACAATGGCCGTGCTTCTTATATAACAAGCCTTTGCTTGGAGAGCTTTTAAAATAACGTAGAATATGACATATAGCATCCCAATGACACTGCTGAGGTTTATCAAGGTACCTGCTGATGAATCCTACAACGGCAGTTAGATCGGCTCTTGTGACCGTCAAATAAATAAGCTTATCTGCCGACCTTCTGAACTGGTGGTGATCAGCATAAGGAAGAGAGTTTTCATCATCCCAATCCATATTTGGGTCAATAGGGTTTACAGCCAAGGATATCAGTTTACTGTAAGAGATCAAGTACATATTTACGTTGAGAAAGACAACCCTGCAAATGATCTGGATACCTCAATGCCTAAGAAATATCTCAACTTCCCGAGATCTTTAGTGACAAAGTGCTTTTCTAAATAGGTTTTAGTTGCATGTATACCCAATGTATCACTGCCAGATAGAATCATATCATCAACATAGACAACAAGAATGACTGACCCAACTATTGTTTTGCGGATAAAGATTGAATGATCTGAGTGGGAACGACGAAATTCAAAAGTAACTAAGATCTGACTGAGTTTGTCCAACCAAGCGCGCGGGTTCTGTTTGAGGCCATAGATGGCCTTTTTTAGCTTACAAAATTTTGAGGCAGACTCCCCCCTGAGCAACAAAACCCGGTGGTTGCTCCATGTAAACCTCCTCTTGGAGATCTCCATAAAGAAATGCATTTTTAACATCTAATTGAAATAGGGGCCAACCTTTGTTGACAACAACAGAAATTAGAATTCGAACATAATTTAACCGTGCGATGGGAGAAAAAGTTTCAAAATAGTCGACACCATACGTTTGCGTGTACCCTTTTGCCACAATCCGAGCTTTCAGACGCTCAATTGTTCCATCAGGTTGATACTTAATGGTGAAGACCCATTGACATCCGACTATAGGGCAGGAAGGAGGCGATCTACAAGTTCCCACGTCTTACGATCACATAGTGCCTGCATTTCATGAATCATCGTTTGTTTCCAAGTAGGAATAAGGAGAGCTTTTGCAGCAGTCTTTGGAATAGTGACGGTAGAAATCGTAGAAGTGAAGCATGCAAAACTGTTATGCAAGTTAGCAGAAGACCAGAAATGACTGATAGGATGCTTGGTGCAGGAACGAACACCTTTGCGCTGTCTGATAGGGAGATACAAGTCAGAAGTTACCTTGGTTGTATGATCATCCATAGATAGAGGAATTGGTTGTGCTCCATGTAAAGAATGCTTGTCTTGGTCCGTCCTTTGTACACTTGCAAAGGGCGACGTTCAGGCTGGTCCGAAGAAGGCAAAATCTCAACAACATATGGTAGAGGTGTTGGTGCCAACATATCACTGGAGAGTGTTTCCCCATAGGGCATATGCTAAAAAAAGATCACATCCACACTGACAAACCATTGCTTTAGAATAAGATCAAAGCAGCGATAACCTTTCTGGGTTGTAGAATATCCCAAAAAGTTGCATTTAGTGGAGCAAGGATCAAGCTTTGTCATCCCTGGGCGTAGATTTTTGACGAAACAAGTACACCCAAAAATATGAGGAACAGAGAACAGTTGTGCATCAGGAAACAAAATGGTGTATGGCATGCGATTGTGTAAAATAGAAGATGGCATACGGTTTATAAGATAGCATGCCGTAGAAACTGCTTCAGGCCAGAACTGGTGAGGTTCTTTATAATGAAGAAGTAGAGTGCGAGCAACCTCTAACAAGTGGCAATTTTTTTCATTCAGCAACGCCATTCTGTTGTGGAGTATAGAGAATTCGTTTGATGGATGGTGCCAAGAACAGAACAAAAAGATGTGACAGATTTTTGCATAAATTTTAGGGTATTATCGGTACGGAAAATCTTAATGGGTTTGTTGAACTGTGTCTGTATTTAAAAAAAAAAGATACTGATGTTGTCCAAAACAGTGCTGCGATCTTTGAGTAAAAAAAAGCCCAGTAGCATGGGAATAATCATCGATAAAAGTCAGAAAGTATTTAACACCAGAGTGACTAGGAACAGAACATGGTCCCCAGATGTCTGCATGAACAATATAAAAAAGTGCTTTAGAACCAATTTCTTTTTTAGCGGGAAATACAGTCTGCGTTTGTTTACCCAAAAGACAAGATGCACAAGAAAAGGTTTTTTCACATAATGTTGGAAATAAATGTTTCATCTTTGTTGCAGAAGGATGACCAAGCCGGTAGTGCCACTGGAGTCCTGTGACTGATGTAGATAGAAGAGCAGATGCTGCAGGAGGTCCATCTAAATAGTAGAGTCCTTTTGGTCCTTCATGGCCCGAACCAATCCTCGTCTTCGTGCAGAGATCCTTCAAAACACAACCAGAATGATCAAATTTAATGGAGCACTGAAGTTGTTTTACAGTTTTACTGACAGATGGTAAATTAACAGAAAATTGTAGTATGTATAAAACAGATTGGAGGTGCAACTTTCAAGACAGAGGAATAGTGCTGATGTCATGCATAGGAGTCTTAGAGCCATTTGCAACAATGACATACGGAATATTGGTGGTTTTAGTTAGAGCAGAAAATAAGTGGATGCCGCCAGCCATATGGACAGACGCACCAGAACAATACACCATTTATTGTTACCAGTAGAAGGAGAGGCAAGCATGGCGGAGGAATCAACAGTAGATGTCGAAAGTAGCTGAGTCATGCGTTCCTGGAAAAACTTCTCGAAGTTTGAGCGAAGCCACTCAGTAGACGGCATAGCAGATGGTTGGTCGGATGTAGTATCAGTGGAGGTTTCTATAGAAGTTTGGTTTGCTCAGGCTGGTTTACCGTGTTTGATCCAACACCTATCTTTGTTGTGATTATCTCGACTACACTAGTTGCAGAAGCGAGGGCCAGTAGCTTGGCCTTGACCAGGAGCAGTAGAGGAACCGTGTCCACCAGTAGGAGGTAGACGTCCGCCACGACCACGGCCACGTCCAGAGTCAGTAGTGCGAACAACCAGAGCAGGATGCTCAATAACATGGTTGGAGGTCATCGACGGAAGTCTTTGAACTCGTTTAAGGACGTCGCGAAGAGTAGGCAAAGGGTCACTAGACAACATCTGATCGACCACGCCAGAGAAGGAAGTAGGAAGAGCAGCTAGAAATTAGACCAGTTGGAGTTCATTGCGCTGCTTTTGGGCTTCTTTGATGTCGTCCATCAAGGGATGGTAGATTTCGTACTCATTCCAGAGAGCAGAACATTGGTTGTAGAAGTCCTCGATAGAAGTGTTAGAAGAAAACTCCTTGGCCAAGGTTTTGAAAATTTCAACAACACGTTTAGGATTGCTGATGGGAATAGACATAGGAAAGCTGATCCCACATCGCCTTAGCATCATGAAGGCATAACAAGGATTGACTGATCCGCGACTCGGTGCTATTAAGAAGCTAGGACATAACACCAGAGTTGTCTTTGGACCATTGTGCATAGGTTTGCTTGCTCTTTTCATCCACAGTAGCAGCAGGTGCGGTAGGAGGATCAGTAGTGAGGTGAGAGTACCAGCCTTGTGCCTTGACATATAGGACAAATGACGCCGACCAAAGATGGTAGTTAGAGCCATCGAACTTGACGGTGGTAACACAGGGAAAGAGGCGGCTCAACAGAAGCCATGATGAGCAAAGACGGAGCAGTAATCAATTAAACAACACATCAACAACAATTACTAGATAAGGAACCCACTATGGGGCAGCAGAGCAGCACCAAATATCTGACGCATCAGATCAGAAGAGACCCGCTACGAGCAGATAGACTGATAAAATAACCTACGCCGTCATGAGGAAGATCAAGATTCCGTCATGAGGCGCAAGCAGAAAAAACCCAGAGAGACTCTCAATGTGCAAGATCTATGGCTGTCTAGAAACCTTCACGTACGGAAAGGGTGGAAGGAAGCAAGGGATATTAGAGCAGGAGAAGGATGAGGGTGAGGACAGTAGGAGGAGGAGAGGGTGGCAGCGCCAAGAAGGTGGGGGAGGGGTTGGCGGGGGGGAGGGGCTGTGTTGCGGCGGTGGGGAGGGCTGTGCGGCGACAGGTGGGGGTGGTGATGTGCAGCGTCGGGGGGGGGGGGGAATCTAGGGCATAGGGGCAGGGTGGGAATTTGCAAAGAGGGGGACCGAACTTGCTCTGGATACCATATAGAGAGAACAGGAATTGTGTATTCGATGATTAAACAGGTGCAATGTTTCAAAAAGCGGTTGTGTGCGGGGCATATGCGGTCGCATATGCTGTGCGCCCCACTTGCCAGACCGCATATGGATATGCGGCCCAGTATGCGGCCTTGGCCGCTTATGCAGGGTATAAGCGACCATTTTTTCATTAGAAGTTCTGCAGACTTTTATTTTCAATTTAATTTGTTCAATTTTAATTTAAACTTTGTACTTACCCAAACACCTATATGTATATATGTATGTATATGTATATATATCATTATATCAATACCTTTCAATATCTATTTATATCTATATATATTGTAGTAATACATTAATGGTATACTTAAATATAATACACAAACATCTTCAAATGTGTAATACTCTATGTTATGTGTATGCATTTTGATATATATGGACATGCATATATGATATAGATCGACATCTACATACACACATTTCCACATATATGCATATATTGTATATACATTTACATGTCAATATGTATATATCTACATACAATACACATACATATTTCACATATGCTATTTATGTGTACACATATATGAATATTTAAATATATTATACATATATATATTAATGGACACCTATAACTATACATAATTTTGTGTTCTACAAATGAAATTTATAATTTCTGTGCTTAATATATATATATATATTTATGCTATATATAATTAATTTATTAAAAAAATAAAAAAAGCATATACTCCCGCATACCGCATATACTCTATAAGGTGACCTCTCCGCACGCATAACGCATATCGCTTTTTAAAACTATGAACATGTGTACAATACAATCTCTTATATAACAGAAGGGAGGAGAGACTAAAGCAGAGATGAGCAATATGGGACTAAACTACTGAAGTAAAAACATAAGTGAGGCACATGCTAGGCACATGACACTCAATAAAACACAACATATCTCTATAAATACTATACAAATAGAATTATCAAACTGAAGGAAAAATAGCCCCACATTGTGTATTTTTTGAAGCAAAATTTTGTTAATTTCAACAAAGTTTGCAATGGTTTGGGTTTGGTCGATTTGGATACCAGTAGATCACCAAAATTTTGACCTATTGATAAGACCAACAATTTGGTATGTCACCCTCGTGGAAATGGTGATTTTCATGAGATATTCATTTCATGAAAATTTCAATTGCTAAAGTTTGGCTGTATGCAATTAAAGGTTTTGATCAGTTGTTGCAATTCGGGCAGCCATTCCTGAAGCAAGATTTTGCTAATTTTGACAAAGTTGCATTGGTTTGGTTGATTTGGCCATAGTGACAAGTTTGAGATCCAGCAACTTCTCGGCTGGCTGGAAAAAATCGGAATTCGGAAAAAATCAGAAAATATTAGTGAAAAAATCGATATGTTTAGGCCAAAGTTCAGTCAACTATTCGGAAATAATCGAAAATAAGTCGACTATATATAAATACATATACACATAGATACATATAAGTATATATTTACATATATGTATATATTCATACACACACACACATATATATGTGTGTTTTTATATATATACATGCATATCGGATATAGATGTAACTATTAAGGTTACAATACATACAATCTTATTGAGTGAAAAAAGTAGGAAAAGAATTAAAGAATAGTTGAATAATGACAATGGACTGTCGAGAGAGTGGGGAGTTGGAGGCTTAGTGTATATAAGAATTTTCATGTACATGGTTTAGTAAAAAAGAGCAAATGACTTAAAAGAGAAAAATCGTGAAAAAAATGTGAAAAGTCATGAAGAATTGTGAAAAATCGTATAAATCGTGAAAGGTCGCGAAAAATCGGCAACCGACGTATTAATCATGGTGAACATTTGGGAGCCTATAAAATTGCAAAAAATTGCTAATTTTTCATAAAGTTTGGAGACTTTGTTACTATGGATTTGGTTACCAATAGACCACCAAAATTTGATCTAATGATAGACCAACCATTTTGTATGTCACCCCCGTGGAAATTGTGATTTTCTTGAAATATTTAATTTCGTAGAAATTCTATTTCTAGGGCAGGACATGGTCATTGGAGTCTTATATCAGCTATTGCTAAGGTTGGTTATATGGAAGTTAAGGCTTTGATGCCATTCAGGCAGCCACTGTCTTAAGATTTAGTTATGACAAGGTTCGACTAAGGTTTTCTGACTTGACCTGGCTAAGCTTCTGGGTCATAGGTCTCCGGTTCACCGATCAGGTCGACCAGGTTGACCTAGTAGCCAACATGACATCATATCTGTAATGTTGTACATACTCACAAATGCATATGTATAAATGTGAGTCCATAGATATATGTACATATAATCTATATTTATACGTATAGTATGTATATGGATATATTTATATGTGTGTATTTTTTTTGAGGTAAACATGTGCATTTAGATTAATGAAAGCCATACAACATCTACAATGATTGCAAACAACAACATCGACAATTGAGACTAAGGGATAATCCAAGAGTTGGGACTAGAGAGATAACATGCGCTTCTACTCAGGATCCTTGTAACAAGCACACTCAAGGCTTTTTTGTGGATACCATCATCAGTCTTGATCATCAATCGCAAGATCACTGATTGTTCGGAGAACACCTTGAAGTCTTGAACAACCTCACCCATGTCGTCATAGCAGCCACAAAAATTTCAACCATTGAGCTCCATTTGCCAAGATCACACCCAGATAAAAGAAATACAAAACTAGAGTAAAGGGGAGACCCCAACATCAATGGAAGGAAGGGGAAAACCCCATCAACGTCGATTGCAAAATCATTGATCGTTTGGAGAACACCTCGAACAACCTCACCCTTATCGTCATAGCAACCACCAAAATTTCAGCCATCAAGCTTCATTTAGGACTGGACAGTGCCAAGATCACACCTGAAAAAAAGAAACACAAAACCAGAGTAGAGGGGAGACCCCAACAACAACGACAGAAAGGGGGAAACCCCATCAACGTTGATCCCTGGCAAGGGGTACTAGACGAAGGAGGCACCCTAAACCCCACCCACAAGTGGCCTCACGCCACACACACCCAAGCTGCAAAGCAACACCACAATGAACCGTACATGAAAACACGAGGAACAAAAGAGGGAAAGAGGAATGCCGCCGCTTCAACCTCTAGGTGCCCGACCCGACCTTGCACACAAACGCCAGACCTATCGGCAACACTCAGGGCAAACCCAGTAGGCCACCATGGGGAGAGAGAACTCCATGAAGCCCACCGCCGCCCATGCCAAGACGTCTCCCGCACAGGACACCGAGCAACAACGCTACCAGCCGAAGACAACCACACCTCTGCGCAGATGGAGAGGGGAGAGAGGACCTGAGGGGAGAAGAAGCACCAACCGCCGCCCCTCTCCCCGAGCTGGCGAGGACCTTGGGCGAACCTTAGATTGCTAGGGCTATCACGGGAGCCCTCACTAGGGCTATTTATCTACAGATGAAAGTGCTTAAAGTAGAGAATAGATCATATATGTGTGTATACATGTAGATCTATATAATCTAAAATGTGAAAGAATAGGATTATGAATTATGAAACATGAACCATACAAAATCAAGCATCAATTCATAAACAATCAAAGGAATGGAAATGCTCAAAACAAGGCATAAATACACTAAGTAACTTTTTCAATTAGTGGAACACTGGGGTTGAGCGGAAGGGAATTGAAACCAGCAACATGACCATTTAGAGAAGGAAAAACAGAACCAACAAAACTCGGCCGGGCCTTTGACCCGAAGGTTGGGTCACTGGGTTGGCAGTTGAACCAGGCTAACCTACCGCGTCATTAGGTCACGTCTTAGCCAAAAACAGGTTTCAACCTCACTCGACCTGCTAGAGCTTCCAGGTGGCAGTTCGACCGGCGGGGTCGGGTCAACTATATAAATTATGGACCCAACTTTATCGATTCTAGACAAGCAGATATTAAGTGCATCTATAACTAGAGGCTTAGTTGCACAAACACTTGAATAACCACCTTGTGTGGTGCGTGTACCTTTGTTCAGTGTCACCTTTCATTTCTTTGGTAGGACATGATCATCATAGGAGTTTTATATTAGTAATTCCTAGCAAAAAATCCTTTTAATCATCTACTTGGAAAGCTTAGCATCTGAAACGTTTATGCTCCAGTTTGAGGGGGAGTCTTAGGTAGTAAATCTTTATGTATTTTTCCTTCTACTTGGAACCTCCTGTAATTTCTCCCTTACTTGCGTTTACTTAAACATTGTATAAAGTTGTTTTCCTAATTCCTAGTCCCTATAAAATACCGCAGTTTCTTCTCCAGAGAGAGGTGATTACTTCTTAACACCCTTCTTTGATGGTTGGCTGGTAGTTTGAGTTGCCTCGTGGAACATGGGATGCTGGATCCTGAATGTCTCTTCTTTGTCTGTCTCTTCAATCATGACAGACAACTCTCTGTCTCTATGGACCTAAGGGAGCATAGGCCCATATTCTAACACTATAACTTCTAGGCGTATTGTGAATCGACTTGTACTTCCAGAGTTGCCGACATATTGAGTAATACCAGATGAGAAATTCCTACACAGCTGTAAAAGATGAGGGCATTTTCACAGAAATAGCTCGTCCAATGCGCATTGTGAACCATAATGTTTGTCCAGACTTTCGGCTCACCCTTCTCATAAAATGTCTTTATCATAATTGATGTTGCCTTATTCTTTATTTTTGGTATCGTAAATTTGCATGTCATTGATAAAAAGAAACCTTCCTTGCATGAAACAGTGTGGAGTTTGAGGACGTCCTTCGGCTGGGGGATGGGCAAGTAAAGCATTCACCAGAAGTATTTTATGCAGGGTCTTTGTGGAAGGTAATATATAATCTATCTGTGTTGTGTGATGATTATGTTTACCAAGAATTATTAGGAAGCTCTATTCTGGTTTATAGGTCAGTGTTCAGGCTTTTAATGATGAAGATCCTCAAGGCCGTCGTACTCTTGGTAATGTTTATGTATTCAACTATCAACCTTTACTGTTAATCTTCTCATCAATCAAAATTCACATATGTGCTCTTGTGCTTCTGTGATATAGGTTTGTTTCTCCATAGACGCAAAGCTGACCTGACGGATTCTTTGCAGAAGGTGTGTTTGCATATCCTAGAGAGTTAGTTTTTTTTGTTTTGTTTTTATTCTTCGTGTTATCATCGAATTTTACTTCTATATGGCGTGCTGCTTCCTGTTTATTGTGTTTGGTTTGGAGAGTCTGCTACATCCTTTTCTGCATGCAATGAAAGTAGAAGCCTGGCTATCCTCTCCCTTCCTCATTCTCTCCTCCTTTCCCAAAGTTTGCTGTTGTACTCTGTGATTGCCATCACTGCCGTTGATTTCGGTAGATACTGCCACTGCCTCCCTTGCTGCTATGTTGAGGTGCAGCCTCCTTGCTTGTGCCACCACACTCATCTGGGTCTTTCCTGCCCCTCTTGTTGCCACAGATGCTGCCTGTGCTCTCCCCTAAAATGCTGATGAGCGCCACTACTGCTCTTATGAGAACAGTCGGTTACTGAGAGCTGGTCCAGTTTTGCTTCTCCTATTCACCTGTAGGCGTCTCTCCTATCACAATGGGTACTCCAACAATCCAACTGATGTGACTATCCTGCCTAACTGTGTGATGTTGCTGCCAACTTGTCTGCTTGGTGCTTTCTGTCCTTCTTGCATACCTGACTCATGCTATTGCAGATTTTTTAATTTCCAATCCTTATATTTAATTCAGCTCTGTCAAGCAAGTTGGTCAGAATTGCACTATTTGGAGTCACTTCTGGATAATCTAGTGCTAAATATTAAAGAAAGCACTCCGATATAGGAATTTGGCCTAAGATAAAGAAGTTAAAGAAAAAGCGGAGTTGATTTCACCATGATTTCCTCACATTTTAACCTACACTGGCTAACAGGTCAGTCAAAATTGGATTTATCTAAGGATAACCAAAGAATTGTGGATTTTATTTGCCAACAGCTGCTCCAACAAGAACAATCCGTCAGGATTTCAGAAACTTACAAGAAATTACTTGCTCTTAAGCTTGCAATGTGGCTAAGGATGTCGACGATCACTTGGAACTATATGGGAGAGGCAAACTGAAGGCATATTGTCATCTTTCTGTTTACAGTGCGACTCTCCAGAAATAACGTTAGAAACTTCCTTAAGAACCACCTTCTACATCTCAAGAACCATTATGCTCTTCCAAAACCATTACAACCTTTTGACCAAGCTTTTCTGACATTGTGCTGTCTTACTAATTGCTTGCCTTCTGCTGTCCTGGGGAATCTAGTTCCCTAGCACATTCTCTATCCCAATGCCCCTTCATTTGTATCACCTATAGCACTCTTTGAATATTTTGGCTTTGCTAAAGATATTCATCTTGGTTTGGGATTGTATTATAGATCCATGAAGTACCGCTACTTGGTTATTCACAAGGGCTATATGTGTTTTGATCTTCTTAAGTTTTAAGGCTCATGTGAGTGCTGATCTTTGCCTGTTCCAGGAGTACTCTTTAGTCTCTACCTAGGTTTTGAAAAGCGCGAAGCGGGAAGCGTGCGGATTGCCCCCCTTGAAGCGGAAAGCGGGAAGCGTGCGGATTGCCCCCCTTGAAGCGGAAAGCGGGAAGCGGGTTTTGAAGTGGACTAAAGCGGACGCTTTTGAAAAAGCGGCCCACATTTTAGAACATTTTGAAAAATTTAGTGATTGCCGTACTACTAACAAAAAGAAATATTACTCAACAATCAAGCATTATGAATAATATTTCACTACATCGAATTTAGTCGTTTTAAACAAATATGATATTCGTGTATACTATCACATTATATTCAGTAAGAACTGATAACTAACAAGCAGGTATTATAACATGTTAGAAAATTACAGATCATCAAATTACTTCGTATGTTAGTGAGTACTAACTCATGTTACATTGTACTGCAATATTGATATATTGTATCATCATATGAAAAAAATTACATATCATGCAATTCTTATACTTGCATTATGAGTATATGACAGGATTACAGAGCATCAAATTACTTACTATAAAAGTGAAACACATGTTACTTTACAAAACTGATACACTCCAATATGGTACCTATACAAACTATGCAATTAGTAATGCTAAAAGAATATAAAATGACAAAATTACAGACCTTCAAAAAACTGAGTATGCCAGTAAGTGTTGATGAATGTTACTTAATGATATTAATATACGAAGTTAGAATACTAGCTAAAGGACTACTGATTTACGACAACCAAGAAAAGAATTCAGACATAAATCTTAACCTACTTCTACAATTGATGTATTAAAAAGGATCACAGGCTCGTTACACCATACCATTATGTACTAGCTATCAGGATGTTTTGATAAGAATTTCAATATGTAATCGTTTTTTATATGTATTTTAATAACATAACAGTAACAATAGTCAGTTCGTATATGTATTTTGATATGCAATGCTAGCAGACAAGCAATGGTTCTATATTAATTGTAACATAACAATTATAAATTTTTGCACGTGAGCAACAGTAACGTATAAAAAGTCTGGAAGGAAATAGTAAGCATAATGTAGAAATGGTCATAACGGCTGAATTAGTAATGTTTAATAAGATAACACAATACACAAAATGGAGAACAGGGCGACAGGGTGATATTGTTATATTTATTTCACTTAACCAACACATTATGACATATTCTAGCCTGAAGCGGACAAAGCGGACCGCTTAAGCGGGTTCAGTAAAGCGGGTTGAAGCGGCCAAGGCGGATAAAAGCAGCCGCTTCCAGTAAAAATGCTCCAGTAGCCGCTTCAGGTGAAATTACTACGGATCCTACTATTGGGCGCTTAAGCGGCCGCTTTTTTAATCACTGGTCTCTACTCTGAAGTTAGATCTTTCTTGCCTCATTTAGCTATAAGGGAAGGGAAAGGAAGGGGAGGGGAAGGGACACTTATGTTAGTATTGTTAGAAAGTATTATTAGCCTATTTAGTTCATAGGGTAATTGGTTAATGGGCTTAAGTGTCTCGGCCCATAGAGCCTGCCTTGAGTTCCCAAGTTTGTAATGTGGAATTTCCACCCTTTCTCCTATATATAGGACGTGGGTGTGCCATCTAATAACAACACAACATGTCAAACAGTAAAAGACAGCTGTTTGTTGTATTGATAAGAGAAAACCTTGCTCCTATAAATAGGAGCAAGGAAGCATACATGAACATGACACAACCTAACCCCAATGGGCTAAGACATACTTAGGCCCATATTACAAAAACACTTAATGACATAAATAAATAGACTCTCTAATACTGCCCCTCAAGCTGAAGTTGGGAGAATCCCAAATCAGCTTGCAAACAAAAAGTTGGACTAAAAGCAAAGAAACATAATGAAAAGATAAACTACGCCCATACAAGAATTTTCTCCCCCTCAATATTACAATTAAGCACTCAAACACTCCCCCTCAAGTAGATACTCCAAGCAGGTAGGTCGCAGTTGTAGAAGCTTCATGATCATCTGGAGGGTAAATAAGTAGAAACAACAATGCTTCATGGTCTTCATCACAGTCGCTAACGTCACATCCCAGAGAGTGCTGGGTCACAACAATAGTAGTAGTCAGCATACAAATAAAGTACAGACGGGTCAACGTGCAAAACAGAGCACGGACAAGCCAGAGAGTGCTGACACAACAAAAGAAAGTTGACGTGTAAACAAGGCACAGACAAGTAGAAAGGTCAACATGCGCAAAGCATGGACAATGTCAACGTGCAAACAAAGCACGGACAAACCAAAGAGTGTTGGCACACATCGAAAATAATCCAGAGAGTGCCGATTCACAGTAGAAAAGGCTAGAGAGTGCTGGTTCACAGTCACAATAGTAGTCAACATGCAAAGAAAGCACAAACAAAAAGTAGAAAGTAGAGTCGACGTAGCCGAATAGAAGACCATCAAATTGAAAAAACAAGCAATAGACATGAATCTCCAAATAATAAGCTCTCCAAGAAGCATATAGCAGTAAATATCAATAGTAAAAGTCCACAAGTTCTTCAAAAAGTACATCAAGATCCATAGGAAATATAAAGAAGCAAAATGTGATCTCCCTATCCTTCATCTCTCTCTCCTCTATATCTCCCCCTCACACCAACCATGGAAAGAACCAAAAGCGGTTGGGGTGGACACTGATAAAGAATCACCCTAGAAAAATAAGTCATAGCATAGGGGGTTCGGGGGGTACGACCCCTTAATTAGGGGGTCCTGCTAACCCTCACCGGGCGGGGTCGAGGGGAGGCCGCCCCTCGCGGGGGATCGGGGGTGGAGCTTCCGAAAAAAAGGTCTACAATGATTTTTTGGTGAAAATCGAGCACAAATTATATATATATATATATATATATATATATATATATATATATATATATATATATATATATATATATATATATATATATATAGGCCATTGAGTAGCAAAAGAAATATCGATCGAATCTTCGTTGTGGTTTGAAGTACATCAATCACTTTAGAAGTATATCTGACAAAATATTCTTTGGGAGATCATCGATCCACTATGCACCCATAGAAAGAAGTTATTTAGTAGTTCACTCAACAATGGCAGAAAAAAAGAATTCAATGAAGAAAGGTCGTAGCCTCTTCCCAAAGAAGAAAATGTCCGATTTCGATGCCGTTTCGGTGGCCACAGAAACAGAAATTTCGACGAATTTCGACAGAAATTTCGATAAATGCATTCCTGGTGTTTCGACGACAAATTAAACGAATTAATTTATGAAATTTTACCAGAATGATCTACTAGTGTAGATCTACTCAAATATGTAATAGTATTTCATATTGGATATGTAGGGTGTGGGGTCTCATCATTTTTTAGTGAATGACCCTGAACTGTTTCGATGGGCATTTCGATGGGGATTTTTTATGTTAATTTTCAATGGTGAAATCAATGAATTAAGTCATCATAGTTTGTACGCAAGCACAATATCTAGACTTAAAAACACAAAACTGTGCAAAAAATATGCTCTAGGTAGTACTAGTATATGAAAACGTAGAAAAAAAAATCGATGATCTGCCTGTTTTGAGAGTTTCGTCAGTCAATTTCGATGTCCGATTGCCACAGAAACAGAAATTTCGTCGAAATTTCGACAATTTCGTCGAAATTTTGAACATTGCCTCTTCCAATATCATAGCCATACTTAAACAATAGGTAGGATGACCATGAAGACGAATGTTTGCATGCATATAGTTTGATTATAATTTTGGGGATCTGGACTCCGAAGTCAGCAATATCTATCCGTGGGCAGCAATGGATAGCATTTGTAGTTAGCATTAGCTAGGGGTAGCCGGGGTGGTAGAGACCTTGCTAGAGGTTGTTAGGAGGCGCAACACCAAGTAGTAGGGAACATGCGACAACCAAGATCGGGAAGAGTAGGGAGCATAGTCACAATAATCGGCGACTTTTTGAAAAAGTCGCGTATTAAACGCGCATTTTTGCTCCCCCGTATGTGACGGTCGTTTAATTCGCAGTGAGCGTTTTAATCGCGAAGTACGCGTTTTATTCGCGTTTAATATGTTTTTTCCGTTTTTTACGCGTTTTGTTCGTTTTATACGCGTTTTAAACGTTGGTGTTCGGTCACACAACGGGTTTAGTAAAACCCTTCCTCGATTTTTTTTTCTGTCCTCCTCTCTCCCTGTTCTTTTACGCGCTCCCCCCGCGCTCCCCCTCGAGCCCTAGTGTTTCCCCGCTCCCCCTGCAGCCTACGGAAGCCGACGGGAAGACGACCGACCGACGACAGCTCCTCCTCCGACAGCTCCTCCTCCGACGACAGTTCCTCTTCCTCCTGCGGCGGCAAGGACGACGCCACACTCCTCCGACGACAGCTGCGAGCCTGCGGCGGCAAGGACGACGCCACGGCTTCCGTCGGCGACCTCCATCAGCTCCGGTGACCTCACCATCCCCCGACGACCCACAGTCATCTTCCAAACGCCAAGAACGACGCCAAGGTACTTCATCTTCTTCCCCTTTCTTCTTCGTTTACCTATTTCTTGGGCCCAGAACTCATCTTCCTTCTCCTTCCCCTCTTTTCCTTCCTATTCTCGCCTTAATTCTCCATCCTACTCTTCATCTTCCTCATTTTCTTTCCTTTTCTCCTTGTTTTCGTCCCTTTTTTCTCTTATTTCTTCCGCAACAGGGCCTCACAACCCTCTTTTTCCTCCATTTGTCCTCTACCTCCGTATCTTCTTCCAATTCTTTCCTTTTCTCCTTGTTTTCGTCCCCCCTTTTCTCTTATTTCTTCCGCAACAGGGCCTCACAGCCCTCTTTTTCCTTCATTTTTCCTCTACCTCCGTATCTTCTTCCAATTCTTTCCATTTTTCCTTGTTTTCGTCCCCCCTTTTCTCTTATTTCTTCCGCAACAGGGCCTCACAGCCCTCTTTTTCCTCCATTTTTCCTCTACCTCCATATTTTTTCTTTGCCTCTCTCCTCTTATGCACTGCTGTTCTTACTATCTCCCCCCCCATATAACGAATTTCCTCCTCTCCAATCTCCATTAAATCAGTTGTACAATAAGATGTTTCCTGCCCTCTTCAATAATGGCGTGCACTTCTGTTTATTGCAGCCATAATTTTGTAGCACAGAAGCTGGCTTAGCCGATAAAAGTGTTGCTGGACAAAATTGCAATAGCTTCAAGCTACTAATTTTGTAAGTCACACAACTGTAATATGTTTTATATAGCTAGAAATTTGAATTTGCTTAGTTTTTGATCGTATGTTTGGACCAAATATGTTAATTAGACTAATAATTAGGATTGATCATTATATTAATATCTTATATAGTTTTCATTGATTAGGATAAATATGCCAAGAGGTAGGGATCCCATTTGGGAGAATGTTGAGCAACAAGCAGATGGCAAAAACAAATGCAAGTTCTGCCATGAGATTTTCACTGCAGGGATCACACGCCTGCGCTACCACTTTGCTAAGTATCAAGGAAAGGACATTCGACCCTGCCCGTCTGTTTCAGACGATGTTAGAGCCATGGCTCTTCAGTCAATTCAGGAGTTGAAAGCCAAATCAAAGAAGCAGAAGGTGACAAAATTTTGGAAGACAACCAGTTCTCATAGTTCTAGTCCAGCTGGTGGATCTACACTCATAGATGTGGTTGATGCTGATAGGTATAACAAGGAAATGTCTAGTCAACAAACTCTTCATCGCGTGGTGAAGAAAGGGGAGAAGAAGTTGGTTGATAAAGTTGTTGTGAAGTTGTTGGTTAACAACAACATTGCTTTCAATATTCTTAGGTCTCCTGAGTTCAAGGAGCTCTGCACTGCTATTGGAAATTTTGGTCCTGGGTACGAACCACCTAGCAGTGAAACAGCTAGGACACACCTTCTAGATGAAGTGAAGGAGGATGTGGATGCTTATATTGCCTCTATCAAAGAGAGCTGGCAGTTTTCTGGTTGCACTGTCATGTCTGATGGTTGGAAAGATATGAGGAGCAGGCCTCACATTAATGTGTTGGTTCAAAGCCCTAAAGGGGTCATGTTCTATAAATCCTTGTGCACTGTTGGACACGTCAAAGATGGTCCCTATCTTGCTGATTTCATCTCTTCTATCATTGAAAAGATAGGTCCACATAATGTTGTCCAATTTATTTCTGATAATGCAGCTAACTATGGCAGTGCAGGAGCTTTGTTAGAAGTAAAGTATCCACATCTATTCTCTACAAATTGTGCAGCACATGGCATGAACTTGATATTGACAGATCTTGGTGGTCTTGACACAGTTTCTCCTACCCTTGATAATGCTAAAAAGATTGTTAAATTTGTCTACAAGTATCAACATGTGTTAGACTTGATGAGAAAGCACACAGAGGGCAGGGAATTGAAAAAACCTGGTGCTACTAGATTTGCTACTCATTTTTTGTGTTTGCAGTCTGTGCTTGCACAAGAGCAGGGATTGAGGTTTATGGTTGCATCTCCTTCTTGGAGAGATTTGCCTCAATCTAAGATTGAAGATGGCATTGAAATTTGTGAAATCATTCACGATAACAACTTTTGGGATTCTGGTAGGATGATAATTCGTGTTATGGAGCCACTAATAAGAATTTTAAGAATGTCAGACAGTGAACGCTCTACTATTGGCTACTTGTATGAAGGATTAGATAGGGCCAAGGAGGCGATTAAAGATATATTTGAGGGAGCTGTAGAACAGTACACACCTTTTTGGAAGATCATTGATCGTAGATGGGATAAGAATTTGCATAGTCCTCTTCATGCTGCAGCATCTTACTTGAATCCCTTATTGCACTATCAAAAGAGGGTCACCATGGATGGAGAGGTCAAAGAAGGCATGGAAACAATTGTAAGGAAAATGGTGCCTGATTTGCCTAGTAGAACTTTGATAGCAAGGGAGATTCGTGATTATCATTCAAAGTCCCCCATATTGTTCTCTCTTTTGGCAATTGAATGTCTTACTACCACTCACCCTAGTAAGACTTGAACCCTCATTCTCCTATATTTCTTTATGTTTAAAGTTAAAACTATTTATCTTGACATGTTTCTTGCTTTTCCTTTGTTTAGGGGTTTGGTGGGATATGTGGGGCGGAAATCTGAACTTATTGCAGAAGTTGGCTATCAGAATTTTAAGTCAACCATGTAGTGCATCTTCTTGTGAGCGCAATTGGAGTGCCTTTGATGCTGCACACACAAAAAAGCGCAACCGCCTTGACCCTGAACGACTGGAGACTTTGGTGTATATCAGGATGAATGATCATTTGATGAGGACAACAAGAGCAAAAGAGGAAGAAGACACCTTTCCCATTGATTTGGAGAAGATAGATGCATACTCAACTGATCTGAATGACGCTTCTCCAAATAATGAAGATGAAGAATTTGAGGAAGATGAGGAGGAACCTCAACATCAGAGTGAAGATAATGCAAAAGATGCTTTTGATTCTGAGCCATTCACTCTTGATTTTGATACTGAAGATGTGTAGCTTTATGTTGGGCTTTTCTTGTAATGCCTATGGCAAACTTTGATTTCATCTTGTAGAACATTGGCTGCATCTCCCACTTTTATGTGTCTTTATGTGAATGTATTGAAGGAGACTTCTAACATCTAAGATGCTTTTCTTGTAATTGCCTATGGCAAACTTTGATTTCATCTTGTAGAATATTAGTTGCATCTCCCACTTTTATGTGTCTTTATATTTTGTGATATTTGGGCTATATTATACAAACATTTATACACTAAAACATAAACGTATATATTAGTATACATCTGTTTTTTCCCGACTTTTTCCCGACTTTTTACCGAATAGTTGACCGTACTTTGACCGACTTTGACCGTACTTTTACCGATTTTTATCCGAATTTCCCGCTTAATTCCCGAATTCCGAATTTTTCAGCTTCGCCGTACGTATCCCGAATACCGAATTTGTGACTATGTATAATAGTATATGAATATGAATGCAAAGGTGTGTTTATTTGTAGTACAAACAATATGAAGTTGACAAATAAACCTGCTGTATTCTTTTAGGTAACTACATTAGATTTTCAGAATGAATAAACACTGATATAAATAGTTTACTAGACCAAAATCTGATTCATGATATAGAACTCATCTTGGAATTTTCATTAGGACTCTTTTTAAGACATTTTGTTTGTAATTTTGATTAGATCTCGTTGTGTTATATGTTCTCAATCAAAAGAACACTTATTTCCATAGTTTACACTCTGAAACAGCTTACTACTGGAGCAGTTGATGCATGAAGTGTCCGGGGAGTGCCGGGGTCGTGTCCAGCTGTGTCGGGCTGCAAAAAATGACCAAAATGGATAGGACATGGTTATGCCGTGTCCAAAACGTTATGGGCGATGTCCAAGAAGTGTCCGTGTTCGAAATATGTCCGACACGGACACGACAAATGTATAGAAGTGTTCGTGCTTCCTAGACCAGGCACAAGGGAAAAGCATGGAGGGGATCAGGGGCAGGGTATCCATGCGTATAGGGAGAAGGCGGAGGTGGAGACAGAGGTAGGAAGGGGCACGTATGTGGAGGTATTGACCACTGTACGATGCTTGATTGAAGGGAGATAGAGCAGGCGTCGGGCTTGTGTTGCCGTTGTTGATTTGAGAGGGCGGAAGCGGTGATTAGTGGTTGTGGAAGGGAAAGACGAACAAATGGTGTGGCGGTTGGATGAGACGAAAATCGAGATGAACCACTGTCAAGATGTATCTAGATATTCATTAATACATTGGTTGCAGGCTGGAAGAAGTCACGAAGGCTGGATACCAAGAGGTTGCCCGACGACAACCCAGCCGGGAAGGACGACCGCCGCTTGCAGGCGAAAGAAAAAGTTTGTTTCTCTAGGTTTAGGGTTGGATCACTGCTCCAATACCATGTCAAACAATAAAAGACAGCTGTTTGTTGTATTGATAAGAGAAAACCCTGCTCCTATAAATAGGAGAACAAGGAAGCATACGTGACACAACCTAATCCTAATGGGCCAGGACATACTTGGGCCCATATTACAAAACACTAAATAACATTAATAAACAAACTCTCTAATACAACACAAGTGAGTTTTCCCCTCATACCTTTCAACATGGTATCAGAGCGTGCCTTGGGGACTTAACCCTAACTGCCAACTCCGCTTCCTTCTCTCCATGCTCGCTACTACCCTAGCTGTCGCCTCTCTCTCCTAGAGAAAGCAACAAAGTGAGAGCTTCCGCCTGCAGGCGACCGCCGTCTCTCCATGGCTTAGGCTGACCACCTGCCAGGCAACCTCCCGACCTCTATGGTCGTTCTTCTTCTCCTTTCTTATAGATCTTAATTTATAAGTTGACGCCATCCTTTCTGGCCATCTACGCTTTCCCGAGTCTCTAGATTGCACTAATTTTCGTCCAAATCTATTTGTTGTCTCTTTCCCAAGGTTGTCTCCCTGGTCATATGTAGGTGTTGTTCATCTTCGCCATCATCAAGCATCGTTGCCACCTTCATCTTATCAAGTTTCTCTGCCGTCAAAGTAACAAAGAATACCAGCAGGGAAGTCACCTAGTTCTCCCTTTGATCCTCTTGGTTTAAGACAATGCTAATTCCCATCCAAATATGTTTGTGGTCTAGCAAGGGCGCTGCCCGTCATCCCCCTGTGCTGTTGTCATCCTCGAAGCCTCCACTAATTTTATGGATGGTCTTTTGCTAGATGACACTAATTCCCGTCTAGATCGGTCAATATTCAAAACAACATATACTCCTGCAACCGCTTATACTCTAATCAGTGACCTCTCCAAACATACAACACATAAAACCACTTTTTAAAACACTGATGTCTATGCTTGCAATAAATCAAAGCAAATCGACAATAAAATCTTAACAAAATAACTGTTGGATAGTGGACAGTAAATGAACAGCTCATTCAACAATCAAGAAATCCAACACAGAGAATGATATATCAAGTAATACAGGAAAAAATACATATGAGTATATCACAAAAATACCAACAACTGTGAATTATTTTCAATTTATATATAAAAAAACTAATCAGAAATATTAGGCCGGGATTTATGCAGTGGCAGGGCAGCAGGAAGAACATAGGATTTAAGACAAAATTGGAAAGATGGGGGAGGATACATTGGTAGGAATGATGGTACAAGAAATTGAGGGGTAGAGGAATGGGATGATGGTGCTTGGTGGTTTGTAGGACGTCAGGGAGAAATTGGGCGAATTTGGGAGTGGGAATACTACGACTCATTAGTTTGGAGGGGATGAAGAGGAGTAAGGGAAAACAGGAAGAGAGGAGCAAGATAATGGTGGTTGACGAAGAAATGACGGACTAATGCAACATGAGAAAGGGTATGAATAGGAGACATGAGACAGTAGTGGTGGATTCACAATAACGTCAGGAGGAGACAAATGTAGATATAGAGAGGATTAGAAAGAAGTAAATGAGGGAGAATGTCGAAGAGAGAGCAGCACCAGGAAGATGATGAAGGGAAGAGTTACTGATAAGGGAGAAAGAAAAAAAAAGGAAGAGTACTGTGTGATGTAGTAGGTGGAGGTGGTTGCAGGATTGCTTGGCAGCGACGACATGAGTTGTTGTCGGCATCCAGCTACAGATGCAACAGACTCCAGCAGCTTCAACTCCTCTTGACGCTGGTGGTAGCTGCAACATACTCCGACAGCAGCAGCTCCTCTTGACGCAATTGGTGGATGACTGTGGCTTTGCTCCTAGCAGCTGCCTAGTCCAGGGAGGGTAGAAGTTGGTGTTGGAGGAGACAGTGGTGCTTGGTAGAGAGGCTTGAGGTGGCTAGAGTGGAGGCTTGTGGGTTTGGGAGTGGAGGCTTGTCGAGATCCAGAGGGACGGTTAGGGGTTTGCTGTTTTTTTGTTGTTTGAGTATTGTTGTTTGAGTAATGAAAGTGAGTTGTGTTGTGTGTTTGGTGGGCTGTTGCTGGGCCAGCGTGTCCTGGCCATGTCCAACACGTAAAATGAAACAAAAAAACCCGGACATAGCCGGGCTGTGTTCATCGTGTGTTCAGGCGTGTCCAAGCCTTGTTCGTGTTTGACACGGTGGCTACGACCACGGGAGGTCGGGGGAAGTGTCTGTGCTTCCTTAGTGAAAACTCTCACGCAAGAGTTCGAACTGACGAACAAAAATCCCACGCCAATTAGCTATGTGAAATAACAACAATTTTTATTGCTGGTAACCTGATTTTCTATTAAAGGGGACAAAAGTCACAAAACACACATATTATGATTGTCAATTTGCAATGGAGGTTGTTTTGAGTAACACAAGAATACTTGTTATTACATATTTTGACTGGTTGGCAACCCATTTACTGATCTCTATCAAATAGTAACTCTACACATTGGTTGACAACCTGGGCGTGATGGCATTCATGATCTAGTTTGAGTGCAATATTGATGTTATGTTAGTTATTTTGTTTTTTAACAAACAGAGGAGAGATGAGATGGAGGAGAAGAAAATTTTATTCTGCTTCTTTATGTTTGGTCTGTCTATCTGTTTGCAAGTTGTCTTGGGATTCTTCCAAGCTTCAGCTTGAGGGGGAGTATTAGAGAGTCTGGTTAATTTAGTTTATTAATTTACTTGAGTCTTTGTATATGGGCCTGAGTGTGTCTTGGCCCATTAGGGTTTAGTCTAAAGTTTGTACGCTTCCCCCTTCTCCTATATATAGGAGGGGGGTTTCTCTTATCAAACATATCACATTGCCTTCTTTTACTTTACAACATGATATCAGAGCAGCAATCCTGCCCTAACCTTAGAGGAGACAATTTTTTCCCTTTGTCTTTTGGCGGCAGTCGCTTTTTTGCTTGGTCGTTTGCCGAGAGCCTCCTCAAGAAGTTGTACTGCTGATACCCCTCTTTCCCTTGTTCCTTTTTATAGATAAACTGAGGCTTGTTTATTGAGTAAAACAGTGTACAATGCAGTCTCTTATATAACATAAGAGAATAGAGACTAAAGCAGAGGTCAGCAATATGGGACTAAACTACAGAAGAGAACAACATAAGTGAGGCACATGCTATGCACATGACACTCAACAAAACATAACAGAACACAAACATATCTCTATACCCCCCCTCAAGCTGGAGCGTAGATGTTGAACATGCCCAGCTTGTTAACTAGAGTTTGAAACTGAGCTTTCAGAAGTATCTTCGTGAAGATGTCTGCAACTTGCATGTTTGTACTGAGATATGGAGTGTAAATCCGACCAGAGAGAACTGCTTCTCGAATAAAGTGACAATCAACCTCAATATATTTCGTCCTCTCATGAAAGGTGGGGTGGCTCGCAATAAAAATGGAGGCTTTATTGTCACAAAACATCGGAATACGGCTGGAATAAGATATATCAGACTCCTGAAGGAGACTGTGAACCCACAACAGTTCGCAAGCAGTATGAGCCATCGCTCGGTATTCCGCCTCTGCACTGGATTAGGCGACAACAGTCTACTTTTTGCTTCGCCAGGTGATAAGATTTCCACCCACAAATGTACAGTAGCCTGATGTTGACTTTCGATCAAAATGACTTCCTGCATAGTCCGAGTCTAAGAAACCAGATAGTTTGCAGTGGTCATGCTTCTTATACATCAAGCCTTTTCTTGGAGAACTTTTAAGTTATCTCAGAATATGGCATATAGCATCCCAATGACATTGTCGGGGTTTGTCAAGATACCGGCTGATGAATCCGACAGGAGCAGTAAGATCAACTCATGTGACAGTCAAATAAATAAGTTTGCCTACCAACCTCTTGAACAGGTGATGATCAACATAGGAAGGAGAGTTTGCATCAACCCAGTCCATGTTTGGGTCAAGTGGAGTGTTAGCCGGTTTGTAGCCTAGCATGCCAGATTCCTGCAGCAGATCAAGTATATATTTTCTCTAAGATAGACACAGTCTTGCAGATGATCTGGAGACTTCAATGCCTAAGAAATATCGAAGTTTTCTGAGATCATTAGTGACAAAGTGCTTTTCTAAGTAAGTTTTAGTTTCCTATATGCCCACAGTATCACTGCCAGATAAGATAATATCAGCCACATAAACAATCAGAACGACAAGTCCAGCCACTGTCTTGCGAATAAAGACTGAATGATCAGAATGAGAACGACGAAAGCTAAATGTGACTAATATCTGACTGAGCTTGTCAAACCAAACTCGCGGACTTTGTTTGAGACCATAGATAGCCTTGTTCAGCTTGCATATTTTGGAGGAAAACTCCCCCTGAGCAACAAACCCACGTGGTTGCTCCATGTAGACTTCTTCCTGTAAATCTCCGTAAAGAAATGTATTTTTCACATCAAGCTGAAAGAGAGACCAGTCTTTATTTACAACAACAAAAATCAGAATGCGAACAGAGTTTAAGCGTGCAACGGGAGAGAAGATCTCAAAATAATCGACACCGTATGTCTGTGTGTAGCCCTTTGCAACAAGACGAGCTTTGAGACGTTCAATAGTGCCATCAAGCTGATATTTAATAGTAAAGATCCAACGACAGCCCATTGTAAGACAAGAAGAAGGGCGATCCACAAGCTCCCATGTCTTGCGATCACACAAAGCCTGCATTTCCTAGTCCATTGCCTTCTTCCAAGCTGAAATAGTAAGAGCCTCTGTAGCATTTTTCGGAACAATGACGACAGAAAGTGTAGAAGTAAAGTAGGCAAAGTTGTTATGCAGATTGTTAGATGTGTAGAAATGTTTGATAGGATGTTTAGTACAGGAGCGAACACCTTTCCGTAAGCTGATAGGAATGTGCAAGTCAGAAGTTACCTTAGTGTTTATTTGATCATTCACAGACGGAGGAATTGGTTGAGGAGGGGCCATGGAAGGAGTGCTTGTCTTCGGTCGGCGTTTGTATACTTGCAACGGACGTTCTTCAGGCTGGTCAGAGACATACATATCTTCAAAAATGTCCGGTAGAGGTGTTTGTGCCAACACATCATGAGATAGGCTTGCTCCATCCTCAAAAAAGAAGGGCATATGCTAAAAAAAGACTACATCCGCACTGACAAACCACTGTCGGAATATTGGATCAAAGCAGCGATAGCCTTTTTGAGTTCTGGAATATCCCAAAAAGATGCACTTAAAAGACCGAGGGTCAAGTTTCGACATTCCTGGGCGCAGATTCTTAACAAAACAGGTACACCCAAAAATGCGAGGTGGTACATAAAACAAAGGTGCTTTAAGAAACAAAATAGAGTAAGGGATGCGATTTTGTAGAACAGAAGAGGGCATGCAGTTTATAAGAAAAATGTCGTAGTGACAGCCTCAGGCCAGAAACGGTGAGGAACTTTGTAATGGATAAGAAGAGTGCGAGCAACCTCTAAGAGATGGCGATTTTTGCGTTTAGCAACCCCGTTTTGCTGAGGAGTGTAGGGGCAAGTGGTTTGGTGTATGGTGCCATGATCAGAGCAAAAAGAGGTGACGAATTTCTGCATAAACTCTAGGGCATTGTCAGTACGGAGGATTTTTATGGTTTTATTGAATTGGGTATTTATTTCAGAAAATAAAATGCAGATATTGCCCAATACATTACTCCGGTCTTTGATTAAGAAAAGCCAGGTAGCACAGGAATATTCATCAATAAATGTCAAAAAATATTTAACACCAGTTTGACTCGGGACACTGCAAGGACCCCAAATGTCGGAATGAACAATATCAAACATATCTTTAGACCCAAGATCATGTTTAGTAGGAAAAACAGACCTCGTTTGTTTACTCAAAACACAGGTTTCACAAGAGAATTTATTTTCAACTAAAGCGGGAAATAAAAGTTTCATCTTCGCAGCAGACAGATGACCCAGCCGGAAGTGCCACTGAAGTCCTGAGATAGATGTAGATAAGAGAGCTGACGCCACTGGTGGTCCATCCAAGTAGTAAAGTCCATCTGGTCCTTCATGGCCCGAACCAATCCTCGTCTTCGTGCGAAGATCCTTCAAAACATAACCAAAGGGATCAAATTTAATTGAGCACTGAAGTTGTTTGACAGTTTTACTGACAAATACTAAATTAACATGAAACTGAGGTATATATAAAACAGAGTGAAGATTCATCTTGCGAGATAGCGGAACTGTGCCAACGCCATGGACAGACGTTTTTGAGCCATTGGCAAATGTGACTGATGGAATATGCGAAGTTTTAGGAGTACTCCTCAGATGCGTCTATTGAAGATTTTTACAACCAATGTTTTGCTCTCTGGAATGAGTATGCGATGTACCACCCTCTGACTGCTGACATCAAAGAGGCTCAGAAGCAGCGTAATGAACTCCAACTTGTTCAGTTCCTGGCTTCCCTACCTGCATCTTTTTCAGGCGTGCTGATCAAATACTGTCAAGTGATCCACTACCGACTCTTCGCGACGTTCTAAAGCGAGTCCAATGACTACCATCTGTATCCTCTACACCTGCTATTGAGCATCTTGCCTCGGTTGCTCGCACTACTGATTCTGGACGTGGCCGCGGTCGAGGACGTGGCAGGGGAGGGCTTCCACCACCTTCTAGAGGAAGAGGCACTTCTACTGCTCATGGCCGAGGTCAAGCCACTGGACCTCGCTACTGCAACTGGTGTGGTCGTGACAATCACACTGAAGATAGGTGCTGGATCAAGCACAACAAGCCATCCTGGGCAAACCAGGCCTCCACTGAAGCTACTACTGAAGTTGCATCCGATCCACCAGCTGCTCCTCCATTCACTGACTGGCTCCGCTCTAAGTTTGAAAAATTCTTCCAGGAGCGAATGACAACTACCTTCGACATCGACGGCTAGTTCTTCTGCTATGCTTGCATCTCCCTCTAATGGTAACCATAAGTGGTGTATTGATTTTGGGGGGCGGGGGGGGGGTGATTTAGGGCATGAGGGCAGGGAGGGAAGAAAAAATGGGGACCGGGCCTGCTCTGATACCATATAGATAAACTGATGCTTGTTTATTGAGTGAGTAAAACAATGTACAATGCAGTCTCTTATATAACAGAAGAGAATAGAGACTAAAGCAGAGATGAGCAAATTGGGACTAAACTATAGAAGAGAACATCATAAGTGAGGCACATGCTATGCACATGACACTCAAAAAACATAACAGAACACAAACATATCTCTATACTTTTGAACCCAACCGCTTTATTTCCTGCGGCCTCAAAATCCATTTTAGCTTATGTTGCCCATATCCTCACGTCCCACTGCCGTATAAACTCCCAACGAATGTAAGCTCCACTGCAGCCATCCAATACTGACACACCATTTCTCCCGCAAGCATCAACTACCCCCGTCGCCATCTTCCCCCCGCCACCCGCAAGCATCATCAACTACTCCTGTAATCCCCACTGCATCAATACTACTCCCGTGGGAGAGAAGGTGAGGGACGAGACAAGTGGGAAATGGAAGAAGCGAGCCACGTTGCGCTGCTCGACGGAATAGATAAGAGCACTTGGCACCTTCCCCTTTGCCTCTCTCTCTCGCTCTCTCTCATCCATACCCACCAACCCAGGAGAAATATCTCCCACCAACTACCCACCAACTTGTTGCGTCAACCACCCCCCGCACTCCCACTCGTTCGTCCCTATCCTGCAAAAATGGTCATGAGAACCTTGCTTCAGGGATCCCTCTATTGCAACAAGTTTTGGAACTTGCTATGCTTGTGAAGCATGGGATTGGGTGCGGGACTACGGTCTTGCTCTTAAAGAGAAACGACGATAACATTGAAGAAGATGTTGGAAAATTACTTGGGATCACAATGATCTTGTCAAACTATCCTCTTCCTATGCCTAAGCGTCTATTGAGCAAAACCGCTCCAATTATTCAATCATCATCGTCATCGTCATCGTCGTCTTCGCTGCCGCCGCCGCCGTCTTTGTCGTCGTCATCATCATCATCAGTCCCAACTGTGTTGGGGTCGGCTTCATGGATCCTCTTCATTTCCATTCAGCTCTGTCATGGATCATATTCTGGTCGAGATGTAGAGATTGAAAATCTCTCTTTATAAGCTCTTCCCATGTTTATTTAGGCCTTGCTCTTCTATTAATATATGGCCTAATTTTTTTTCTAGAGTGTTTCTTTATCATTGTCCACCCCAACCACTCTTGGTTTGTTCCGTGATTGGTGTGAGGGGAAGATATAGAGGAGAGATGAGATGGAGAGGAAGATTATATTATGCTTCTCTATATATTTATGGATCTCTATGCACTTCTTGAAGAACTTGTGGACTTCTACTATTGATATTTGCATCTTAAAGTCTTTTACTGTTATATGCTTGGAGAGCTTACTATATGGAGCTTCATGTCTAGTTGTCAACTGATTGCTTATATAAGTTGATGTCTTTTATCCGGCTACCTCGACTCTACTTTCTACTTTTTGTTCATGCTTTATTTGCACGTTTACATTGTTCGTGTCTTGCGCATGTTGACTTTTCTACTGTGAATCAACACTCTCTGGACTTTTCTACAACAACAAGAAGCGTCAGACTCTTCATCACATCCAGAGTGTGTTGTTTACTACTACTCCAGATGTCATACTTTTCGATCAAGAAGCGTCTAGTACTTGTTTGTGACTTGGCACTTGTGGCATGCTTCAGATTCAGATTCAATTTGCTTGCATGCATGCATGCTTTGGCTTATCTACTTGAGGGGGAGTACCGAAGTGATGAGTGCTTTATTGTAATCTTGAAGGGGAGAAATATTCTTGTATGGACTTGATTTATCTTTTTATCATGCTTCTTTAGCTTGAGTCTGTCTGTCTGTTTGCAGTTGACTTGGCATTCTCCCAACTTCAGCTTGAGGGGGAGTATCAAAGAGTCTTGTTAATCTAGTTAATTAAGTTATTTGAGTCTATTTGTATATATGGGTCCAAGTTTGTGTTGGCCCATTAGGATTTAGTTTAAAGTTTGTACGGTTCCCCCTTCTATATATAGGAGGGGGATTCCTCTTGTCAAACATATCACATAGCCTTCTTTTACTTTACAACATTGACATTTATTTATTCTGTTTTATGGTCTCTTTATTACTTAGCCTTTAATTGGCTAGCTATGTACACAATGCTGCTTACTTTGTATGTGTGTAGTGAATACCTATTACATGAATATTTTAAGACAAGTTTGGCGATCCATTTACTGAATCTCTAGCACAATGTTTTAAAAAATGTTAAGCGATAAGCGTGCGGACAACACCTTTTAACCGGTTAAGTGGTAAACGAGCAATTAAACAGGCGATTTTTGAAAAAATGGGTTTTAGTTTCCTATATAATTTTATACAAAATTACACATATATGTATAAAAAAACTATACTCTTTGGAACTTTTATATATATCTAAACACTACCCAACAATACAAAACACCCAAATAGTTTATAAGATAGCTATTAAGACAGTACTTATAGCCATAATATAGTAAACAATAGACGACATGGATAAAACACCCTACATACATGATATAGGAAAAAATTTGCTTCACATGTTTACATAGCTAAGCAGTAAACAATAGACTAATTATTAGATACCTTACTAACTTATTGCTATATGTGCATATCATCAAGCCATACATTACAACAGTACATTTAATTAAAGTAAGCATTCTAAATTAGATATTAGTTGCATGTAATTTACATGTATAAATTACACTTTACAGCAGTACCCTATTATCTTGACTTGCATACAAAGTATGCATTCTATATTAGAACTAGGGCTTATCATAGGATATTTAATGTATATTAGTTTAATATATTATAGTCAATAATACTTGGGATCATATAGTTTACTTAATGTTACAGGTGTACAACAATATTTTTAAAAAAGGGGCAAAAAACCACCAAAAGCGGGAAAAAATGGGCGATTATTTGCAAACCGATTAACCGGAGATTTGGGTCTATTTTAAACTGCCTGGGTGCTGGGCTGATTAATCGGCCGCTCAGGCCGTTTTTCAATTCACTGCTCTAGCAAATAGTATTTCTACACATTGATTGACAAGCTGGGCATGACCAGTATTTATCTTCTAGTTTGAGTGTAGTAATGATATTACTTTAATTTGTTTTTAATAATTATTTTCCATGTAATATCCTAGCTATGTATACAGTACTACTTGCTGTGTATTCTGTAGAATAGAGAATACCCTACTATCTTATCTTAGTACAAGTTAAACTATTAACTTTGATCCTGGATTTCATGATGCTGTTTTATTTTCTAGGTCCATATGTATGTAGATTCACGGGAGAAAGTCACTGCTCGGTATCAGGTTTGTATTCTTCGTTCATGTTTATCTGCTTCCATGTACAATCTTATTCATGATGGTATGCACATTTCAGCTGATTTGCCCTTCGAAAAGGGAAATTATGGTATTTGGTAGTCTTAGACAGCCTGGAACTTTACTACCAAAAGCTCCAAAAGGTTGGGGTTGGCGTACTGCTTTGCTATTTGATGAGCTCCCCGATCTTCTTCAAAGTGGAGCTTTGCGGGTTGCAGCTGTTGTGCAGCTCATTTGAGTTCACATGGTTAGAGTGCATATAAAGTGCTTAGTTGATATTTACACCGTAGACATGATTTTTGTATACAACATGCTAATTTTTCCTATCTCGTAAAAAGAAGTGTACATCTCAGTCCATTTACATCATGCAATAATTGTTGTACGAGTCTTCATGTATCAAACTGGCACTGCAGCCTTTTTTTCATAGGAGTTCGTTGAAAAAAGTATCAAGGCAGTTATCCAGCATTTATTTTGGTCATGGGTAACTGGTTTGGTCACTTTGTATTCTTTCAATGAATAACCAGATGTGAATATGGATGTCGTTCAATATGTTTTCCATTCAATATTTTACTCGGAAAAAAGCTATGACGACATTACTCCATAATAGGGAACATAATAATATTTTATGCAATTTTAGATTTATGCAAGTATCTGATATTGGGGAAGTGGACCTTTAACTGTAGTGACCAATCGAAAGGGCCGGCCTTCGAAGCTATAACTTGATCTTTGTTTACTTAAGTGTGATCGGTTCTCTATTGTCACTTTCAATTTTCATAATGCATTTCAAATATCATTTAAAGCCTTCATTGTTTGCATCTTAGCTTGCATGTATTATTTCATCATCTTGAGATCAAGTTCTGAAAAAGCTACCAGCGGTTCGACTGTCTGGTATATGAAGAGATGGATATTGGCTCCTGATTGATCGAACCGTCAACTGGTTATGGCAGTCTGAAAAACCAGAGCCGAGGCTCTTGAGTCATTGATCTCATTCTGTGCTTATATTTTTCACGTTCTGACATGTTTCACCTGAACAGTCTCCAAATAAAAAATTTCACAGGCTCATTTGTTGTTACTATCATTGTTGCAGCTAAAACCTTATGCCTATTGAGTTGGTTCGTGTTCTTTTACCTTTTTTGTTTGTCCCATTCTGCATGTAGGATGCATCGCGCAAGAAACATTTAAGCATTTTTTGCCCCAATTGAAGCATATGGTCTCTTATCTATTTAAATCTAAACTATCCTAAAAGGTAAGACTGTTGCTTCCATGGCTATGGTGCGACTCGTGGTGGCATTTAAATCCAGGCTGGTGCAGAAATCAAACGTATCATGGCTTGTTAACAAGGTTAGGAGATCTTGTATAAGATAATTGTGAGTGGCCTTTGCTGTTTGGTGTCATTTGAAATCCGGACAGGTGCAGAAGCTGAACTTACCGTGGCTGCTCAACACTGTTAGGTGCTGGTCTTATCAGAATGACTGTGTAATGTTCTTTTTTAGTTAAGTGACCAGTTGAAATTAGTAAGTACGGTTCCAAGCTTTTGGTTAGGGGTCCAGCTGATTGCTTGCTGACAGACTCCACGTACTGTCTACAATTCGAATTAAAGTGAAAGATGAAAATAATCCGAGTTCTTTGTTTGATTAATTTTACTTAGGAATGTTGTGTGCTCCTTGCCGAGTTGTAAGCCAAACATTGTTTTTCACGGTGATGAAAACAATGAAACACAAAACATGATATGGAAGTTAAGAAAATACGTGAATCTGCAAAACAGTTCTTGGAGCACGTTGAGAAAATGTCTATTCATTGAAAACACGTTTAGTTGCCATTGCCTTGAACCACCAAATTATGACAATAGTATACTTGTCGAGTATAACTTTTAGAGAGAAATATCATTCTTAGCCATGCTTAAATACGGACTCAAGGATTGGGTGTCGTTTCGGGTGTGAAGAGATCCCAAATCTCCCGTGTTGGCTAAAATCGGTGGATGACGATGGGCATGTTAAGAAAGAGTTGTCACTACATTTATTATGAAAAATAAGGGAAACCGTGAAAGTGGTGGATAAGACTAGGAAAATTAGAAATTTGGTAAGTCGTCAAGTTACACATGAATTAGGTCTCAGACACCCCAGCCTTTACAATGACATATTTTGACGAGCTCGTATTATTTTAGTGATAGGGTTTATATGTGCTAGATAAAATGATAAGATACCACGTGCAAATCAAAGATTAGATATAATAAAACCTGTATCTGTGAGCATCAAACCGGCGTGCTCCTATCCTCATACCGTTGGAGGGTTTGAAGAGGGGGAGAGGGAGGATGCAAGAATAGCGAGATAAAAACATGTAAAAGAGATTAGAGGTATAAGCGTAGCACCAATGATATCCAATCCTGGGTACTCGTATAAGCATGCCACTAGGGGTTGGAGGGGGGATCTACATGGTTGTAAAGCAAGAACTATATTGCTTTGACGCCGAAAGGGGTGGAGGCAGACTCTCATCTATTTTCTCTCTTAGGTTTGGAGGTAGGAAAAGATGGATCTATATGTTGAAATCTTAAAAAGGTGGCCTTTTTTCAAAGGGGTTAACATCTTGGTGGTAGCCTTTTAGGACAACTCTTCCCGAGTGTCATCCTATTCTTGCTCTCTAAAAATCCCAACTTTTGTAAACGGTGATTGAGGGTGGGGCGGCTATTTATAGTGACTGAGGGCTATCTAGGGTTAGGTTTAAAGAAGAGAACCTCAAAGACGTTAGAAACTTGGAAGAGTTCACATTAAATGGGCACTCTCCCTCTTGAAGTCTTATAGACATGTTTAGAACTGCGATCTGGATGACTTAGCCAATGTGGGGCATGCATGGTGCATGTCGACTGTGCGCCTCCTTTTGGAGCATTCTAGACACATTTGAGTGTGGTCCAATTGACTCAGTTAAAGTGGGAAGTGTAGGTAAGTAGGGTGTGTCATTGTCCCCCCCCCCCGCGGGCGACTGGTGCCCAGCACGATATGGGTGAAAAAAAGTGGGGTGTGTGTTAGGTGGGTGTCTGCTTTAGCTCCTTTGTGTACCTTGGTCAGGTTGCATTGCATGAACTTGACTTAACTTGTCCAAGATGTCAGGGGATCATGTTATGGAACTGTCTCAGGTCGGGGCCTCAGTGGCAGTGTCCAAACAAGGTAGTCCGTAGTGGATCGTCTATCGGTTGGACGTTCATTCCTGTCGGCAACCTTCCTACTCATAAGAATTTTAATGTTTGTGTTGTACGAAAATGACATGTAATCATGATAGACATCGATTTGTCTTTTGCTAACTCGTCAAATGACTGTCAGCTTGAAATGTATATTGAGATTTGATCATGGATCTAGTCATAATTCTTGTGATCTGTTGGATATGTTGAGTATCACATTTAACCATCTTTTATGTATCATACCATCTGTCATGATATTACTTATAAATGTAAGATGTTTGTAATACTTTGTCTCACTCCAAGATGACCTTTATCACCTTATAACCATATTTTGATGACTATGTTAAGTCATTGTTGAAATTGTTCTGATCTTGAAGTTCATTCGTAGATCTATGTCTGATTATTCCATCGTTCATTTTGATACTTGTCACGATTTCAATCATCTGAGAATTAAATCGAGCAGAATAAAAAATAGAGTGTCACAATGAGTGACGTTGAATTTGGATGGATCTTGTCTTGGAAGCATGTTCTACTGGGTGGCATATTAAACTTGTGTTGTCACTATTCCCTAATGGTCTAAATACCTTTTTGGTAACAAATAAAAAGCTTAGTGTTGGGAGTTTAAAGAGACTCCCTGTATTATTGATCACACGATCAAATCTACTGCTATTTAGGCTGTATTATACCAATTTTTTTTACCTTGATATTATTTTATATATTTGATTTATCACGCATTGTGTTTGTATTCGACAAATCAATGTTTGTATCACGGGGCACTTTGCTTGACATCATTTCCCTTTCTCTTTTTGTACGATTGTTCTAGACTTGTATGTGATTTACCATATACGTATTAATTTGGATTTATGTTTGATCGCAAGACTTGGTTTTGTTAGATGGTTTTTCAATGTCAAAATTTGTTAGAGAAATTGCATTTCAGAATGCTGAATAACTTGGAATAGCCACAATTCGAAAATATAGTATTGACTCTTCCATATTGTTAGGGATACAAAAAAGGCACCAATCACGAATGTCCCTAGTGACTTGATACCATTATCATATGTTAAGATAGAATTAGTAGGAACAACTCTTCCTAGGGTCTCATATGTGAAGTACAAGCATCATTCTTAAATAAGTAACACCTTGCATTTTACATACTTCGTTAAATTAGTTTACTACTTTTTTTTCCCGCTCTCTGGTATTATCTTGTTCGAGGTTATTTAGAAACACCATCCTAGCATGCGTAAATATAAGAACAAATCGGACATTATAACAATGGACTAGCTCAAGGCCAATTAGAGTTACTCTCCCCACTCCTTTCTTTTACAACACACTTCTCTGCATTATGATTGCCGGTTTAAGGGAATGGAAAACCCAAGGCATTTGAAGGTGACAAGCCCTACCCACATGAAAAACTTGAAGTTCATGGTGGATTTGTCCTCTACCAACAACTTTTGAAATGTTCTATTTTTCATTTTTGAATGATGTCAACAAAAAAATCCCTCAAACTGACAATGCAATTGTTTCTTTTTTGTTTTCTCCACATTTGAATAAGCATGGCTCGACGTGCCAAAGTGGACCTGATCACTAATGTCCATTAATAGAGAAATATGACACTTGAAAATTTCCATCCAATAATTAATATCACTAGAATAAACAACTCACTTTGTAGGATTTGATGAGAGATATTCTATTACAACCTCCTCTGAATGAAAAGGATTTTGACTCATCGTCTTTTAAAGCAAAAGATCGATTAAAACGCTTTGTAAGTGAAAGTTCGACTACAAATTATTTGTACATAGTGAGAGAACATCACTACCTTGGATTTATAAATTCCTTTGTCACTGGTTCATTATTAAGAAGTCCCTCTGAAAGATTGACTGAAATGTCATGCCAATTGTATTATAGAAACATATCTGTAAATTAAGGAGAGGAAAATTTTATTT